>OU342949.1:63146009-64396009 GCA_910592335.1 Adalia bipunctata
ATCCGACCAGTCGGATGTCATTGCCGAACGCGCTTATAATATATAATACCTGCATTTGTTGAAAATCCCCTTCTTTCAATTACTTCATTTATGGTACTATTGAATTCATCCACATTCAAATTCTGTGTTACAGTCTCTAAGGTTATTCCATTTTTACCAATAAAAAAGATAGAAGGAATAGAAGTATGTGGATCTAAATATATATTAAGGAAACATACGTAACATAAAGAATTCGATTTCCTAGAGAGGTCACACCCATTCTTTTCTCAATGCACCTGTTAGGTAAACAATGATAATTGTTGTGTTTGTAATACTGCAAAGACTCAGTCTAAGTGCAAAGATAACATGAAAAGGATACATATTGCCTTGAATTGATTGTGAGCTACAGAATTTTCTTCAACTTTAATAGCTACAAATCGTTCAGTTTTTAATTTTTTTAACGCCTCCTCATTGTTGAATAAGTCTTCGTAATGAACTGACAGCTCATTTTTACCTGAAAATTTTCAGATTAAACCCTGCGAAATAGGGTGCATGTTTTACAGACCTTCTACAAAAACAATGAAAATAGCTCCTACATTTTTTGCTTTGGCAATAGCCTTAGATATTTCACCTTCATACCAAAGACTTTCCATCACTTAACTATTTTTTCACTCCCTAAATAAATATTTCAATGAAAATGGAGGTTTATGTTTAATGACGCGAACTTGATGATAATTAGGCAATCCAACGACCTGTCAAATATTTTTTTGAGGTTAGCTGGTGGTCAAACAATGGGAATCCAGCTTTGATCATGCAGTCATTAAAACCGTTTATTTGCTTGAAAAATTGTTTTATGTGGAAATTTTTTTGGTGTTTCTAGTCAATCCTACTCTTAAGAATATCAGACCAGTGAAAATTATTTAAATTAAGTGCATTTTCAATAAAAAAATGGCATAAATGTGTGCCAGAGTTGGATGTGCAAGTCGTTCAAATTGAGAGGATATTCTCGAATATTTTGGAACACTCAGTGTGTGTAACTTGGTGTATTATACACATATTAAGTGACTTACCAGGAAACAAAGGGAAATTTGGTCAGCAGTCATCAATACTTGACAATATCGATGATAAGAAACTAAAGTGAATATTTCTTCGTAGACACTGAAATAAGCAGTATTCAGTTCATGTAAAATGTAAAACTGAAGAATATTTGAATTTATATCATTTAAAAGGATGAAGAAGTTACAGGTACAGTGCTCTGATGAATTTTTCTTCTCCAATACTTTCTCTTCAATCTCTTCGGGCTCCCAATACTAAAAGTTGTGATCATATGATTGAGTGGAATTTTCTTCGTCATTGTTGCTTCAGGATATTTTTTGATATTTCAAATGATAAAAACTCACTTGTCCACTCATGAAATGCCTAAGATAATAAAATTCCTCATATTTACTCCAAGACAGCGACCTGTCAAATATTTTTTTGAGGTTATTTGGTGGAAAAAACACGTGGTTTGGATTGCCTAACGGTGGATTTCCATGCATCCGTCATCCGATGTCCGATTCGGATATCGTATACTTTTTGTCGGACGGACGAACCTGTCAATTTCCATACGTCCGAATTCTCAAAACGTTGTCGTGAGAAAAATGGTAACATTTTGTTGAATTATAGTAACTTTGATGTCAAATACTAACTAGTGGCACACCTGTAGTTAGGGTGTTTTGTGCTAGTGTAGTGGCGGAACGTACGGTTGTACAGGTTAATAAAAACAAAACATTGTGGAAGGGCTCGTTTTGTAGGTATTTTCAATATTTATTATTTTCATTCAAAAGCGAAAAAAAATGGACGAAATAGATTACTATTATATTGAGAAGGAAAACAACCGTTATAAACAGTCTCAGGACTCTCAGGTAATAACCTTCAAATAAACTTCTTGATAAATTGTTGTTATATTGTTACTTTTTTAAGATTGAAGGTACTGAAACTGAAGTTTCAGTAGAAGAATATCTCATTAATTTGGTGATGGCCAGGCCTCCGTTATGGGACTCGCGGATACCTTTGAACGAAAGGAGTAAAGTTGTCAGAGATAATCTTTGGCTCGAAATTCATGAAGCTTTTGGAGGTATCATAGGAATTTTAGGTTGTTGGGCATTATATGAAGGCCCTTGGCTCAATGGTTAGAGCATTGGATTAGGACCCGGCAAGTCCGAAGTTCAATCCCGAGCTAGGAAAGAAATTTTCTAGTCTCGGTAGGGCAACCATTACACTGTTGGGTCAAAAATTAACAGTGCTGTGCCTAAGGTGGCGTAAGGACACAGTAACAAAGCCTACACAGAACACAACTGCTTGTAGTTTCAGAGGGGAGTAAACAGGATAAACACTATATCATATCATATTGAGTTATATTGTAGGTCGAGAGGATTTGTCAGTTTTAACCCTAATAAAAAAATGGAGAAATCTTCGAGATACTTATGTACGTGTTAAAGGAGAAATGGAAAGCTACATAGCAAGTGGTAGTGGAGCAGCGAAGAAAAGAAAGAAGAAGTGGGAACATTATGATCTTATGTCATTTTTGAGTGACACAGTAAAATATCGGCCGTAAGTGTAGAAAAGTATATACGTAAAAATCTTTAAAAAATCATTCACTGAAATATAGAATTATCGAGTAAAAAGACCTTTGTATTTAAAACATAATTTTTTTTTCCAGAACGGTGAGTAACATCAACTCAAATGCCACACATTTGAATGAGGAAACACCTAGCGAAGATACAGATGGTTTCAAAAATAACGATGAAGTGCCTCCATCTTGTAGTTCTGCAGGAACTTCCAAAATTTGTGCCAAAAGAAGCAGAAAAGATAACAAGAGTATCGATTTGGCAATAGTAGAGGCATTAAATAGGGTCAATGCTCCTGTTGCAGCACCACCATCTGCCACACCGAATGTCAATCCAATATGCATCTCGATATCAGAAATATTGTCGAAGATGCCATTGAGAGAGAGAACACAATTAGAAATCAAATTATTACAGACAGCTTATGAAGGAGCTGAAGATTATCTCACTTAATTTTTGTTTTTAGAAATTATTGTGTACTCAAGTTCAATAAAAAATATAAAAAGGAACATTTAGTAATGAAGAACAAACAATTTGTTTTTCTGGAAATGTTCAGTTTATTCAGTAACAAAGAAGATTTGAAGTTTGGACAGTACTAATTCAATGTTCATTTTATTTATCCCATTGGAATGGAACTGCACCATCAAATAATAGATGGGAAGTTAATTGGTTTCTCATAATCTCTGAATTTTTTCCATACATATTGCTTCCAATTCGGCCAATAGGTGCAAAATTATTAGAAATATTTGTTCCGCATTCACCAATAATACTATTTCCATTGCAGTCTTCTCTATCAATAAGTGAATTCGTGAGGTAGGTTCTATTTTCAGCAGTTAATTTTGATTCCTCATTTATTAAAAAATTATGTAGACATACTGTGGCTTTTATTATACCTTCCACTGTTTCTATGCTTGCTATAATAGGTTTTCGATAAATTCTCCATTTAGCACTCATTATTCCAAATACATTTTCTATTATTCGTCGTCCTCTGCTCAACCTGAAAATAATTAAATATATATTTTTCAGACAGCTAAAATATTTTTAGGTAATTTTTGACACATTTCGAAATACAATTTATATGTACAACCATAGTATAAAGAGGGGATAGTATGCCAAACCCAGTGTAAATTTCATTTGAGGCGATTTTGAACGCCATCTGTTGATTTTTGTACTTGTTCCCCAAAATTACGACTCAGTTGGTGGTGCCCTCATGAAATATTTTTAAGAACTAATATATGCAGACTGATAAACTGATGAAGAATTCTTTAACTGAAGTAAAAGTAAACTCTGAAACATTCGTTTCACTGTCATTGGAGCCCATATCTTGTATCGCCATCTATTGATGGGATCCACTCCGTCAAATGATAACCCCGTAAGGTTGGCATACAATCCCCTCTTTATACTATGATACAACTTCTATAACCCCATGGGATGAAGGACATTAAAAAATAAATGATTACAAACCTATAGTTGAAAATTCTTTTACTTTGAGGTAAGAAACGACCTGGGTAAGGACGCATTATGTGAGGTGTTAGGGGAAAAGCCTCATCGGCAACGAGGTAATAATTGAATGGATCGCCTCCATATTCAATAGGCGAAGGAGACGGAAAGCAGATATTACCATTTAAAATCAATTGGCCCATAGCACTATTTCTAAATATACCACCATCACTATGACGTCCTTCCGCACCTATATCAACCAAGGTGTATCTGTATCTGGCATCACATATTGCTAAAAGCACAATACTATGCTGACCCTTATAATTAAAAAAAGTTGATCCTGATTTTGGGGGAGCCTGAAATGAAATTAATTTGTGATGGATACAAAGCAAAATAACCAATATTGGATAGATATGTATTATGAAATAACATGAATATTTATTATTAGCATTAGCTTAATATGACTGATACATTGTCACATTTTCTGATAGATAAAGTTGGCTCTTTGGTGACCAGCGCTTGATTACAAATAATAAAGTCATATGGGTGGTATAGTCAGGTAAAGTAGCCCACATTGTAGTTATTTTTTTATGCTACATATGAATAATTGGACTGAGTTTATTCAACATATCTGCACCTCAAACTTTCATACACTACCTCAATTATCACATGCTTTCCATCTATTGCCCCAACACAATTTGGAAGATTCCATTTTTCTAGAAACTCATCAGATATTTCTAGCCAGGATCGTTCTGAGGGGGTTAAAAGGACACTATCACTTAAATGGTCCCATAAGACATTACAAGTTTCCCTAATGATTTTGGAAACGGTGCTACTCCCAATGCGAAAAGCATATGCCATTGAAATTTGGCTATCTCCACTTGCAAGGTACCTGTAGATAAATTACAAAAAGAAAAATACAGTGCGCGTCAAAATTATGGAACAAATTCATTTTCTCAGAAAATAAATATTTGGCAACAAAATCCTGAAACAGGTCAATTTCTGTTTCATTTTCACCAAATTTGTATGCGTTTTTGAAGGATTTTTGTTGCCAAATATTTATTTTCTGAGAAAATGAATTTGTTCCATAATTTTGACGCGCACTGTATAATAATTGAATTATCAAATTACAAACCTTAAAGTCAAAGCTAGTCTTTCACCCGGTGAGATGGGTTCCCGTATATGGTACATTTTTGTTAGAGATGGTCCAACAATACCTAATAATTTGTTGAATGTGGTATTGCTCATTCTTAAATAATTGAAATATTGCCCACTATCGGACAATCGCATTTCTTGAATCAAATTGTGATACATTCCTTGGGCCTTTCTGCTCTTAAAAATATCTTTCACCCATAATATCGGCGAATTGCGTTTTTTATTCTTTCTTTTTAATAAAAGAATAGAGAGCAGCAACAAATTCTTCATATTTTTCTCCAAAAGAAGACAACGCCAAACATTCAAAAAGTTATGTCAAACTGACATGATAACGGACAAAAGTTAAATATTTTTCAACTTTTTCCGATAACGGAAGAGAGTTGAATTTCTATGCATTTTCAAAGGATTTTTGTTGCCAAATATTTATTTTCTGAGAAAATGAATTTGTTCCATAATTTTGACGCGCACTGTATAATAATTGAATTATCAAATTACAAACCTTAAAGTCAAAGCTAGTCTTTCACCCGGTGAGATGGGTTCCCGTATATGGTACATTTTTGTTAGAGATGGTCCAACAATACCTAATAATTTGTTGAATGTGGTATTGCTCATTCTTAAATAATTGAAATATTGCCCACTATCGGACAATCGCATTTCTTGAATCAAATTGTGATACATTCCTTGGGCCTTTCTGCTCTTAAAAATATCTTTCACCCATAATATCGGCGAATTGCGTTTTTTATTCTTTCTTTTTAATAAAAGAATAGAGAGCAGCAACAAATTCTTCATATTTTTCTCCAAAAGAAGACAACGCCAAACATTCAAAAAGTTATGTCAAATCTGACACGATAACGGACAAAAGTTAAATATTTTTCCGATAACGGAAGAGAGTTGAAACTTTCGGACGAATGTTTGGCGCCCTTTCAATTTTGAATATTTCCGCCAATCACAACACTTTCGGACGATCGTATCATCGGATGACGGATGCATGGAAATTCACCGTAATACGAAAATTTTTCTAGTTTCTAGGTTGATTGACAGATGTCACGTAAGGTACACAAACAACAAACGAGCGAACATAGATGTTTTCTATTTTTATTGTTTATATGTTTATCAACAAGAGGATTTTTTCAATTTAAAATTAAGATTTTACGCAATTTCCGAGGTATTTTTTCACCAATTATCATTCTGGGCTTACCATTTACAAAGATTGTTTCTATTTATCTTCGGTAAATGGTAGATCAAAAGTAACGAAATTTGAAAAAACAAGGTTATGTTCAAAAGACGTTTCGCGAATTTCCCGCGAACGTTTCCCTCTCAAATGAAATTCTAAACGACAAGAATTTGAGCAAATTGACCATTTGAGAAGTAAACCTTAATCTATGAAGTAAACGATATTCGCTTTAGTTGCCAGAAGGATTAAAGTGAAAGAATTAATTAATTCAATTATATTGAGCCTATAAATTATACAAAATGTTTGAAGCAAGATTAGTAAGCTGTTCCGTCTTTAAGAAGGTAATGGAAGCAATTAAAGAACTTCTTAATGAAGCTTCGTTTGATTGCTCGGAATCTGGGATCCAACTTCAAGCTATGGATACTTCTCATGTCTCTTTAGTTTCTCTAATGTTGAAGTCGGACGGTTTTGATAAATATAGATGCGACAGGAATATCACCATGGGCATGAACTTGGCAAGGTAAAATTTTTATGATCAATAACCAATATGATAGTCATAGTTAAAGCGGAAGCTAAGTTGTCTGGGAAAGCTTTTTTGATTTTAATAATACGAATAGAGGTATAGGACTTGTCGATATAAGATTATCAACCAACAGGCGCTTTCATTTTGGTGGTTCACGCACCAGCACAGCCCAGGGTTTGTAGCCCCTGCCCTGTTCTAAGTGAAACGCAAATTGTACACTAACATGTGCTCAAGTACTTGAGCAGCTTCACACTCCTTCCCTCTATAAACTAAAAAATATTTATCTTACTGACAGCTTATCCAAGATCTTCAAATGTTCCAACAACGACGATACAGTCACCATCAAGGCCCAAGATGATGCAGACACAGTTACCTTCATGTTTGAATCAAAAAAACAAGAAAAAATATCAGATTATGAAATGAAACTCATGAATTTGGATCAAGAACACTTAGGCATCCCAGAGACAGATTTCTCCTGCGTTATCAAGATGCCATCTGGGGAATTTGCCAGGATTTGCAGAGATCTCTCACAGTTTGGAGAATCTTTAGTTATTTCATGCACTAAAGAGGGAGTTCGATTCTCTACAAATGGAGATATCGGAAGTGCAAACATTAAAATTGCACAAACTAATAATTTTGAAAAGGAGGAAGAATCTGTTACAATTGATCTACAAAATCCAGTCACCCTCACTTTTGCTTGTCAGTATTTGAACCATTTCACCAAGGCAACTCCTCTGTCCAACCAAGTTGTACTTTCCATGTCTGATAATGTTCCTTTAGTCGTAGAATATGTTATACCAGATTTGGGACACATCAGATATTACTTGGCACCAAAAATTGAGGAGGATGATAACTAAACTCTTCATGAACTTCTTTGTATTTAAATTTAATATAAGTATTTTTAAGAAATATTCAGTATGATCTTTTATTTTTACACCTGTTAAATGTTAAAGTTAACTACTTCCCGAAATATTTTTTGATAGTTGATACCTTTGGAAATCTTGTTGATTTGTATTTATGCTATGAAAGCAATGAGTTTTTAAAACTGATGATTGGAATGCAGCTTTCAGTGTTGACTTTGAACCACTTATAGCTCATTTTCAGAGGACTTTGAATGTTCTGAATGAATAAAAATTTCTTTAGAATCACAACAGCGTTTATTGATTAATCATCAGAGGTATTTTTCAATATTCAATGAGAATAAATGACCAAAAGCTTTAGTGGTGTTTGCAAAAAATGGCTAATGCACTAATTTTGGATGGTTACATCCAAAGAAAGTATTTTCTAAGATTTACTTAATCTGTAATCTTCCGACACAATGAGGAAGAACAGGAATTGTGTCCGAATTATAGATGTAAGAAACGAATTGAATTGCTAAATGAGCTACAAAGATTGCCTGTAATCGACACTTCAGAGATTTTAATATTTTGCAGAATACTCTTTGAATAACTGTTAAATCGAAGCTCTAATATTTATTTACAACTACTACAAATTCCTAACTTAGTATTTCTTGTTCCATTCCTCGATTTCTTCCCATTCTTTTTGGACCTGTTTGACGATTGGTGTGAGATACAATTTATCCTGTTCAAATTTTGTCCATTGGTCCTTGGGTAAAATAGTCTTTGTAAGAGACAATTGTGCAGCTCTGATAAGACGGTAATTCCTCTCGTCGACGGTTCGTTCGTCCAATCTTTTCATGGCTTCTTTTACATCATCTCTCATTTCATCCAAGAGGTCATCTCTCATTAAACCATATTTGTTGAACCCAGATAAATTATAAACGAACTTATGAACAGCATCGCTCAAAAAACGTCTTTGTACGAAAGTAACAGACATTTTTAGTTTTTACTATTTTTGTTGAATTTTGCACTTTCACGTAACAGAAATTGAGAGAATTCGATAAAATTTTCTCTTATCTAACACGGAACAAAGAACATTCATTATTCTTCTCTATAATATTGAAGCACAAGCCTAGAAGTACCATGTGGCAACACCGTATTTTCGACGCAGTGTGTGAAATTTAGTAAAGGCGGTATGTGACATGGAAATAGAACCATTGTTTAAAGAGTGCTAAAGTTTAAACAGTGCTAATACTCCTTGAAATTGACGCTTGTTTATCTTGGCTTCAACTTCTAAGAGCGTAAAATGTCGATTATTTCAGTTGAAAGGTAAAGGAAGTTATGTTCAATATAATTGAATATTTAATGAACCTAAAATCAGTTCACTTTTACCCAAAAACACCATAATCGCTCATTACCGGCATCCATTAGAGTCGAACAGTTTAGATTTTCTGATTTTTTTCGCTCATTACATTCAATTTTTCCTACAACATTTCTGCTGCACTTTGATTTACTAACTTATTTGGAACGAGAATTTGTTAATCCATGTCTTCTATCACACCTACCTTTTTAAAATTGATGGGAATTGCTGAATAAATCAAACTAACATTCAGTCTTTTATTTATAAAGGATTATAAATGCTAAGACATATTCTATTGTATACCTTCATAACATTTATACATTAAATTAATAGCTACCTTAGGCCACCGTAGGATCTTCAATGAAGTCCAATTTATTATTGTTTCAACTTCATTTTAAAATAAATGCCAGTTTTTATAACAAACAAGTATTTCTGATGCTTCAAAAGGAATGAATTCTCGATGATCAACAAATTAACCAAGACTCAAATTGAAGTTTTGGCAATTATTCTTGTCTATATTGATGTG
This sequence comes from Adalia bipunctata, assembly GCA_910592335.1. Taxonomy (NCBI): domain Eukaryota; kingdom Metazoa; phylum Arthropoda; class Insecta; order Coleoptera; family Coccinellidae; genus Adalia; species Adalia bipunctata. The sequence goes on from OU342949.1 coordinate 63,155,612, forward strand.
GCACTATTACTGTTATCCCCCATTAAAAAAAAACGACTTTGTTGTCATAAGAGATTCATGTCACATATTTCTGATCATTCAGCAACTTCAATTAGTAACAGTACACAGGTAAAGAATTCAAAGTACTCTCGAATTTGTCCAATTCACCGATCTTGACTGGTACGATAATAATGAATTGTGAATAAAATAGCAGTTTCTCCATTCCATAGAAAAACCGAAAATCGTGAAGTAAACGTAAAAAACATATTCCACTCCTTCAACGCTTAAAAACAAATTAACAATTGCACCTCATTAAACCTAAGATAAACTTTTTTCCGTGTCGATATTCTTTTCACCATTCTGACTGGAGTTCTTCAAACTACTCTTCAACTGTTTTGTTTCAGTATCTGAAGGTATTTCGAGGTGATCCAAATCTATGTTTTCGAAAATCTGATTTTCTCCAAAACTAACTCTTTTCGTGTGAGTTTTTGCTTTGGATTTAGATTCGGTGTCTTCTAGAATATCGGCAGCCTTTTCTGAGAACCAGTTGGTGTTCTCAAAGTTTTTCAGCATTGGATCAATTCTATTTGGACTTTCGCTAGCTACCGATATTGGGCCAGGTTTCTTGTTAGATTTATTCAAAAGAAGGTAGTTGAGAGGGACCACTCCACTCTTGCCATTGCTCAAAGCATAAGCCCAACCTGTATTTCTCAGCTTCATCGAATCCTGAATGTGCAAGGGGGCGATAAGGATGTCATCATTGATATTGATTGACATTTCTTGAGGGGTACTTCCTACAAAGTCAAAAGCAGCTTTTGCCAAAACTCCTGGGGTTTTCCAACTAGAAACATCTGATTTATCTGGAAAACAAAACATCAGTTAGAACGCCTCAATGTTTGTCTGAACGAAATTGCAGCAAAAAATAATTCATACAGATAATATTTGCAAACTTAAATACTGCATTTTCACCAAGAAAAATTAATCGAAAACTATTTGTTAATTCAATAACCACATCTAGAGTTATAAAAGTTCAACAAACCTTCATATTTTGGTAAAAACTTGCTTATAATATAAGGAGCTGATGCCAAAACTCCTAAAAATGCTATAGTGGGCCAGCTAGACTGAGAAGAAGCCTCAGGACTATTCAACATTCCAGCTGCTTGATTCCATGCAGCAGAGGATGAACTTCTTGGTTTCCTGCCCAAAAGCTCCATCATTTTCCTGTAAAGCCAATTCAAAAACCTGAAAATGCTCACTGAGTACCAAATTTGGCTGAATGTTGTCCTGAGTCTTCCGAAGTTTTCAGCGACACTCAGTACTGCTCGGAAGGAACTTGTCATGGCAAAAAAAGTGTTGTCCAACATCCTTGCTATACTCGTAAAGGCTCTGAAATGGATTAATGTCATCAATCTTACAAACTACTTTGAAATAATTTCAGTAGTATTTGAATTGAATTTGACCATATAAATTTTCACTGGGATTACCTCACTATGCTTTCCACATTTGAAAATGTTTTTCTTGAACTTTCCTCAGCATACTGAATGAAACGTCTTTCTGCATCATCATTGACACCCCCATACATACCATACATGTCCATTCCATTGTATCCCCCATAAGAGTTGTACATGGAATGCATTCCATAAGAACTAGGACTACCATAGCTACCCAAGCTCCCATAACTACCTAAGCTTCCATAACTACCTAAACCCCCATAGCTTCCATATGTGGAACCACCATAGCTTCCATAACTGGATCCGCCATATCCTTTAACAAGTAGAACTTTTTCTTAGAAAGTAACTTCAGAAGAATGAAATATTGATGGAAAAATTCAGACATTGTGCCGATATGATGAAACCTTCATTTAAGCAGTAGAAGCACTCAAAAAATCAATTCATATCATCTTTTCTACTTTATCCCTACGTACATTTTAAAGCTTGGGTACATTATTATGAAGGATAAATTTGATTTTCGTGAGATCACCAGAAAGAATTTGCCATAAAAAGAACTTGACCTTTAGAATCACTCACCAGAGTAAGGCATTGAATTAGATGGTCTGTAAAGATTAGTTGGCCGTGGGGGCAACTGGGGTAAAGATCTAGCATTTGTGCCAGGGGAAAGCACGTTCTGACTATTTTGCCTCAGAGTTGAAGCATTTTGTAAAACATTATCACTAAAAGACGTCATATTACTAGTATTTCACAACATTACTGGTATTTAAAGAGAAATAATATAACATAATATTGAGGAAACTTATGTGCAATTACAAGCTTTTTCATTTGCTTTTGTCACATTGCAATGAAATAGAAAATCTAATCAAAAATTCTGAATAATTCAATTTCTTCTAGAAATTATAAACGTCAGGTTGACGTTTTGTCAACATTAGAAAAACAAAAACAGTTGACAGGTCATCTCAAACGTCATTGTGCGGAACATACGGCCTACACACAGATGAGGCAAATTTTAATTTCGGAAATATTCCAAATTTCCAAAACATTCAATTAAAATATCATACCCATGCCAAAAGTGAAATCACACCCAGTAATATGTTTTCACCCGAAAATGTTTAAATCTCCAAGCATCAGGAAAAAAGTATCAGATGAATCAATCGAACAAAAAGATCCATTAGTATCTACACAAAAAAACTGAGCAAAATTGAAATGAAAATCAATGAACACTGGAATTTTATTTTATGCAGGGAATAATAGCCCTCAAGTATATGTTTTCAAGTTTACTATACACATATTTAATATCAGCAAGGCCTTTGAACTTGAATATGGAATTTACAAGATGGCATTGTCTGTATTTCAGCTGTAACAATACTCTCTATTCCTAAATTTGCTAAGCATCCTCTAAGTACTCCACAGGTGAAGGTAACATATCTTGGTGCTAGATCCAAGTACTGCTTGCCAATTGATAATTTAGTTAAAAACCTAAAGGCATTATCCTGTAAAACATATACCCCCAGATGATTAGTTCTCAAATTATCTATTTGCTTCTTGTAAATCGCAGACCAGAGATCAGTGCAAATGAATTTCATTGTGTCTAATTCATCCTTAAATCTAGGCATCTCTCTTGTGAGCCTGAAATCATATTATTCTGTATAAGAGTTAGTGTTTCAAAATTGTTCCATACCTTTCTATCATTCGATAACCAGTAAAAAATCCTATGTACTCTAATTTCGATAAATCTTCGTCCTGAAAATTTATAAGACATGATTTTCATTCATACTACCTCCCTTCATACCTTTGCATCTGTTTTTTTAGTATTCTCCAAAGGTTTCATATTATCCTCAACGACATAATCTACTACAGCAGAATGCAATAATTCGAAAATTGTTTCTTCAGACATCTAACTGGGTGTGAATGCAATTTTTTCTCAAATTATGTGTGTTTTATCAAAATTAAAAGTTGTTGATTTGTTTGATTCATTGATTGTTGATTTTTATTTTACCTACGATTTTCATATATTTGTTCTGTGGGTCGAATCACAGAACACATAGTTGCGTAAGAACTACAGTGATTTGATGATCAAAGACTTTATCAACTCTTCTTCATAACAGTGAACAGAAAAATGTATTTCCTGGGTAATCCTGTTGTTTAATCAAGTGAGATCTGGGCCTCGTTGAGCGGTCCGTCAAATTCGCCGCAACGTTGCCAGATCGGGCCTTATAATCCGGTATTTGAAGAATAGGACATAGTTCTCTTCTTCATAGCATCTTTTTCCGATAAAAATATGGTTCAATCAGACAACTCTTCCAAAACAATTCCAATTGATCAAATTAGAATTTCTCAATATCTTTATTACGTGACAATAGATATGATGGCAATTGAGTTGAATATATTTTTCCTTTGCATTTTATTTCACGCCGAGGTGTATTTCAAAAAATAAATGGCAAAAAAAATAGATTGTCTAAGACGTGAAAAAAATTTAAAACTACCAATTTCAAAATTAAGACTCAAATAGATTCATTCACACAAAAAAAGCTAACATTTCGACAACTGGGCCAATATTTATTGATACCTACTCATATTTTTTTTTCAAATGCAGTTCGTTCATTAAGACAAATTTCATCAAAAAGATATTCCTAGGTTAAGCTACCTTCCAATGAATCGCCAATAAAAATTACTCTCCCTATTCCTGAACGAAGTTATTCCTTTTCTGCCACATTACAATTCACTCTAGAAGAGTATAAAGAAATGGATTCGCACAATCTGGCAACAAAATCCACTTATGACGCTGTTCGCGCATGCGCAAATCGGCCTCCAAATCTCACTTGATTAAACAACGGGATTACCCCGATGTTCTTCTATAATATTCACGTAACAAATATTATTCGCAACGTCACAACACATCATAATTTCCACGTGGAACATAACTGTTGACAAAAGCTTTTCCTGGACAGCCAAGTCAATCAGTCCAGTTTGAAATCGAAATTCGTATTTTTCTCACTCAAAATGAAGTTCTTAGATTTTACCATTCTTTTCGCTTGTTTTAGCGTAGCTTTCTGTCAGAATTGTAAAAATCCTGTATTAACTTCAAGTTCATTCACAACAGAGGATTCCACATATTTGACGAATATTGCATATATTGGCGTTTTTGAGGTAAAATGTGACGCTGATGGTATTCTGAAAAACTTGTACGCCGAAGTCAATGGAAATATTGCACCAGTATCTACTGTAGACAAAAATAAGTTTCAGGTAGATAATTTGTCATTAGGGAATCAACAAAGGATTCAGTTCTAATTTATTTGTTTTATAGGTAAGCTGGACCGAAGATATTAAAAAAGCGTCTTCAGGCGATAAAGTGGTGAGAATTTATCATGAAGACGATGTTGCTGTTTTGAGGAAAGTCTTGAGATCTGGTGAAGACATTAGCTCTGTACCAACTTTAGGTTCAATTGTTGTCAACCATCCAGGAGCTTATGGTGGTCCATTGATCAATGGAGAATTCCTAGCTTTAGTAGTGTCTTCAATTGCTGCCTATTATGCAATTGTTTCTAAATTACAGATTACCTCGTAGTAATTTATATTGTAACTTTTCCTATTTTTTGGAAATTGAGTAATTGCTGATTAAATTATTTTTCCAATTAGTTTGAGAAGTTTTTATACTGTAAGATAACTTATATCGAAGGTGCAAGCTGAAGAAATAAATATAGAATTGCCTCAGAGTTACAAGTTTTCTCTGTTTTCCATGAGAAAAAAGCAAAATATCATATTTTGACAACAAAAATATTTCAGTTGTGGTTAAATTTAGATTTTCAGTTTGGATGTCAAATATATGTTATATAAATTGAAAAGAAATAAATCTTAAGCAGTTTAACTGTTTATTGGATATTGCCCACTTCAATCTCTCAACAGAATTACTGGATTCAATGATACTCTCATAAAACAAGATTTAATGTGAACATCTGGATGTTGAAATAAAAATTAATTAAATTATGATCTAAGATGTCTATTCCATGAATTCATACATATTATACAGGTGCCTTGTGAACAAGGTTGTACCAGTGTCCACATTCGCACCTTTTGGGTTGGCCTTTGTATAGCCACATCCAGTTCACATATGAGGCTTCTTCCTCGCATATGCAGCCAACAATTCTAGCATCGAAGGCAGAAGGTATTTCAGTGGGGCGCTCCCTAGTGCCAGGGCCTTGTTTGATGACACGGATATCGAAAGGATTTGGATTTCCTGCAGCTTTAGCTAATAACTCACGTTTTTCCAAACCAGTGGCATGCTCCAAGGGGTCGCCCAAGGTAACTGAATATGAAAAATAACTCAATTAAGAACTACCGTGGAATGGATTCTTCACTGAATGTCCGATTTTGGGAAATAAAGTTCAGAAAATTACGTAATTTGGCGATGGCTGGGCTCACCTTTATTTGAAGCGTAGGCTCTGAAAATGTTATTTGTAACATTGCGCCTAACAGCGCTTACCGCGAGTCTACTACACAACGAGGCCATTATTTGTTATTATTGAGATTTTCCAAAGAAAATTGTGGTGCAATATTGAAATCACTGGAGGCTTCAATTATTTTTCATTGACTTCTTCGATTTCCATTCCGTCAATACTGACCATAGAATGTTCGTCTTTGATAGAATTTTTTGACAGGCTTTCGAAATATTTTTCGGGGAGGACTTTTTTATTGCTATTTAATCTTATGTTATTATTTCGGGAAAACATTGCATTATTGAATTGATCGCTTTCTTTAGAAGTATTACAATTTTTCAATCCTTACTAATTTTTGTTTCTCACTGCTTGGATTCAATTGAAATTTTATATGATTTATGAAGAGAAATAAAATAATTCAAATTCATTTTCATAAATTCTATAGAATTTTGAATAATCTAGAATATCTAGTCGCATGTAATTTGAAAAAAGAAGAATTTTTTTAATCACAGAAAAAATTAAAAATTTCATTCGTGATTAACCTCAACACTGACCATCTGTGATTCTTCCTTTCAGTGTCTAGCACTTTTCTCATGTCGGGGTGAGTTTTGTGGATTTTGTTATTTCCGAAGTGATTTTTTATAGAATTTAAATAGATTGTGAAGAAATATTCAATGTAATGTTAGTATGAATATGAGTATTTTCTGTTCCATCTAAGATTTTATTACGATTGATTCGAATTTTGTTGAATAAAGTAGATTATGTTTATTGTCGCTGGAACAGGTTATGTTCCATCTTCTACAGCATTTGTTGATGTACGTTTTTAATTTCAGATGGCTAACAAAATAATCAAATCTGGCGGTGCGGAACCCGATCAGTTTGAGTCCCAAGTGGCTCAAGCTTTGTTGGAATTGGAACAGAGTTCCGATTTAAAAGCTCAGCTCAGGGAACTCCACATAACCAAGGCTAAAGAAATCGACTCAGCTAACAAGAAGGTAGGCCTCTCTAAATTTTTCAGTGCTTATCCATCAATAATGTTCCATAAATACATGATGCTTTTACTTAGGACACCCTTGAGATTCCATGAAATGAATTTTATGTCTCTGATATCTTTTCTTATGATGTTCTTATGAATTTTTGCTTGTGAATGTCACTAACAAAGTTTTCTCTTTCAGTCCATTATCATCTATGTACCCATGCCTAAGCTGAAGCAATTCCAAAAATTGCAGTCCGACCTAGTCAGAGAACTTGAAAAGAAATTCAGCGGAAGGCATGTAGTATTTGTTGGAGAACGCAAAATCTTAAACAAACCTACAAGGAAAACAAGGACTAGGAGTAAACAGAAGCGTCCAAGATCCCGTACATTGACCGCTGTCTATGATGCAATTTTGGACGATTTGGTTTATCCTGCTGAAATTATCGGCAAGCGTATTAGGGTTAAGTTGGACGGTACCCAACTCATCAAAGTTCATTTGGACAAGAACCAACAGACTAATATTGAACATAAGGTGAGTGGATTTTTGATGGTTTTCTGCCATAGTCTTCCAATTTCTAAAGTTTTTTTTATAAAAGATGAGTGTCTTTATCGTTGACTGATTTTGAAATATCTTTGCAGGTTGATACCTTCTCTTCAATTTACAAGAAGTTGACAGGAAGGGAAGTTATTTTCCAATTCCCAGAATCATATTTGTAATTGTTCAATATATAAGATGTAAAAATTTATCTCTGTTTTTTTTCCTCTGTAGATGATCAAAAATACAATTTGGTGGCTCGATGAGCCAGATATTTCAAATAAGCTATTCATTATGATGATTGGTGAGTTATATTTGGGAGAATATGCAATTATCCTAAGTTTTCAAACCTACTTTTCAATTTAGGGGTTATAATTGGGGAACAAACTGATAACACATTTTTAAATTGAGTAAACTTCAATATATTTAAATAAAAACAATTTTTTATAATGATACATAAAAAAAATATTTACAACATAATTTGATATTTCAATGACTTCTTGACCCTAGTTATCAATAACCTTCCGTCATGGCTGAGTGAAGCAAAAACCCAGGGCTCTGCTGGAGACCACTCTGCACAGTAAACGCTGTCTTCATGTTCACACCACTGCAGCGGTCCATCAGACAATCTGAAAGAATATCATTAATATTATTGCAATTGATGTTTTAAACCATAAATCATCTGCAGTACATACATTTGTTTGGCTTCAAGTTCATCTGTCAGACAACTTTCAATCACATTTTCAGAGCTTACACTTGCGGCACTTGACAGAAGCACACGCCCATCAGTACTAGCCGTTAAGATCAGTTGATCATGGAATGGGTTAAAACGGACTGACCATATCCTGCAAAAACATTCAAGAAATGACATAGAGTAGATTCAAATGATCCACTCACCAATGGGTATGGTCACTCCTTGAGAATATTGGCTGCGCAGTCTGCCTATAATCCCAAATTTTGACGAAACTGTCATCACCGCAGGTAGCAATGTGGTACTGCTTGTTCATGTTATAATCTATATCTCTTAGGAAAATTCTGTGGCAACAATCGATATTCCAGGCTATATCTCCAGTACGTACATCGTATGTTTTCAAATGCGTTTCTGTCAACGCTGAAAACTATCAAAATGTTAAACTCATGCTTTTTTGTAGGGACAATTGAAAATTACTCGAAATTCAGCAAAAACCTACTTGATTACAATTCTGGTGAGGATTCCATTTACCAGAAGAAAACTTAAGATTATTTTTGGTTTCTAACTGAATTTCTGAAACCGTTTTTGCGTTGAATTCTGAGATATCCCAAAGCAATATTTTATTCTCTGTGACGGAGGCAGCCCTAGTTTCATTAGTGGGATGAAATTCAGTTGTATAAACATCGTTGCTAGGTATGTCTAGCTTATTTGCTATATCCAAGTTTTCTATAATGTTTGAGTCATAATTTTCCGGTAATTTCAATATGTGACTCTTCATAGCACATGTACTTTGATCTACAATTGAATTGTAACAAACGGCGATTTTCGAGACGTCTACTGGGCTGGATGTTATCCTCCATACTTCCCCTTCTGTGTGATGAAATAGCTTGAAATGGACAAAAATGTTTTTCAAGTGGAAACTAAGTTTTTTCATCAATGTTGTAGTAATACCTGAGGTTTAAGTACTGACTCTTCCTCATTAAATTCTACCAAATGGATTTGATTATTGGATTGTTTCAACGATTGAGTTCCAATTATGAATTTCAGTTTTTCCGTTTCAGCTAAAATTGGTGATAAAGCTCTTGCCTGAAAAGTTAGGGTAGAGAATGTTCATAAAAAGAGATTTCGGTACCTGGAATTCCAAGCCATAAATCAATGAATTCTCATTATCCATTATTAACTACAATCTCCAAAGAAAAAATAAATATTTACAGAGTTGTCTCTAATAATTATTTAGAGACACAGAGTCAGAGAATGTCTCCGATTATTCTATGATACAAAATCACAGGGGCGTACGCAAATAAAGCATATTTTTATCATAGACCAACTCTTTGCAGTTTGCATTTATCTATGTATGTGCAAATATCTATGATGTTATTGATGTTACCGATTCATTGAGGTTATAAAAAATTTCATATTTTTTTGATAAAAACACGGAACATATTTATATGAATTTGAATTTTTCCAACAGTTAATTAGTGTGGTTTTGTTTTGAACATAAATTCATAATGCCAATTGATTATAAGCGAATAAATGGGCCTGAAGATGCAGTACCTTACAAATTATTCACCAAACTGAACAATAAAAGTTTGAAGGAACAGTATAAATCCTGTATTTCTGAGGATGGAACCCGAAAAGATGGTAGAACCATCCTTGAGCACCGAAAATTATGTAAGTTTGAATATTTCTATAAGTTTGGTTTGAAATTTTCAATAATAATTTTTTCTAGTTATAAAAACAGGAATTGTAACTCACGCCAAGGGCTCTGCATATCTTGAACAGGGCAAAACAATAGTAGTTACATCTGTTTTTGATCCAAGAGAAATACCAAATCGGACAGATTACTCTTCTAAGGGAGAAATTTATTGTGAATTCAAGTTTGCACCTTTCAGCTGTTCTAAGAGGAGATTACATCAACAGGATCCTCAGGAAAAAGAATATAGCTCTGTCATGAAAAAAGCTCTTGAATCTGTAGTTTGTAGACATGAATTCCCAAATTTTCAAGTAGACATTTATACTTTAGTTCTACATAATGATGGATCAGCCCTCAGCGCTGCCATTACAGCAGCAGGTGCAGCGCTTGCATCTGCTGGAATACCAATGTTTGATATTATAACTTCTGTAACGTTATCTATACAAGGAGATTCAGCTATTCTGGATCCTGATGCATGTGAGGAATCTCTGTCTAATTTAGCAATTGAAAAAGAACATGGAACAGTTGTTATGTGCTACCTCTCATCACACCAACAAGTAACAAATTTCTATCAAGTAGGTCACTTATCACTGAATACTGTGACAAAAAGTATGGAAACTTTGATCGAAGCTTGTAAACAGGTATTGCCTGCTGTTCAAAAATGTTTGGTGAGAAATGTATTAGAGATAAAGAAAAAGGAATAAATATTTGAGCGAATCGGTAGTTTTTAGTTCAATCCCTCTTTGTTTATGATCATTCAAAATGTGAAGATTAAGTTGAACAAAATACTTGACATTATGTATGTCTGTCAAAGTCAATTTTCTCCTAATCTCCTCAACACTTTGATTGAAATACGTAAAATTTTGTCCATATAAAATTATAGCGAATTATGGAAAAAATTTCTAACATTTCTTAAATATCAGATTTTGCATTATGGAGGATTTATTTGAAAGCTGTTGTCAAATATTTTTGCAGCTGTTGTTAGATATATTTGACAGCTGTTGTCAAATATTTTTGGCAGCTGATGTTAGATATTTTTGACAGCTGTTCATAAATCCGTGTGTCCTCGAATGCGAATCTACGTACCAGGTGAATCTAGTTAGGTACAAGATTCCATGATTACGGACATATTTACAGACGCTACGACGTAGAAATAAGAAGTGGCATTCTGTGATTACTCGAAATCTTTTCTGTTTTACTATCATTTTTTTGTGTTTCTGCATTTTGATTGAAGTATGAAACATATGTGTGTGTGTGATTATTGGCATATTGGTAAGTTCTTGCTCATTACTTTCTAGATTATTCAATGTTCGAAACAAAAATAGTATAAGATCATTCAAATGGACATGTGTACAAATAAAACAACAAATAAAACACTTCATTTACTTTATTTCACGAACTGTTAAGAATAGGTGTAGTTTTTCAGGCGAAATATAAACGAACTATATCGAAAGTGAGTATTTATTCGTCCACCCTGTAGGTAGAGTGCTCGGCTACTTGAACGAATTCCACCAAGGGAATATGTGAATATGAACGCGACAGTTAATGCACTCGTTTTCACACCACCCTGTAGGTAGAGTGCTCGGCGCGTTTTGTTTTTAAGTGGTATCCCCAGAAGGCCTACTCCACTTTTGTCGAAATGCGCCAAATTTATTTCTAATAATTGGTTAATTTAACAAATTAACCAGATATTAGAGGATCGCGGAAAGGAAAAGTTTCAATTTAGTTCTAGCCTACGATTCTTCTCAAAGTCAAATGGATACGTACAGCATATGTGGGGTTAGGGGAACCATGCCATTAAAGCCCCTTGTGGCCGAAAGAAAATCGGAGATCCAGAAAGAAATATAACTTTTCCTTGTTTTTTTTTTCGATTTGGCGAACTCCGACGGTAATTTTGTTTTTTGTCGAACTCTGGTTTCCGCCTTTTTTAGCGCATACTTTTTTCCGCATTATCCGTCTGCACGAATTCCACCAAGGGAATATAAACGCGTCAGTTAATGCACCGTTTTTTGGCGCTACTTGTTTCCGCATTTTTTGGCGCATACTTTTTCCGCATCATCCTTCTGAACGATTCCACCAAGGGAATATATAAACGCGATAGTTTATGCACTCGTTTTGACACCACCCTGTAGGTAGAGTGCTCGGCTACTTGAACGATTCCACCAAGGGAATATATGAACGCGATAGTTTATGCACTCGTTTTTACACCACCCTGTAGGTAGAGTGCTCGGCTACTTGAACGATTCCACCAAGGGAATATAAACGCGACAGTTAATGCACCGTTTTTTGGCGCTACTTGTTTCCGCATTTTTTGGCGCATACTTTTTCGCATTATCCTTCTGAACGATTCCACCAAGGGAATATATGAACGCGGCAGTTAATGCACTCGTTTTTACACCACCCTGTAGGTAGAGTGCTCGGCTACTTGAACGATTCCACCAAGGGAATATAAACGCTACAGTTAATGCACTGTTTTTTGGCGCTACATTTTTCTGCATTTTTGGCGCAATCTTGTTTCCGCTTTCTGGCCGCACACTTTTTTCCGCATTATCCAGTTGAACGAATTCCACCAAGGGAATATATGAACGCGATAGTAAATGCACTCGTTTTGACACCACCCTGTAGGTAGTGTGCTCGGCTACTTGAACGATTCCATCAAGGGAATATATGAACGCGAAATTTAATGCACCGTTTTTTGGCGCTACTTGTTTCCGCATTTTTTGGCGCATTCTTTTTCCGCATTATCCTTCTGAACGATTCCACCAAGGGAATATATAAACGCGACAGTTAATGCACGCGTTTTTACACCACCCTGTAGGTAGAGTGCTCGGCTACTTGAACGATTCCACCAAGGGAATATATGAACGCGATAGTTTATGCACTCGTTTTGACACCACCCTGTAGGTAGAGTGCTCGGCTACTTGAACGATTCCACCAAGGGAATATATGAACGCGAAATTTAATGCACCGTTTTTTGGCGCTACTTGTTTCCGCTTTTTTTGGCGCATACTTTTTCCGCATTATCCTTCTGAACGATTCCACCAAGGGAATATATAAACGCGATAGTTTATGCACTCGTTTTTACACCACCCTGTAGGTAGAGTGCTCGGCTACTTGAACGATTCCACCAAGGGAATATAAACGCGACAGTTAATGCACTGTTTTTTGGCGCTACATTTTTCTGCATTTTTGGCGCAATCTTGTTTCCGCTTTCTGGCCGCATACTTTTTTCCGCATTATCCAGCTGAACGAATTCCACCAAGGGAATATATGAACGCGATAGTTTATGCACTCGTTTTGACACCACCCTGTAGGTAGAGTGCTCGGCTACTTGAACGATTCCACCAAGGGAATATAAACGCGACAGTTAATGCACTGTTTTTTGGCGCTACATTTTTCTGCATTTTTGGCGCAATCTTGTTTCCGCTTTCTGGCCGCATACTTTTTTCCGCATTATCCAGCTGAACGAATTCCACCAAGGGAATATATGAACGCGATAGTTTATGCACTCGTTTTGACACCACCCTGTAGGTAGAGTGCTCGGCTACTTGAACGATTCCACCAAGGGAATATATGAACGCGATAGTTTATGCACTCGTTTTTACACCACCCTGTAGGTAGAGTGCTCGGCTACTTGAACGATTCCACCAAGGGAATATAAACGCGACAGTTAATGCACTGTTTTTTGGCGCTACATTTTTCTGCATTTTTGGCGCAATCTTGTTTCCGCTTTCTGGCCGCATACTTTTTTCCGCATTATCCAGCTGAACGAATTCCACCAAGGGAATATATGAACGCGATAGTTTATGCACTCGTTTTGACACCACCCTGTAGGTAGAGTGCTCGGCTACTTGAACGATTCCACCAAGGGAATATATGAACGCGACAGTTGACGCACTCGTTTCCACACCACCCTGTAGGTAGAGTGCTCGGCGCGTTTTGTTTTTAAGTGGTATCCCCAGAAGGCCTACTCCACTTTTGTCGAAATGCGCCAAATTTATTTCTAATAATTGGTTAATTTAACAAATTAACCAGATATTAGAGGATCGCGGAAAGGAAAAGTTTCAATTTAGTTCTAGCCTACGATTCTTCTCAAAGTCAAATGGATACGTACAGCATATGTGGGGTTAGGGGAACCATGCCATTAAAGCCCCTTGTGGCCGAAAGAAAATCGGAGATCCAGAAAGAAATATAACTTTTCCTTGTTTTTTTTTTCGATTTGGCGAACTCCGACGGTAATTTTGTTTTTTGTCGAACTCTGGTTTCCGCCTTTTTTAGCGCATACTTTTTTCCGCATTATCCGTCTGCACGAATTCCACCAAGGGAATATAAACGCGTCAGTTAATGCACCGTTTTTTGGCGCTACTTGTTTCCGCTTTTTTTGGCGCATACTTTTTCCGCATCATCCTTCTGAACGATTCCACCACGGGAATATATAAACGCGATAGTTTATGCACTCGTTTTGACACCACCCTGTAGGTAGAGTGCTCGGCTACTTGAACGATTCCACCAAGGGAATATATGAACGCGAAATTTAATGCACCGTTTTTTGGCGCATACTTTTTCGCATTATCCTTCTGAACGATTCCACCAAGGGAATATATGAACGCGGCAGTTTATGCACTCGTTTTGACACCACCTTGTAGGTACTACTTGAAAGATTCCACCAAGGGAATATATGAACGCGACAGTTAATGCACTCGTTTTCACACCACCCTGTAGGTAGAGTGCTCGGCTACTTGAACGATTCCACCAAGGGAATATATGAACGCGATAGTTTATGCACTCGTTTTGACACCACCTTGTAGGTAGAGTGCTCGGCGCGTTTTGTTTTTGAGTGGTATCCCCAGAAGGCCTACTCCACTTCATATCGAAATGCGCAATCTTGTTTCCGCTTTCTGGGCGCATACTTTCTTCCGATTTATCCGGTAGAGCGAATTCCACCAAGGGAATATATGAACGCGATAGTTATTTATTGTTTTTTGGCGCTACATGTTTCCGCATTTTTGACGCAATCTTGTTTCCGCATTCTGGGCGCATACTTTTTTCCGCATTATCCAGTTGAACGAATTCCACCAAGGGAATATATTAACGCGATAGTTAATGCACTCGTTTTTACACCACCCTGTAGGTAGAGTGCTCGGCTACTTGAACGATTCCACCAAGGGAATATATGAACGCGATAGTTTATGCACTCGTTTTGACACCACCCTGTAGGTAGAGTGCTCGGCTACTTGAACGATTCCACCAAGGGAATATATGAACGCGACAGTTGACGCACTCGTTTCCACACCACCCTGTAGGTAGAGTGCTCGGCGCGTTTTGTTTTTAAGTGGTATCCCCTGAAGGCCTACTCCACTTTTGTCGAAATGCGCCAAATTTATTTCTAATAATTGGTTAATTTAACAAATTAACCAGATATTAGAGGATCGCGGAAAGGAAAAGTTTCAATTTAGTTCTAGCCTACGATTCTTCTCAAAGTCAAATGGATACGTACAGCATATGTGGGGTTAGGGGAACCATGCCATTAAAGCCCCTTGTGGCCGAAAGAAAATCGGAGATCCAGAAAGAAATATAACTTTTCCTTGTTTTTTTTTTCGATTTGGCGAACTCCGACGGTAATTTTGTTTTTTGTCGAACTCTGGTTTCCGCCTTTTTTAGCGCATACTTTTTTCCGCATTATCCGTCTGAACGAATTCCACCAAGGGAATATAAACGCGTCAGTTAATGCACCGTTTTTTGGCGCTACTTGTTTCCGCAATTTTTGGCGCATACTTTTTCCGCATTATCCTTCTGAACGATTCCACCAAGGGAATATATAAACGCGACAGTTTATGCAATCGTTTTGACACCCCTGTAGGTACAACTTGAACGATTCCACCAAGGGAATATATGAACGCGACAGTTAATGCACTCGTTTTCACACCACCCTGTAGGTAGAGTGCTCGGCTACTTGAACGATTCCACCAAGGGAATATATGAACGCGAAATTTAATGCACCGTTTTTTGGCGCTACTTGTTTCCGCATTTTTTGGCGCATACTTTTTCCGCATTATCCTTCTGAACGATTCCACCAAGGGAATATATAAACGCGATAGTTTATGCACTCGTTTTGACACCACCCTGTAGGTAGAGTGCTCGGCTACTTGAACGATTCCACCAAGGGAATATATGAACGCGAAATTTAATGCACCGTTTTTTGGCGCTACTTGTTCCGCATTTTTTGGCGCATACTTTTTTGCATTTTCCTTCTGAACGATTCCACCAAGGGAATATATGAACGCGGCAGTTAATGCACTCGTTTTTACACCACCCTGTAGGTAGAGTGCTCGGCTACTTGAACGATTCCACCAAGGGAATATATGAACGCGACATTTAATGCACCGTTTTTTGGCGCTACTTGTTCCGCATTTTTTGGCGCATACTTTTTCCGCATTATCCTTCTGAACGATTCCACCAAGGGAATATATAAACGCGACAGTTTATGCAATCGTTTTGACACCACCCTGTAGGTAGAGTGCTCGGCTACTTGAACGATTCCACCAAGGGAATATATGAACGCGAAATTTAATGCACCGTTTTTTGGCGCTACTTGTTTCCGCTTTTTTTGGCGCATACTTTTTCGCATTTTCCTTCTGAACGATTCCACCAAGGGAATATATGAACGCGGCAGTTAATGCACTCGTTTTTACACCACCCTGTAGGTAGAGTGCTCGGCTACTTGAACGATTCCACCAAGGGAATATATGAACGCGAAATTTAATGCACCGTTTTTTGGCGCTACTTGTTTCCGCATTTTTTGGCGCATACTTTTTCCGCATTATCCTTCTGAACGATTCCACCAAGGGAATATATAAACGCGATAGTTTATGCACTCGTTTTGACACCACCCTGTAGGTAGAGTGCTCGGCTACTTGAACGATTCCACCAAGGGAATATATGAACGCGAAATTTAATGCACCGTTTTTTGGCGCTACTTGTTTCCGCTTTTTTTGGCGCATACTTTTTCGCATTTTCCTTCTGAACGATTCCACCAAGGGAATATATGAACGCGACAGTTAATGCACTCGTTTTCACACCACCCTGTAGGTAGAGTGCTCGGCTACTTGAACGATTCCACCAAGGGAATATATGAACGCGAAATTTAATGCACCGTTTTTTGGCGCTACTTGTTTCCGCATTTTTTGGCGCATACTTTTTCCGCATTATCCTTCTGAACGATTCCACCAAGGGAATATATAAACGCGATAGTTTATGCACTCGTTTTGACACCACCCTGTAGGTAGAGTGCTCGGCTACTTGAACGATTCCACCAAGGGAATATATGAACGCGAAATTTAATGCACCGTTTTTTGGCGCTACTTGTTTCCGCATTTTTTGGCGCATACTTTTTCCGCATTATCCTTCTGAACGATTCCACCAAGGGAATATATAAACGCGATAGTTTATGCACTCGTTTTGACACCACCCTGTAGGTAGAGTGCTCGGCTACTTGAACGATTCCACCAAGGGAATATATGAACGCGAAATTTAATGCACCGTTTTTTGGCGCTACTTGTTTCCGCTTTTTTTGGCGCATACTTTTTCCGCATTATCCTTCTGAACGATTCCACCAAGGGAATATATAAACGCGATAGTTTATGCACTCGTTTTGACACCACCCTGTAGGTAGAGTGCTCGGCTACTTGAACGATTCCACCAAGGGAATATATGAACGCGAAATTTAATGCACCGTTTTTTGGCGCTACTTGTTTCCGCATTTTTTGGCGCATACTTTTTCCGCATTATCCTTCTGAACGATTCCACCAAGGGAATATATAAACGCGATAGTTTATGCACTCGTTTTGACACCACCCTGTAGGTAGAGTGCTCGGCTACTTGAACGATTCCACCAAGGGAATATATGAACGCGACATTTAATGCACCGTTTTTTGGCGCTACTTGTTTCCGCATTTTTTGGCGCATACTTTTTCGCATTTTCCTTCTGAACGATTCCACCAAGGGAATATATGAACGCGGCAGTTAATGCACTCGTTTTTACACCACCCTGTAGGTAGAGTGTTCGGCTACTTGAACGATTCCACCAAGGGAATATATGAACGCGAAATTTAATGCACCGTTTTTTGGCGCTACTTGTTTCAGCTTTTTTTGGCGCATACTTTTTCGCATTTTCCTTCTGAACGATTCCACCAAGGGAATATATGAACGCGGCAGTTAATGCACTCGTTTTTACACCACCCTGTAGGTAGAGTGCTCGGCTACTTGAACGATTCCACCAAGGGAATATATGAACGCGACATTTAATGCACCGTTTTTTGGCGCTACTTGTTTCCGCATTTTTTGGCGCATACTTTTTCGCATTTTCCTTCTGAACGATTCCACCAAGGGAATATATGAACGCGGCAGTTAATGCACTCGTTTTTACACCACCCTGTAGGTAGAGTGCTCGGCTACTTGAACGATTCCACCAAGGGAATATATGAACGCGATAGTTAATGCACTCGTTTTCACACCACCCTGTAGGTAGAGTGCTCGGCGCGTTTTGTTTTTAAGTGGTATCCCCAGAAGGCCTACTCCACTTTTGTCGAAATGCGCCAAATTTATTTCTAATAATCTGTTAATTTAACAAATTAACCAGATATTAGAGGATCGCGGAAAGGAAAAGTTTCAATTTAGTTCTAGCCTACGATTCTTCTCAAAGTCAAATGGATACGTACAGCATATGTGGGGTTAGGGGAACCATGCCATTAAAGCCCCTTGTGGCTGAAAGAAAATCGGAGATCCAGAAAGAAATATAACTTTTCCTTGTTTTTTTTTCGATTTGGCGAACTCCGACGGTAAGTTTGTTTTTGTCGAACTCTGGTTTCCGCCTTTTTTTGGCGCATACTTTTTTCCGCATTATCCGTCTGAACGAATTCCACCAAGGGAATATGAACGCGTCAGTTAATGCACCGTTTTTTGGCGCTACTTGTTTCCGCAATTTTTGGCGCATATACTTTTTCCGCATTATCCTTCTGAACGATTCCACCAAGGGAATATATAAACGCGACAGTTTATGCAATCGTTTTGACACCCCTGTAGGTACAACTTGAACGATTCCACCAAGGGAATATATGAACGCGACAGTTAATGCACTCGTTTTCACATCACCCTGTAGGTAGAGTGCTCGGCTACTTGAACGATTCCACCAAGGGAATATATGAACGCGAAATTTAATGCACCGTTTTTTGGCGCTACTTGTTTCCGCATTTTTTGGCGCATACATTTTCCGCATTATCCTTCTGAACGATTCCACCAAGGGAATATATAAACGCGATAGTTTATGCACTCGTTTTGACACCACCCTGTAGGTAGAGTGCTCGGCTACTTGAACGATTCCACCAAGGGAATATATGAACGCGAAATTTAATGCACCGTTTTTTGGCGCTACTTGTTTCCGCTTTTTTTGGCGCATACTTTTTCGCATTTTCCTTCTGAACGATTCCACCAAGGGAATATATGAACGCGGCAGTTAATGCACTCGTTTTTACACCACCCTGTAGGTAGAGTGCTCGGCTACTTGAACGATTCCACCAAGGGAATATATGAACGCGACATTTAATGCACCGTTTTTTGGCGCTACTTGTTCCGCATTTTTTGGCGCATACTTTTTCCGCATTATCCTTCTGAACGATTCCACCAAGGGAATATATAAACGCGATAGTTTATGCACTCGTTTTGACACCACCCTGTAGGTAGAGTGCTCGGCTACTTGAACGATTCCACCAAGGGAATATATGAACGCGAAATTTAATGCACCGTTTTTTGGCGCTACTTGTTTCCGCATTTTTTGGCGCATACTTTTTCCGCATTATCCTTCTGAACGATTCCACCAAGGGAATATATAAACGCGATAGTTTATGCACTCGTTTTGACACCACCCTGTAGGTAGAGTGCTCGGCTACTTGAACGATTCCACCAAGGGAATATATGAACGCGAAATTTAATGCACCGTTTTTTGGCGCTACTTGTTTCCGCTTTTTTTGGCGCATACTTTTTCGCATTTTCCTTCTGAACGATTCCACCAAGGGAATATATGAACGCGGCAGTTAATGCACTCGTTTTTACACCACCCTGTAGGTAGAGTGCTCGGCTACTTGAACGATTCCACCAAGGGAATATATGAACGCGAAATTTAATGCACTGTTTTTTGGCGCTACTTGTTTCCGCTTTTTTTGGCGCATACTTTTTCGCATTTTCCTTCTGAACGATTCCACCAAGGGAATATATGAACGCGGCAGTTAATGCACTCGTTTTTACACCACCCTGTAGGTAGAGTGCTCGGCTACTTGAACGATTCCACCAAGGGAATATATGAACGCGATAGTTAATGCACTCGTTTTCACACCACCCTGTAGGTAGAGTGCTCGGCGCGTTTTGTTTTTAAGTGGTATCCCCAGAAGGCCTACTCCACTTTTGTCGAAATGCGCCAAATTTATTTCTAATAATCTGTTAATTTAACAAATTAACCAGATATTAGAGGATCGCGGAAAGGAAAAGTTTCAATTTAGTTCTAGCCTACGATTCTTCTCAAAGTCAAATGGATACGTACAGCATATGTGGGGTTAGGGGAACCATGCCATTAAAGCCCCTTGTGGCTGAAAGAAAATCGGAGATCCAGAAAGAAATATAACTTTTCCTTGTTTTTTTTTCGATTTGGCGAACTCCGACGGTAAGTTTGTTTTTGTCGAACTCTGGTTTCCGCCTTTTTTTGGCGCATACTTTTTTCCGCATTATCCGTCTGAACGAATTCCACCAAGGGAATATGAACGCGTCAGTTAATGCACCGTTTTTTGGCGCTACTTGTTTCCGCAATTTTTGGCGCATACTTTTTCCGCATTATCCTTCTGAACGATTCCACCAAGGGAATATATAAACGCGACAGTTTATGCAATCGTTTTGACACCACCCTGTAGGTAGAGTGCTCGGCTACTTGAACGATTCCACCAAGGGAATATATGAACGCGAAATTTAATGCACCGTTTTTTGGCGCTACTTGTTTCCGCTTTTTTTGGCGCATACTTTTTCGCATTTTCCTTCTGAACGATTCCACCAAGGGAATATATGAACGCGGCAGTTAATGCACTCGTTTTTACACCACCCTGTAGGTAGAGTGCTCGGCTACTTGAACGATTCCACCAAGGGAATATATGAACGCGAAATTTAATGCACCGTTTTTTGGCGCTACTTGTTTCCGCTTTTTTTGGCGCATACTTTTTCGCATTTTCCTTCTGAACGATTCCACCAAGGGAATATATGAACGCGGCAGTTAATGCACTCGTTTTTACACCACCCTGTAGGTAGAGTGCTCGGCTACTTGAACGATTCCACCAAGGGAATATATGAACGCGACATTTAATGCACCGTTTTTTGGCGCTACTTGTTTCCGCATTTTTTGGCGCATACTTTTTCGCATTTTCCTTCTGAACGATTCCACCAAGGGAATATATGAACGCGGCAGTTAATGCACTCGTTTTTACACCACCCTGTAGGTAGAGTGCTCGGCTACTTGAACGATTCCACCAAGGGAATATATGAACGCGAAATTTAATGCACCGTTTTTTGGCGCTACTTGTTTCCGCTTTTTTTGGCGCATACTTTTTCGCATTTTCCTTCTGAACGATTCCACCAAGGGAATATATGAACGCGGCAGTTAATGCACTCGTTTTTACACCACCCTGTAGGTAGAGTGCTCGGCTACTTGAACGATTCCACCAAGGGAATATATGAACGCGAAATTTAATGCACCGTTTTTTGGCGCTACTTGTTTCCGCTTTTTTTGGCGCATACTTTTTCGCATTTTCCTTCTGAACGATTCCACCAAGGGAATATATGAACGCGGCAGTTAATGCACTCGTTTTTACACCACCCTGTAGGTAGAGTGCTCGGCTACTTGAACGATTCCACCAAGGGAATATATGAACGCGACATTTAATGCACCGTTTTTTGGCGCTACTTGTTTCCGCATTTTTTGGCGCATACTTTTTCGCATTTTCCTTCTGAACGATTCCACCAAGGGAATATATGAACGCGGCAGTTAATGCACTCGTTTTTACACCACCCTGTAGGTAGAGTGCTCGGCTACTTGAACGATTCCACCAAGGGAATATATGAACGCGAAATTTAATGCACCGTTTTTTGGCGCTACTTGTTTCCGCTTTTTTTGGCGCATACTTTTTCGCATTTTCCTTCTGAACGATTCCACCAAGGGAATATATGAACGCGGCAGTTGATGCACTCGTTTTTACACCACCCTGTAGGTAGAGTGCTCGGCTACTTGAACGATTCCACCAAGGGAATATATGAACGCGAAATTTAATGCACCGTTTTTTGGCGCTACTTGTTTCCGCTTTTTTTGGCGCATACTTTTTCGCATTTTCCTTCTGAACGATTCCACCAAGGGAATATATGAACGCGGCAGTTAATGCACTCGTTTTTACACCACCCTGTAGGTAGAGTGCTCGGCTACTTGAACGATTCCACCAAGGGAATATATGAACGCGATAGTTAATGCACTCGTTTTCACACCACCCTGTAGGTAGAGTGCTCGGCGCGTTTTGTTTTTAAGTGGTATCCCCAGAAGGCCTACTCCACTTTTGTCGAAATGCGCCAAATTTATTTCTAATAATCTGTTAATTTAACAAATTAACCAGATATTAGAGGATCGCGGAAAGGAAAAGTTTCAATTTAGTTCTAGCCTACGATTCTTCTCAAAGTCAAATGGATACGTACAGCATATGTGGGGTTAGGGGAACCATGCCATTAAAGCCCCTTGTGGCTGAAAGAAAATCGGAGATCCAGAAAGAAATATAACTTTTCCTTGTTTTTTTTTCGATTTGGCGAACTCCGACGGTAAGTTTGTTTTTGTCGAACTCTGGTTTCCGCCTTTTTTTGGCGCATACTTTTTTCCGCATTATCCGTCTGAACGAATTCCACCAAGGGAATATGAACGCGTCAGTTAATGCACCGTTTTTTGGCGCTACTTGTTTCCGCAATTTTTGGCGCATACTTTTTCCGCATTATCCTTCTGAACGATTCCACCAAGGGAATATATAAACGCGACAGTTTATGCAATCGTTTTGACACCCCTGTAGGTACAACTTGAACGATTCCACCAAGGGAATATATGAACGCGACAGTTAATGCACTCGTTTTGACACCACCCTGTAGGTAGAGTGCTCGGCTACTTGAACGATTCCACCAAGGGAATATATGAACGCGAAATTTAATGCACCGTTTTTTGGCGCTACTTGTTTCCGCATTTTTTGGCGCATACTTTTTCCGCATTATCCTTCTGAACGATTCCACCAAGGGAATATATAAACGCGATAGTTTATGCACTCGTTTTGACACCACCCTGTAGGTAGAGTGCTCGGCTACTTGAACGATTCCACCAAGGGAATATATGAACGCGAAATTTAATGCACCGTTTTTTGGCGCTACTTGTTTCCGCTTTTTTTGGCGCATACTTTTTCGCATTTTCCTTCTGAACGATTCCACCAAGGGAATATATGAACGCGGCAGTTAATGCACTCGTTTTTACACCACCCTGTAGGTAGAGTGCTCGGCTACTTGAACGATTCCACCAAGGGAATATATGAACGCGACATTTAATGCACCGTTTTTTGGCGCTACTTGTTTCCGCATTTTTTGGCGCATACTTTTTCCGCATTATCCTTCTGAACGATTCCACCAAGGGAATATATAAACGCGATAGTTTATGCACTCGTTTTGACACCACCCTGTAGGTAGAGTGCTCGGCTACTTGAACGATTCCACCAAGGGAATATATGAACGCGAAATTTAATGCACCGTTTTTTGGCGCTACTTGTTTCCGCATTTTTTGGCGCATACTTTTTCCGCATTATCCTTCTGAACGATTCCACCAAGGGAATATATAAACGCGATAGTTTATGCACTCGTTTTGACACCACCCTGTAGGTAGAGTGCTCGGCTACTTGAACGATTCCACCAAGGGAATATATGAACGCGAAATTTAATGCACCGTTTTTTGGCGCTACTTGTTTCCGCTTTTTTTGGCGCATACTTTTTCGCATTTTCCTTCTGAACGATTCCACCAAGGGAATATATGAACGCGGCAGTTAATGCACTCGTTTTTACACCACCCTGTAGGTAGAGTGCTCGGCTACTTGAACGATTCCACCAAGGGAATATATGAACGCGAAATTTAATGCACCGTTTTTTGGCGCTACTTGTTTCCGCTTTTTTTGGCGCATACTTTTTCGCATTTTCCTTCTGAACGATTCCACCAAGGGAATATATGAACGCGGCAGTTAATGCACTCGTTTTTACACCACCCTGTAGGTAGAGTGCTCGGCTACTTGAACGATTCCACCAAGGGAATATATGAACGCGACAGTTAATGCACTCGTTTTCACACCACCCTGTAGGTAGAGTGCTCGGCTACTTGAACGATTCCACCAAGGGAATATATGAACGCGAAATTTAATGCACCGTTTTTTGGCGCTACTTGTTTCCGCATTTTTTGGCGCATACTTTTTCCGCATTATCCTTCTGAACGATTCCACCAAGGGAATATATAAACGCGATAGTTTATGCACTCGTTTTGACACCACCCTGTAGGTAGAGTGCTCGGCTACTTGAACGATTCCACCAAGGGAATATATGAACGCGAAATTTAATGCACCGTTTTTTGGCGCTACTTGTTTCCGCTTTTTTTGGCGCATACTTTTTCGCATTTTCCTTCTGAACGATTCCACCAAGGGAATATATGAACGCGGCAGTTAATGCACTCGTTTTTACACCACCCTGTAGGTAGAGTGCTCGGCTACTTGAACGATTCCACCAAGGGAATATATGAACGCGACATTTAATGCACCGTTTTTTGGCGCTACTTGTTTCCGCATTTTTTGGCGCATACTTTTTCGCATTTTCCTTCTGAACGATTCCACCAAGGGAATATATGAACGCGGCAGTTAATGCACTCGTTTTTACACCACCCTGTAGGTAGAGTGCTCGGCTACTTGAACGATTCCACCAAGGGAATATATGAACGCGACATTTAATGCACCGTTTTTTGGCGCTACTTGTTTCCGCATTTTTTGGCGCATACTTTTTCGCATTTTCCTTCTGAACGATTCCACCAAGGGAATATATGAACGCGGCAGTTAATGCACTCGTTTTTACACCACCCTGTAGGTAGAGTGCTCGGCTACTTGAACGATTCCACCAAGGGAATATATGAACGCGATGGTTAATGCACTCGTTTTCACACCACCCTGTAGGTAGAGTGCTCCAAGGGCGGTCCTAGGCTGATTTCCTGGGGGGGGTAATAATTGAATGAAAAATGGAAAAGATTATAAAACTTTTTTTTTGTTAGTTTTTTCATAAATAAAATTTAAAAATCGAATTGGTTGTAGTGCTCTGGGGGGGTAATTACCCCCTTTACCCCCCCGTAGGACCGCCCTTGGAGTGCTCGGCTACTTGAACGATTCCACCAAGGGAATATATGAACGCGATAGTTAATGCACTCGTTTTTACACCACCCTGTAGGTAGAGTGCTCGGCTACTTGAACGATTCCACCAAGGGAATATATGAACGCGATAGTTAATGCACTCGTTTTCACACCACCCTGTAGGTAGAGTGCTCGGCTACTTGGACGATTCCACCAAGGGAATATATGAACGCTATAGTTTATGCACTCGTTTTGACACCACCCTGTAGGTAGGGTGCCCGGCTACTTGAACGATTCCACCAAGGGAATATATGAACGCGACATTTAATGCACTGTTTTTTGGCGCTTCTTGTTTCCGCATTTTTTGGCGCATTATTTTTCCGCATTATCCTTCTGAACGTATTTCACCAAGGGAATATATGAACGCGACTTTTAATGCACTGTTTTTAGGCGCCACTTGTTTCCGCATTTTTTGGCGCATACTTTTTCCGCATTATCCGTCTGAACGATTCCACCAAGGGAATATATGAACGCGATAGTTAATGCACTCGTTTCCACACCACCCTGTAGGTAGAGTGCTCGGCGCGTTTTGTTTTTGAGTGGTATCCCCAGAAGGCCTACTCCACTTCATATCGAAATGCGCAATCTTGTTTCCGCTTTCTGGGCGCATACTTTCTTCCGATTTATCCGGTAGAGCGAATTCCACCAAGGGAATATATGAACGCGATAGTTATTTACTGTTTTTTGGAGCAACATGTTTCCGCATTTTTGACGCAATCTTGTTTCCGCATTCTGAGCGCATACTTTTTTCCGCATTATCCAGTTGAACGAATTCCACCAAGGGAATATATTAACGCGATAGTTAATGCACTCGTTTTTACACCACCCTGTAGGGAGAGTGCTCACTGCTCGGCTACTTGAACGATTCCACCAAGGGAATATATGAACGCGATAGTTATTTACTGTTTTTTGGCGCTACATGTTTCCGCATTTTTGACGCAATCTTGTTTCCGCATTCTGAGCGCATACTTTTATCCGCATTATCCAGTTGAACGAATTCCACCAAGGGAATATAAAAACGCGACAGTTAATGCACTCGTTTTTACACCACCCTGTAGGTAGAGTGCTCGGCTACTTGAACGATTCCACCAAGGGAATATATGAACGCGATAGTTAATGCACTCGTTTTTACACCACCCTGTAGGTAGAGTGCTCGGCTACTTGAACGATTCCACCAGAGGAATATATGAACGCGATAGTTAATGCACTCGTTTTCACACCACCCTGTAGGTAGAGTGCTCGGCTACTTGAACGATTCCACCAAGGGAATATATGAACGCGATAGTTAATGCACTCGTTTTTACACCACCCTGTAGGTAGAGTGCTCGGCTACTTGGACGATTCCACCAAGGGAATATATGAACGCGATAGTTTATGCACTCGTTTTCACACCACCCTGTAGGTAGAGTGCCCGGCTACTTGAACGATTCCACCAAGGGAATATATGAACGCGACATTTAATGCACTGTTTTTAGGCGCTACTTGTTTCCGCATTTTTTGGCGCATACATTTTCCGCATTATCCGTCTGAACGTTTCCACCAAGGGAATATATGAACGCGATAGTTAATGCACTCGTTTCCACACCACCCTGTAGGTAGAGTGCTCGGCGCGTTTTGTTTTTGAGTGGTATCCCCAGAAGGCCTACTCCACTTCATATCGAAATGCGCAATCTTGTTTCCGCTTTCTGGGCGCATACTTTCTTCCGATTTATCCGGTAGAGCGAATTCCACCAAGGGAATATATAAACGCGACAGTTAATGCACTCGTTTTTACACCACCCTGTAGGTAGAGTGCTCGGCTACTTGAACGATTCCACCAAGGGAATATATGAACGCGATAGTTAATGCACTCGTTTTTACACCACCCTGTAGGTAGAGTGCTCGGCTACTTGAACGATTCCACCAAGGGAATATATGAACGCGATAGTTATTTACTGTTTTTTGGCGCTACATGTTTCCGCATTTTTGACGCAATCTTGTTTCCGCATTCTGAGCGCATACTTTTTTCCGCATTATCCAGTTGAACGAATTCCACCAAGGGAATATATTAACGCGATAGTTAATGCACTCGTTTTTACACCACCCTGTAGGTAGAGTGCTCGGCTACTTGAACGATTCCACCAAGGGAATATATAAACGCTACAGTTAATGCACTCGTTTTTACACCACCCTGTAGGTAGAGTGCTCGGCTACTTGAACGATTCCACCAAGGGAATATATGAACGCGATAGTTAATGCACTCGTTTTTACACCACCCTGTAGGTAGAGTGCTCGGCTACTTGAACGATTCCACCAAGGGAATATATGAACGCGATAGTTAATGCACTCGTTTTTACACCACCCTGTAGGTAGAGTGCTCGGCTACTTGAACGATTCCACCAAGGGAATATATGAACGCGATAGTTATTTACTGTTTTTTGGCGCTACATGTTTCCGCATTTTTGACGCAATCTTGTTTCCGCATTCTGAGCGCATACTTTTTTCCGCATTATCCAGTTGAACGAATTCCACCAAGGGAATATATTAACGCGATAGTTAATGCACTCGTTTTTACACCACCCTGTAGGTAGAGTGCTCGGCTACTTGAACGATTCCACCAAGGGAATATATAAACGCTACAGTTAATGCACTCGTTTTTACACCACCCTGTAGGTAGAGTGCTCGGCTACTTGAACGATTCCACCAAGGGAATATATGAACGCGATAGTTAATGCACTCGTTTTTACACCTCCCTGTAGGTAGAGTGCTCGGCTACTTGAACGATTCCACCAAGGGAATATATGAACGCGATAGTTAATGCACTCGTTTTTACACCACCCTGTAGGTAGAGTGCTCGGCTACTTGAACGATTCCACCAAGGGAATATATGAACGCGATAGTTAATGCACTCGTTTTCACACCACCCTGTAGGTAGAGTGCTCGGCTACTTGAACGAAATCCTCCAAGGGAATATGAACGCGATTATAAATGCACTCGTTTTTACACCACCCTGTAGGTAGAGTGCTCGGCTACTTGAACGATTCCACCAAGGGAATATATGTACGCGATAATTAATGCACTCGTTTTCACACCACCCTGTAGGTAGAGTGCTCGGCTACTTGAACGAATTCCACCAAGGGAATATGAACGCGATAGTTAATGCACTCGTTTCCGCAATCCGCACCACCCTGTAGGTAGAGTGCTCGGCGCGTTTTGTTTTTGAGTGGTATCCCCAGAAGGCCTACTTCACTTCATGCCAAAATTTGCGCATACTTGTTCCGCATTTGTTGGCGCATACTTGTTCCACTTTTATTGGCGCATACTTGTTCCGCATTTATTAGCGCATGTGTTCTCCGAGACATTTCCCTTCCGTCAGAACTTCTGCGACATTATTATCGAAATACCTGAAATTAACCACCACCAAAAACCCTAAAAGTCACTCACTTTGACGAGTTCCGGCTCTTGGTCCATCGATGTCTGAAGTTGGGAATGGCATCCATGAATCCCAACTCAGCCCGGAAAGGCCAAGGGTTCTCTGGGACCTACCTTCTCTTCCACCTGAAAAAATCTGAAAGAAAGAAACGCTACCGCTCCCTTTTTTGTTTTTGGCACATACTATTTCCGCATTTATTGCCGCATGTGTTCTCTGAGACATTTCTCATTCGTCAGAACTTTTGCGACATTATTGTCAATATACCTGAAATTAACCACGACCAAAAACCCTAAAAGTCACTCACATTGATTTTCCTCTCTTGGTCCATCGATGGCTGAAGTTGGGATTGTTGGGAATGGCTCTCCTAAAACAATATTAAGGGAAATTCGAATTTTCATTTGTTTCAGCTGTAAAATATCGCAATATCCCAGAATTTATTCGTAACTTCCAGTTGGAAAATAATTTATGAAAAGAAAAATCCAATTTTTGAATCAATGAAATCCTCTGAATAAACAACAGCGAAAATCGAAAGGATTTTGGATCCCAACAGTAAATCAAAAACTTTCAATAAAGAGCAATAAGAAAATTCCAATATTCTTCAGGAATAATTTTGCACGTCCAAATTTCAAAAAAATTTGTTTTTTCTCTCAACATTTTCGGGTTAGGTGATGAAAATCAAAGGGATTTTGGATCCTAGAAGTCACAAAATCTTTCAAATTAAAAAATTGCGGTATTAAGAGCAATAAAGAGGCTCGAATATTTTTCGAAAATAATTTGGCACATTTCAATTCTCTCACAATTTTCCGGGTTTGATGATGAGAATTAAAAGGATTCTGGATCACAACAATCAAAAAAACCTTTCAATTTTAAAATTTCGATATTAAAAGCTATAAAGGAGCTCGAATATTAATCATTAATGATTTTGCAGCATTAAATTCGTTGAATTTTTGTAGGCTCCCATAACTTTTCGGGTTTAGTCACGATAATTAAAAGGATTTAGAATCCCAACAGTCGAACAACTCTTTAATTTTAAAATTTTGGTATTAAGAACAATAAAGGAGCTCGAATATTAGTCATTTATGATTTTGCAGGATTAAATTCGTGAAAATTCTGTATGCTCCCATAACATTTCGGGTTTAGTGACGATAATTAAAAGGATTTTGAATCCCAACAGTCAAACAACCCTTTAATTTCAAAATTTCGGTATTAAGAACAATAAAGGAGCTCGAATATTATTCATTTATGATTTTGCAGGATTTAATTCGTTAAAATTTTGTATGCTCCCATAACTTTTCAGTTTTCGGGTTTAGTGACGATAATTAAAAGGATTTTGAATCCCAACAGTTAAACAACATTTTAAATTTAAAATTTCGGTATTGAGAATGAGAACAATAAAGGAGCTCGAATATTATTCATTAATGATTTTGCAGGATTGAATTCGTTAAAATTTTGTATGCTCCCATAACTTTTCGGGTTTATTGACGATAATTAAAAGGATTTTGAATCCCAACAGTCAAACAACTCTTTAATTTCAAAATTTCGGTATTAAGAACAATAAAGGAGCTCGAATATTATTCATTAATTATTTTGCAGGATTAAATTCGTTAAAATTTTCTATGCTCCCATAACTTTTCGGGTTAAGTGACGATAATTAAAAGGATTTTGAATCCCAACAGTTAAACAACTCTATAATTTCGAAATTTCGGTATTAAGAACATTAAAGGAGCTCGAATATTATTCATTTAAGATTTTGCAGGATTAAATTCGTTGAAATACTGTATGCTCCTATACCTTTTAGGGTTTGGTGACGAAAATCAAAAGGATTTTGAATCCCAACAGTCAAAGAACCTCTTAATTCTGAAATTGCGGTATTAAAAGTAATGAGAAGGTTCGAAAAGTTTTCAGGAATCATTTTGCACGTTCAAACTCATCAAAAATTTCAATGTATTAACAATTTTCCGGGTTTAGTGATGAAAATTAAAAGAATTCTGGATCCCAACAATCAAACAACCTTTTAATTTCAAACTTTCGGTATTGAGAGAAATAGAGGGGCTCGAATATTATTCATTAATGATTTTGCAGGATTAAATTCGTTGAATTTTTGTATGCTTCCATAACTTTTCGGGTTTAGTGACGAAAAACAATAGGATTTTGAATCCCAACACTCTAAACAATCTTTTAATTTCAAAATTTCGGTATTAAAAATAATGAGAAGGTTCGAAAATCATCAGGAATAATTTTGCACGTTCAAATTTATCAAAAATTTCAATGTACTTACGATTTTCGGGTTTAGTAATCCGTTTTCTGCAAACACACACACTTATTCAGTAGCACAACACACACAAATCACTATCAATACGTCGTACGAAACCGCACACGTCTAAAATTTTCGAAAATATCGACCCGATCTAAAGCGCGATGATTACAGATCGAACTCGTAATGGCGAATGACCTGCCACTGTCGCCGATTCACCCGAACGTCCAGTCATGACCGTGATGCGCCATTACGTGGGGATCATGACTCGATTGTTATACAGGGGCTGGGCAAATTTTAATTCGACCGCAATTGTTGTTTTCTGTTTTAATGTTGTGAATACGGAAAGATGTGATGTTTTTCATTGTTCCGGTAACTTGATTATGATGAAATTGAAGTGGAATAATTTTTAAAAGTGGAAATTATTCAAATTTTCTGTATAAAATGCGATAATATGGGAATGGTTGATTTGAAAATCGACCGACCCCTTGTATACGACATGAACGTCGAGTCAGTCTCTGTTGTGTAATCGTGATCATGACGAATTCTTTGATTGAAAAATCCAGATCAGTCTTTGTTAATTAAACATCTCGCTGTCGTTCTGATTGAAAATCTCATTAGTGTGTGAATAAATCGTGTGCCTATTCGTATTGTGTGGGCCTCGATTCGCTTAGAGACCTATCAGTTGTGTGTGATGTTTTCGAAAACGGATTAATCGAATAGAAAAATTGTAAGTACCTACCTGCATCATTTTCCTAAATCCAAATGTCGAATTATTCGGTCTTTTTCAACTTCTATCTGCTGAACCCCAAAAATGCATAGGAGTTGGGAGAGTTTATTTATTGATTGCAAGTTACTCGTCTAAAAAATTTTTAATTGAAAAATTAGTAATATTGATATCGAAAATTTCGTTTTCGGTTTCAAAATTGTATTTTACGATTTGGAAATCTTGTTCCATTCCATTGAAGTCAAAATATAGAGAATTTTATGGGATTTAAACATTGTTGCTCATAGAACTAATGAAAATTCGTTAGAATCATTCGAAATTGTGTTTTCTGCTTTGAAAATCTTTTTCCATCCCGTGAAAGTGAAAGTACAGAGAATTTTATGGGATTTAAACATTGTGTCTATTAGAACAAAGGAAAATTCGATAGAATTATTAAAAATTGTGTTTTCTGATTTGGAAATCCTTTTCCATCTCATGAAAGCGAAAGTACAGAGAATTTTATGGGATTTAAACATTGTTTCTATTAGAACAAAGGAAATTTCGATAGAATTATTCGAAATTGTGTTTTCTGATTTGGAAATCCTTTTCCATACCATGAAAGCGAAAGTACAGAGAATTTTATGGAATTTAAACATTGTTGCTATAAGAACAAAGGAAAATTCGATAGAATTATTCAGAATTGTGTTTTCTGATTTGGAAATCCTTTTCCATCTCATGAAAGCGAAAGTACAGAGAATTTGATGGGATTTAAACATTGTTGCTATTAGAACAAAGGAAAATTCGATAGAATTATTCAAAATTGTGTTTTCTGATTGGGAAATCCTTTTCCATCCCATGAAAGTGAAAGTAGATACAGATAATTTTATGGAATTTAAACATTGTTGCTATTAGAACAAATGGAAATTCGATAGAATTATTCAAAATTGTGTTTTCTGATTTGGAAATCCTTTTCCATCCCATGAAAGTGAAAGTACAGAGAATTTTATGGTTTTTAAACATTGCTACTATTAGACCAAAGTTTTTCAAAAGAATAGAGGCTTAAAATTAGTAAACAACTTCTGATGACATAAAATCTTTAATTTTGCTCGAATCGGACAACAGTTTCGGAGAAAAGGTTTTCTCCATCTTCAGGTCATCATAAAATTTCGAAACAAAAATGATGGAACAAAATTCCATTACAAAATTGACTTCAAACAAAGGAAATACATTAAAAGGTCAGATTATTGCATCTCGACCGTTACAAAACAAATGCAATAATCTGGCCTTTTAATGTATTTTGCTATCGCGTTTATATTCCCTTGGCAGAATTCGTTCAAGTAGCCGAGCACTCTACCTACAGGGTGGTGTATTGAATTGAAGCTTCAATGATGCTTATTCTGAGTGGAATAGTCTGACAGTTCTCAATAACCACAGAAAAGCCAAATCTGCTATTTAAATTCGAAGGTATATGTGAATATAAGGGAAACATTTCGAAAAAGCTCTTGAAAATCCTATTCTGTTGAAGATATGCATATCATGTATTTGACAAAAAATGAAGTAAAGTGAATGGTGATTACAATGATGAAAAAAAAATTATATGCATTGCATTTGAAAAAATTAAGAAAAGTCGATTTGAAATTCGTCATGTTCATGGTCTTTTTGTGGACACTCTATATGCTGGAGATACTTTATTATAGCTGGCTAGGATACTTTGAAGTTTTGTCTTTCGAACCACATAAAGCTGATATTGGTATGAGCAAGGGTTCGTGAAATATAATTGGATAACATAGCCTCTACAAGTATCATTTTTTTTGTCAAAATGGCCAATATTTCGGAAACTGTCGAATAAAAATATGTGAAAAGTATACGAAAGCATGCAGGAAGTTTCAGAGAATTGAAAAAGACTATTGAATATAGGGTGTCCCATTTGAAAAAACAAAGTCATCCTCTATTCCTCTTTTGTGGGCCACTCGATATATTCGAAAATATTTTTAGGTTGTGCTCTTCTTGGAGTATATCAAGTCTGCATCAACGAATTTTGCCAAACTCAGACCGTTACGCGTATATCGTCCGCTGCGGCACTAGTGGGACATCCTATATATGAGTATTATAATCTTGATGACATTATTGTATGGAAGGAAATAAGGAATTGAAGTTTTGAACCGATAGAACCACTGTCAATATAAACTCTGGTTCTTCTTATTCCCTATTGCATGTGTTTGTTATAAGTCAACAGAAAGTACATAGGTGTCGCCACAAATCACTTCCATATGTTTATATCAATTATTTGTATTCTGACCTTAAGAAAAGGTCTAAGATTCTGACCATATCAGTTTCGATGTGATATTTCCAAAAACACATTCATGTAACATGCATTTCATTATGTTTTTGAAACAGTTATACAACTTGGTAGTTCATAGTTATTTTATGTCTTTGTTGTTTGACTTTATACTTTAATTTTTTCTTATGCATATGTATATGACTGTTGATTGCTTTAAGAAATGAGTGTTCTGTTTTGTCAATAACTCATTAAATGAATATTTCTTCAGGTAAAAGCTTTGAAATCAATAATTCAAGAGTATCGAATTTCAGCAACTCTGTAAACCAAGAATTTCGGAGAATGTTGCTGCATCTTGTCCTACACAATTACACAAAGGGCACGACTGTAACCAGGTTAGGTACCAACCATGAAACTAGAAAACCTCTCGTATCATTGGTGCCTACCTAGTTTCACAATAATGCATATTTCTTCTTTATAAGGCTCTCTTTTCTTAAGAATATTTCTTAGGTACCTGCAAAATCAACTGGAGTCAAAACAATTTCGTCCCATTTTAGCTCGCTACGACGTACACGAGAGTCTTGCGTTTCTGTTTTACTATTCATATTTTAGTATTTCTGTTTTACTATCCATATTTTAGTGTTCATGTTTTTTTGGTTTAAGTATGAATCGTGTTTGTGAGATTATTGGCACTACGGTAAGTACTCATATCTTGAATATTTCGTGATTTACGATGTTAGGAAATTGTCTAAAGATATTTCTCAATCTCCTTGCCCTTTTTTTATTCATTTCAAATTTTCAACAGTTGGATTCATCAGTCTGTTCACATTTTATTTTCACGTACTACTCTATTAACACTATCAAATCACTCTTTTGTTTCATTACTTATTCTCTTTTTACTTCTTTCGTACAAGTTACATTCTTGAAAAAAGTTGTTACGAAAGTTTGCAATTTTTTCAAGTTTTTTTCTCACAGTATCCTATTCATTTCACACGATTTTCAAATTGAATTTGGCATTTATAATGAAATTTATACCATACTAGCGACCCGGCCCGGCTTCGCACAGATGCAATGCAATCCTTATAAACAACGGTAGTACCGGCGCCTTACCGCTATGCCCCTGCATTTTAAATCTGTAATATCTTCGGAAGTATTCATTTAAATTACATGCTGTAAAGGGCCATATTGATCTATATTGAATGGAAAATGTATTTAAGGTACTTAATTGGATAAGGATTAATGCTGTATTGCTCAAAACAACTTCCTAAATAAGCCATTTTTTTCCCGTAAAATGTAAAGGATAAAAAATGGTCATTGTGGGTTATCCTTGAGAGATAGACATATACCATCGCTGACTTTTTTGTTGACCTTTTTTAGGAGTACATTACCGAGTACATTATTTTGATGATAGGGTGTTCCATGCGACCGTGGCCAATACAAACTTTCTTATTTCGAATGCAACCCCCTGTATATTATTAATTTTTTGGATTCTTCAGAAAATTCTAGACATAATTCATGCACAATGTCCTATACCTATCTTCAACTTTTTCGGAAATATTAAGTGTTTTCTGATTTTTTACAAAAATTAACATTTTAAATGAAAATTATTTTATTTCACAAATTCGATATATTACACTCAATATACCTATTTCCCATTTACCTCTTGATATGAAGAAAGTAAGCAAAAACGCCTGAAATGTTGAATAACGTTAGAAGCCAATTCTACACCAGATTAGCATGTTGCCAAGCATTTTGAACATTTCCTACATTGACATTAATGATTTTTTTTTGTTTTTTTTTTAATAATTAAAAAATAATCAGTATTACTTATTAGGTTTTAAGTATAATGTACCGAATTTGTGAAATAAAATCATTCTTATTTAAAACGTTGATTTTTGCAATAAATCTGAAAACACTTAATACTTCCGAAATAGTTAAAGATAGGTATAGGACATTGTGCATGAATTGTGTCTAGAATTCTCTGAAGAATCCAAAAACAAATAATATACAGGGGGTTGCATTTGAAATAAGAAAGTTAGTATTGGCCACGGTCACATGGAACACCCTATATAATATTATTTTCTTGAAAAATATGCGCATTTAAAATTACAAATCGACGTGTCAGAACGTTTTTCCCAACACGCCCTCATTTATTCGTTATCGAATTTATTCCATTTGGCTGTTACACTCTTGAATCATTCATCTATTAAAAAAAAGCGTTTCAAAATCCGTTGCGTAGTTTTGAAGATTTAAGCATACATAGGGACAGACAGTGAAAGCGACTCTGTTTTATACTATGTAATGATGCCAGACCAACTTCGATTGTAAATCTACAGGGTGATATTTTTTCTGTTTCCTCCAGAGGTAACATAATTACTAATAATTATTATTATATTATTATATTAGGAATTTTCGTTTTTGACTTCACATTGAATTATCTGACGTTCCTATTTGGACTTTATT
Organism: Adalia bipunctata; assembly: GCA_910592335.1. NCBI lineage: Eukaryota > Metazoa > Arthropoda > Insecta > Coleoptera > Coccinellidae > Adalia > Adalia bipunctata. The sequence continues at coordinate 63,192,022 of OU342949.1, forward strand.
ATTGAAGTAACATAATTACTTAGTAGAATCTTGAAGTTTTTCTACTAAACTACATTTGGTTCTCTTTTTAAATAGTTTTTGAATTGCATTCGAAATCTTATTTCAGATCAGGGTTCGTTTCATAAGGTTTATATCAGCCTGGATCTATAAATATGAAAATACACCCTTGCATGATGCAGTGGAAGCAGCTAATGAAGAAGAAGTGCTGAACCTTTTAGTACAGGGCTACCGAGTATCTACCAAAAACCTGGACAGAAAAACAAGTTTGGAACTTGCCGTAGGCCCCCAAAGACAAAGAATTCGAAAAGTACTCGAACTTTACCAAAGATATACAAGGTTTGAAGACATATATGATGCTTATTTGACAATGCGTGATAAATTGAAAATGTTGAATTTGACGAAATACTTATTTGAAATAGTCTGGCACAACCCTAGGGTGGATTTCGTGAAATACGAGAAATACACGCCCTTACAGATTATGATATGCCTGCTACCCCAAAAAGTTAATTTGATAAGTGAAATGTTGGAGATGGGGTGTGATCCCTTTGTTGTAGACCGGAGAAAAAACAACATCCTTCATCTCATTGCTGAAGTGGCACCTCACAAAACTCCAGTCGTATGCAGAAAGCTGTTGGCTTTGAGATTTATAGAGGTAGGTGTGAACCTCAATGCTAAAAACTATGAGGGCAACACACCCCTTCACATAACATTGCAGAAACGCACGTCATTAGAGTCGCTTTTCTTAAAAAGCAAAGCAAATGTCTTGATTGCGAACGGTTCAGGCAAGACCCCTTTCCACGAAGCCCTGCTGCTGGAAGATACCACCCTTATGACCTTGGTAGTCAAAAACCTCGTCCTGGCTAACCATAGGGGACAGTGCATACCAGATTCTATTCTGAATCAGATAGAAAGTGATTCGCACTTAGATAAGAAATATAAACGCTTTGAAAGTTGTTTAGGTGTTCTCCAGAATACTAAAATAGTACCCCAACATCCCTTCACCTACCACGACCTGTTGACCAAGAAAAGAAACCCTGCGTTCAGAGTTCTAGGAAGTGAAGCAATCATTAATGCATATGATAACAGGACAGGAATCTTTCAATGTTTCGAGACTGACGTTCATCATGCTATAAGGGAAGCAACAAGGATAATGAGGGTTCGTGAGATGGCCTTTGAGATTCTCCAAGATACGTTTGGGAATAACCTTTCTTACCATAGTATGGTGGAGATAACCAGGTACTTCAGAGGTAATGATGTGTTTCTGCTCGAACGTATCATGGAATCGAGAGGTCTTGATCTCAGTGATAACCAAAACCAGAGTGGTGAATGATGAATTAAGATTGATAACCTGTTCGAAAACCACATTTGTCAGGAGCCAAGAATCTCAGATTGCTATATACAAAGCGTTTCAACTGAATGTTTGATGAGAGATCTAAAGAGAGATGAAACAGACATCGACCAGAAATTTTGTTCAGTTCTTGCTTTTTGGTCAGTATTGCAGTGACGTATGGATATGAATCTGATAAAATGAAATCACGATACATTGTGGATTAGGCCTACCGGGAAGACCACGTTAAAAAAAACGCGCCATGTACACTACCTCAAAGGTGGTGTGGAAATGTGTGCAAACTATGTAGAATCCTACTTCTTCTTTTTTAGAATAGTGGCATCTCAGGATATCGAGGTAAAAAACTTGCTGTACCATAAAATGGAATGAATACGATTTGGTAGAGTGAAGCAAGGGAGTGAATATGGCACTGGTCTAAAAAAATTGGTAAGTCCAAAATACCTATCTTTCGAAAAAATTACAAGTGCACTGTATCCAATTTTGGTTGAGACTGCACTGTATCTCAGCTATTATGAAACTGTATCACTTTTTTATAAAACTTTCAAAGCCACAAACAGAAATATTCCAACTACTTTTGTTCCTGAAATACAGGGCGGGAACAAAAATGTTTCCGCGTCTTTTTTCTTTAATTTTTTCCCGTAGAGTGGTCAGTATTGTCGAATAATAATCTCCAGTTATTGTTCTACTTATCCAAAAAATCAATCATGATTACTCCTTGGCAATTCCAAAAAACTGAAGCAAGAACTTTACCAGCAGATTTTTGGACACGAAACTTCTTAGGTCTTGGAGACCCAGAGTGTCGCCATTCCTTCGATTGTTGCTTAGTTTATGGATCGTAGAAATGTACTCAAGTCTTATACATAGTAACAGTTTAAGAAGTCGGCATCGTTTTCAAATCGAGCACAGATCGAACGCGATGCTTCTACCCTTGCACGCTTTTGGTCAACATTCAAACATTTGGGGATCCATTTCGCAGAAATTTTTCTCATGTTCAAATTGACGTGAACTATATGATGAACGCGTTCATATGAAATCTTCAGTGCTTCAGATATCCGTTTTAACCCAATTCAACGGTCTGATAAAATCATGTCATGAACTGCATCGATATTTTCGGGGACTGACACAGAAACTGGCGTTCCCGATCGGTCATCATCTTCAATGGAAAATTTACCTCTTTTGAAGCTTGCAGTCCAATTTTTCACGGTCGGATACAAAGGACATTGATCACCGAGGGTATTATCTTCGTGAATCTGCTTACCTCTAACCCTTTTAAATACAGGTACTTGATGATGGCTTCGATTTTCACAATTTCGGTGGACATCTTTTTTTTTTAATTTATTGCGTAACTCTGGTTCACTTTTTTGACGTCAAACTCTACACTGACACTTCTAATAAGTTATTGTTCGTTGATATGGTGTCGCAATATTTTGTTAATGCATGGAACTGGTCTAGGCTAACTAGATATCAATACATCCTCGTATCTCATAAACAAACATTTGACAGACAATAATGGCAGTCTTTGGAACTGTCCCAAACTTCCTATATGTGGAGAAATGTATACAAACAAATGAGATGCTAACGCACAGATTTTAGGAAGCTGGCAATAGAAGGATTACCTACCTACGTTCGACACTATACCTTTTCAACTTCAAATTGGGATCTATCAAAATCAAATTGGGAATTAACATATTCAAATTGGGAATAAACACATCCAAATTGGGAATAATCAATTTTAAATTGAAACGGCATTCGTGGCTATGTATATCAAGATCAGGCATGATCAGAAGATCTTTATACTGATGAAACATGAAGAAAAAACTATTAATATAGATTTGAACTTATCAAACATTCAAAAAGTGTAAGAAGTACTTAAAAAATTTCATATTTGTGCTCAAACTCTCGTCAAACATCAGGTATGAACCTCTGGATATGAGCCACATATCTTGTACAGGTACTAACTGTAATGGTTCATGGTTGATATATTTCTTCTTATCAAATTTTCCGTTCTTTGAAGACGAAATTCTGTCTGTGTTATGTTTCCATTGCATACCGAAATTACCTGCTCTTTCATTGATTCTGCAGTTTTCTTCTTTGTATAAGGCATGATTATAAAAAAGAAATTGTAGACTTATCGTTCGTTACTTACTTTGGACAAATTTGAGAGTTAATTACATATCGAGTAATTCAAAGATCTGATTCACATGGATGTCATTCCAATATGAAATTTATTATTCCCAATCTGATTTCGATTATTCCCAATTTGAATATGTTAGTTCCCAATTTGATTTTGATAGTTCCCAATTTGAAGTTGAAAAGGTATAGATATGCATATACCTACTCTCTGGGAGATTAATCTAGTATACATTCAAGCAGTAAGAAAACTCTAGATACGAAACAAATTATTGAAATTTTAGTGCGGAACAGATCCAAATGATAAATGACATCCTCAAACTCAACAGGAACGGTACTTCAAACGGCATTCATATAATTTTTTTCACGACAACAGTTTTATAAGACAATTTTCCAATTGAAGTGATTCTCATGATTTTCCGCAAAATTGTCTTCTCTGCAGTTGAAGCGATCGCTGTTACGGGTGAGTCTATAACTCTTAGAATGAATATGTGGAATATTTCCTGCAGACTCCTATATTTCTTACCATTGCTCTCAAGTGCCAATTGCGACTGGGTGGAGATTCCGCAGTCTCAGGACAAAATTCAGACGAAATCTGGTGAGTTAACTCAAGAGTTATAGTTATAGTGAAAAGGGGTTACAGTTCACTGCGACCTTAAGGTCTATTGTGCCCCCTATCAGAGCTGTTATTACAATAACAATAATAGAACAAATATCAAAAAAGCGCAGATCTAGGTATAAGTAAATCATAATTTTGCTTCATTTTTCAAGAGGCCATCGACCGAAGTAATTTTTCTGATTATGACAATTCAACAACAATTGATACTATTTGAATAATTATAACCGCCACCTCTAGCATTCATACAAGCAATGAAAGAATATTTCATATTAATACAGGGTGATTCCATATAATTTTGGTTGCGTGTACTTTGTCACCAATCAATGAGATCTTTTCAGGCATGAAAGGACTTTATACTTTCCCTCGCAACGAGTACGTTTACAGACAACATTTTCCAACTAACAAAATATTACAACAAACACCAAATCCACCGACAACAACGTTTTCACAATCAGAAGAGATTGAAGACTTCACAATTGAAACAACATCCCCATTGGATACAAACACAACACCCTTGCTCAGTACAAAAATCCAAGATAGAATGGATGATTCAAAAGAATTGAATGCTGAAAAATTGGTTGGTACCTCTGAAAAACCAGTCGAGGATAATTCAGGGAATCCTGCGGATTCAGAAACTAACACCGAAAGTTTCATACCGTTTCTGAAGGAAGTTCAAAAGGATCTTAAAGTGAAAGGAGGTAAAAACCTCAAAGGAAAGATAAATATGCTGATGAATTTGAGGGATGATCTTTTGCTGAATATAGGTGAGGTTAAAGTATGTGGCACATGCGTGTTTCTAAATTGAACGTATAAACGAAAAGGGGAGATTTCTTAAGTAAGTTTAAGAAAAAATAGTCCCATAAACATAGGGTCGCAAACGTTTCGTTTTCGAGATACAGAGTGTTGATATGAACTTTAAATTTTCAAAATTTTTTTTTTCAATATATCTACACTTTACTACCTTTACTTTTCAAAACATAAACGTTCAATAATTTGATGTGTCAAAACGGACACTGAATTCTTTCACCATCGCTTACTATCTGAATTTTATGATAATTTGGATTTTTCCGAGGAATTCGAGAGAATCGTTCAAATTTTTTTTAATTCGGTAGCAGATACGACAAAACTACAAGAGGCCGAAAAGTTTATTATAACAACAAAGCTTCTTTTTACATTTTTTCAATATAACTATTGCTCACCAAAAAAAAGTTCTCAAGGAAAACAGGTTACAGTGTTCCAGAAAAAATATCACTCTGTAGATCTGCTATCGACATTTCCATGTCACCTGGTGAGAACTCTCAAATGTAATATCTATGCCAAATTTCATGTTGAATATCTTGTAAAGCGTAGATACTATAAGAAAAAACTTGAAAAAAATTCAAACTTCAACACTCTGTACCTCGAAAACGAAACGTTTGCGACTTGATTTTTTTTCTTAAACTTACGTAAGGAATCTCCCCTTTTCGTTTGTACGTTCAATTTAGGAACATTCTGTATAAGGGATGTGGACTTACGCCACAAAAACCCAGTGAAAATGATATCTTGATTATGTTTTTGATTTTATGTTTTGATTCAATTGTCAAAAGATGTGTAGGGGCAGATTTTGATTTTCATCATTCAGTTGAGTTAAAAATAGGAAAAATATGTTGCAGATGAGAGAATAAGTCAATTATGGGGTGGAAAGTCAGAACATTCGAGTGAAGCCAGAGAGCATAAAGAAGATGACCACGACATGCATTTTCCTTCTAATGAAGGAGCCCTAATGACGATTGGATTCCTCACTTTTGCGGTTTTTCTCATCAAATTAGTGTTGGTAAGTTGTAGATGAGTCAGTATCAGTATACTGATGCCGAAAATATGTAACCTGATTGAAATCTGAGAAATTAGGTACCCAACATGGATAAATGGACCCTTGGAACGTATGCAGATACATTATCATCATTATTCTTTTCAGAAATTAGTCCAAGCACTGAAATACAAACATAGCATGGTGATGGTGACACCAACGGTGTTGACACCCAATGCTGCCTTTATTGGAAGAAGAAAAAGAGACACTGATTATGACGAACAGAAAAAGTTACTGCAATTCATTGATGAATATAATTTAAATAAACTTACATAAAAACGTGTTTTATTTTTATTAACAGTAAAACCCTTATTCATCATCAGTAGCGTGCAGTGAGATTTCATAGAAGGGAAACAAATTATACAGGGTGTCAATTCTAGGAGAATAATTAAGATTTTGGAAAATTGCTTGGAAATTCTTGAGGGGGACAGTTTTTTACATAAAAACTATCTTTATATCATTTCATCTCTCTGCGATGCAATCCCAACCCCTTGAATTTGAATATTGGTCGTGCGGTATGTTGTTGAAAAGTTCATTTCATTCTAAATATGACAGTAAAAATTTAATTGAGATTTGATCATTCATTTACGTGATATTCGATATATTCGATATATGAAAAAGAAATATCACTCAACTTACCTGCAGTGTTAAATGATTACCAATGCCAATGGTACAAGGCATGAGGTGAAATTCGAAAAACAGGATAACATAAAAAATTCGCTGGCGTACTTTCAGAGAAGATGATTCTATGGCGCCAAAGGTAGGAAATAAATCTTCATTTTGTCTTCTCTTTATTTATATTTCTTTTTGGAATATTGCTTGAATAAAGAATCAAGTTGAGAAGGAATTCTAAATGAAAAAAACTGACATTTATCTTCAATAATTATTCTTTATTGTACATAAATATCGTTTCCTATATGAAATAGATAAACTAAACATAAGCACACGTCAATTACTTTTAAAATCACATCAATCTTAGAAAGAACATCCATTTCACATAGGATATCTCGAATATAAAAATCTTAAAACTAATGGGGAAATATATTACAAATGGATGATACACATAGGTTCGACTACAACTAAAATTATTCAGGCACTTGATTTACTGCTATCGGACGACACTGTGTTATATTTTTCATTGGGCAGTTCGATGTAGATTGGTCTGGTAGCGGAAATGAAACGATTGTCCTCAATAACTTTGTTGTTGCTAATACTGTTCATCTGAAAGAAGACAAAATTATACAATGAAATACCTAAAAAGGAAAGAATGAAATTTAAAAAATTGCAGAAAACTGATAAAACAATAATACGAGACTATCCACTTTCACTATGTTGGTAGTGTTTGATTGGTAACTCGAAAATAATACTCACTTTTCTTCGATAAAGAAGAACTAATAAGGTCAATATTGAGATGATGAAAGCTGAAGCTGCTGCTACCACAATGAGAGCTGTGTGGTATGGCGCCACTATGGACACTGGAGATTGTGAAACAATTTCCCTATTTTCCAATGCTAATATGTGCTCTCTCAAAGCTTCTCCAGAGTTTAATAGATGGTGAGTAACCCTAGATTTGGTAATGTCCGCTGTGAGGTCTGGCAAGTGCTGGTTCATTATCTGAGGGAGGAAACAAAACAATATAGGTTCCGATCGAATGGACTTTTCTTTGGTGAAAAAATTTCACCCAAAAAGCTGGAGTCATTTCACTCATGCCTTCCACACTCACCATTCTTTCCAAAGTATATGCAATATCTATTTTCCTGCTTCCAATCAAAGCAAATTTGATGTATAAAGCATCCGAGGAAATTTCTGCTGAAATACCATCATCATTGATCACTCCACCTAGGTTCTTAACAATTTTATTAATTCTGTTGACCACAGGTGTGGAAGATATATCATCATATTCTCCTCTGAAGCCTAGAGTGACTTCAACCTTTTCCACAGGCGAGACAACTGAAAACGAAATGATTTTTCTCAACTTTGATATTCTCAAAATGGAAAATGATAGTTGTTTCCTCATAAATGCAGCAGCTACTTCGACGGACACTGAAATATAAAATCCAACAACTCACCACAAGTCTTCCCTCCTCTCTTGAAGGTACTGGTCTGAGGCAGTTGATTTCCAGCTTCATCAACGCACCAACAAACATCCTCTTCACACTGGGTCGGTAAGAACTTCTTGTTGGAGTCACACTGTCCACCTAGTTCCTCACACCTCGAAGTTATCAAACCTTCGTTGATACTTTCCTCCCTATCTAAATCGGAGGGCTCATCAATGTCATTCAGTGAACCAATTTGCATCATCAGCTCTTCCAAAACTGCAAGAAACAATTAAAATACAGCTATGTCCCCCTTTTTTTACGGTACCATCGATTTATATTTCCTTACCCAAGTCTGCATCACTCATGAAGTCAGCTCTGTTCTGTGCCCTGTTTCTGGCTTGTCTGAAGTTGCAATCAGGCTCAGCACCCCTAGTCAATGTGCCTTTCAATGGGTTCCCTTGTGGAGTCACACACCAGCACACACCAACGTGTTCTAGACACTGTACAGGCTGCCAATTGCCTGTGCTACCTTCGCATTTTGGCAGGAATGTTGGCTTGTTATATTTTTCTGCAGCTTTCTGATTTTTCTCTTTCAGTCTTTCACACTGACTCAATACTGAAAATCATGAAATGGTTTATAATGAAGATTCATGATTTGAGGTGAAATAAGTACCTGGACACACTTGTGAGCAAGATTCTTTGGTATAGAAATTATTGTGATTTCCCTCACAACCAGAAAATATGAAGCTTTCACACTTGTTCGTCCTGGAGTTGAAGTAGTATCTCGTCAGGTTTTTGGATTCGACCCCTTGGCAAATTCCTTGATTCAAAGGTTCAAAACATATATCTCCTGAAAAATTCAGCTATCATTAGGCTCTCATCTTCTATCTTCTCATCTTCTAAAGAGAAGACAGAAACAACACTCTCCTTTATTCTGAACCAAAAAGATCCAGCAGAAAATATTGGTTGACATAAATCACTTACTTGGCTTCGGACAGCAAACAGCATACTCCCCTATGGGGCTAAGTTGGCACTTATGGGAGGAAGGACAAGTCTCTTCCTCAGGCCCACAGGTGACAACCTCCTCATCATCTCCATACTTCAGAGGCTCCCCAGACTGGCACGGATTATCCTTTTTGGGTAGACACATCGGAACAGAAGGGCAAGGCGACCCCACACACTCTACAGCCACCAGCCTACAAGTTTCCCCTTCCCCTCTACACTTAACCTGGTCGCAAGGATCGGAGCACTCGCATGTCCGACAACCTTTATCGTCCATCTTGAATCCATGCTCGCAGTTGTCGACGCACTTCCTCGTAGGGCATCTGGAAGATGTTTTGAGATTCTCGCAGTTTAGGTCTGGTCCTCCTCGGCTTTCAGACAGCTCGAAACCGTTGCTGTCGACACACCAGCATTGACCTGTTGACGGGTTGCATTGTTTGGGGCGATAGCTACCGTCGTTGTTGCACGAGGGAAGGTAGGTTTTGCTGAGTGGGGTACCAGATTCGTGGGCTTGGTGCTGGGCTAGGCTGAGTCTATGTTGGCAAGCTGTGGAAGAGAAGAGCTTGAAGATCTCACATATTCAGTGAACATGTAATGATGATCAAAAGTTGCCAATTATATTGAAAGAACAACTCTTTCTTACAATCCCTCACCTGTGTACATCAGAGGTTCGATGCATTGAGTTCCACAACCATTAGAACAGCACTTGGTGGTACCATTGCAAGCCAAGTCAGAGTTGCAAGCAAAATCACACGATATTGTATTTGAGGGAACCAAGTATGGACATTGTCCAAGCTTTTTCGGTAAACCTGGAAATACATAAAATAATGTGTAATTTCTTTGCTTCTGGAGCTTCAAAAGAGTTAAATCAGAGTTGAGCTTGGTTAGGTTGGCCATTATTTCCACTTACATGCTGGCACAGGCGGGCAATAGTGATCCTTACAATTGACTTCGACCAATTGACATTGCTCTCCGCTGCCACATTTCACGTTATAGCATGGATCTCTGCACTGACACAATGGACACCCTGTATCTTCAGATAGGATAAAACCGTACTCGCAACCCATTCTGCATGTCAGATCCAAGCATTCCTTGGCTTCTCTCAGTTTGGTACAATCCGTGGTAGCGTTGGTTTTACCCCTAGTTTTCGGTATTTCCGTGCCGAAGTTATCGACACACCAGCAGTTTTCTTTGTCGCATTGAGTTGCCAGGAAATTTCCTTCTTCGTCGCAAGTTGGAGTGGGAAGAGCAAGGTTCATTCCCTCTCTGGTTCCTTCCATGGTTTCGGAGAAATCCCTCAAGTATTCACACACTGAAAGAAATAAAACTCTGAATGGGGGAACGATGTAGCAAAGTTTTTTCATCTATTTGGTGAGTTTCCAATTCCAGAGGATGGTGGAAGAAGTCTTAAAGGTACTTACTTGTTTGGGCTCTCCCTTCAGACATATCAATGCCTTCAGAAGCCTCAGCCTCTAATTCGTACGTCATGGGGCAACAGACTGCTTGAGTGGATCCTACAACAGCTTTACATTCAAAATTCGATGGGCATAATGTCCCATCTTCATTCTTCAAAGCACAGGCTACTGGTGCTCCACTCATGTCATCGGTTAGGGGTGTGCCTCTTTCGCAGGGGTTGGCATATACAGCTTTTGGTCGACCTTGAACATGAACCACAATCAAGTTAAACCATCGAATGGAACCTAACCTAAAACTGTGTAGGAACAGAAGGTTTACTTACAGACTGGCAGAGTGGGACAGAGGAAATCTGAACAGGAAGCATCTTTGGCGTTGATGCATTCCTCGTCTTCTGGGCACAGGTAGCCGTCGCAAGGATCGTCGCATTTGCAAGTGTGGCAACCGTTTTCGTCCAGCTTGAAACCGTACTCGCAGATGGCGGCACACTCCAATTTTTGACAGTTGTTGTCCATTTTGTCTAAGCTTCTGGCTGTGTCGAATCGATCTGTTTGAAGAAAATTCATTTCAGGTGTGCAAAAATGGATCACGCAGAAATTTATGATAAACTAAGGAGAAGAATATCTCACTTTCGTAAACATCGCAAGCAACACTGTCTGATGGTCCCATTGATCCCTTTATCTTGCGTCCAAGCCTGTCCACACACCAGCAAACGAGTCCATTCCTGCTGCATTGCATCGGCTGGAACTCACCCTCAGGTGAACATTGTGGAACGTAACCTCTGCCTTCTCTTTCGCTCACGGATAGAATCTCAGACAACGACCGTTGGTGGATGCATTCTGTGAATGAAACATTTTGTGATTTCATCAAAATCACCTTCCATAAGGCATCATCTATCATCGCACTTGTAACTTGTACACACTGTATACCTATACTGGCCATGAACTCAATTACGTTTCCACTGATCATCGAATTATACCTCAAATTATCGCTCAAAGTTGTAATTCAAGAATTACCTGTCACATTTTTTGGGTGTATGCAGGTAGAACCACATTTATCGTTCTTGCAACATTTCTGAATTGAAGGGCATTCAAGGTCATGGGTGCACGGCAAGCCGCACTCCGTAGCGTTGCCTGATGATGGACAAGATCCTGATTTTTGGATTTTCAGAGACGCTGGACAGCAGACGCCGTAGTCGTTTCCTGCAAAAAGATGAAGAATCTCAAATTTGTCCTTCTGTTTCAGATCAACACTATTTTGTTTGTTATCCTGTAATGTGCTTATTTTGATATCGTCAGAATTCAAAGTGCAACACAATAATTACTGGAGCCACAAGCGTTGTTAAATAAAAACATGCAATATAATGTTCCAATAATAACAAGTCCCCCTCTGTCATTTCACGTAAAACTTTTCCAAAATGAGTCTTTCAGAAAACCTTTTTCGCAACAATTGATTGATCTTACTAGCTGTCAGGTGATATACAATTAATTTTTGGGTTACTGGAGTGAATATGCTAAATTATTACCTTTTTGTACCAAACACTGATACATAGGAGGACATGTTGGTTTCCCTGGATCATTTCCACACAAGAAAGGCCTGACTGTTTCGCTTATTCTTAATGGATCACCAACTGGACAAATACTGTCGAGGCTTCTTCCTTTTTTACCTGCAAGGAAAAATTAAATTGCATTCAAATAGGAGATTAGGACAACTAGGAATTCCAAAGGATATTTCTGTATCTACGAGGATGTATTGATATCTAGTTAGCCTAGACCAGTTCCATGCATAAAAAAAATATTGCGATACCATATCAACGAACAATAACGAGTTACGCAATAAATTAAAAAAAAAGATGTCCACCGAAATTGTAAAAATCGAAAAATTGGAGTATCGAGCCATCATCAAGTAGGTACCTGTATTTAAAAGGGTTAAGAGGTAAGCAGATTTAGGAAGATATGCTTAATACCCTTGGTGATCAATTTCCTTCGTATGCAACCGTGAAAAATTGGACTGCAAGCTTCAAAAGAGGTGAATTTTCCATTGAAGATGATGACCGATCGGGAAGGCCAGTTTCTGTGTCAGTCCCCGAAAATATCGATACAGTTCATGACATGATATTATCAGACCGTCGAATTGGGCTAAAACGGATATCTGAAGCACTGAAGATTTCATACGAACGCGTTCATCATATAGTTCACGTCAATTTGGACATGAGAAAAATTTCTGCAAAATTTTGAATGTTGACCAAAAGCGTGCAAGGGTAGAAGCATCGTGTTCGATCTGTGCTCGATTTGAAAACGATGGAGGTTTCTTAAACCGAATTGTTACTATGGATGAGACTTGGGTACATTCCTACGATCCAGAAACAAAGCAACAATCGATGGAATGGCGACACTCTGGTTCTCCAAGACCTAAGAAGTTTCGTGTACAAAAATCTGCTGGAAAAGTTCTTGCTTCAGTTTTTTGGGATTGCCATGGAGTCATCATGATTGATTTTGTGGATAAGGGTAGAACAATAACTGGAGATTACTATTCGACATAACTGACTATTCTACGGGGAAAAATTGAAGAGAAAAGATGCGGAAAGCTATCCAAAGGTGTTTTGTTTTTACAGGACAACGCCCCAGTACACAAATCTCATGTTGCCATGCAAAAAATTCGTGTTTTAGGGTTAGAATTACTAGAAGACCCCCCTTATCCACCAGATTCGGCTCCGTCCGACTATCATCTCTTTCCTCAACTGAAAAAAAGTTTGAAAGGTTGTAAATTTTCTTCCAACGAGGAGGTAATAAAAGCTGTGGAGGACTGGTTTACAGAGCAAGAAGAAACATTTTTTCGGAAGGTCTAGAGACGTTGCAGGTTCGCTGTAATAAATGTATTCAATTAAGAGGAGAATATGTTGAGTAATAAAATATTTTGACATTGAAATTTTGTTTGGTTCTAAGTATAGTAGGCTAAGAATTTTTCCATATATCCTCGTATCACTCAGTATCACTTTTTTATTCATTTGCCGGATTTGCCAGTTACCACTGATTTGTGTAGGTATTATTTTTGCAACTGTATTGGCTTATTCAACTCTATGTTCAACGATTTTTGTTTTCTCCTGAGTCTTAATTGAGTATCATCTGTTCATCTGATTCTGGTGATGTGGAGATCAAGCTTGCCAAGCACATTTTTTCTGGTCCATCACATGAATCTCCTTATATTATTTTATAGAAAAACTCGTTATGATCAGTTAATTAAAAAGATTGTAATTATATCGAAGAGATTGGACTGAAAAATTAAGCAGAAATCGCTGAAATACAAAGCTTGCAAACAATTCAGTTAATAAACTAATTCTAGGGATTTCTTCAACGATTTGAAATTCAATGAGCGAAATTGAGAAACACAGCAATTTCGATTCATATATTCCTGAACACAACAATGATAAACGAACCCACACAAATGGAGGATGAGTAATGAAGATGATGTGTTCAGTTATAAATATTCATGATTTTTTAATGACGAACCTACTTGAACGAAACTGCGTTTTCTTCACGGGCTTCTACCGATTTGATTTGTTTATGTTTATGTACGCCAAACTACTGATAATGCATTTGGACTTGTATACAGGATTGGGATAAAGTATAACAATTCATATGAGATCAACTTTGAGATGGGTACAAAAACATTTTAATCATTTTTCCCTGTACTGATTAAAGACCCAGTCGATCCATCAAATATCAAGTTGCGAAACCAAAAACATCAAATATCAAGGCTCAAAACGAATCGAGCAGACCGAAAAGGTAAAGTTTTCGATCCTCCCATATAATCGGATGTAATTTTCGGAAACAATAAGAAATCTCGCCCAACATGTCGTGACCAGAGTTTTGCCTCTTCAAATGTCGAATCTTCAGAATTTCCCAACGTGGTCCGTGAACTTTAGCAAAGGTGGGGCATATTGAAGATGATGAATTAAATTCCCATGGTTCCGAGCTCAAAAACACACCCATCACGATGTTCGTATTTGAATAAGAGGGTTTTTAATCAGGTCCAAGTGTTCGCAACAATCTTTTCGTGCAGATACAATAGGGAATTGTTTGTGGATCAAAGGTTATTATGCGAAGCAAAAGATTTCTATGATCTTCCCTGGCTGCACGAATAGCGAAGTGTAAATGTTATTGGGACCTTGATGGTAATTGATGTTTACATTTCTTATATGATAATTTTAACATGCACGCTAGCATGAATTACAGAGTAATAGATAAATGATGCCATCTAATCATTCAGACGTTGAAAGAAAGAAACATAATTTGCTTTAACAAGTAACAAATTCCAACTGCAACAATTTTTTTATTGCTCTGAGATTCAAATCAACACTACGTCAAGATTTAACTTAGTTAAACTGGTAAAATAAGGTATGAGTCTTATTTATCTCTATTCGAGCTTGCTAGTTCTTTATCTTCCAAATTGCAAAGACAACGAAACTTTCAAAGTTTCACCAGCAAAAGAGATTATGGATGCTTTCCTACAACTTCTGAGATTGATATAAGAGTTACTCACATGTTGGCACAGGTGGACATGGTGGATCAGCGCAAGCTAGTTCTTCAAGGTGGCATTCCAGGGCATTTGGACATCGTATATCGTTGCATGGGTCTCTGCATCTACACAATGGACAGCCGTCTTTGTCCAGGGCAAAACCATGTGGGCAGAACATTCTGCAGGTGTGGTCAGCACATGGTTTGGGCGCTGAGTGGAGAAAAAAGTTCAATGAATTTAGATCGAAAAGAATTGGATTTACTGAAGCCTCTCGGTTTATTTCATTTGGAGAAAAATAGACCTGGGATGATTCAAAATCTACCCATTATTTGATTTCCTTTGTGCTTCTGAACAAGACTAAGGTTACTGAAGACACAAGTACTGCTCCACAAAAGTTGAGGGAGATTTTGAGACTATTTTAAAAGCTCCAGGTGGCAATTTATGTGTAGTTCAAACTAAGTTCACCCGAAAAATTCAAGGAATTTAAGTTCAGTACAGAGTATGGCCTCCTCGAACATCAAGCTGACAACACCTTTGTAAACTTTCGATCAGTTGCAGCAAAGACAAAAGCTGTCTTAGTTCTTGAAGAGGTTGGGAGGTTGATGAGAAATCAAAGCTTTTTGTAGTTGATCCCAAGTCTATTTAATGGGATTGAGGTCTGCCCACCGAGGTGGCAGGACCAAATGCGGAATACCATGAATTTCCAGAGCTTCGTCGCCAATTGCCTCACAATAGGGTGGCGCATTATCGTCCAAAGATAAGAAATTTGGCCCAATAGCAGCATGAACAAAGGATTGATATTGTCAATGTCTCGCTCTATGTAAATATGTGCATTCATGGTAGCATCATCAGTCTCATGAACTCAGGAAATCGACGCATTTTTAATAAAAATTTCAGGGCCGAAATGGGGAAAATTTTGGCATTTGTTTCTCCAAAATAACATACATAGGGGAAGTACGTACAAAATAACATAGGGTTTTATTTCAGAGGCATAACATGTTAGTAGTGAATTACAGTAATGTTATATTCTTCAACTATGATCTTTGGTCCTTTCTTCACAAAATCTAATCAACCTTTATGAAATAAAAGTATCAAAAAATAAAATATTCTCAGTTAAATCGGGATAAACGAAATTCATTTTGTCCGAATGCTATGGACAAAACGACATACCTGCAACAGGCAACTGTAGTTTTCTACTTAAACATAGTTACAAAACTACTGACAAAGTTCACCAATGAAACGCTTGGTTCTTCTAGGAACATCAGCACAAGATGCGTGAGCCCAAAGCAACCAATGCATGCATCGTAACCAGTCTTTTCCAGTGCTAATCCTGGAGAAGACTGTTTTTTTTTCGATCTGAATCGGGAAAAAAGGTCATAACAATAGACAGTTGGACAATCGTCTTCATCATCTCGAAAGTTGCTAGGAACATTTTCTTCTTCATTGTCTTCTTCAAATAATGCCGTAGGGACGTGTCTTCTTCTCTTTGGAGGAGGTATTGGCTCATTTTTTGATTTGATTGCGATCATGTTAGGTGTAGAAGTTGAAACTAAGTACGTTTATCGTGTCTTCGGCTAACGTTTGCCTTGTCCACTTATGAATCTCCCATTAGGGATTGGAGGAACCTCCTCATAGGATCATCAATGCATCTTAACCTATTAAGATGCATTACCTTTATTAGCCGCAGATGAATATTATGTTATGAATATGTTAAGACAAGGCGATGGAGCCTTGGATGAATGGTCTCGGTATTGTCCGGTAGATACGGTTAATTCAGCTAAAATACCTATGTCATTTTGTCCGTTCACTGTGTAGGTATGTCATTTTGTCCATGAAGCGTTATGAAACTAGAAATATATCGAATTGATACAAAAAGTATATTTAACATAAAAATGCTTCATGAATACAATGACAAATAAGTAAAGTTCGAAATGAATGCAATATAAATGAAAAAAAATGATGAAAACTGGCCATTTCCCCCAAAAATTTGGCGCAATAAAAAAAAATTGTGACCTATTATTTTCTGTTATCACTTATAACGACCTAATGAACTAGAGTAGCGCTTGCGAGTTTTCAGAGGTTAATAGAAGCCACTCGGGTCGTGTGTTTTGGTAGGCAGTTCCGCATTTGATACCTCCAAACTCAAATTATGATGCCTATGTCATTTTGTCCATATAGGATGTCGTTTTGTACGTATTTCCCCTACATTGAACATCTCAAGTAAAAGTCTATATGATTATATTAATCGATATTTATGTTATTTCAATCAACAAGTTTCGGATAAAAATAGCCCATACCGTGCGTCAAGATAATGTCACATCGAGACAAGGTTCCACATTACTTTCTTAACGTTCGAGAAAGGTATCATTGCATGGGTGTTTCCCAGTTTAAAATTCAATGCCAAATGTGTGTAATACAGATTGGTATTTCCGAAAGACACCTGCATTCAGTGCTGAGAGAATCCACGGTGCCATTGAACACAAATCCAACGGGATGATATACAGAGTGACCCACGTAAAACCATTCCGAGAGTTTGAGATGTTTTTGAACTTTTCATCGTTCTCCTAACGTTCACTCACTTGTACAGTTTACCAAAGCTGCTGCTGGAGCCCTGGTTCCTGCTAATTCGAAACCTGCTTCATCGACGCACCAGCAGGAACTCACGATCTCGTTGTCACACTGTATGGGTTCGAATCCACCGGATTTGTTACACCTTGGTGCTCTGACCGACTTGCCGTCGACTCCTAGGGATTTGGCTCTTCTGGACGCTGCGTTCCTGAGGGTCTCACAGCCTGTAAGTGAAGCAGATGAAATTGCCGATTTGCTTTTCACTCCAACAAGAAAATATCGAAAATTTACTATTTAGACTACATATTTGGATCTAATAGTTTTTTAGTACCACGCGAACAAATTCATTGTGGCTTTTATTTTCTTCTCTTTTTTAATTCTTTCACATATTCATTCTGTGCCACCGAAAGTCTATTGCTGGACTACGTTTTTATACACTTTATGACCCAGTTATCTAATAGTAGGTACTAACTTTCAGATGCTAAAAATTATTTTCCTCAATTGTCATAATTAACACAAAATAAAACTTTCAAGCGAATGAAAAATTATGTGCGTAAAAAATTCAATTATATCTTTTAACGACCTTGACAACATTCAAGTTACATAATAGGAAATATACAAATCGAGGAAGAAATAATGCATACATGTTGAGTAATCTGTAATTGATCAGCCATAAACCAATTATATGTATGCGGGTTGATATAGGTACCTTGTGAATTTTATAGTTGCGCTGTATAATGACCACAGTTTTTAGTACTGTCTGGTTGATTTTAATTCGTTTTTATTAGCGAATATCATAAAAGAAATGTATATGCCAATTAGCAATTACTTATTCGGACTTAAATTTGACTAATGGAAAATCCAAAGAGTTATTCGAATGTTTGAAATAATGAATTATGTCGTTGTTTATTGTTAAACCGATAAACATGGTCTTTTCACTATATATTTCACGATATGTTCCTATAAATTGGAAGCTAAGAACTAATTTTCTGAAAAATTGTAAATACTCCATTCACTTTTATAAAGTATCCCGGTTGGCCAAGATTTAGGTTTATCAAGTTTTTTTAGTCAAAACTGACCCAGGTTGACACTCCTGAAATATCGGCAATGTCAAAATAATTCTCAGAGACGTTGCCAATGCTAATTTCTACTCTCAATAGTTGTGCAAAAAGGTATTTGAAAATCTTCTGTAGGCTTTTCTCATCAGAATTTTGAAGAGTGGGGAATTCCATAGGTCCGACTGTTCGTTTAGAAGTTTTTCTGTCCGGTTATTCGAGAACATTTTTTTTTCGGATTAACTATCACAAAGTAACGGACTCTTC
Source organism: Adalia bipunctata (assembly GCA_910592335.1). Classification (NCBI taxonomy): domain Eukaryota; kingdom Metazoa; phylum Arthropoda; class Insecta; order Coleoptera; family Coccinellidae; genus Adalia; species Adalia bipunctata. Next base: position 63,210,827 of record OU342949.1, read on the forward strand.
TGTCCATTATTTTTCAGTAAAATTTCAACACTCGATTCTTGATTTCCGTACAAGAAGAAAACATAACTGAATCTCCCAACCATGTTTATATACGCGAAACATTTCTAGTATTAACAGAGAAAAAAGTTTCTTTAACATTCGCCAGGTCTTTGGAATCATTGAATTCGCATAATATTTTCTCAGATTCAATATTTTCCCAAAGTAAATCAACATTTTGATAAATACGTAATTACTACGACCTCTATGTAGAGAAGACAACGTTGCGTGGATATCTGACAGGAAACTGACTATAACTTAACATTTTCAAAATATACATGGTGAAATGTGTCAGAATGTCATGGCCCACCGGGATACTTTATATTCCACTCACCAGTAAACAATTGCTTGGTGCAAACTTTTCCACAAGGACTTTTACAACATATGCTATCTAAAGCACAGTCGTTGTCTTCAGTGCACTGTTGAGCCCTGTATGGACATTCTGTCAGCATTGGACATTTTGAAGTTGACTTCAATTCTGAAAAAAAAAAATCATTCATAAATTGTAGGAGGAAAATTCAAAAACTGCCATTAATGGTTGTTCTTTTTTAGCAGTTTTCATAAATCCTAAAAACTTTTATACTTCAACGTGTATGTCTATTATGTAACATTTGTACCTCAAAAACACAAGTAAGCATAGGGCTAGTAGATACTGATTTTGTTTTCCAATTTTTTTCAATTCTTCCAATCAATCGATCCCCATCAATTTTTATTTACACTCAGAAGTATTTATTTTTCGGCTCAATACAAAATTTCAACTCGATCCGATATGCAGTTTCTGAAATATTGGAGAATAAAATTTCAAAAATCAATAACTCTGTATCCATTGACCTCGAAAACTTCAAGTCTCTAGTTCTTTTCTACAAATAGTTATCGAGAGTACGGACCGAACAGAATTGAATTTGACTGCGAATTCTTCATCAATGAGTCCAACCTGACCTAGGAAAACCTTCATCGACTCAAAATCTCAATTAAGCTGAAGTGGCGTAGATCTGTCTGCTTGGAATCTCACTCATTCTCATTCCACCACAAAAAGAAATAGAAGGCTTGGCAAGTCTGTACAAGAGTCTGAACAACACTTAAAACCCATAACCTATCCCAGTATTGTTATACCTGGTGGGTGCATCAGAAAATAATCCCTTTATCGTTAAAGAATGTCATTAAGTCAGTATTATATTCAATTATCCGTGTTGGTACCAACTCCTACTTCATCGAAACGCTTTCTAGTTGCCATGATAATGCATGGCTTGTTAATTCCTGTATGATGTCATCGGTGATATTGGTAAGTATATGGAACTGCCAGAAAGTCTGGCAATAGGAAGGAAATCTACGCTTTATTGAATTTTGAAGATACGAAGAGAAAAGTGCTATTTTCCTGAAATTAGAGGGTTAGAAATGCCACTTAGAGACCTCAGTTGATCTCACATTTCTGAAAACTATACTGCAGTCCCTCTTGGACTTCAAGGTGTAGCAAATGAATAATACATTAAATTGCGAATAATTTTCCAACCACTCAATGCTATAAAAATAGTTAGGTGCCCATTAAGTAAGGTGTGTACATTGTCAATAATATCAGGCATTAATGTTGCTGATTTTTCTTCAATTGTCCCCTAAAAATACCAATTAACGTCTACATTTTCTCGAAGCCATCTGATATTGTTGCACCCTTCGTTATTACCAGTCACGCCTTAACCTTTCCGTGAAATCAGTTTTCCACTATCTTTTCTTCCATAAATGCCAAAAGGATAATTGCAGATCAGGTCAAAAAATTGGTATACCAACTACCACAGCTGAGAGGTTGTGGGAATCTAAAATCATCATAAATAATTCACATACCACGGTGATCCTTGACTTTCTAGTTTTTTTTTTAACAAAACGACTTCGCCATCAACTCAAGTATATATTTACGTAAGATGAGATTACATAAATTACGTGGTGTATTAGGTATATACCTGCCAGTTCTTAATTATTCGATTTTAAATCGATTGTCAAGTTACTTGAGTAGATCCAATGTTGTGAATGTAACGAAAAGATGTTTTACGCATTAAAGGAAAGGTTGTGTTCTTGAAACGATTGAAAGACAATCTAGGTCAGTATTGATATCTTCGATCTTCATTGGCTCACGGTGACTTCTTCTTTCAGTAAAAAGAGCATTACATTAAAGGCGCACAAGTGATATAATGCATTTGCGAAACATCAAGAACCCCATAATAAATTTGTTGTAAATAGCAGTATAAACAGATCGTCAATGGATAAGGATATTGATGCATATTTTACGCATCATCCATATTTTTCTCAATAAAAATAACTACACTGCGCAAAAAAATTAACGCACATTATGGAAATATCAAATTTATTCTACAACTGAAGGTGTTCTCAATGATAATTATTTTTATCAGAATTATGCATGCATATGTTATCCACTTTCAACGTTTTTCTTCAATACAGATGTTTTCTCCCAGCAGGAATAAAAAAAGATGATATTCGGGGCTATTCACAAAGCAAAGTTGTTAAGGATAGCAACTATAAATCGTCGTTATCCCATGCTTATTACATGGGATAACGACGATTTACAGTTGCTATCCAAAACAATTTTGCTTAGTGAATAGCCCCGAATATCAGATGATTTGAATGTATTGGCTCCATTCTAAAATCAGTTGTTCTCGATCAATTCTAGTGATCAATAGTTTTTCTTTCGTTTGATTTTTAACACTCGATCGCTATGCAACGCGAAACACGCAATTTGACCCAAGAGGAATGTGCCCAAGCGGTAGTTTTGCGAGAAGAAGGGTGGACATACACAAGAATTGCAGAAAGGTTTGAAGTTTCCCATACAAGTGTGTCCAGAATGTTGCAGCGATTCAGGGAGACAGGTATGAATGTCCGAAGACCAGGACAGGGTAGACCACGGGTAACAACTGCCATGGGCGTACCCAGGCAGGGGCAGGGGGGGCAGCTGCCCCCCCTTGAAGACAAAATAAATGTTAATTTTCCTGGAAAGTGGGAAATAAAAACGTGTTACCTACTCTTCTCAGGTATGAGCTGCCCCCCTCTAGCTGAAATCCTGGGTACGCCCTTGACAACTGCCATTCAAGAACGTTACTTGAGAGTTTCTTCGTTGAGACAACGGTTTGCAACCGCTCGCCTACTTCAAAATCAGCTTGAGCAAACTCATGAGGTGCAAATTAGCACTCAGACAATAAGAAATATGATTTAAGGCCCCGTGTCGCGGCAAGAGGCCCAGATCTTACCCCAGCCCATCGAAGGGCGCGTTTGGATTTTGCGAGAGAGCATATCCATTGGGAAGAGGCCGATTGGGAAAGAGTTCTTTTCACAGATGAGTCTAGATTCTGCCTTTACCATTACCATAGTGATCGACGTTCCCTTGTATACAGACGTCCACATGAAAGATATGCTCAGTGCAATTTCCTGAATACTACTAGTTTCGGGGGAGGATCGATTATGGTATGGGGTGGAATATTTTTGACTGCTCGCACAGACCTAGTAATCGTTGATAATGGAGCTATGAATGCCGATAAGTATATAAGGAACATTCTTGAAGAGCATGTAGTGCCATTTGCCCCATACATTGGTGAAAATTTCATTTTTATGGACGATAATGCCAGACCCCATCGTGCGCGCATCGTTCAGGAGTACCTTGAAGAGGTTGAAGTCTCTCGAATGGAATGGCCAGCTAGAAGTCCAGATCTCAATCCGATTGAGCTGTTTGGGACAACCTCAAAGCTGAGAAGTGCAGAAAATCATCCAGCTACTCTTAATGACTTAGGAATCCAACTCGGAGAAATCTGGGAAGGATTAGATCAGAACATTTTAAGATCACTCATTTTGAGTATGAACCGTCGTTGCCGAGCTGTAATTAACGCAAGGGGTGGAAATACCAAGCAGGGATGTTGCGGATGCCGATTTTTTCACATCCGCGGATGCGAATGCGGATGCGGATTTTTGAAGGCTCACATCCGCGGATGCGGAAGCGGATGCGGATGTTCAAAATCTTATATCAATAATATAAATATAATCTATAAATGAAGAATTAAAACAATTATGAAGTATTTATTGACATTCTTATTAGTGAAAAGTAGTAGGTATTTAGTATGATACAGCAATTTTTCTTCACTAACTAATTTTCATACTAGTAATTAAAGTTTCTGAAAATGGGAGCATTATATTTGATGAACAGTAATATTGCAGCCTTTTCTGATTCCAGGCGGTTACGCAAGGGTTCGTAAATTAAACCCGCGCTACTGAATAGTTGTTAACTAGGAACAGAGCCTGGTGAACTGGATAAAAATTTTCGGGCTATCGGTGATAACATCTTGAATTCCTCCCGATTAACACTCCACCACTTAAGAGGATTTTAATCCACATTTATTCTTTTTTGAGATCTGTATGAAATTAATTCTTTTTTGAGAAGAGCTTCAGTGCTACTATTTTCTATTCCTATTATATTCGCATCCGCATAAAAATCCGCATTGATTTATTGCGGATGCGGATGCAGATGCAGAAGTCCAAATTTATGCGGAAGCTCCGCATTTACGGATGCGGATGCGAATATCCGCAACATCCCTGACCAAGTATTAAATCACTTATCAGCATTTCAGTATTTTGAAAATTGTTCATTTTTCTTCTATCACATAAGATTCGGTGAAATCCTGAATTTTTCTTCCATTTAATGTGTCTTGTTTCGTTCAAAACCTTCCCGAGAGAACATAAAAAATAAGTTGTGTAGTCAATGTAGAGTTAACTTTCATTAAAATTGAGATTTTCAGAATGCGCGTTAATTTTTTTGCGCAGTGTATAAACTGCAATATCTTTCTTTTTTCAAGGAATATTCGAGGATTTATTATTTCTTATTGACTAATTTCCATTATGTCTCATTGCTTGTGAAGTTATAAGAGATCATTATTTTTTTAATGAAGAACCGCCTTATTACTTGAATATTTGGAGCGAAACTTTGCCTAGCCACAGCACGAATATCAATGGTTTATAACCATGAAGACAGATCTCAGCTCGATAATAATTGAATAATACATCATTTCAAAATTATGTGAAATCTGAAGAAATCAAAACTTAAAAACTAACGCCAACATTCAACCGATCCCACGGAAGATTAATTATGAAAGTGGCTGTTAAAACGATCGGTTATCCTGTTGAAACCTGTAATCTAAGAGATTTCGATGAAGATTGCATATCAGATTGAATCAGTGTTGTATTGAATTCTTTAAGCTTTCGACAAATTTCAAATTGACGTCAGATTTCCCATCAACTTCTCATTCTTCCATCCTGTAACTTCTTCGTTTCAAATGAATTAGTAATATTATCGTCATTATTGTACTTTCCGAAGCTGTTATACAGGAGTGTGATTAATGCTCTATTGAACTCCTTTCTCACCTTTTCTTCCAATTGCCGATGAAATGTACAAGACCAGCAACACGCCAAACGTCAGCTGCCAATGGATAATCATTTTGACGACCTGCAACAGAAGAAAATCCACTTTTACTACGTTTTACATACGATCGTTTCATCCATTCTAATTAAAGCATTATTCTCTGTAGATACAATTTTATTTGCACAGTAGCTACGATTCGAAATTGAAAAAATCGTATCTAAGTGGTGATTAGTAATAATGGTAGAAGCTCATATATATCTGCGATTTAATTATCATTCATTATGGTCTCGAGAAAGCAGAGCCTGAGCTTGGGTTGAGAGACTATGTTTATGATCAATACTGTTGGAAAAAAGGATATAAATGTCAGACAAAATGATATTTTAACAGATAACTGGTCTGAAGTATTCAAAAATCAACCGCAATCAATCAATTTAATGCTAATCACATGCAGTCTATGGGAATCAAAAGAACAATTTCTATTGCTTTGGGATTTATCAATTTTATTGATTATAGCTTAGTGATCCCAGAAGATCAATATTTTGATATGCTTGTGACTTCCAAACGGTCATTTAAAAAAGAGTTTTGGAAAGAAACCTAGAATAGTATAGTCTGTTACTCGGTTAGAATGAAAATCCGATACTCGTGATTCAAAATATACTGCTCTACAAGAGTTAGGGCTATCGTATTCAATCGTTTTCAAGAGTATGTAATCTTCGGGAAAATCGCTGTGAAATCATTTAAAGCTCAATAACAACTTGAATCGATCCAATAAAAATCAGTATGAGACATTTTGTCAATCTGGTCGCCTTTTTTCTGAAGTTTGGTTCTTTGCATATGCTTCATGAATGTTCTTATTTTAAAATGAAGTCAGTTTATCAACGGCTTCGATTTGAAACGAGTTTTCTGAAAATGTCAAGACGTAAATTAACAAACGCTGAGGCTAATAGGGCTATCGGAATGCTACAGGGTGGCCTAACTCAGGTTGTTATAGCGGAAAGGCTCCAAGTCAGCCAAAGTGTAATAACTCGACTTTGGAATAGGTTCAGGGAGACAGGTTCCGTGTTGGAAAGACCAAGGCTTGGTGGGCGACGAAAAACAACACCTGCTCAGGATCGTTTCATCACCGTTTCGGCGAGAAGAAACCCTACATCTACGTGTAGAATGCTACGGAATACTCTTCAAAATGCAGATGGGGTCCAAGTTTTCATCGAAACCATCAGACGACGTTTGAGAGGGGTGAATCTAGTTTCTAGACGTCCATTAAGAGGAGTTCCATGAACACGTGACCATAAGTGTCAAAGACGGGAATGGGCAAGGCAACATATCAATTGGAACGATCAATGACGTAGTGTCCTTTTCACTGATGAATCCAGATATGGACGATTTTCAGATTCTCTAAGAATAAGGGTATGGACAATCCCACGCATACCCCGTAATCGTCGCTATGTCCATCCATTCCGAGGGGGTAGTGTTATGGTATGGGCCGGGATATGTTTCAACGGGCGTACAGATCTACACATTTGTCCTGGGAATATAACCGCCTTACAATATAGGGAGCATGTCATTGACAATGTTGTGCCAAATTTTCACGCTGCTATTGGTGAAACTTTTCAATTTCTAGACGATAACGCTAGACCACAGCGTGCAGCCATAGTTGAGAATGCAAGCGAGGAGCTTGGTATTCCACATTTACCAATACCTCCGCACTCACCAGATTTGAATTGCATAGAACATGCATGGGATATGCTCCAAAGAAGATTAGATAATCGTCAACTAACCCCAGAGTCCTTAATGATCTGAGAGAGCTTCTGCCCCGTTTATGGAACCAAATTCTTAAAGAAATGTTCAACAACCTCGTTGTAGTATGCAAAGAAGATGTCAAGCTGTTATTGATGCCCGTGGAGGCCATACATTGTATTGATAGTCTTAAAATGATTGAATTTCCTGGGAATAATATTTCGTTATTCTACCCGATTTTTCTTAACCACCCTGTATACGCTGCAGACCTACAGGCTAAAATTAATTTGTAACTTGAAATCATATTAATATGAATTTTCATCACAAAAATCTTGTTTTAACCATATTTTTTTTGCAATTTAAGTCAATATCCCTTACTCATGGAGCAGTATACTTATTTCACTAGATATACACGTAAACGCAGTGATTGAGTAGAAAATGTATGTAGATATATACAAATCCGTCTGTCCTTTGTTTTTCCACGAGGGAATAACGGAATCGCCAATGATCGACAGACGCTAAAGAAAAGTATGCTACAGACAATATGCCAAGAATGTGCCAATGAAAACTAGTGGAGAAAGTTACAAACTTTTTCGATTTCCTGTTCTATGGAGCATATATACTAATTTTCATCTAAATCTAGACGTTCTTCTATATAATTTATGGGTTTATATAAGACACGCGAAAGATGCAGAACCTCTAAGATGTAAATCATCAGTTTGAAGCACCGATAAAAAAATTGCAACTTCGTTATCTAATAATGTGTGGCTTATGTGAAAGTAAAAATGCAATCCTAATAAGGTCCACCATATTCTTGTTTGATAGGTTTGCATTCAACGTCTTCAGGATTTTTCATGCTAATTTAGATGGGCCCTGGATTCAACTTTCATCTTATAAATCATAGTATTTATTACTGAATTCCTCTGCATTATTCTCATCGCGCAGGTAATGACAATAACTTATTCACTCAGAATTATGTGTTGTTGGTACAGCGATGTTCTTGTGGAATTCGCTAGAACGACACTCCTTTCAGAGAGGAATAAAAATATAGGAGTATATCCTTGTGAAGCGTTGTTTCTCAACATTTTATTCACGATTCAAAAATTACATTTCCATTCTCCTGTATACTTCATAGGTCACTTTCAATATCATGATCGTCCTCCTTGCATGCCTCGAAAGGATTTTTAGGACTTGCTTCAATACATATAACAAGGATTTAAAGATCGTAGTATTCTTCGAATAACCAAACATTCTTTTAACTGCACGAATTTAAGGAAATACCAATCATCATTCAATCAAATCCAAATTATATGCTTTACTTTGTGTATTTCGTGAAAAATTTGAAATATGTACCATGAAAATTGATGAAGAACCTAATCATTCCAATATTATTCTTTAGGTATTTAACTTTATTTGGGAAAGGAAATTTGAAATATGTATAAATTGGATAGAGATTTTAACAGTTTTATACAATGCACGTTCAGAGAAATTTTAGTGGAAGAACCATCTAGTACTAGTTGATCAATCATAGTATTTTCAATACTAATATTATAGAGAGGAATGATTTGTATTTTTGTGTGTTTGATACGAGTAGGCTCAAAAACTACTGGACCGATTTCAGAAATTCTTTCACTCTTAGAAAGCTACATTATCCCTGAGTGACATAGGCTATACTTTTCACCCGAAAAAATTAAGGATACCTACTATAATTTCAATAATTACAAAAAAATCAGCCATAATCAGCTATTTTCACGTGCGCTGCAAAAACCGTAAGATACAATGTTTGACGGAAATGTACCTCTTAAATAGTTCTACAAAAAAGTCCGCGATACCATATATCTATCTCTCAAGATTGACGTGCTATTACCTGTTTATGGTAATCAGATGTTTTCCAAAATTGTGCACTATTTGGGAGTGTGTTTTTATGAATTGGGTATGGATCCTCATCCAACCTAATACGTTATTTATCCCCAGTATTTAATTTAGAACGAAATTGCTCTTCACACCATGCAATTACAACGAGTATCAAAAGATATGGCAGGTTGAAGTGTTGAAGATGAAACCGCCGCGTGAAACAAATTTCTACCCGGGCGAAGCTGGGACGGCCTGCTTGTACCTATATATTTTCGAAGAGCTGATTTTTTTGTATGACATAGGATCAAAAAAGATGCCATTCGTATTTAAAATAAGAAAGTTGTTTTTTTTTTCACTCTTCATACAAGAGATAAAAAAAAACTGAATACGGTGTCGTATTGCTAATGAAAAAGTGCCTGTAGAAAGTTTTTGCCGTTTTTAGATATTTTAGAAAATGAAGAAGTTATGGCACATTTTCGAAATCGCCAAAATATCAAAATTTCGTTATATCTTCAAAACAAATGAAGATATCGTGAAACGGCTTTCAGTTATGGAGTTTTCACGAAAATCTAGTCCAGGACTCCTTTCAACATTTTCACCTATCTAGCCTAGAAGTACCAGAAACAGCCAAAATCAAGCAATTGCCAGATGTAAAGGGTAAATACCTGTTGGTACCTAAAAATCATAGTACCTACTACATATTATCAAAGAAATTTACATTTTGTTGGTTGTGAAATTTTCAATGCACTTCCTATTGAAGTGAAGAAAAAAGTTGAAGCATTGCTTTTAAATAAAAATTGTTAATATTTAACTGAGTTTTATGATTGAGTTGTAATCTTCTGTTATATGACTATGATTTCTTCGCACACAAATAGATAATTTTTAAGGTTTCATCGACAGAACATTGTCATCACATAATGTTGAAATTTATTGCAGATACTGTGAAATTAATTGAGTTCTGTGCTTGCGCACCTTTAACTACACGACCAATTTGAATGCTGTGAAAAAATGGCGAATTTCTTTCTTGTTGTTACTTCACCAGGAGTTATGTTAATGATTTGTTTGCGTGTGAAGCTTATATCCGAAGTTCTCAAAGAAAGGAGTATTTGATGAGTCAGATGATAATGGTACAAGATTGAGTCGCACAGTAACCTAATTTCAATTTTTTCTTTTCGTGAAGAAACGATGTAAAAGTTATACAACAAGTAAGATAAAATATATACAAGGAAGCCATTGATTCAAAACCAGGATGGAGCGCATTTCGATGATGTCACATTGAAAAAGAAACAGAGGTCTTTCCTAGTACAAAATCTAGATTTAGAAAAATCGTTCAGATCCGTCTTATAGTTCCATTGTTATTGCTGTTTTCTTTCTGTTTTAAGATCTCATATAAAATTCATTGAAGCTGGAGATATTTCGAAATTTTAGTGCTTGCACATCCTGAAAAAACTGGGTGCATACAAATCCAACGAATCTGTCAAGAAATTAAACACAGTGCACGTCCATTATTGCTGTCACCCACACAGTCAATCGCCCATAAATTGTTATATAACAATACATTTCATGTCACCTATCAGGTATCAGATTTTCCAAATATTTCGCAAGTGGGTTTTGAATAACTTACATTATTCTCAATTGTTGTTGAATCGATTCAGAAATGGCATGTGAAGCAGGCCTAATTTGATTATTATCGCATATACGAGTATCGTTTATAAAATCGAGATCACATTGGATTTTGTACGAGGGAGGATCAGAAAATATATTTTTGGCAAATCATTTAGGAATCCCATGTCTCTTCAACTGAATGTAGCGTTCTGATGAAAGTAGTATTTTAATGAGCTAGCTAGCAGCTTGAAGTTCCGTGTTTAGTAGGCCTTACGATAACCGAGGTGTATTAATTTCTGGGGCAAAGATATCATGAACTGTGAAACGTTTCTCAACCGCTACTCAAATTCTAGTTGTTTCGGTGTAAATAGCAGTTCCCATGAGAATAGTTGCTACTATTTGATGAAAATAAACATAATGTTTGATTTTACCGTAACTGGAAGCTAGAAGATGTTATCCACATTGTTTCTATAATAAGTATGTGATAGGATATCCTCTTGTGGTTGTACATTTGGAGTTATACACGCCGTTGCTAAATTGGAGGTACAGACGTAGAGGGGATATTCCTCGCTTAATTTCAACAATTTTTTAAAGTTTTATTCTCATAGTTTCGGCACTTAACAAGATATTCAAAACTAAGTGGTTTGATTTAATGTATCAAAACTAACAGTTAAATTATTCACCACAGTTCACTAACTGGATTTTCATGACAATTTTTATTTGTCGAGAGAATCGTTCGAAATTTTTTATCGAAATTAGTAGCAGATACAACAAAACTATAATAGACCATAAAGTTTTGTATAACAACAAAGCTTTGAATATCTATGCCAAATTTCAGTTGAACATCTTTTGAAGTGCAGATACTCTGAGAAAAACACTTGAAAAAATTCAAACTGCAACACTCTGTACCTCAAAAACGAAACATTTGCGGAACCATGTTCATAGGACTTTTTTTCCTAATATCAATCAAGGTATCTCCCCTCTTTGTTTGAAGCTACCTTTATTTTACGAACACCCTGTATTGGTGATACTTTTAATGTTCTTAAAAATATTAAAGAGGTAGAAAAGAAAAGAAAAGAAAACGGTCTTTTCTACTGGATTGTTTGATGTCAAAGATCTTGTTGAGTTGACATTTTCAGATTATTTCGAAATGTCTAAAAATACCATTCACACATTTCATTTCCAAAGGTTTTTCGAGCCTTATAATTCGTCTGATGAGTCGAAAAACCAAATCTAAAATATGCTCAGTTTTTTGGTGTAATATCTCATTTTACTGATTGAGCTTCTTAAGTCAGTTTCACAGAGGTAGAAAAAAATTCCTCACGAATATATTCAAAACCGATTTGCGGTTCATATCGAATCACTTGGCCAATACAATTTACATTTACATCATTCTAAAAAAAATGCTGTGAATCCCACAGATACAGATTTCGACTAGAAATACGGTAACAACCGCAAAGACTGTAATAAACCGCTGTCAACCACAAATAAAGAACGCATTCAATTTACATCGTGCGGCCTCAGGTAAATGACCTGAAACTATCGTGTTCACTTTGGGTAAACATAAACAGAACGTTGCAAGTTACTATACAGAGTGTAACAGCCCAAATGGGATAAATTCGATAACGAATAAATGAGGGGGTGTTAGGAAAAACCCTCGGACACGTCGATTTGTAATTTTAAATGCGCTTATTTTTCAAGAAAATAAAATTATATAGGGTATTCCATGCGACCGCGGCCAATACCAACTTTCTTATTTCAAATGCAACTCCCTGTATATTATTTATTTTTTGGATTCTTCAGAAAATTCTAGACATAATTCATGTACAATGTCCTGTACCTATCTTCAACTTTTTCGGAAATATTAAGTGTTTTCAGATCTTTTACAAAAATTAACATTTCGAATGGAAATTATTTTATTTCACAAATTCGATACATAACACTCAATACTTATTTCCCATTTACGTCTTGATATGAAGAAAGTAAGCAAAACCATTACTGAGAAGAAATTAAAAAAAAACAAAAACAGATTTGTTTATTCTCATAGCCTAAGTAACACGTTCTCTGTTTGCATGACAATAAGTGATAAGTGTAAGTGCTATTGTCTTTTGAATTTCGATAACTGTACGTAATAATATTAGAAAAATGGTTCATTTAACAGAAATGCACAAAATAACCATTCTTCCAATGATTGGTTAAGGAGATTACACACGGACATAAATGGAAGTTTCTCGCTTATTTCACGAAAAAATTTCAAATTTGCCGCCTGTATCCCAAGGAACAATTAGCAAAATAGAAAAGCAATTTCGAGAGCTTGGTCATGTAAGACAAATAAAAAAATTGCTGCCAATGCAGTAAGTGATGATACGAAATTGGATATTATGCTTGAGTTTCAAGAAAGCCCACATAATTCTGTTTGAAAAGTAGCCCCGCTGTTCACCGTCAGCCACACGTCAATATTTCGAATATTAAAGGAAAGTAAGATGCATCCCTATAGAATGATGGCAACTCAGGAGCTCATAGAAGACGATTTTGATAGGAGAACGCATTTTTGTGAGCAAATTATGGCAAAGTTAGATAACAATGTGATCCAATCAGAAAATGTTTTGTTTTCTGATGAGAGTACATTTACACTACACGGTCATGTTAATCGTCAAAATTGCCGCTATTAGTCTGATGAGAATCCTCACTGGATGAGAGAAGAACATACGCAATATCCTGAAAATGTTAATGTTTAGGCAGAAATCATATCGTAGGTCCCTTTTTCATTGACGGTAACTTGAATGGAGAAAAATATTTAGAACAACTCCAAAATAATGTCGTACCAACTTTGATAAACTTCCTGCCAATATAATATGGTTTCAGCAAGATGGAGCACCGCCCCATTACCAAATCAATGTCCGGCAGTACTTGAACCAAATTTTTTCAAATCGGTGGATAGGGAGGCGCGGATCGATAGAATGGCCAGCACGATCTCCTGATCTGACACCATTAGACTTCTTTTTGTTGGGATATGTCAAAAGAATTGTATACGAAACGAAACCCTTAAACTTAGACGACCTAAAAAACTGAATCACGCGCTTGCGATTAGATCAGTCACGCCTGAAATGTTGAGTAACGTTAGAAGACAATTCTGCACCAGATTAGCATGTTGCCAAGACGTTCGCAGCGAACATTTTGAACATTTCCTACATTGACATTAATATTTTTTTTCAATAATTAAGAAATAAACAGTATTACTTATTAGGTTTAAGTGTAATGTACCGAATTTGTGAAATAAAATAATTTTTATTTAAAACGTTGATTTTTGCAATAAATCTGGAAACACTTAATACTTCCGAAATAGTCAAAGAATTGTGTCTATAATTATAAAAAATAAATAAATATACAGGGGGTTGCTTTTGAAATAAGAAAGTTGGTATTGGTCAGAGTCGCATGGAACACCCTATATAATATTGTTTTCTTGAAAAATATGCGCATTTAAAAATAAAAATCGACGTGTCCGAGCGTTTTTCCCAGCACCCCCTCATTTATTCGCTATCGAATTTATTCCATTTGGCTTTTACACTCTGTATAGATTTCATAGTAATTTTTACCCCAGTCCTCAGTCTCAATAGGACGTATCGATCTTTTCAGGATTCTATTGAACTGGTAGAGGTCTATTGAGTATCCTATTTTTAGTGGCGCCCTCTGAACGTTCTCAAACCCTAGCAAAATCTGTACATTTTGTCAACATTGTCAATGAAAGTGGTCAGGTTGAAAGTGTTCTTCAGAAATGGTGCCCCCTAGGTAAACATTCAAAATATGTCTCTCAGTGAGCTGAATAATAATGAATTCCTACCTATATCACAATTTAAGCCTTCGTAGGACATCCAAATGTTCGAAAAAAAAATTCTGTCGAGTTATTAATGTCGACAGTGGCCTTTGGATGGTTTTGATTAACGAAAATTTGCATCAAAATGATGTTATTATCAAATCCTATCTATCTCTTCCGGTCATCAACACAAATGGTTATTTAAACCGCAAACTATACACCAAAAGAACCGTTCCAATTGAAGAACGAGTGACTCACACGATTCACCCATAATCACCGGTCTTCGTTTTAAAACAAACTTTCATTTTATATGCGCTGAAAAAACCAGCCTACATATTTTCAAACCGGATTCAGGTTGAGGACGATCTACAAAACATTTTCATGGTGCTAAGGAGCTAATTGACAGAATTAGCATTTTCGACCGTCGATCACTAAAAATAAAACTTAATGAAGATTGACCTTGAAAAACGTATCAAATTAGAACGGAAAATAGTCGTACCTACAGGTAATTTTTGAAAATTTCCGAAATTACTCTCATTTGTTGGATTCGATTGTGTGTAATTTGTTCGTGGTAATTGGAGAGTCAAATTATTATGATTCATTGAAGTAATGACCATGATATAGTTAATGATAACGAGGCAATATGCTCAATGAATCTTTGAAACTCCTTTCTTTGAAAAATGGTTTGAAAAACGGACTGCATTGAAATCAGGAACTTTTAAGTGCTCGTTCATTCATCCTGTAAAGATAGATTTGTATTTACTAGTTCAATTGAAAAAAATTTGGACCACTGTCAAAAAAATTGACAATAAAATATACAATCTGAATTACACGCCGATGGGATTTGTTGTAGAAGTGTGCAGGATTTTTTTCAACAATGAGCTATAATTCCTGAAGCTCCAAAAACATTTCTGCTGAACAGAGAATTTCGAACAAAACCAAAATAAAAATTTCAAGATTTCAAATAGGCGTATTTTTCCAAGAACGTCTTATAGGCACTTGAACATGGAACAACCTGTATTTCAAAAGGAAATTATCTTTTTTCGAAGTGAGAACACAAATTCATTCAAAATTCAATCATTTTATTCTTCTTTGTAGATGATATAGTTGATATTTTTTCAATATACTGTTAATTAATTTTATAAAAATGTCTTTCATTTCATATACCTAGACCTCTAAAAAAATCGAATAACGTAAATTTGTTTCTTTTGAAGATAAGCATTTTGGAATTCAAAAATTAAGAAATTGGTGATTTCAACAGCCAAATGGAAGAAATTCGATAACGAATAAATGAGGGCGTGTTGGGAAAAACGCTCGGACACGTCGATTTGTAATTTTAAATGCGCATATTTTTCAAGAAAATAAAATTATGTAGGGTGTTCCATGCGACCGTGGCCAATACCAACTTTCTTATTTCAAATGCAATCCCCTGTATATTATTTATTTTTTGGATTCTTCAGAAAATTCTAGACATAATTCATGTACAATTGTACAACGTCCTATACCTATCTTCAACTTTTTCGGAAATATTAAGTGTTTTCAGATTTTTTACAAAAATTAACATTTTAAATGAAAATTACTTAATTTAACAAATTCGATACATTACACTCAATACTTATTTCCCATTTACCTCTTGATATGAAGAAAGTAAGCAAAAACCATTACTGAGAAGAGTAACGTTAGAAGACACCAGATTAGCATGTTGCCAAGACGTTCGCGGCGAGCATTTTGAACATTTCCTACATTGACATTAATGTTTTTTTTTGTTTTTTTTTTAATAATTAAGAAATAATCAGTATTACTTATTAGGGTTTAAGTGTAATGTATCGAATTTGTTAAATGAAATAATTTTTATTTGAAACGTTGATTTTTGCAATAAATCTGAAAACACTTTTAATACCTACTTACGAAATAGTTAAAGATAGGCAGAGGACATTGTGCATGAATTATGTCTAGAATTTTCTGGAGAATCCCAAAAATAAATAATATACAGGGGGTTGCATTTGAAATTAGAAAGTTGGTATTGGCCACGGTCGCATGGAACACCCTATATAATTTTATTTTCTTTGAAAATATGCGCATTTAAAATTACAAATCGACATGTCCGAGCGTTTTTCCCAACACGCCCTCATTTATCGTTATCGAATTTATTCCATTTGGCTGTTACACTCTGTATGTTGTTATACTTGTTATGAAAGGAAAAAGTGATTATTATAGGTGATTTTCTCCGATCTCGTGATGATTATGTAAAGACTTTCAGTGAATTCATATAATTTTAAACTTGTAGTGTCCAGTTTATAAAATGTACGTGCATATTAATGGCTTTTTTTGTGCAGAAGTTTTTTTCCAGTTAGGTTTTATGCGAATTATCACAGAGGCCATTGTTCAGATAGAAAAATCGCCACAGATTATTTAGTTCTGAGTAACATT
This sequence comes from Adalia bipunctata, assembly GCA_910592335.1. NCBI lineage: Eukaryota > Metazoa > Arthropoda > Insecta > Coleoptera > Coccinellidae > Adalia > Adalia bipunctata. The sequence continues at coordinate 63,227,710 of OU342949.1, forward strand.
TTATTTTTCTTTGATCATAATTTAATACGTGTTTTGTATTGACATTCATCATTCATACATATCTTAATTTTGTATTTCATTGAGCTTAGTTCTATAATATTTTCCAGATGGACCGGTAACAATAAATTTTTGATAGAAACTTTGCGTACAAAATGTACAATTTCATGCTCCTTAGAATTCTATTTTATCTCCCATATTTGTGGGATCTTATTATTTTACATGTCTCTGCATTAAACGTATTTCCATCATAGAGATTTTAGTCTCGAGTTGATAAATACCTATTCTGACAACATTGTCATCTTGTAGTGCGATCATAGAGTTAATATGTTTTCAGCATTTCGGTGATATTTAAAATCTAGGGAAGCATCTAGATCATTCTTGAGATTTATCATTTTTCGTCAGATTTTATCAGATAAAATTAGGAATATCTCGAAAACGACGCGTTTTATTAAAAAATCAAGGAATATGTACTTTAATTTTCTTAAATGATTGATTCTTCCGAAAATATGAACCGTTTATCTCTTTCAAGTAGTTATATAATATTTTTGCGTGGATTTATGAGTCGGATACTTTGAACTTTCATACCGGGAAAAATATTGAATAAGTGTTGATGAAAAAATATGCACCATGAATAGAGTAAACACTCAACCAAAATTCAGTCCGTTTGAAATGACGGTTCCGAAGATTTGGAAAGAAAAGTGTTTTCTTCGTGGATTTTCTACATCCTGTATCTTTCAAACGAAACCGAATTTAAAAAAATGGTTTAGACATAAAGTGTTGATGAGAAGAATCTACAGTTGAAATATATGTATGTACAGGTCAAAGACCCTGTGTAGATAAGCATTATTTCAGGAAAATATGCCGACATCAGGTTCTGTTTATCTAGTTCATAAATAGGACTTCACATTCAAATGTGTCCAATTAGACACACTCTGTATTCTTCGTTGTATATTTTCATGACTAAAAAACTCGCTAGATCATCTAGTGATTGAAAATAGTGACCATGTGCTAAGGGAATTACAGGTAAAATTGAAATTCCAAAGAATTCCCTTATACACGATTGAAATACATCTCAACTTTATGCAGAAATAGCAAACTTTCTCGCAACCCAAACGAGCGAAAGCTATTTTCTCGAACATCCCAACCAATCGGTGAGGATTCTGCACAATCCTCACTCCTGATCTCGTTCGGATAAAGCCTCATCTTGCATAACGCCATCGTTTGTTCCTTCGAAAGTGAATTGCAGCAGTCATAACTGACAATTAAGCGATGCTTAAAGACACCCCTGTTTGTTCGGGCGTGAAGACTTCCTCATTAGACCGACAGAAATTTACGACACACTTAAATAACCGTAACATTCAAATGAGGATCAATATAATGCAGCGATTTATCCACCTCAAATAGGAAGAACCGCAGGGCTTGATTTTAGCGAGATAATCTTGGGATTGATGAGAGTTCATTGGTCTACTTTATGCATGAAGGAAGGTTTTTCTTGCGTGGCTGGTTGATAGACTGATGAATCACGCTTGTAGGATCCGATTTGCACTTTAACTTCGGTGTACGAGTCATTTTATTACTTAATGTTATACCACAAAATCGATACCGTGACTTGATGACTTCTCTAACCGAGAAAAAGATCTAAAACTCCATTATCGAGTCTTGAAACTTCAACTTCGTGATTCATCTGGTAATTCGATCCGTGCATGTGATACCACACGGCGCCATCCAACATCCAAGCAAATAGGAGGCCCCTTTTCATTTTGTGGCATATTCAATCCATCAATTTGTTCGAAAAACTTATTCAAAAAAGTTTCTCCGAAACGTCTAAGATTTTAAGATTATTTTGGACCCTTTCCGAGTTTTAAATATCGCAAACTATACTCCATTCACTTTTATTTAATCACATAGGAGGTCATGGTTTCGTTTTCAGGAGTTGGTGCACCTGATGAAAAATCTGTGCGCGTACATAAAATATGGTCAATGAAAAAACGACGATGCCAGTTTTTCTGTTTACATCAAAGTAAAAGTTTCAAAGATTTTCCACATTTTGTTAGTTCGAATCGATCGGCGATTTTGGGGCGAAATATCGATAGGATATCGCCTATTTTTCCGTTCTTCGTCGTCCAGAAGAAGTTTCCCATCGATATGAGAAATTTCGTGCAAGTGTAATTTTTTCCTTTCACGACTTTTGGCGTGAGTACGAACGGCAAATTTGAATTGGACCAAAAATCGATTTATAAGCATAAATAAAGCGAAAGTAAGTACTAATCGACCTTTTTAAACACTTGATAACGAAGTGTTTTTTAGGTATCTGGCCGTTTAAAAAGATTTCAAACGAAATTTCGGTCCCCCAGAAGTTTGGTTAGTTTCAGTATCGTTTTTGGTGCTCAAAATTTATTTGGAATGTGTCACTGGAGCTTTCATTCAATCATTCCTATCAATCCTTTGCCGAAATAGGCTATATTATATTGTAGAAATAGGCTATATTATATTGAACCAGAATACATCGGTTTTTTCCATATTCCAGGAGTTTGTGTCTTATTTTAGAACAGGTGAATGATAAATGTGAAGCATATGTTTGACCTATTCCATTTTATTTGTACAAACCTACTGTGGTAGTAATGTATGAATATTTTTTAAACTAATAAATTACTATACAGTCAGAATATTTTACTCCTTGTTCATAAGATCAAATGAATGAAATGTATATCTATAAAGCTTTCAGGAATTGACATTCTTGCTTATTAATTTATAACCAAAACTCAGTTACTATTGCATTTAAATTATTAGTTTCTCTGTAAACAAATTCGTTAGTTTAGTTATTATGTTTATTTTCTTTGTGATGAATGAATAAAACTGTTATTTATTTGAAATAAGGAAATATTAGAAATAGAAATGTTATGCACCCTCAAAATCATGTCACATACAATATCATGATGAAAACAAAGCACATCGATAAATCTTTACAATCATAAATCCAAAAACTCCTTTATATGTAGAATATTGTTCACAATTTTCTGTTGTGTTCTCCAAAATGAAATATACATTCTGAGAAATACGCTAAGAATGTAGAAAGGGCAACATAGTGTTGACTTGGAACATAAAAATATTTTGAAAAACGTCATAACTTCGATACAGAGTGGAATGTGTCAAATTTCCAAGGCCAGAGTTGTGATTTTATAATTGTGAATGGAGTATACATGATAATGTCCAATAATACAGTGAAATTTGTATACGGTTGAAAAGAGGAATAATCGATTTATACGAGGGTAAAATTTCGATTCTCTAGACGACGTAGAAGTATTTTTAAAAAATTCGCGAAAATCGTGAAAAAATCCGCCAAAAAAGGCAATTTTAAACCCGATAAAACTTTTTTCACAGATATCCTGACCGTGATGTAAATACACGGATCGAAAGAGGAAAGGTCAATTCAAAATAGCTTGGTATTCATATTCTTCATAATTCTTCCATTTCTTCAGGATAATTGATCAAACCATGACATTTTGCCAATAAAATCACCAAATTTGCAGATATCTACCGATAAGAATAACTTCTTGATAGGTAGATCTAGGGTATCTACTAGTTGAAGGACTATAAACACTATATCTTCTGCATGGGCGCCCGCAGAAATTTTTCTCTGGGGGGGCCAAAATTTTTCTCAGGGGGGCAAAATAAAAATTATTGAAATATTGAGGGTGTTAAGCTGAAAAACGATAAGGCAATACAAATCTCAGGGGGGGCCATGGCCCCCCCTGGCCCCCCCCTGCGGGCGCCCATGATCTTCTGAATGAATTTGTGTTATTACTGTTATTGTAACATCTTTATCAAAGTAGGATCAAGATTCAAACTAAAGTTGGTGATATAATCCTAAAACTCTTTTGTATTCTTCAGCACTAGTTTTACTCAAACGAAAGCTACATAATTTCTTCACAATATCTGTATTTTTTCATATAAAGGTGAGATAAATGGCAGTTCAAGCGCTAGGGAGCTTAGAAGCATTTTGGGTCAGGTTAGGACTTGACGTCAGTGCTTTTTCTGTTCATTAACTGTTTTCATATTTAAATGAAATGAAAAAGATTGAAAGGTTAATTTCTTTACGGATGTACTATTTATGAAACCATATTCAGATAATTCGAGTGTTTCAAGATCGTCATCAACCTAATAATCTAAAATAACAATTTTTATTTCATTATTTTACAATCAAACTTCACTTTTCGTCCTCGTCTAAAGACAGTTATGCAAATTAAGAAGTTATGACTTCAAGAATAGAAGATTCCAGCCAGTAGTAATAACTTTCATACCAAAACTAATCCATTGTGTCCAATATCATGGAGTTATTGCCGATATTAGGCAAATTTGTTTGGCGCATTCACCATTTAGTAACGTTGCTGGTAAATTTGGTCAATTTCGAAAATAAATTACTTCAATCTACATCAACAATATTGAAGTTAGATCCTTTTTAACTTAATGTTATTTACGCCCATTTTATGCAAATAAATTCGCAAAAAATGAATTCATGTTTTTGAAAACATAAAGAACCAAAAACAGACCAATTTCAGAATCGCAAGATTATAATTGAACGATGAGAAAAATCAGGACAAGAGGTTAATGGACAGGGTCATATTTTGAGAGACTTCACAATGTTGTTGTGACTCTTCATACGTACATAGATTCCCAATAAAAATGTTTGAGCACCAAAAAATAAATTTCATTCTTTTGATCAGTTCGAAAACATTTTTGTGGTTTCATTTCAGTATTACAGTTAAAAATTTTTTGGGTAGATCTTGAGGTAATGTATACCAGGATGTAGCGCTTTGGCTTTACTGTATTTTTTTTAACATCAATTGACCAATTAAGAAATAAAAATTGTCTTCACTTAAGAGTGAAGAAACTATTTAAATTCAAATCTGACTTATCCATATTTAATCAACTGAAACAAAAGAGACCTCAAGTGAAACCTCAAAAGTAGAACGCACCAAAACCAAAACATCGTGAACCCTATCAAACTTACTTTTCTCTCCGTATCTACTAAATGTCACACTTCCAAACCAAAACTGAAAAAAAACTCAAAAATCCTCCAAAAACAAAGATCCTTCGGTAAAATACTTCGAAATGGCACTTTTCCGGGTCTCCGGTCAAACTTTCGCGGTCCGTCTCCTAAGCGCGCGTGCTCATCAACCTCTGCGCACCAGCAGATCGAGAAGTACACTGAATTAGTGACCGACTTTCCGAAAGAGAAGACATTCCCATCCACGCAGGTGAGAGCTGTGACGTCACCGCCCAACCAGGTGACGCTTCGCGGTGCATCCGGGAGTTGGCAGCGGAGAAGAAATCATCTCCGGAAACGAGATCTTGGCCGGGAGGGAGAAGGGGGATCGGTTGCGGGGCAACCGTTGACCCTTGGAGATGGAGTCCGTTTTGGCGAAGGATTCGGGTGCATCTGCGGGGTTTTGGTGCGGCGACGGCCGCAGGATGGCCCTGACTTAGATGGTGTGGATCCGGGTTTTGGGAAAAGTGCAATGGAGGCGATTTTGAAATCGGGAATTCGCTTCTTAGGTCACTTAAGCTCGAGGAATGGGTTTACCAATACTCAATTTCAATGTTTTTGAATTTATACAGGGTGTCCCAGAGTTAGATTTGAGAAACTTGCAGGGTGAATAGAACGAATGGGAATAAGATCAAATTTCCTGAAAACATGGGTCAAATTTTTTTTTCTTCCGAGACAAAAGGAGTTAAATTCTATGGCGATTCAGATCGATTCAGTTGGGAGCTTTTTCGCGATGGCTTGAGTTCGTAGGTAGCGTGGTCATCTATTCAGGTAGGGAACCCGTCTAAATCTATCTAAAAAAAATCTAAATCAATTTCTCTGATTTATAGCAGAGATTTTTGGATACTTTGGGCGATTAGTTGTTAGATATTGAACTTTGTTCAATAATCTCATTCTTGTCATCACAAGATCTACAACAAATTTCGTATATACTCTCGAATTGTTATTAAACAGCTTACAACCAAATTTCAACCCGATCAGATGTGCAGTTTTTGAGATATAACGAAAATAAAATGTAACATTTCTTCAAAACTTTTGATTCGATTTTGTGTATTCATGAACTTATCCTTTATGCTTCCTTTCGAAAAATAGCCTGTTTACACGATTACAAATACAGAATTGAATTGGGTCACGAATTCTCATAGTGAGTCAAACAATAGCCAACTTATTCAGAAAGTCTGGAACAAGAAATCTGCAGACAAGAGCTTTTGTATAAATATTCTTCTTCTTTATTCACGTTCTATGACTAAAGATCCTGATAATAAAAGTATTATTTTTCGATTAACTCGCAAGGTAACTTTAATAACTTTGGTTCCTGTACTACAAGAAACCTCAGATTTCAACGTGAAAAACTAGAGAAAAAATGATATCAGAAACGATAATGTGATTCACGAATGAAAACCAAATTTAAATGGCCCAAATAGAACGAAATTATTGTCGGAAAAGTTGTCAATTCGAGTATTGACAAATTATTTAATTGAGCAGTACCAAAAAAGATAAACAGAATAATTCTTTTTTGAAAATTGGATCAAGTGATGTGAAGAATGATTTTTATCTGTTTGTTCCTTAACTAGGTAAAGAAATTTAGTTTTCTATGGTCTGAGGTTTGTTCCCATGAGAATTAATTGCAGAAAAAAACAGCATATAGATATATCATGTGGACATATTTCCACTGGATTAATATTCATGTAGGTACCCAAAAAAAATTATAAATCAATCATATTTCCTCGGTGTACGAGGATGTATTGATATCTAGTTAGCCTAGACCAGTTCCATGCATAAACAAAATATTGCGATACCAAATCAACGAATAATAACTTATTAGAAGTGTCAGTGTAGAGTTCGACGTCAAAAAAGTAAACCAGAGTTACGCAATAAATAAAAAAAGATGTCCACCGAAATTGTAAAAATCGAAAAATTGGAGTATCGAGCCATCATTTAAAAACTGTATTTAAAAGGGTTAAGAGGTAAGCAGATTCACGAAGATATGCTTAATATCCTTGGTGATCAATGTCCTTCGTATGCGACCGTGAAAAATTGGACTGCAAGCTTCAAAAGAGGTAAATTTTCCTTTGAAGATGATGACCGATCGGGAAGGCCAGTTTCTTTGTCAGTCCCCGAAAATATCGATGCAGTTCATGACATGATTTTATCAGACCGTCGAATTGGGCTAAAACGGATATCTGAAGCACTGAAGTTTTCATACGAACGCGTTCATCATAATATAGTTCACGTCAATTTGGACATGAGTAAAATTTCTGCAAAATGGATCCCCAAATGTTTGAATGTTGACCAAAAGCGTGCAAAGGTAGAAGCATCGCGTTCGATCTGTGCTCAATTTGAAAACGATGTAGACTTCTTAAACCGAATTGTTACTATGGATGAGACTTGGGTACATTTCTACGATCCAGAAACAGAGCAACAATCGATGGAATGGCGACACTCTGGTTCTCCAAGACCTAAGAAGTTTCGTGTCCAAAAATCTGCTGGAAAAGTTTTTGCATCAGTTTTTTGGGATTGCCATGGAGTAATCATGATTGATTTTTTTGGATAAGGGTAGAACAATAACTAGAGATTACTATTCGACATTACTGACCACTCTACAGGAAAAAATTAAAGAGAAAAGACGCGGAAAGCTATCCAAAGATGTTTTGTTTTTACAGAACAACGCCCCAGTACACAAATCTCATGTTGCCACGCGAAAAATTCGTGATTTAGGGTTAGAATTACTAGAACACCCCCCTTATTCACCAGATTTGGCTCCGTCCGACTATCATCTCTTTCCTCAACTGAAAAAAGTTTAAAAGGTCGTAAATTTTCTTCCAACGAGGAGGTAATAAAAGCTGTGGAGGACTGGTTTGCAGAGCAAGAAGAAACATGTTTTTTGAAAGGTCTAGAGACGTTGCAGGTTCGCTGTAATAATGTATTCAATTAAGAGGAGAATATGTTGAGTAATAAAATATTTTGACATTGAAATTTTGTTTGGTTCTATAGTAGGCTAAAAATTTGTTCAATATATCCCCGTATAATGGTATAATCAATGAAGATGTAAAAGAAGATTAGCTATATCAACACGAATTCGAATATGACCATAGACATAATTATTCGCAGATATGTACAACTTCGTAATGGCTTCGGTTGGCTAACTTTATTTTCAAGAATATTTAGCAATTGCCAATTCTTGTCCCTGACTTAGATACCTCAAATCCGGATGCTTGCCAAATTTATGTCGATATCTACACCAAATAAATAGGTACCTACTTATGCAAAATTTTGTATGAAGAAAAAGATCACGATAAAAATATTGGTCAATCAGGAAATGGTCACAATAAAAAGTTAAATTGATGCATAATCTCCATAATCCGTGACCAAATTTCGTTACCTTAATTTTGAGACACTCTGTATTTTCCAGAGAAAAGCATGAAATATAATCGTTATTTATTTATAATTAAATTCTGTTGAATTTCAAGAACTTTTCGTCCTTATTGGAAACCTGTTACTTTCAGAACTTTCCCTTGAAAATCACCAGTTGGAAAAATTAGAGCGATGCTGAGCCGTTTATTACCATCCCGTCAAGATCGCAAAGCACCATAAATAGACGGGATTTCTTCACGTAAATCCAGCTGCAATGTAATCTGAGAAGTGAACTTTCTGTTTAAAACTGCTGGTATGCACGCGTCCACTTGAAGAAATCTAGATCAATTAGATTCCTCGCCTCAATTAACGCATCCTTCGAAATTAAGGACGTTTATTTCCCAATTTCCATCAATGAAATCACGAGAAGGTACTTCTAGTCTAGAGAGGTTGGAAAGATTTTTCGAGCGTGTTCGTCGCTTGGTCTACCGTTGAAGTCTCTCATCAATTAGTTGAAATTGATGCTTTGATTGTTTAGTATATCAACTCTATTAGGTTGCTATGGAAAGATCAACGTTTTTTTTTGCAGTCATGCAACCAAAAATAGTGGAGAAAGGTGTAATTTCTTGAATTTTCGAAAATATCAATTATACAAAGTCCTCTACCCGCAGATACCACATTCCATACGCCACAACCTGTATACCAATTTTAAAGAGCACCAGATTCAGATCATTAACACAAAACTCCTCCACCAGTGCAGGAATTGATTCTATGGATAATGTTGTCATCATTATGCTAGCACTGTTTGAGAACTCTCATGATTACATGAACAAACATGCTTCAAAATCGCACGATCTGTCCGGATAGACCAGATCATGTTCATGTAAGAATCTCGTTCACGTAACCAACTCATCAACACAATTCGATCGTACTCATTAGACGTGAGAAAGCACCTACATTAGATGTTGAGACTTGAGAAGGTTTGGCGCATATCTGCGATACACATTCCAAATGCCAGTTTCGTGAAAAATGGACGATGTCTCTTGACATTTCCATCCCATCTTTGTTCTTGTTCGGTGCGAGCTGATCGTGTTGAGAAATCCTAATTGCATTGGATGAGTTTCACAAAAATGTCAACATGGAATGCTTTCGTTCGATCTTTTGTTCTGGATCGGTCTCGATTATGTTGGAATTGGCGTGTAATATCGGTTGTTTGGTTATGATGATATGCTCCTGCTATTTCACAGTTATCAACATTGCTATAGGACATAGGTTGTGAAAATTCAGAGATAATTCCAGAATTTGCTTTGAAATATATCGGAAATATTTTTCAAATAAAATTTGTTTGTTTCCGCAGTTTTCTCGCACGTCTACTGTGTTGTCATTCACTCGGTATAGTCGGTATATTACCGAGTATTTCAACAGTCTAAGAAAAAAGGGATATGTGTTTATACTCTGTTCAAATCTAAGAAAGAGCATTAATATCATGTTTGGCGCATCGGTAGGAGGGCCTTCGTAAAGTTTCTTTCCGTCCACAGTCGAATCGAGGAGATTTCACACAATCGTTCAGTTTTAACTGAACTTGAATTCCATTTTTTCATAACTCATAGAACGTTGTTCTTTTGAAATTTGGCAAACTGTCGTCATCATTCACGATTTCTAGAACTTTAGAAATCGTTGGGATTTCATTCCGGAAAAAAAACCATGGACCATTCTTCTGATAAGGTTCATATCGAAATCGTCAACCGAATTATTTTTAACGACTGGGCTCTCCTCTTAGGTGGCGTCAATGTTTTATTCTGTTCATATTCTCTGAGAATTCTGAAGCTGAATCACTCACCCCTGAGGATTTTGAAACAATTCTTACTAAGTCTCTTTTCGATAAATCAGGATGTTCTTATTCCAATTCTTTTCGAAAAATGTTCAAATTATCTCTTTCTCTTCAGCAGAGAAATGCGACCTTTTGGAACTTTTTCGTGGTGGTCCCCACATATCACCCTCAGATGCAGTATCCGTTTCCGAATTCGACATTGTTCTATAAACACTATATACACTTTGTCAAAAGATTTTCCAACACAATACACTTTTCACAACAAACTCTATAAACACATTGAACAGCTAGACCTTCACAGTAGCTCCAGGTATTTTAACTGGTCTTGTCTATTGAAAACTTCGATATTTATGCAAATCAACATGGCTTTAACCCATTAAGGAAAAGGACCCAAATCTGGTGTTTCCCGGAATTACCTTGTCGGAACCTTGAGCAGCCGACAAAGAGTTTCGTACGAAATAATATAAAATTTTGGACCGAAACTAAATATATTTCGGATATTACAAGTAAATGACCATAATAAATTTGAACAGAGATCTCTACGAGTCTTGTCAATTGAAAACTTCGATATTTATGCAAATCAAGATGGATTTCACCCATTAGGGAAAAGAACCCAAATCTGGTGTTTCCCGGAATTACTTTGTCGGAATCCTGTAAGATTCCGACCCAAATCTCTAAAACTCTGGTGTTTCCTGGAATTACATTGCTGCAATCTCGAGCATCCGAAAAAAAAATTATTTAGTAGATAATATAAAAACAAAACAAAATACAGTTGCAAATCATAACAGAAATTTTGCACTAGAGTTTCTGAGGAAAAAAGTTCTAATGTGAGAATTGCTGACTCAAATTATTGAATCATTTCTATCCAGTACAATCTACAGTCCGTTCCGAATACGATCCTGGTAATCTTTCAGGGCGTTAAGGGTGTACAGTACTTCCATTCGCCCTATGCTTCTCAATGCTAATTTTAGAACATTCTAACTCAAAATTGGCTCGATGGATACATTTCATTTTCATAGAGTAGACTCGAATGGGAATTATCAATGGATCTGTGTTGGATTTTTGGAAAAATATTTTCAGAATCTCCTGAAATTTGAATTTGAAATCGAGAAATTTTATGAATGATCATATCTCCCAACTCCGAGGTTTTCGGTAAAAAATCAATACACAGAAACATTCCAATTTAAAAGAAGTTTTTTTAAATATAAATAAAAATTTTTTTTTCTAAATGATATTGAGTTTAGAGCGTTCTAAAGTTTCGAAGTTCTTAAAATTCACGCCTCCCATCTAGCACCGCCTCTAAATATCGGAATAACCAATGATAACGTACATCTTCAATTCAATTTTGATTTATGGCTTTCAAAAGGGCAATATTTCACTCAAAGAAGTTTTTATGATGGTTTTTATGATAGGGTAATGATGCCAACGATTGTCGGTACATTTGATCTGCATCTTGATTTCAATACCACAGGAAATTTGTCATGACCTTTATTCGCATAGTTCGGAAGTACCAGCTTCGGGCTTCAATAACTTTTATGGTTTTATGACGCTTTTAGTTATTTTTGAGTAATATTCTTCCCTGCCTATTCAACAACCGTAATCACAAAAACATGGACCGCAAACCTTTCGTTTTCGAGGTACAGGATATCAAAGTCTGGTTTGCTTTCCAAGTTTATTCTAACAGTTCTTGCAGTTCATAAGATATCAACTGAAATTTGGCATAAATAAAACAATGTAGAGTTTACACCATTCGACATGCTAATTTCGATTGCAAATTTACAGGGTGAACTTTTTTTATGGGTCACTGTTCCCTTAGCTGCTCCAGATTCTTTTTTTGGTGAGCCACTGGGAGTTTGAAAAGTTGTAAAAAAAGAGGTTTGTTGTTTAACTAAACAACTAAACTCACAAAAATCCTCAGAAAAATACAAACAGTCATGAAAATCCAGTAGTAATCTTCGATGAATAGATTCATCGTTAGTTTCATCATTATTTTTCCGTTCTGAAGCAATGATTGAGAGATTCGATGAAGTTTATAATCATCAGAGAAAAAATCTTGAAAAAAGTCAAACATTAATGAAAACGAAACGTTTGCGGTCGCAAATGCGGCTTTTTTTTAAATTATGCAAGGAATTTCCACTCTTTGTACCTCCAATTTTCCTAGTCTTGATACCCAGGCGACGGATTATCTATCAATTAGATCTCGCCCTGTATATGTTGATTTCTAGTTATCAAGAGTTGAAACATAATGCGTTTCGCAACATTGTACCGCTTCAGATGTTTTCAAAGAACCATGCCGAAATATTGCACCAGAGGTGAATTAGAGAATTTTGTTTCGTCATGCTGTATATTCCTTGATTGCTTCCAATGACTGAGGCTCTGAAGGAACCAGACAAAATTATAAAATTTCCATCTTAATTGTTTATTCATCTAGGAGCAAGTGCATTGCCGCATTGCCCCAAATGAATAAAAACTGTATTGTAACTAAAAGGCCGTACCAGATGTATACCAGACTTGAGATATGGGAGCAAGATCCTCCAAGGAACCGCCAGCAATAAAATAAATAATCTATTGTTATTTTCCAAATTGGGTGGGTGCCTGATCATAAGTGATATTTACCCGTCTGTTATGGGCTTTATCTCGATGTTTTGAGACATTAGTTGAGCAGGGTCGAATCACAGTATGACAGTAGTCAAACAGGGAAATGAATGAGCTAAAAACTTTTTCCACAGAACCGATATCAATAAAAGCCGTTTTCAGTATCATATCAGGTCTTACAAGGATTGCGAATTATTCTTGTTGCAATTATTATTTTAAACGTTAGGTCCCGATTGCAGTCATTACAAAAACCAGCGTAAGTTTTTGAAAGTGCTCATCTTTCGGTTTCACCTGTTCTTTTTTGAATGTGTCATACAGAAAGAAGCGATTCGCTCGGAAGGGAGGCGCAAAAATGGCAACTCGCACGGTCGAGACTATAAACTCTGTCCGTTTCTGAAGTAGCTGAAACGCGATAATATGTTTCAAGTCATTATAAACAGAAATCAACATATTATATGTACTTTATTCCATTAGTGTACTATGGGTTTCAACCGAGTAGAGGCCAACACAATTCAATGTCAGCAACAGGATAATACCTATACAGGGTGTCCCAAGTTCGAGTGCCTATTAGACGTTTCTGGAGAACTGGACATATTTGAACTATGAAAATTGGCATTTTGATATTGTTCGAAATTCTTTACAGACCTAAAATATTTTTGGAGCCTGAGCATTTTCGGTTAGTGAAAATAAATTTGTTGAAAATTGTTTTTTAAATTTTTACGTTTCTGATATCTATGATTTAGTATTCAAAGCTGAAAACATTTCTGGAAAAACCATTGTATTCATACGAATAGTTTTCAAAATATCGAAAAAAAAACCTGAAAAAATGTCAAATATTCATAGTCAGTGTTATGTTCATTATTCTTATTTTGAACATCCCGAGTGTGAACCGTTCTCCCAAAGTCGAAGCAGAAGAATGTAGAAAGGTCATACATCTTTTGAATTTCATGAATATCATCACAAGGTGTTTCAAATTTTGTATCGAAAACTGTGATCGATAATTGGCCATAACTTCTGTTTCTAAAATTGGAACCCTATTTTTTCATGATTGCGTTGAATTCTGCGAAGAAAAATAGTGATAACACTCTGTGATGTTCTTCTTGCTCCTAAATACAGTAATTTCTGAGTTATTTGAGATTTTCTGAATTTATGTGGTTCGTCAAATTCATCTCATCTTGCATTTATTCAGATTTTTCATACCTAAACATAAATAATTCTTCTCTTCAGTGTAATGATAGAAAAACAAAATCTTTTTGAGCGCTCGATGGACTCATTATAACTAGGGTCAAATCAATTGAAACAGCCTTTTTATTTCGAATATTCGTATTCTTTCTAATATTCTATATTATCACATTGTCTATCAAACAAGACTAGGTATGAAAAGGAATTGAAAACCATTTGATAATACGTAGGTATCACTTAACCTCTGATATAAACAAAGTCTTAGAATATTCATTCAATAATAGTAATCATGGAATTTGGTCAAATACTTTCATGGTGTTATTGATAGGTAGTAAGGTATAAAAATAAATAAATTTTACTATTTCTAAATATATTCCAATGACGCAGTTTCGGTAATTCTATCGATCTGAGAAAACGATTCCCACACAATTCTTCTTTCTATACCAGAATTGACGAACGTTTCGATCCTTTCGGTTCCCTTTTACATCTGGTAAATAGAGCGGTGGGCTTTATTATGGTGTCATAAATTGCAATAATACCAGATGTTCATTCTGTTCTGTCGAAAATTTTGTTCGAAGTAACTCGGCAAGAATAGGCGGGGCTATTGAAATATTGGGCGTTTTGGATTTTTATTGCTGGGTATTTTCATGTAGTGCCATCTAGCGGAATTCGAGCTTTCTGGCAAAGGGTGTAACAGCCTTAAAAGGGAGCGTGGTTATGACCATTTGACGAATAGGAGCTTTATTGTGCGCAAAGCAAAGTGTTTGTTTACAATACTCCTTCTTATATTTGAACGGACTATAGAAGCCATCAAAACCTGACAAAATGGACGACAAATTTCACCAGCATTATTATTTCTTTTTCCAAACCTTATCGACTTGATCTGGTTTGATTCGGCAACAGATTGGAGTCTTAAAAAGTAGTATACGCGAATAATTTCCCAATAAATCAAAAATATGGAAGAAATTTTCAAGTATTACACGGCTTGAAGAATGACTTAATAATACGTTATTTCAAGGCCACCATCGAATTGTCGAAAGCGAAGTTCGTCCAATAAGTGCCTAATTATTGGTTGCGAACTCATTAATCAACTTCGTTGCTTTTGTAACTAGAGAGTGAAGAAAGAAATTGAAGTAATTAAAATATTAGATGTGGCCCATATGCATAATTATTTATAAATAGTTTACTTATTCTATTTGTGCATTGAATTTTTCACTAATTACAGATGCAAGGAAATTTTAATCATTGAAATAAGTTGAATTATAGTTGAATTTTCATGGGCCGAATTTTTTGTCACACCCTGTATAGTGAGACTAGGAAAACTGTGGTTCATCCAGAATCATCACATTGTTCTTTTCGTTTGCGTTTTACAATTTAGGAAGAGTTATTGTTTTACGTTCTTACAATCAATTTCTGAAATTTTTTAAACAATCTGAGCTTCCTTAACTTTTGTGGAGCAGTATATTAATCGGCGATTGACATGTCGTAAGATGTGAACTTTAAAGTGTATTTTTCCTAAATTTCATATGAATATCTTGGGAAATGCAGTTGCTCTGATGAGGACAAATCTTTGAAAACATCAAACTTTAACACCCTGTATCTCACAAACGAAGCGTTTGCGGACCCATGTTTATAAAACATTTATTGTTCATACCATCCAAGTAATCCCTTTTGCTCCTTTTCCTCTTGAATCCAAAAACACTCCATGTAACTTTCTGCCTGATTTTTTTAATTTCTCGCCCAAAAAATTGGTGAAATATTTCGATTGGGTCGTTGGATCGCATGGTATGAATGTTGTTAGTGAGTTAGTCATGGATAGAAATAAACCATTGGTAATTTCTGTCCTAATGAATAAATGTTTATTACAACACCTTTTGTGTATTACAAGGATATTCATATTTGGGTCGCTATTATCGGAAATACCATATCGTAAACTATTCGCAAATGTTGTGCCACACCGTCTACGATACGTGAATAATAGTCAAGGAATTTAAATTGCTGGATTTTTCGAATATTATCCTGCTCCTATTCAATTTTCGAGATTTGAGAAAGAGAAATGTTGACGAAATGGACAGATTCGTTTTTCCTCTTTTGAATCGAAATTAAAATATTTCTCGGTATACTAGAGGTTAATTTCTGACGTAAAAAGAGTTTGGGTTTCAAGTTAGGACGATTATTGAAAAAACTAGAGTTGAATGGAGGAGAATTCGAGTAGAGGTGGGCTAGGTTATGTATACCCCATTCACTTTTATAAAGAATCCCATTTGGCCAAGATTTAGGTTTATCAAGTTTTTTTACCTAAAACTGACACAGGTTGGCACTCGTGAAATATCGGCAATGTCAAGATAATTCTCAGAGACGTTGCCATGCTAAGGTGTTTAAATGTCTTCTGTAGGCTTATTTCTTGAGAATTTTGAAAAGTATAAGGAAATCTATAGGTTCGTATGTTCGTTCATAAGTTTTTCTGTCGGGTTATTCTAGTACCTTTTTTTTCGAATGAACTATCACAAAGTAACGGACTATCCTGTCCATTATTCTTCAGTTAAACACTCGATTCTTGATTTCCGTACAAGAAAATAGCATAACTGAATCTTCCAACCACGTTTTTATACGTGAAATATTTCCAGTATTAACTGAAAAAAAAGTTTCTTCAAAATTCGCCAGGTCTTTGGAATTATTGAATTCACATAATATTTTCTCAAATTCATTATTTTCCCAAAGCAAATAAACATTTTGATAAATACGTACCTAATTACTAGGACCTCTATGTAGAAAAGACAACGTTGCTCATTCATCTGACAGGAAAATGACTATAACATTTTCAAAATATACACGGTGAAATGTGTCAGAATGTCATGGCTAACCGGGATAAATGAAATTTGGTGAAGTTGAGGAAGTATAACCCTGTTCAGTTTGCCTCCCAACTTGAATGCACTTTATCATGGACATCCTGTATATCACCTCATGACCCACGGACTGAAGAATGCGCCAGAAATGGAAGGTGCAGCTCGGGCCAAATCAGAAATAGAACACCACACGAGGTCTAGGTCGACTCTCTCCTATCTATAAAAGTCTCTATGGACCTACAGAGACTCATTAGCTTGTGACTCAACATATTCATATCAGCCTTATCTATTTCGCCCCCTTGTCGCATTAGGACCGCCTCAGAACGTTTCGAAATCAAGTCACGAGCACAGAGTCTACGAAGAACTCTTTGTGGCTGTGACAAATCCCTTTGTATTCAAATCACGAAGTCTAGGAATAATATTGTGTCTATTTCCATCCTTGATGAGTTGGAAAGGGAGCCGCTCTGTATAAGGTCTAAGGTTGATGGTCAAGCATCTTGTTGTTAGAAAGGATAAGTTGCTCGAGGTTATTTTGAGTGAGGAGGTCAAGATCCAGAATATGAGAAATAGTCGAAAGTTATATTTTTCAGCAATCATTGCTCCATATAATTTTTTCTAGCACATTTCTTTCAGAAGAAAGGACCAACTTCAGGGCACATCCTTGATATATTTTATCCATTTTTCGGAATTCGGCTTTGATAGGATAATAAAGTCATTTTTCGAAAAATATTGGGCCAAGTACATACCTGATACGATTTTTTTTTTGAGGACTTTAGGTCATCATGTTTGAGGCCAAACGGGCAAATTTAATTTCATAATTTTTAATCAATGTTTCACTGAATTTAATAAAGATTGTTCATAAATTGGAGGTATAAGTAAACGAAAAGAGGAAATTCCTCGCATAATAAATATGAGACCGCAAACATTGTTTTTGATGCACAGGGTGTTAAGGATTGAATTATTTTTTGAAAGTTTTCTTCTCATGGAAAACTGCATTTCAAAAGATATTCAACTGGAATTTGGCATAGATATACTAACTGACAAAGAAACATCCAGAAAGAGCTGTTTAAGTTTTTATTTTTTTTTAAGCCTAGATAGTTTAGCAAGCAGTAATTGATTGAAATTCGGGGAAAAAAAACGAAGGGCTACAATTTTTTTATAAAGGACCCCGCACAAATTGAATGGGAAATGGATCCCAGTCGAATTGGCTGAAATTTGGATATGTTGTAGTTTATACTTTTCTGATCAATAGTCTTCATGGGCCTGACATCTAAAAATGGACAGTTTTTTCGGTATCGAAGGTCGAAAGTTGCGACTAGTGCACGCAATCAAAAATGAATTCCCATCTATTACGCACGTTATCAGGCTATTCGCTACCCTTCAACTATACTAATTCAAACAGTGCTAGATGCCGGAAACAGAACACAACAAGAAAATTCAAACCCTGCAGTAATTCACATTTAAATACATATTTTAATTTCATGCCACGTATGCATGCCGTCGCCCAAAGTACCTAATAGATGGGAATTCATTTTTGATTGCGTGCACTAGTCGCAACTTTCTACCTTCGATACCGAAAAAACTGTCCATTTTTAGGTGTCAGGCCCATGAAGACTATTGATCAGAAAAGTATAAACTACAACATATCCAAATTTCAGCCAATTCGACTGGGATCCATTTCCCATTCAATTTGTGCGGGGTCCTTTGTTAATAATGTGTTTATTCACCGCGGTTATCTATACACTCTCCAACACGTCTTGGCATTGATGCAATAGGATGGTATATTTCTTCTTGGGGGATACTATCCAAAGCTAACTGTACTTCATGTCTCAGAGCCTCCAAAGTCCGTGGGGGCTGGGGTAAATTTCTGAGCCTTCTACCCATAATGTCCCAAACATGCTCTATGGGCGAAAGATCGGGGGATCTGGGCGGCCATGGCAAACGATTCACATAGGTTCAAAAAAGTTTAAACTACCTCTAGCAACATGAGGTCGAGCATTATCTTGCTGAAATATTGGATTCTCGAGCCGGTTAAGTTGAGGGAGAACATATGGCTCCACTATTTCTTGAAGGTAACGCAGCGCTATCATGTTACCTCGAATAAAGACTAAATGTGACCTAATTGCATTTGCAATAGCACCCCATACCATAACGCCTACTGTCTGGTGTACATGACGCTCAACATCAAACTGAGATTCATATCTTTCTCCCCGACGTCGTCTAACCCTTTTCGTCTATCATGTGCACCCAAAAGGAGAATCGAGATTCCTCAGAAAAGACGACCTGATGCCATTCCACATGCCAATGTTGACGTTCTCTGCACCACTGCAATCGTTGCCGGCGATGCTCAACCGACAGAGGTAACACAAGATGGGGTCGATAATGCAGCAGTCCAAAAGACCTTATCCGGCAGTGAACCATTCGGACAGTTACAGGATGGCCTTGTTTTCCTAACTACTGATCAGCCAAAGATCGAGTTGTCACAAATCGGTCTCTAATGGCCATAAGTCTTAGACATCGATCTTGAACTTCATTTGTGCCCTTTCGACGTCCGGTGCCTACTCTACCTACTTCGATTTTGGGCATTATCAAACCACGCTTGACAACACCTCATTACAGTTGTTGAATTTCTGTTCTTACGGTTAGCGATTTCTCAAAATGACAACCCCGCCTCCCGTAGACCAATAATTCGATCTCTTTCAAATTCACTCAACTAGCTATAAATTCAGCAAACACGTGCTCTAGGAATTTTAACAACAACTAAACATCGACTTTGGATCTCCTCGAACAGTTGTTGTATAAAATTTAAATAATTTGCAAGAAACGACTACAATATTCGAGTAAAAAAATGTTTACATGAAAAAACCTTCACAATTTTTTTCTCCAAATTTAATCAACTACAAAAAAATTAAAATTTAAACAGCTCCTTCTGGGTGTTGCAGTTTCTTCGTCAGTGAGTATATTACAATTTAGAGTTCACACCATTTGACCATTCCCGCTGTTTTTCTCCAGAACTGTTTGTTGTTGAGCCACTGTTATTTTGAAAAAAGGTTCTCTCGAAATCCTCATAAAAATCAAAATTGTCATACAAATCTAGTTAGCAAACTGCGGTGGAAAAACTCATCGCTCTAAATTATAATAATTATATCAAATCTCAATTGAATATCTTGTGAAGTGCAGATACTAAAATCTTAAAAAAAAATTCAAACCTCAACACCCGTATCTCGAAAACGAGAAGTTTGCGGTCCCAAGTATTTGAGACTTTTTTTCTTAAAATTACACATGGAATCTCTCCTTTCCGTTTGTACCTCCAATTCAGGAACAGCCTGTAGAATTTGCAACAGTATCGCTATATGCAATTACAAAATTTCGAAAATGTCTGTCCCATTTATTGTTGAGGAATATAATATTTTCACGAAAAAGAATATGATTCATGAAGTTCAAATAAGGAACATGAGAACGACTTAAAAAATCCCATCTGAAAATTTCATCACATGATAAACATAAATGTGGAACAATAACTAGATAGAAATCAACGAATGGTAAAAAAAGAAACAACTATATCCAGCTGAGAATAATTGCGGATCAGAAAAATTAGCAATTTGCTAAGATTCAAGTAGGTAATCTTAAATAAAATGCTCTGGGTACTCACCCTCAACAAGTGAATTAATGGACAGTTATCGATAAAAAATGATTAAGTTCAGAACAAGTTCAAAGGTTCGACGGAGTGTTTGTTTTGAATAACTACTCACACACATTTTATTGTATGCAAATCAGAGCTGCCCCTTTAACGAACAGCTCTATGCAACCAATGATACAGTTGTTCGTTTTTAAAGATGCAGACAATGACTGTTAATTTTTGGACCATATTCAATTTTGAAAATGCAATCTGCCCTTTTCACGACTTCAAATAACATAAGACGTTGATATACACTTGTATCTACTTCAATTATAGAATTCTGCTCTTGAATAAAGTAAAGAATGAGGTCCTCAATATCGATACCAGATGGCACTCAATGTTAGAAAACCAGATTATTTTGTAATTTGGGATAACAAAAGGTCTGAATACTATTTTCGGGAACACCCCTCATATCTTTCCTTTATCAGTACTCCACTACCTCTATACCTAACCTATGTATAACAAAAGGTTATATGAATATCATTTTTGAAATTATTCTTGAACTTGATAATGAAATAATTATTTCAACTTCGCACGATTAACATCTGAATGATCCTGCTCTCAGATAATTGAAGAAAAAGAATTTGTATTCGAATTGAACCTTCACATTTAGTTGACATAAATTTCCACGCAACAATTAGACTTTTCTATTGTTTGGCTACACCTTTCTCTCTTATGAAATATGGCTGGACATAAAAGGAACACTAATTTTTAGGTCTGAATTTTCAGTGACTCAGTTCTAGATACGAGTAATATTAGGTTATTGGAAAGTCCAACTTGAATTCTAAACCAAAGATTCTTAATTGCAGCTCACTATCTTTACTGCCACATTTTTATTAGTAAAATGGAACAAATACAATTGTAATATGTATTTCTGAATCATTGAAAGTCACTGGATTTACTATTTTTGTATTGAATTGATTTCTTTCGAAATTTCATATCTTCCTAGTCCTAATCATTATGAGTACCTATCAAATGCAGACCTAGCCTAGGTACCTATAGGAAGACTCATATAAAACTTTAAAGCTGATGGAAATATCCGGCCGGACTGTTTTATGTATACCTATTTATTGATAGAGTACAGCGAAATAAAATTTTAAAACCCGTTATGAGGTCATCCAAATCAGGATTTTCCAAAGATTTTCAAGTTTAATCGAAACATGTATTAATTTTCAAGTTCAATGTTGATTTCAACGATGATTCATTATATGTATACCTACCTACATGTAGCACAAGGTGTCGGTAAAATGAATACCTTCAAAATAGGAGGTATCAGTGGTAGGCGAAAGTATTTCACTTTAACAATGACGAGAATGGTAATCTGAAGAAATCTTTTCGTGTATTGGATTATGAAAGTGGAATGTTTAATTTCTCAATGGAAAGAGGGATATCCTTCTGGATTCCCTATACCCAGTGCGTCATATATCGGGTGTTTATTTTAGAGTGATATAATTTTCGATAGGG
Source organism: Adalia bipunctata (assembly GCA_910592335.1). NCBI lineage: Eukaryota > Metazoa > Arthropoda > Insecta > Coleoptera > Coccinellidae > Adalia > Adalia bipunctata. The sequence goes on from OU342949.1 coordinate 63,249,708, forward strand.
TTGACTGTGATTTAACAGAAGGTAGAAGCTATGTTGTTTTTAAATTTCTGTTCAAAGAGCATTGACAAATTATCATGGAAAGACTCGCCCCGCAACAACGTTCCCAAATTGTTGAAATTTATTTCCAAAATGTTTATTCTATTCGCCAAATTTATAGAGCACATGGTGAAATTTATGGTTTACATAATCGTCCATCAGAGCAGCTTATTCGTCGAACTATCGATAGATTTCGGAAAACATTTTCTCTACTCGATGCAACAACAACAAGAAGACAAAGAACTGTACGTACAGAAGAAATATCGCTGCTGTAAGTGATAGTGTTGATGAATATTCAGATTTGTCTATTCGTCGACGTTCATAACAAGTTGGACTCTGTGCATCCACCACATGGCAATTAGGGGTTAAGATTTTGAACTACACCCATACAAGATCCAACTGGTTCAAGAACTAAAGCCACTTGACCATAATAAGCGTGATATATTTCAACTGTAGATTCTCGAGGTCAAGAGAAACCTTTTTTCTCGTTCCATTTTTTCGAAATCGGCTCTGTTTAAAAGATATAGCCATTGGAAAAAAATTGGACCAAATACGTGCCTGATACGATTCTCTGCAAAGAACGCAAAGTTCATATTTCTCGATTGAAATTGAGTCGATACATTTAGGAAATACTCATGCACTTACCTTATTTGAATAATAATGTTACAAACACGATATTTCCTAATAAAAACACATTTTGTCCGATTATTTCTGCGATTGAAAAGCCATATTTCTCTCACCAAAATATTTTCCTGACGTTGAGTTTGTAAACACTAATAATTTGTTAATATTTTCCTCGATGTCCCAAAAATATCTCATAAAAAATTGATTTTTCACTATCCTAACCTAACTCGAAAAATGGTATAGAAAAAAAGTGTTACGTTTTTTGAGAGGAATCTACAGTTGAAATATATGTACCTACAAGTCAAAGACTCATCCTGTATAAGGACAAATTCATTACTCACTTGAACAATGGAGATGATTTATTTGAATACCTATACGCTATTATCTAAGTATTACATCCTTTATTTTCTGTTGGATGATTAATTTCCTATAAATAATAGATTTTTTGTTTCATCTCATCACCTTCGAAAAGGATCAAGTTGAATACTCAACATTACATAGCTTCGTTTGAATGGGATTCACGAATCTTATATTTATAAAATGTCAGCCGGTGAAGATTCATGGCCGTCAACATAACGTGCAGAAACTATTATAAGCCAATGGAATTTTTATTGTTCTTCCTGGTTTTTCATTGGGATTAATATTTTTATAGATTCGACTAGTTATGGTTTGTTTGAAGAAAGGACCAAAAAAGAATATGATCTTCCACTGTGTGGAATCTAACCCAATACCTATTCACCAAAACTTCCCCAGGTGTTTCGAAAAACTAATCGAATACTGAATTATTAGTGGAAAATAAAAAAATGAAGATATATGTCCCGTCCCCTCATACCTTAAACTCACGCATGAAAAAAGGATCGACAAATCAAAATGTATCAACTGCCAGACTTATTTTGACTAGACATCCTAATTAGGAATGAGGAATTTGGTACAAGAACATGAAAAATTAAAATGGATAAGCAGCAAACTTTCTTATTACAATCGAGAAACTGCCGGCAAAATTCCATCTCTATACAGTATACAGGGTCCTGCAATAGTGCGAAAATCTTCCATAGCTGCCGAACCAGACATCTCAGAGATTTCCTTGAGAAGTAGACCTCTTGTATCTTCATTTCTGCATCTCAGGAAATTATTTTCTTATATACAGGGTTTCCCCGATAAATGTTATTCAACAAATGCATGATTTCTTTAATGGATCACCCCATATATTTTCACATATTTTAAATGACCTTCATTACCTCTTTCATGACGCAAAATAATAGGGACATTTTTACAACGGTACAGATCTTATTAGAAGAAAACTGCAAAAAGGTGAGGAAAAAGCAGTTCAGTAAAAGTCTTCTGACGATTTCCAGAAGCGATAGTAACATGAATTTGATCTGAAAGTTTTTTAATTGAAGGATTTGTCTTGACACGGTTCCTAAACGATCAACCTGTCATATACAGGGTGTCCGTTATTAAGGTCCAAATATGAAGAACTTCAAATTATTATTTCTCGATTTTTTCAAATGGAACACCCTGAGTTTTTTCCACAATAATGTAGTCAATTGAATACCTTACATTTTCTCAGAATTAACCTTAGGATTATTTTAACTAACGCATCCCGCAGACACGAAAAATAATATCGCAACTGAAAATTTTATTCAAATAATAACATAATAAAAACTAACGGACATTCAAAAGAGGTCAAAAAATGAAATAAAACTAAATGAATAATTATTGACAAACTTCAAAACCTTCCCAGAATCATACTTCCTGAGCATCATCATAAAAATGATATTTCTTTTCCGTACAAGCAATAAGTACATATTTATCACGTATTCAACCAATTATATCAGTTTTTATCGGCTTTCCAAAAAAAATATTAATCAAGTTATTGCTACTTAGAGCTCAAAGATACGTTCGAATACAGTGGATCAGTGCGAATTTTTGGAAAAAATGGGATGGTTGATATGATTTTCATGTTAAGGCAGTGCCATAGAACCTGTTCTGAAGTTTGTCAATAATTATTCATTAGTTTTAGTTCATTGTGTGACCTCTTTTGAATGTTCGTTTGTTTTTATTATTTGAATAAAATTTTCAGTTGCGATATCATTTTTCGTGTCTGCTGGATGCGGGAGTTAAAATAATCCTAAGGTTAATTCTGAGAAAATGTAAGGTATTCAATTGTCTACATTATTGTGAAAAAAAATACAGGGGATTTGAAAAAATCGAGAAATAATAATTTTAAGTTCTTCATATTTGGACCTTAATAACGGACACCCTGTATATGACCGGTTGATCGTTTAGGAACCGTATCAAGGCAAATCCTTCAATTAAAAAACTTTCAGATCAAATTCATGTTACTATCGCTTCTGAAAATCGTCAGAAGACTTTTACTGAACTGCTTTTCCCTCACCTTTTTGCAGTTTTCTTGGAATAAGATCTGTACCGTTGGAAAAATATCCCTAATATTTTCCGTCATGAAAGAGGTAATGAAGGTCATTGAAAATATGTGAAAATATATGGGAGTGATCCATTAAAGAAATCATGCATTTGTTGAATAACATTTATCGGGGACACCCTGTATATCAGAAAATAATTGCATGCATGAGATGCAGAAATGAAGGTACAAGAGGTCTACTTTCCGACGAAATCTCTGAGATGTCTGGTTCAGCTATGGAAGATTTTCGCACTATTGCAGGACCCTGTAGATAAGTATACCTAGTGGTACATACGATAATCAAGTTCAAACCTAGATAGCTAAATCTCTTCAAAATATTCCAATTCAACGAAAGTTTCCAATCATTTTAAATTCCAAATCTCATCCTTTCTTCTAACATCCAATTAACTAATTAATTCACCGCTCGAAATGATAAAGTGAGCGAACCTAATCGCACCCAACGCGAATTGAGGTTTCAGAATTTTACGGTACCATCATCATGTAGGTATTTTAGGTTGAATCAATCGAAAATGGTCATATAAACCGTCTGAACGATGTGTAATTGATCCTTTCCTTTCTCCGAATTCGAATTTGTGTCCGACAATTGGCGAAGAAAGTTTTGAAGTATGAATTAGCGCAATAAACGGTTAATGGCGCGGAGATTTCAACGATGAGTTAAGCACGAAAAAATTATTTTCATTATCATCATCGCCGTTCGGTGGTGTAGGTATTTGAATACTCAGTGGGTCTATTGGAATTGTGAATGATGAGCTTCTATTCGAATAATTTTTTGTTCAAAATTTATTTCAAAAAAATGTAGCTGAGCGAAAATATTATACTTATAGAAATTCATTATTTAATTAGGAAAAGGATGTTAGGAAAATTCGCTTTGGCAGTTTTCCTCCTTAATTACTACGGTTTGGATATTCAACTAAACATTGAAAAAACAATACACAGGGTTTAATTTGTGAGAACGACAAGAACAACCTAAATTTCCAAAGGCAGACCTGGATTTTCAGAATAACGAACAAGTTGGTTCCTGAAGGTACGAGGAGGTATTGATATCTAGTTAGCCTAGACCAGTTCCATGCATAAACAAAATATTGCGATACCATATCCACGAACAATAACTTATTAGAAGTGTCAGTGTAGAGTTCGACGTCAAAAAAGTAAACCAGAGTTACGCAATAAATTTGAAAAAAATATATCCACTGAAATTGTAAAAATCAAAAATCGGGCCATCAAGTACCTGTATTTAAAAGGGTTAAGAGATAAGCAGATTTACGAATATATGCTTCATACCCTTGGTGATCAATGTCCTTCGTATGCGACCGTGAAAAATTGGACTGCAAGCTTCAAAAGAGGTAAATTTTCCATTGATGATGACCGATCGAGAAGGCCAGTTTCTGTGTCAGTGCCCGAAAATATCGATGCAGTTCATGATATGATTTTATCAGACCGTCGAATAGGGCTAAAACGGATATCTGAAGCACTGAAGATTTCATACGAACGCGTTCATCATATAGTTCAGGTCAATTTGGACATGAGAAAAATTTCTCTGCAAAATGGATCCACAAATGTTTGAATGTTGACCAAAAGCGTGCAAGGGCAGAAGCATCGCGTTCGATCTGCGCTCGATTTGAAAACGATGTGAACGATGTGAACCGAATTGTTACTATGGATGAGACTTGGGTACATTTCTACGATCCAGAAACAAAGCAACAATCGATGGAATGGCGACACTCTGGTTCTCCAAGACCTAAGAAGTTTCGTGTCCAAAAATTTGTTGAAAAGTTTTTGCTTCAGTTTTTTGGGATTGCCATGGAGTAATCATGATTGATTTTTTGGATAAGGGTAGAACAATAACTAGAGATTACTTTTCGGGAGAAATAGAAAAAAAAGGGAAAAAACCCAAACCTGGTGTTCCCCGGAATTACCTTGTCGGAATCTTGAGCAGCCGACAAAGAGTTTCGTACAAAATAAGATAAAATTATGGACCGAAACTAAATATATTTCGGATATTACAAGTGAATGACCATTATAAATTTGAACAGAGATCTTTTTCGAGTCTTGTCAATTGAAAACTTCGATATTTCAAGATGGCTTTCACTCATTAGGGAAAAGGACCCAAATCTGGTGTTTCCCGGAATTACTTTGTCGGAATCTTGCAAGATTCCGACCCAAATCTCTAAAACTCTGGTGTTTCCTGGAATTACCTTGCCGCAATCTCGAGCATCCGAAAAGAAATTATTTAGTAGATAATAATATAAAAACAAAACCAAATAAGAAAATAGGGTACGTCAGATATAAAATGTTTATGACAGTTGCAAATCATAACAGAAATTTTGCAGTAGAGTTTCTGAGGAAAAAAGTTTTAATGTGGAAATTGCTGACTCAAATTATTGAATCATTTCTATCCAGTACCATCCACAGTCCGAGTACGATCCTGGCAATCTCTTAGGGCGGTCGAAGGGAGCGTCGTGATAATGGTTTAACCAATAGGAGCTTTATTGTGGGCAAAACAGACGATTTTGTTTGTTTACAAAGCTCCTTCTTATATTTGAACGGACTATAGTCCCGTTTTTATTAATTGGGTAGTTTCTTCTTTCTTCTTGTCAAATGTCAAAAAATGATAGCTTCAAAGTGACATCTACCGAAATAGCGGGCTATTCGAAATAACACCTCTAATTGGAAAACCCTTTACATTGGCCTTGCTTCCAATTGTAATAAATATACAGGGTGGCCATTTGAAAACGAAACAGACGAGATTACAGACGAAATAAATTTTTTCGATAGAAATGCTCGGACAGGTCGATTTCTGTTTCGAGGGGGACAACATAAGATGTAGGTTACGGACGCATAGCGCTTCAACCCTTGCTGCTACAACCCCCACCCCCAATTTTTGAATATGGAAGATGGGGTGAGTGATACCTCAATTCAAAGGTATTTTTATACTAATTTCAGCACAGTAATTGTTTTTTCATTTTATGCATTAGTTCTCGAAATATTCTTAACTAAGTATTTGAAAATGAAGTGGTGTTTTCGTAGCACTTGTAGTGTTTTTTGTGAAAAATCGACATCTTGATTAAAGATTTCTATGTCAGTGGATTGGAGGAAGGAAGCCACAGTCATGGTTGTTTTGAAGCTCAAAATGTCGATTTTTCACAAAAAAACACTACAAGTGCCATGAAAACACCACTTCATTTTCAAATACTTAGTTAAGAATATTTCGAGAACTAATGCATAAAATGAAAAAACAATTACTGTGCTGAAATCAGTATAAAAATACCTTTCAAATGAGGTGTCACTCACCCCATCTTCCCTATTCAAAAATTGGGGGTGAGGGTTGTAGTAGCAAGGGTTGAAGCGCTATGCGTCCGTAACCTACATCTTAAGTTGTGCCCCTCGAAACAGAAATCGACCTGTCCGAGCATTTCTATCGAAAAAATTTATTTCGTCTGTAATCTCGTCTTTTTCGTTTTCAAATGGCCACCCTGTATCACAAATGTGTCTACTGACTGTGGCATCCCTGTATATCCTAAACGAGCCACAAAACCCGAAATTCCAACTCGATGACCCATCGAAACGATCATAATAATACCTATACACGCCCATCTACCCTTCTTCATTTCTCCTCCACATCATTCAAAAACAAGAAATCATCCTCGATCATCTCGAGATCCGAACAACAGGTAGTCCCTTCCTCGTCCTCCGCCCCTATAGCCCGGCTCTCCACCACCAACCCATCCACCTGCCCGAAAACACGATCTATTCGCACCTGAAAATAAAAGACGAAACCGGTGATCTCATTCTCGGCATTCGGCATCTAGCCAAGAAGTTGAGGACTGCGGCCTAGTTTCTTCGGTTACGGAATCCTAACAGGAACTGGGTGATGTAAGATGTAACCCGGACGAAAAAAAAATACGGTTTTGATGTTTCGTGTCGCCGACTTCATCGGCAGATCCTTTTTTGCGTGTGTGGAATTTCGCAAGCGGTTGGTTCGAAAGATCTGATGGGATTTTAATGGGGCGAGAATGGGTGAAATGGGAAATTGTGCTGGAATTGGATGCTGAGGAAAGATCTGAAGGGTTTCCCAATACTGAAGAATGTTTTGTTTGAACGCCATGTATTTAATGGCAGAAATGTAAATGTTACAAATGTCAACCGATGGCAATAATGTTGTTTATATTTCTTGATCCTTGCACAACCTAAAGCAACAAATATATACTGAAATGAAAATGAAACTCCAACACCCAGTAGGACCTGTTCAAATTTTAATTTTTTTTTGGAAAAATATACCTATTCTCTGTTCAAATGTAAGAAGGAGCAATATCAACAAGGTTGGCGCAGCGGTAGGAGGGCCTTCGTAAAGTTTCTTTCCGTCCAGAGTCGAATCGAAGAGATTTCACACAATCGTTCAGGTTTAACTGAATATTGGACAATTCTTCGGATAAGGTTCGTATCGAAATCGTCAACCGAATCGATATTTTTAACGACTGGGCTCTCCTCTTAGGTGGTGTCAATGTTTCATTCTCTTTATATTCTCTGAGAATTCTGAATACAGCTGAATCACTCACCCCTGAGGATTTTGAAACAATTCCTACTAAGTCTCTTTTCGATAAATCAGGATGTTCTTCCAATTCTTTTCGAAAAATGTTCAAAATTATCTCTTTCTCTTCAGCAGAGAAATGCGACCTTTTGGACCTTTTTCGTGGTGGTCCCCACTACATATCACCCTCAGATGCAGTATCCGTTTCCGAATTCGACATTGTTCTATAAACACTATGTATATACACTTTGTCAAAAGATTTTCCAACACAATACACTTTTCACAACAAAATCTATAAAGACTTTGAACAGCTAGACCTTCACAGTAGCAGTATTAACCAGTCTTGTCAATTGAAAACTTCGATATTTATGCAAATCAAGATGGCTTTAACCCATTAAGGGAAAAGACCCAAACCTGGTGTTTCCCGGAATTACCTTGTCGGAATCTTGAGCAACCGACAAAGAGTTTCGTACAAAATAATAAAATTCTGGACCGAAACTAAATATATTTCGGATATTACAAGTAAATGACCATTATAAATTTGAACAGAGATCTTTTACGAGTCTTGTCAATTGAAAACTCGATATTTATGCAAATCAAGATGGCTTTCACCCATTAGGGAAAAGGGCCCAAATCTGGTGTTTCCCGGAATTAATTTGTCGGAATCTTGCAAGATTCCGACCCAAATCTCTAAAACTCTGGTGTTTCCTGGAATTACCTTGCCGCAATCTCGAGCATCAGAAAAATAAATTATTTAGTAGATAATCTTAGACAAAGGACACTTTCCTTGGTCTGAGTAGATAATAATATAAAAACAAAACAAAATAAAAAAATAGGGTACGTCAGATATAAAATGTTTATGACAGTGGCAAATCATAACAGAAATTTTGCACTAGAGTTTCTGAGGAAAAAAGTTCTACTGTGGGAATTGCCGACTCAAATTATTGAATAATTTCTATCCAGTACCATCCACAGTCCGTTCCAAGTACGATCCTGGCAGTCTTTTAGGGCGATCGAAGAGAGCGTTGTTATCACCGTTTGACCAATAGGAGCTTTATTATGCGCAAACCAGACGAGTCTGTTTGTTTACAAAGCTCCTCCTTATATTTGAACGGACTATAGATAGTATAGCAAGGAGTAAATGATTAAGATTTAGGAGAAAAATCGTGAAGGTTTTTTCATGTAGGTAAACATTTTTTCGTTACTTGAATAATTTTGTACTTTTTGCAAATTTTTTATATTTTACAACAAACCATCTGTTCGAGGAGATCCAAAGTCGATGATTAAGTAGTTGTTGTTAAAATGCCTAGAACACGTGTACGCGGAATTTCTCGCCAGCTAAGTGAATTTAAGAGAGGTCGAATCTTTGATCTACAGGAGGCGGGGTTGTCATTTCAAAAAATCGCTAACCGTACGAACAGAAATCCAACTACTGTTATGAGATGTTGTCAAGCGTGGTTTGATAATGCTCAAAATCGAAGAGGAGTAGGCACCGGACGTCGAAGGGGCACAAATTAAGTTCAAGATCGACGTCTAAGACTTATAGCCATTAGCGACCGATTTGTGACAACTCGATCTTTGGCTGATGAGTGGTTAGGAGAACAAGGCCATCCTGTAACTGTCCGAACGGTTTACCGCCGGATAAGGTCTTTTGGACTGCAGTATTATCAACCCCATCTTGTGTTACCTTTGACAGTTGAGCATCGCCGGCAACGATTACAGTGGTGCGGAGAACGACAACATCGGAATGTGAAATGGCATCAGGTCGTCTTTTCTGATGAATCTCGATTCTCCTTGGGTGCACATGATGGCCGAAAAAGGGTTAGACGGTGTCGGGGAGAAAGACGTGAACTCAGTTTGATGTTGAGCGTCATGTACACCAGACAGTAGGCGTTATGGTATGGAGTGCAATTGCACATGCAAATAGGTCACCTTTAGTCTTCATACGAGGTAACATGACACCTTCAAAAAATAGTGGAGCCATAATATGTTCTCCCTAACCCTTACCGGCTCGAGAATCCAATATTTCAGCAAGATAATGCTCCATCTCATGTTGCCATAGTAAGTTTTAACTTTTTTGAAGCGACCCATGTGAATCGTTTGCCATGGCCGCCCAGATCCCCCGATCTTTCGCCCATAGAGCATGTTTTGGATATACCTAATGGGTAGAAGGCTTGGACATTTACCCCAGCCCTCACGGACTTTGGCGGCTCTGAGACATGAAGTACAGATACCTTGGGATAATATCACTCAAGAAGAAAAAGACCATCTTATTGCATCAATGCCAGGACGTGTTGGACTAACACATTGTTAACAAATTTATTTAAAAAAAGTGTAAATTTTCTTTTACAAATTTTTATCATTTAGGTACTCCTTACTATCTATGTTTCACCAAAAAACAATAAAATTCAAACAGCTCCTCCTGGTTGTTGCAGTTTCTTTGACAGTTTGTATACATACATATGTATATGTGCCCTTGGTCCAGTGGTTAAGACCTTGGATTAGGACCCGGCAAGTTCTCAAGTTCAATCCCGAGCTAGGAAGAAAATTTTCTAGTCTCGGTAGGGGCCATCAATTCACTGTTGGGTCAAAAATTAACAGTGCTGCCTACACAGAACACGACTGCTTACTCCGAACTCGGCACAAGTTACAAGCTTCGAAGCTTGTAGTTTCAGAGGGGTCTCCTCAGGAGACCTAGGAGTAAGCGGGATAAACAAAATATCATCATTTACTTTGAAATTTTAAGCTTCTGAAGACAACCAAATCGATTTGTTACCTTGGCCCCTTAGATCTCCCGATTTGTCACACATTGAACACGTCTGGGACATTATGAGACAAGATAACTGTGTTCACCTCATTCTCCACAGACTCTAGCATCACTTTCGCTCAATCATTGCTGAAAGAAGTAATCTGAACTCGGCCATGCCTATTATCCAAATATCAATCGAGGAAAACCGTGGAAATACCATGATAAAACCGGAAAATAAATGGGTTTTCTGGTATTATTCATAAATTCTTTCCTTTTTATTTGGAGCAATGAAATGTGTAGGCACCTTATTGTTATTTAGGACAAACAATGGCAAATATAAAATGGAATCGTACTGATAAACATTTTTATCGTTTCGCATGAATGAAAGAATTCACTGTACGATCTCACCGTTAAATATTTTCGTGAGTAGTGAGATCTAAGAATTTTCATTGAATTGTAAATTTGATTATTGAAATGAGCTGTTATTATTATTGAAATTAATACAGTATTTGGTCTCGGTTGAGCTTTTCTACGTCTATTCCTCGCCTTCAGAGTATATCTTTAACCCATTTCTGTACGCAGAAAGGCAATTTTTGGTGTCAAACCTTTTTTTCAAGTGTTGACCTTGTGAGGTGAAATTTCGAGAATTAAAAAAAATGCACCATTTGCCACTCTTTCTGATGACAAGACTCCAAATGTGTTGTTTGGATAGTATTTCTAAATAGATGCGCTATCGAATGAAAACTTTTATTTCTGGGGCATAATATGCATCGTATTTTTTTTTAATAAGATCTAGCTCAAATTTGATACTTTGATTTTTTTTTCCTAAGATTAACCTTACGTGGTTTGAAAAATATGAATCGATGGTTTCGTTGCTTGTGTGGCACGTATCGCCGTCTTGTTGAAAGTAAACGTTGTAAAGATCCATACCATCCAATTTCGTCCATAAAAAATCATCTCTCGATAGCGCCATCCATTAACTGTTGCTCTAGCCTCATTCCCGAAAAAGTAAGGTCCAATGAGCTCGTCGGACCATGAACCGCACAAAGCAGTCACACGTTGAGGATATGGAGGCTTTTCAACGATAACTCTTGGGTTTTCCGAGCTTCAGATGCGACAATTTTGCTTGTTGACGAAGCCACCGAGGTAGAAATGGGCCTCATCAATCAAGATGATTTTTCGATGGAATTCAGGATCAATTTTTTACAAAATTCATGGATTTTTTTCTGGAATTCTTCCCATCATGCTTCTTATAGTGTTCTCAGTCTTCCACTTTTGCTTGAATTCCGCTAATGTTTTCGTTGATTTCTTCGTCTTCTTCAATTCTCTTTTTACCAGGGCCCAATATCTTTTCATTGGCTTGAGTTCTTGGCAATTTGGTGAATTGGCCTCTTTGGGGACAAAAACCACCCCATTAGCTTCGTACCATTCCTTGGTGGCCTTGCTGTAGCGGCATGAAGCTAAATCTGGCCAAAAGATTGTTGACACATCGTGCTCGTAAAAATGGTAAAAGTCGCTTCTTCAAGCATTCCATCGATGTATATCTTCGAGTCAACAGAGCCTTGGCCAACGAAAAATTTGCAAATTGTTTGCCAAACCAGGAGTTTTTTAGGAAACTTTGCTTGTTTCTTCACGCGAAATTGTTCGTCAACATTTTCACGAGAATCTGCAGTATAAAATTCCTGACCAGGAAGTTGCAAGAAATCAGCCAAGACATAGGTTTCGTCGTCCATCACGCAACAGGAAAAAAATCTTTTTTTAATTTCTTTGCTCTTGATTTCGCTTCTTGATTCTTCACAGCGTTCCTGTCTGGCACTTTCTGCACTTTGTATGTTCTAAGCCCACAACTCGACTTGATTTTCTGAACGGTTGACTACGAACAAACCACTATTTGGGCCACTTTCCGTCCTGAAAGGTTAGGATTCTTCTGAAAAAGGCTGATGGCTTTCTTCACTTTTTTTGGGCTATGAAACCCCTTTTACCTCCCGGTTCCTTCCTTGCGGTTAATTGTAAGATCTTCGTTGAAGCGCTTAACAACCCTTGATACCGTTTCCGGAAGAACGTGAGCCTCTTTTGCGATTCTTTTGAAGCTCCATTTTTGATTATTTTGAAAAAGTTTCCCTATGAATTCTCGTGTTTTCACTGCGCTTAACATTTTGCGACATAGAATTGGAATATCTATGATGAAGTAAATGTTACACATGTTTCTGACGTTCAAAACAAAGCTATGATCAAATTTTGATTTTTTCTCAATTGGTTCCAGAGATATAGGCGTTTTTGTGATAGCGAATTCATTCTCGTTCAGTCCTTAAGATTGAAGAAACATTTTTGTATACCCCGATTTCGTAGCATAGGCGAGATACAGGGTATTTACGGTTTTTTGATGAATCTTTTGTTAAGTGTGACCTCTAAAATAAATATTTCTGATCACATCTCACTAGTTCTTGGTGCTCAATTCGAATGTGGTGTAGGATATAACGAAATAAGAGTTCAAGACCAGATTTAGTTTGTGGTATGTTCAAGTCTCTAAGTGAATTTTCACACATTGTCTTCAATTTTCGCATGAGACGATTGATATCTCACAGTTTTTTACCAATAGAGCTTTCCATTCGAATTATTCATGGCTCCTCTCATCATATCTTGGGTATATTACGCATTACTCACCAACGAATTCGCGATCCGCCGAAGAAGCCGTCCACACGAACAAATGTGGACCTGGTGAAATCACTGAAATCTCTCGACCCATTCGCCGGAATACCTGCAGAGGAGAGCGAGAAGAAAGGGGAACATCATCTCCTAAAGATCCGCTCACTCCACCATCGTCGAAGCATTAGACAGTAAGCAGGTTGGGAGCCCAGTGAACGACGCGATCGCCGACGATGCCCCACGTCCCCGCTGACCGTACACGAGCACCAGAACGCGCTATGATGATGTGATTGGGAAACACTTTACCGTTTTTCGTTTTTTCCGATCGAGTGCAACGTTTTCGGCCAGTGCCAAGTTTCGAGGTGTTTGATGTGAACTAGGACCTTCTGGACTATGAAGATGAGGTCCACGGATGTTGTGTGTGTGGTGTTTGTGTTGTTGACGTTAGAGGTTGGATTGGACGCTGTGGAATGTCCGCAGGGTTTCGTGAGCGAAGACTGTCCGACTTCTTCACGAACCAACGGTGAGGATGTTGGAATTATTGTTGAGGCAACTGTTTGTCGTGTTTGATCGGTGTTTTTGAATCAACCGTTAGTTGATGGTCAATTAGTTTGTGGGTTACATCAATTTAGGAATTCTTCTCGGTATTTTATATCGATCTGGTAAAAAACCAATATCTGTACGTTAAAATCAGTGATTCTCCAAGTAGTCTTCTGTAGAGCCAACGAAATTTGCAGATTTACAGTTATCACCTTGTCATTTGATGGAAAACTCTTCCATAGTCGGCATTTTTGAGGTTTGGGAATAGATGGAAGTGTGAGAGAGCCAAATCTGACAAACAAAGTGAATACTCCAGCAATTCATGGCGTAAATCTCGCTTTTGAGTTATTTCGAAGGGATCTTCTTCAGCACAGGATGATATATGGTTTTTTGAGCTGCAAAAGAGATCTTTTCACAATTTCCAACATCCAAATGGACTAAAAGATTATTATAATATGTGCTACCACTTTTAAAAGTTCTCAGTCAACAAAATGGCTTTTTTATTGCGAAGTGGTTTGGTTTTTGACCACAAATGTTTCTAAGCCCAAGTTGCAACCTCAGAATACCCTGTAGTTGGTTGATGCTACAATTCTGAATCATGGTGGTGAATTAAGCCTCTTCCATCATTACATATACTCAGTTTTTTTCAGAGAAACTCAGAAATTTAAAGAACACTCAATTCAAAATGATTCATAACCAAATGTCATGGCCCCCCTGAGATTATGCTGGCCTTATAGTTTTTCAGCACAATACCCTCAATATTTTAATAATTTATATTTTGACCCCCCCCTGAGAAAAATGTTGGCCCCCCTGAGAAAAATTTCTGCGGGCTCCCATGCATTTTACTGATCCATAATACGAAAATTCTGCATGCTCTAAGCGTGTGAACAAAACTCGAAAATGAAAAATGGAAAATATAAAACAAGAAACAATCTGGTTAAAAAAGGACAATATGGTCAAGTTTGGTATCGAAATATAGGATTTCGAGGAAGCTGAATTCAAAAAAAAGATATTTCAAGGCGCTATCTAGAAAAGTTAAGATTTTGACATGCGAAATGGCATTTTTTCAAAAAATCGAAATTTAAAATCGTCATAGCTCCCGTTCCTGTGGTCGGATCCACTTTTCGTTTGTATATTGTTAATCAGCATTGTCCCAAGTATCTTCAGGCCTTATGAAATCGATTTCGAAATCGTCAACTTTTTGGGTGAAAAATACGTAAGGGGTAAGACCCCCCCAAAAACACAATATTCATCATCAACACGGAATCCCTGAGAAATCTAAAGGTGGTATTCGATGATTAAGGTCTTCATCCCATTCGAATCTATCAGAATACCCATTTTGCAAATCCATAACACCAAAACTCTGCATGCTCTAAGCGTGTGAATAAAACTCGAAAATGAAAAATGGAAAACTGAAAAAAATCTGGTTAAAAAGAACAATATGGTCAAGTTTGGTATCGAAATATAGGTTTTCGAGGTCGCTGAATTCAATAAAAAATATTTCAAGGCGCTATATAGAATAGTTCAGATTTTGACCTGCGAAATGGCATTTTTTCAAAAAATCGAAATATCAAATCGTCATAGCTCCCGTTCCACTTTTTGATTGTATGTTTTGTTTTGTATGCCTATTTTTGATAGAAAGTAATCTCATTTCACAATTTTTTTGACTATCATATATCGAAGATACTGAAAAAACTGTGAATCTTACATTTTTACATACTCATCAGAAATCAAGGACGGTGACAGGAAGCAAGATCATTCAATATTCTCTGAATTTACGAGAACAATGCCTGGGTGAAAATTATTGTACTTTCAATAACTTCTTCCACGTCCAATGCTGAAACTATCGACGGTTGTTAGCAGCTAGACCACAAAAAAATAAACTTTCATTAAGCAGGAAGAGAAATTTATATTTATCTATCATGAACTAGCATACCATTATTTTATTGCTCGTTTTACGTGTCGTAATATTCATTTATAGAATGAGTGCCTTTCAATGAGTTTCTATGGCTCATTTCTAGCGAATCTCTATAGGTAAACTGCAAAATATTGTCTCATCGATTAGTTGGACACCTCTTCGTTTGAAATTCTGAAAATGCTTACAGCATACATAGATTTATATTCTGTTCATAATAAAGAATAATCGAAAAAATTAAAATCTAATCATTGATTTTAGTATTCACTGGTTATACGAATCGAGAATTAAATGGGAAAATGGAAGGAAATCAAATGCATTAACGCGAAGATAAGAAAATGTCGGGAAACTGATTCCTACACGAACATAAATTATGTTGACAGATAATAAGCATACAATATAAGTCTGGGAAAATGTATGTGGGGCATTTAGTGAATTTTAAATGGCGTAAATATCCGCATGAATGATTTTCCGGAAAATCAGCAATCGCAGTTATCTAGAGGAGGAAAACATGTGTCTCACTGTGTTGGTCCCACTGTAAGACTCAAACAGGCACTTCGCCTAGAACTGGCGGATCTATAGGAAGTTTTACAGGGGGTGCGCAATGAAATTTTTCACCAAAGGTACAGAGCGAGCCATATTTGACACATTTGAATGTAAAGTCCTATTTTTGAACTAGATAAACATTAACTTATGTCGGTGATTTATAAATGTGCATTTTTGAGAAGTGGCTATGACTTTTATCCTGTCGAAAATTCTGCTTTTCTGTGAAAACATTTCTTTGGTACTTTTGGTACTTGTGTCGGTTCATTCTACCAAAATAATGCTTATCAGTATTTACACTGCGCAAAAAAATTAACGCACATTATGGAAATCTCAAATTTATTCTACAACTACAAGGTGTCCTCAATGATAATTATTTTTATCAGAATTATGCATGCATATGTTATCCTTTTTCAACGTTTTTCTTCAATACATATGTTTTCTCCAAGCAGGAATAAAAAAAGATGATATTATCAGATTTTGAATGTATTGGCTCCATTCTAAAATCAGTTGTTCTCGATCAATTCTAGTGATCAATAGTTTTTCTTTCTTTTGATTTTCTACACTCGATCGCTATGCAACGCGAAACACGCAATTTGACCCAAGAGGAATGTGCCCAAGCGGTAGTTTTGCGAGAAGAAGGGTGGACATACACAAGAATTGCAGAAAGGTTTGGAGTTTCCCATACAAGTGTGTCCAGAATGTTGCAGCGATTCAGGGAGACAGGTATGAATGACCAAACACCAGGATAGGGTAGACCACGGGTAACAACTGCCATTCAAGAACGTTACTTGAGAGTTTCTTCGTTGAGACAACGGTTTGCACCGCTCGCCTCCTTCAAAAGCAGCTTGAGCAAACTCATGAGGTGCAAATTAGCACTCAGACAATAAGAAATCGCCTCCGTGAATATGATTTAAGGCCTCGTGTCGCGGCAAGAGGCCCAGCTCTTACCCCAGCCCATCGAAGGGCGCGTTTGGATTTTGCGAGAGAGCATATCCATTGGGAAGAGGACGATTGGGAAAGAGATCTCTTCACAGATGAGTCTAGATTCTGCCTCTACCATTGTGATCGACGTTTCCTTCCTTGTATACAGACGTCCACATGAAAGATATGCTCAGTGCAATGTCCTGAATACTACTGGTTTCAAGGGAGGATCGATTATGGTATGGGGTGGAATATCTTTGACTGCTCGCACAGACCTGGTGGTCGTTGATAATGGAGCTATGAATGCTGATAAGTATATAAGGAACATTCTTGAAGAGCATGTAGTGCCATTTGCTCCATACATTGGTGAAAATTTCGTTTTTATGGACGATAATGCCAGACCCCATCGTGCGCGCATCGTTCAGGAGTACCTTGAAGAGGTTGAAGTCTCTCGAATGGAATGGCCAGCAAGAAGTCCAGATCTCAATCCGATTGAGCAGGTTTGGGACAACCTCAATAGAAGGCTGAGAAGTTCAGATAATCATCCAGCTACTCTTAATGACTTAGGAATCCAACTCGGAGAAATCTGGGAAGGATTAGATCACTCATTTTGAGTATGAACCGTCGTTACCGAGCTGTAATTAACGCAAGGGGTGGAAATACCAAGTATTAAATCACTTATCAGCATTTCAGTACTTTGAAAATTGTTCATTTCTCTTCTTCCACATAAGATTCGGTGAAATCCTGAATTTTTTTTCCATTCAATGTGTCTTGTTTCGTTCAAAACCTTCCCGAGAGAACATAAAAAATAAGTCAATGTAGAGTTAACTTCAATTAAAATTGAGATTTTCAGAATGTGCGTTAATTTTTTTGCGCAGTGTATTTATAAAACAATATTTTGTTCCAAATGGGATTCTAAATAGAGATTTTTGTATAATTTATTTCAGTACCTAGTACCACCAGATGATTGATAACCGTGGATTTTTTTCGAGAGCAATTATATCGAGATCTACTTTCTTCCTCCAAAGCTTCAATGCTTTCGCCCATACCCTATTGTTACGGTGAATAATGAACTGAAACATCTTCGCAGTCACTCCTTTCATCGTCATTTCCATAACTCAGAAAGTACTTTCGAAACGAAACGTTCATTTCAGGTAATAACCATTTATAACGCCACCGAATAAATTTTTAATAAAGTACAAATCTATTAGGATCGATGAATGGCTATGACCTAGACTACACTCAGGCCATGCTCTGAATCATCGCTAATGAGGAATGGAGTTATCACAACTATTAACCAGAGGTGAATGGAGGAAAGAAAGGAATTTGTGTCATTCTGTTTTTCCAGCAATCAATTTTGTATGAAAATTACCTGGAATTTTCCATGAGATCAAAATAGGTTCCTTTTAGGTGGACTCATATTTTCCAAATATTTGACAATTCGCTTTATTTTTTAACGGTTCTGCATCTACATGCAAAATAATTTCAGCAGTGATATGGCCCTCGTTTAAGTATAGCGAGCGCTCAAAAAGTCTAGTTCTTCCAGAAACCTATTTTGGATAACACACTGTTTGAGCATCTAGCACGTAAGAAACAAATTTGGTGAAAATCCAAACTTGGAGTATCGAGCCATCATCAAGTACCTGTATTTAAAAGGGTTAAGAGGTAAGCAGATTTACGAAGATATGCTTAATACCCTTGGTGATCAATGTCCTTCGTATGCGACCGTAAAAAATTGGACTGCAAGCTTCAAAAGAGGTAAATTTTCCATTGAAGATGATGACCGATCGGGAAGGCCAGTTTCTGTGTCAGTACCCGAAAATATCGATGCAGTTCATGACATGATTTTATCAGACCGTCGAATTGGGCTAAAACGGATATCTGAAGCACTGAAGATTTCATACGAACGCGTTCATCATATAGTTCACGTCAATTTGGACATGAGAAAAATTTCTGCAAAATGGATCCCCAAATGTTTGAATGTTGACCAAAAGCGTGCAAGGGTAGAAGCATCGCGTTCGATCTGTGCTCGATTTGAAAACGATGTAGACTTCTTAAACCGAATTATTACTATGGATGAGACTTGGGTACATTTCTACGATCCAGAAAAAAAGCAACAATCGATGGAATGGCGAAACTATGGTTCTCCAAGACCTAAGAAGTTTCGTGTCCAAAAATCTGCTGGAAAAGTTCTTGCTTCAGTTTTTTGTGATTGCCATGGAGAAATCATGATTGATTTTTTGGATAAGGGTAGAACAATAACTGGAGATTACTATTCGACATTACTGACCACTCTACGGGAAAAAATTAAAAGAAAAGACGCGGAAAGCTATCCAAAGGCGTTTTGTTTTTAAAGGACAATGCCCCAGTACACAAGTCTCATGTTGCCATGCAAAAAATTCGTGATTTAGGGTTAGAATTACTAGAACACCCCCCTCATTCACCAGATTTCTCCGTCCGACAATCATCTCTTTCCTCAACTGGAAAAAAATTTAAAAGGTCGTAAATTTTCTTCCAACGAGGAGGTAATAAAAGCTGTGGAGGACTGGTTTGCACAGCAAGAAGAAACATTTTTTTTAAGGTCTATAGACGTTGCAGGTTCGCTGTAATAAAAGTATTCAATTAGGAGGAGAATATGTTGAGTAATAAAATATTTTGACATTGAAATTTTGTTTGGTTCTATAGTAGGCTAAGAATTTTTCAATGTATCCTCGTAGTTACTGTGATGAATGAGAAAATAAGAGTGAATGAGGTGAGAGTTGAAAAATGATATAAAACTAATGAGATCTTTATTGTCGCCATGAATTCATCAACAGATACATATTATTACAAACAGTGAAGTCATTCATCGTTCAAATCATTCTTGATTCTGGTTTCAAGGCGATGAATAAATTAATGGATTATAAAAGTTTTGTTGTCTTTGCATTATTGTTAACTGTGGACACTTGATGAAGCTCGGTTAGCCTTAGTATCTTTTCTACAGATAATGAGCGGCTGGTTCATTGCCCCAGCCCCCAAACCTGGAGTAGAAATTATCTGAAATGTTTCCCCCGAATCAAGAATATAAGCATTAAGATTTATTTCTCTGTCTGCCATTTCAGATATTACTGATATTATTTATTCGATTCCTAAGAATATACAAACAATAAATCAGATCAAATTATTCACCTTTAATCAAATGTCTCTGTGTCAATACGATAGAACTTGTACGAAGAAGCTTTGAAACTAGGCCAACAACTTTCGTTAGTTTCTGAGATTTTATTCTTACACTTACCTGCTAGATAAGTATCTACTTACAGATCATCTAATATCTATCGAATTTATAAAGAAGCTCATTGGATTCAACGGTCTTCAAAGTTCAACTTTCGAATTTAAGATCAATAGTTCCTTAGGTACACACCTGGCTAGTCTGTTGAACTTCATTCTGTATTTTATTAATAAACCACTAATGCAGTTTTGTATAGGATCGATGCTACCTATATTAAGAAACCACAATATTGATTATTGGATTAGGGATAGGTATAAAAGTTCAAGGTGCTGGATTATACATTTCGTGTTTACGTGGAAATACCTATCTACTAATACGATGAAGAATGAATGTGAGTGAATTCTTAAAATTAAAATGAATTTTTATTTAGGATTTACTATTGTCAGGCCCGGATCTAGGGTGGGGCAAGCGGGGTGCCAGCTTAAGGGGGCGCTTAAAACAACTAGAGGTTAAATTTTTTTATTTTTGATTTTCTCGGAAAAAATATTAATATCAAATATGACCCGACTCTGAAGTGCCATCTTGACCACTCAAAAAAAGGACAAACATCCTTTCTTCTCAAAAATATGCAAAATGAAATTATCGATTTAATGGCCACCAAAGTTCGGAATAGCATTATTAATGAGATCAAGGAGGCCAACTATTTCACTATTATGTTCGACTGTACCCCAGATGTATCTCTCACAGAACAAATGAACCATCAGGTTATACGATATTTAAAGAGAACGTAGTCTGGATATGAGATAAAGGCAAAGACTTATAATACTAAAAATAAAGGAAAGTTTTATTGACTTCTTAGAAGTTGACAAGCTGGCATATATATAAAGGAGTCGAATCCAGAATTCTATACTCTCTGAATCTTGTGGATGTCCATTCGTCTTTATCATGTTCAGAAGCAGTAAATTTATTTGGTGTTGTACAAAAACTGTATTGTTTTTTTGTTAGTTCAACCACATTATGGACAATCATGAAAAAGTCGACGAAAACGAATTTCAAAGGAAGTAGCCAAACTAGATGGACTAAACATTAAGCTGTTAATGCCTTGCTCAATAATTTACCGGGAGTTGTGAAGGCTGTGGAAGAAATCAAAGAATCCTCACTAGTCGCAGAATACAAGTATGAAGCTGGACATTTGCTTCATGCTGTGATGGATTTTAGATTCATACTGAACCTAACAATTTGGGATAATATTCTGCGAGAGATCAATATGGTCAACGTGGAAATTCAGAAGGAGATATAGTTATTTCACGTTCATTATCGTTCATCCAAGGTCTTATGAAGATCTTGCAAGGAATTGCAGCTTATTGAAAACCGGATCTCGGAAGCTAGACTTCCTTCAGAAGAATTGGATGTGGAGCCAATTCTTAGAAATAAACGTATTTCCAAGAAGAAAAAGCAGATTGACGAAATGTGCGATGATGAGTCAAGAACGGATCTAGTTGGTTTATTCTCCGAGGAAATTAAGTTTGTTTTCGACAGATTATTGTCAGAAATCAAAAAAAGATTAGAAAGCGCAGAGAGTCTGCATACGAATTTCTCATTCCTCAATGGCCATGCCCTTTTAAACATGCAAAAAGAGGATCTACATAAAATGGGACCCTTTTAGCGCAAAAATATTGAGACTTGAATGCAGTTGATTTTTGTTAGGAACTAGCGGTTTTCGAAATGTTGGTTCCTGAAATAAGTGAAAGATCGACTTCATTAGACCTGCTACAAATTCTTCACAGGCAAGATCTGAAAAATGCTTTTCCTATAATGTCAGTATACCTAGCTGACATTATATAGAATATAGTGCACATTGCCTACCACGTCTGCATGATGTGAAAGCAGTTTCAGCAAATTGAAAATAATAAAAAATTATTTGCGTTCCTCAATGAGTCAGAAAAGTCTCTATGGCCTCTCGATCTTAGCTATAGAATACAAAACTGCTTCCGAAACAGATTTCGAGGAGCTGAGGAAAGAAAATCACGCCGCGTGATGCTATGTGAAGAAAAAAGTCCAATTTCTTTCCTTGTGATATTTTCCTTATTATCAGTTTTTATTTTCATTATTCATTTGTATTATTTATTTTTGTTTTTTCTATGAATTCATATATGTACATATTAAACCAATTGGGGGGGCGCAATCATGAATTTTTGCCCCGGTCAGAAAAAATCGTAGATCCGGGCCTGACTATTGTGGATTTCTTGTGCGCTTTCACAGCAAAAAAACTCAATGAATGTTTGACTCTTTCAATTTTTTCGAGAATCTGTAATAAAATTTTGTTGTATAAAATTCGAAACATCCTATTCAGTTTAGGACTCAACTTTTAATATTTATATACAGTGAATCATGAGGGCCTATGAATAATTTAGAATGAAACCTTATTTGATCGAAAAAGCTACTTTATCAATATCAAAATATTTCACGATATGACCAGTTGATTCGTATTGATTGTGGTAATATGATCATTCTGTTATTTTCTCTTCCTATGGTTATTCTAAACAATACTGGATAAGACAACGCAATTCATTTCAGATTTTCATTCAGAGGAGTTCATAAAGTATACTATTTATCTACAACCAGCTGAACTTTTTGGTTCTTGACAATTATTCAGAAAAACTTATCTTCATGCGCATAACTTATTAGTAATGTGGTCGCATCTTTTTTGCTTGCAAGGGTAGAATGATGCCTAAGTGAAATGGGACCTCCTATGGCTTATACACAATTATATCTGATAGCTACTGACAAGGTATTCTCGATAAAATTTTTATAATAGAACGAAAAAGTTAGTTAAAACTAAAATTGCAACATTGCACTCAAAATCTTAATATCTACATTCAAGTTCCTGATGGAACGTTTCACAACATAAAATTTGAGTAGAGAAAGAGTCTTCAAATCAAAAAACAATGAGAAAAGATAACGAAGTGAAATCGCTTGATCAGATCGTTTTTCCTGTCCGATCAATAGCGTAAGGAACCTTTCAATAGACCTTACATCTTCTCTGCATGTATACGTCGTTACGTACGTATCTTGGATGCAAATATTATGTAAAGATGAAAATTATGACGGTGAAAGTCTAATGGAATAGCAACGAGTGTGTGGATTTATCTGCCCACTTTAACACTTAGGTACTATTGTCTGCAGTAACCTATTTATTATTGCATTTCAGTTGCTCATTACTCCTCGGGGTACCAATTATCTATTTATATTGTTTACACACATAAATGGACGTTTCTATCTGAGATTTTTCTAACAGAAATTTCAGACGATATAAAATAAGAAACAATAAAGTTTAGTATAGCAACCAAGCTTCTTTTTTTTCAAACTAACAGTGGCTCGCCAAAAAAAGTTCTGGAGGAAAACAGCGTTCCACTGTGTAGATTCGCAATCGAAATTGGCATAGTGTAAACTCTGAATTTTAATATCTGAGCCAAATTTCAGTTGAATATCTCGTAAAATGCAGATATTATGAGTGAAAAACTTGAAAAAACTTTCACACCCTGTATCTCAAAAACGGAACGTTTGCGGTCACATGTTTGTGGGACTTTTTTTCTTAAAATTACGCAAGAAATTGTCCCTTGCCGTTCATACATCCAATTAAGAAGCACCTTGTATAAAGCAACAATAAGACTTTGGAGAGATTCTCCTAAATTAGGGATAAAAACGACGAGGGATGATCCCTTGGGTGATGTCAAAAATAGAAGTCTCATAAACATGGGACCACAAAGGCTTCAAACCACCTGTTTCCATAATTTGTTGTTGAGAGCAGATACATAAAAAAATTGCAGGAGATTCAAAAGTTTTTGATAAGACAGACTCTTCCTTCATATTTTCAAACAACCAGTGGCATACCACAAAAAATTGACGGAGGGAAACTGACGACAGTGCACAAAAATTCGCTCAATAGATTTTCATAAGCAGAATTAAAATCAAAAAACCTCAAGCCAAATTACTGCTGAATATCTTAAGAAATGCAGTCACCATGAAGAAAAACTAAAGGAACATCCCATATTTTTATATATCCATTGACATTTTAATCATGACTTTTGTCTATAAATTGGGTGATTCCATATACGTTTAGTTGAGTGCGTTATCTATGGACGAGGGTATATCCGTATCTGGAAAGTTCTCCTAAGACTGTATGCTCTTTTATGGCACTCGCACCTACATTTATCGATATCGTCCAAGCGCTTTCTGTCCTAAACATAAACGTTAGAAAACAGACATACCTGTATCGGACATATCTCTCCCAGAATAAAACATTAAATCATCGTGTACTGAATGAAAAAAAACGTTTAACGTTCCTATCTATGATATTCAAGTGAAATCGGAGAAAGTGCCCACAAGAAGTGTCTTCTGGCGGATTGTGTTGACTGATCCGCCATCTAATAACCTTGTGAAGGCTGCTACTGAGTCAATAACCGTCGTTTGCGGAACTTGAGTGCAGTTAGTTGGCAAACCTGTTGGTTAAATGGGTCGCTAAGTCGCTTCGTTGTTTCTTGTGGCGATTAATTGCAGAACAGCATCTTCCTTATTGCGGCTCCCACGCTCTCATAGTCATAGTTCCAATACAGGATACAAGTTTGATTAGATGTGTTATCCGTTTGCATAATCGATTAGATTCGTTCGCCTTGAGGCCCTTCCAAACTGCGAGAATTGGATAAGTATCCCTGGAAAAACTTCTTTTCCGAGACATACGAGATATCATTGGGAATTCGCAATAAGAATTTCTTGGTCTGCTCCACATGAGTTTGGGGATACTTAAATTGCAAAAAAATATAGTTAAAATAAGATTTTTGTGATGAAAATTTATATTAATATGATTTCAAGTTGCAAATTAATTTTAGCCTGTAGGTCTGCAGCGTGGTTAAGAAAAATAGAGTAAAATAACGAAATTTTATTCCCAGAGAATTCAAGCATTTTAAGACTATCAATACAATGTATGACCTCCACGGGCATCAATAAAAGCTTGACATCTTCTTTGCATACTACACACGGAGTTGTTGAGCATTTCTGGAGGAATTTGGTTCCATAAACGGGGCAGAAGCTCTCTCAGATTATTTGAGGATTCTGGGGTAGGTTAATGATTATCTAATCTTCTTTGGAGCATATCCCATGCATGTTCTATGCAATTCAAATCTGGTGAGTGCGGAGGTATTGGTGAATGTGGAATACCAAGCTCCTCGCGCGCATTCTCAACTATGGCTTAACGGTGCGGTCTAGCGTTATCGTCTAGCTCTAGAAATTGAAAAGTTTCACCCATAGCAGCATGAAACTTTGGCACAACATTGTCAATGACATGCTCCCTATAGTTTAAGGCGCTCATATTCCCAGGACAAATGTGTAGATCTATGCGCCCGTTGAAACATATCTCGGCCCATACCCCCTCGGAATGTATGGACTTCTTGGACATAGCGACGATTACGGGGTATGCGTGGGATTGTCCATACCCTTATTCTTCGAGAATCTGAAAATCGTTCATATCTGGATTCATCAGTGAAAAGGACACTACGCCATTGATCGTTCCAATTGATATGTTGCCTTGCCCATTCCAGTCTTTGACACTTATGGTCACGTGTTAATGTAACTCCTCTTAAGGACGTCTAGGTCCTAGATTCACCTCTCTCAAACGTCGTCTGATGGTTTCGATGGAAACTTGGACCCCATCTGCATTTTGAAGAGTATTCTGTAGCATTCTACATGTAGATGTAGGGTTTCTTCTCGCCCAAAACGGTGATGAAACGATCCTGAGCAGGTGTTGTTTTTCGTCGCCCACCAAGCCTTGGTCTTTCCAACACGGAACCTGTCTCCCTGAACCTATTCCAAAGTCGAGATATCACACTTTGGCTGACTTGGAGCCTTTCCGCTACAACAAACTGAGTTAGGCCACCCTGTAGCATTCTGATTAGCCTATTAGCCTCAGCGTTTGTTAATTTACGTCTTGGCATTTTCAGAAAACTAGTTTCAAATCGAAGCCGTTGATAAACTGACTGAACATTCATGAAGCATATGCAAACAAGGCCGTAGCTAGAAAAAAATTTCGGGGGGGGTCCGTCCTTGGCAGTAGCTAGAAAAAAATTTCGAGAGGAGGGGGGATGTCCGTTGAACTGAGCTCTAGAAAAATTTCGGGGGGGGGGGGGGTCCGGACCCCATCGGACTCCCCCCTGGCTACGGCCTTGTATGCAAAGAACCAAACTTCAGAAAAAAGGCGACCAGAATGACGAAATGTCTCATACTGATTTTTATTGGATCGATTCAAGTTGTTATTGAGTTTTAAATGATTTCACAGCGATTTTCTCGAAGATTACATACTTTTAAAAACGATTGAATACGATATCCCTAACTCTTGTGGAGCAGTAGGTATATTTGCTTCTCGTGGTCCCGATGTTTGATTCTGGATTCTCTCGCCAAATCTCCTGAGTAGGTATCTAATTTAGCCATTCCATTTTTCGCGATTGCTTATTCTATTCACATTCTCGTCCTGTTTTTTAAAGTTTTCGATTCTATGAACTAGTTCATTGTGAACAGCATACTTAGGAACTCGACATATTTTGGTTTGAGCTATTTCGAGAAATATTTATTGTGTCAATATCCACTTTATCGATCAGAGAATTCCAACAGTTATATTTAGTATTTCATTCGCTTGAAAGACTTTATTTTATCGACTTCATTAATTGGATTCGTCATTTATGTACTGTTCCTACTGAAATGTATGTTTTTTATATCTCTTCTGAGAAAATGTTGGGACCAAGTGTTACATTGTTCATATCATTTTTCTTCTAAGATATAATGTTGATTTCTTGAGAGGCAGTAGTCGAATTATAAAACTCAATACTCTTCAATAACTCTCAAGAAAATTTTTTTTAACTCCTTCTTATGCAGAGGAAGTAATTTGGAAGAAACTAAAATGCGAAAGTTACCTGAAAAAATCAGATGAAAGAGAAGAGCAATTCAGTTGCAGAATGAGTTTATTAACTATTGCCCAAATAATATGAATCCTTTCTACATCCTGATGGTTGAATCATAAAAAAAATTCATTTCCTGAAGAAATGAGCCCATAATCAGTCTCAAATCTGAACAAAAAGGTATATTTTTCAAGTCCAGAATCGAATATTCGTCAGAAAATACTACGACTGAAAAATTGATCTCTTTTTCCTTCACAGGAACAAATTCAACTTCCCAAATAGAGGCCATCCAAACTTCAAACTTTGCCAGTGTACTACCAGCCATGAGCATGGTAGACGAAGACCATACAACATCACCACCAAGTTCTGAAGATGTCAGGCATAACAAAACTGATGTACCAAGAGGCAGAGCCTTGAATTTCACTTCAAACGTGTTCAGTAACGGCGTCTCTATGGCTAACACTTCCTTCCACAACAAGGATATGGACGATTTGAGCGATGTGACTATCAATGAAGAAGAAGAAGAGGAAATGCATATTCCGGCCATTGCTCCTGCAGTTACTCCTCAGAATGGTAAGGATTCCGAAAGTTCTTTTTTTAAGTTTATTGTGCTTCGATTTCGTAGATCATTAGAAAGTGTTTCACGATGAGTGGAAGATCTATCTGCATCGTGGGATTTTTAAGTTGGAACATTCAGTTTGGATATACCTAGCTAGAGGAACAACGCCCTTGAACGAATTGAAGCTAAAATGTTTCGCCTTAAAGTGGCGGCACATACACTGCGCAAAGAAATTAACGCACATTCTGAAAATCTCAATTTTAATGAAAGTTAACTCTACATTGACTTTATAACTTAATTTTTATGTTCTCTCGGGAAGGTTTTGAACGAAACAAGACACATTAAATGGAGGAAAAATTCAGGATTTCACCGAATCTTATGTGAAAGAAAAGATATGAACAATTTTCAAAATACTGAAATGCTGATAAGTGATTTAATACTTGGTATTTCCACCCCTTGCGTTAATTACAGCTCGGCAACGACGGTTCATACTCAAAATGAGTGATCTTAAAATGTTCTGATCTAATCCTTCCCAGATTTCTCCGAGTTCGATTCCCAAGTCATTAAGAGTAGCTGAATGATTTTCTGAACTTCTCAGCCTTCTATTGAGGTTGTCCCAAACCTGCTCAATCGGATTGAGATCTAGACTTCTTGCTGGCCATTCCATTCGAGAGACTTCAACCTCTTCAAGGTACTCCTGAACGATGAGATCACGATGGGGTCTGGCATTATCGTCCATAAAAATGAAATTTTCACCAATGTATGGGGCAAATGGCACTACATGCTCTTCAAGAATGTTCCTTACTTACTTATCAGCATTCATAGCTCCATTATCAACGACCACTAGGTCTGTGCGAGCAGTCGAAGATATTCCACCCCATACCATAATCGATCCTCCCCCGAAACCAGTAGTATTCAGGAAATTGCACTGAGCATATCTTTCAGGTGGACGTCTGTATACAAGGGAACGTCGATCACAATGGTAGAGGCAGAATCTAGACTCATCTGTGAAGAGAACTCTTTCTCAATCGGCCTCTTCCCAATGGATATGCTCTCTCGCAAAATCCAAACGCGCCCTTCGATGGGCTGGGGTAAGAGCTGGGCCTCTTGCCGCAACACGAGGCCTTAAATCATATATTCACTGAGGCGATTTCTTATTGTCTGAGTGCTAATTTGCACCTCATGAGTTTGCTCAAGCTGATTTTGAAGGAGGCGAGCGGTTGCAAACCGTTGTCTCAACGAAGAAACTCTCAAGTAACGTTCCTGAAAGACAGTTGTTACCCGTGGTCTACCCTGTCCTGGTCTTCGAACATTCATACCTGTCTCCCTGAATCGCTGCAACATTCTGGATACACTTGTATGAGAAACTCCAAACCTTTCTGCAATTCTTGTGTATGTCCACCCTTCTTCTCGCAAAACTACCGCTTGGGCACATTCCTCTTGGGTCAAATTGCGTGTTTCGCGTTGCATAGCGATCGAGTGTAGAAAATCAAACGAAAGAAAAACTATTGATCACTAGAATTGATCGAGAACAACTGATTTTAGAATGGAGCCAATACATTCAAAATCTGATAATATCATCTTTTTTCATTCCTGCTGGGAGAAAAAAATCTGTATTGAAGAAAAACGTTGAAAGTGGATAACATATGCATGCATAATTCTGATAAAAATAATTATCATTGAGAACACCTTCAGTTGTAGAATAAATTTGAGATTTCCATAATGTGCGTTAATTTTTTTGCGCAGTGTATTTACTACAGGAGGAACTGAAATCTTCCGGGACAGTCTGGTCCATTTTGTTAGCTATTCATTCACAGAAATCTGTAGCATAGGCAGGGTGTGAAAGGTAGATCGTGTAGATTATCTGAATTTCATTAATAAATAAATCATGCATTCGTGTCCAGCCCAGAGCCCACACAGGAGATAGTGCTTTATTTCAGCTACTCACCGCCAGATGCGAGGGTGAAAAATTTCGATTCTCTGAAACACACCTGCGCGCCTGCGCCACTATGAACGGGGGAAGGAACTACAACTAAAAGTGGCTTCAATTCGTTCAATGACGTTGTTCATCTAGGTATATTCAAAATCAATGCTTGGAATCTTAAATGTGTCTTATAATATGGAGGGTTGAGTTACGTTCTATCGTCATGATGCTCTAATTCAGTCGGAATTAATTGAATGATACTTGTAATATAACTCAAGTGTACAATTTATTGGAAAACTGGGAGCAACTAACATGCTTGAATTGCCTTCGATAATGTATGAAGAAAATTGCAAACAGGAAATCAGAAACTTGTAACTCCCGTACGGAATATAAATGACCAGTATATTGAGAATCATGATCCTGCTGCATTCTAAGCATGTGATGCAAAAGGAATGGTTACTCTTCACACTTTCAACAAAAATTAACCTTCTCTTGAATGTTCAGAAGGAATGCTATTGTAATTTCGGCATTTTATGCCTTTTAAATGCATCAATTATCACCATTTGGCTGATCATAAAGGCCTATTCATTTAATACTTATAAAATATTTTTTTTATTATTTCTATCTTTATACCCTCATACATCCCTTCATCAATCAGAAAAAATAAATCGTTTCTGTGTCCCTTTTTTTTTCAGGGATGTAGACCCTTAAAAATGATCAAAAGTATGTTTTTGAGTTTTTATTTTATTTCATCAATTTTCATAAGGGTCATGTTCAAACTCAAATTAGGTAACTTACAGAAATGATGTGGATGTCGTTTTGCAGCTAATATCCTTACGTGTTAGTTCATTGAAAAAAAATATACTTCGATGTGCTAGTTTTTGTACTATTGAGGATTTACTGAAAAATTCAGTAAATTTTTTTCAAGAATTTTTTTATGACATTTTTGAGTAAAGTGTTCTCGAATTGTTCTAATAATAATTGTTCTATAAAAGGTGGTAGTACGATCTTTCAAAAAACAATTTTTTCACATCTGTAGGACCTTTATGTCCAAAGAAATCGATATCAATTTGAAAGGGTCAACTAAAATAAAAAAAATCAATTTAAAATGGCGGCTTTTCCAAAAATAGGGGAGTAAACTCCCCAATAAAGTAGGTATTTTTCTCGATAAAATAAGGTATATTTGATGCCCTTAAATTATTGCTAAGTCATGCCCAGACACACTGTATATTGTAAATCAGCATTGTCCAATGTATTTCTGTGCAAAATTATCAAGGGGTAAGAGCCCCTAAAAACACTATTTTAAAGAAATCACAGTTCTGATTTGCGTTTTCTCGTAGATTCCTGTACAAAAGGTGGTTTTACTTATCATGACGGGGAAAGAGTTGAAACAGACTGTGATACGGTGTGTATCTGCTATAAAGGCACCATGAACTGTAGAGATAGATGCCAACAGCCATTTTTCAGAAGAGGCAAGAAGATAGAAGATCCCATGTGCCAGGAAAAGACAACTGACGATCCTTGCTGTGGTATATTGGTCTGTGCCAGCTCCGGTATGTTTCAATACTTGAAGATTTCATAACTCGTCTTTTTACTGCCAATTAACAGTTGGTATTAAGAGGGTAATCAAATTGCTCAGTTGACAATCGTATTGCAGCTACTGAACCAAAAGAAGTTTGTCAAGAAGGCAACAAAACATACAATCGAGGAGATATTTTCCACAGAGGTTGCGAAGAGACGTGCAGCTGTGATGAAGGTGGAAAAATAACATGTAAACCAAGGTAACGATAAGAATTATTCACCTACCAAACATTAAACTCATCCTGAGCTAAGAATCCTTTCTTGCTGCATCAGTTTTTTTTAAGTCAAACTTTATTCCTTCTTTCCCATAGATGTCTTCCCAGAAACACAGACAACAACATCAAATGCGTCGAAGTTCAAGACCCTGAAGATTCATGTTGCAAAAAATTACTTTGCGACGTCACCCTCAATGATAACGAACCAGAAGGAGGCCTCAAAATAGTCAGCGCCAAGTACCTGAACTCCTCCATGATCAAGATAAAGTTCGAGCCGAAACTGGAAGAAAATGACTCCTCCCCCATAGTAGAGCTGAGTGGCAACCAGAGAGACTGGGTAGCCTACAAACTCCTACCAGGCGGATTCTTGCCAGTTCAAAACGCCACCAAGAACTCCTACATCCGTCTTGATGGTACCTCCGAAGTTTTCAATTTAGAAGGCGCGTCCGAAGCTGTTGGATCTGATTTCGACTCGGACAACCAAAGCTGCACTTACAAAGACAAAAAGTACAAGCTGGACGAGGTGTACAACGACAACTGCACCCATTTATGCTCCTGTAAAAGCACAGGGATGGTCTGCTTGAAACTCGACTGCCCAACCTACTTCGGTACTGACGTCCTGGATTCTACTTGCGTGGAATGGGAGACTGTACCCCCTAACTTCGTGCCTTCTCCACCAATGTGCTGCCCCACCGAGGTTAGGTGTAAGAACAACGGTTCCTGTATTCATAAAGGAGAGATGTACCAAAACTGGCAACACCTACCGTCGAACGTCACTGGTTGCGAGAAGCAGTGCTACTGCGAGATGGGTAAGATCGAGTGCCAGAACGTCTGCCCCCCTATGACTGCTCTACCAGGACCTGACTTACCTTGCCCTCCTCATATGGCCACTGTGGGACATTTGCCCAATGACGACTGCTGCATGCAATGGGTCTGCAAAACTGATGATCATACAGGTAAGGAATTCCTTTGCTGACGATGATGACTATATTATCTTCAATAACTTTGATGTCATTCGTCCATAATTCTCGTTCTTTCCAGAAATTAAACTCATTCACACATTTTTTCAGTACAAAAACATACGACAACAAACTCCACAGACAGCAACAAATTACCTGAAGCTATACTCGGACCATTCGGTTTGACACCAACCAAAACGCCGTCAAAAACTCTCGGACCACTACTTTCCTACGCAAACCCTTCCAAACCTAATGAAACCTATGATTCCTCACCGAAAGATAACCCCTTCGTTCATCAGCATCCCAAAGACGAAGATCCTACATCTAACTTGGTCGCTAAACAAGTCAAACCAAACCAGGAGGTTACTGCAACAAGTCATAGACCTTCCGAGGAGATTCTAGTCACTCCCTTGCCCCCAAATAAAATGGTACCAACTGAAAACGAAAGCCTTAACTTCGTGAACGGACCTATCAACAAGACTCCTCCCAAACAAGCTATGACACCAGGTCTCCTGCCTCAGCAGATACACATAGTAGGAAAAGGTGATGCTGATGATATCTTGAGCTTCATCAACAACCACCCAGAACTGACCAATTATCCTAGTGGCTCCGTCCTCGAAATCCATAAAGTTTCCCCCAAGAACCCTCTGGAAAACCAAATATTCCTCAATCCCCAAATGCCAAATGGCCCTCCAATTCCTCACCAACACCTTTTGCACCAAATTGCACAACAAGGACCTCTCAGCATGGGCTTGCCTCCTGGCATAACTCTTGAACAGATACTAGAGGATTTGCACAAAAACGGTCAATTGTCTGAAGGTGGTGCTTCGGTTTTCACTGTGCCACAAGTCCAAGGAAGGCCTCCCATGATTGGTACGCAACATACGGGACTTAACAGACCTAACAACACGTTTGCAGGTAAGACTTTGGACTGTGGACTACGGTTTTTGGTTGGGAAAACTTTCTTTCAATGTACATATGACATAACATTCAAGTTGAACACGACTAATGAGTAGCTTGGAAAAAACTGTTTATGGACGAAGAACTGACTTCTATACATAATTTTCAACCATTCAACAAAGATATGTAGATATTTCCTCATTCTCACCTTGTTACCAAGAAGGTAAGTGAATACTGGAATGGTACTATCTGGAAAACTAGTGTAAATACAGTTTCTTATGTAAATAATTTTGAGGCTGCAATGGGCATGGTTAAAGACAAAGGTGGAAAAGATAATGAAGACGCATCTTCTGAAATTTATACATTGGAGCCAATAAAAACAAAACCTTCACATCAACAATCTTCTGATTCCAGGTCATCCGTTCCCAGGATTCCCCCACAACTTCCAGAACAACGAAGAAATATCAGTTCATACATTGGAAGCTGTAGATGCCCACACCATAAGACTAGCATTCTTGGTTCCTCCAGTAATAGTAGGTCTGCATGGAAGAGTGGAAGTACGATACACCGACAAGCAAGACGCTATCTTGGACAACTGGGAACTTCAAGTTTTTGCCCCTCCCAACGATCTCATAGCCACACCTCAGCTGGAATTCGACCTTCTAGGTCTTAAAGCTAACACTGAATACAAAATTCAGATCACCATAACCCTCAGGGATCTCCATAACACCCCTACCAGTCAAGTTTACAGGATAAGGACACCTGCAGAAGCAGTTTCGTCCACTCTACCACCATTAATACCCATAGATCCAGAGTTGAACATAGCTGAAGTGAACTCTACGTGGGTAACAGCCGCTTGGCGTAAATTTACAGAGTACGAACTGCAATTCATTGATGGTATCCAGTTGAGATTCAAAGAAATCGATGGGAGGATCTATGCGGCCACTCCTCTGATTCACAGGGCGGTATCTAGTTATACCATAGAGAATCTCAAACCAAACACCAAATACGAGATAGGCATCTACTTCATACCCTTTCCTGGGCAGACTTCTGAGCTTCACGCAGCGCATATGGCCCATTTCACCACAGCTAATGAAGTAGATACGTATGGCTTCAACGTTACTTTGGAAATAGGTCACATCAAATCGACCAGCGTTGAGATTAGCTGGTTTGGTGTTCCTTATCCAGAGGACAAATACGTCAACATCTACAGGGCTATATATCAGAGTGATTCAGGCAAAGAGGACCAGAGCACCTTCAAAATAGCTAAGAGAGATTCCCCCACCAAGACCATTATTGCAGACTTGAAACCAGGGACAAGATACAGGCTTTGGTTGGAAGTTTATCTGACCAACGGAAAGATCAAGACCAGCAATGTACAAGACTTTTTGACCAAACCAAGAGCAGCACCAGTCTTAGGATCGTCATCACATGGTGAGACATAAAACTTTTCGTAGTTTTTCATGTGGCATATATCAGATACTTATCTTTGCTTCCAGCAATTTCAGTAAATGTAGAGATGTATATGAGATAATCTTATTCTTTTCAGACAAATTGTCCAGAGAAGGGGAGTTAGAAAGCAAGGGAGATTACTATGCTCCTCTAGTCATAGTTGCAATCTTAGCAGCAATAGCCATAATGAGTACCTTGGTGCTACTACTTGTGTTGTTGAGGAGACACAATCAGAATATGGCTGCCATCACACCACCCAGCAGAATATGCCAGTCTGCGTATGATAATCCGACATACAAAGTTGAGATTCAACAAGAAACTATGGGTAGGTAGAGATGTGTCTTCCAGAAATTAATAAACTAAATATGGCAGTGTACCTCACCAATCAAATTTTATATATTGAGTCGATTTCTTGCGATTCATAGCTTAATATGCACAACACAATCGATTTCATGTCATTCATGTATCTATATTTTTATTTCCTATTCACAAACTTTAAAATCGAAGGTGTTTGAAAATTATGGAATTTTTAGATTGGTCAGTCTTCTACAGGGGAGATTCGATACATTTTGTACCTACTGCCGACAATTTTCTGAATAGAATCAAACAAAATAATAACTAAGGTTCGTGCTGTCCCTTGAGCATTTGAATTAGGTGAAATTAGAAAGCTTTTTATGTTATTTTTTTTCGATCTGTTTCTGTTCGATGTACAAGTTGCTACTTCGGTTGCTAGCTGTAAAAAGCGAATATATTTGAAGCTCAAGATAACTTGACCAGGGATTATTTTAATTTCTTTTTTTTACAGGTTTATAAATACAACGGATTTCCTCAAAGATGTATATACTGAGTTTAAGTGCTATTTATTAAGTGAGAGAATAAATATGTTATATTTAAGAATTAACAGTATTTTGAATGTACAATAGAGAAATATATTATATTTATTATTTCAAGATTTTTTCTCAATACCAAAATCCAATGGCATGCCAAAAAATTCTGGCTTTGCAACCTAATCGTCGAACCTAGTCATTTGAGACCATTCAGGGCTCAAATTCAGATAAAAATCAGAAAAAATTATATAGTAGTTAACCCAAGTACCCCCACAAATCGACGCCCATGATAGTGGTGCAGGGCTAGAGGAATCGCAAAGATTTTTGGTATGACTCCGTCACTCCCACGGGACCTCAATGGCTGCGTTTATCAAAAAAACCAATTCTTGAGTAGATAGATAAAATCTGCTAACAGACACGGTCCTTTTTTTGTAAAGAATACTCAGGTGTTCTATGTTATATTCTTTTCTGTGTCAGAAACACAAAAAACTGTCAAATGCCAACATGACAGATTTGTTGGCATGAAATTCAATTTTTGTTTATATTTATGTTATATTTTATATTTATAAGTACTGTGTGTGTGACCCACAGACCATTAAAATTAAAAAATAATTGTGGTAAATCTAGAACTGGATCAACCCATTGTCCATTCCCATTGTATTTAATTCCACGTATTATCCAGTTTATTATATTTGATTGCGAAGGAAAAGATTAGAGTTTTATTGGAATAAGGTAATAAAGTGATATAGATAATAATACTTGTAGAGGTTCGAAATGAGAGAACTGTTATCAGAGATAAATCAATACGCCTATTTCCTTATCTTAGGGATAATAGCGATTGTACCTAGCTATTATATCTTCAATGACAGTTTTCAGGTTATTAAAAGCAAGAATATGGAAAGCTTGAGCCCTTTAGATCCCAGTTCGTTTTCAAGACCTGGTGAGATTACCCATGAATCTTTAATTCATAAACAGGTGTAATGAATCTAATAAATTTCAGAACTTGCTCTGGTGACCAATATCGAATTGAACCTTAGTGTAAGTTTTGAGAAGAAAATTTTTAGTGGTTTCGTTATCCTGAAAGTACAAAAAATTGATGCAAGTGCAACTGATGTTGTGAGTAAACTCCAGCTTGGTTAATACCCTGTCTAGACTGAGGAATTTTAAAGATTTTAGATTCAAAAGACTTGAATATTCAGAAGATAACAGAAGTTGATCTTGACACTGAATTGAAATATGATATTGGTGAATTATTTGGGGAATTTGGACAAAAAGTGACAATAGAATTGCCAAATAAAGCTGGCACTGAGTGAGTAGATAGTTGTCAGGAAGAAATGCAATTAAGGTTGATCTAACTTTTTTCAGTTATGTTCTCAAAATTGAGTATGAAACAAGTCCAAATGCTAGTGGTTTACAATGGCTTTCACCAGATCAAACTTCTGGAAAGAAGCATCCCTATTTGTTCAGTCAGTTCCAGGTAAAATGATTATTCCAAATTCCAAAATATTTCATGAAGTTACTGAACTTTTTATTATCTAGGCTGTTCATGCACGGTCATTCCTGCCTTGCCAAGATACCCCGGGGGTAAAGACGAAATATAGTGCAACTGTAAGTTTATTTTCTTTTATAGAATTTGGAAAAATCAAACATTCATAAGTTATTCTTCAATATAGGTTTTTGTGCTGAACATTTCTTTATATTAAGCTTTTTTCTTGATGTTACATTTCCTGTACAAAGTTGAATCGAAGAATTTCTTCATCAGATTTCGGTCCCCTCCCAACTAACAGTTCTCATGTCCGCAATAAGAGACCATGTCAGGGAGCTTCATGACGGCAAACTCTTCCATTTCATTCAAGACGTACCGATACCGTCATATCTCATTGCGATAGCAATAGGTGCTCTTGAGTCGAGAAAAATTGGACCCCGTTCCCATGTGTGGGCAGAGAAAGAGATAATAGAGGAGAGTGCTTTTGAATTCGCCAATACTGAGCACCAGTTGCAGACGGCTGAAGCTATTTGCGGTCCTTATGTTTGGGGCATCTACGATTTGCTGGTACTGCCACCTAGTTTTCCGTATGGCGGTATGGAGAATCCTTGTCTGACTTTTGTGACTCCAACTCTCCTGGTAAGGAAGTAGTCCATAAAAATGGTGATTTGAAGTGGTATTGATAATGGTATTTTGTTCAAAAAATAGTGTATAGACTGAGATCAAATGTTTTCTGGATTGTATTCGAGGTTGTTTCTTCTATATTCCCTCAGGCAGGTGACAGATCGTTGGTAAACGTGGTGGCCCACGAAATAGCACACAGTTGGACTGGTAATCTCGTGACCAACAAGAACTTTGAACACTTTTGGCTTAACGAAGGATTCACAGTTTTTATCGAGAGAAAAATAGTAGGAAGGCTTTTGACTCCTATGGATCAAGACTTTCAGGCGCTCGAAGGACTTGCTGATCTCAAAAATTGTGTATGTGAAATATATTTTCGTTTATACAGGGTGGCCAAAATTCGATGTCCTTGAACTGCATGGGAGCTAGAGAAATGTTTTCCGAGTCTTTTTTCACGCGATTGTGATAACGGAAATTGACTCTTGAGAGATTGAGAAAGATTCGAATTTTGGCTCCATTGTTTGCTAAAATTTTATCAAACAAGTGTTCCATTCTACAGGCATTTTGTTACATACATTTATGAGAGTGAGATAACCTTTTATGAACGAAAAAATGAAATTTCGCGTAAATTCTTCGATATACCTGTATGGAGAGTACCAACAAAAATTTAACATCAATTCACTTCAAAAGAAACCGTTTTTAAATATGATTATTCTATTTCCTGAATATAATTAACCAATAAAAAGATTATATTCACTTATTTTTTGAAATAGATTCTTTCAAACATAAAACGAAGGCTTTAACTCTATCCATTTAGTGTCCTTTTTTGGTACATTGAATTCAGGACACCCTGTACATTGAAAAGAATTCTACTGTATTCAGTGGGATTACAGAGTATTTCACCCTGACTTCTGGATTTTCTCCACTTTAATTTGAAGAAATATACTGAGAAATCGAAATTCACTCAGAAAAGGAATATACAAAAAAATAGTGACTTACTTTTATCTGTTTGGCAATAAATAAAAAGTATTCGATCATTTCAACCTATTTCAACCTGACTTCTGGATTTTCTCCACTTTAATTTGAAGAAATATACTGAGAAATCGAAATTCACTCAGAAAAAAAAACAAAAAAAATAGTGACTTACTTTTATCTGTTTGGCAATAAATAAAAAGTATTCGATCATTTCAACCTATTTCAACCTGACTTCTGGATTTTCTTCACTTTAATTTGAAGAAATATACTGAGAAATCGAAATTCACTCAGAAAGGGAAAATACAAAAAAAAATTGTAACTTTCTATCAAAACGCAGAATTGTGTTTTGGAATCAGAATTGTTGTTCCAACCTACTGGAATATTCACAGGTAGATCGTCTTGGAAAGGATAATCCCTTGACTCGCTTGGTTGTTGACTTGAAGGGTTTACACCCCGATGATGCTTTCTCCACTATTCCTTACGAAAAAGGTCAAACTTTTTTGAGATATTTGGAAGAAGCAGTAGGAGGACCAAGTGAGTAAATTTGTTCAATTAAATTTTTCTTATTTCATATTTTTCTTGAGATATTCGAAAAGAGCAGTAGGTGGACCGAAAAAGTGCATTAGTTAAATTTTTTCGAATTCATATGTTCGCGAAAATAAAACCAGATGGTTCTGAAGTGATAATAACATAAATATGTTAGAATAAGATAGTGGACAGTATGAAATTGACTACAATGGAATCATTGTCTAATTTTAATTTTTCTTTGTTGTGAAGTTTTGTGAATGTTTGAAAGTGCTCAAAATACACCAAAATGGTAAGTACCTATTTTTTCTCAAATATTTTTATAGCTGTAACTGTCGAATTCCATATTATCGAAAAGGAAACAGGAATGTTATAATTTTGTGAAATTTTCGTTATTCTAAAATTAAAATCGAATCATGGGATCCCTTCCTTTTGATTCCAAGCATCAAGGTATACACTGTGACAAATTAAAAAATGTCAAAGGGCTATATTCTCCTTTCTTAATGTCATACAAAATTAGAAGAAAAACTACTTCTACCTAAGAAACGTATTATTCCTTGAATTTTTTCGGAAAACCGATATTCCCAATGCCATAAATTCTAATCGTTCCAGATAACAAATCTAGACTACCCTGTGGATGACGAAGGGAACACAGCACTGCACATGGCGGTGAAAAAGGGCAACTATCAGGATGTATTAACAATCCTGCGGTTGGGACCGGACATTCACAAAAAGAATTTGGAAGACATGGCTCCGATCCATCTAGCCGTAAAAATGGGACACCAACACCTGATAAACCTCCTCCTGAACCATGGTGCAGACATCGAACATATCGGTAGAGATGGATACAGACCCCTCCATATGATTTGCATTTCGCCAAAGCCGATGCAATGCTTGACCAAGCTTGTGGCCAATAGAGTGGACATCAACTCCAAAGATAGTATTTTAGGAAGCACCGTATTGCAATTGATGGTCAAATGGAAGTACGAAGAAGTCGAAGTGATCAAGGCACTTATCGCTCTCAGATGTAACATCGATTCAATCGATGCACTAGGAAACACTCTGTATCATCATATGGCCAGGAAGAGCCAATTTATGAAAGAAGAAGATGTCAGAGAAATTGCAAGACTGATTTTTCGTAGTAGGATCAGTGTGAATATAAGAAATCGCGAAATGGAAAGCCCTCTGCTTGTTGCTTTTAAAAATGACAATTACGTCTTTGCATTATTGCTACTGCAAAATGGGGCAGAGTTGCTCTTAAATTGCGGTAATGGCATAACTCCTCTTGATTACGTTATACTTAAAGAAGACAGGCAATTCTTGATGGATATTACTTTATTTCTAGAATGCTTGTTGCGTTCTGACATCATTTTAAATACTCTAATTTTACATAAATTAGCATGTTATGCATTTTCGTATCCATTTTATGACTATTTACAATATTCAATAAGGTGCTACTATTATGGATTGTATTTTTGAAGGCATTCATTTAGTCCTGTTTTTTTTGTAGTATATTTTATCGTTGTTTAGTAACAATCGTACTAAATCTGTATTTTTCGTCTTGACAAATATGCAACTTTTATTATATTAATTCACATATATAGGTGTATTTAGATTGTATTTTAAAATAAAAATATATTTATTCTGAAGATATCTATCAGAACTCCCTTAATTTCCATTTCCCCATTTGAAGGGAATACATAGGACTCAAAGTTAGTTTAACGAGAAACCTTTTGAGGAATTCAATCGCGCGACTAGAACAAATGACGTGTTTAAGTTGGGACAGCCTGTATATCAGTTTTAACTGCATTTACTGGCCTAGGATCCTTCAGGTTGAAATTATAAGTTCTCAAACTAGAAACGCTTCGCGAAATATACAAGAGTTACAAATTCGAATACATTGACCCAACTTTTTTCTTTGGATTCCATCTAGGCTCTTTTTGAAAACTTATTGTGATATATTGGCTAATTTAAAGAAGGAGAGTTAACTTTTGATGCCCTTGTTCTCAGGTGTCTTCGAACCATTCCTCAGGAAATACTTCGAAGCCTATAAGTTCAAATCGGTGGACACCACAGACTTCAAGACTTTCTTCATTAAGGAGTTCTGTCCGTGCGGCAAAGAGAACAAAGTGAAACAGATCGATTGGGACCTCTGGCTTCACGGGACCGGTCTCCCACCTTACGTGCCCGATTACGACAATACAGTTGGAGAGATATCGATCCAACTCTGTTCCACGCTGTCTTCATGGAACGAAACAGCGGAACCTCCACCTGTAAAAGCCGACGACGTGAAATTCATGACTGCCAGTCAAATAATCTATTTCCTGCAGTTGGTACTGGATGAACCCACCGTTTGGAGTATCATTAAATTGAAGGAGTTGGAAAAAATATTCTCTTTGGCTAAAAATAAGAATTCCGAGATTAAACTTCGTTGGTTGAGGATCTGCATGAAGTCTAAATGGGAGGAAAAAATACCGCAGGTTTTGCACTGGTTGAATGAAGTTGGAAGGATGAAATATGTAAGACCGTTGTATAGAGATTTGTACAATTGGGAAGCGGCAAGGAGTAAAGCTGTTGAGAATTTTAAGGCGAATAGACGGTACATGATGCATGTTTCGGCTTATACTGTTGAGAAAGATTTACATTTGAATGAATAAAGTTTTATGAAACGTTTGCCACGAGTTTAATTGACTGAGACCCACATATTTTGAATTATGAAGATTTGCTCAGACAAAAATACAATAATCACTGCATTAAGTAATAAAAATGGTTGCAATTTATTGTGAATATGTTGAAAACCGTAGTGGAATGAGAGCCCACTATTCATAACCAATAAAAACAAAAAAAATTTATTTATGGTTTTTATTCTTGTCATAAATATAAAATTCCACAATTTATTTATCAAGCCTACACAGAGGGTTCCTTTGAACCATCTCTAAATCCACTCTAGGCCCTACCAAGTCCCTGATATTATTAAAACCATATTTAATCATTGTTGGTCTCTCCAACGATAAACCCCAAGCGATCACATTCACATCTTCCGGCAAACCCATAGGCAACAACATTTCCGGCCTGAAAATACCAGAGTTTCCAATTTCAATCCATTTCTTCAAACCTGGGTGGAAGCAGAAAATTTCCATGCTAGGTTCTGTATAGGGATTGTATGCAGGTTTGAATTCTAGTTGCGTAATGTTCAGTTTTTTGAAGAACTCCGAAATGATTCCAATTAGATTTCCCAAATTGAGGTTATAATCTGCAATTACTCCTTCCACTTGATGGAATTCGGCTAAATGAGTGGCATCCAAAGTCTCATTTCGGAAAACCCTATCTATACTGAAGAGTTTGGTCGGTTTGAATTCCTTCTCTTGGGCTAATTTATATAACATTCTGGCGCTTACAGCAGTTGTGTGGGTACGTAATAAATTTTTCTGAGCTTCTTCGATCTTCCAGTTATATCGGTATCCTACCGAGCCATAACCACCAACACTATGTACAGTTTTCACCCTCTCTAAGTAATCACTAGGAAAATCATTGCTGAGTTTTGGATCAGAAATGAAGAATGTATCATGAGCATCTCTTGCAGGATGCTGCTGAGGTTGGAACAAAGCATCGAAGTTCCAGAATGAGTTTTCAATGAAATTGTTAGTAGGCATTTCTGTGAAACCCATTTCCAGAAATATTTGCCTGAATTCGGCCCTTACTTTGAGAAGGGGATGGAGAAATCCACTGTCAGGGGGAGCTCCTAAAGCTTCGAAGTTATATTCCTTAAACTTCAAATCTTTCCAACTACCTGAAGAAATCATGTCGGTTGTTAGATCGGTTTCTAATTTTGGTAATGTGACACTGAACTCAGGGCCTTTTTTCAATAAGAAACTTTTAATTGTAACTTCTTGGATCAGTTTTCGTTTTTTATAGTCTTGTTTATCCTTATCACTTATCTCCGATAATTTACCATCTTTTATTTGAATCAAATTTTTCTGAACCTTATCATCAATACTATCTACTTTCTTCTTAACAATAGCTTGTCCAGTACTCTTATCCAGTTGTATCCATCCTGCAGCCAAAGCTTTACTGAAACCTATTTTAGAATTTGGTAATTTGTTGACTTCAGCTTGCAACATCCCATTTTCTGGTATTGCTCGGAATATGAGTGCCTCATGACTACCATTGGCTACAAAGAGCTTTCCTTCAGCTGTAAGTTCCAAATATTTGTGTGTTTGTGGCTCGACTGTGACGAGATTGCCATGGGCTTCTATACTTTTAAGGGCACCTACAACCTTCTGGTGATCTTGTTCGAATGTTTTTGCTAGTTCAAGAGTATCTATAGATTCTTTTTTGGTTAATTCTCTTAGAATACTCTCACTTAATTCCGACATAATTTCCAATATTTGGTTTTTGGGTCCAAAGTATTCAAATTCAAGGAATTCCAGGCAATATGTGG
This sequence comes from Adalia bipunctata, assembly GCA_910592335.1. Lineage (NCBI taxonomy): Eukaryota > Metazoa > Arthropoda > Insecta > Coleoptera > Coccinellidae > Adalia > Adalia bipunctata. Next base: position 63,293,276 of record OU342949.1, read on the forward strand.
AATAGGCTTGTGTAGTACATGTACTATGTACTATTAGGAACCGGTTCCCATCACTGTACTAAAAGAAACGTTTCCCAATCTCCATTCTTAATAGTACTATTCGGTCTTTTAGTACATCTACGAGAGAGAGCATAGCATTTTAGTCCTTATATACGACGGCATAAGGTTCATATTTGCTTAGCGCTAGTGAACTATTGGGAATTATTCGGTCTTTTAGTACGTTGAAAGGAAGGGAATTTGGTCCATATCCCCATGAAATACGGGTCACATTGCCTCAACGTTTCCCTTATTCGTTCATTTGTGTCTCTAGTACATCTGGAAACGCTTAGCGCTCATGAAAGAACGAACTATTGGGATTTATTCGGTCTTTTAGTACATTCAACGGGATGGGAATTTGGTCCTTATTCCCTTGTACTTACGACTCATATTGCCTTAACGTTTCCCTTATTCGTTCATTTGTGTCTCTAGTACATCTGGAAACGCTTAGCGCTCATGAAAGAACGAACTATTGGGATTTATTCGGTCTTTTAGTACATTCAACGGGATGGGAATTTGGTCCTTATTCCCTTGTACTTACGACTCATATTGCCTTAACGTTTCCCTTATTCGTTCATTTGTCGAGTGCCCTAGTACATTTGGGATCGCTTAGCGCTCAAGAAAGAACGAACGATTGGGATTGGGATACATTCACTTATTCGGTCTTTTCGTATATTCAACGGAAAGGGAATTTGGTCCATATTCCAATGGACTTACGGCTCATATTTCCTTAACGATTCCTTTATTCGTTCATTTGTGTCTTTAGTACATAGTACATTTGAGATCGTTCAGCGCTCAAGAAATAACGAACTATTGGGATTGGTATACCTACATTCATTTATTAATTTATTCGGTCTTTTAGTACGTTGAAAGGAAGGGAATTTGTTACGGCTTTCGCGGACTCGCGGCCATTTGGGAATTGGTCCATATTGAACCATTTTCTCAATAGTACTATTAGTACTAATAGTACTATTAAGGTGTACTAGTTCACTTCTCGAATTGTACTAGTACAGAGCGATCCCACAAGTGACCGAGCAAGCACAAGCCTAATGTGGAAAAATTATTGTATGGTTATGGTAAATTCTAGATTGAGGTTAGAAAAGGGATGTCTCCAGGGATGACAAGATTACGATACGATATCGATGAATTTTTTTGAGGGCGTTGAGAAATAATCTTGAAATTTAGATATTTTCTGATAAATTAATAAATTTGCAGTAATCGTATTGATTTTTCAACAATTAATTATAATGCATATTTGAGTTCGATAAAGAATTCGAAAATATATAAAAGTTCGCACATGCCTGAAATAATATTCCAAGAAAGTAATAAAACTGCTGCTAAAAACGACTGAATAATTAAAAATTGGAATAGTACTGGTAGGTACCAGAAAACAGAAGGATGAAATGAAAATTGAAGAAAAACCCACATTGGCTACTGTTAGAATTTAATCAATATACCTAAATATAAATTTCTTTATCTATCTCAATACATAATCAGAAGGATAATCAATAATTTTAGGAAATTGTTTTACGTAGTCTGCATCATAATGATCCAACCTCTTTGGCTTAGGTCGGAGCTGTTTAATTTGGTTAGAAACATTCTTGATAAGATCTTGAGGTACATTACTGTCAGGGAAAATATGTAACCTTTCCATTGTATATCTTCTCTGAATATTTCCATTCATACTGTTGTAAACTGCTTTTTTCAATATCTGAAAAAATCAACACATGACCAATGAAATATTGAAAATTTTGTCTAGATCTTATACCATTTTAGGGTCTTTAGTGTGTAATTCCCAAGCTAAGGTCCAACTGGCACCTCCTGGATATCCAGTATGATGAAAATAAGCCCTTTTTTTCCATTCGTCTCCAGGTAAAGCTATGGCTTTGCTATTTATTACTATTACATGATCTCCACAGTCATCTTACAATATAATTATAGTCAGACATTTATGAAACTGTGCAAAAATTCACTTACTTAGAGGATGATATATCGGTTTGTGCATCCCCATCAAGTACTTTCTCAATAACTTGGCTGATTCAAAGGGATTCTGCCAAGATGCATCATATAAGTGCCAGATCCTTGCAAAAGTAGCCCATTGCTGAAAGTTGAGTACTTGGGTAGATACTTATGTGTTTGGAATCCAAAAATTACCTGCACTCTTTTTAATGAGCTCATTATCCTAAAGAATCTAAAAAGCAATTTTTTTTTAATTAAAATAGGGTTATTGAAATATCAAAATCACAGAATATTATACCAAAAATAAATCAACCATCATATCATTTTCTATGATCATTTGTGCACTCCAGAAAAACTTCTATTTTCTATGGTTGAGAAAATTGTTTATGTCTGTGGTTTTTAGAAGCCATTTTATTTCAGTTCCCGTATTCGAAGTTCGAACGACAACCGACAAATCTTGCAAAGGTGAATTGTGAATTTGACGGCCATCTTGTTTCCGTTTTGAACGGTGAGATTTGTAGTGGATTTAAAATATATATTAGTCCGATTCACTCGGAAAATCTTGTGTGATTTTGACACGAAGTATGTTATTGTTACTTTATTGGTAATATTTTGTGTTTCATTCTGATAAATAGTGTTTTTCGTTGTGTTTTTAGGTGAGGGAGTGCCGTGTCATCCATTGTGTCTGTTATTGGTGTGTGAAGTGCGTATGATCACCTCTAGTAGAGACAAAATAACAGTAAGAATACAAAACAGCATGAAGAGAAGTAGTGATAGAGATACTCCTCCAAGATCTAAGAGATCCCGTTCAAGTATGGGTCGATACGATGATAGTTCCGACGAGAGAATATCCCCGGATAGAATAAGACGCCGAACTAGTCGGGGCCGATCACCAAGCCCACGACCACGGTATCGTTCACCCCACAGAGAAGAATATTTGATACCCCCAGAACGTTATCCCTACAAAGTTTTGTGTGTGAGTGCCCTACACCCCAAAGCAAGTGACGAAGTCATCAAGGATACTCTGTACCGCGAATACAAGAAATATGGAGATCTTAGTATCAAACTGTCACGCGATCTGGATGAGAGGATAGCTTACGTTTGTTTCCGTAGTTCTGAAGATGCTAGAGATGCGAAGCATGGTAAACCCAGAATAATCATTTATGACAAGGTCGCTATTGTGGAACCGGTGTATGAGAAACCTCGTTCAGCTGATGTTTACTACAGGCCTCGTTCAATAACACCTGAATATGATAGAGGATACTATGCAAGATCACCGGAACGTTTAAGAGCGGTTGATAGATATGACAGAGCGTACGGACCCCCTTTGGTACCTGTACATAGAGATTATAGGAGGGAAGCTTTACCTGCTCCGCATGATTATCTTGCTCGCCCTCCAATGCATCATCCCCCTCATCATTTACCACCCAGTCATTATGGTCCTCCAAGGCAGCACATGCCTCGTGTACCATATGAAAAACCTGAAAATAAAAAAGATAAATTTCCCAATTACCTTCACCATGTCCAACCCGAAGATGATCCTTTGGCAACACGAACATTGTTTGCCGGTAATTTGGAAATTAACATAACTGAAGAAGAGCTTAGGCGCATCTTCGGTAGATATGGTACAGTGGAAGATATCGATATTAAGAGACCACCTCCAGGTACTGGCAATGCCTTTGCTTTCGTCAGATTCAGTACTTTAGATATGGCTCATAGAGCTAAAGTAGAATTATCAGGCCAGTATATTGGTAAGTTCCAATGTAAGATTGGATATGGAAAAGCCACTCCAACCACTCGTATTTGGGTTGGAGGTCTTGGCTCTTGGACTTCAGTTCCACAATTGGAACGAGAATTTGATAGGTTTGGTGCAATTAAGAAAATCGACTACACTAAAGGTGAGAGCCAAGCATTTATTTTATATGATAGTATTGACGCTGCCCAAGCAGCTGTCAAGGAAATGAGAGGTTTTCCTCTTGGCGGTCCTGAACGTAGGTTGAGGACTGATTTCTCAGACGTGACCCCAGGTATTGGCTACAGACCAAAGAGCGCATATCCACCAGCTGAAGAAGGTCCTGACTATAGGCGAGGAGGAGATTACGGTTATGACTATGATGATTACAAGTACAGGGGTAGGGCTCCATACTCGGAACGAAGGGCAGGTAGTCGTTCTCGGTACGATGGAGCCCCTGACGAATGGGGCAGAACCAGACCTGATGATTTCGAAAGAAGGAGGTCTGGCTCTCGTGGTGGAGACAGATCTAGGTCTAGATCAGCCCGTAGATCTCCTGATTCAGATTCAGACAGTGGATCTCGTAGAGCAGGACTTCTTGCTTCAAGTCGTACCTTGCCAGAAGTAGCACGAAAATGCACAACTGTCTGGCAAGGAGCTCTAATACTCAAAAATTCTCTATTCCCTGCCAAATTCCACTTAATGGATGGGGATACTGATATCATAGATGGTCTGATGAAGGATGAAGAGGGTAAACATCAACTAAGAATTACTCAGAGACTTCGACTGGATCAACCTAAATTGGAGGATGTTCAAAAACGTATCTCTAGTGCTAGTTCGCACGCAATATTTTTAGGTTTAGCTGGTTCAACAGCGTCTGTAGCTAATGAAGATGCTTCAGTTCAAACTAGGCCTCTAAGAAATCTAGTTTCATATCTCAAACAGAAAGAAGCAGCTGGGGTGATTTCTTTATTGAACAAAGAAACCGAAGCTACTGGAGTGTTGTATTCCTTCCCTCCTTGTGCATTTTCCACTGAGCTCCTAAAACGATCCTGCCCCAATCTTTCTGACGAAGCGATCAAAGAGGATCACTTGATTATTGTTGTGGTACGTGGTGGCACAGCTTAAATTGTGCTTCCCTTTTCTTATCCTTCATCCTGAATTTTTTTTGCTTTGATTCAAATAAGGTCATTCTACACATGAAATCATATATGTTCTATTATTTTCACTGATCAAATTTGTTTTTTGAAATGACCTTATTTTATCAGTTGTGTGCACAGTTAATTTCTATCAAACTTGTCACATCTGAAAAACTGTTTTATGAAATAATCTTGAAACTTTTTTTGCTTCAGAATCCCTATTGTGATTTTTTGTTCATCTTTCCTTGAGTACTAATTTGTCATTCTTTCAGGAAATTGGTGAACAGCGATGAATTTTAGTGTATCATGTTTGTTATTATAAGCAAACAAAAAAAAAACTATGTAAAACTTCGTAGTGAAGTGCAATTAGATTGTAAGGTGGTTGCAGTTCTTTCTCATTCATTTCTGTTCCATACAATGAGTGATTATTTTTTTAAAAGTTTTATTTATCAGACAAACTGGACCAATGTGAAAGAACTGTATAAATTACAGTGTTAAGTGAAAGTTGTCAACTTTAAAAATAAATTCTTATAGTTAATTTTGTGCAGTTGGTGTTTTTTGAAGGTGTATTCAATGAAAACCAGAATCTTTATTTTGAAATTGTGATTTTTGTTAAATCAATCAAAGTTATAATAGTGTTGTGTGAAACGACGGAAATAGATTAGTTCCTTACGTATGTGTCTTTATTCCCCACTTACCTAGAGGAATATTCTTGGGGGAATTGTTGAGTTTTTTGTGTTGCAACTTTCGAATTGATCAACTTCTGCAGAAGTGCTTCTCCGACACTTTCAAGTGAGTTTTGTGCAATGAGAATTTTTAAACGTTGTTCTGTTTAGTGCACAAGTGATTAGATTGGATTTTGGTAAAGTATGTTTGAAGGTTTAGTTAATTTTTTCATAAGAGAGTATTCAGATTTTGGCACAACTTTCAATGAGAAGGCGCCATATTGAAACTGTGGAAGTGATTCAGGTAATAAAACATCATCATGTGAGGAATTATTTTGTCAAGAATTCTAATTAAATGATTATTTTGTGCAATTAATTTTTCGAGAAATTTATGTTCTGGGATTGTGACCATACAACTTATAGTATATTCTATGAATTCAAATTGAGTACCTCATTTTTTTCTGTGGCCATTTTTTTATAAAAATATAAAACGAACAGCAGTAACTTTGATTGGCAGATAATTGAAGAATCAAGAAAGTGTGGTTTTGATCTTTACCGAGATCTTTACCCATTGAATATGTTGCCCTGCATGAGATTTCATGAATTAAGTTTATGAATCCTTGAATTGAGTTTCATAATTTAACTTTCAGTTGAAATTTTTTTTTGGTTGCTGAGGTACAGTATCATCATTTTATCATGTTCTTTTTTGCCAAATGTCTATGTTGTGCAGTCAGGTTGTCTGAACATAGTTTGGAAGTTCGTAACCTTTTTTGTTTGTTCTGCCATGAAATTGTTTTACTGCCTGTGCTTCCAATTTACTGCTCTCATTAGAAAGTTTCGAATTATCTTTAAAACTCGTTTTATACATACAAATGCATATACATAATGAACAACACTAAAATTTCACCATATTGTTTTTACAAATAGAACACTCAAATTTAAAGATATTGTGTTGGATATCAAATGAAAGATATTGTGGAAACGACAAATGAATTTTTTTCAGGTGCACAGTTCAAGAAAATATTCGAAAATTGGTCATTTGATACCCTAGCTGTATGGATGCGTCTGCTGACCATTTCCGTAAATATTTTTCAACAACGGAAACTAATTCAAAAACCTTTGTTAGTCCTTGTCTGCAAATTAGTTTATAGCCTCGGAGTCTTCTGTTGTTATCTAATTAGTATCAAAATTGCAGTCACTTTTTAATATTTGGCACATAAGTAGTAGTAAATTTTTACACGATTGTAGAAAACAATTTTCGTGACACCATAAATAATAACACAAATTAAGACAAATCACTCGTCCATAGGTATAGGTACCAAAAAACGATAATGCAAACTTTGTTTGAACAATTACATTGAATGATCTAAGCTGGATGAAACGGACTTCAGTTTCGTTGTTTTTACTGCATCTTTAATCCGAAGTCCTGAAAATTTCAAATTTCTTTCAGATGTAAGGCACAAAGCAGGATTTTATGGTAGGTATTTCAACTTGCAATATCGATCTAATGCTGAACAAACTTTCTGCAATTTATATTCATTGAACTAAACCGAAAAATATTTTAATTTGTAGTTTTTTTGAGCGCCCGTTCTACTTCGATTAGCATAAATCATTTGGTCACGACGTCAGGCTTTATTTATCAGCTGATTCATGTTCAAAGAATAATTTTTGAAATATCGAGATTATTTGAATTATTGAATTTCATTGACGAATAAAATAAAATCCGTGCATTAAAATGTATTAATTTGAATTTTAAAATCTTCATATCAATTGAGGTTAGAAAGTTGGACCGTTTTGAATATAGGTTAACTTGAAGAGTAGTTTAATCCGAGTTATATTTTTTCAATTATTAATCTGAGGTTTATCAGTTTGAATTACATAATTAGGTTCTATAATATTTTTCAGCTTGGTTTGTTCTCATGGAAAGTTTATAAAGGTATGTTTGGGATATTTTAGTTTACTATTTTTTACTTTGAATAGATTAATTTATGAATTCTTTTGATTTCAATAAATTGATGAATAAGGAAAAGTTTTCTTTGCTTTACCCCTTAAATGATGCAAGAATATGTATTAAGTGATTCTCACCAAAGGTGTAACAACAAAAAGCTCTACGTAGAATTGTTGATATGAAAAATGTCTGAGGATTAGGATCCAAAGACAACCTCTCATTAATTAATCATTGAAGAAGGCTGAGAAGGATCATACCTGTGATTTAAATTCGAAATTATGCTTATATAGTCATTAACTGAAGAAAAATTTTTTTGTTCTTGAAGATCAGCTATTTCAGACTACTGCAGTGTCCAAAACGAAGAAATAAAACATATTTCACTGACATTCATATAATAAATTACAGGATGAAAATTCTAAAATAACATATGTCATAAAATTCATAAATTTAACATATATCTTCAATAAAGTTCAATAGTGAATTACAGAAATATAAAATTATCAACATATACAGGCATTCTTATGCATACAATCCCGGTAGATTCATTATTCAGTCGTTAATCATTCTGTAACATTTACAAATTCGGTGCTGGAAATATTTTCAAGTTCATTATAGGGATTGAACCGTCATCATAACTTCTGGCTTCAGATACGTCAAATTCTCCACAGAATTGATACTCTCAACTATATCTGCATCGAATTGGAAATTCAAGATCGAAGCCGGTACAAGCTTCAACTGAATCAGTGTTTGATCATGATCGTTCGGTTCGAATTTATGTCCTGTTGGAGCCGTAAGTATGAAAGGCAACTCGTGTTCCAAGTTAGATTGAACAAAATCAACAACTTCAGAGAATTTCTCATACACACTAAAAGTACCCTAAAACATAATTGTTTGAAATGAAATAAAGTTCAATTTAGAAACACAAAATTTTCCAGTGAAAAATTACCTGCAAATATAATCCATCAGGGAATCTGACCCTTATCAAGGCAAACTTGTACTTCCTAATTTCCCTAAGTTCTTCTTTTTCTCTCATAGCTTTTGTCCTCAATTGCAACTGTTTTTCCATTGCTTCACTTCTAAAAACAGAAAATCATATATCTCAACTTTTATTTTGCTGTATAAAGATGTTAATTTACTTCAGCTGTTGTTCCTTCTTAATTTCTTCTGGAGAAAGTGCATAAAACTCAGAGGGGAGTTCAATCCTCCTCATTGCCTCTCCTGGTGATAATACCTGAGTGTTCCTATCCAGTTCCAGCTCTACTCGGTCCTCAGATTTCAAAGATTCCCTCAAAAACTAAAAAAAAAAGTTATTCTTGATCTTATAGATATTTATTATAACTTACTTCTAATACATTGATGCCATCAATATTTTCAGGGTTGAACACCCAAAAGTCCTCTTCTACACCATTATTTTCTAGTTTAGTGGGCCGGAAGCCAGCTGCAAACAGAAGTTCAGTGGCTCCTAAGATTGGTATTACCTTATCCCTAAAGGTAGCATTGGAGCATCTTATTTTATGAAACTTTGTTTCAGTAGGGTTTCCAATTATGTTATCCAAATATCTGACTAGAACATCCACACATTCTGTGATCTAAAAGGAAAAAAAATAAGTATCCCTCAGAAACCAATCAAGCAAAAATAGAGTTACGATTTCAAAGAAATACCTTTGTTCTATTGAAGTTACAGGAGTGAATGATTAAACAAGCAGTTAGACCTCTTTCTTCTTCAAGTTGTTGAAATAGAAATTCCTTTACTTTAGCTCTCCAATCTTCCTTTGTTAATATATCTTCACTAATTAAAGAACATCTGAAGTACACTCCTATAATACGCAAAAGTTAAACACAACCCGCAATAACGTCTTAGGTGGTTACCATTAACAGCTAAATGCGGAGATGCTTCTAAATGAACTGGATTACTGCTAGTATGAGGAGTTGCATCTTCCACCTTAGACTTCTTTTCAGCTTCCAACTCCTTTCTAACTTGGGCTTGAATAGCAGCTAAGGAAGTGTTAAAAGGGGTATCCTTTCTTTGACCACTTAGACGTAATAATGCAGCTTCAGCAGCTTGCCGAGTGGCATCGGTAGGTTCCTGTCTTTTCATAGCATTTCCACTTTTACTTTTATTAATAACCGAGGAGCTTGAAGTATTAGCTGACTCCGTCATTTTATGTCCTGGTCCTGCTAACTTGAACTTAGCTTCCAGTTTTTTTTTAGCAAAGAATTTCTTGATTTTATCAGCCATTTTAAATTCTAGGGGAATGTTCTTTGGGTAGTTTTAGCTTAGAAACGCTCGCTTTTAGCTCCTCTATAGCTTTAATTGTTGCTGTTGGAATGATAATTTTGAGGCGATACAAATATTTTATATATGATTAATGTTACCTGGTTTCATAAACTGATCTGAAATACGTTTATTGTAAATCCTCCAAGCAATGAAGATCAACACGAAATTCAAGACAATAATAATGAAGTATGCCTTCAGATCCGACAATGTTTCAAAAACACTGGTGATGTTTGAACTTTCTTCGCTGTTTATTAGAAATACTGAATTCAGGAAATAACCGCAAAAGGTACTCCAAGAAAAATTTATATATTCGAGTATGGAAGTGTTGTTCAAGTGGTTAGAAAAAAATGTGTTCATAACTTTCGCTTTTCATCTGACAAATTCGTTGGAGAAATAAACGGATCAAAATCATTTTTCCTCAACAGATAACGAGATGACATTGACAACTTGTTTGTTGACAGTTCTGTCAAAACAAACCCTGGTACGCCAAATGTCAAAACAAAGAGGAGCAACTCATCGAAAAAGTATTCTTTAGTTGAATTAAAATTTGGGTTCGTAGTGGCACAGAATACCTAACTACACAGAAGCGTCAGTAAGCGTCGGCACTTTGATCTTCAAGGGGCAAATTTTCGTGACCTTCATTCTCTGTTAGGTAGTACATATGTCACTTTTGAGCGGCAAATTTGATTTGAATGGTCAATGGTTCACATAACAAAGGAGTTTTAGTTTTTGATTTATCAACAATCAGAATCATACCAAAAAAAACGAACTTCAGCGGTCCATCGGGAAGTTTAAATTTAATTTTGACATATGTACTACCTAGCATGGCAGAAGCGTCATCCCATAGAGTGACGCTTCTGTGTAGTTAGGTATTCTGTGGTAGTGGTTCTAGGTTCCTATTTTGTACCGCTGGCAAATCTGTCTTATAATAAGCCTTTATAATAATAATAAGCCTTCAATCGGGGCTATTCACTAAGCAAAGTTGTTATGGATAGCAACTGTAAATCGTCGTTATCCCATGCTTATTACATGGGATAACGACGATTTACAGTTGCTATCCATAACAACTTTGCTTAGTGAATAGCCCCGACTGTAACCTTTATTTCCAACAGGTTACATTACCCACTCATTAGCATTTAATGCTAAATTCTGAACAATCGGGGTTCGATGGATTTCATAATATAGGAAACTTTCATCTATTTTTTTCACTTCAGTGTCTCAACGACAGATGACGCTGTAACCCTGGAATATTACAGTGACTTTATTATATTGTTTGATAAAGTCATTGTATGGATGGAATATGATCGGAGTATAAAAGCACAACCCCCAATTCTCTATAGATGGCTGTGCTGTGATAATGTATTCTTTCACCATGGATGTGATTTCGATGACTGAACACATGGTGTTTCAGGTGTTTGCACTGATTAGATTTTGTTTCGACTAGGGCTGTCATACCTCCCGATTTGTCATACTCCCTCCCGCTTTTCAAACCTCCCGATTTTTCGGGAATCCTACAGAAAATCCCGAATTTACATAAATTTAATCAATAAATATGAATATTCTGATTAAACATAGGTTACAGAGATTGACGATTGCTGAATCCCAGCCTAGGGGGGGGGGTAGGAATTGAAAATTTTTTCTCCTCCCGCTTTTCGTTTCCGGAAATCTGGCAGCCCTAGTTTCGACCAAATTGAGAATATCGGGAAAATTTCGTTTTTTCAACTTCAGGTGGCGCTATTCACAATTTATGACAGATTGTTATTAGTTATTTCAAATATTCGAATTTATTCTGGGGAACGTGCTGTGTCAATAGCCGATAATTTTGTCAAGCAATAATTTGGGAATATATTCTTGACTTTCACCATATAAAAATGTCATTCTGTGGTCATGTCACAATTGACTTTGGCAGATCAGCTGTTGATTAATCAATCAAATCGATCAAGGGAAAAAAGACCGTATTGACGTTGTATGACATTGCGGCGCCTCCACGAAACATTGCCGATATTCGCGATTTGGTCGAACGTCATTCCATTCAAAATTCGACGAGTGCTTACACCAGTATTCTAGACATCTTATGGTCGATTCACAATGAACGTAACTGAACGTAATGTGGACGTAATCCACAGAAAACGTAAGAACATTTGTCAAGAATAGAATACGGGCCCAGGCCCGCTGTAAGCTGGCGTGCAAGGCGTGCACCGCACAAGAGCCCAAAATATGATGAAAATAAAGGATTCTATTACATATTTCATTACGTTTATGCCGTTCATGGGCGGATTACGTTTACGTGCTCTTTACGTCATTGTTACGTTTACGTTCATTGTGAATCGACCATTAGATGTGATAAAGGGGCCAGATCGTAAAATATCTTGTCTTCACTTAAAAAAATCTCCAGAATCTCCTCTTTGCTTATAGCAGTGATGACGTAGTCAGGATCTTTTGGGCGCTGGCTTACACACGTAGTACTTTTATTTAGCTTCGCATTTTCCAGTACAAGAAACTAATATTTGGAATCATGGAGTGCGCTCGGAGCATTTCGACCGTCAACTCGAACGCACCTACAGAAGCATTACAATTTTTTTTTGGAAGCTGTCAATTTTTTGACAGCTGTCAAAAAAACTATCTTGTAACGGGAATCGCTAATCTTCCTTCAAGTGGTGCTTTTCTAAGTTTGTGTCATTTTTTTTAACTACAGATGGCAAGTCTTACTTTTTTTTTACATAAGAAAACAAATGATTACTAGTTATTTTTATTCGACACACAATAAATAATATATAAATTATCTATAAAAAACAGAATGATCATAAAATTTACATTTCAATACAGGGAATTATGAAAACCTACACATTTTATTTACACACAATTTGAATAGAAGGAGAATGAATGTACTGTAGGAACTTACATCGGGGATTCTCGGAACAATGTTGAATGTGGCATTTTCTTGGGGGGGTAATAAAATGAAAAATTTGACATCAACATTCAGCTCATTCAATGAATGGAAAAATAAAATACAGGAAATTCAGAAAGATTTCCTACGGATTCATGTGAAATAGCAAAGAGTCTTTGAAAACAGATATTCGCATTGGATTTCTATGCATCTATGTATTCTCTATGATTTATTTACCGAATTAGATTGAAAATTCGACGCATTTCTGTGGTCTTCTCTTCAATTCCCAACTTGAAGAATTTCACATTAGATATTAAATAATATCGGAAACAGTGGTTATATCTTTAAGTCTCCAGCCTTTTTTGTACAAGAATACAGTATATCTCTATATCATAAAAATAAAACTAATAATACTGCTCACTAGGGTTTTGAAACCAATCGGAAGATTGAAAACTTTTTGTGTGATATGAATCACTTCACAAAGAAAACGGTGTTGTGATTCCTTCGGTTACATAATATTCATATTGATTGAATGATTTCTTCGAATACAAAATGGTTTTTATTTTTGGTGAAAAGAGATGAGAAAATAAGGACCTCAAAGGACTATTTTAAGTTTATGACAACAAAATGATGAGAAATGTTTTTGAATAGCTGAATTACATCGAGTAAACAAACCATATTCCTATTCAATGAGGACATAGTCATAAAGATGTCTTGTTTGTTCAGGAAAAGCTATTGATCTGAGCTCGAATACACGGTTTCGATATAAAGAAAATTTCGAATTTTAGCCGAACGACACTTCAGCTTACGGAAACAGACAACGCCGTTACATGGGTGCATAGAATATGCATCTATGCCGTCACAAAGGAACTGTCAACGTCATTTATTTACAAGTGTGCACGTCCAAAGATCTCACACACGTCTTGCACTCAACCTGGCAACACCACTTGAAGTGGCAGTCACACCTCTCCACCACCGTTGAATTGAGGGTATTATAACCTCTCCCACAGCAAAGAAGGTTACAGCCATCCAAGTCTTGGGAGGTCCTGCTGCAAGTCCTACCCTGGGTGCCTAGGGAACCTATGGCGTCGTCTTTGACGCAGTAGTTGGGGGAGTCCTCCATGTAGACGAGGTCTTGGGCCGTTGGCAGTCTTACCCTTGGGTCACGCAGCTGTAGACGACCTCTTCTGTTGACCCTGACCTCGGTGGCGCCGTCATATTTGTCCCGGAGGTAGTCACCTGGAAAGGGCAATGTTATTCAGGATACTGCACAGGATAACAGGTTTCCGATCGTTACGACAAATACAATAAAAAAAACACTGAGCTATTTATTTATGATGAGTTCAGATTGTTTCAAGTCTTCATGAAAAAAACCTGGCTATTTCGTCATCTAGAAGTGACAGCAAAGAGGTGACAGTGACATTTCCCAGGTAGTTCAAGGTCATGTCATTTCTGGCGAATCTCGATGATTTCGAGACAGCCTGTATATCATGCGGACCTCATTTCGTGCTCATGAATCGAGTACTCCTAATACGCCTCTGGCAATACGACCATCACGTTTGCGGTTGAAAGGTGGAATGAAGATTTGGAGCTTATAAAAGTCACTAAACGACTGCCACGGCATAATGTCGTTGTCCGCTCACTTATGGGGGCCGCACACGTAGAACTAAATTTCGCGTTTGTGTACACGTCATGTAATCCCGGTTATAATTCTCCAAGACGGAAGAATAAATCCGTAATGAGATTTCCATGGGTGTCTGGATGCTGTCAATGCAACGTCGTGGATGCGGTTTTATCGATGCGAGTTCGTTAGTCGATGACTGGTCTTTGGTCAATTTGTCTTGGTCGAAGATGGCGGTGACGAGTGACAGAAACACTTGTCATTCGGGCTTTGATGATTGGTGTGCTGGGATTCCCCTCTAGGATTACGCTCAAGATGCAGAGAACGGAACACAAATGTCAAACATTGTTCTATTTCACTCTGCAAACGTCGATATCGAGATCATCGTTTAATCTATGCATCTTGATTATTTGCTTTTCTGTGATCCATTAATTTTATGAACTTTTGATTGAATCTGTGTTTTCTATTACTTTCGGTTCGGAAAACAAAGAGATTTAATAATCAGGAACTTGATTATATCCAGATCCACAGAATACGCAAGACCATTTTACCTCTGAATAAAAATCATAACAAACACAATCTCATAGAGAAACGCAAATCAAGAAATAGAAATAACGAAGCTTTGAACTTGTCCACCACAGAACAGTATTCTATGCAACTATGTCACAACGCATAGATACACTGTGACTTTTATTTTTGTTTCATCCAGAGAAGAATGTTTGACATTTATATAATGAGGAAATAGCATCCGAATGGCCTCTACGACAATGTTTGGAGGTGTACTCTTTCGATGAAGTTTTCCGTATCATTTTGGACTATTTTTAGCTCTTTTTCGTCGATAACAGCAAGAATCTCACCGGTATAAACTAGCACGCCCAGTATATCCTAGATAAAGCACCGCAATACGATGCATTCAAAATTCCATTTCTAAACTATTCAAATGGTTTTCTAATAAATATGTTCGATTTATTCAAGAAACAGCCATTCTTTCCTCGGCATCCCATGTTCAGTTAAACGAAACGTAGTCATTTGAGTTCAATTGAATACCTACATCTTTCGCTGTGCACACACCGTGTATTATGTAGATGAGGATTTGTAAATGAATAATTCAAATCCAATCTATTCTTCATTTGAATGTCCACAAATGGGTCTTCCGGGTATGCTAGATCATCTTAGGAAACTTTCGAGGTGTCATCTTGAAGTGGAATGGTCAATTCCCAATTTTACGACAGATTTAATGTGGGTTTCACAAAGCCTAATCACAGAATACTTAACTACAGTTAAGTTAGGTATTCTGTGGCCTAATCCTTAGACCATAGAATGGTCTAACTAAGGTAATCACCGATGATCCAAGGTTGATCTAGAATCCACTCTATTTGACAGTTCAAAAATCAGAGAATCAAGCCGTTGATCACAGATCACCAGTGATTACGCTTCCTGAAACCCACCGTTAGAGTTGGATTTTCTGACCAAGTTCACCTTTTTTGTCTTGAGATCCCGGAGAGTTTGTGGTATATTTGATTTAGGATTTACTACTTTTCAATAGCGAATGTACAATGTACCACCTGTTTTAGTTCCTGGGACACTTACAGAAGAAAAGTTTCGTCGTTCTTTAAGTATTCAGAACACGATCAGATTCAAACAATGAGATGAGAAGTTATCGTATACATCACACAGATATAATGCAGATATTATTACGAGAGTAATTTTTTATATGCAGATATCTCTGATTGTGATATTCGTTTTGCATAAAATGATATTTAAATTAACATAATTGCATCGATTATGAGGAAGGGGCACCCATAATACAGGGACGGCTTCTTTGAAATCATTTCTGAAGATTGGTGAAATTCAAAGCAAATACTTTATAAATAAAAAATGACTATAAGTTGATAGTGAGGGAATTTCTGAATGAAATCATGACCATGACTTAAACGCTAACAACGTTCAGTTTTTCATTGTCTCTAGTTTCAGTTAATTTAATTGGTATAGAATAAATAACAAAAAACCCACAAAAAGGAATACCAAGGTGTTAAATCACAACTTCATGGGTGCAAATCAACAGTTCGCTCATAAAATCCATAGTGGCATTGGCAAAATGTGGAGTTGCACCCATCTTGTCGAAAAAACAAGTCTTGTAAATCAGTTCAATTCCACAAAAAGTATGATTCCATTCATCATGTATTCTTGGCAGATTCAGAATTAAATTGATTTACCGAAGGCACGACGTTTCGTAATTATATGAAGGCATTTGAGTCTGACGTTTTCCCAAGCAAGTACCAGGTCCTATCCTGCCTTATTGCCCATCTGAAAGCGTGAACAATAATTTAGCAGACGTTGGTTATTTATACGATAAAGTTATGATGCGGTAAAAATTACTCGAGAAATTATAGGGCGTTTACTTACATTCTATAATCAATGATCATTTAAATTACCGTACAACTTCCCATATGGCGCAAGGGACCACCCTGTAGAAAAGGAACGTAGCGAAATGAATTATTGCTTGAAATATTCCGAGATTAGTATGAGAAGATACTCATTGAGCTTTTTGCGGAAATGCTGATTTGATGCAAACAATTCAGCGCATTGATAAAAATCTGTTACTTTAGATACGATCAACGGATCAAGACTATTTCATCTACATTATTTTTGGTCACGATTTTTAGTTATATAGGAGTCCTTACACCAGAGTTTCTATGAATCTGCCATTCGTCTATTGAACATTGCCATGGTTTCTCTTGGATGGAACACAGAACAAGAGTAGGTATATTGATTGTTAACTTGTGGGAATTCGATGTTTCTGGCAGCTAATGTCAAAACTTAATTACTGAATTGTCGGTTATTATTGACTTAAGGTTGATTTGTATGCGGATAGAACGTCGTATTAATTGTCATGTTGCCATTTGTACATAGTAGTCACGCTAAACAGAAATAATTTTTGAGGCCATTAAAATTAGGTATCGGGACCATAGATATTACATTATGTTATTACAAATTCTATGGTCGAATCTTTCGATGCTTTAATTTATCTTCGGTGCTCTAAACGGGATCTTTCGGAATCGAATCATAGAAATGCTTCGACTAACCTATTGCGCAGTCCGTTCTGGAACTAAATGTTAAGAATTATCAGCGATGCACTGTCGAGATCGATAACAATAAAGGTGAAGCTGATGCCCCAACACGAAACCTTCCTCAGCGCACTGTAGGCGTGCACGAAATGCACATTATTATCAATTAATGGACGTATTAATATATTCGATATACACAACTGAATTGTAACTAACTCTGGGAGATCCACAGGAATAACGCAATGTGTACTTTCTCTCATAAAACTGTCCGTATATATCAAGATAGAGACGGCCAGTTTCGATATTTATAACTATATTTTCTATCATTCAATAGCGTATAATCCGACGTGGGGCTATCGAGTGTAATATTACCATCCGATTCTTGAAGAAAGTTTGTGAAGATTTCACCGTATCGAATTTCGGATTGATTGAAAATGGGACGGTTTGCGTTTTTCGATTAAAATTCTTCCAGAGAAAATTATTGCTTTTTTATCGTTTTTGAGTGTTCCTTCCAGAAGAGAAACAATTTCAGTCTGAAGTACATATTGGTATACATTTTTTGGTATCTACCTAAATTATAGCGCAACTTGTTCTCAGTTTTCTCGTTGTAACAAATTTATGAAAGTATATTCACCTATTTCTCGGAACGTAGCCATCTGCTGCCAACAGGTAATCAAAGAACAGGAACCAGACACTCCATGGCACTTGCAGGTCACTTTTGAGTTCTTCACCACCGCCTTGAAAGATATATGAAATAATGAATAAATTATACAAAATACTGAACCAAACTGATAAATCCCTAGTGGATTCTGACCAATTGATTACAATCAGTGAGCAATAGCCAATAACCAGTGCCAGTTTAAGGTGCTTTCGGGCCCTGGGCGCAGGAGATTTACGGGCCCACTGAACTGAAATTTTTGTTGAGCCCAGGCCCTTCCGGGCCCCGGGCCCCTGGGCGCCCGCCCCAAGCGCCCAGTGGATAAACCGGCACTGCCAATAACTCTCAATAAATTATCACATTCTTGGAGTCACCCTTGAATTTTAATGTGACTTTGTTCATATGACTTCACTGATATTCAAGGGCGTCGCCAGCCTTTGAGCTAGGGGGGGGGGGGAATTGAGCTAGGGGGGGGGGGGCAATTGAGCTAGGGGGGGCAAAAAACAATCAGAGTAGAAAAAATGAACTGATTTTTGTATATTGTGCTATTATTTCATAAGTTTTTAAGGGATTTTTGAGCTCTAGGGGGGGGGGGGCAGCTGCCCCTCCCTGCCCCCCTGGCGACGCCCATGCTGATATTCCAAATTCGTCCAGAATTATTTGAGCCTTTAGAGTTTGAACCAATATTTTTTATTCGGACTGACCAGAAAGATTCATAGCCACAAGTCCTTGTAATTTAGAAAGATGAACTTGTTGAACTGTTATTGAAGCTATATTGTACGAGAATGTATTGATATCTAGTTAGCCTAGACCAGTTCCATGCATAAACAAAATATTGCGATACCATATCAACGAACAATAACTTCTTAGAAGTGTCAGTGTAGAGTTCGACGTCAAAAACGTAAACCAGAGTTGCAATAAATTGAAAAAAAAGATGTCCACCGAAATTGTAAAAATCGAAAAATTGGAGTATCGAGCCATCATCAAGTACTTGTATTTGAAAGGGTTAAGAGGTAAGCAGCTTCACGAAGATATGCTTAATACCCTTGGTGATCAATGTCCTTCGTATGCGACCGTGAAAAATTGGACTACAAGTTTCAAAAGAGGTAAATTTTTCATTGAAGATGATGACCGATCGGGAAGGCCACACCGAGAAAAAAATTTGAATGCCCCAAATAGAAATTTAGACTTGCTATAGGCACAAAGAACTTTTTTCATTTGCGACAAGTACAGGCGTTTCTTGACAAAAAGTATCTTATCAGAAGTAAGCGAAGTTACTTGCCAATCGTTTTCCATTTTTAATCAGAGCAACTGACTTTTCTGACTTGTTCCAAGAAGCAATTGTTACTCAATATGATATTCAGCAATTTACTGCAACTTGAAAAGTTAATCGGGGCGATTTGAAAGTTATCTGGCGCAACTTGAAAAGTTATTCGGGGCTGATTAAAAATTTTCTAGGCGCAGATTAAAAATTTTTTCAGCGCAGCTCAAAAAGTTACTCGGCCCATGTTGTCAGTTAATTCATGCTAAGCATCATTTTTCATAGTCCAAGTATTTTTGTTATTTACAGTTAGTAAAAAGTTATGTTCATCACAAGTTACTTTTTCATTCATTGCTACATACCACCCAGTACTTTTTTACTGGAAGAAATGTGATTGCTGTTTGCTGTAATAACTTGACTCTTCTATAAGAAAGACTCGATAAAAAAGAAATAAATATGCAGTGCGAAATTACTACAGGTTTCCATTTGATCATTTCTATGATGGTCTATACTAGTTCATTTCACGTATATTACATTCACTTGCCTAGAAACGTGCTAATCAAATTATAATTTAAAAAAAGTAAAAAAAAAAACAATAACAATTCAACACTTATATTATATATATTTCCGTATATAGATGTAACAATACATAAAATAAAACTTTTTTTCATTACAAAACTAGAGAATCTCAATACCATGCAAGGTTTGGAATTAATATTTCGCTTGATATATAAAGTGCATTTTGAGTTATCTGTCGGTAATATGAAGGACGACATCTTTAGGTTTGATAAATTCTTGAGTATTATTTCATTAGACATAAACAAATGATAAAATTCCAAACTTACATTTATATAATAATTTTATTTTGACTCTCCCTAAATTCTTTATATTTTGCCTTGAACAGAAGATAAGGTCCTTTTTTTGTGAAAATCTCCTTTATCGTCTCCCCATCGAGAAGCTTGAAGCTCTCTTCATTTTTTCTGCATCTGAAAATATACCACGTATTACGTATTGAATTCATGTATATAGATTAGTCAATTACCTCTAATGTATTGTAAAATAAGATACAAAATATTTTTCATCAGTTGATCAGTGGATCGAACAAGCTATTTTTTATTATTCTATATACATCCATGCATGAACATGTCAAAGACCGGTAAAGTTGGACTTACCTTTGAGTTTTTCCAAATATTGTTCAAATCCCCATTGTTCAAGGATTTCACGTGGCGACTGCCGGCGCGCGAAAGTAATCCCAATCAGTAGCACTATACTATTTGACTATTTCGTGATTTCGCTCACCCTACCGATAGCGCCAAAAGAGCAAAGAGACGTTTTCAGTTCTGACCCCTGAATAATTATTAGCCCTGTGGATCTTCAAGTTCAAGGAACCAACTGGATCGGGTAGGTATCGGCTCGAGTCGGTTATCTCACGAAAAATTTTTACACTTATTACAAATAAAACATGTACCTTCCCGAAGTCAATGTTCAAATGTAGCTAATATCTCTGTTATTCACAGCTAATAGATATACGTTAGTGAAAAAAAAACTTGTGATGAGATGAACCGTTGCTTGGCTTCTGAATACTGTGTATTCATCATTAATAAACAAAATTTAAATAACAGTGCTATTTGGATTAGAAAATTTTTTAAGTCGAACTAAGAAAAAAAGTTACTTCCAACAATTATAAATTCTCAGATGAATGTCTTTGTTCACGATAGATATATGATTGTCTGTAGCAAATAAATGTTGATTTATCGCAAATAAAAATTTATTCAGCTCAAGTAAAAACGAGTCAAGTGAAAACAGTTACTTGTATCTTTTTTCTCAGTGCAGTTTCTGTGTCAGTCCCCGAAAATATCGATGCAGTTCATGACATGATTTTATCAGACCGTCGAATTGGGCTGAAACGGATATCTGAAGCACTGAAGATATCATACGAACGCGTTCATCATATAGTTAACGTCAATTTGGACATGAGAAACATTTCTGCAAAATGGATCCCCAAATTTTTGAATGTTGACCAAAAACTTGCAAGGGTAGAAGCATCGCGATCGATCTGTGCTCGATTTGAAAGCGATGTAGACTTCTTAAACCGAATTGTTACTATGGATGAGACTTGGGTACATTTCTACGATCCAGAAACAAAGCAACAATCGACGGAATGGCGACACTCTGGTTCTCCAAGACCTAAGAAGTTTCGTGTCGAAAAATCTGCTGGAAAAGTTCTTGCTTCAGTTTTTTGGGATTGCCATGGAGTAATCATGATTGATTTTCTGGATAAGGGTAGAACTATAACTGAAGATTACTATTCGACATTACTGACCACTCTACGGGAATAAAATTAAAGAGAAAAGACGTGGAAAGCTATCCAAAGGTGTTTTGTTTTTACAGGACAACGCCCCAGTACAAAAATCTCATGTTGCCATGCAAGAAATTCGTGATTTAGGGTTAGAATTACTAGAACACCCCCCTCATTCACCAGATTTGGCACCGTCCGACTATCATCTCTTTCCTTAATTGAAAAAAGGTTTAAAAGGTCGTAAATTTTCCTCCAACGAGGAGGTAATAAAAGCTGTGGAGGACTGGTTTGCAGAGCAAGAAGAAACAGTTTTTAGGAGAGGTCTAGAGACGTTGCAGGTTCGCTGTAATGAATGTATTCAATTAAGAGGAGAATATGTTGAGTAATAAAATATTTTGACATTGAAATTTTGTTTGGTTCTATAGTAGGCTAAGAATTTTTCAATATAATTATCCTCGTACGTTCCCCTCACAGATTTTTCCGAAAAATTTTCACAGGGTATTTACCAGAACAACTCATACAATTTTTTCCTCAAAATCAGAGTGAAGAACACTGGAAAGCTTTGGAATAACATCGAAGTCATATAATCAAAGTCACATTAAAATTGGATAAGGAATCTAAAAATGTGACTGTCGACTTTGTAAAAACAAAGTTGACGGCTACTACCTATATAAAGATCAAATATCTTGAGTAGGTACATAGTTCTATTCATTATTTTGGGGGATATTAGTAAAGAATGACCATGATGTATACACTGTAAGTACGTGTCGACCAATAATGAACAAAGGATGCTGATACTGTGTGGGAGATAACATCTTGAATGCAATTAATAATTGCGACCAGAGAAAGACTCAGTGGCGTTATACAATCTGCAGAGGAGGTCATCATTTTGTGGGAAAGTTGGCAATTCAATTTCAACAATTCTAAGAAAACTTTATGAGAAGTTACCTATATTCAGTTCTCGCATGAAAAGGCTGATAATATCTGTTGAAAGAAAATCTTATACGCTGCCGCCTTATTAATCAACAATAGGATATTTGTTGCATGATAGAGCAATGAAACCTTAACTGATTGGACAATCCTCACCCTATAAACAAAACTGACTTTTACCTCTCCCTTATCCCAAGAAACACGAGGTTTTTTGTGATGAGATTCGCAATTGAGTAATTGCCCGTATGCATTGCTTAAGTTATCTTCAAAACGTAAAAACACAGTTCTCACTTTCGTGGTCGGGGAACTAAACTCGTGCAAGATCATCAATGTTTCACGGGTGGTATGACATGTGACACCGTCCTGCTGAAACAACATGTCGACAAGATTAATAGCTTGAAGAAAATGTGTTATCATAGCACGATGACGTTACTGCATTTTTTGACAATCAGGACCAGTTAATCCACCCTGTAATGCTCCATGTTCACTAACTCCCATCTGTCAATTTTCGATCTGTCACGTCATAAATATGTGACATTATGGCGCGTAATTCAAATCTTGCGCTCTTACAGGGACTGAATATCTTTTGCGAAATCTACGCCTCTGTTAAAATCGAAATAGAGAAAGGCCATATTGAAATATTATAGGACATCTTCTAAACATATACCTACATTGTCCACTCACAATTTCAGCCGACAAGATGACATATCTTCTCCAGTTACTTGGTATTCTGAGTGGTTAACATTGCTGTCACGTTGTCGCAGCGTATCTTCTCGAGTATGTTTTACACATCGTTGTAATTTATGCAGAATTCTTGCTTTATCTCAGTTGGAGGAGTTGTTTAATGAAGCAATTTCTGAACGATAGGGAAATTGTGGGTGGCAACCGATGAAAATTAATTGTTAGTATCGTTTTATCAATGAGGAACGAGGTGCTGAGTAGAATTTTGGTATATCATCGTTGATTTGAGTAGGTATCAGGTTACTTGAACATTTTGAATATTTTCGTTCAAGATCAGGAATTATATCGTCAATGACATGCTCTATGTAAATCTGCGCAATCATGGTAGCATCAAGCACCAACAATTCTGTACGTCCACTGAAACAAATGCCTTCTGGCTCTAAAGAAAAAACTTTAAATACCTACGCCACTGAATTTTATGTGAAAATATCTATTATAAGCAGTTTTAATTTTTTTCTATCCTTTACAGGGCCTGAGAAATGATAACATCTCAAAGAGTGAACATTTTCGTTTTCGCCCTGTATTTCAGGAACAAAAGTAGTTGGAATATTTCTGTTTGTAGCTTTGAAAGTTTAACAAAAAAGTGATAGGGGAAATACGTACAAAATGACATAGGCATCATAACTTGAGTTTGGAGGTATCAAATGCGGAACTGCCTACCATATCACATTATCACACGACCCGAGTGGCTTCTATTAAGTTCTTGAAACTCGCAAGCGCTACTCTAGTTCATTCGGTCGTTATGAGTGATAACAGAAATAAATAGTTTACGAGCTTTTTTTCATTGACCTAAATTTTTAGAAGAAATGGCCAGTTTTCACCATTTTTTTCATTTATATTGCATTCATTTCAAACTCTACTTATTTGTCATTGTATTCACGAAGCTTTTTTATGTTAAATATACTTTTTGTATTAATTCGATATATTTCTAGTTTTATAACGCTTTATGGACAAAATGGCATAGGTATTTCAGAATTAACCGTATCTACCGGACAACACCGAGACCATTCATCCCAGGCTCCATCAGCAAACAAAGAGCCATGACTTGTCTCAACATATTCTAACATAATTTTCATCTGCGGCTAATAAAGGCAATGCATCTCAATCTACTCTTGCTGATCCTATGAGGAGGTTCCTACAATCCCTAAAGGACGATTCATAAGTCGACAAGGCAAACGTGAGCCGAAGACTCGATAAACGTACTTAGTTTCAACTTCTACACCTAATATGATTGCAATCAAATCCAAAAATGAGCCCATACCTCCTCCAAAGAAGTGGAGACAGGTCCCTAGGGCATCAATCAAAGAAGACAGAAGAAAATGTTCCTAGCAACTTTCGAGATGATGAAGACGATTGTTCATCTGTCCATTGTTATGACCTTTTTTCCGATTTAGATCGGGAAAAAACAAGTCTTCTCCAGGATTAGTCCTGGAAAAGACCGGTTACGATGCATGCATTGGTTGCATTGGGCTCACGCATCTTGTGCTGATGTTCCTAGAAGAACCAAGCGGTTCATTGGTGAACTTTGTCAGTGGTTCTGTAACTATAAGTAGAAAACTACAGTTGCCTGTTGCCTGTATGTCATTTTGTCCATAGCATTGGGACAAAATGAATTTCGTTTATCCCAATTTATCTGAGAATATTTTATTTTTCGATACTTCTATTTCATAAAGGTTGATTAGATTTGGGAAGAAAGGACCAAAGATCATAGTTGTAGAATATGACATTACTGTGATTCACTACTAACAAGTTATGCCTCTGAAATAAAACCCTATGTCATTTTGTACGTACTTCCCTATACCCGTTTTTAAGGAATTCAACACTGACAAACTAAATAGAATGCAGAAAGATGCCTTTTCATTGTTTTCTGTTCATTTCTGAAAACCGTATCTCATTCCCAGTCAATACTTTTCCTAGGATGATAAATTGAATGAAAATTCCGAGGAAATCTGTTCTTAAATGAAGTCAAACGTGTTTTGGTGATTCTCCAACAACGAAAAAACACAGATATCAGTGCAGTGACATAAAAATCTTATCTTTCCCAATCTAAAAAAATTCTCGCGCCCTGAGTTCTTCACCCAGCTACCCACGCCCTGAAGATGGCATTCCGATCATCCGCGAAACGTTCGTTCTCGTTAATTACACGATAATGTTCGCGTGTCGATAAAATCCGCGTCGTTGTGTGGGTAGACTTGGTCGGTAATTGCTGAGTAATGTCTTCATCAGCAGAGTCCAATCATAATATCCATAAGTTAAACGAAGCAAACGTTCCAAGGGGCATGCATTTTCATGTATGCTAATCGTCGCAATTCTCAGACGCACCAGCGACTAGATACTAAAAAGAAATTACTGTTTCACGTTCTGGTCAATTGGCACTTGAAAAAGTCTTCAGGAAGAGGTGAAAGACACCTTATGACTTAGTATAAACTGGTCTACATGAGTTAGGGATATTGACTTAAATTGCAAAAAAATATAGTTAAAATTAGATTTTTGTGATGAAAATTCATATTAATATGATTTCAAGTTGCAAATTAATTTTAGCCTGTACGTCTGCAGCGTATACAGGGTGGTTAAGAAAAATCGAGTAAAATAACGAAATTTTATTCCCAGAGAATTCAATCATTTTAAGACTTTCAATACAATGTATAGCCTCTAGGGGCATCATTAACAGCTTGACATCTTTGCATACTTTGCATACACGAGGTTGTTGAACATTTCTTGAGGAATTTGGTTCCATAAACGGGCAGAAGCTCTCTCAGATCATTTAAGGATTCTGGAGTAGGTTGATGATTATCTAATCTTCCTTGGAGCACATCCCATGCATGTTCTATGCAATTCAAATCTGGTGAGTGCGAAGGTATCGGTAAATGTGGAATACCAAGCTCCTCGCGCGCATTCTCAACCATGGCTGCACGGTGCGGTCTAGCGTTATCGTCTGGAAATTGAAAAGTTTCACCAATAGAAGCGTGAAAATTTGGCACAACATTGTCAATGACATGCTCCCTATAGTCTGAGGCGGTCATATTCCCAGGACAAATGTGTAGATCTGTGCGCCCGTTGAAACATATCCCGGCCCATACCATAACACTACCCCCTCGGAATGGATGGACTTCTTGGATATAGCGACGATTACGGGGTATGCGTGGGATTGTCCATACCCTTATTCTTCGAGAATCTGAAAATCGTACCATATCTGGATTCATCAGTGAAAAGGACACTACGCCATTGATCGTTCCAATTGATATGTTGCCTTGCCCATTCTAGTCTTTGACGCTTATGGTCACGTGTTAATGGAACTCCTCTTAATGGACGTCTAGAACCTAGATTCACCTCTCTCAAACGTCGTCTGATGGTTTCGATGGAAACTTGGACCCCATCTGCATTTTGGAGAGTATTCCGTAGCATTCTACACGTAGATGTAGGGTTTCTTCTCGCCGAAACGGTGATGAAACGATCCTGAGCAGGTGTTGTTTTTCGTCGCCCACCAAGCCTTGGTCTTTCCAACCCGGAACCTCTCTCCCTGAACCTATTCCAAAGTCGAGATATCACACTTTGGCTGACTTGGAGCCTTTCCGCTACAACAACCTGAGGTAGGCCACCCTGTAGCATTCCGATAGCCCTATAAGCCTCAGCGTTTGTTAATTTACGTCTTGGCATTTTCAGAAAACTCGTTTCAAATCGAAGCCGTTGATAAACTGACTTCATTTCAAAATAAGAACATTCATGAAGCATATGCAAAGAACCAAACTTCAGAAAAAAGGCGACCAGATTGACGAAATGTCTCCTACTGATGATTTTTATTGGATCGATTCAAGTTGTTATTGAATTTTAAATGATTTTACAGCGATTTTCTCGAAGGTTACATACTTTTAAAAACGATTGAATACGATATCCCTAACTCTTGTGGAGCAGTATATTTCTCATATTGACTATTGAAAATTTGTAATTTGTTGATCCACGAATAAATAGATTGCTGTTGTTCAAATGGAACTCATGAAAAAATTATCGATCGACACCCTCATAACCTAACTTATTTTATAATCCATCGATATTCATCACAAAGAAAGCCAGCAGCCAATCCCATTTTCCGGAGACACTAAATCTTCTTGTTTGCCCAGTAATCCATACATTGATATCGAATTCAGCCCCCTTAAAGGGATTATGAAATAATGATGAACGCAAACAAGAAAATACGATTTGATCCGTAGGGATGCCGTTGTGAAGGCAATAATTCATAACTTGTTTTTTCGATTAAAACGGTGAACGGACTCACCCTCCTGCCCGCTTCGTTGTTGTGGAGGTTCATCATGGATTTACCCTGGGCCCTGGTGCCCCTTTTGTATCGGCGCTCTTTTTCGGTGATGTCCACGAAGGTCTGGGTGAATCTGGAAATTGAACACCATGTTAATCTACACTAATGAATGAAATTGTGATAGAATTGTCGATAGGGATAACTGTGGTTTGACAGAAGGTAGAAGCCATGTTGTTTTGACATTTCTGTTCAGTAAGCATTGACAAATTATCATGGAGAGACTCACGCCGCAACAACGTTTACAAATTGTTGAAATTTATTTTCAAAATCAGTGTTCCATTCGCCAAACTTGAGAGCACTTCGTGAAATTTATGGTTCACATAATCGTCCATCAGAGCAGCTTATTCGTCGAACTATCGATAGATTTCGGACAACATTTTCTCTACTCGATTCAACAACAACAACAAGACAAAGAACTCTACGTTCAGAAGAAAATATCGCTGCTGTAAGTGGTAAAATTAATGAAGATCCAGATTTGTCTATTCGTCGACGTTCACAACAAGTTGGACTCTGTGCATCCACCACATGGAAAATTTTGCGTAAAGACCTGGGTCTACACCCATACAAGATCCAACTGGTTCAAGAACTTAAGCCAATTGACCATAATAATCGATTTATTGACAGAAAGATTCGGCGATAACATTGTTCGGAGAAATGGTCTAATTAATTGGCCTACAATGTTCCTTTGTCATGGTAGGAAATAGGAGCATCTCTTTTACAAGGCAGTCTGTGAATGTGCTCTTCTTGAGATAGTCTGTGACTGAACAATGAACCCAGGTTATTACGAGGATATATTGAAAAATTCTTAGCCTACTATAGAACCAAACAAAATTTCAATATCGAAATATTTTATTACTCAACATATCCTGCTCTTAATTGAATACATTTATTACAGCGAACCTGCAACGTCTCTAGTCCTTTAAAAAAAATGTTTCTTCTTGCTCTGCAAACCAGTCCCCACAGCTTTTATTACCTCCTCGTTGGAAGAAAATTTACGACCTTTCGAACCTTTTTTTTAGTTGAGGAAAGAGATCATAGTCGGACGGAGCCAAACCTGGTGAATAAGGGAGGTGTTCTAGTAATTCTAAACCTAAATCATGAATTTTTTGCATTGCAACATGAGATTTGTGTACTTGAGCGTTGTCCTGTAAAAACAAAACACCTTTGGATAGCTTTCCGCGTCTTTTCTCTTTAATTTTTTTCCGTAGAGTGGTAAGTAATGTCGAATAGTAATCTCCAGTTATTGTTCTACCCTTATCCAGAAAATCAATCATGATTACTCCATGGCAATCCCAAAAAAAATGAAGCAAGAACTTTTCCAGCAGATTTTTGGACACGTAACTTCTTAGGTCTTGGAGAACCAGAGTGTCGCCATTCCATCGATTGTTGCTTTGTTCCTGGATCGTAGAAATGTACCCAAGTCTCATCCATAGTAACAATTCGGTTTAAGAAGTCTACATCGTTTTCAAATCGAGCACAGATCGAACGCGATGCTTCTACCCTTGCACGCTTTTGGTCAACATTCAAACATTTGGGTATCCATTTTGCAGAAATTCTTCTCATGTCCAAATTGAAGTGAACTATATGATGAACGCGTTCGTATGAAATCTTCAGTGCTTCAGATATCCGTTTTAGCCAAATTCGACGGTCTGATAAAATCATGTCATGAACTGCATCGATATTTTCGGGGACTGACACAGAAACTGGCCTTCCCGATCGGTCATCATCTTCAAAATTTACCTCTTTTGAAGCTTGCAGTCCAATTTTTCACGGTCGCATACGAAGGACATTGATCATGATCACCAAGGGTATTAAGCATATCTTCGTAAATCTTCTAACCCCTTAACCCTTTTGAATACAGGTACTTGATGATGGCTCGATACTCCAATTTTTCGATTTTTACAATTTCGTTGGACAACAAAAGGTATTTAAATGTCTTCTGTAGGCTCATTTCTTGAGAATTTCGAAAAGTGGGGAATTCCATAGGTCTGTCTGTTCGTTTAGAAGTTTTTCTGTCGGGTTATTCGAGTACTTTTATTCTTTTTTCGAATGAACTATCACAAAGTAACGGACTATTCTGTCCATTATTTTTCAGCAAAATTTCAACACTCGATTCTTGATTTCCGTACGAGAAAAAAGCATAACTGAATCTTCCAACCATGTTTATATACGCGAAATATTTCCAGTATTAACAGAGAAAAAAGTTTCTTCAACATTAGCCAGGTCTTTGGGAATTAATGAATTCACATAATATTTTCAAAATTCATTATTATGAATACGTAATTACTACGACCTCTATGTAGAGAGGACAACTTTGCGTAGTCATATCACAGGAAAATGATTATAACCTAACATTTTCAAAATATACACGGTGAGATGTGTCAGAATGTCATGGCTAACCGGGATACTTTATAAATGTGAATGGAGTTGGAGTATAAGTTTCCGTCACTCATCTTTAATCCCCCAGGGGGTAGCATCTGCACATCGGCAGCATCATCGACCTAATGCCCCGTTTCATGCCGGCCGGGATTACAAATTTGACGGGGCATTATCCCGTCAGATCTGCTGGGGTGGCCTCCAAATTTATGACTAGGCGCTCGCACCGTGTCCAATGGGTACGGACGGACAGACAGACCGAATTCGAGAATCGTCGCTCTGCCTTACCGGCCGAAGTGATGGATGGAGAGCTGGGTTTGTGCCCGATTCAATGGAAATGTTTATAAGGGAACGGCTTAGGAGATTATGGTAAAGTGTTGGGGTACATGGGTTTCATTCGTTTGTTATTTGTTCGTTGTCTGAGGTGACAGAGGATATTTATTAGGGAGTGGGGGTATCAAGAGATAAGATAAATGAGTACTGTATATTTGATTGAATTTATTTCCTGAACTTAGTGTTATTCGTCTATCTCCGTGGAATTTAATGTACACTCTTGTTGATTCTTTTTGTCACTGGACAAAACTTTCGTGAGATTGTTTCCTGTCACCTTTTTTCTTTCCTTCACATTTTCTACTATTCTTTTAACTGAATGCTCTCTCTACTCACTATTCATGATGGCAACTGATCATTGTCACCCTGTGTTGTTACTCTTCTTTTCTATCTTTCAATGATTGGATTTCGTTCGTTTTCTTCTACTTGGAAGTGACTCGAACTACCTTCTGAATCACTAGCGGATCCAGAAAGTTTTTCAGGAGGGGGGGCATGAATTTTTTCAGAGGGGGCCATGAATTGATAGAAATTTTCTACCAACATTATAAATTGCAGAATTAAAATGAAACTTTTTTATTGAAAATATTAGGGATCGATTGAACTACAGTACACACAACCAAACTTATATGGAATCACCCTGTTATTTGGAAAAAACGAATTTTAATTGAAAAAAAGGCTCTGAAAAGTGAAGAGCAGTTTTCCCAAAACAAGTTTATTACAAAAATAATATAAATTATTAAAAGATTATTTTTATAATAGAACAGAAAATTAAAAGTGTAAATTTCTCTAAAAATAATTTTTATGTAACTGAGAATTGAACAACAAATAAAACGATTTTAACAGATCAATAATCAGTATTACCACCCCAGGCATTGATACAAGCTTGAATTCGACGAGGCATGCTTTCTATTAAGTTGTTAATTTCTTCTTCTGTAACATTTGCCCATTCCTCTAAAGCCGCTTGTATAAGTTGCTCTGCGTTACCAGGATTATTTACGAGCTCTAATTTTTTGCAACTCTGCTGGTATGTGGAGGTGCATTATCCTGCATAAATAGGAAATA
Organism: Adalia bipunctata; assembly: GCA_910592335.1. Classification (NCBI taxonomy): domain Eukaryota; kingdom Metazoa; phylum Arthropoda; class Insecta; order Coleoptera; family Coccinellidae; genus Adalia; species Adalia bipunctata. Next base: position 63,324,578 of record OU342949.1, read on the forward strand.
ATCTCCAAAAGCACCTCGCCAGAGCCTCACTACAGGTTGTAGCACTAGATCAACATACCTAGGCCCTGTCAGAGATTGTCTAATGGGAATTAAAGGAGTTTTCTCACCAAACATAATCCCGCCCCAAAACATTACAGTACCTCCTTTGTATTTAGGGATCGGTCTTGCAGCTTGGAGCCTAGCTTGCCTCCCTCTACCTCTTAAAATGCGAACACGCCGGTCGTCTGATCGTAGGCCAATTCTGGTCTCATCCGAAAATAAGACATTTTTCCAATCTTCAATAGACCAATTTTCATGCTCTAAACACCAATTAAAACGGTCAACTTTATTTTGCCTTGATAGTTCTGGAACTCTTAACGCTCTTCTCTTGAATAATTCCCGAGCGCGAAGTCTTTTTCTGATAGTTTCGACAGAAACACTAACACCTGTAGCTTGCAAAAATTGAAGCTCTGAATGAGATACTGCGGGATTTCTTCTTGCTGTTTGGGCTAAAAAGCGATCCTGCCTTCTGTAGTTACTCTTCCACGACTTCTTCTCGGCCTATTCTTTAGGGTTCCTAACTCCAGAAACCTTGCATAGGTTTTTGAAACAACCCCTTGTGTAACCCCCAACGTTCTTGCAATCTGTCTTTGTGACATACCTTGTTCTGCCATAGTAATAATTATTCCTCTCTGGACTTCCGATAACCCCACATAAGGGATTTTTTTCAAAACTTCGCAAAAAAACAAAATATAAATTCACTGCGACGTTCGAACGAAATGGTAAAATCGACACTGCAAAGCCAAACCTTATCAAGTGCTTATGAACCTAACTGTTTTTGTGAGTAAACACATGCACTTTTTATTTGCTTCTAACGAAAAAGATATCAAAATAATATTTCATCTTAATACTGGGTGATTCCATATAAGTTTGGTTGTGTGTACTATAAAGAGTTTATTGTCAATTCGAGGTCCTGTATCCGCCAGTGGTGTGAACCAAATCGAAAATCGAAAGTTTAGTATCGAAATATAGGTTTTCGAGGACGCTGAATTCAATAAAAAATATTTCAAGGCGCTATCTGAAATGGTTTAGATTTTGACCAGCGAAATGGCATTTTTTCAAAAATGGAAATTTCAAATCGTCATAGCTCCCGTTCCTGTGGTTGGACCCACTTTTTGTTTGTGTATTGTTAATCAGCATTGTGCCAAGTATCTCGTAGCCTAATAAAATCGGTTTTGAAAATGTCAACTTTTTGGGTGAAAAATACGTAAGGGGTAAGACCTCTCAAAAACACCATATTCGTCATCAACACGGAATCCCTGGGAAATCTAAAGTTGTTATTCTATCCTTAAGGTCTGTGTTATTCGATCGTTTGGGTCTTCACCTCATTCAAATCTTTCAGAATACCCATTTTGCTGATCCATAACACCAAAACTCTGCATACTCTAAGCGTGTAAACAAAACTCGAAAATGAAAAATGGGAAACATGATACTGAAAAAAAATGGTTGAATAAGGACAATATGGTCAAGTTCGGTATCGAAATATAGGTTTTCGAGGACGCTGAATTCAATGAAAAATAGTTCAAGCCGCTATCTATCATAGTTTAGATTTTCACCTGCCAAATGGCATTTTTTCAAAAAATCGAAATTCCAAATCGTCATAGCTCCCGTTTCTGTGGTCGTATCCACTTTTTGTTTATATATTGTTAATCAGCATTGTCCCAAGTATCTCTGGGCCTAATAAAATCGATTTAGAAAATGTCAACTCTTCGGGTGAAAAATACGTAAGGGGTAAGACCTCCCAAAAACAACATATTCGTCATCACCACGGAATCCCTGGCGAATCTAAAGGTGTTTTTCTATCTGGAAGATCTACTATCCATTCGAACTATTCAGAAAACCTATAAGGACGATCAGTATCACCTATACTTTGAGTGCTGTGAGCCTCTGAACGAAACTCGAAAATGAAAAATGGAAAACAAAAAACTAAAAAAATTCATGTCAAAGAAGGACTATATGGTCAAGTTTGGTATCAAAATATAGGCTTTCGGGGACGCTGAATTCAATAAAAAATAATCCAAGCAGCTATCTATCGTAGTTTAGCTTTTCACCTGCGAAATGGCATGTTTTCAAAAACTCGAAATTCAAAACCGTCTTAGCTCCCGTTCCTTTGGTCGGATCCATTTTTGGTTTGTATGTTGTAAATCAGCATTGACTCAAGTACCTCTAGGCCTAATAAAATCGATTTCGAAAATGTCAACTTTCTGGGTGAGTCCCCCCAAAAAAAAACATATTCATCATCAACACGGAACCCCTGATGGGAAATCTAAAGTTGTTATGTGATCGTTAAGGTCTTCATTCCATTCGAATCTTTTAGAATACCCATTTTGCTGATCCATAACACTAAAACTCTGCATGGTCTAAGCGTGTGAACAAGGGTCATGGCCCTTATGACCACCCCCCACCCAGTGGTCTGAGTCCTCTACCCATGCATTCGTATTATAGTATCTATTCATTACGCCACACCCTGTATATAAGATAAGTTGTTTTGTTGAGAATGAGAAATATAGGAAGGATGTCATCTAATTGGACAAAAGGACCTTTATTTCTCTGAACCACATAATCGCAAATGATTTCCAAGAGAAACCTCCATTATAAAAGTTTGAGTCAAGTAACGTGGGAACGACAATAAAGTTTTTTATCACTAATAATCTGTGATGATTCCTGCTTGGGGCGCAATTATCACATATTCTCCACACGAACCTCTTTTTTCTAAAAATTACACTTAATTGTTCGACGAAAATGATAGAGGCAATTTTCCTAATAGCCTGGTTGAGGATATGACGGAATTATACCTGATTCTGAATTCGGAGCTTTGAGATGAAGATGAAGACATTGGTCAAAGCAAGCAAAAACACTCAACATTTCATGTCGGCATAACTCTCTTCCAACAAATGAAAATCTCAAGAAAATTTGATTAAGGGTTTATTTACCCACACAAAACGAATACAAGAACATTTCAGGACCATAGGTTAGCCCATGCAGGCAGAATATGGGTCCCAGAGTGTTAAAGAAATCAATTGACAAAATTTTTGACAGCTTCCAAAAAATTTGACAGCCGCTGTCAAGGAATAGCCAATGATATTGATCATTTGTTGCAGAAATATTAGGAATTTTCATCGATTATTCCCTAGAATTAAATAGAAAGTCAGTAAAAGGCAATAGGACAATTGAATTAAAATTTATACTATATAATATACAAAAGGAGATGTTAATTTCCCTTTTTCAGCGCTTGTTCCACTCAAACGAGCGCTATATCATTTCACCAATATTTCTGTAAGATCAGATTCGTAATCATGAAGGATTCATTTGACAAAAAGAGGAAAAGATGGAGAGAAAAATCAAAGAAATAAGTTATTAAATACAAAATGGTGAAGGTTCTCGTTACATTCAACGTGGTTCTAACTGAAATCTGAATTCATTTTGTATAACTCATTATGATTGATACAATTGGATAATCTGAAGGAATGAATATTAAAGAGCTTTTATGTGTGGATAAAATATACAAGATGAGTCATTTTTCAACTGTGGATCCATCCATCCCATCGAATACTCTTTTCTTACATTATTCTTCAAAATTGGACTTCGTTTGAAACATTCAAATTATAGTCCGTTCAAATATAAGAAGGAGCTTTGTAAACAAACAGAATCGTCTGGTTTGCGCACAATTAAGCTGCTATTGGTCAAACGGTAATAAAAACGCTCTCTGCGACCGCCTTAAGAGACTGCCAGGATCGTACTCGGACTGTGGATGGTACTGGATAGAAATGATTCAATATTTTCAGTCAGCAATTCCCACATGAGAACTTTCTTCCTCAGAAACTCTAGTGCAAAATTTCTGTTATGATTTGCAAGTGTCATAAACATTTTATATCCGACGTACCCTATTTTTTTATTTTGTTTTGTTTTTATATTATTATCTACTAAATGATTCCTTTTTCGGATGCTCGAGATTGCGGCAAGGTAATTCCGGAAACACCAGAGTTAGACCATTAGAGATTTGGGTCGGAATCTTGCAAGATTCCGACAAACTAATTCTGGGAAACACCAGATTTGGGTCCCTTTCCCTAATGGGTGAAAGCCATCTTGATTTGCATAAATATCGAAGTTTTCAATTGACAAGACTCGAAAAAGATCTCTGTTCAAATTTATAATAGTCATTTACTTGTAATATCCGAAATATATTTAGTTTCGGTCCATAATTTTATATTATTTTGTATGAAACTCTTTGTCGGCTGCTCAAGATTCCGACAAGGTAATTCCGGGAAACACCAGGTTTGGGTCCTTTCCCTTAATAGATTAAAGCCATCTTGATTTGCATAAATATCGAAGTTTTCAATTGACAAGACCAGTTGAAATACCTAGAGCTACTGCGAAGGTCTAGATGTTCAAAGTGTTTATAGATTTTGTTGTGAAAAGTGTATTGTGTTAGAAAATCTTTTGACAAAGTATATATGTATAGTGTTTATAGAAAAATGTCGAATTCGGAAACGGATACTGCATCTGAGGGTGATATGTGGGGACCACCACGAAAAAGGTCCAAAAGGTCGCATTTCTCTGCTGAAGAGAGAGAGATAATTTTGAACATTTTTCGAAAAGAATTGGAAGAACATCCCGATTTATCGAAAAGAGACTTAGTAGGAATTGTTTCAAAATCCTCCAGGGGTGAGTGATTCAGCTGTATTCAGAATTCTCAGAGAATATAAAGAGAATAAAACATTGACGCCACCTAAGAGGAGAGCTCAGTCGTTAAAAATAATCGATTCGGTTGACGATTTCGATATGAACCTTATCAGAAGAATTGTCCACGGTTTTTTTTTCGGAATGAAATCCCAACGATTTCAGATTTCTAAAGTTCTAGAAATCGTGAATGATGACGACAGTTGGCCAAATTTCAAAAGAACAACGTTCTATAAATTATTGAAAAAAAATGGAATTCAAGTTCAGTTATCTGAATTGTGTGAAATCTACTCGATTCGACTCTGGACGGAAAAAAACTTTACGAAGGCCCTCCTACCGCTGGGCGCTGAGCCAAACATGTTATTATTGCTCCTTCTTACATTTGAACAGAGTATAATAGTGGTGAATTGTTCGCTTAGTGTATCAACTCATTTTCAATCGAGAAATAAGAACTTTCAGGTAGTTCCACTGGATCCAGATAATCGTTTCTGGGAAGTTTCGGCTCTAATATTTTTTTGAAAAATGGCTATTATTTTTCAACAGAGACGAATTAAAGAAAATGGGGAATAAAAAAGCAAAAAACTTGCCCTGTATACTCAGTGGCATTCTAAATGGAACCTGATTTTTTGGTGCTGATATACAGGGTGTAACTGAATAAGTGTAAAACATTTAAGGAGGTGATTCCTCATCGAAAAAAAGATAGGATCTTTCATATAAAGAAACTTCATTGGAGCATCCCTTGTTAAGATACAGCCCCTTAAAGGGACGTCTAGACGCATGCGTAATGTTTGAAGGTAGACATATTGAACATTCACTATGATTTCTACATGTTGTGTGTTTTGTTATTAATAACTTAGTTTTGTTTATTACCCTTTAATCGATTAATGCAGGTACTAAATACAAAATAACAATAAATCCAGTTCGCATTTATGACGATGTATCTCTGTAGTTGTTCGTAAAATAATGTTTTGCTGCTTACTGGTTTATTTTGGGCAAAAAACCCAAGAGACATTTTTTGTTTAGAATAAAACAGGCTATCGGAAATAAATTTTTAAATGGTAAACAAATAATAAGACAAAAAGTTACATTGGAAATAAATTTTAGGGGTTGCGTTTTTCACCCCTTACAACCATGGGGTAAACCAAATAAATTACTAGCTAAGTATCTTTTTGGTAGTACAAAACGTCAGGTTAATTTCAATATTGTAACTTTTTCAGTGCTTGTGAAAAAAATTGTTATACAAATTTTATGTACCCCCTTTAAGGGGCTGTATCTTAACAAGGGATGCTCCAATGAAGTTTCTTTATATGAAAGATCCTATCTTTTTTTCGATGAGGAATCACCTCCTTAAATGTTTTACACTTATTCAGTTACACCCGGTATAGTTATATGTATAGTGGAGGGGTTACAGTTCACTGCGACCTTAAGTTCTATTGTGCCCCCTATCAGAGCTGTTATTTGGTGCTGATAGACAAGTCGAAAAATAGTTTTCTTGTAATGTTATAAATTTCAGGTTCTGCCATAGAAATCGATGAAATAAACGATAGTGCTCCAAATAGAGTATAGAGTGGCTTTCGTAATATCGTAATATCGATGTATAGGTACTTACTTATATGCATAGTCCAAGTTGTCTCCGCAACCACCCCAAACCCACTCCTTACGAAGGTCCTTCGGCCTCTTCATCCTTGAACATCCACACGATGAAAGCTGACCATCTTTACACGCTCTGGATATTGCGTAAGCCACTCCAGCAGCGGCCAAAGCGTGGGCGAAAGCGGACTCCCTGCTGCCTGTAAATTGATCGAAATTAATAAGAGAAGGATTTACGATCGCATATCCTAAGTAGAACCCGATGAGTCTGTGAATTATTACTGAGAGTATTATTCGGATTTGCATAATCAAGCAGCAGACTAATGATGCAAATAGACCGAGTATACAGGGTATACGCGGTACCTTGGCATAATATCCCTATCGTCCACGTGAAGCAGTCTTTCTAAACTAACCGACAAAGAAACTGCAACACCCAGAAGGAGCTGTTTAAGTTTCAAATTTTTCTGGTAAAACATAAAAATGTATTGTAAATTGAAATGAAGTCAGTTTATTTATCAACGGCTTCGATTTGAAACGAGTTTTCTGAAAATGCCAAGACGTAAATTAACAAACGCTGAGGCTAATAGGGCTATCGGAATGCTACAGGGTGGCCTAACTCAGGTTGTTGTAGCGGAAAGGCTCCAAGTCAGCCAAAGTGTGATATCTCGACTTTGGAATAGGTTCAGGGAGACAGCTTCCGTGGTGGAAAGACCAAGGCTTGGTGGGCGACGAAAAACAACACCTGCTAAGGATCGTTTCATCACCGTTTCGGCGAGAAGAAACCCTACATCTACCTGTAGAATGCTACGGAATACTCTTAAAAATGCAAATGGGGTCCTAGTTTCCATCAAAACCATCAGACGACGTTTGAGAGAGGTGAATCTAGGTTCTAGACGTCCATTAAGAGGAGTTCCATTAACACGTGACCATAAGCGTCAAAGACTGGAATGGGCAAGGCAACATATCAATTGGAACGATCAATGGCGTAGTGTCCTTTTCACTGATGAATCCAGATATGGACGATTTTCAGCTTCTCGAGGAATAAGGGTATGGACAATCCCACGCATACCCCGTAATCGTCGCTATGTCCAAGAAGTCCATCCATTCCGAGGGGGTAGTGTTATGGTATGGGCCGGGATATGTTTCAACGGGCTCACAGATCTACACATTTGTCCTGGGAATATGACCGCCTTACACTATAGGAAGCATGTCATTGACAATGTTGTGCCAAATTTTCACGCTGCTATTGGTGAAACTTTTCAATTTCTAGACGATAACGCTAGACCGCACCGTGCAGCCATGGTTGAGAATGCGCTCGAGGAGCTTGGTATTCCACATTTACCAATACCTCTGCACTCACCAGATTTGAATTGCATAGAAAATCCATGGGATATGTTCCAAAGAAGATTAGATAATCATCAACCTACCCCAGAATCCTTAAATGATCTGAGAGAGTTTCTGCCTCGTTTATGGAACCAAATTCCTCAAGAAATGTTCAACAACCTCGTGTGTAGTAGTACCTATGCAAAAAAGATGTCAAGCTGTTATTGATGCCCGTGGAGGCTATACATTGTAATGATAATCTTAAAATGCTTGAATTCTCTGGGAATAAAATTTCGTTATCTTACTCGATTTTTCTTAACCACCCTGTATACTCTGCAGACCTACAGGCTAAAATTAATTTGCAACTTGAAATCATATTAATATGAATTTTCATCACAAAAATCTTATTTTAACTATATTTTTTTGCAATTTAAGTCAATATCCCTAACTCACGTGGAGCAGTTTAGTTCTTTTCGATTCCTTTCGTATTGTGAGGCGGTTATTGAATTGACAAAAGTCAATCGTGCCAGATGCCGAACCTTCTCAAAGAATGTTACAATAATTTCATCTATTTGTTTTCTAACAGATACACCTAGATTCAGATAAGGACGTTTGTGTGCTCAGGTCCTATGACATATGGATGCCGACAATGTCAACATTTGGACAGGCATATCGAGAGCATTCATATGATAATCCTTGACATATGAACATAAGAGCTTTAAAATTACACACGGTAAACTGCTCGGTTTTGAATAGAGAGAAATGCCAATATGCATCACGTTCTTCTTCTTATATTTGATTCCAAAGGGATTGTTTGTTGAAAGGCTCTCAGAGAAATGTCAGGCTTTATTTTCATCAAAAGAAAATTTGTTGGAGATCATTCGAAGTTGTAACTTTCCTAGTCCCTCTATTTAAGATTTCCGCTTGCAAAATGGGAGTTTTTACAGAATGAAAATTTCAATTCGTTCATTATTTTCAACCGTATCTTTGACCAAAAACTTTTTGGGTGAAAAATCACTATACAGGTTCATTTTTTTCAGCCCCACCCCAAAGTATACATAGTTATATTACAATTCGTTGAAGAATAAAAAAAATCAGATAATTTATCCAGCTCGCCATTTGGAAATACGAAGTTGATAGGTGATTTTCAAGAGCTATAGGAAATCAAAAAAATGTACAGAATGACATGGGTTTCATTTCAGAGGCATAACTTGTTAGTAGTGAATTACAGTAATGTCATAATATTCTACTCCTATGATCTTTGGTTCTTTCTTTATAAAATCTAATTAACCTTTATGAAATGAAAGTATCAAAAAATAAAATATTCTTAGATAAATTGGGATAAACGAAATTCATTTTGTTCGCATGCAATGGACAAAATGACATACCGGCAACTGTAGTTTTCTACCTATAGTTACAAAACTACTGATAAATGAGAGAAATGGACTCGCAAAGATCTAATTCAAGATGTGAATCGCCGAAACGTGCTGCTACCGCAGAAGGAAAATGATAGACCGGTTTCTGGCTTCTTAGCCGTCATCAGTGTCACATGTCACGATTTACTTCTTGAATTAGATCTTTGCGAGTCCATTTCTCTCATTGATTATAGGTCCTTAGTGGACGGTCCTAACGGACGCGAATTTTCCTATTTTTACTACTGATAAAGTTCACCAATGAAACGCTTGGTTCTTCTAGGAATATCAGCACAAGATGCGTGAGCCCAGTGCAACCACAGCATGTATCGTAACCAGTCTTTTCCAGGGATAATCCTGGAGATGACTTTTTTCTGATCTGAATTGGGAATAAAGGTCATAACAATAGACAGATGGACAGTCGTCTTCATCATCTCGAAAGTTGCTAGGAACATTTTATTCTTCATTGTTTCCTTTAAATAATGCCCTAGGGACTTGTCTCCTTTTCTTTGGAGGAGGTATGGGCTCAGTTTTTGATTTGATTGCAATCATATTAGGTGTAGAAGTTGAAACAAAGTACGTTCATCGAGTATTCAGCTCACGTTTGCCTTGTCCACTTATGAATCGTCCTTTAGGGATTGGAGGAACCTCCTCATAGGATGATTTGCAAGCTTTGTTATTTTATAAGGCGATTCATGGTTAAATTATAGACCAATCTGTAGATGTTTGACAGTGACACGAAACGTGCAAGAGTTGTCAAAATCAGTGTTGCCAAAAAAATAGTTGAAAAATCACCCGTTAGTTTGTGTGTTTGAAAATCACCAATGAACAACTTTGATCTGTTCTTTATAAATTCTATTGTCTGTGGGTTAGCGAACTGGAAGTTGAAATATTAACTTTTTTCTTAACATAAAGGAACCTTATCGAATTGTTTCAAAAGGGACCAGCATCAAACGCAATATATTCCAACTTCTCTACTAGACGAAATTGAAAAACTATTCAAGCAATGCATTCGACCATGCATCCGTGACGAATCGTGGCCATTTGAGCGTGAGTCGAAGTTTTGAGTATATTTTTTGAACCAGTGGCTCGAGAATACCGTAGGGGACTAACTGCCCCCATAATCGGTTAAGAACTGTTGCATATTCAGATTCATGGGGTTAATGCTATTTGTATTGACCTGGGGACACCCTATATACCCTGTCAATTATTCCCCCAGGGAGTCTGAAGGGTTAGCACAGATATTGACCTGAAATTGGTCTATGAATATAAATGGGATAGATTTTGCTACTCGATAAAACCGCCTGGATTGACTTATGGGATTGGAATAAAGTTAATTTTTATATGGGCGTGCTCAAATTCCTAATTTGGGATTAAAAGAATAGATTTGGAAGGCTCAGTTCGATTGAGGTTACGCTTTCGATATGGACTGAAACTGTGCTGCTCGGATACTTTACCGATCTTCCTGAAAAATTTTCTCCGAGGTCTTTGTAGTCCAAATATTCAGTGATAAAGGAGACTTTGGTGGTGAACAAGAACATAAACACATCAGGAAAAATAAAGATTCCTCGTCGTGGCGTTGCCGAGAAAAAGGCTGTTGCAAAAAATTATATCGCTAGCATACTCAAGGACATCTATTTCGAGGAACATTTTGCATTGTAAAATATTTACTGCTAGCGATGAAGAATTATCTTACTCGAAAACTAAACATTTTAATGGGTGTGTGAAAAAAGTAATATGAAGCCATTCGAAAAAAATGAGCATCCTTGTTGAAATTCTTCAATTTTTAGACCTTGTTAAGAATTTCTTCTACAAGAAAATCGCTTTCCATCATATCATCAGATTTGAAACACCCATTCACCAGAAAATTGAGAATATTGAATATTGAGTAAAATCTTCCACTTTTCCATGATTTTCTCGTAATATGTCGGAAACTCCGTATAAATTAAAAAAAATTGTGATGCCAATAAATAGAAATACTAATTTGGCACTAAACGATGAAATAATATGAAGGGCTTGCCATTAGAACCAACCGCCCCAATTCTAATACCGCTTCAAACGAACACCCTGTACTATTATTTTAGGCTGATATATCAGTGCAAGAGCAACAACTTTTGCAGTAAAATTATTCCGTTACTGACGTAAATAATGAGATTTTCTACTTCGTCGCAATAATGGGACACTCTGTATATGTACATATACCTATAAATGAATATTTCTAGGGAACTCTCTTCTTCGTCATTTGCGTACTATTCACAAGACATCCACTAAAATCTGGAACAGATCGCTTTACTTCTTGAACTATACATATACGAGAATATATTGAAAAATTCTTAGCCTACTATAGAACCAAACAAAATTTCAATGTCAAAATATTTTATTACTCAACATATTCTCCTCTTTTGAATACATTTATTACAGCGAACCTGCAACGGCTCTAGACCTTTCAAAAAATATGTTTCTTCTTGCTCTGCAGACCAGTCCTCCACAGCTTTTATTACCTCCTCGTTAGAAGAAAATTTACGACCTTTTAAACTTTTTTTCAGTTTAGGAAAGAGATGATAGTCGGACGGAGCTAAATATGGTGAATGAGGGGGGTGTTCTAGTAATTCTTACCCTAAATCACGAATTTTTTGCATGGCAACATGAGATTTGTGTACTGGGGCGTGGTCCTGTAAAAACAAACACCTTTGGATAGCTTTCCGCGTCTTTTCTCTTCAATTTTTTCCCGTAGAGTGGTCAGTAATGTCGAACTGTAATCTCCAGTTATTGCTCTACCCTTATACAAAAATCAATCGTGATTACTCCATGGCAATCCCAGAAAAATTAAAGCAAGAACTTTTCCAGATGATTTTTGGACACGAAACTTCTTAGGTATTGGAGAACCAGAGTGTCGCCATTCCATCGATTGTTGCTTTATTTCTGGATCGTAGAAATGTACCCAAGTCTCATCCATAGTAACAATTCGGTTTAAGAAGTCTACAGTCTACATCGTTTTCAGATCGAGCACAGATCGAACGCGACTTCTACCCTTGCACGCTTTTGGTCAACATTCAAACATTTGGGGATCCATTTTGCAGAAATTTTTCTCATGTCCAAATTGACGTGAACTATATGATGAACGCGTTCGTATGAAATCTTCAGTGCTTCAGAAATCCGTTTTAGCCCAATTCGACGGTCTGATAAAATCATGTCATGAACTGCATCGATATTTTCGGGGACTGACACAGAAACTGGCCTTCCCGATCGGTCATCATCTTCAATGGAAAATTTACCTCTTTCGTAGCTTGCAGTCCAATTTTCCACGATCGCATACGAAGGACATTGATCACCAAAATGAAGGTTCAAGAATGCTAGAAGACATGTAATCACAATCAGTCCAGTTTTTCTTCACATAAAGTTGATGAGTTTGCTGCAGGCAATCTGACTATCAAGGGATCCTTCAAGAACGGCCAATTTCATGTGGGTTCGACTGAAAAACGTTGTGGCCTCAAGTATTCGTTGTGAGAGGTGTAGCATGGATTGATGATATATTTCATACGTCTCTATAAAACGAAATCTAATGGAGTGGTATCTGGCGGACGAGAAGGTCATAGGACGCGGATGGTCATAGCTTAGGTCTTAGATACGAACGCCCATGAACAACGTTCATTGCAACCCATTAAGAAATTAGTTCCTGATTCAGCGAAAAAGAGCGAAACCCGCACAGAGTTCAATGGGATGTCGGCAATAGAGGGTCATTGTTTGAGAGCACCGCTTAAGATCACGTTCGCGTTATTAGAGCCGCGGAACGGTAACTCCGGATGGTTCTCGCGGATGAAAAACGCCAGGGATTTATTGGATTTCTAAGAAACATTCGCTGAAACAATACCGAAACCTCTCGACGGCAGCAATTTCAGCATTCTGAGGATGCGACCGGCGAGAAATATGCTGCGGACTGAGGCAAGATGATTTATTGCGGCTCACTGAAAACGAATGATAGCAAAGAAGGTAGGAATCTCCGCTGATATTCCAGGTATGATCAAACAGGACCGAGCAAATTGCGATGAATGAACCGATGGTAACGGATCCGGTTATCTTAACTGACATTCAGAAAGTTAGATGAAGATGGAAGTGTGGAACCAAGCGAATATCGAATCTGATTTTTTGTTAGTACTGTTAGTAGGTAGTGTACCCGGCTTCACCGGAAATCTATATGTAAGAGGATGTATTGATATCTAGTTAGCCTTTGGCCTATACCAGTTTCATGCATAAACAAAATATTGCGATACCATATTAACGAACAATAACTTATTAGAAGTGTCAGTGTAGAGTTCGACGTCAAAAAAGTAAACCAGAGTTACGTAATAAATTTAAAAAAAAGATGTCCACCGAAACTGTAAAAATCGCAAAATTGGAGTATCGAGCCATCATCAAGTACCTGTATTTAAAAGGGTTAAGAGGTAAGCAGATTGACGAAGATATGTTTAATACCCTTGGTGATCAATGCCCTTCGTATGCGACCGTGAAAAATTGGACTGCAAGCTTCAAAAGAGGTAAATTTTCCATTGAAGATGATGACCGTTCGGGAAGGCCAGTTTCTGTGTCAGTCCCCAAAAATATCGATGCAGTTCATGACATGATTTTATCAGACCGTCGAATTGGGCTTAAACGGATATCTGAAGCACTGGAGATTTCATACGAACGCGTTCATCACATAGTTTACGTCAATTTGGGCATGAGAAAAATTTCTGCAAAATGGATCCCCAAATGTTTGAACGTTGACCAAAAGCGTGCAAGGGTAGAAGCATCGCGTTCGATCTGTGCTCGATTTGAAAACGATGTAGACTTCTTAAACCGAATTGTTACTATGGATGAGACTTGGGTACATTTCTACGATCCAGAAACAAAGCAACAATCGATGGAATGGCGACAATCTGGTTCTCCAAGACCTAAGAAGTTTCGTGTCCAAAAATCTGCTGGAAAAGTTCTTGCTTCAGTTTTTTGGGATTGCCATGAAGTAATCATGATTGATTTTTTGGATAAGGGTAGAACAATAACTGGAGATTACTATTCGACATTACTGACCACTCTACGGAAAAAAATTAAAGAGAAAAGACGCGGAAAGCTATCCAAAGGTGTTTTGTTTTTACAGCACAACACCCCAGTACACAAATCTCACGTTGCCATGCAAAAAATTCGTGATTTAGTGTTAGAATTACAGATTTGGCTCCGTTCGACTATAATCTCTTTCCTCAACTGAAAAAAAATTTAAAAGGTAGGAAATTTTCTTCCAACGAGGAGGTAATAAAAAGCTGTGGAAGACTGGTTTACAGAGCAAGAAGAAACATTTTTTTGAAAGGTCTAGAGACGTTGCAGGTTCGCCGTAATGAATGTATTCAATTAAGAGGAGAATATGTTGAGTAATAAAATATTTTGACATTGAAATTTTGTTTGGTTCTATAATAGGCTAAGAATTTTTCAATATATCCTCGTAGGGCAGTCACTTTGCGATTTGGTTATGAAAAATTTAATGAAAAAGATTTGGTCCACTTTATAATGAAATGAACATCCGATCTTTTATCGAAAAAAAAGGCATTTTTCTTTGAATGTCAAAATAACACCTCTTATAGGAAAACCCTTTACCATACACTCGAAAAACATTACCCTCTTTCTGTCGTAGTCGGATAAAAAGAAATCAATAATTATTTCCAATATTTCATTCCAAACAAAAATCGAATTCGAAAGTTTTGGAGAAAAACAATCGAGTGACCAGTTATGAAGAGTGGAGATAAAAGGCCTCCACTGCAAACAGACTTCCACAAATGGCCTCCACAACTCCGACTTGACAAATAGCCCCATTCCACCCATCCCCGTTTGGAATATCTCCACATACCTCCTCGACATCGAACCAAATAGCTAATGAAGATCGTCCGCGTCCAGCAAAAACCGCCATTTATATGCCAGACGTGCGAAAAATTGACGGCAGTTGAACGAGCTACAAACCACAACCAACCGATAAATCCCGACTTTTTCCGCGGCCTCCCAATCGTGCGGAGCTGAACACACCATCCGATTTGCATAAATAAGAACTGGAAATACCGAGCTCGTTAAAGTGATGTTAATTTGAGACTGCAAATCCGGCGGTTTTCCTTGTACCACCAGTGGCTGTCGCATATCTTTAATTGATGGAAATAATAGCTTGGTGATGCCGTGAATACTAAGGCGACGCAGAAGGCACGATTCCGGTAGGTGAGATGCTTTCTCCTGCATGTCTTGGCTCGGTTTATCTGGGAACTGCTAGATAAGGCGTTTATTTGCTCGTTTAGAGGAAGCCCATTATGCGTCTGTTTCCACTTTTTTTTAGGTGGAAGATAACGACGTGTTTTTCGATTCAAAACGTTTAATTGCCAGTGAGACAGTGTATCGTTTCATTATGGCCAGTCTGATGAGGCCAGAAAGTCTTCTTATGGGTTCTTTCAATAGAGGGAAAACGATGATGGAACCAACAGTTGGTCGGTTCCCCAAAGCAAAACCCCTCGGTTTTAAAAGTAGATAATATTACGTGTACTAAGTACAAAGTTGAAAACATTCTATTGGGAGAATACGAGGATGTATTGATAGATATCTAGTTAGCCTAGACCAGCATAAACAAAATATTGCGATACCATATCAATAAACAATAACTTATTAGAAGTGTGAGTGTAGAGTTCGACGTCAAAAAAGTAAACCAGAGTTACGCAATAATTAAAAAAAAAGATGTCCACCGAAATTGTAAAAATCGAAAAATTGGAGTATCGAGCCATCATCAAGTTCCTGTATTTAAAAGGGTTAAGAGGTAAGCAGATTTACGAAAATGTACTTAATACCTTTGGTGATCAATGTCCTTCGTATGCGACCGTGAAAAATTGGACTGCAAGCTTCAGAAGAGGTAAATTTTCCATTGAAGATGATGACCGATCGGGAAGGCCAGTTTCTGTGTTAGTCCCCGAATGCAGTTCATGACATGATTGTATCAGACCGTCGAATTGGGCTAAAACGGATATCTGAAGCACTGAAGATTTCATACGAACGCGTTCATCATATAGTTCACGTCAATTTGGACATGAGAAAAATTTCTGCAAAATGGATCCCCAAATGTTTGAATGTTGACCAAAAGCGTGCGAGGGTAGAAGCATCGTGTTCGATCTGTGCTCGATTTGAAAAAGATTTAGACTTTTTCAACCGAATTGTTACTATGGATGAGACTTGGGTACATTTCTATGATCCAGAAACAAAGCAATAATCGATGGAATGGCGACACTCTAGTTCTCCAAGTACAAGACCTTAGAAGTTTCGTGTCTAAAAATCTGCTGGAAAAGTTCTTGCTTCAGTTTTTTTGGTATTGCCATGGAGTAATCATGATTAATTTTTTGGATAAGGGTAGAACAATAACTGGAGATTACTATTCGACATTACTGACCACTCTACGGAAAAAAGGTGTTTTGTTTTTACTGGACAACGCCAGGGCCGTATCTAGGGTGTGGCTAAGTGGCCCCCGCCACAGGCGCAAGGTCCGCAGGGGCGCCAAAAAATATCAAATGAAAAAAAAAAATTTGAGCGCCAAAAAAATTCAAAGAATAAAATATAGAAGCGCCAACAAAATATTCGAGATAACATGTCACGTATCCTCATGTATACGCCAAAAAATTTTTTTTGCGTAAGGAGCGCCAATTTGGGGGCGCTGAAGAAAATCTTGCCACAGGCGCAGTAGTACCTAGATACGGCCCTGGACAACGCCCCAGTACACAAATCTCATGTTGCCATGCAAAAAATTCGTGATTTAGGTTTAAAATTACTAGAACACCAGAATTCACCAGATTTGGCACCGTCCGACTATCATCTCTTTCCCCAACTGAAAAAAAATTAAAAGGTCGTAAATTTTCTTCCAACGAGGAGGTAATAAAAGCTGTGGAGGACTGGTTTGCAGAGCAAGAAGAAACATTTTTTGAAAGGTCTAGAGACGCTGCAGGTTTGCTGTAATAGTATTCAATTAAAAGGAGAATATGTTGAGTCATGAATTATTTTGACATTGAAATTTTGTTTAGTTCTACAGGGTCTTTCACGAGGAACCTCACCCATATTTATACGGGAAACTACTGAACGTATTTTCATGAAATTCAGCACTTATAAGTATTTCACGATGCTGATGAAATCTAAAATATTTTCAAGGCATGAGCACCTCCGGATCGAAAATAGAGCTCCGCTGAAACAAGAATAACTTCGAGGTTTTTGGATGGAAAATTTTCATTTTTGGGATTTTTCAAGATGTAAGATTGATGTATCCACTTTAAAAATCGAAATCGCGATTCATGATACAGGGGGTGAAAAAATCGCTTTCAAAGTTAGGGATGACAAAATCGTGAAAAATCAATTTTTTCAAATTGGAACCCCATTTTTTTATGGCAGATATTGAATCTACGTTAAAAAATAATGTGAGTGTATGCATCACACCCTTGCCCTAAAATGGATATTTTCTGAGTTAATATCCACTTTATGGCAAGGGTGTGATGCATACACTCACATTATTTTTTAACGTAGATTCAATATCTGCCATAAAAAAATGGGATTCTAATTTGAAAAAATTGATTTTTCACGATTTTGTCATCCCTAACTTTGAAAGCGATTTTTTCACCCCCTGTATCATAAATCGCGATTTCGATTTTTAAAGTGGATACATCAATCTTACATCTTGAAAAATCCCAAAAATGAAAATTTTCCATCCAAAAACCTCGAAGTTATTCTTGTTTCAGCGGAGCTCTATTTTCGATTTTTTTCGAATTTTCCCGCTCAGAGAGAATTTTCCAACCAAAACTGAAAAATGTTACATCAAAATAACTTGAAATTTTCTAAGGAATCTATTTCTGCAATAAAAAAATGGTGTTCTAATTTGAAAAACGGAAGTTGACGTCATTTCCGGAAAAACCGGAGGTGCTCATGCCTTGAAAATATTTTAGATTTCATCAGCATCGTGAAATACTTATAAGTGCTGAATTTCATGAAAATACGTTCAGTAGTTTCCCGTATAAATATGGGTGAGGTTCCTCGTGAAAGACCCTGTATAGTAGGCTAAGAATTTTTCAATATATCCTCGTACATATTATACAGAGCTTTCAGAACATATGAGTATAGGGGACATATTATGCAGGGTGCGGCAACTAGTTCTCCAACAATTCAAGGAGCTGTCGATGAAATACGAAAAAAGGTATTGAAAAAATTATTTTTTATTTTGAAAGCCTAAATAATCATTTTTTTTTTCATTTATGTCTAGAAAATAAAATCTTCCAAATGACGGAAGTTTTCCATTACTCTCTTCAGCATAGCGGTTTCAATTTGGATGATTTCATCCTTGATTGCCTTTTTCAAGTCATCAAGGTTCCTAGGGCGATTTTTGAAGACCTCATTCTTGAGGCAATCAGGGAGGAAATAATCCAAATTGAAACCGCTATGCTGAAGAGAGTAATGGAAAACTTCCGTCATTTGGATGATATTATTTTCAAGACATAAATGAAAAACACTTGATTATGCAGACTTTCAAAATAAAAAAGAGTTTTTCCAATATCTTTCTTTTAACAGCTCCTTCAAATGTGGGAGAACTAGTTGCCGCACCCTGTATACGAAATTAATAAAACAAAAATACAATTTGCATCGAACGATTTCCCACACCACAGAAGTAGGTACCATGATCAGTAATCGCCTTTGACTAATGAGAATCATTAGAACATGAAGGTATTATTTATTGGCTCTTTTACAGACTCCATACTTCTTTCAGATTCTCACGCCCAAGAAATCTAAAACGTGCGTGGGAGTAAGAAACACCACGATACCTCCCTGCATAATGAGGAATCACAGGAGACAATTCTTTAGAAGGAATTGAAAATTGAATTGTGTCATCAATCATTTTGTCAGAACGTCTGAAAAAATTACAAAATTATGTATAGAGAAAATGCATAAACAAATCTACCCACTTGAACACTGTTCATAGTCTATTCACAATGATCAGGGTATCGTAAGATTCTTTCTTTCTGCGGCAATGGTAGTTTCTTTAGATCGTCCAGGCAAATTGTTTTGTACTGATAAGTTGTAGTTTATAAATTGTCTGATTTGTGTTTGAATTCCATTAACTCAAATTTCAAATGATGGTTCGATTAAGGGAAATGCACAAAATAACAATTTTATGAATGATTGGTCACGGAGATAGCATCCGAACATAAAAATAAGTCAGTCCTTGTTTCATGAAAAATTTCTGGATTTGTCGCCTTTATCTCACTGTGTGAGAACGTGAAATCAGATGTGATGCTTGAGTTTGAAGAAAATCCACATCATTCAAAATTGATTAACTCACCTATCCGTAGAACAGGCCCAAGAACGCTCACATCGTCCAGTATGGAGCAGTTCCACCTTCTGCCATGGAACTGGTGCTTGCATTCGGTAAGAGCTGTTTTGGCGCCCAACGCCACAGCATTCATATGGTCTATGTAAAGGTGACAAATCCTCGATTGTCCAGGAGTGAGACCTGGTAGATTTTGGCAGGACGGAGTGCTTTGGTCCGATTGCATCATCTCGTCTTGGATCATGCCCATCCTCCTGAAATGACAATTATAGTTTTCTTTAATTATACCTAGAGGAACAACGCCTTTGAACGAATTGGAGCTAAAATTTTTGGTCGTAAAGTGGCCACACATAGTAGCTACCAAAGGAACTATAATTACCGGACAGTCTGGTCCATTTTGTTGGCTATTATTTTATAGAAATCTGTAGGATATTCATTTGCCTCTGGTTCTCTGAATCAGTTAGTAAATAGTGCTTTATAGTTCAGCTACTCACCGCCAGATGCGAGGGTAAAAATTTCGATTTTATGAAACACAACTGCGCGACTATGAACGGAAGAAGGAACTACAACTAAAAGTGGCTTCAATTCGTTTAATGACGTTGTTCCTCTAAGTATATTCAAACTCGATGCTTACTTTGATAGCAAAGATAATAAATGAAACATTGACCAGACGCAAGAAACCAAGATAATATTGATGATCCTTGTAATATTTTAATGTCAGTTTTCAGATTTACTATATTGTCGCCGCGAAAGAAAACGAACCTATTACATTCTAAATTGTTCCCGCTTGTACCTTTCCTAACAGCCCAGAACAAATTCCTAAGCCTATTCACATTCACCTGTCGTTTATATCACTTGAAAAAGGTTACAACATTGTCTTGCTCTTAAAAAGTGTTTCAGCACTCTATACATGCCGGTTATAAATAATGGGCGATCTAGGTCGATGAAAAATGCGTACAATAAGGTCATAAATCACTGCCTAACTGAATTCCCATTATCTGCAGGAAAACTGCAAACAACCATTGTTTACGCATCCTATAATGAAGATGATCAGGAAACATGGAGTGTTTTAGCACATAGTTTCGATTTTTATAGACCATGGATAAAAAGTTGAGACATAATGAGCATAGAAAACTGGCACGGTTGCGAAATGTGAACGTTCATTTGTGGACGAGTGCTAAAAGGTATTTTTTCTGTCGAAGAAAGTGACCAGATGTTGAAATCTCTGTGTATTAAACAAATTATGATCAAATAAAGTACCTACTTCTTCATTTTGTCGAAATCAAAATATACTGCTCCACGAGAGTTAGGGATATCGTATTCAATCGTTCTTAAAACTATGTAATCTTCGAGAAAATCGCTGTAAAATCATTTAAAACTCAATAACAACTTGAATCGATCCAATAAAAATCAGTATGAGACATTTCGTCAATCTGGTAGCCTTTTTTCTGAAGTTTGTTTCTTTGCATATGCTTCATGAATGTTCTTATTTTGAAATGAAGTCAGTTTATCAACGGCTTCTATTTGAAATGAGTTTTCTGAAAATGCCAAGACGTAAATTAACAAACGCTGAGGCTAATAGGGCTATCGGAATGCTACAGGGTGGCCTAACTCAGGTTGTTGTAGCGGAAAGGCTCCAAGTTAGCCAAAGTGTAATATCTCGACTTTGGAATAGGTTCAGGGAGACAATTTCCTTATTGGAAAGACCAAGGCTTGGTGGGCGACGAAAAACAACACCTACTCAGGATCGTTTCATCACCGTTTCGGCGAGAAGAAACCCTACATCTATGTGTAGAATGCTACGGAATACCCTTCAAAATGCAGATGGGCTCCAAGATTCCATCGAAACCACCAGACGACGTTTGAGATAGGTGAATCTAGGTTCTAGACGTCCATTGAGAGAAGTTCCCACGTGACCATAAGCGTCAAAGACTGGAATGAGCAAGGCAACATATCAATTAGAACGATCAATGGCGTAGTGTCCTTTCCACTGATGAATCCAGATATGGACGATTTTCAGATTCTCGAAGAATAAGGGTATGGACAATCCCACGCATACCCCGTAATCGTCGCTATGTCCAAGAAGTCCATCCATTCCGAGGGGGTAGTGTTCTGGTATGGGCCGGGATATGTTTCAACGGGCGAACAGATCTAAACATTTGTCATAGGAATATGACCGCCTTACACTATAGGGAGCATGTCATTGACAATGTTGTGCCAAATTTTCACGCTGCTATTGGTGAAAATTTTCAATTTCCAGACGATAACGCTAGACCGCACCGTGCAGCCATGGTTGAGAATGCGCGCGAGGAGCTTGGTATTCCACATTTACCGATACCTCCGCACTCACCAGATTTGAATTGCATAGAACATGCATGGGATGTGCTCCAAGGAAGATTAGATAATCATCAACCTACTCCAGAATCCTTAAATGATCTGAGAGAGCTTCTGCCCGTTTATGGAACCAAATTCCTCAAGAAATATTCAACAACCTCGTGTATGCAAAGATGTCAAGCTGTTAATGATGCCCCTAGAGGCTATACATTGTATTGATAGTCTTAAAATGATTGAATTCTCTGGGAATAAAATTTCGTTATTTTACTCGATTTTTCTTAACCACCCTGTATACGCTGCAGACCTACAGGATAAAATTAATTTGCAACTTGAAAACATATTAATATGAATTTTCATCACAAAAATCTTATTTTAACTATATTTTCTTGCTATTTAAGTCAATATCCCTAACTCATGTGGAGCAGTTTATGTACAACCATCAATCAGTATTATTATACTTGTACCAGAATATATGGGGAATTCTGGAACACTATACAGAGTATTCCTAAAGTGAAGTGGAGGTTGCCTCGATACTTTTGAGATTGCAAATCTAGAGGATGATATCTTTTCTGAAATACTGTTCCCTATTTCCTCCAGAATTTTTTTTTGGGAGCCATGGGCGTAGCTAGCCTTTTTTCCTGGGGGGGGCCTGAGGGGCACAGTGGAAAACGAGCAAGGAAAAACAAATGTGTTTTTCAGTAATTTATTAAAATCGCGGGGGCACCGTGGATTCTGGGGGGGGGCGTGCCCCCCCAGGCCCCCCCTATCTACGCCCATGTTGGGAGCCACTGTTTGTTTGAAAATTTGTAAAAAGGAGCTTTGGTGTTATACTAAACTTTATGGTTTTTGTGGTTTAGTCGTATTTGCTACCGATTTCGAGAAAAAAATTCTTTCTAGGTCATCAGAAAAATCAAATGTCATAAAAATCAAGTTAGTATAAAGGGAAAACTATTTAAGTCTGGGAATCTGGACTAATGTCCACCCCGTCTAATCTACCTGTTTTCACAATTTTAGTTCAAATACGCCTCATATCTAGTACACCCTTTATCTCGAGAACGAAACGTTTGCGGTCTCATGTATATAGAGCTTTTTTTCTTAAAATTGTGCGAGCAATCTCCTCTCTTCGTTCGTACAAATGGTTCAAGCGATTCTTGCAATGCTGGAGCCACCAACACTGCTGGCAGGAATTCACCCTTGGACTCGCGATTGCACATTGATGTGCGTGGATAGTAAGTGTAACCGAGAATGAAACGAGTCAACATAACATCAAAACACGTGAAAACGAAAAATTCCTTGATTCCGACTCCAGGAAGAAGGAAGCAGTCACGTTCTAAATAAATGATACAATCCATACGTCAGCCAGTGTCCGATCTTGGGTTTCACTCGTGTCAAGAAGCGGTTTGAGATTACCTTTATCATTCCAGATCTTTCCGAGTACTGCCCAACATCATCAGGATATTTCATTACTAATTGAACCGAGCAAGGTTTAACTCGAGCGCCAACCGTAAAGTCCCAGACGTCGGCAAAAAGTCTTAAAAGTAGGCATGCGGTCAAGATTACCGGCGGTCACTTTGATGATCGCGACAGCTACGTGTTGAAAACGGGGCGGACTCACGAGAAAGAAGTGCAGGATTTAATGGAATGCACCCACAATCTCGAGAAATGCAATTTGCTGGATGTTATTGGAAATTGCAATGGTCTGATGGTGGGTCCTGCTTGTTGCGGGCGTTTTGAGTAATTACAGTATTGCTCAGAAAGTATTCAGGATGAAAATGTTGCTTGAACATTGAGAAATACTAGTTCATATTCCCATGCAAAAACAAAATCAGCTAATTTACTTCTCAAATCATAAAGTCAACAATTCTGCAAGTGGCCGAGCAATAGATCAGAATAAGAGACTGATTCCACATCGAATAAAGACAGGGTGGCCACTTTTTCAATGGCATTGTATTGGTAACTTTTAAACCATAAGAGTTAGAAGGTCGGTCAAATGGAGAAAAAGTTGTATCCATAGAAGCATTGTCAAGCAGTTCAAACAAATCGAGATTATCAGGGCCGGTTATTGAGATATCATAACAAAAGTAAATTATGTCATTTTTATTTTTATTTTTTTCCCACTTTATTTCGAATATTATAAAAAAAATGTTACGGGAATTTTTTATTCGACAGTGAATTATCCTCAAATTGGCATAATCAGATTTCGTATCCAACGTTTCGTTCTTCCTGGGCCACCCTCACCCTTATTTTTTTCAATACGGACCTGCATATTGTATGACACTTTTCGAAATAACTTTTAACGCTGAATTCAACGATATATCGTTGAATTCAATGTCATTCAAAGTTGATTTTACAAAATGGTGGAAGTTTCGAACACTTACGTCATTAATGTTCATCATTTACCTTCGAATAATCATTCAATTTGTCTATCATCGAATGATATTTTCGTTTAATTATTATGAATTAGGTTTTTCACCTCTTGAAATTAGTGAATAATTATTACTTGTTTCTTGCTTTGATTCTGTTACGTATTATTTATTTACAAATTTCAAGAGGTGAAAAACCTAATTCATAATAATTAAACGAAAATATCATTTAATGAAAGACAAATGAAATGATTATTCGAAGGTAAATGATGAACATTAATGACGTAAGTGTTCGAAATTTCCACCATTTTGTAAAATCAACTTTGAATGACATTGTATGATATATCGTTGAATTCAGCGTTAAAAGTTATTTCGAAAAGTGTCATACAATATGCAGGTCCGTATTGAAAAAAATAAGGTTGAGGGTGGCCCAAGAAGAACGAAACGTTGGATACGAAATCTGATTATGTCATTTTGAAGATAATTTACTGTCGAATAAAAAATTCCCGTAACATGTTTTGATAATGTTTGAAATAGAGTGGGAAAAAAATAAAAATCAAAATGACAGAATTTACTTTTCTTATGATATCTCAAAAACCGGCCCTGATGATCTCGATTTGTTTGAACTGCTTGACAATGCTTCTATGAATGCAACTTTTTCTCCATTTGACCGACCTTCTAACTCTTATGGTTTAAAAGTTACCAATACAATGCCATTGAAAAAGTGGCCACCCTGTATAACCTACAAGCAGCCCGTCCCAGCTTCGCCCGGGTATAAATTTGTTTCATTAACATTTTGCGATGAACTAAGAATAAATCTACAACATTTATTCTGTTTATAAATTTTTTTCGAATTTCTACATTTCTTCTTCTTCTCAATCAGCTCCTCAAAATCTATCTATCTGCCGAATAAAATAATTAGAATTTCCTTCTGAAAAGAACTTTTCTCAACTTATGCTATAAAAAGGAAAAAGGTTTCTCTTATATAGATATGCATGTCCCCCTCTCACACTTCGGTGCCCTCTCCTACCCGCCTACCTAGGACGGAGACGCATTTAGGTCCGGTGGTGCGGTTTCATCTTCATCACTTCAACCTGCCATAACTTTTGATGTACTAGTTGTAATTGTATGATGTAAAGGGCAATTTCGTTCTAAATTAAATACTGGAGATAAATAACGTAATAAGTTGGATGAGGATCAATGTCCTATTCCAAAAACGCCCTCCCAAATAGTGCATAATTTTGGAAAACATCTGATTACCGTAAACAGGTAATAGCAAGTCAATCTTGAGAGATAGATATATGTTATCGCGGACTTTTTTGTAGAACTATTTAAGAGGTACATTTCCGTCTCACATTGTATCCACGTAGTCTTACGGTTTTTGCAGCGCACGTTAAAATAGCTGATTATGGCTTATTTTTTATTATTGAAGTTATAGTAGGTATCCTTATTTTTTTCGGGTGAAAAGTATAGCCTATGTCACTCAGGGATAATGTAGCTTTCTAATGGTGAAAGAATTTCTGAAATCGGTCCAGTAGTTCTTGAGCCTATTCGTATCAAACAATTCAACCCCCTGATCATTAAAACATGAATAACTTTAGATGAACGAGCGCTGAAAATCTCCTGACCTTAAGTAAGCGTTTTCCGCAGCAGAGCACGAATGCTCCAAACAATTAAGCGCAGCATCCAAACAGGTTCCAGTTGATATTTACGAACCCCGGGTTATTAATTACTTTAATAACAATAATCACTTTACGCAATCTTCAGAACGCACCTGCAAAAAGAACATATCAACTTTCGCATATATATTCTATGTGTATCAGGTGCACTTTCTGGTTATAAAACGTGACCTAAAATCCGCGGATCGCAGATCGGTAAGCCCCGCCGATGTTAAACTGCGTCTTGTGGAATCGTTGAAATGCAAGGAATTTCAGCGCGCAGCTTATTCATGAGCCTTCACAAAAGTCCCTGCAAGGATGAATGCAGCGCTTATCGAGAAATAATAAATGATCCGCTGGTCTTTCTTTCGCTGAACGCGTTTTCTTTTCAAAGAAGACGGAATATGATAGCTATGTAAGGAATGAGATGAGGATCTCGAGTTGCTCGTTAAAATCAGGAAGCTGGGCATCCCATTTTAATTAATGGGAGTTTTACTCCGTTTGTTACCCCCTTCGGTCTGTGATTTAGTTGGTACAGGAGGGAAAAATTGAATTACATACATGAGATCATAGCAGGGGTTTTTACTGGTAGGTACGACTACCCAACAACAGAACCATTTATTCACTAAAATATCCACTTCTACATAAAAAAATGTTGTTTCAACTGATGAGAATTGTAAGGTAGAAAATATATAGTGAAGCTGTTGCTTTTTCCCACTTAACTAAAGATGCAAACAGCAAATTCACTTGAATATACACTTGTACATGGAAAAATAATTTTACGACTGATGAGAATTGTAAGGCAAAAAATATATACTGAAGCTGTTGCTTTTTCCCACTTAACTGAAGACGCAAATAGAAAATTCACTAAAATATCCACTTGTAGATGAAAAAATGTTTTGACGACTGATGAGAATTGTATGGTAGAAAACATATACCTGAAGAGTAAACATTTTATTTCACATGAAAGAACAAGAATTGGTAACTTTTGGAAAGGTCACAAAATTTCTGAATTTCCTTAACATTTGTGATGCTTCATTTATAACACATCATTAGTAGAACCCTCTTATAAGATATATAACCATTGAGTTCAAATATACCTAAAGAAACAACGCAGTTGAACGAATTGAAGCTGAAATGTTTGGCCGTAAAGTGGCGGCACATAGTGGCTACTAAAAGAACTATAATCTGCCGGGACAGTCTGGTCCATTTTGTTAGCAATTCATTTACAGAAATCTGTACGATATTTATTTCCATCTAGTACTATGAATCATAGGCATAGGGTCGGATTCGTCCAAATTATATATCTTCGTTACAAACGATATGAAAGCGAGCTCATGTAGACCATTTGAGGAAACAGTGCTTTATAGTTCAGCTACTCACCGCCAGATGCGAGGGTAAAAAATGTCGATTCTCTGAAACACAACAGCCCCACTATGAACGGAAGAAGGAACCAAAACTATAAGTGGCTTCAATTCGTTCAATGCTGTTGTTACTCTAGGTATATTTAAACTGAATGAATTCACCCAATCTGGCAACAACCACAAGCCAGCAACACTGAACCCACCATTCTTTCATCTATGCAACAATCTACAAGGCCGGCATTGTGCCCGGCACTCGAACGTATCGGAAGCCGGTTTTTTCGCTCACCGTGTGTATCTGATACGGCCAAGCCAGGCACTATCTAACGTAATGGATAACACTTATCCTTGTTAAGTTTCAATAAAACCGCTGCCTGCTAATCGTCCTCTTGGTGAGAGGTGTCCGGTGAATTCTCGGAAGATGATCGTTGCCATCGAGGGAAATGTCCGGAAACTGGTAGAAACCGAGAGAGTTTGATGTACAGAGGGTGGTCGAAAATAACACACGTTTTGAAGTACCGGAATCATTCCTTTTTTCGTACAAAGTTGTTTTATTTTCAATGTATGTCGGAAATATACGAGGATGTATTGATATCTAGTTAGCCTAGACCAGTTCCATGCATAAACAAAATATTGCGATACCATATCAACGAACAATAACTTATTAGAAGTGTCAGTGTAGAGTTCGACGTCAAAAAAGTAAACCAGAGTTACGCAATGAATAAAAAAAAAGATGTCCACCGAAATTGTAAAAATCGAAAAATTGGGGTATCGAGCCATCATCAAGTACCTGTATTTAAGAGGGTTAAGTGGTAAGCAGATTTACGAAGATATGCTTAATACCCCTGGTGATCAATGTCCTTCGTATGCGACTGTGAAAAATTGGACTACAAGCTTCAAAAGAGGTAAATTTTCCATTAAAGATGATGACCGATCAGGAAGGCCAGTTTCTGTGTCAGTCCCCGAAAATATCGATGCAGTTCATAACATGATTTCAACAGACCGTCGAATTGGTTCAAGTCAATTTGGATAAGAGAAAAATTTCTGCAAAATGGATCCCCAAATGTTTGAATGTTGACCAAAAGCGTGCAAGGGTAGAAGCATCGCGTTCGATCTGAGCCCGATTTGAAACCGATATAGACTTCTTAAACCGAATTGTTACTATGGATGAGACTTGGGTACATTTCTACGATCCAGAAACCAAGCAACAATCGATGGAATGGCGACACTCTGGTTCTGCAAGACTTAAGAAGTTTCGTATCCAAAAATCTGCTGGAAAAATTCTTGCTTCCGTTTTTTGGGATTGCCATGAAGTAATCATGATTGATTTTTTGGATAAGGGTAGAACAATAACTGGAGATTACTATTCGACATTACTGACCACTCTACGGGAAAAAAATTAAAGACAAAAGATGCGGAAAGCTATCCAAAGGTGTTTTGTTTTTACAGGACAACGCCCCAGTACACAAATCAAATGTTGCCATGCAAAAAATTCGTGATTTAGGGTTAGAATTACTAAAACACCCCCCTTATTCACCAGATTTGGCTCCGTCCGACAATCATCTCTTTCCTCAACTGAAAAAAAGTTTAAAAGGTCGTAAATTTTCTTCTAACGAAAAGGTAATAAAAGCTGTGGAGGACTGGTTTGCAGAGCAAGAAGAAACATTTTTTTGAAAGGTCTAGAGACATTGCAGGTTCGTTGTAATAAATGTATTCAATTAAGAGGAGAATATGTTGAGTAATAAAATATATTGACATTGAAATTTTGTTTGGTTCTATAGTAGGCTAAGAATTTTTCAATATATCCACGTATATCATGTCAAATACGTCAATTTTGATGGGGTCTGGTATACAGGGTCTTTCACGAGGAACCTCACCCATATTTATACGGGAAACTACTGAACGTATTTTCATGAAATTCAGCACTTATAAGTATTTCACGATGCTGATGAAATCTAAAATATTTTCAAGGCATGAGCACCTCCGGTTTTTCCGGAAATGACGTCAACTTCCGTTTTTCAAATTAGAACACCATTTTTTTATTGCAGAAATAGATTCCTTAGAAAATTTCAAGATATTTTGATGTAACATTTTTCAGTTTTGGTTGGAAAATTCTCTCTGAGCGGGAAAATTCGAAAAAAAAATCGAAAATAGAGCTCCGCTGAAACAAGAATAACTTCGAGGTTTTTGGATGGAAAATTTTCATTTTTGGGATTTTTCAAGATGTAAGATTGATGTATCCACTTTAAAAATCGGAATCGCGATTCATGATACAGGGGGTGAAAAAATCGCTTTCAAAGTTAGGGATGACAAAATCGTGAAAAATCAATTTTTTCAAATTAGAACCCCATTTTTTTATGGCAGATATTGAATCTACGTTAAAAAATAATGTGAGTGTATGCGTCACATCCTTGCCCTAAAATGGGTATTTTCTCAGTTAATATCCACTTTAGGGCGAGGGTGTTCAATATAAGTGTTATTGTTTGGAAAGTATGTGTATCTTTGTTCTCTATTAATTGCCAGGTTTTTATATGACTTATGTTATTAGCCATGTGACTTCACAATCACACAGTCCTTATTCAAATAACACTTTCGGAAAATAATAACTGGACACAGAAATAGCATTAAGAAGAAATGAATATTAAAAAAAACTGATTGCTCCTGAAAACCGCTGCACTAGATACCTAAATTCTTTGTCTCATTATGTTGACCAGTTCTTCCGCTGTTACTAGACAGATACAAGAGATCACTGATACAAGAAACGAGCAAAGAACTGCGAATTGACCATGTACGCCGTACGTTTTCTCGTTTTCTTGGAAGGTTTATGTTCGAGCTGTTAATTTTTATCTGTCCATTTGATTGCATCTTTCATTACGCCTTTGAGTCATGAGGATAATTATCAATAAATAATAAGCTAATGAGCACTTTTCCTACGAAAGTATACTTCATGTCGGTGAAATAAAATTAGAAGAGATGTTTTTCCCTGCTGACGTGGGTTCATCGACATTATAGCTCTTGACGGGAATCTTGACAGAATCGTATTTTTTGGGGATTGCGGTGAAGTGCTCCATTACAGTTGATGAAGGGATTGCAGGAAAGTGTTGCTGTATTACACCCAGAACAACGATATGTCTATTCGAGGAATAATATTAAGCTCAAATTACTGGATAGGTACTGTGCGAAGCCTGGTTCTGATAAACTATGTTTTTTCATATATAATACCACTAGAGATGAAATTTTGCCGGCAAAATTTCTCGATTGTGAAATGAAAGTTTGTTGCTTTCGGCAATTTCGCGAACGACATTTGTATCAAAATCACGAGCCGTCAGGCGAGTGATTTTGGAAAAATGTCATGAGCGAAATTGCCGAGAAGCAACAAACTTGAATATTACAAGAGAGAAATTTTACCTGCTTAAATTTCATCTCGAGTGGTATTCGAAATGACTATTTCTCGAGAAAATGTGATTGAAAATGGTCACATTGGGCTTGTATTGCGCTATTTGACAAATAAGTATTCATCATAGATCAACTAAACGTTGTTTGTTTTCTCTATGGTATTCATTCCTGAAACTATCTATGAATTTGAGAAACGTCAAAAATTTTGTCCTGGTTATTTTTGTATTGGAAATATTAATTTCAATGGTTTCTAGAGTTGATGATATGGTTTTTGGTAAACTTGTAATCCTGTTTGGTTTTAGGTACTGTTCACGCCAAGTGTTCAAATTAATTATTCCGAATTTTCAAAATTCTGATTTCTTTCAAATTAATTTCTCCATACTGGGGAATTCCCATATGGAGTTGTCATTGTTTAGGTGCGAAAAGAACTCGCGTCAGCTGTAGAGCACATATGTCGTATATTTGTTTCATTTTCATAAGTCAAATCAGTTCACTGATATTATTGATCGTGAATAATTCTGCTTTCATTAATTGCTAATTTTCTGCTTCCTTTTCGTGAATTAGGAAAATTTCAGTTTTCCGGTGATTCGCAGTTTGTAGTAATTTCGAGTCAATCGAATTACATTAATTCAAAACTTTGATTTGTGCGAATTATTTCGAACAAAAAAAAACTGTTACCAGTGGCTTGGTTATTTTATAATACCACAAGGATAAGTGTGCACAATTTGACATTTAAGCAACGGATTTTCACGTCAGCTTCATTCCATATTCGTTTGTCGAGCTCGATCAATCTTTATATTGGAATAGGAGTCATCGACAGGATCCTGTTGACTGTTTTGCTGATATATGGTGTTATTTAGGGTACATTTTTCCTTTCATCTGAGTTGGGTTTCAATTAATTTCATAAACGTATACAGTCCACTAGCCCTATTTTATTTTCATTCAGAAGATTAATTGTAAGCCGAAATCTCTTCAACCCTAGGTGTAGGAGCTATCACCCCTTAATTCTCAAAAAGGAATAAAGGGTGAGATTCACCTCGATTGAAAGATCACTTGTCCCTCTACATGAATACTATGGTTTGCAAATTTTTATTGACTCCTTGAAGTAGTTACAGGAGGTGACAATTTGAAAACTTGCCAGGCAAATTAAGTCTCGACAAGGATGTTTCCAAAGAAAAAGCCGGAACAGGTCAATTTTTAAAGGGAGGGGGGCATTTTTTGAGCAAAATTGTAAGCCGAAATCTCCTCAAACCCAGGTGTAGGAGCTATCACCCCTAAATTCTTCATAGGGAATAGAGGGTGAGCCAATTATTTCCTGAATACATTTTCAATATTGTTGTCCCTGTAGGGGAAACATTGTTGGTGCCTCACTCCAAATGAGCAATCGCCATACTTGCATGATCTCGAAATTAAAACCCTCCACATTTTCAGCGTCTACTTGCGATCGTTCTGAGTAGTTTTTTACGATTGGTAACAGGTATATATCCATTATGGTTAACTAGGTATTTTCATATCCTTATCTAGCAATGAGAATGATTGATCTGACGTGACGACAGCTGTTTGAACCTCACGGAATTTGTAATATCGGTTGAGTCTCATCAAGAAAGAGGAAACGGAATGTAATGTACCAGTTTCAAAAGATTCAGATCGACTTGACACATTGAGTCTTTTCTGCATAGCGAAGATTGGATTCGAAATGTTTTTCGGCATGTTTTTGAAACGTTTAAGAAAACCAATAATCTGGCATCGTCTTCTCAAAAGCTCTCTGATAGCTCTGTCATAGAAGATTAGGTCACTTACCTAGAATCCTATAAATAGAGTGGAAAACCCTTTGTTTATAAGATATCTCTAAAATATCGAGGAAAATATCAACAAGTTATTAGTGTTAACAATCTAATATTCAGGAAAATCGGAGAAGGAACTTATTTTGGAGGGAGAAATATGGCTTTTCATTTGAAGATATAATCGGACAAAACTAAGTGTTTTTGTAGAGAAATATCGTGGTTTTAACATTCCTATTCAAACAAGGTTAGTACTTGAGTATTCCCTCAATGTATTAACTCAATTTTGATCGAGAAATATGACCTTTGCATCAATTCAGAGAATCGTATCAGGCACGCATTTGGCCCAATTTTCTTTTCGAATGGCTATATCTTTTCAACAGAGCCGAATTAAGAAAAATGTAAAATAGGTTTCTCTTGACCTCAAGAATCTTCAGTCGAAATATTGCCATTTTTAGTATGATCTATTCCACAGCGGATGCATGAGAAGGCTCTGCATCCATAAAACGATATAATCATTATCCCCATAAAGTAATGAGATGGGGCCTCATCAGGAAAGGGATTGAAAGGTATCATTAATAGAGCCGCCATAAAAATAACTCACAGCCATGTGCCGTTTGACCGCGACCTCCGTGCAGCTCCCGCTGAATTTATGAAGATGGCTGTCACGACGTAGAAGAAGAACTGCGTCATGTCCCCCGTCCGGAGTTTCCTCCTGAACCTTTCGCCGAAGCGCATCGTGCTGAAACAAAAATTAGACGTGATTCGTCATTGAAATCGTTTGGTTTTAATGGAAACAAGCAGGCCGTCCAAGCTTCGCCCGGGTAGAAATTTGTTTGACGTTGCGGTTTCATCTTCAACACTTCAACCTGCCATATACAGGGTCTTTCACGAGGAACCTCACCCATATTTATACGGGAAACTACTGAACGTATTTTCATGAAATTCAGCACTTATAAGTATTTCACGATGCTGATGAAATCTAAAATATTTTCAAGGCATGAGCACCTCCGGTTTTTCCGGAAATGACGTCAACTTCAGTTTTTCAAATTAGAACACCATTTTTTTATTGCAGAAATAGATTCCTTAGAAAATTTCAAGTTATTTTGATGTAACATTTTTCAGTTTTGGTTGGAAAATTCTCTCTGAGCGGAAAAATTCGAAAAAAAAATCGAAAATAGAGCTCCGCTGAAACAAGAATAACTTCGAGGTTTTTTAATGGAAAATTTTCATTTTTGGGATTTTTCAAAATGTAAGATTGATGTATCCACTTTAAAAATCGAAATCGCGATTTATGATACAGGGGGTGAAAAAATCGCTTTCAAAGTTAGGGATGACAAAATCGTGAAAAATCAATTTTTTCAAATTAGAACCCCATTTTTTTATGGCAGATATTGAATCTACGTTAAAAAATAATGTGAATGTATGCATCACACCCTTGCCCTAAAGTGGATATTAACTCAGAAAATATCCATTTTAGGGCAAGGGTGTGATGCATACACTCACGGAAGTTGACGTCATTTCCGGAAAAACCGGAGGTGCTCATGCCTTGAAAATATTTTAGTTTTCATCAGCATCGTAAAATACTTATAAGTGCTGAATTTCATGAAAATACGTTCAGTAGTCTCCCGTATAAATATGGGTGAGGTTCCTCGTGAAAGACCCTGTATAGTTAGAAGACAATTCTACACCAGATTAGCATGTTGCCAAGACATTCGCGGCGAGCATTTTGAACATTTCCTACATTGACAATAATGTTTTTTTTTTAATAATTAAGAAATAATCAGTATTACTTATTAGGTTTTGAGTGTAATGTACCGAATTTGTGAAATAAAATAATTTTTATTCAAAACGTTGATTTTTGCAATAAATCTGAAAACACTTGATAGATGTCTGCTCTAGTGCTCTGATAATTGGATCAAACGTTAGCATGATATTTCGGGAGATAAAATCAATGTGGACGAAGATTAAAACAACAAATTCTGTCAAGAAATCCGGATTCGTCAATTGGAAGAATCCCAATTGTGGATCTTGAACTTCCATAACTCCATAAAGTTTCTCCGTCTTCTGTCCCGCAAGGATAAGCCACGTGGCAAGATAGCAGTCGCAGATACCTGAAGGAAAGTCAAGAATCGAGTATCTGGAAATAATTAGCGGATATAGCTTGTCGCTCGTGTATAAATAAACGCCATTTTTCGGCCCATATCCGAGGGAACACCTGTGGACTTACCGTGTCCGTTCTTAATGTA
This sequence comes from Adalia bipunctata, assembly GCA_910592335.1. Taxonomy (NCBI): domain Eukaryota; kingdom Metazoa; phylum Arthropoda; class Insecta; order Coleoptera; family Coccinellidae; genus Adalia; species Adalia bipunctata. The sequence continues at coordinate 63,359,115 of OU342949.1, forward strand.
TGTTGACTTCTCATTTGCCCGTGACAGGGTCCGAGTCATTACCGGCGGGATAGTTTATCAGCTGACTTCGAGACCAATTATCCTATCCGCTTTTCATTTTACCGCTGTCATAATTGCCTTCGCGATAATTTTTGGGTTCGACTCGCGTATACGGTGAAAGGACACTCGGTATGTCATTCGTTGCGAAAAATCAACGGGATGCCGGATGATCTGAAAGAAGTAATTGATACGATTTAGTAATTACTGAAATGTAACAGCTGGGCTCTTTCGAAAAAATAATGATTTCAGAGAGATAATGAATTGATATAATGGGAATAATTAATGAAAAGTGAGTAACCAAAAAATGAAACCAAATTTTAACCATAATTTCGAATTGGTCCTGTCTCAAAAAAAAAACATAAGTATACTCCATTCACAATTATAAAATCACAGCTCTGGCATTGGAAATTTGACACATTCCACTCTGTATTGAAGTTATGACGTTTTTCAAAATATTTTTATGTTCCAAGTCAACACTATGTTGCCCTTTCTACATTCTCAGCGTATTTCTCAGAATGTGAATGAATTGGAAAAGATGTGATGGACGAAAATAATTAACGTTTATATGAATTGATAGAAAGGATTCCTTTTCTAGTTATTTGCATGAATAGTACAAGAGATCACTGTTGAAATATTTTATTTTTCGCCATGGAAAAAAATTGCATTGCTTTCACATAATTTTCATATGCATGCTTGTGAAGATTTAATGTTTATTATCCTCTTGAACTGAAAGTTCAAGACTTGACGACATTTTATTTATTTGATCTTATGAACAAGGAGTAAAATATTCTGATTGTATAATAATTTATTGGATTAAAAAATATTCATACATTACTACCACAGTAGGTTTGTACAAATAAAATGGAATAGGTCAAACATATGCTTCACATTTATCATTCACCTGTTCTAAAATAAGACACAAACTCCTGGAATATGGAAAAAACCGATGTATTCTGGTTCAATATAGCCTTTTTCCACTTTCGGCAAAGGAACGAAAGCTCCAGAGTGACACATTTCAATTCTACCTGAACCATATTTTCCGGTCGCTTTCGTTAGAAGATCGTATAAGGAAGCCTTTCTTGTCCATTTACACATCCCAAATAAATTTTGAGCACCAAAATCGATACCGAAACTAACCAAACTTCTGGGGGACCGGAATTTCGTTTGAAATCTTTCAAAACGGCCAGATACCTAAAAAAACTTCGTTATCAAGTGTAAAAAGGTCGATTAGTACTTACTTTCGCTTTATTTATGCTTATAAATCGATTTTTGGTCCAATTCAAATTTGCCGTTCGTACTCACGCCAAAACTCGTGAAAGGAAAAAATGACACTTGCACGAAACTTCTTCTGGACGCCGAAGAACGGAAAAATAGGCGATTTCCTATCGATATTTCTCCCCAAAATCGCCGATCGATACGAACTAACAAAATGGGGAAAATCTTTGATACTTTTACTTTGATGTAAACAGAAAAACTGGCATCGTCGTTTTGTCATAAACGATATTCTATGTACGCGCACAGATTTTTCATCAGGTGCACCAATTCCTGAAAACGAAACCATGGCCAGAGTTGTGATTTTATAATTGTGAATGGAGTATAGGTACCTAAGTCATCATAAAAAAGACAATTCAAATGGAAAATGACTAGATTTGGTCTTCTTTTCAAACCGACGAGTATTTCGATCGTCTTATTCCCCAGCTGTGCAGATTACGTATAAGATTTAAATTAAGTACCATGATGTACTAGCGTGAAGTTTAACACATACTGAAGAAGACAAGTAGAAATCATTGCTATAAACTCGCGCTTAAACCACCTTGGGAATCAGCATAAATATCAGATTTGGGATACAAAGGGATACAAGAAGAAAGATAATGCTGAAAATAAGAGGTGGTTGTTTTGATGTAGGTTTGCTCCATTCACTTTTATAATGTATACCGGTTGGCCATGATTTAGGTTTATCAAGTTTTTTTAACTCAAAACTGACGCAAGTTGGAACTCGTGAAATGTCGAATGATTCTAAGATGTTGCCAATGCTAATTTCTTTTTACTCTTTTTTAACTTTGTGAATGGATTTAGTTCTTTTAAGGTTTAATTGTGTATTTCAAGCTGGACACAAAGGCATTCAAATGTCTTCTGTAGGCTTATTTATTGAGAAAGTGGGGAATTCCTTAGTTCGTTTAGAAGTTTTTCTGTAGGGTTATTCGAGTAGGTAGGTACCTACTTTTATTCGTTTTTCGAATGAACTATGAATGAACACTTTTTATTTGTATATTGATAATCAGCATTGTCCCAAGTATCTCTATACGAACAATAAAATCGATATCGAAAATCACAACTTTTTTGGTGAAAAATGCATAAGAGGTAAGATCCCCCAAAAACAGTCTGTTAACTCTAATGTTGATATTCATAAGTAATATCATAAGTGCATCAAATTTTTCCGAAAAAAATCGAAAAAACACGTTGCTAAGTAATATTTTAACAAGAAGCATGAGTGCAGGTGGCAACAAAAATCCGAGTCGAAGACGAGGATTTTTGCACCTGCACGAATGCTTTTTGTTAACAAAATATTACTTTGCACTGTGTTTTTTCGATTTTTTTCACAGGAAAAGTTAGATGCACGAATGGTATTTGGCAAGAATATTTCATGAGTAACAGATTATTCTGGATGCATCTATGTATGTATTATCAATTTTCGTTGACAACAACTGTCAAGTTTTGCCGCGGGTAAACCCGAAAAAACTGCTGACAGCTGCTGCCATACAGTTTTTCCATCTAGAAACCATTTGTGATTCAAAATTGCGCGTTTCTGATTGGTGGAAATTAACACGAGGGAAATAGTCATTCAGAATGACCATTTTGCCGGTCCGTATCGCCTAAATTGTGAGTGCTCTGAGCTCGTGAACAAAACTCGAAAATGAAAAACGCAAAACATAAAAACAGAAAAATTCATGAAATACAGGGACTATCTGGTCATGTTTGGTATCAAATTATAGGTTTTCGAGGACGAGGAATTCAATAAAAAATAAATCAAGGCCCTATCTATTACGGTCTAGATTTTGACCTGCGAAATGGGTTTTTTTCAAAATAGAAATTTCAAGTCGTCATAACTCCCGTTCCAGTTATCGTATCCACTTTTTATTTTGTATATTGATGATCAGCATTGTCCGAAGTATCTCTGAGCATAATAAAATCGATTTCGGAAATCCCAACCTTCTTGGTGAAAAATGCATAAGGGGTAAGACCCCCCAAAAACACTATATTCGTCATCACCACAGAATCCCTTGGAACTCTAATGTTGATATTCATTCAGAATGATATTCGAATCATTCAGAATAACCATTTTGCCGGTCCGTATCGCCTAAATTGTGAGTGCATAAGGGGTAAGACCCCCCAAAAACACCCTGTTAACTCTAATGTTGATATTCATTCAGAATGATCTTCAATCCATTGGAATCATTCAGAATAACCATTTTACCGACCAGTAGCGACTAAATTGTGAATGCTCTGAGCTCGTGAACAAAACTCGAAAATGAAAAACGCAAAACATAAAACCAAAAAAAATCATGGTTTAGAAATACTATATAGTCAAGTTTTGAGGTTATACCAACCGTCAAACAAGCTCTGCATGAATCTACAATTTCTGTCCTCAAATCCCCACATAATTGATCGTCATGTTTAACTGTAAAGAGAACGTCCATTCTGATTCTTCCATGGAGTGAATTCTCCTTTTTACGACTTTATTTAAATGCCACAATATGACACAGTGACGTGTCTCAGGCTCCCAGGTGTGCATGGAATCCATAAAGAAAGCTGAATTGAGAACGATTTTATTAATATCGAAATATCCAGTCATTTATTACCTATAATGAGTTCTGTTAACGTTCGTATATCTTATTTTATGCGAAGCGAAAATATTATTGTGAAATATGATGGAGTGTTGTGGATATTGAGATGGGAGCTTGAGATCATGCAGGTGACTTGAGAGATTATATTTGTATTATTTCGAAATATTACCTTTTTTTTATTACCTTGGTCTTTGATTTTCATTTTCATTATCATTATAGCTCGACAAGTAACCAAAGATATCAATAACAAAACGTTACAATTTACCTCCGCCACTGAGTCCGAGAGTACCATCATTCATGACTACATTGTCTTCCAGCAGTTATGTCTTCCTTGTTATTGGAGAAATTTTCATATTTTCTGTATCTAACGGCGTTCAACATTGTCACGACAGGTACCCATAACATTTACATAGCAGGGGTAAAAGAGTGGTTTATATTTGATTATGGTCTCAACCAGAACAACACAATAACCAGGAGACTTTTATTGTTCCTTCAACATTCCATATTTATAGATAAATCTGGGTAGGCACACCTCTTCGATATTTCTTTTGCGATTCAGAATACTTTGACCCTCTTTTTTATTCAAATTTCATCGATATCGATTGTTATGAATCAGGAATTTATTTTGAATACGGAACTGGTATTTGTGCAAACCGTTATGATTATTTTGAGAGGTTTGGGTCAGAGATTAAATCTTTGTTTGACGAAAAGTTCAAATCTGCCGAAAAATTTATGATAGATTCTTTCAAAGATGAGGTCCTACTGATGTTCCGAGATGCTATATATTTAACAATAAAGTTTTCAGCATTTTAATATGATAGGAGAAGGTATACCTACTTTATACACTTTTATATAGTATCCCTGTTGCCAAGATTTAGGTTTATCGAGTTTTTTCACTTAAAACTGACGCAGGTTGGTACTCGTGAAATAATTACATAGTTTAAAACAAAGTCGCTTTCGCTGTCTGTCCCTATGTATGCTCAAATCTTCAAAACTATGCAACGGATTTTGAAACTTTTTTTTTTAATAGATGAATTGATTCAAGAGGAAGGTTTATACAGAGTGTTACAGCCAAATGGAATAAATTCAATAACGAATAAATGAGGGGGTGTTAGGAAAAACGCTCGGACACGTCGATTTGTAATTTTAAATGCGCATATTTTTCAAGGAAATAAAATTATATAGGGTGTTCCATGCGACCGTGGCCAATACCAACTTTCTTATTTCAAATGCAACCCCCTGTATATTATTTATTTTTTGGATTCTTCAGAAAATTCTAGACATAATTCATGTACAATGTCCTATACCCTTTTTTAGATTTTTTACAATTTTTTAAAATTTCACATTAGACTTCTTTTTGTGGGGATATGTCATGTATTGTATACGAAACGAAAAATTTGTGAAATAAAATAATTTTTATTCAAAACGTTGATTTTTGCAATAAATCTGAAAACACTTAATACTTCCGAAATAGTTAAAGATAGGTATAGGACATTGTGCATGAATTGTGACTAGAATTCTCTGGAGAATCCAAAAAATAAATAATATACAGGGGGTTGCATTTGAAATAAGAAAGTTGGTATTGGCCACAGTCACATGGAACACCCTATATAATACTATTTTCTTGAAAAATATGCGCATTTAAAATTACAAATCGACATGTCCGAGCGTTTTTCCCAACACGCCCTCATTTATTCGTTATCAAATTCATTCCATTTGGCTGTTACACTCTGTATGTATGATACATGCATACTATTGTAGAGAAACACTGATAAATTCACAGCTTTTTAATGTGATGTCGTAAATAAACACATTTTTCTGCGCTTACATTGCAAACGCTGACTGAACCCCACGAGATGAATCAAAATAATGTACTCGGTATTGTACTCCTAAAAAAGTCCAACAAAAAAGTCCGCGATGGTATATGTCCATGTCTTAAGGATAATCCACAATAACCATCTCTTATCCTTCACATTTTACGGGAAAAAATGGCTTATTTAGGAAGTTATTTTAAGCAAAACAGCATTGATCCTTATCCAATCTTGAATACATTTTCCATTCAATATAGATCAATATGGCCCTTTACAGCATGTAATTTAAATGAATATTTCCGAAGATATCACTGATTTAAAATTCAGGGACATAGCGGTGCGGCGCCGGCACTACCGTTGTTTATAAGGATTGCATTAGAAGTTTTTCTGTCGAGTTATTCGAGTAAATTCATTTTTTTCGAATGAAATATCACATAGTAACGGACTATTATGTCCGTTATTTTTCAGTAAAATTTCAACTCTCGATTCTTGATTTCTGTACAAGAAAATAGCATAACTGAATCTTCCAACCATGTTTATATACGTGAAATATTTCCAGTATTAACAGAGAAATAAAATTCTTCAACATTCGCCAAGTCCAAGGAATTATTGAATTCACATAATACATAAAAAATTCATTATTTCCCATAAGCAAATAAACATTTTGATAAATGCGTAAGACTATGACTTTCATGTGGAAAAGACAACGTTGCGTAGATATCTGACAGGAAGATAACTATAACCTAACTTTTTCAAAATATACAAAATATATGAAATGTGTCAGAATGTCATGGCCAACATTATAAAAGCGAATGGAGTATACCTAGGTATATTTCACTTGAAAACTGATTCTATTGACGCTAACAAAATTCAATGTAACGTTACTCGAGATAAAATATCTTTTGTTTCTACTGCTCCAAATACCGTATCTACGATTTCTTTATCAATTGTTCAATGGCGAAAATCGGAAACCAAGAAACCACACCTAAAGTTCACTCGAGTTGAAAAACGTTCCCGCCACAAAAACCGAATACCTAACCGTTGGAATCAAGATGAAAAACGATCCAATATTAAATCCGTGCGTATTTATCCTATTGATAATGAAGAATGAGAACAATTCCCGATGCCTGGGGAAATATAAACAAAGAGATGCCGCAAGGAAATCAATTTTTAACATCCGCATTCATTAAGCCATCCTTCAAGGAAACTGCCCATAGATCTTCTTAACTACCTTAATTCGAATGTTATAAATTTGAATGATACATAAATCAAATCGGTCCTACGAGTCTTATTGTGATTTGGATAATTGATTGTGGGAACAACTTCAGATCAAAGATTCAGAAATCTTTAACCGATACAGAGTTGCCAGATCTTTTGCCAATTCTTCAAACTGAAATCTGACGTCAGTCGTCAGTCAGTTCTTTAGCAGCTATCAATTTGTCGATACAATTTTGTTTTAATCAAAAAATTGGATAAGTGGTGATCGATAATGAATCGATCGGAAGATATGGTAATGTCTGGGGCCTGGGCTGTAGGGCGAGTGGGGTAGGACATTTCAATGGGCGACGCGATATGGGCCTAGCCGCCTAGCATTATCATGCTGCAAAATAACTCTGTCGTCTCAAGTTCTTTTAAGGTTGAATTGTGACACAGGTTTCGTAGTACTACTACATTTTCATACTGGAGCATTTCAAGTTGTGCAAAAAGGTATTTAAATGTCTTCTGTAGGCTTATTTCTTGAGAATTTACAAAAGTGGGGAATTCCATAGGTCCATCTGTCCGTTAAGAAGTTTTTCTGTTGAGGTATTCGAGTACTTTTACTACTTTTATTCTTTTTTTCGAATGAACTATCACAAAGTAACGGACAATTCTGTCCATTATTTTTCAGTAAAATTTCAAAACGATTTTTGATTTCCGTACAAGAAAATAGCATAACTGAATCTTCCAACCATGTTCATATATGTGAAATATACTGCTCAACAAGAATTAGGGATATCGTATTCAATCGTTTTTAAAAGTATGTAATCTTCGAGAAAATCGCTGTAAAATCATTTAAAACTCAATAACAACTTGAATCGTTCCAATAAAAATCAGTATGAGACATTTCGTCAATCTGGTCGCCTTTTTTCTGAAGTTTGGTTCTTTGCATATGCTTCATGAATGTTCTTATTTTGAAATGAAGTCAGTTTATCAACGGCTTCGATTTGAAACGAGTTTTCTGAAAATGCCAAGACGTAAATTAACAAACGCTGAGGCTAATAGGGCTATCGGAATGCTACAGGGTGGCCTAACTCAGGTTGTTGTAGCGGAAAGGTTCCAAGTCAGCCAAAGTGTGATATCTCGACTTTGGAATAGGTTCGGAGAGAGAGGTTCAGACTTTTCACTGATGAATACATATATGGACGATTTTCAGATTCTCGAGGAATAAGGGTATGGACAATCCCACGTATACCCCGTAATCGTCGCTATGTCCAAGAAGTCCATCCATTCCGAGGGGGTAGTGTTATGGTATGGGCCGGGATATGTTTCAACGGGCGCACAGATCTACACATTTGTCCAGGGAATATGACCGCCTTACACTATAGGGAGCATGTCATTGACAATGTTGTGCCAAATTTTCACGCTGCTATTGGTGAAACATTTCAATTTCTAGACGATAACGCTAGACCGCACCGTGCAGCCATGGTTGAGAATGCGCGCGAGGAGCTTGGTATTCCACATATACCAATACCTCCGCACTCACCAGATTTAAATTGCATAGAACATGCATGGGATATGCCCCGAAGAAGATTAGATAATCATCAACCTACCCCAGAATCCTTAAATGATCTGAGAGAGCTTCTGTCCCGTTTATGGAACCAAATTCCTCAAGAAATGTTCAACAACCTCGTGTGTAGTATGCAAAGAAGATGTCAAGCTGTTATTGATGCCCGTGGAGGCCATACATTGTATTGATAGTCTTAAAATGCTTGAATTCTCTGGAAATAAAATTTCGTTATTTTACTCGATTTTTCTCAACCACCCTGTACACGCTGCAGACCTACATGCTAAAATTAATTTGCAACTTAAAATCATATTAATATGAATTTTTCATCACAAAAATCTTATTTTAACTATATTTTTTTTTGCAATTTAAGTCAATATCTCTAACTCATGTGGAGCAGTTTATTTCCAGTATTTACAAATAAAAAAAGTTTCCTCAACATTCGCCAGGTCTTTGAAATTATTGAATTGGTAGGTATAATATTTTCCCAAAGTAAATAAACGTTTCGATGAATGACTATAGCCCAACATTTTCAAAATATACAAGGTGAAATGTGTCAAAATGTCATGGCCAACCGTGATACATTATAAAAGTGAATGGAGTGCGGTCAATGTTAGAAACATCCTTCATCTTCTCAACGAAATCCAATTTATCCTCCATTTTCTAGAAATAATTTCATACCGCCAAGAAAACATGAGAAAAGGAACAAATTCCTTTGTAATCTCCCGAGTATTCATCCAAATAATCCAATGAAATATTCAATTAGGCATCACCAACAATAAGATAAGAATTTATAGATGTAACAGCTTGTGAATAATAGATGCTGCTCTTAAATTGCCTATTAATTCGAAATGAACGCGGATACGAAGTGGGCGCAAACTTTTAGAGCCTCCTTTGTACTGTACCGTCACAAAGAAAGTTGAAATTAGTAATTTAATCGTCCTCAGTTCACACTCCTTTAACAGTTATTCCCATCAAACAGAGTAATTCAAGAAATGGAAAACCTGACACAGAAACAGACACAGAATCCATTCACCCAACCTACATCGGTCGACGAAGTTAATTTGTCGATGACCATGAAAAAATCCAAAATGGTCACCCTTGTTAGGGGATGATCTTATTTCGTCCTCTTTAGAGGACATTTCTAAGGAAACTCATACTCTAGCTAGGTAATTTTCAGCAGGACTTTTTAATGTGGATCACTCTGTATAGTTTCAACTATGTGTGTTCATTATTTTATATTGCCAAATTAACTTTTGATTATTTACCAGAACAGGAAGCCTGCTTGTCGTTTCTTTGAGATTCCTTGCTCATTCTTTCACAGCAATGTCTCCATGAATGTAAGGTCCAAGTCACAAGTGTCACCCTGTATAGTGTATACCCCTTAGAATAGGTACCTAATCATCTTGATTGCCCTCCTTTATCGCAGATGTAAACAACCTTAGCCCTTTCTCAAGCCGAACATTTCGTATTCATTTTGTTCCATATTGAAAAGGGGTTCGATAGTTCCCATAAGATTTGACCCACTTCCTCCATTTGATTGGCAATTGAATGAAAGATCTGAATCTTTGAGAAGAACCAGTTCCTCTCCGTTTAAGGTACGATCATGTTCTTATAAATCGCCAAAACAGATTCTTAACAAAGAGGAAGACGACGTGAATTCGTTTGAAGACCATATCAGGCATTCGTTTTAGAAAATGCTTGGTCATTTGTAGAAGCTTAAGTTCGAGTTTTCTCTGATCATAAAGTTAATGGATGGGTACCAGGTATTGCATTGACAAACAGCATAATCTGTGTTCGAGTTATAGGGTGTTTTGTGTTTTTCGCAAATGTGCATTTTGGAAAAGTCGCAATAACTACGAGGATATATTGAAAAATTTTACTATATAACCAAACAAAATTTCAATGTCAAAATATTTTATTACTCAACATATTCTCCTCTTAATTGAATACGTTTATTACAGCGAACCTGCAACGTCTCTAGACTTTCAAAAAAAATGTTTCTTCTTGCCCTGCAAACCAGTCCTCCACAGCTTTTATTACTTCCTCGTTGGAAGAAGATTTACGACCTTTTAAACTTTTTTTCAGTTGAGGAAAGAGATGATAGTCTAACGGAGCCAAATCTGGTGAATAAGGGGGGTGTTCTAGTAATTCTAACCGTAAATCACGAATTTTTTGCATGGCAACATGAGATTTGTGAACTGGGGCTTTGTTCTGTAAAAACAAAACACCTTTGGATCGCTTTTCGCGTCTTTTCCCTTTAATTTTTTTCCGTAGAGTGATCAGCAATGTCGAATAGTGATCTCCAGTTATTGATCTACTCTTATCCAAAAAATCAATCATGATTACTCCATGACAATCCCAAAAAACTGAAGCAAAAACTTTTCCAGCAGATTTTTGGACACGAAACTTCTTAGGTCTTGGAGAACCAGAGTGTCGCCATTCCATCGATTGTTGCTTTGTTTCTGGATTGTAGAAATGTACCCAAGACTCATCCATAGTAACAATTCGGTTTAAGAAGTCTACATCGTTTTCAAATCGAGCACAGATCGAACGCGATGCTTCTTCCCTTGCACGCTTTTGGTCAACATTCAAACATTTGGGACCCATTTTGCAGACATTTTTCTCATATCCAAATTGAAGAGAACTACATGATGAACGCGTTTGTATGAAATTTTCAGTGCTTCAGATATCCGTTTCAGCCCAATTCGACGGTCATGTCATGAACTGCATCAATATTTCCGGGGACTGACACAGAAACATATTTTTCTGATCCGTACAAAATCCTCTACCCGAATGAACCACATTATCTATTCGTATCGCCTCACCCTGTATGTGTTGTCGATTTATATAAATTCTAAATAAAGTACTGAATCCCTAACTGCAATCAGCATACAAGAAAACAACTTCACTCCTTATAAAGAAGGAACAAACAAATAATTTGATCGAATATCGATAATTCACGACTGACATCTCTCACTACTGTTTATTCAACACTACCAACTTCAAGTAGTCTCTAATTGCGCAAAGATGTTCATTAATTTATGGAGTGAGTACTCGAACGGTCAAAATCTACATCGTCGTATTTATTTTTTAATTAAAAACGATTGGATTAACTTGACCCGAGCTGCCCCGTTATAATGATGACAGTAATGTGCAACATTGTAGAAAGAATTGCTCGAGACTTGGTCGAAGCAATCTCAAGTTTTTCGAAACCATTATGGAAGGACAATTCCAGGGTTCACTTGTAATGTGCTAATGGTTTTTATCGAATTAATGAGTGATAAGTTTGTGAGGTTTATTAGGGTTGCTCCTGAAAGAAGATCATCAGATTAAGATGCGGATGTAGAACGATACATGCTGTCTAAAAAATAAACCACATCTGATAACAGAGAACGAATATTTACTCGAATTCAATGGTGAATTGGTGAATGCCATATTATCAATATGACAATGAAGAAGATATTCAGGTTGTATCTGAATAACACAGAAAAAATGAGAGGGGTGATTCTTTGAGGAAAATTAAAGTGAGTATTTGGTATAAAATGTTTTGAAAAACTTTCCCCCGGAAAAGTTACACCCCTCCGAAGATCAACAAAAAAATTGTTTTTCTTTTTTATTTTCCCTGTATATTAAGCTGAGGACACGAAACTTGGTAATTAAATTTAAACATAAATGTATTGCAAGCTCATGTTGAATTGTATTTTATTGAACAACAGCCAACCAAATTTCGAGGATGTATTGATTTCTAGTTAGCCTAGAACAGTTCCAAGCATAAACAAAATATGCGATACCATATCAACGAACAAGAACTTATAAGAAGTGTCAGTGTAGGGTTCGACGTCAAAAAAGTAAACCAGAGTTACGCAATAAATTAAAAAAAAAGATCCACCGAAATTGTAAAAATCGAAAAAATGGAGTATCGAGCCATCATCAAGTACCTGATGTATTTAAAAGGGTTAAGAGGTAAGCAGATTTACGAAGATATGCTTAATACCCTTGGTGATCAATGTCCTTCGTATGGGACCGTGAAAAATTGGACTGCAAGCTTCAAAAGAGGTAAATTTTCCATTGAAGATGATCACCGATCGGGAAGGTTTCTGTGTCAGTCCCCGAAAATATCGATGCAGTTCATGACATGATTTTATCAGACCGTCGAATTGGGCTGAAACGGATATCTGAAGCACTGTAGATTTCATACGAACGCGTTCATCATTATAGTTCACGTCAATTTGGACATGAGAAACATTTCGGCAAAATGGATCCCCAAATGTTTGAATGTTGACCAAAAGCGTGCAAGGGCAGAAGCATCGCGATCGATCTGTGCTCGATTTGAAAACGATGTAGACTTCTTAAACCGAATTGTTACTATGGATGAGACTTGGGTACATTTCTACGATCCAGAAACAAAGCACCAATAGATGGAATGGCGACACTCTGGTTCTTCAAGACCTAAGAAGTTTCGGGTCCAAAAATCTGCTGGAAAAGTTTTGCTTCAGTTTTTTGGGATTGCCAAGGAGTAATCATGATTGATTTTTTGGATAAGGGTAGAACAATAACTGGAGATTACTATTCGACATTACTCTACGGGAAAAATTAAAGAGAAAAGACGCAGAAAGCTATCCAAAAATGTTTTGTTTTTACAGGACTACGCCTTAGTACACAAATCTCATGTTGTCATGCAAAAAATTCGTGATTTATGGTTAGAATTACTAGAACACCCCCCTTATTCACCAGATTTGGCTCCGTCCGACTATCATCTCTTTCCTCAACTGAAAAAAAGTTTAAAAGGTTGTAAATTTTCTTCCAATGAGGAGGTAATAAAAGCTGTGGAGGACTGGTTTGCAGAGCAAGAAGAAACATTTTTTTTGAAAGGTCTAGAGACGTTGAAGGTTCGCTGTAATAAATGTGTTCAATTAAGAGGAGAATATGTTGAGTTATAAAATATTTTGACATTGAAATTTTGTTTGGTTCTATAGTAGGCTAAGAATTTTTCAATATATCCTCGTATATCGTATTCAATCTGAAAAAGCCACTGTATGGAAAACAATAATCATGAACAATGCATGCATGTCCTCACTTCCAATTTAGTCGTCTTCTACAAACCACTTGCACATAAATCATCAGAAAATGAAATGGGCAAAATTAACTCGCATTCAATCGAAAACCTACATCATAATATGTACCACGTAAATCTCGTCAAAAGAATACCACACTCATTGATTGCCTCCTAAATTACCTGTCTCAATATTTCCGCATGTTCCAAAAACCCCAACACAAAAAACCACAAAACCTTCCTCACTTAACTGCTATCGCACAGCATATCAACGCGAAAACACGCGAAATCTCGTAATTTTCGAAAAAGGCCGCTGCGCGCTCGCTCCTATGCTCGCTGCGGTACCGGAACGACGGTGTCGGGAGCCGATCGGCTTAGATCTGAGGACCCGGAGCTCGCATTGTGCCCATACCCCAATGCCGCGATTAGCCAAGCTTCACTGGCTCCAGGAGACCAAAGCGGGACAGGATAACGCGGTTTGTCACGGTGTACAGGGGATGAAAAAGAAAGGGGTGCACTTTGTTGCCTTTTTAGGACGCGAGGTGCTGCATTGTAAGGATGCTTTGTTCCTTCAATTCCTGTTATTGAGAAATTAGATCTGGAATGGCTGAATACAGCCCTGGCTCGATTTTGATTTATTTCGGAAAGGCACATTGTCAGTTTGTTTCTTTGTGTAGACAGAGAAATGATTGTGAAGATCGAGAATAATCCTATCTAATCACAATCACAACTCCAATTTCTGTTTTTATACACTGCGCCAAAAAATTAACGCACATTATGAAAATCTCAAATTTATTCTACAACTGAAGGTGTTCTCAATGATAATTATTTTTATCAGAATTATGCATGCATATGTTATCCACTTTCAACGTTTTTCTTCAATACAGATGTTTTCTCCCTGCAGGAATAAAAAAAGATGATATTATCAGATTTTGAATGTATGGCTCCATTCTAAAATCAGTTGTTCTCGATCAATTCTAGTGATCAATAGTTTTTCTTTCGTTTGATTTTCTACGCTCGATCGCTATACAACTTGAAACACGCAATTTGACCCAAGAGGAATGTGCCCAAGCGGTAGTTTTGCGAGAAGAAGGGTGGACATACACAAGAATCGCAGAAGGTTTGGAGTTTGCCATACAAGTGTGTCCAGAATGATGCAGCGATTCAGGGAGACAGGTATGAATGTCCGAAGACCAGGACAGGGTAGACCACGGGTAACAACTGCCATTCAAGAACGTTACTTGAAAGTTTCTTCGTTGAGACAACGGTTTGCAACCGCTCGCCTCCTTCGAAATCAGCTTGAGCAAACTCATGAGGTGCAAATTAGTACTCAGACAATAAGAAATCGCCTCATAGAATATTATTAAAGGCCTCGTGTCGCGGCAAGAGGCCCAGCTCTTACCCCAGCCCATCGAATGGCGCGTTTGGATTTTGAGAGAGAGCATATCCATTGGGAAGAGGCCGATTGGGAAAGAGTTCTCTTCACAGATGAGTCTAGATTCTGCCTCTACCATTGTGATCGACGTTCCCTTGTATACAGACGTCCACATGAAAGATATGCTCAGTGCAATTTCCTGAATACTACTGGTTTCGGAGGAGGATCGATTATGGTATGGGGTGGAATATCTTTGACTGCTCGCACAGACCTAGTGGTCGTTGATAATGGAGCTATGAATGCTGATATAAGGAACATTCTTGAAGAGCATGTAGTGCCATTTGCCCCATACATTGGTGAAAATTTCATTTTTATGGACGATAATGGCAGACCCCATCGTGCGCGCATCGTTCAGGAGAACCTTGAAGAGGTTGAAGTCTCTCGAATGAAATGGCCAGCAAGAAGTCTAGATCTCAATCCGATTGAGCAGGTTTTGGACAGCCTCAATAGAAGGCTGAGAAGTTCAGAAAATCATCCAGCTACTCTTAATGACTTAGGAATCCAACTCGGAGAAATCTGGGAAGGATTTGATCAGAACATTTCAAGATCACTCATTTTGAGTATGAACCGTCGTTGCCGAGCTGTAATTAACGCAAGGGGTGGAAATACCAAGTATTAAATCACTTATCAGCATTTCAGTATTTTGAAAATTGTTCATAGACCGAACAGTTGTTCTGTGGTTGTTGAACGAAGCATGCGTATAGCGGCTTGATGGAGATTTGTCGATTTGTTTATTCACAGTGAAGAATGCGAACAGTTGATGTGAAAAGATTTTCAGTGAAAGTGAATTAATATGAGAATAACCGTGTAGTGTCGAGTTTATAAAATTCCAAGAGGATATTGCTCAGATAGAAACATCGCCACAGATCATGTTGTGTTAAATATTCATTTTGCATTAATTTCAATTCAATACGTGGTTTGTATGACATTCATCATTAATATCCGAATTTTGTATTCCATTGACATTTTAGTCTTGACAAAGTTGATGAACATCCAGACAACATCAAAACCTTATATAGAGTTCATTAATTTCAGCCATTCTGTGATATTATAAATCCAGGGAAGCATCCAGATTATTCTTATGATTTTTTATTTTTTCGTCGAATTTTATCGGGTGAAATTGGAAATAACTCGAAAACGACGCGTATTATTGAAAAAACATAGGAATACTTTCATTTTCTGAAATGATTGATTCTTTCGATGATATGAAGCGTTCATTTTTTCCAAGTAGTTTTTCGTGGGTTTATGAGTGGGCAACGCTGTAACTTTTATACCAGGAGAATTTCGAATAGGTTTTGATTGAGGACCATGAATAGAGTAACCAATCAACCAAAATTGAGTTCATTTGAAATAACGGTTCCGAAGATATGAGCAGGAAAGTGTTTTTTTCTTGGATATTCGACACCCTGTATCTTCGAAACGAAACCGAATTTTGAAAAATGGTATAGGAAAAAAATGTTTCGTTCGATGAGAGGAATCTACAGTTATAATAATATATGTACATGTCAAAGACTCACCCTGTATAAATATATAGTTTTTCAGGTTAGATTCCCTTTGAATTGCCTAGAACCGTATGATCCCACTGAAAACGAAAAGCAGACTGAAGTGGATATCATTAAAATGTGCATTTTCGGCTCTTATGTACAAAAACTGATAAAACTTGCTTCACAATGAACGAGAATTGATATTACTATAGAACAAGATTTATTTGACAAATCTTTGACCCACCCTGTATTCTAAGCCGTTCCTTCAAGCATAATAGCTCCAAAGAACATACTCCCATTCCATAAAACTATCCATATTCTCAATTTCTTCCAAATTTCCACTTTTATTTCGGAGACCCCAACAGTGGGTTAAGCGACGAACCTTCAGACAAGTTGCTATAATTATTATCTTGAAAAAAGTTACATTAGATTTCGAGTGATGAAACATTGAATTTTCCAGAGTTACCTTTATAAGATGCCTTGAAGGAAAAATTAATGAATCTAGGAAAATATACAGGGTGTTCGTAAATTGGAGATGCATCCATATGAAGAGGGAAGATTCTTTGTGTAATTTTAAGAAAAAAAAGTCCCATAAATATTGGACCGCAAACATTTCGTTTTCGGGATACAGGGTGTTGAAGTTTGAATTTTTTTCAAGTTTTTTTCTCATATTGTCTGAACTTCTCAAGATAATCGACTGAAGTTTAACACAAATGTCGAAAACAAGAGTTTACATCATGTGGCATACAAAATTTCGATTGTAAATCTACAGGGTGATATTTTTCTGGAATATTGTGCCCTTTTTTCCTCCAGAACTTTTTTTTGGTGAGATACTGTTAGTTTAAAAATTTTTTAAAAGAAGCTTTGTTCGTATGGTAAACTTTATGGTGTTTTGTAGTTTTGTCGTATCTACTTCCGATTCCGAGAAAAAATGATTCCTATTGATTCTTTCGAAATCAAAATGGTCATAAAAATCCAGTTTTTATAAAAATAAATCTAACCTATATGAGTCTGGAGGTATGGCGGGACATTACTGATTTCGTTAAAATATAATAAACCCTTCATCTCGAAAACGGAACGTTTGCGGTCCCATGCTTATGGAACAGGATCTCCTCTGAGTGGAATTCGTAATTTCGAAACCACTCAAATTTCCTCTACTTCCGAGTCCATCCCTGTCCATCGGCCCACGTCCTTCAGCGTCGTAGTGATTCAAATAATCTCTATAATTCTTCATTTCGAATATCTTGCCGACGACAATAGAACACCCCCCACCCTAATTATATGCTAGAGCGGAACGCCATTGTGCTCTAGATGTCGTCGCCCATTGTTGCAGAATGCTAATTAATGAGCGTAAAATAACCAGATTTGTCCACGACCACTCGACAGTTTGGGCTTACTTGTAAGGAATACGGACACTGAATGCGGTACTTACCTTAATATCTTGTAATTTCTTGAATATCTCGAAAATGGCCGGTTTGAGGAAAATTGACGCATTCAACTCCTATCTGGATACGGAGATTAAGACTATTTTTTGTGGGGCTATGTTGAGGCATGAGGCTCATGTCTATACTGACAAGCCCGCTTCGATTGACGTATTGAAGGACGACATTGAAGCCTTCATTCGTGAGATACCGGCCAAAATGTTGGGAAGAGTATGTCAAAATTTAAATGAAGATTTCATGCATTCTTCTGAATTTTATGATTTTTTTTTTAATTCAATATAGGTCTTAAAAAACCGCCCATTAGATGCCGTTAAAAGAATTTCAATACGAGGATGTATTGATATCTAGTTACCCTAGAACAGTTCCATGCATAAACAAAATATTGCGATATCAACGAACAATAACTTATTAGAAGTGTCAGTGTAGAGTTCGACGTCAAAAAAGTAAACCAGAGTTACGCAATAAATTTAAAAAAAAGATGTCCATCGAAATTGTGAAAATAGAAAAATTGGAGTATCGAGCCATCATCAAGTACCTGTATTTAAAAGGGTTAAGAGGTAAGCAGATTTACGAAGATATGCTTAATACCCTTGGTGATCAATGTCCTTCGTATTCGACCGTGAAAAATTGGACAGCAAGCTTCAAAAGAGGTAAATTTTCCATTGAAGATGGTGACCGATCGGAAAGGGCAGTTTCTGTGTCAGTCCCCGAAAATATCGATGCAGTTCATGACATCATTTCATCAGACCGTCGAATTGGGCTAAAACGGATATCTGAAGCACTGAAGATTTCATACGAACGCGTTCCTCATGTAGTTCACGTCAATTTGGACATGAGAAAAATTTCTGCAAAATGGATCCCCAAATGTTTGAATGTTGACCAAAAGCGTGCAAGGGTAGAAGCATCGCGTTCGATCTGTGCTCGATTTGAAAACGATGTAGACTTCTTAAACCGAATTTTTACTATGGATGAGACTTGGGTACATTTCTACGATCCAGAAACAAAGCAACAATCGATGGAATGGCGACACTCTGGTTCTCCAAGACCTAAGAAGTTTCGTGTCCAAAAATCTGCTGGAAAAGTTCTTGCTTCAGTTTTTTGAGATTGCCATGGAGTAATCATGATTGATTTTTTGGATAAGGGTAGAAAAATAACTGGAGATTACTATTCGACAATACTGACCACTCTACGGAAAAAAAAAAAATTGGAGAGAAAAGACGCGGAAAGCTATCCAAAAGTGTTTTTTTTTTTCACAGGACAACGCCCCAGTACACAAGTCTCATGTTGCCATACAAAAATTCGTGATTTAGTGTTAGAATTACTTGAACACCCCCTTATGCACCAGATTTGGCTCCGTCCGACTATCCTCTCTTTCCTCAACTGAAAACAAGTTCAAAAGGTCCTAAATTTTTTTTTCCAACGAGGAGGTAATAAAAGCTGTGGAGGACTGGTTTGCAAAACAAGATGAAACATTTTTTTTTCAAAGGTCTAGAGACGTTGCAGGTTCGCTGTGATAAATGTATTAAATTAAGAGGAGAATATGTTGAGGAATAAAATATTTTGACATTGAAATTTTATTTGGTTCTATAGTAGGCTAAGAATTTCTCAATATATCTTCGTACATTCGAATTCTCTCCCAAATCTCACCATGAACGTGAAATAATAAAAACACAATGTTATATACTTTCATCCCTCACGAATGGTCGGCACCTTGACGCTGGTGTGAGGGCTTAAGTAGCTGCAATGATTCTTGGAGCAAGGTCAACGGAACACTGCTCCGGCAGGGTCTCCAGGTTGATAAGGTCCAAGCTGAGCGGTGAAAACCAAGACCGACCCCCACCACCTGGCTGTAGTGTCGTGGCCAAAGGTACTGCACGTGGGCAAACGATGCCAGGCATGCAAGGGTCTGACCCCCTCATGACTGTTATACCGTCACGCTTCTCCACTGACGTGGTCATGTCTCGCGGGCGGAGGATGCATGGCGGGGGTTCCGGCTTAATCGCCCGAACCAAGTGGAAGAAAGACACAATAAACACTTTCCCCAAGACAAGGTGGAACAGCATATGCCGATGTCTGCATGGCTAGTGGGAAGAGCTAGTCACAAATATGCGAACTCCGGATACCAGGCGACCTCCGGTTTCAATAAGCCTTCCAGGGGCATGCGGGGCTCTGCTCCTGGTGACTACTTCTCCCTAGCTACTCGTGGGATCAATTATGGACCAAGTAACAAAAGGAAAAGGGCCTGACATTAGCCCAAATATGTCAGAACTGGAGGAAGAAACTAGCCTCAATCAGCCTGGGGAACAGGGCGCAAGTCCTGACACCAGGACTGAAGAAACGTTGCTGAAGAGCAGCGATGAAGAGGTCATCGAGGGCCTCGAAAAGTTGGTGGTCAAGAGACCTAGACTCTCTGGGGCCGCCAGGAAGAGGATGAAGTTCCTCATAAAGGGGGGGATGGCGCCAGAAGAAGCCAGAAAAGAAGCCTCCAAACCAATTGGGTCGAAACCGACACGAGGCCAGGCGTCCAAAAGGAACAGGTCGGAGGACAGCACGCCTAAAGGTAAAGAGCCTAAGCGCGCAAGGCAAGAGGTTTCGAAGGCCTCACAGTCCTCAGGAGCTTCCAAAGCTCCTGCAAAACATATGCCCACTTACAGCCAGGCTGCCGCTGGTCTGAAGGTGGGCATAATGGATAGGAGATATCCAGAAGTGCTCCTGGAAATGGACCAGATACAGGCCATCAAGGAAGCAATCTGTACGCAGATAATGGAGCTGGAAATAGAGGGCCCAATAAAGCCCAATTTCCAGCAACTGCACACAAGGCCAGGCTGGCTGGGTCTGACTTGCTCTGACAAAGACACAGTTGAGTGGCTTAGGAGCATTCAGCCAAAACTGAAACCCTGGGAGGGGGCTGATTTAAGGGTTGTCGAGGAGGCAGAACTGCCTCATCCGGAGATCCTGGTTGGCTACCTCCCAGAGAGTCAGCATCTCACCAACGAACAAATTTTATCGTTCGTGGCGAGACAAAATAGAGGACTCTCAACATCTAGTTGGAGAGTTCTTCGAAGGGGACCATCAGGACCCATGCTAGAAATAGTTATTTCGGCCGACAGAGGCTCGGTCGAAAGTCTGAGAGAGAAGAATTGGCGAATTTTCTATAAATTCGGCCAATCAATCCTTCGCCTCAAGGGAGCCAAGACAACGGCGAAGAGGGAAGAGGCACAACAGGCCTCTACCTCCGGTTCCGTGTCGACGAAGCCCAGGGGAAAGGAAACTCAGAAGTCGGCGAAGCCTACCGGCACAGCAGCCGGAGCCTCAACGCCGAGCACCAGCGCTGGGAGGGGGGCTAATCCGCGGGGTGTGGGAGGGGAGGGCCTGGCGGGGTAAAACCTGCGGCCCTTCCCACTAAGCCTGGCGGACGGCCAACCTCAATAAAGGGCAGGTGTCTGACATGTCTTCAGATTAACCTCCAGCACTCGAAGGCAGCCTCTAGTGCCTTATGCTGGAGAACATCTAGAAGGCATATTGACATAGGGCTGATACAAGAGCCTTGGATTAATGGAGGCCAAGTTAAAGGCCTACCAAACAACTTATATCAAATGATATACTGTGACAGGTCAGTAGGTCCAAGAGCTATTATACTACTCAGGAAGGGACTAACCTGTCTTCCACTTACAGAGTTCCTGACAAGGGATCTTGCTGCGGCGCTGGTTGAGGTGCGAGCTGGGAACAGCAAGAGGCAGCTGGTTATCGCCTCAGGTTACTTCCCAGGAGACGCTATCAGCCCACCACCAGAGGAAGTACAACGCCTCATCGAATGGTGCCGCAAGGAGAAGAAACAACTGATTCTGGGCTGCGATGCGAATGCACACCACACAGTATGGGGGAGCACAGACACTAATCATAGAGGTGAGGATTTGCTTGATTTTCTATTTTCTAACAATATGGAGATAGCGAATGTGGGTGATAGTCCAACCTTTATGAATGCGATTAGAAGGGAAGTAATTGACCTTACGCTGGTGACGCCTTTTATTGCGGGGATGGTCAAGAACTGGAGGGTCTCAAAGGAACCATCCATGTCCGACCATATGGCAATTGAATTCGACGTTGAAGCAACTGCTTCAGCTGATGTTGAGTGCAGGATACCCAGGAAGACTGACTGGGATCTCTATGTAGCCCATTTAAGATCTGATCTGGAAGGACTGAAATACAACATCGGCTCAAATGAGGATCTGGAAAACGCCTCTGCTCACTTCACATCATGTTTGAAGAGGGCATTCGAGAACAGTTGTCCACTAAGGAAAAAGACGGTCTCCAGAGACGTCCCCTGGTGGAATAATCATCTAGAAAACCTCAAGAAGGCGGCCAGGAAAGCCTTCAACAAGGCCAAGCGAGATGGCAGCTGGGATGCCTATCGACTGGCCTTGACAAACTACAACAAAGAGGTCAGAAAAGCCAAAAGGCAGTCCTGGAGAAGCTTCTGTGAGGGAATAGACAAAACATCCCCGGCAGCCAGACTTCAAAAGGTACTATCTAAGGATCACTCTAACCCAATTGGCCAAATCAAGAAGCCATGTGGGGACTTTACGAATGATCCTGAAGAAAGCCTAAGAGCTCTGCTAGAGACTCATTTTCCTGGCTCCAAGCAAACATCCATCGAAGATGAAGTTCCCGAAGGGGAAGCACCACATAACCCCACTAGGCGGGATCTTCAGAAAGCTGGTAGACTATTCACACCACAAAGAATTGAATGGGCGATAAAAAGCTTTCAGCCCTTCAAATCAGCAGGCATGGATGGTATCTTTCCGGCCATGCTACAGAAAGGTGTTGATTTCATTATACCCCCGATAGCTGAGCTCTTCAAGGCCAGCTTTGCAAGGGGTTATATTCCAAAAATATGGAGGGAGGCAAGGGTAGTTTTCATACCCAAAATGGGTCGTAAAGGCTCCCCAGAGCCCAAATCCTATCGCCCCATTTGCCTCACCTCCTTTCTCCTGAAGACTATGGAGAAAATAATAGACAACAGCATAAGGGGAAATATTAAGCTCCACAAGATGCAGTTTGCCTACAGGGCGGGCAGATCTACCGTAGACGCCCTTCATCAGCTCCTTAGAGAGGTGGAAGGCACCCTCAATGCAAAGGAGATTTTACTTGCAATGTTTGGAGATATTGGAGGGGCCTTTGATAACACCCTACATGTTTCCATATGCAATGCAGCTAAACGGAAAGGGGTAGAACCTTCCACTGTTAAGTGGATATCAGCTATGTTGAAAGGACGAACTGTCACAGCCTATCTGGGGGATACTGAAGTGACCGTGCTAACATGCAGGGGATGTCCTCAAGGAGGGGTGTTGTCACCCTTGCTGTGGAGCCTGGTCATGGACGGTCTCCTGGAGAAGCTCACAGCGGGTGGTTTTAACGTCCAGGCGTACGCCGACGACATAGTGGTGACAGTGAGAGGCAAGCATGAAGGCTCATTAAGCAGCCGAATGCAGCTTGCTCTCAGTATCATCGAAAAGTGGAGTGAGGAAGAAGGGCTAACTGTCAATCCCTCGAAAACCACACTGATTCCGTTCACTAGAAGAAGAAATCTCAACCTCAGGGCTCCGGTCCTAAATGGCCAGACTCTGAACTTCTCTAGTGAGTGTAAATATCTAGGTGTTATCCTGGACAGCAAACTCAACTGGAGGAAACACATAGATAAGACTCTTTCCAGAGCCACGGCGGCCATGTGGGCCTGCAAAAGACTCTTTGGAAAGACATGGGGCATGAAACCGAAAATGGTACTGTGGTTATACACAGCGATAGTACGCCCTATTGTCACCTATGCGTCTCTAGCATGGTGGACAAAAACCGAAGAGGTTACCACACGCAGTCGTCTGCAGAAACTGCAAAGGCTAGCCTGTATTGGGGTAACAGGAGCTATGCGTACAGCTCCTACAGCAGCGCTTGAGGTCATTCTTGATTTGCCTCCCTTACACCTACATGTGAGGAAATGTAGCCTGCTGGAAGCTGTAAGAATCTCCCTTAACGGAAAGCTACTACCCGGTAACTGGGTTGGACATATGGGGATCTTGAATCAATTTGATTCAAATCTCCTGGCAAAACCATCGGATGTTATGCCAACCATCTACGATTTTGAAACGCCCTTTGAAACGGTCATAACCGACCGTCCTAGGGCAATAAGTTTCGTAAATCGTCTGGACAAAAAGTCATCCATATGGTTCACCGACGGATCTAAAACAGAGAAGGGTACTGGCATTGGGGTATATGGACCTAAATTGAGGATCTCTAAAGCCCTGGGAGGCGAGCCCTCTATCCTACAGACCGAGATAATGGCTGTTTATGTATGCGCTCAAGAGTGTCTCAAGATGAACCTCAAGGGAGCGCATGTCTACATCATCACGGACAGTCAGGCCTCACTGAGATCCCTGGAATCAAACTGCCAGGGGTCTCTGTTGACCTGGGAATGCCGTAACACCATAAAGCAACTGGCAAGAGGCAATAAAGTGACTCTATTGTGGGCACCAGGGCACTATGGCGTTGAAGGAAATGAAAAAGCCGACAAACTGGCAAAAATTGCATCAAGGCAAATACCTGTTGGACCTGAGCCGTTCTGTGGGCTCGGAAAAGACCAATACAAGGCAGCGGTCCAGCAATGGGAGCTGAAAAACAGGATAACCTACTGGACAAACGCTCCTGGACTTATTCAGGCCAAGAAATTCGTGACGATATCACCTACCTATACCAGGAAACTCTTGAAGCTATCACGAGCTGAGCTTCGGGTGATGGTAGGACTGCTGACGGGACACTGTCGGTACAAACACCATTTGTACCGCATGGGAAAGTCAGCAGATGAGATTTGCAGGCTATGTGGATCAGAAGCGGAAACAGCTGAACACATGGTATGCAAGTGTCCAGAGCTGGCTGAACTAAGAACCATTCATATGGGGAAACCGGTCCTGGATACCCATGAGGTCACGGCCAAGGCTCCTAGGGAGGTTGCCAATTTTATCAACACTATTGACGACCTCCTTGGGTTTCCATGAATGAGTAGGGTAGGGAACAAAAGATCTACACGGTCGCAGTTCTCGGAAGGCTTAACGAGCCAAAACGACCCCAGTTCAAATAATAATAATAAATAATAATAATAATATATACTTTCATCTCGATGTCTCATTTATTTGCAATACATCTATTTTCCATAATATGGATAAGCATTATATGCATAAGGATATGAATTATATTGGGTTGTGACGTAAGTTGTAAGAGAAGGCACTCCGTATGGGCCCCCGTAGCATCCCAGGAGGAAGGAGGTGTAATATCCACATCCACACGCACACGACATTGCCTGAAGAACCAGGTGGCTCAGCAACAAAATGGCCAATATCTTAAAATGAAAAAAAATATATTTAAAAAGTCGTCGGAAATTTAGATTAAGTCGAAGTCTGCGAAGAACTGTTTCAATCCGAACCAAAACACCAGAGCGTTCAAAAGCCGCTGTTGCATAAATCGACAAGTACACACAACCAAACTTATATGGAATCACCCAGTATTAAGATGAAATATTATTTTGATATCTTTTTCGTTAGAAGCAAATGAAAAGTGCATGTGTTTACTCACAAAAACAGTTAGGTTCATAAGCACTCGATAAGATTTGGCTTTGCAGTGTCGATTTTACCATTTCGTTCGTACGTCGCAGTGAATTTATATTTTGTTTTTTTGCGAAGTTTAAAAAAAAATACCTTATGTGGGGTTATCGGAAGTCCAGAGAGGAAAAATTATTACTATGGCAGAACAAGGTATGTCACAAAGACAGATTGCAAGAACGGTGGGGGTTACACAAGGGGTTGTTTCAAAAACCTTTGCAAGGTTTCTGGAGTTAGGAACCCTAAAGAATAGGCCGAGAAGAAGTCGTGGAAGGGTAACTACAGAAAGGCAGGATCGCTTTTTAGCCCAAACAGCAAGAAGAAATCCCGCAGTATCTCATTCAGAGCTTCAAAGGCAATTTTTGCAAGCTACAGGTGTTAGTGTTTCTGTCGAAACTATCAGAAAAAGACTTCGTGGTCGGGAATTATTCAAGAGAAGAGCGTTAAGAGTTCCAGAACTATCAAGGCAAAATAAAGTTGACCGTTTTAATTGGTGGTTAGAGCATGAAAATTGGACTATTGAAGATTGGAAAAATGTCTTATTTTCGGATGAGACCAGAATTGGCCTACGATCAGACGACCGGCGTCTTCGCATTTTAAGAGGTAGAGGGAGGCAAGCTAGGCTCCAAGCTGCAAGACCGATCCCTAAATACAAAGGAGGTACTGTAATGTTTTGGGGCGGAATTATGTTTGGTGAGAAAACTCCTTTAATTCCCATTAGACAATCTCTGACAGGGCCTAGGTATGTTGATCTAGTGCTACAACCTGTAGTGAGGCTCTGGCGAGGTGCTTTTGGAGTTCATTTCCTATTTATGCAGGATAATGCACCTCCACATACCAGCAGAGTTGCAAAAAAATTTTTCGAAACAGAAGGTGTGACTGTTTTAGAGTGGCTTTCTTGTTCACCGGACCTTAATCCTATCGAGCACTTGTGGGATAGGATCAAAAGAAAAATTAGAGCTCGTCAAAATAATCCTGGTAACGCAGAGCAACTTATACAAGCGGCTTTAGAGGAATGGGCAAATGTTACAGAAGAAGAAATTAACAACTTAATAGAAAGCATGCCTCGTCGAATTCAAGCTTGTATCAATGCCAGGGGTGGTAATACTGATTATTGATTCGTTAAAATCGTTTTATTTGTTGTTCAATTCTCAGTTACATAAAAATTATTTTTAGAGAAATTTACACTTTTAATTTTCTGTTCTATTATAAAAATAATATTTTAATAATTTATATTATTTTTGTAATAAACTTGTTTTGGGAAAACTGCTCTTCACTTTTCAGCGACTTTTTTTAAATTAAAATTCGTTTTTTCCAAATAACAGGGTGATTCCATATAAGTTTGGTTGTGTGTAGTATAAGGCTCTCTACTGGTAGACACGGTCAGAATCCGATCTTGTGCACGAGTAGTAGATCTTGGGCATCCACCAATAGCCATATTGGTTTCATCCGCACTGAGTTTACGTCTAGGCATTATTTGCAAAGAAATTTTCAGATTCTGAATAAAAGTTGTTTGTAATTTCGAAGAACAATAACGAATCCAAAATTCTTTGAAATGCAAACGAAAGGAACTTGCCCTAGACTGAAAAAGTTATCAAATGAGGAGCAAAAAAACCACTCGATATAAGAGAGTGGAAATTTGATTCCAGCACTACGATAAGGAAAATAATATTTCAACTTACCACTTTCATTTTGTTATACAGGCAAGACGGTATGGGACGATTCTGAGGATCGTTCTGACCAACGAAGCACAGTTGAGCTTAATTTATTGACTTTTTCCAATCAAAACTTCAATTCAAGAAGAAGTCATAAAAAAGATTCGAAAATCTTGGACGAAGAAGTAATTTCTTGGTTAGTTTGCTTTTTATCACTCAATCGAGATGGAAACACAATAGGAAGTCACGATTTGAAATATCCTTGATAATCAAAACAACACAAAATTTTTAATAGAGATCATCAACTCAGATCGGATGGAACATTACGAAATTCAATCCAAATGATTGTTTCTGTTGGAATTTGAATTCATTTTATCGCCGATTGCGTTGAAGCTAATCGAAAAAGTTGAATAATAAAATTAGTACAAATATTTCTCAAAATTTTCAATCCAGGATGTGGTTGATGTTCGAGAAGGCCATACTGTTTATTGAACTCTATTTTTTCAAATGTACCTACTACAAATACTAAAACAAATTTCCGCCTGAAACTGTGAAACTTCTGAAGAATTGGGCAAATGAATGAAATAGAAATTTTTGAAAATTTCTTTTGTGGATCAGTGAGGGTTTATTAACACATCAAAACTCAAGAATGGAATTGAACTCAAGATGTTTTGAAGAATTTTTTTTCTGTGTGTTATACAGAAAATCGTAAATATTTTTTAATTTTTGTCACCTCCTTGTATACCGGACGTCGGAAGAGGCTATCAATGATTTTTGAAATTCTCCTATTTCTTCAAACATACGAGGATGTATTGATATATAGTTAGCCTAGACCAGCTCCATGCATAAACAAAATATTGCGATACCATATCAACGAACAATAACTTATTAGAAGTGTCAGTGTAGAGTTCGACGTCAAAAAAGTAAACCAGAGTTACGCAATAAATAAAAAAAAATTGGAGTATCGAGCCATCATCAAGTACCTATACCTATTTAAAAGGGTTAAGAGGTTAAGAAGATTTACGAAGATATGCTTAATACCCTTGGTGATCAATGTCCTTCGTATGCGACCGTGAAAAATTGGACTGCAAGCTTCAAAAGAGGTAAATCTTCCATTGAAGATGATGACCGATCGGGAAGGCCAATTTCTGCGTCAGTCCCCGAAAATATCGATGCAGTTCATGACATGATTTCATTACAGTGACTGTTAAAGTCACTGTAGATTTCATCAGACCGTCGAATTGGACTAAAACGGATATCTGAAGCACTGAAGATTTCATACGAACGCGTTCATCATATAGTTCACGTCAATTTGGACATGAGAAAAATTTCTGCAAAATGGATTCCCAAATGTTTGAATGTTGACCAAAAGCGTGCAAGGGTAGAAGCATCGCGTTCGATCTGTGCTCGATTTGAAATCGATGTAGACTTTTTTAACCGAATTGTTACTATGGATGAGACTTGGGTACATTTCTACGATCCAGGAACAAAGCAACAATCGATGGAATGGCGACACTCTGGTTCTCCAAGACCTAAGAAGTTTCGTGTCCAAAAATCTGCTGGAAAAGTTCTTGCTTCAGTTTTTTGGGATTGCCATGGAGTAATCATGATTGATTTTTTGGATAAGAGTAGATCAATAACTGGAGATTACTATTCGACATTGCTGACCACTCTACGGGAAAAAATTAAAGAGAAAAGACGCGGAAAGCTATCCAAAGGTGTTTTGTTTTTACAGAACAAAGCCCCAGTTTACAAATCTCATGTTGCCATGCAAAAAATTCGTGATTTAGGGTTAGAATTACTAGAACACCCCCCTAATTCACCAGATTTGGCTCCGTCCGACTTTTATCTCTTTCCTCAACTGAAAAAAAGTTTAGAAGGTCGTGAATTTTCTTCCAACGAGGAGGTAATAAAAGCTGTGGAGGACTGGTTTGCAGCGCAAGAATAAACATTTTTTTTGAAAGGCTAGAGACGTTGCAGGTTCGATGTAATAAATGTATTCAATTAAGAGGAGAATATGTTGAGTAATAAAATATTTTGACATTGAAATTTTTTTTGGTTCTATGGTAGGCTAAGAATTTTTCAATATATCCTCGTATCTTATTGTTTCATGCTTCTGTATTCCTTCATAAACAGATTACAAATCCTCAATAAATCCCAATGATAAATTGCTTCAGCTCCCGTTTCTACGAAAATAAAATATCGGTCATTATTCACGATTAGCATGCGTTCATAGATAATTACTGGATTCTATCTTTTTTTCCCTTCTGATTTATACTCGTAATATGACATTAATTTCATAATTCTAGATACATTTCTGCCCGCTTGAACGTTCTAGGATGGAAGTAGCATCGAAATGGCCGCAGGTGGTGTGTTTGTCGGTCTGTCTGGCAGATAGCACTTTAATTAAGAAGATGCCGACAATGCGAGGGTATACAATTTTGTGGAGGTATCGAAATTAGATAGCTGAATGATTCAATAAACGTGCCTCTGATGGAGGGTACTATCCGGTAATTTGGGCGGCTTAGGATAATAAAAGATATTGTTATCCGGCCCTTTAAAGGCTGTAGCACAATACGGCCAAAAAAGTTCTATCTGAGTGCCTCTTCGCTTTCTGATTTGGTATTGTTTCTGAAACTGTTTTCGAAAATAGTCCCCAAATCTCACTCTTTTATTCCGGCTTTATATATTAATAGTATATTGTTCTATGAGCGGTAATGTAAGTCATAACACACGCAGATGAATTTTGCAGCCCGAGCCGTCAGGCGAGGGGTGTAATTCATCAAGTGTGTTATGACCATCACCACGAATTGAACACTATACTTTATCTTCGACTGAAATTCGAATTAATCTGCATTTTCAATATTGACAACAGTTGTCAAAAGCGATTTCTGTGGTCGAAAATCGAATCGATATCGAATCCCGTAGAAAACGTCAAGAATTCACGTTTTCCAAATGCAATTTTTGGATATTCAGACTTAAGAAAATGTAGAAATGGATGGCGAGAACGTTACCTTGATGTCTGAAATGGAGTTCCCCATTGACCCGACTTTTTTATTCATTTCCTAAGCTACATTTTTCCTATTTGTATTAGAGTGAGTTATAGGCGTGAGTTATAAATACCTCACACTATTGGTTTATAAAGACTATCACAGATCAAATTCAGTTGAATAATGGATATATTATTCTATGGGAGTAGATAAAAAAGTTATATTATTCTACCTTCTGTTAAATGAATACTTTATAAAAGAACCTCGACAATCATATTGAGTATTCATATAAAGATATAATAACTAGTTACTAGAGGCTAGAGGAACCAGAATGAAGCAGAAACGATCTTCAATTATTCGACACACTCATAGATCGTTGATTCAAAATAAATTCAGCATTTGACATTTATAGCGCCATCTTTTTTTTCGTACGTTCACTCCATAGGAACGCTGTTTCCAATTACAGCAATCTCAACTATAAAACAGAAATCTGTAATATATAGAATTGCGCCATCTCGTATGTCGTACATTTTCTCCATAGAAAACGACAGCGCCATTACAGGACCCTGCAGTATAGAACAGCAATCTGTAACGCATTTGTTGCGCCATCTCTAAGTGTGTTGATCAACTTCATAGCTCGTAAAACAGGAAACTGTCACCACTACTTCGTAAAGAAACCTGTTCTGGTGAAAAATTCTTCTTTGTTAAGTAGTTTATTCATTACTCGATAGGTGGCAGCTCTGGTCATTAAATTAAGATTGAGAATTTAGAATCAGGAAAATTTTAACAATGTTTTCCTGAATAGTCGTGAGATACTTAAAATAAAATCTGAATATCTTCCTCATAAGCTCCTCTAAATAAGTGACTTAGGATATTGTAAATACTAGTTCTCGAGAAATTGTTCCATATGATACGAATTTGAGAAGGCAATTTCTTCTTCAAAGCTATTTCTTGTGATGCTTTCTTTATTCGGTCAGAAATTATGTTTCGTAGTTGAATTATTTCAGTTTCCGCAAACAGCTGGCGTCCGGGTTTTTCATTTTCATCCCACACCCGTTTTCTCGCGTTCGTCTCAGTCGGCTGTGAAAACGAGTTTTCGTGGCCTCAATCGAACACGAAACATCGCTGGACGGGCAGCCGACGACGTAGGAGTCAGTCCGCTCAAAACGCAATAGTTGCATTTCTTGACCTTAGCCAGTCGCTCCCCATTCAAGGTTGACTTTGCCCCGCACAATACCTGCATAAATTTCGCCGCTTTTCGTCATTACGACCACATTCAGCTGCCATTAGCTTGATGAAGAATTATGCCTGATGTTACGTAAGCCAGACGAAGGACATGACTAGTGGGATCTGGAAATTCACGAATATTCTCCATGGATTTTTTTTCGCTAGTCCTGGAGGTTCCCTCTTTTCATCTTAGCGGATTATGATAGTACATATTACATATTATATGAAAGGCAGCTTTTCGCTCTGGACAACCAAATTAATTTTGTGTGATGGTACCATCGAAAAAAGAGTAGTAATAATAAGTCATGTACGAGGATATATTGAAAAATTCTTAGCCTACTATAGAACCAAACAAAATTTCAATGTCAAAATATTTTATTACTCAACATATTCTCCTCTTAATTGAATACATTCATTACAGCGAACCTGCAACGTCTCTAGAACTTTCAAAAAAAATGTTTCTTCTTGCTCTGCAAACCAGTTCTTCACAGCTTTTATTCCTCCTCGTTGAAAGAAAATTTACGACCTTTTAAATTTTTTTTCAGTTGAGGAAAGAGATGATAGTCGAACGGAGCCAAATCTGGTGAATAAGGGGGGTGTTCTAGTAATTCTAACCCTATATCACGAATTTTTTGCATGGCAACATGAGATTTGTGTACTGGGGCGTTGTCCTGTAAAAACAAAACACCTTTGGATAGCTTTCCGCGTCTTTTCTCTTTAATTTTGTCCCGTCGAGTGATCAGTAATGTCCAATAGTAATCTCCAGTTATTGTTTTACCATTATCCAAAAAATCAATCATGATTACTCCATGGTAATCCCAAAAAACTGAAGCAAGAACTTTTCCAGCAGATTTTTGGACACGAAACTTCTTAGGTCTTGGAGAACCAGAGTGTCGCCATTCCATCGATTGTTGCTTTGTTCCTGGATCGTGGAGATGTACCCAAGTCAAGTCTCATCCATGGTAACAATTCGGTTTACGAAGTCTACATCGTTTTCAAATCGAGCACAGATCGAACGGGATGCTTCTACCCTTGCACGCTTTTGGTCAACATTCAAACATTTGGGGATCCATTTTGCAGAAATTTTCCTCATGTCCAAATTGACGTGAACTATATGATGGACGCGTTCGTATGAAATCTTCAGTACTTCAGATATCTGTTTTAGCCCAATTCGGCGGTCTGATAAAATCATGTCATGAACTGCATTGATATTTTCGGGGACTGACACAGAAACTGGCCTTCCCGATCGGTCATCAACTTCAATGGAAAATTTACCTCTTCTGAAGCTTGCAGTCCAATTTTTCAAGGTCGCATACGAAGGACATTGATCACCAAGGGTATTAAGCATATCTTCGTAAATCTGCTTACCTCTTAACCCTTTAAAATACAGGTACTTGATGATGGCTCGATACCTACTCCAATTTTTTGATTTTTATAATTTCGGTGGACATCTCTTTTTTTTAATTTATTGCGTAACTCTGATTTACTTTCTTGACGTCGAACTCTACACTGACACTTCTAATAAGGTATTGTTCGTTGATATGGTATCGCAATATTTTTTTCCATTCGAAAATTATCCATTTGTTCTATAATTGTAGATACGTTATTGAATCAGAGGCAGTTTCTATTGAGAACGAATCAAATGAACAATTGTTAGCATCTGTTTCCATCCATTCCTCAAACATTTTCAATTTCCCTAAAATTTCTTATATGCCTACTTGTAAAGCCGATTTCAGAATACTTATATTTCCATTCGGAATCACCCGAAAATATGTTTTTTCTTTCGCTTCTGCTATTGAACACTTGACAGTTAATCAATACTATTGAATTGGTTTAATGACCGATAAGAATGGTAAACAAGTTTGTTTACTTTATACGAGAACCTGGAGAAATACAATAAATATCTGCCAATATATTCATTTATACATAGAGTGTTCCAAAACACAACGTCAAGCCGAAAACATATAACAGACCATAATTTTACGTAGGATCCACAGGCATGCTCTCTTTTTCGAGATATTTATATAAATTTAATTTTTCGAATGGAGACCCTAATATATTTTATTTGTTCGGTATATTTCTCTGGGGGATTTCTGAAAATATAACCCAGTCCATATTGATTTCCCATTTCCATATGACCATATGACGCTACCCAAAGAATAACATCATCATAATTTCATTACTTTAGAGTCAGTATTGTTGTTGACAAAGTTTTCTTTATTAAGTTAATGATTTTTTTTATTTCTGATGCTTTATCTTGTTCTTTCGCGTTTAAGTTGAGCCTTCAATCCGTTTTTCAATTTGACTCAAAACTGTGTCATATAATGAAATAGAAAAGGTACATACTGTCTGTTTTTTTACATATGTTCAACTTGATATGCATGTTTTGGAGATTCATTTTTACCATAGCCTACTGCGATAAACAGATAAAACCTCATAAATAACGAAAAATACCAGGCATTTCCGTTCATCATTGTTGGAAGTTACCTTGTAGGTAGATTCGTATTCAAGAATCCAACAAGAAAAATTTTTGACACCTGTCTAAAAAAAATTGACAGCTGCTGTCAAATGAATCGTCCAAATTTTGCATGATGCTGAAATAGGAAATTGTCCATCTCGGTCGAATCCGTAGTTATCAACTTATCAGGAAAACAAAAAAACCACACCAAACGTTTTCATAAATCATAGAAGTGAATATTTCGTAATGAACATCGAGATAAACTTTCGGTTTCATATCTGACTTGTGAGGTTGGAACTTCCAAATGCACTTATCGCACTTTTCAAAGTTTAAGTATTAGCTAGCATGTCGTTAAAAAAGATGCTCATTTCACTTGAACTTTCCTATGATCAACAATGTCATCTGCAATCGTACTATCACTCAGTAAGTACTCAGAGATGTTAAGATCACGTAAAAGTAATTTTCCGTTTTTGAATTTGGGTTTATACCAGAACACCGAAATGAAAATTGTTGGATGCTTGGTATATGTTAGGTAGGTATATCCAATATCCACTATACAGGGTGTTACAAGTTCGAGTGTGTAATTGGCTTTCCTGCAGAACCGGTCCTATTAGTATCAGTCTTGCATATATCCCTAGGAGTTTTTTCGTTTTGAGCCAACCCCTAAAATTGGGTGTAGTTTATTCGGAAAAAAGAAAACAAAGTCGTCATTAATTTTCAAACAGCTTCACTTAGAATAAGATGTCTAAATACATGGTGTATGCACTGATTAGATTTTGTTTTGACCAAATAGGGATACTAGTATGGGCCATCAGCAGATCTACCTTTTAAACAGGTAGGCCTCTGGTCGCGGAATCTGAGCGCAGTTGTCAGATTGTGTTCCGGGCTTTCTCTATAGAAGGCTGTGGCCAAACTCTGACAGCTTACAGCTACAATGTCAAATAGTTCTCTGTGATCTCTGCAGATCGGGCGATTTTATAGGAGAAATGTCAAACTTTGATCAGTTTTCCTGAAGAAATGGGGAAATTATGGAAAATATGAATACCAAGCTATTTTGGGTTGACTCGTCCTCTTTCGATCCGTTTATTTACATCACGGCCAGGATATCTGCGAAAAAAGTTTCATCGAGTTTAAAATTGCCCTTTTTGCCGAATTTTTTTGAAATACTTCTACATCGCCTAGAGGATCGAAATTTCGCCCACGTACGAATCGATCATTCCTCTTTCCGACCGTGTAAAAATTTCTCTCCTGTATCGCAGCTTCGCTGCGATTTTAAGATTCTTCTGGACCCACTTTTTCGACAGATTCCCCGGGCCGGACCACAGAGTTACCGTTTTAGTATAATATAGAATAAGAGCAAAGTTTCGTTTCTTCCACTTCAGGTGGCGCTATTCACAATTTATGACAGATTGTAGGTAATTAGTTATTTCAAATATTTGAATTTATTCTGGTGAACGTGTTGTGTTAATAGTCGATAATTATGTCAAGCAATAATTTGTGAATATATACTTAATTCTTGACATTTTGTCATAATTGACATTGGCAGATCTGCTGTTGATTAATCCAAATCATAGATGCATCTATTCCAAATCGATCACGGGAAAAAAGTCCGAAATGACAAGTATGACATTGCGGCGCCGCCACGAAACAATTCCAATTTTTTCGATTTGGTCGAACGTCAATCCATTCGAAAATTGACGAGTGCTTACACCATTATTCTAGAACAGGTTGATTTCAGACAATACTATCCCGCGGTGCCAACCAGAACACCCTGTACGCCGAAACCAGTTCCTCATTTCAACGGGTTAACGAGAAAAACTTGCAAGTGCCTCCACCAGTTGCGAAGCGCTGTCCCCCCCACCCCATATTCCGAGAGAAATAGCCTCGTGAAACTTAAAAATGCCGCCGTGAACGACCGAATCGATACGAGGGCCGCTCTCACGTGGTGCGCACGCCAGCCAATCGGGTCGCTTCGGTAGGTTGGCAACATTTACGGAAACGGAATACGCGCTCGCTCGACGACCGACGTTCAGTTTTGAAATGAGACCGTGTGGGGCAGGACGCTTGCGAGTTCGATTCATGTTGCGTCCGTGACGTGAAGTAGTGCTTCCATGATGATGGAAGATCCGACACAAGTGCTGTTTACTGAGTTACCAGTGCCTCTCTTGTCAACCGCGGCGCTCTTGAGGCATCATCACCTTCAATCTCCGAGGTTTCAGCCCTACCAAAGACTGCACAGGCCGCAGCACTTCCATACACCTGTTCAGGACCTCAGGACGTACCACAGGGTGGAAGAGGAGGAGTGTGAGGAAGTGGATGACGGGAAGACCCACATCACACGGTTATACCCAGAGATCCTTGGAATAATCTTCAGCTATCTGGAAGTGAGGGATAAAGGTCGAGCTGCCCAGGTATGTACAGCTTGGAGGGATGCAGCCTACCAGAAATCTGTGTGGCGTGGAGTGGAAGCCAAGTTACACCTACGAAGACCAAACCCCTCCCTGTTCTCCTCATTAGTCAAACGCGGAATTAAGAAAGTGCAAGTGTTATCCCTCCGGAGATCCTTGAGAGACGTCGTTCAAGGCATCCCAAACCTGGAATCCCTGAACCTTAGTGGTTGTTACAATGTGTGTGACGTCGGTATATACCAAGCGTTCGTCCAGGAAGTACCGTCTTTGAAATATCTCAACCTCTCCCTGTGCAAACAAGTGACGGACAATTCCTTCAGTAAGATAACGCAGTACCTCAAAAATTTGGAAGTGTTGGAGCTTGGTGGGTGTTGCAATGTGACAAACACAGGACTAGCTTTGATAGCGTGGGGACTGAAAAAATTGAAAAAGTTGAATTTGAGGTCGTGTTGGCATGTTAGTGATATCGGCATAGGACACTTGGCATTAGGAAATCAATCTCTTGAGTTCTTAGGCCTCCAGGACTGTCAAAGGCTCTCGGACGAAGCCTTGAAACATCTCACCAGTTTGACTTCCTTAAAAGCCATAAATTTGAGTTTTTGTGTTAGTATAACGGACAGTGGACTCAAATATTTGGCTAAAATGCCCAATTTGAAAGAGTTGAACTTGCGGTCTTGTGATAACATCTCCGATATCGGCATGGCCTTTCTGGCTGAAGGCGGTTCTAGGATATCTTCCCTGGACGTATCGTTCTGTGACAAAATCAGTGATCAGGCGTTAGTGCACATTTCCCAAGGACTTTTCTGTTTGCGGAGTTTGTCTTTGAGTGCTTGTCAAGTATCAGACGAAGGACTTTCGAAAGTGGCGAGTTCCCTGCACGAGCTGGAGACTTTGAACATCGGACAGTGCAGCAAGGTGACCGATAAAGGATTACAAACCATAGCAGAATCGTTAACAAGGCTAAAGTGCATAGATTTGTACGGATGTACGAAAATTACGACTGTTGGCCTTGAGAAGATCATGAAGTTGCCGCAGCTAAGTGTACTGAATTTGGGACTGTGGCATGTTAGGTGAAATTAGGGTTATTAGAATAATGAAATTGAGGAATTTTGCCTGGTTCGTTTTCGATATCATCGGAATGTTCGTGTTCTCTGGTAAACTTGTTATTGCTGATATTCAGTAGGAGGAACGACTTCATAGTATTTAGAGATCATTCGGAAAAAAGTGCTGGAAAATTACTGATAGAAGGGAAATTGATTCAGATTTCCCTTTCAAGGTCAAAATTTGCGAATGATGTAATGAAAGATTCACATCATCCACTTTTTTTGTATTCTTCGGAGGAAATTGATATGTACATATGAATACCTATTTACTGTTTTTTGAATCTGATTCACATTTACTGAACAAATATAAATCTGGTGCGTGTTGAAGGGTTCAATTACCATGTTGTTTATTCCTGATTTATTAGTTACCTTGATTGTATGCTCGGATACTATTAGGCCCATTCAAAATGTTCGGAATGCCTGAAATACATTTGCGTTAATCTTTTGCTGTGCAGGTATGAGCGGAATCCTTTGAACAGTCGGTATCGGTCCAATCCTTCTCCTGAGAAGGTTCTTTATTGGCATCTGTCATTTATAATCCCTATAAAATTTTACTCTCTTTTACGTTAATCCTCGAAGGTATTCGTACAAAAACTGTAGAAATTTCATGGGATTCATCAATGGTAGAGGAACTTTTATTATTTCCAACAATTTCAGCAAAGATAATTCATGATCTTTATTTCAAACTTATTTTTCGGTGTTCTCGATAATATTCTATGTTGAAAACGAACCAGGCGGAAATAGAAAATGTGAATTATAGTTATTGACGTCTTACCACTAAAATTTCCGCGTTGAGTCGGAAATTTTTGTTCCTAATATACGAGAAGATCGATTTGATTTCGATCACATTCCAAAATTCCACTTGACGGTCTAAGGAGTTTTTTTTTTTGAGACGCGACAGAGCTGTGATAGACAAAAAACGAATGACGTAAGCATTGTAAACTAATGAATTTTTCGTGTAGATACCCGATGTGTTAAACTGAATAACAAAGAACTGACTCATTTTCTGATTCACCTTGTATATTTTTCGATCAGATACATTAGGGTTTATTCAAGCCCGGATCTTTCAAAATTGCATAAATGTCATTATTGTTAGTTGTTAATATGTTTGTAATTTTCATTTTTGATTTTGTTCATTGTTCTCGATATTGAATTTGTATTTGTAAATATATTTGTTTCTTTGTTAATCTGTAAACGAGTCTGGAACAAATTCGAAATGCTGTCAGACAGAATGTTAATTATATTTATATAAAGATGAATTTTCTGTTTATTCTGTAGTTTGTTTTTACAAAGTTTCACCCTGCATCATTCTCCGGGGGGACCACAAATATTTTTTTAATTATCACTCTGAACTACTGTGATTGGATGTTTTGCGATATTTATCTACCTGGGGACTAGAGATGAGTAACTCGTAACTTGATTACCAAACTGAAAGCAAACATGCCTATAAGCCATATTTTTCTATAATTCATTCAAAATATGATCTGCTAACTCCACAACTTGAAGGAGCTTTCTCAGCGAGAGCGATCACTCATTCAGATACTGGATCCGCTCAAAGCTTGAGGATATTAACTATACTCCATTCTCTTGCATACGGTTGGCCATTAAATTCTGACACATTTCAGAGTGTATATTTTGAAAATGTTCGGTTATAGTCATTTTCCTGTCAGATGAATGAGCAACGTTGTCTTTTCTACATAGAAGTCGTAGTAATTACG
This sequence comes from Adalia bipunctata, assembly GCA_910592335.1. NCBI lineage: Eukaryota > Metazoa > Arthropoda > Insecta > Coleoptera > Coccinellidae > Adalia > Adalia bipunctata. The sequence continues at coordinate 63,398,196 of OU342949.1, forward strand.
TATTTATCGAAATGTTTATTTACTTTGGGAAAATAATTAATTTGAGAAAATATGTGAATTCAATAATTACAAAGACCTGGCGAATGTTGAAGAAACTTTTTTCTCTGTGAATAATGGAAATATTTCACGTATTTCCTTGTACGGAAATTAAGAATCGCGTGTTGAAATTTTACTGAAAAATAATGTATTTGTATTGTATTTGTGATAGTTCCCCACTTTTCAAAATTTTCAGTATGAAAATGTAGTGGTACTACGAAACCTGTGTCACACTTAAACCTCAAAAGAACTAACTCCATGCACAAAGTTAAAAAAGAATGAATAGAAATAAGCATTGGTAACATTCCTCAGAATTATTTGACATTCAAGGAGTACCAACCTGCATCAGTTTTAAGAGAAAAAACTTGATAAACCTAAATCATGACCAACCGGGATACGTTATCGAAGTGAATGGATATTTTTTTTCGAGTTTAGGAACATAACATGTTTTAGAGGTACATCGATTCAGGTGTAATGTCAAGTATTAAATGTGTCTTCATTTGAATAAACGAATTTTCGCTCAGTTTTAAACGTAAACTGACTGGTCAGCCTGTATATAAAATGAATATTGAGATGATCCACATTTTCAAACGCGAAACAGATTGATTTTTGTGGTGAAAAAACGTTTTCCCTTGATTCAGCGCAGTGGTCTTGAGCAAACGGCTTGTTTAGTCGAGCAGAACGCAAGTTGCAACAGTAGATTATAGATCCGGCAATAGCTAATCGAAATTATTTTGTTGTTCACTGACCGAATTTGGTTGGCCTAAATAGATATGGTGATGTAATATCATAGGAATAACCATGAACTGAATCGTTGAGCCACATTTGGAACTAGCCAAAGTTTTTACCCTGTATACTGTATAGGATCACATGAAAGGATAAAGAGATGATTATGAAAGCAATGTTGAGATTTTAAGCTGCACCTCATTCTATATTATACTAAAACGGTAACTCTGTGGTCCGGCCCGGGGAGTCTGTCGAAAAAGTGGGTCCAGAAGAATCTTAAAATCGCAGCGAAGCTGCGATACAGGGAAGAAATTTTTACACGGTCGGAAAGAGGAATAATCGATTCATACGTGGGTGAAATTTCGATTCTCTAGGCGAAGTAGAAGTATTTAAAAAAAAACTCGAGAAAATGGGGAAAAAACCGACAAAAAGGGCCTTTTTAAACTCGATAAAATTTTTTTCACAGATATCCTGGCCGTGATGTAAATATACGGATCGAAAGAGGAAAAGTCAATGCAAAATAGCTTGGTATTCATATTTTCCAGAATTTCTCCATTTCTTGAGGAAAATCGGAAAATTGATCAAACTTTGACATTTCGGCAATAAAATCACCCGAGTTCTACGATGAGGATACCTATATACTTAAAATGTAGATCTGCTGGCCCATACTAGTATTTCTCTAAAATAGTATTTGGGTATATTCTATTTGAATTCGCATTAATTACGATCTAGATTAAATATTTTTGGTGTCAGGTTGAACAGGAGAAACTGCACAGCAACAAATTTTTACGTCTAATATTTTATCTTATCAATATGAGTGATAAGTCTTTATTAAACAGTCAGCATGATAACTACCCAGCATTGAATTTGAAAGGTATCAAAGGTATTCCATTGTTCGATTGAATTAAAATTAATTGTTCTTATCGCGTTCATTTGGTTATAGCGAGCAAAAGAACAGAGCTTTGTCTTCGACAATTCAAAAAATGCAAGGGTAATATTTCAATCCAACAATATGTCATTTTCATCAATTTCAATATGCAGGCGAAGTTCCTGCAGCACTTCAGTGCTTTACTGCCGGCCATCCACGAAGCGACCGATCCGAGCGTTTTATGACATTTTATGAGACCACGAGCGAAAAGAGTCTCTGTGATTGGTCGGGGGCTCATTAAATGTCATAAAAGGCCATAAAACGCTCGGATCGGTCGCTTCGTGGATGGCCGGCATTAGTGAACCATTTTTTTAGAGACAATGTGGAAATTTGCCACGTTTCTATGAATAGTCAAATTACAGATCCCACCTTACAAAATATCAGGCAACTTATCGGAAAGGATAAATTATATGTACCTATCTACCCGAACTGACATCGCATTTCCTTCCTTACCGGCCGTGACGCAAAGCCCATCGAGCACGAAACAATCGAGCAGCACATGAACGTGAAGCCCTGGTAATTCGAGACTTGGTTCACGCACTCTTCAAGTACAGGAAGTAGGTGAATTATTCATAAATTCCGCTCGGTGTGCGTACCTACATGCAGGTTCCCGACATTCGCTAGGTGAAGCCTCCATGTGGAGCCCCACTGACAGTTGGTACGCCCCATATCGATGCTGCCAGATAAGGGATTTCCCCGAAAGCAATTTTCGACTGAAAGCAACTTCCGCTCTCAAAAACTTCTATGAGATGTAGCCATAGACCTTGTAGGAATAAGTTCTATGAATGTAGCTAATTACATAGATCTCGACATATATGCATAGAATATTATATGCATCTTTCTAATTACGCAGGCAATCACAGACTACTCGAAGTGGGTTGTGATTGTGATAGACATGCAACGTTGCATGTTACCCTTTCAAAATACATAATGCCCTCTTTTATATTATTGCTCAAATGTTTCGGCAAAGAGTCCAACCCCCCAAATCTTTCTTTTGAGTTCTTTCCAACAAGAACGTTAAACAATATGAAATGAAAGTAGTTCGATATACCTATATACATAGTTTTTTCTGCTGTTCTTAGAGCTGTATATTGAAATGACGTAAGCTTCTGTGTCATCCCATAAAAATAAACCGAAGACTTATCATTGGTAAACAAGAAACATATTCAACCGCAAATATTTTCCTCCATGGAATATGGAATCATGCCATCATTAATTCATGCATTACCCGACAAATGTTTAATCATAGCTGCAGATCCTAGAAATGTAAGCTGGTATAATTAATTGATGATGTTCAACATTTTAATGATATGAGTGGGAAACTGAAATAGTTATCAATTACAGAACGAGCTTATTTGAAGGCATTATTTCATTGTGAATTTATTGAGTGTACACTATCATTTTACTTAATATTTCCAATGTGAGCGAATGACCGTTAATTGACAGTTTGGGATGCAATGACATCTGACATCTACACACAACTGAAGTCATATATCGATTCATCATGATTTTACAAAAAGATCACCTACTAGAAAATTCAATTGCACATGAAAGATATTGTTTTCACTGTAGGAATCGATAATAAATATACTAATTGATAAAGACCTTGCAACACCCAGAAGGAGCTGTTTAAATTTTTTTTTTGGTAAACCATAGATAGTATAGCAAGGAGTAAATGATTAAAATTTGGAGGAAAAAACCGAAAGGTTACAATTTTTTTCAATAAATTTGTTAACAATACTAAGTGTGACTAGCATTTGATGGTTTGACATCGACAATTTCGAATGTCCATACTGTAAAACTATAGTTATAGATAGTGTGAATGCGTCTTTTAAAGAACCATTTAACTCAGTTCACAAGAACTCAAACTTCCATCTGGAATTCCATCATTTATTTGTTTTGTTGCAGAAATAATAGCAATGGTCAATGTTTATGTACCGCTAATGTACGTGACTGTGTAATATCGGCTACTAGGAAATTACAATGCTTTATTATTTACGACTAATTCGTGAAACAATGTTTTCTGCATTGGCTCTGTTCTATGCGGTTAAAAAATGTAGGGATAATTCTTTTCGCTTGAGTCCTTGACCTCGATCCAAGGCCTGAGGGAATTGCTTGCTCAAAATGCTGGCTTGTCTAGAAATAGCACTATTCCATAATAATGTTTTGTTTATGAAGGTCGATGAGAGGATAGCCTATAAAGCCAATCGAGCATTGCCAAATGCCATTGGAAATGAAAGAAATGATGATTCATTTCGATCAATTTCAACTGGTATTTCGGCGATCTTCAAAAGGAGCAACATTTATCTCTAAATGCCGAATGAAGACAAGATTTTCTTACACAAAAAGAAAGTATTCAAACCAAAAAGTTCGGAGCTTTTAAATACATTGCGCAAAAAAATTAACGCACATTCTGAAAATCTCAATTTTAATGAAAGTTAACTCTACATTGACTTTATAACTTATTTTTTATGTTCTCTCGGGAAGGTTTTGAACGAAACAAGACACATTAAATGGAAGAAAAATTCAGGATTTCACCGAATCTTATGTGAAAGAAGAGAAATGAACAATTTCCAAAATACTGAAATGCTGATGAGTGATTTAATACTTGGTATTTCCACCCCATGCGTTAATTACAGCTCGGCAACGACGGTTCATACTGAAAATGAGTGATCTTAAAATGTTCTGATCTAATCCCTCCCAGATTTCTCCGAGTTGGATTCCTAAAAGTCATTAAGAGTAGCCGGATGATTTTCTGAACTTCTCAGCCTTCTATTGAGGTTGTCCCAAACCTGCTCAATCGGATTGAGATCTGGACTTCTTGCTGGCCATTCCATTCGAGAGACTTCAACCTCTTCGAGGTACTCCTGAACGATGCGCGCACGATGGGGTCTGGCATTATCGTCCATAGAAATGAAATTTTCACCAATGTATGGGGCAAATGGCACTACATGCTCTTCAAGAATGTTCCTTATATACTTATCAGCATTCATAGCTCCATTATCAACGACTACTAGGTCTGTGCGAGCAGTCAAAGATATTCCACCCCATACCATAATCGATCCTTCCCCGAAACCAGTAGTATTCAGGAAATTGCACTGAGCATATCTTTCATGTGGACGTCTGTATACAAGGGAACGTCGATCACAATGGTAGAGGCAGAATCTAGACTCATCTGTGAAGAGAACTCTTTCCCAATCGGCCTCTTCCCAATGGATATGCTCTCTCGCAAAATCCAAACGCGCCCTTCGTTGGGCTGGGGTAAGAGCTGGGCCTCTTGCCGCGACTCGAGGCCTTAAATCATATTCTCTGAGGCGATTTCTTATTGTCTGAGTGCTAATTTGCACCTCATGAGTTTGCTCAAGCTGATTTTGAAGGACGCGAGCGGTTGCAAACCGTTGTCTCAACGAAGAAACTCTGAGGTAACGTTCTTGAATGACAGTTGTTACCCGTGGTCTACCCTGTCCTGGTCTTCGCACATTCATACCTGTCTCCCTGAATCGCTGCAACATTCTGGACACACTTGTATGGGAAACTCCAAACCTTTCTGCAATTCTTGTGTAGGTCCACCCTTCTTCTCGCAAAACTACCGCTTGGGCACATTCCTCTTGGGTCAAATTGCGTGTTCGCGTTGCATAGCGATCGAGTGTAGAAAATCAAACGAAAGAAAAACTATAGATCACTAGAATTGATCGAGAACAACTGTTTAGAATGGAGCCAATACATTCAAAATCTGATAATATCATCTTTTTTATTCCTGCTGGGAGAAAACATCTGTATTGAAGAAAAACGTTGAAAGTGGATAACATTAATATGCATGCATAATTCTGATGAAAATAATTATCATTGAGAACACCTTCAGTTGTAGAATAAATTTGAGATTTCCATAATGTGCGTTAATTTTTTTGGGCAGTGTATATAGGGTTTTCCTAAATGAATGCTCTTTCGTTTCACGAAAAAATAATATAAATTGTCTTATAGCACACTCAATTCTAATTTAAATACCAAGCCCCCATTTCTGTGTAGGAATTCCCCAGTTCCAGAAATTAAATTAAATGATACTAATCATTAGCACACATGAAGAGTTCATGGATGAAATTCAATAATAGTCGTAGTTCAGGGTACAATGAACTCACTTGTGGTCATATTCCATGCAGGACCATATGGTATATGTGTACTACTCATATTTATTCAAATTTCAATATCTGCAATTTAAACAGCACGTGTAACACTTAAATTGAATTTTAATTAACTGTTTTATTGAAGTACATACTGGGTGTTTACCATTAACTGAAAAACATATGAAGTCGTATAAATGAGACTGGAAGGAACATTTTTGTTGGATCGGGAAGGTCAGTTTCTGTGTCAGTCCCCGAAAATATCGATGCAGTTCATGACATGATTTTATCAGACCGTCGAATTGGGCTAAAACGGATATTTGAAGCACTGAAGATTTCATACGAACGCGTACATCATATAGTTCACGTCAATTTGGACATGAGAAAAATTTCTGCAAAATGGATCCCCAAATGTTTGAATGTTGACCAAAAGCGTGCAATGGTAGAAGCATCGCGTTCGATCTGTGCTCGATTTGAAAACGATGTAGACTTCTTAAACTTACTATGGATGAGACTTGAGTACATTTCTACGATTCAGAACAACAATCGATGGAATGGCGACACTCTGGTTCTTCAAGACCTAAGAAGTTTCGTGTCCAAAATTCTGCTGGAGAAGTTTTTGCTTCAGTTTTTTGAATAAGGGTAGAACAATAACTGGAGATTACTATTCGACATTACTGACCACTCTACGGGAAAAAATTAAAGAGAAAATACGCGGAAAGCTATCCAAAAATCCAAAGGTGTTTTGTTTTTACAGGACAACGCCCCAGTACACAAATCTCATGTTGCCATGCAAAAAATTCGTGATTTAGGGTTAGAATTACTAGAACACCCCCCTTATTCACCAGATTTGGCTCCGTCTGACTATCATCTCATTCCTCAACTGAAAAAAGTTTAAAAGGTCGTAAATTTTCTTCCAACGAGGAGGCAATAAAACTGTGGAGGACTGGTTTGCAGAGCAAGAAGAAACATTTTTTTTGAAAGGTCTAGAGACATTGCAGGTTCGCTGTAATAAATGTATTCAATTAAGAGGAGAATATGTTGAGTATCAAAATATTTTGACATTGAAATTTTGTTTGGTTCTATATAGTAGGCTAAGAATTTCTCAATATATCCTCATACATGTCATAAAATCATCTTCCGAATAAAAAAAAAATGGCTTCATTCTTAGTTTAAATGAGTTCTATTTCAATTTAAACTTCTATCACTCTAAAAAACACCCGATAGTTCACATTCGATAGCGCATCTCTCCAGAAATACTATCCAAAACTCAGATTGTAAAAATACCTTCATTTGGGGTCTAACCAGCAAAAACAGTGAATTTTTTTTTCAGGAAAATGTCAAATATATCGAAAATCTTCCACTAAACATAAAACATATAAGTGAGTGGCCTCATTTCTGAATCGTTTCTTCATGTGATGTATAAAAGAACTCAAGAAACTCCGCAAAAGTGGCACAAGCGAGCACTTTATAATTAATTCGAAAATAAGATACTCCGAAACCAAAAATAAATGAAAAACCTCAAATTTGTGCATTTGCCAGAACGGAGCTTCACATTTCCCATCAGAGCTGAAAATTCCGTCTTTCACGTACAAGCCAAAGGCTTCTGGCTGCGATGGAAACCTACTAAGGAAATCGATATCAGTAGACTTTCCCGAGAAATCTTAGGAATGCGAACACTTCGAATGAAATTAAGGGAACGTGAAATATTTTCGCTAGGAGCAAGTCGACGCCGATGAATTTTATTCAGTTCCGTTTTGAATGCACGTTCTGATATTCCTCTTTCCAAAGGCCATTATTTTGGGTTTTAGGGCAGAACGGAAGAAAGGGTTTTGACGAAGCGCCCAGTTTTGTATTAGTTCACAACTATGCTGAAATGTTTCCAACAGCAAAATGTCAAGCGATGTGAAAACACGAGAATTTATAGTGAAACTTTTTCAAAATAATCAAAAATGGAGCTTCAAAAGAATCGCAAAAGAGGCTCGCGTTCGTCCGGAAACGGTATCAAGAGTTGTTAAACGTTTCAACGAAGATCTTACAATTAACCGCAAGGAAGGAACCGGGAGGAATAAGGGGTTTCATAGCCGAAAAAAAGTGAAGAAAGCCATCAGCCTTTTTCAGAAGAATCTTAACCTTTCAGGACGGAATAGTGGCCCAAATAGTGGGTTGTTCGCAGTCAACCGTTCAGAAAATCAAGTCGAGTTGTGGGCTTAGAACCTACAAAGTGCGAAATCAAGTGCAAAGAAATTAAAAAAAGATTTCTTGACAAATTTTTCCTGTTGCGTGATGGACGACGAAACCTATGTCTTGGCTGATTTCTCGCAACTTCCTGGTCAGGAATTTTATACTGCAGATTCTCGTGGAAATGTTTACGAACAATTTCGCGTGAAGAAACAAGCAAAGTTTCCTAAAAAATTCCTGGTTTGGCAAGCAATTTGCACTTGTGGAAAAGGAGCAAATTTTTCGTTGGCCAAGGCTCTGTTGACTCGACTTTTACCATTTTTACGTGAGCACGATGTGTCAACAATCTTTTGGCCAGATTTAGCTTCATGCCACTACAGCAAGGCCACCAAGGAATGGTACGAAGCTAATGAGGTGGTTTTTGTCCCCAAAGAGGCCAATCCACCAAATTGCCAAGAACTCAGGCGACAGGCCAATCGAAAGATATTTGGCCCTGGTAAAAAGAGAATTGAAGAAGACTAAGAAATCAATGAAAACATTAGCGGAATTCAAGCAAAAGTGGAAGACAGCATACCAGAAAGTGACTGAGAACACTATAAGAAGCATCGATCATGGGAAGAATTCCAGAAAAAATCCATGAATTTTGTGAAAAATAGTTTTGGTTTTTTATTGTAAAAACGGTTTTCATTAGAATTAGAAGATGATTCGAAAATGAGTTTGATTTTCGAAATCGGTCCAGTGATTCAAAAGATATAAGCGTTTTTGTGATAGCGAATTTATTCTCGTTCAGTCCTTAAAAGAAAAATCGGTCGAATCGGACAAATCACCCTGAAGACTCTCAATAAAGGCCCCCAACCATAAACCAAACATTGTTCCGAAACTGCCTTGACTAGTGTAAACTTCTAAAATCTGACGGTCTCCTCCGGAGTCACCCTGTAGATAGGAAATACGTAGTTCTAGATGATCCAACCGAGTCCATTCAACTCGATCATTTGATACCCGACTCAATTCTCAATAACATCGAAACCGTTCTGAAATATGAAAATATCTGGCGCCAAACCACTTCCCATTATCAAGAAATAGTTGCTTCAATTGGACTGATTGATTACAAGACGTCATTTAGTGCGACTTGTGATAATAAAACCAATAACATCTGTGAAATCGATGTGTTTATTGGTAAACTATAGTGGCGTGTCAAAAATTATACAGGGTGCTCCTGGATGTAGAAACTTTTTTGACAGCTGTCCAAACCAAAGTGAATACAGCCTAATTATATTGTGCAAAGTAGGTTCAGATACACCTTGTAAGATTTGAAATATAGAAACTGAAGAAAAAATTTAGCATCTATATCAGAATGAAATATGATATAATCTGATCTTTATCCCCATCAAACTTCGTCCACTTATTCTACACACCATTGAACGCTAAACGGAAGATAAAATAGCGTTTGCAACTGCTACAAATTACAATAATTATTACACTCATAAATACCCAATTCAGAAAAGTTTTTATACACTACGACCACAAAATATGTGTATACGGCTACCTCATCAAATCGATAGTCGGTTGTTCGAATGGATGTTCAAGGCTTCTTATGACGTGTTCTTGAGTTGCTCTGATTCTCAGACTCGGAGTGCAAATTGCCCAAACATAATATCGATTAATAATTCCTAGCAATCAATAGTGATTAGGATTTTAAATGGAAATCTTCTATTTGATCTGTGATTAGAGCTTTTTATACGTACTTGGTTGGCGTTAATAGCACTGATAAATGGTTATATGATATTTATGCTACCATGGTGGCGATTTCATCAACGAAATATACAGGATGAGACCTCTTCTTCTACGTATCATTAAACAGCACTCGAGGAGAAGAGAAACAGGGTGCCAATTTGAAAAATATTTCTATTAGGTCTGTTAGAGGAAAGATATAGCTTCCTTTATCATATTTCTTCAACCGATTTTATTCTATCTTTGTAATTTCAATTTGATTGAATTTTCAAATCTAGATGTATCTCGGTCGGAGGTTGTTACTCGACGAATGACTGCTCCGAACTATTCCCAGCAGTTATATGTAATCTCCAGTTATTGTTCTACCCTTATTCAAAAAATCAATCATGATTACTCCATGGCAATCCCAAAAAACTGAAGCAAGAACTTTTCCAGCATATTTTTGGACACGAAACTTCTTAGGTCTTGGAGAACCAGAGTGTTGCCATTCCATTCATTGTTGCTTTGTTTCTGGATCGTAGAAATGTACCCAAGTCTCATCCATAGTAACAATTCGGTTTAAGAAGGCTATATCGTTTTCAAATCGAGCACAGATCGATCGCGATGCTTCTCCCCTTGCACGCTTTTGGTCAACATTCAAACATTTGGGGATTCATTTTGTATAAATTTTTCCCATGTCCAAATTGACGTGAACTATATGATGAACGCGTTCGTATGAAATCTTCAGTGCTTCAGATATCCGTTTTAGCCCAATTCGACGGTCTGATAAAATCATGTCATGAACTGCATCGATATTTTCGGGGACTGACACAGAAACTGTCCTTCCCGATCGGTCATCATCTTCAATGGAAAATTTACTTCTTTTGAAGCTTGCAGTCCAATTTTTCACGGTCGCATACGAAGGACATTGATCACCAAGGGTATTAAGCATATCTTCGTAAATCTGCTTACCTCTTAACCCTTTTAAATACAGGCACTTGATGATGGCTCGATACTCCAATTTTTCGATTTTTACAATTTCGGAGGGCATCTTTTTTTTTAAATTTATTTCGTAACTCTGGTTTACTTTTTTGACGTCGAACTCTACACTGACACTTCTAATAAGTTATTGTTCGTTGATATGGTATCGCTTCCCAAAATCAAAGAAAGCTGAAATTGGGTATGTATGGTAAAATTGGCACATAAACAAATGAGAGAGTGTTGAATATGATACTCTCAACCTCCAACTCCGTATTCTGGGGATGTAGTGCTGTAAATAAGGAATTCAGAATTCCGAATTCTTAGTTACATTCCTTGAAAAGGTAATAAAATCCTGCTGTCGACGGATTATATTCAAGAAAACATGCTAAAATTAGATCCTTATCGTTGAGTATACTGAAATCAAGATCATCGAAAAGATAAGCAATTTAGAGGTCCTGCCTCAATTCCCTGGAAATGTATTGTGAAAATTACGTTGATTTATGGATATATAGGGTGTGACCTAATGAATATGTTACTTGCAGGTATAGGACTTTGTGGCTATTCAGGAAAATATGTTTTATGTTGAGTATTCAAAAAATTGTTACCCTTTGTCACTCTTCTTGGTGGCAAGACTCCAAATGAAAGAATTTTTTTCCTTCTGTTTTGTGGATAGTATTCCTGAATAGATGCGCTGTCGAATGTGAAATTTGATGTTTGGGTCGCATGCTTATGTAATAAAAAAAAATATCAAGATCAAATTTAATTTTTTCCTTATTTTTCCTAAGTTTAATCTGACCTGGTGGAAAAAAATATAGTCCCCTGAATGCCAAATTGAGATAAAACATGCCTGTTTCTTTGAGATTCCCAAATGCTATAACTTACTGACAAAAATAAGCACAACATGACATTTGAGCTAGATCTTTTTTTAAAAAAACTATGCATGCGCTCGAAAAATCATAAATTACATTCAATAGTGCATCTTTCACGATATTCTAACACATTTCACCGTGTTTTCTCGAAAATGTTAGGTTATAGTCATTTTCCTGTCAGATAACTAAGTATCGTTGTACTTTCTACACAGAGGTCGTAGTTATTACGTAGGTATTTATCAAAAATTTATTCACTTTGGGAAAATAATGAATTTGAAAAAAATATTACATATGTGAATTCAATAATTCCAAAGACCTGGTGAATGTTGAAGAAATGTTTTCTCTGTTAATACTGGGAATAAACTGCTCCACATGAGTTAGATATATTGACTTAAATTGCAAAAAAATATAGTTGAAATAAGATTTTTGTGATGAAGATTCATATTAATATGATTTCAAGTTGCAAATTGATTTAAGCCTGTAGGTCTGCAGCATATACAGGGTGGTTAAGAAAAATCGAGTAAAATAACGTAAATCAAGTATTATAATATCGATTACGAAACTCAAATTGATGCTTTAGGTATCGGGTGCAGTAATCACATATAATTCAGATCAATCTCTTTATTGTATCAATCCTAGCTTTCGGTCATCATTGTGACCATCTTCAGGGAGCTGAAACATCACATATAAAACACTACAACAACGCATTTCAAGACACTTACAACAATTCGAGATGTTAAAAGGCTAGGATTGATACAATAAAGAGATTGATCTGAATTATATGTGATTACTGCACCCGATACCTAAAGCATCAAAATAACGTAATTTTATTCCCAGAGAATTCGAGCATTTTAGGACTATCAATACAATGTATGGCCTCCACGAGCATCAATAACAGCTTGACATCTTCTTTGCATACTACACACGAGGTTGTTGAACATTTCTTGAGGAATTTGGTTCCATAAACGGGGCAGAAGCTCTCTCAGATCATTTAAGGATTCTGGGGTAGGTTGATGATTATCTAATCTTCTTTGGAGCATATCCCATGCATGTTCTATGCAATTCAAATGTGGTGAGTACGGAGGTATTGGTAAATGCGGAATACCATCAAGCTCTTCGCGCGCATACTCAACTATGGCTGCACGGTGCGGTCTAGCGTTATCGTCTAGAAATTGAAAATTTTCACCAATAGCAGCGTGAAAATTTGGCACAACATTGTCAATGACATGCTCCCTATAGTGTGAGGCGGTCATATTCCCAGGACAAATGTGTAGATCTGTGCGCCCGTTGAAACATATCCCGGCCCATACCATAACACTATACCCCCTCGGAATGGATGGACTTCTTGGACATAGCGACGATTACGGGGTATGCGTGGGATTGTCCATACCCTCATTCTTTGAGAATCTGAAAATCGTCCACATCTGGATTCATGAGTGAAAAGGACACTACTCCATTGATCGTTCCAATTGATATGTTGCCTTGCCCATTCCAGTCTTTGACGCTTATGGTCACGTGTTAATGGAACTCCTCTTAATGGACGTCTAGAACCTAGATTCACCTCTCTCAAACGTCGTCTGATGGTTTCAATGGAAACTTGGACCCCATCTGCATTTTGAAGAGTATTCCGTAGCATTCTACACGTAGATGTAGGGTTTCTTTCGCCGAAACGGTGATGAAACGATCCTGAGCAGGTGTTGTTTTTCGTCGCCCACCAAGCCTTGGTCTTTCCAACACGGAACCTGTCTCCGTGAACCTATTCCAAAGTCGAGATATCACACTTTGGCTGACTTGGAGCCTTTCCGCTACAACAACCTGAGTTAGGCCACCCTGTAGCATTCCGATAGCCCTATTAGCATCAGCGTTTGTTAATTTACGTTTTGGCATTTTCAGAAAACTCGTTTCAAATCGAAGCCGTTGATAAACTGACTTCATTTCAAAATAAGAACATTCATGAAGCATATGCAAAGAACGAAAGAACCAAACTTCAGAAAAAAGGCGACCAGATTGACGAAATGTCTCATACTGATTTTTATTGGATCGATTCAAGTTGTTATCGAGTTTTAAATGATTTAACAGCGATTTTTTCGAAGATTACATTTTTATAAAAACGATTGAATACGATATCCCTAACTCTTGTGGAGCAGTATATTTCACGTATATTAACATGGTTGGAAGATTCAGTTATGCTATTTTCTTGTACGGAAATCAAGAATCGACTGTTGGAATTTTACTGAAAAATAATGGACAGAATAGGCCGTTACTTTGTGATAGTCCATTCGAAAAAAGAATAAAAGTACTCGAATAACCCGACAGAAAAACTTCCTTTAAACGAACAGACAATGGAATCCCCCACTTTTCAAAATTTTCAAGAAATAAGGCTACAGAAGACATTTAAATACCGTTTTGCACAACTTGAAATACTCTAGTTCTAGTATGGAAATGTAGTAGTTACTACGGTTCCTGTATCGCAGTTAAACCTCAAAAGAACTAACTGCATTTACAAAGTTACAAAAGAATAAATAGAAATTAGTATTGGCAACGCCTCTGAAAATTATTTGACATTTAACGAGTGCCAACCTGCGTCAGTTTCAAGTAAAAACACTTGATAAACCTAAATCTTGGCCAACCGGGATACTTTATAAAAGCGAATGGAGTGTTGGTACCTACTAACCTACACACAACCAAACTTATATGGAATCACCCAGTATTAAGATGAAATATTATTTTGATATCTTTTTCGTTAGAAGCAATTAAAAAGTGCATGTGTTTACTCAAAAAAACAGTTAGGTTCATAAGCACTTGATAAGATTTGGCTTTGCTGTGTCGATTTTACCATTTCGTTCGAACGTCGCAGTGAATTTATATTTTGTTTTTTTTGCGAAGTTTTAAAAAAAATGCCTTATGTTTATGTGGGGTTATCGGAAGTCCAGAGAGGAAGAATTATTACTATGGCAGAACAAGGTATGTCACAAATACAGATTGCAAGAACGGTGGGGGTTACACAAGGGGTTGTTTCAAAAACCTATGCAAGGTTTCTGGAGTTAGGAACCCTAAAGAATAGGCCGAGAAGAAGTCGTGGAAGAGTAACTACAGAAAGGCAGGATCGCTTTTTAGCCCAAACAGCAAGAAGAAATCCCGCAGTATCTCATTCAGAGCTTCAAAGGCAATTTTTGCAAGCTACAGGTGTTAGTGTTTCTGTCGAAACTATCAGAAAAAGACTTCGCGCTCGGGAATTATTCAAGAGAAGAGCGTTAAGAGTTCCAGAACTATCAAGGCAAAATAAAGTTGACCGTTTTAATTGGTGTTTAGAGCATGAAAATTGGACTATTGAAGATTGGAAAAATGTCTTATTTTCGGATGAGACCAGAATTGGCCTACGATCAGACGACCGGCGTGTTCGCATTTTAAGAGGTAGAGGGAGGCAAGCTAGGCTCCAAGCTGCAAGACCGATCCCTAAATACAACTGAGGTACTGTAATGTTTTGGGGCGGAATTATGTTTGGTGAGAAAACTCCTTTAATTCCCATTAGACAATCTCTGACAGGGCCTAGGTATGTTGATCTAGTGCTACAACCTGTAGTGAGGCTCTGGCGAGGTGCTTTTGGAGATTATTTCCTATTTATGCAGGATAATGCACCTCCACATACCAGCAGAGTTGCAAAAAATTTTTTCGAAACAGAAGGTGTGACTGTTTTAGAGTGGCCTTCTTGTTCACCGGACCTTAATCCTATCGAGCACTTGTGGGATAGAATCAAAAGAAAAATTAGAGCTCGTCAAAATAATCCTGGTAACGCAGAGCAACTTATACAAGCGGCTTTAGAGGAATGGGCAAATGTTACAGAAGAAGAAATTAACAACTTAATAGAAAGCATGCCTCGTCGAATTCAAGCTTGTATCAATGCCAGGGGTGGTAATACTGATTATTGATTTGTTAAAATCGTTTTATTTGTTGTTCAATTCTCAGTTACATAAAAATTATTTTTAGAGAAATTTACACTTTTAATTTTCTGTTCTATTATAAAAATAATATTTTAATAATTTATATTATTTTTGTAATAAACTTGTTTTGGGAAAACTGCTCTTCACTTTTCAGCGACTTTTTTTTAATTAAAATTCGTTTTTTCCAAATAACAGGGTGATTCCATATAAGTTTGGTTGTGTGTATTTCACTAAAATTTCATTAGCCATTAATCAAAAATACCACCCCCAAAAACCATCGGATTCGGAATAAAATCGAAATGGCAACGTGCTGGGTGCAATAATGAATATCCCAAGTTCTGGTCCTTCTTTCGTACCACACTTTTCTACCTGACTCCGGCAACTTACCTGAAATCTACCTTTGATCAGAAACTTTCCTCTCTCTCTCTCTGTTATATTTCATCTCCCTTCATTTCCCGACACTTGACAAGTTGCTTTTGAAATTCAGTCTAGGTTTAAGGTGAACTGTTCATCGGGTACTGTCACTGGGCGGTCGGAGATCGGACGAACAATGGGAGCATGAGGAACATGAGGAGAATGTGGATAGAGGAATTTTGGAATGACAAAAGCGATTGGTCTGAATCAAATCAAGTTGCAGTTGAAACCGGCAACCATGCTGTCAATTTTATTTCTTGAAAATCCGTTTAGCATTCTCTATTTTTCGTCATAAATAGGTTGAAATTACCGAAAACTATATGGCCAAATGCAAAGTATCGGGTATTTTTTTAGAGTGATTGAACTTCAAATTGAAAGAGAAAACACATTTTAATTTAGATGGAAGCCAAATTTTTTCTTTATTCGAAAGATAAATTTATGTCATTTATGTTTTACAAATATACCTACTGCTCCACAAGAGTTAGGGATATCATATTCAATCGTTTTTAAAAGTATGTAATCTTCGAGAAAATCGCTGTAAAATCATTTAAAACTCGATAACAACTTGAATCGATCCAATAAAAATCAGTATGAGACATTTCGTCAATCTGGTCGCCTTTTTTCTGAAGTTTGGTTCTTTGCTTATGCTTCATGAATGTTCTTATTTTGAAATGAAGTCAGTTTATCTACGGCTTCGATTTGAAACGAGTTTTCTGAAAATACCAAAACGTAAATTAACAAATGCTGAGGCTTATAGGGCTATCGGAATGCTACAGGGTGGCCTAACTCAGGTTGTTGTAGCGGAAAGGCTCCAAGTCAGCCAAAGTGGGATATCTCGACTTTGGAATAGGTTCAGGGAGACAGGTTCCGTGTTGGAAAGACCAAGGCTTGGTGGGCGACGAAAAACAACACCTGCTCAGGATCGTTTCATCACCGTTTCGGCGAGAGGAAACCCTACATCTACGTGTAGAATGCTACGGAATACTCTTCAATGCAGATGGGGTCCAAGTTTCCATCGAAACCATCAGACGACGTTTGAAAGAGGTGAATATAGGCTCTAGACATCCATTAAGAGGAGTTCCATTAACACGTGACCATAAGAGTCAAAGACTGAAATGGGCAAGGCAACATATCAATTGGAACGATCAATGGCGTAGTGTCATTTTCACTGATGAATCCAGATATGGACGATTTTCAGATTCTCGAAGAATAAGGGTATGGACAATCCCACGCATACCCCGTAATCGTCGCTATGTCCAATCCATTCCGAGGGGGTAGTGTTATGGTATGGGCCGGGATATGTTTTAACGGGCGCACAGGTCTACACATTTGTCCTGGGAATATGACCGCCTTACACTATAGGGAGCATGTCATTGACAATGTTGTGCCAAATTTTCACGTTTCTATTGGTGAAACTTTTCAATTTCTAGACGATAACGCTAGACCGCACCGTGCAGCCATAGTTGAGAATGCGCGCGAGGAGCTTGGTATTCCACATTTACCAATACCTCCGCACTCACCAGATTTGAATTGCATAGAACATGCATGGGATATGCTCCAAAGAAGATTAGATAATCATCAGCCTACCTCAGAATCCTTAAATGATCTGAGAGAGCTTCTGCCCCGTTTATGGAACCTAATTCCTCAAGAAATGTTCAACAACCTCGTGTGTAGTTTGCAAAGAAGATGTCAAGCTGTTATTAATGCCCGTGGAGGCCATACATTGTATTGATAGTCTTAAAATGCTTGAATACTCTGGGAATAAAATTTCGTTATTTTACTCAAATTTTCTTAACCACCCTGTGTACGCTGCAGATCTACAGGCTAACTAAAATATATTTGCAGCTTGAAATCATATAAAAATATGAATTTTCATCGCAAAAACTTTATTTTAACTATATTTTTTTGCAATTTAAGTCAATATCCCTAACTCATGTGGAGCAGTTTAATTTCCGGCATATGTCCACCAGGACTAGCTTTGAGGAACCGCATTCAAAGAGTCTATTGGTTCTGGTTTATCAGCATAAACAAATGACTTGACATAACCCCAAAGAAAATAATCCATTGGAGTTATGTCGCATGATCTTCAAGGCCAATTAATTGGACCATTTCTCGAAATAATGTTATCGCCAAATATTTCTCTCAATCAATTGTTACGATAGCAGCATGAGGTGTAGCACCATCTTGTTGGAACCAAAACACTTCTGGGTCGATACCATTCAAATTTTGAGAAAAATAAACATTGATCATTCACAGGGAATATTCCAAATTAATCGTAAAAATTAAAGCTTTTTCGACTCAAGGTTCGCGTTTTGTTAACGAACTAATGAATTCTTGGATTTTACGAAAAATTCTTTATCCATCATCTCTACCATTTGTTACTAATCCACATTTCCTATTCAAATCGACAGGAAATTGACAGTACCCTCTAGCAAGAGTAAACTCTAAAACCAGGGAGAATTCATTATTCACACCAGGAAATCCTTTTGTGAAATATCCTCACAAGTTCCCAGGTGGTGTTTAACGACAAATTAACCGTGTTATAATAAAAATAATAGCTCGAAGGACATAACATAAACCTAAAAATACTAATTGCATATAAAAATACTTAATAATTTCGTGAGGAATTATTAGGTGTTAAACAGCGGTTCTGCGCCTAGTTTCAATATAGACAACAGTTATTGGTCTATAATAGAAGCTAATAAGCATAATTTCCGAGAATTTCTGTGCATTAACGAGGTATAAATCATAATGTGGCGAAAAGTTTTGCTGAGCGTTGTCTCTGGCTGAGCGTAAAGAATTATAATGGAATTACTTTCGGACCACACACTTCAAATGAAGTAGATCAAATTGTCAAATGAACGCTTTCCTGACGTTGATTTAAAATAGAGCGATATTTATTTGATGAATGATTAGTTCGATATATCTTAATTACAAAGAACGAGTGCATTTCTTCGAAACTTGAAACGGGGTAGAAAGTTGCAATGGATAGGCTTGTGGGGTATAGGCTCTAGGAGGATTGGTGGATAGGCTTGTGGGGTATATGTTCTAGGAGTATAGGCTTGTGTGGTATAGGCTCTAGGAGGATAGGCTTGTGGGGGTTGAGGAATGGGCTAAATTGGTGGGGTAAAGGCACTTGGGGATAGGCTTGTGTATTATAGGCACTTGGGAATAGGCTTGTGGATTAAAGGCTCTTTGGGATAGGCTTGTGGATTGTAGGCACTTGGGAATAGGCTGGATTATAGGCTCTAGGAGTATAGGCTTGTGGCGTATAAGCTCTAGGAGGATAGGCTTGTGGAGGTTGGTCTGTGGGGATAGGCTTAGGTGTGATGTCCGGGTTGGATAGACAGGTGGACATTAGGCTTGTGAGGAATAGTTTAGGGGTTATGCTTGAATTGGATAGACTTACGGACTCGTGAGATATGAAGTTTGAGTATACCATTTCTTTTTACGAACTCTTTCGAATGTCTGATGAGTAAGTCGCTATTTGCATCGAAATATAAGAAGAAAAACACGTTGAATTCAATTTTTGAATAAAAAAAAAGATTTGTTATGTTTAATGTTACTATACTAATTGCAATGGAATTGACTTACTGGTGATAGGATCGTAGGAATAGGGTGGTATAGGCTCGATGGGGGATTTGCTTGTGTACGGATGGGTTCGTGAGGATTAACTCGTAGGTGTAGGACGGTGGGGATATGATTTTTGGGAAAGGGTGGAGTATAGGCTCTTGGGGAAAGGCTTGCGTTGTATAAGCTTGTGGGAGATAGGCTCGAGGGGTATTAATGGGTTTGTGGGGATAGACTCGTAGATGAAGGACGGTGAGGCTTGTGTATTATAGGCACTTGGGAATAGGCTTGTGAATTATAGGCTCTTGGGGATAGGCTTGTGGATTGTAGGCACTTGGGAATAGGCTTGTGGATTATAGGCTCCAGGAGTATAGGCTCTAGGAGGATAGGCTTGTGGGATGAAGGCTCTAGGAGGATAGGCTTGTGAAGGTTGGTCTGTGGGGATAGGCTTAGGTGTGATGTCCGAGTTGGATAGACATGTGGACATTAGGCTTGTGAGGAATAGTTTTGTGGAGTATAGGCTCTCCGAGACAGACTTGTGGGAAAAGGTTTAGGGGTTATGCTTGAGTTGGATAGACTTGTGGACTCGTGAGATATAAAGTTTGAGTATACCATTTCTTTATTCGAACTCTTTCGAATTTCTGAAGAGCCAGTCGCTATTGGAATCGAAATATAAGAAGAAAAACACGTATTTGAATGAAAAATTGAAGAATTGTTATGTTTACTAATTGCAATGGAAATTGACTTACTGGTGATAGGATTGTAGGAATAGGGTGGTATAGGCTTATGGGAGATAGACTCGATGGGGGATATTCTTGTGTAGGGATGGATTTGTGGTGATGAACTTGTAGGTGTAGGACAGTGGGGACAGTGGGGTTATTGGGGAAGGATGGAGTATAGGCTCTTGGGCATAGGCTTGCGGTGTATAAGCTTGTGGGAGATAGTCTCGGAGGTGATATGCTTGTTAGGGTGTAGGGATGGGTTTGTGGATATAGACTCGTAGACGTAGGACGGTGGTAATATGATTTTGGGAAAGGGGCTAGGCTGGAAGACTATACCTTCAGTTATATTGTAGGTTAAGTTGTCGTCCATGATTTGAATGTAACAAAAAAAAGGTTACATATAACCGTCTTTTTTTGTTATAGTATAGGATCTTGGGGATATGCTTGTGGATTATAGGCTCTTGGGGAAAGACTTGTGGATAATAGGAACTTGGGGATAGGCTTGTGGAAAATAGGCTCGTATGGATAGATTTGTCAAATTATGCTGCTGGATAATAGATTTCATTTTGGCTGAGAATCATTATCACAGTTTCTCATCTTCAAATTGAGGTCTTTCAATTGGGCAGACTTCATTCGATTCTCATCACTGGCCGATTTTGAGGGCTCGAAGGAATATTTTAGTGTGTGGTTAGGGAGAACTTCTTGTTACAAACAGGATCGAGAATAAACGTGAAGAACCACGTTCATTTTTACTCAAACTTCTTCGACTTTCAGAATCGAAACATCCGAAGAACTTCTCCAGACATTTTCAGTTACAAAGCCGTCAGATTATCTCGTCATTTAACCGGCAATCAGGCTCAGCCTTCTTGCCGCGTTTCGTCGACGTCAAAGTACAGAAACCCCCAATACTTTGTACAGACGCCAATCATGCCGTGATCCTCTGCAAGTTGCATCCGTTCAGCTGTTCGTCCACATTTCGAACGTTCCGTGAAGAATCTCCTCGATTTTACCAGCGAGGCAAAAAATATCGGGATCCCACACACACGCAAGCTTCAAGGGACGGAACGGTTCGAAATTCTCGACCCAGTCGGCCAGCTCGTTATCGATCGGAGCACCGGGTCGGCGGGCCCGCAGGTGCAGCCTTCCGCTGGCCTCCTGCACCATGTCACTGGATTGTGAAGTCGGCCAGACAGGGCCTCCAGATACAGGATATCTTATGAAAATAAAAATGGTCACGTGACCCCACGTTGGCTCCCCCCCTTCCAGCGCTGTGACAGTCGTGAACCGTGATAAGGTTTCTGGGAAAGGACGCAACGTACAAGGAATTACTGTTAGGATGATAAAGCGTTATGAATGCTGAGGCTGATTACGAGAAGGAATGTTTTGTGGCTGCGTTCACATCTAAGAATGCGTATCGGTTTTCGCGGAGGAAAACCGTGTCTTGGAGGTCTTAGCGGATCGGCTAGACTTGACGACGGTTCCTCGGACCTACTGGTCGAAAAAATAGTCTAGGTGTGCCGCAAGGTTCTGTTCTAGGCGAGGCAAAATTCACTGCAATGAAATTCGATCCATTCATGTGTAAACTTCATGCATGAGCTAGAAGATTCCCCATATGCATCATCAAAAGTCTAGGTTTCTCAAGAAAAAATCAATCTGTGTTCTGGAAACAAACAAAATTTCAATGTCAAAATATTTTGTTACTCATATTTTCCTCTTAATTGAATACATTTATTACAGCGAACCTGCAACGTCTCTACACCTTAAAAAAAATGTTTCTTCTTGCTCTGCAAACCAGTCCTCTACAGCTTTTATTACCTCCTCGTTGGAAGGAAATTTACGACCTTTCAAACTTTTTTTCAGTTGAGGAAAGAGATGATAGTCGGACAGAGCCAAATCTGGTTAATAAGGGGGATGTTCTAGTAATTCTAACCTTAAATCACGCATTTTTTGCATGGCAACATGAGATTTGTGTAGTGGGGCGTTGACCTGTAAAAACAAAATACCTTTGGGTAGCTTTCTGCGTCTTTTCTCTTTAATTTTCCCGTATAGTGGTCAGTAATGTCGAATAGTAATCTCCAGTTATTGTTCTACCATTATCCAAAAATTCAATCATGATTACTCCATGGAAATCCTAAAAAACTGAAGCAAGAACTTTTTCAGCAGATTTTTGGACACGAAACTTCTTAGGTCTTGGAGAACCAGAGTGTCGCCATTCCATCGATTGTTGCTTAGTTTCTGGATCGTAGAAATGTTCCCAAGTCTCATCCCTAGTAACAATTCGGTTTAAGAAGTCTACATCGTTTTCAAATCGAGCACAGATCGAACGCGATGCTTCTACCATTGCACGCTTTTGGTCAACATTCAAACATTTGGGGATCCATTTTGCAGAAATTTTTCTCATGTCCAAATTGACGTGAACTATATGATGAACGCGTTCGTATGAAATCTTCAGTGTTTCAGATATCCGTTTTAGCCCAATTCGACGGTCTGATAAAATCATGTCATGAACTGCATCGATATTTTCGGGGACTGACACAGAAATTGGCCTTCCCGATCTGTCATCATCTTCATTGAAAAGTATACTGTTCTAATGGAACGCCATTGATAGCCCGAGATGTGAGTGTGGTCATAAACAGCAAACTGTTGACGCAAAACGAAAGATTTTTGAGAAAAATCTTAAGATGTGACTGAACACATTTTGAAATTCGTATGAAATTCTATATAACTCCATTCACAATTATAAAATCACAACACTGGCCTTGGAAATTTGACACATTCCACTGTGTATCGAAGTTATGACGTTTTTCGAAATATTTTTATGTTCCAAGTCAACACTATGTTGCCCTTTCTACATTCTTAGCGTATATTTCTTAGAATGTGAATGAATTGGAAAAGATGTGATGGACGAAAATAATTAACGTTTATATGAATTGATGGAAAGGATTCCTTTTCTAGTTATTTGCATGAAAAGTACAAGAGATCACTGTTAAAATATGTATTGTATCATTTTTCGCCATGGAAAAAAATGGCATTGCTTTCACATAATTTTCATATGCATGATTGTGAAGATTTAATGTTTATTATCCTCTTGAACTGAAAGTTCAAGACTTGACGACATTTCATTTATTTGATTTTATGAACAAGGAGTAAAATATTCTGACTGTATAGTAATTTATTAGTTTACAAAATATTCATACATTACTACCACAGTAGGTTTGTACAAATAAAATGGAATAGGTCAAACATATGCTTCACATTTATCATTCACCTGTTCTAAAATAAGACACAAACTCCTGGACAATGGAAAAAACCGATGTATTCTGATTCAATATAGCCTATTTCTACTTTCGGCAAAGGAATGAAAGCTCCAGTGACACATTTCAATTCATCTGAATTCACCTACCGTTAAATGCATTGAAATATAGTCATACTCATATTTCTTCTTTTTTTAGCTTTTTCGACGTATTTTTTTTCTGAAACGTGAAAACGATCAACAATAATCATTTAAAGACCGATGATGGCCATCCAGAACCCGTTTACTTACGAAAATCGTGCAATTTCATTCTGCAAGTTCTTTCCTCATTCGAAAATCCTACCTGAACCATATTTTCCGGTCGCTTTCGCTAGAAGATCGTATAAGGAATCCTTTTTTGTCCATGTACACATTCCAAATAAATTTTGAGCACCAAAAACGATACCGAAACTAACCAAACTTTTGGGGGACCAGAATTTCGTTTGAAATCTTTCTAAACGGCCAGATAAAAAGGTCGATTAGTACTTACTTTCGCTTTATTTATGCTTATAAATCGATTTTTGGTCCAATTCAAATTTTCCGTTCGTACTCACGCCAAAAGTCGTGAAAGGAAAAAATGACACTTGCACGGAATTCCTCATATCGACGGGAAACTTCTTCTGGACGACGAAGAACGGAAAAATAGGCGATTTCCTATCGATATTTCGCCCCAGAATCGCCGATCGATTCGAACTAACAAATTGTGGCATATCTTTGATACTTTTACTTTGATGTAAACGAAGAAGCTGGCAACGTCGTTTTGTCAATAACGATATTTTCTGTACGCGCACAGACTTTTCATCAGGTGCACCAACTCCTGAAAACGAAACCATGACCTCCTATGTGATTAAATAAAAGTGAATGGAGTATACTTGTCAATCACATTTTAAAAAAATTGCTAGTAGAAGACATTTTTTTAATTGAATGGGCTTTCTCACGGTTCAAGAATCTTCAAGGAATTAAAATACGATTAATGTTCAGTGGGTTCCAAAGATATTGTGGCACAGTAAGAAGTGCCTTAAAGGGATCCATCGCCAAAATAGGTAGCACTATAAGATTTCGCAGGTTATAAAACTCCTGTGTAACAAATTCAGTGATTTTCATGGTAAAAATCAAAAATTGGGGTTTCCTTATTTCATCTTGAGAAACTGAGGCCAAATTTTCTTGCATTATTTTAGGGAAACCCTGTATTGCTAGTATCAACGAGGGCTCCTCGACTTATAAATGAAGCGGAATCTTCTCTTTTCCAACAGAGGAAAGAAGAATCTACCACATAACGATCTCCGAAATTTCTACCCAAAATCTAGACCCAAAATCAAACGATGCCGCAGCTCTCCTGTCCATAAATCCTAACTCTCTCGTTTCCTTCAGAAGCCATTAACTATACACAAAGAACGGTTACCACGCAACACGATGCATAATTTATATCAAAAATTCTTATTTATTAAAAAAGGTAAATTTTAAATGTTACGTTCCTCGATTCGGACGATACGCCAACTACTTGCTTGGACTTGCCAATCGCCCTGACGACCACTCGACCCGTCCGCGTGCTCTTAGAGCGGGCCCTCCACTTGGGCGCCTGCACCATGCTGGTGCCTCATCCAGTGAACCAGATTTTTAATAGAGAGCTTCGCGGGGAGATCCCGACGTGGACTTGGCTGGGCCACCGCCTGCCAGCTATGGCATGCTACAGGCAGGGGGACCCTAGGCAATATATAATAGTAGCTTGGCGTTCATGGGATGTTTTCCTTGGCGCATAAAACGACTGGAAATTTCGATTTCGGAGGAGCATAGAGGTGGTTATGAATAATAAATGAGATTGGGAAAGAATGGCAATCAGACGACTATGGTTGTAGAATGCAAGAATTTCTAGACCGGCTAGAGACTGACCTCCTGGTTTGTTAACGTTGAAGAAGGTTATTTTTTGTTTCACGTTTGAGAGTCGCTGCCAAAATATGTCTTCTCACCTAGAAGAAAGCTCAGGTTTTGTAGAAACATCGAAAATTCAACTGTATAAGCAAACGATACATCGAGATCGAAAGCATGAAATGATGGTTTATTAAAGTATACAGGATGGCCCTCATGAAATATTCCAGCTGCGTGAATATAATTTTTATGGAAAAATTCAATTTTCATTTGGATGGAGACATCTTTTGTTTGAAAATTTGTGGGTGAACCATCATTCCCCTAAATAATCTTTTATGGTATTGTTGTTCTTATGAATATGCTAAAAAATTTGTTTGGCGTTCGTTTTCAAACTAAGGTAATTCAAGGGCATCAAATATACCTAATTTTATCGACAAAAATACCCACATTTGGGGGTTAACCCCCCTATTTTTAAAATAGCCGCCATTTTAAATTCATTTTTTTATTTTAGTTGACCCTTTCAATTGATATCGATTTCTTTGGACATAAAGCTTCTCCAGATGTAAATAAAATGTTTTTTGAAAAATAATACTACCACCTTTCATTCAAGTAGAACAATATGACAACATTCAACTCAAAAATGTCATAAAAAAATTCTTGAAAAAATTTGAGTCAAAAAATTCACTGAATTTTTCAGTAAATAGTACAAAAACTAGCACATTGAAGTATAATGTTTTATCAATAAACTAACACTCAAGGATATTAGCTACAAAACGACACCCACATAATTTCTGTAAGTTACATAATTTGAGAGTTATTGCTGTTTGAACATGACACTTATGAAAATTGATAAAATAAAATCTCAGTACTGTACATTTTCAATGACTATTCCACTCATTTCATTTTCAGTGAGGAAGTTTCCTTAGCAACACTCGTTTCTCATCGATAAAACATTCACACCGGCAAAACCAACAACATGGTTTTTCAGCGAAAAAATTTTTGACGTTTCTCAAATTCATAGATAGCTTCGGGAATTAATACCATAGAGAAAACAAACAACGTTTAGTTGATCTATGATAAATACTTATTTGTCAAATCTCGCAATACAAGCCCAATGTGACCATCTTCAGACACATTTTCTCGTGAAATAGTCATGTCGAATACCACTCGAGATGAAATTTAAGCAGGTAAAATTTCTCTCTTGTAATATTCAAGTTTGTTGCTTTCGGAAATTTCGCTTATGACATTTTTCCAAAATCACTCGCCTAACGGCTCGTGATTTTGATACAAATGTCATTCGCGAAATTGCCGAAAGCAACAAACTTTCATTTTACAATCGAGAAATTTTGCCGGCAAAATTTCATCTCTAGTGGTATTATATATGATTAAACTAATAAATTCATCATAAAAATTGCTCAAAATGGCCGCCTCTGCTTTGTAGACAGGCAGTGGCCCTTATGACGACTTGTCTTGTAGCAACAAAAAAAACAGTTTACAGAAATGATGTGGTTGTCGTTGTGTAGCGTAGGTGATATCCTTGCGTGTTAGTTAATTGAAATAGTATACAGGGTCTTTCACGAGGAACCTTACCCATATTTATACGGGAAACTACTGAACGTATTGACATGAAATTCAGCACTTATAAGTATTTCACGATGCTGATGAAATCTTAAATATTTTCAAGGCATGAGCACCTCCGGTTTTTCCGGAAATGACGTCAACTTCCGTTTTTCAAATTAGAACCCCATTTTTTATTGCAGAAATAGATTCCTTAGAAAATTTCAAGTTATTTTGATGTAACATTTTTCAGTTTTGGTTGGAAAATTCTCTCTGAGCGGGAAAATTCGAAAAAAAATCGAAAATAGAGCTCCGCTGAAACAAGAATAACTTCGAGGTTTTTGGATGGAAAATTTTCATTTTTGGGATTTTTCAAGATGTAAGATTGATGTATCCACTTTAAAAATCGAAATCGCGATTCATGATACAGGGGGTGAAAAAATCGCTTTCAAAGTTAGGGATGACAAAATCGTGAAAAATCAATTTTTTCAAATTAGAACCCCATTTTTTTATGGCAGATATTGAGACTACGTTAAAAAATAATGTGAGTGTATGCATCACACCCTTGCCCTAAAGTGGATATTAACTCAGAAAATATCCATTTTAGGGCAAGGGTGTGATGCATACACTTTTTTACGAGAAAAATACAGGAGATGAAAAAGTTTCTTACCAAATCAGGCTATCCTAATTTCATTCTATCCAAGTCTTTTTTCTTTAAGTTTAATTTTCCCACCATCTTTGAATTGCGATATGTCCCTAACGTTTAACTTTCGACCCAATATTTATATAACAAACTACCCTTTATTTCGAACAAGGAATCACCCTTTAAAATCTTTCGCATCAATTCAGAAACATCCTGTATATTGTGTCCCATCTGAAAAAATATTTTTTTTTCCATAAATAATTAAAAATTCAATGTCTGGGCGGGCATTAATGGTGACTGCACCGTGGGACTCTTCTTCTTAGAGGACAATTTGACTGGCGAGCTCTACCTTCATTTACTGCTAGATGAAAAAGTTTCTCACCAAATGAGGCTATCTGAATACCTATTGACATTGGTAATCATTTTAGGCTCCGTCTTACTACGATGGTGCTTTGAGTAGATTCTCGTATTGAACTGAAGCAAGGTAGACTAGATCATTTATGGGATTTAAATAAAAGACATCAACTTTTTTTAGGAAAATGTATTGAAAATTTTCTAATACAAAATACAACATTCTCATCAACATTATCGTAACCTAAACAGCGTTCTAACTTGATATACAACACCAAATCAATATCAACTCTCAAAAAATATTCCGAATTAATTTTTATCATCACAATTTTTCACAGTATTAATAAATTACACCTTCTTAAAGTGTATCGAAGATTTAATAAGTCACATCTTTCTAAAAGTATATCAAAGTTTTCCGCACCAATAAAGATGAAAAATCTAAAATCTCTCCCTAAATATAGTCAACAGTAACAAGATGGATAAAGAAAATTCATATTCTCATAATTACCAAACTTGTTCAAAGTGGAATGTATAAAAAAGGCAATAGATGGCACTACGAACTAAACGAAACTCTCGGCAATCTGCCAAATCCAAATTTGTCCCAACTGTCAGTTTTCTTGCTTCACAGCCCTCTTGTAGGTCTGTAGGACATTCATAAAATGAACCCTGACCTGCAGATTCTCCTCGTTGGACAGTTTTTCCATGAAGGGCAGCAGTGACAATAAGAAACTCTTATTTCCCATAGCGTTGTCCACCATTTCCTTCTTTTGGATGTCCGCAAGGTTTTCCATAGCTTTCACCATGCGTTCTGTCAGCTCCACTCTGTCTTCATCTGTCTTTATTCGTTTGGGTTCTGGCTCGTCAGAACTGGTATCTACCTGAGTTTCAACCGGAATAAAATGATACTGCACATAGCTGTTTTGATCTTCCAATATGGCGGAACCGTTGGAGTCTTGGTAATCTGAGTTATCGGCTTCTTGGTGGGTTCTGTAACCTCTGAAAATGTTCTTATGTACTTTTGGTATGAAGATGCAAGAGTTGTTACTACTAACCCTTTGGGACCGCAGTGATCTCGAAGAAAATTGAGTTTGTCGAAATAGTAATATTTGGACCTTCTGCCAGGGTCCAGCCCGAGTCTTCTGTCTCTCTCTTCCACTCTTATCGTTCTTCTGTAGCTGTCTCTCAGGGCTTTCCATCTGGACTGGATTTCCCTAACTGTAATTGAAAACCAAATGGAGAAATATAAAACTCAATTCGCTAGACTCACTAGCTTTTCGGCATTATTCAAATAACGCAACTTGAAAACGATGGTTAATTTGATATGAACATGGTACTAACGGATTTGAATAGTTCAATGAAACTGATTTTTCCACCTATTGAAGGTATTACAAGGGCAAAAGGGGTGAAGTGAACTGTAGGGGTGAAGAAAAAATCAATTTAGGAAATAATGTTCAAAAAAATCGTCTATGCGCGTCATACAGGTTGTCCGTTCCTTGAGTTTACTCTGAGAAGTTTTGGGAATTCTAAATCTTCTGTACATATACAGAGTGTAACAGCCAAATGGAATAAATTTGATAACGAATGAATGAGGTCGTGTTGGAAAAAAGCTCGGACACGTCGATTTGTAATTTTAAATGCGCATATTTTTCAAGAAAATAATATTATATAGGGTGTTCCATGCGACCGTGGACAATACCAACTTTCTTATTCCAAATGCAACCCCCTGTATATTATTTATTTTTTGGATTCTTCATAGAATTCTAGACACAATTCGTGCACAATGTCCCATACCTATCTTTATAACTATTTCGGAAGTATTAAGTGTTTTCAGTGTTATTGCAAAAATCAACGTTTTAAATAAAAATTATTTCATTTCACAAATTCGGTACATTACACTTAAAACCTAATAAGTAATACTGATTATTTCTTAATTATTAAAAAAAAACATTAATGTCAATGTAGGAAATGTTCAAAATGCTCGCCGCGAACGACTTGGCAACATGCTAATCTGGTGTAGAATTGTCTTCTAACGTTACTCAACATTTCAGGCGTTTTTGCTTACTTTCTTCATATCAAGAGGTAAATGGGAAATAAGTATTGAGTGTAATGTATCGAATTTGTGAAATAAAATAATTTTCATTTAAAATGTTAATTTTTGTAAAAAATCTGAAAACACTTAATATTTCCGAAAAAGTTGAAGATAGGTATAGGACATTGTACATGAATTATGTCTAGAATTTTCTGAAGAATCCAAAAAATAAATAATATACAGGGAGTTGCATTTGAAATAAGAAAGTTGGTATTGGCCACGGTCGCATGGAACACCCTATATAATATTATTTTCTTGAAAAATATGCGCATTTAAAATTACAAATCGACGTGTCCGAGCGTTTTTCCTAAAACCCCCTCATTTATTCGTTATCGAATTCATTCCATTCGGCTGTTACGGATGAGGTTTACCAGACGAGACGAAGTCGAATTTCGTGAATCATCCATCTGAATAATATCCATAATATGCGAGTAGAATATTCAGCTTTGCCACTACTTTTGAATGATTCTTTTCCGAATAATATCGATTTCTACGAATCAATTGACATTTCAAATTGAAATGACATTTCATAGAATTCTGTGATGAGAAAAATTTTAGTCTTCTCTTGATAAGTTCTGTGGTTGTCAGATTGAAGTTGAATTAACCATAAATCATAGATACATCTATCATAAATCACAAGTGATTTAGGCATGTCGTGGACAAAAAACATTAAACATGATTATTAATCAGAGTGCGCCACTGGCACCCTTAACCTCCGGTACTCTCTAGTCTCTACTCACTTATGTTCTCTTTCTCCACTTTCGTCATGTGCTGAAAATCCTGAATGAAAATTTCTGTGATCTCGTACCAAGTAGTCCTCCTAAGTTCTGCGCTGACGACACCGAGGCGGGTGTCATAGAGCAGAGGCCTCTTCTTGACTTCTTCGATCAAGAGAGCCGGGTCGATGCTCTTGACGCATTTGTACATTTTCACGATAACGGAACGACGCGAAGCCCTACTCACAACTGCTCGCTGTCGTGATGCTCCGCTCGGTTGGACGCGGAGCGACAAGGTCTAGCGGTACACGAAGGCAGGGTTCCGAAACGTCGGGCGCGGTTGCCAGGTAGAGGGCAGTTTCAAGGAAAATGAGGAATTTTTAAACTTTTTCGTTTTTCATTGAATTAATATTTTTTGGGGTTCCATTACAAAATGACAAAGATGGAATCTTTATGATTTCGTTATGTCCTGCTCTCCTCATGTCAAGGCCATTTTTTTGAAGACATTTGCGATTTATGGTTGAAATTTGAAAATTACGTGTATTCCATGAACGAGATATGTACAGGATATGGCAAATTAGGCACCTTTAGATGGAAAGTCCTATTACAAGCTATGCATGTAGAGGAAAACTGTTGTCGGTGTCCGAAGGAAATGTGCATTTTCGAAGAGTTGCTGCAACTATTTTCATATCAGGAATTGTTCGTTTATATAAAAACTTTATTTTCTGTAGTACTTTTTTACGTAGAATTCAGAGATAAACGTCATTCAATTTCATAAAGTATCCCGGTTGGCCATGAAATTCTGACACATTTCACCGTGTTTATTTTGAGAATGTTATCGTAATTTTTCTGTCAGATACATACGCAACGTTGTCGTTTCTACATAGAGATCGTAGTATTTATCAAAATAGTTATTTACTTTGGGAAAATAATGAGTTTGGGAAAATAATGAGTTTGAGAAAATACACTGCGCTAAAAAATTAACGCACATTATGATAATTATTTTTATCAGAATTATGCATGCATATGTTATCCACTTTCAACGTTTTTCTTCAATACGGATGTTTTCTCCCAGCAGGAATAAAAAAGATGATATTATCAGATTTTGAATGTATTGGCTCCATTCTAAAATCAGTTGTTCTCGAACAATTCTAGAGATCAATAGTTTTTCTTTCGTTTGATTTTTTATACTCGATCGCTATGCAACGCGAAACACCCAATTTGACCCAAGAGGAATGTGCCCAAGTGGTAGTTTTGCGAGAAGAAGGGTGGACATACATAAGAATTGCAGAAAGGTTTGGAGTTTCCCATACAAGTGTGTCCAGAATGTTGCAGCAATTCAGGGAGACAGGTATGAACTATGAATGTCCGAAAACCAGGACAGGGTAGACCACGGGTAACAACTGCCATTCAAGAACGTTACTTGAGAGTTTCTTTGTTGAGACAATGGTATGCAACCGCTCGCCTCCTTCAAAATCAGCTTGAGCAAACTCATGAGGTGCAAATTAGCACTCAGACAATGAGAAATCGCCTCAGAGAATATGATTTAAGGCCTGGTGTCGCGGCAAGAGGCCCAGCTCTTACCCCAGCCCATCGAAGGGCGCGTTTGGATTTTGCGAGAGAGCATATCCATTGGGAAGAGGCCGATTGGGAAAGAGTTCTCTTCACAGATGAGTCTAGATTCTGCCTCTACCATTGTGATCGACGTTCCCTTGTATACAGACGTCCACATGAAAGATATGCTCAGTGCAATTTCCTGAATACTACTGTGTTTCGGGGGAGGATCGATTATGGTATGGGGTGGAATATCTTTGACTGTTCGCACAGACCTAGTGGTCGTTGATAATGCAGCTATGAATGCTGATAAGTATATGTATAAGGAACATTATTGGAGAGCATGTAGTGCCATTTGCCCCATGCATTGGTGAAAATTTCATCTTTATGGGCGATAATGCCAGCACCCATCGTGCGCGCATCGTTCAGGAGTACCTTGAAGAGGTTGAAGTCTCTCGAATGGTATGGCCAGCAAGAAGTCCAGATCTCAATCCGATTGAGCAGGTTTGGGACAACCTCAATAGAAGGCTGAGAAGTTCAGAAAATCATCCATCTACTCTTAATGACTTAGGAATCCAACTCGGAGAAATCTGGGAAGGATTAGATCAGAAGTATCAGAACATTTTAAGATCACTCATTTTGAGTATATGAACCGTCGTTGCCGAGCTGTAATTAACGCAAGGGGTGGAAATACCAAGTATTAAAGCACTTATCAGCATTTCAGTATTTTGAAAATTGTTCATTTCTCTTCTTTCACATAAGATTCGGTAAAATCCTGAATTTTTCTTCCATTCAATGTGTCTTGTTTTGTTCAAAACCTTCCCGAGAGAACATAAAAAATAAGTTATGAAGTCAATGTAGAGTTAACTTTCATTAAAATTGAGATTTTCAGAATGTGCGTTAATTTTTTTGCGCAGTGTATTTAGGACATTCATTTTGTTTTTCATCTAATTTTACCCTTGACCTATTGACATTGGTATTTTAGGCTCCGTCTTACTACCAGTAGATTCTCGGAGTCATTGCCTAATTTCGATGGCCTATAGGTAAGATGCGTCAAGCAGCTTCCTTGTTGAGTTCTGTGAAAATGTAAGGCAAAAGCGTATTGAACAGAAGCAGGATTGACTCTTAAGATCATATGAGATTCAAATAAAAGGCACCGACATTTTTTTAAGAAAATGTAATGAAAATTTTCGAACACAAAATACAACATTCTCATCAAACTTAACAGCGTTCTAACTTGATATACAACACCAAATCAATAACAACTCTCAAAAAAATATTCCGAAGTAATTTTTATCATCACAATTTTTCACAGTATTAATAAATCACATCCTTCTAAAAATATATCGAAGTTTTAATAAGTCACATCTTTCTAAAAGTATATCGGAGTTTTCCGCACCAATAAAGATGAAAAATCTAAAATATCTCCCTAAATATAGTCAACAGTAACAAGATGGTTAAAAAAAATTCAGATTCTCATGATTACCAAACTTGTTCAAAGTGGAATGTATAAAAAAGGCAATAGATGGCACTACGAACTAAACGAAACTCTCGGCAATCTGCCAAATCCGAATTTGTCCCAACTGTCAGTCTTCTTTCTTCACAGCCCTCTTGTAGGTCTGTAGGACTTTCATAAAATGAACCCTGACTTGCAGATTCTCCTCGTTGGACAGTTTTTCCATGAAGGGCAGCAGCGACAATAAGAAACTCTTATTTCTCATAGCGTTGTCCGCCATTTCCTTCTTTTGGATGTCAGCAAGGTTTTCCATAGCTTTCACCATGCGTTCTGTCAGCTCCATTCTGTCATCATCTGTCTTTATTCGTTTGGGTTCTGACTCGTCAGAACTGGTACTGGTATCTAACTCAGTTTCAACTGGAATAAAATGATACTGCTCATAGCTGTTTTGGTCTTCCAATATGGTGGAACCGCTGGTGTCTTGGTTATCTGAGTTGTGGGCTTCTTGGTGGGGTTCATAACTTCTGAAAATGTTCTTATGTACTTTTGATGTGAAGATGCAAGAGTTGTTACTACTAACCCATCGGGTCCGCAGTGATCTCGAAGAAAATTGAGTTTGTCGAAATACCTATATTGTGAACTTCTGTCTCCTTTTCCGAACAATAGGTTATATTTGTAGGTATCTCTCAGGACTTTCCATCTCAACAGAAATTGCCCTCCTGAAATTAGAAACCGAATGGAACAATTTCAACTTAATTTGGCACAATGATCTCTAACTAGTTACAAGATTGACACTCAAAAATGAACGAATTTAAACTTAACTCAGTTCGGTTGTCGCCGTTAAATAGGTTTCACTCAAAGCGAAAAAGGTTTCAGAATGAGACATAGGTCTAATTCGAAGTGAAAAAGATTCAAATCAAATTACGAGGAATAGTTGAAACATAGATTATAATTCCCGTGAAGAAAATAAAAAGAATGCAAAATAAAGACTATAAAGCCCTCCTGTACTTGATCTTTCGAAAAACTAGTTATAGCCATTGAAAAGGCCCTGTTCGGTAATGATGTTTCCAAGATATAGGGCGTTAAATGTTCACAAATAAAGAAAAAATAGCTCGATATTCTCGAAACGGCTTGGATATTTGAATAGGATTCTTGTTTAACCAAATTCATTCAAAAACGCCCAGCTTCTAATCCATCTGAATAATAACCATAATATGCAAATAGAATATTCAGCTTTGTACACGACTTTTGAATAATTATTTTCTAAGTAATTTTGATTTTCACCATTGAGTTCGAATATACTTTACCTACATTCAAACTCAAGTTATGGGGTTGTCAGATTGAAGTTTGACGAACCATAAATCACAAGTGATTTATGACTGTCGTGGACAAAAAACATTATACCACAGTATAAGGTAAGTCTACCTTATACTGTGATTATACACTAATTAACCAGAGTGCGCCACTGGCACCCTTATCCTCCAGTACACTCTACTCACCTATCTCCTCTTTCTCCACCTTCGTCATTTGCTGAAAATCCTTAATGAAAATTTCTATGATCTCGTACCAAGTGGTCCTCCTAAGTTCCGCGCTGACGACACCGAGGCGGGTGTCATAGAGCAGAGGCCTCTTCTTGACTTCTTCGATCAAGAGAGCCGGGTCGATGCTCCTGGCGTATTCTCCGCATATACAGCGACTTCTCTGCGGTCCCCCAGGTATCTGGCACCAACACCAACTACGTTCTTCGTACATTTTCACGTTAACGGAACGACGCGAAACCCTACTCGTTCGTTGGTATTTCTATGTAACAACTAACAAGTGACTCGTGAGTCGTGACTCACAACACACAAGTCACAACTACTCGCTGTAGCACAGCTGCAGTTACTCGTGAGTGCTCGTGATGCTCCGCTCGGGTTGGACGCGCCACGCGGAGCGAGTGGAGCGACAAGCTCTAGCGGTACACGAAGGCACTAAGGCAGGGTTTCGAAATGTCGGGGGATGTTGCCAGATTGTGGGCAGTTTCAAGGAATATTAGGAATTGTTATTCTTTTATCATGAACGCGCCCATTATTTCTTTCTACAGAGTGTAACAGCCAAATGGAATACATTCGATAACGAATAAATGAGGGGGTGTTGGGAAAAACGCTCGGTCACCTCGATTTCTAATTTCAAATGCGCATATTTTTCAAGAAAATAAAATTATATAGGGTGTTCCATGTGACCGTGGCCAATACCAATATTCTTATTTCAAATGCAACCCCCTGTATATTATTTATTTTTTGGATTCTTCAGAGAATTCTAGACATAATTCATGCACAATGTCCTATACCTATCTTTAACTATTTCGGAAGTATTGAGTGTTTTCAGATTCATTGCAAAAATCAACGTTTTAAATAAAAATTAGTTTATTTCACAAATTCGGTACATAATAATTAATAATTTTATTTTCTTGAAAAAAATGCGCATTTAAAATTACAAATCGATGTGTCCGAGCGTTTTTTCTAACACCCCCTCAATTATTCGTTATCGAATTTATTCCATTTCGCTGTTACACTCTGTATAACTTTATGTATGGCATATTTTTAATATGGTATCATTCCGAACATTATATGAATAATAATTAATATGTTCTAGTAAATACTTCCGAAACCATTGGAAAAATGGAAAATTTGAGACAGGAAAAAGTTATTGCAACTTTTCGAAAATACACAATCGCTCAAAACAACCTATAACTCTGAAGCGATCATAGATATCAATATTAAAAATACAAATTGAAACAACAGTTTTTGTCTATCTAACTTATAAATAAATAGGAGAATTTGGCAGTGGCGGATTTAGGGGGGGGGGCGAAGGTGGTTTCGCCCCCCCCTCGGGATTATAATTCGTTCTGTGATAATATAATTTTTGCTGGTTTATCCGAGAATTATTACTGTGTTACTTTGGAATCGCCCCCCCCTCAAAAAATTTCTAGATCCGCCCCTGGAATTTGGAACTCTGTAGGTAAAGAGAAAATAATAAAAACTTTTCCATATTTTGCAGGACTAAAGTTAACGTGATAATTATTTGATTTTAATTAATTTTGGCATGGCCTATGTTGAATATTCTCTAAAACTTCAGAAGCTATAAAAAAGTAGGAAAATCTTGAAATTCCAGCACCCTGTAGATACGTTTCCAGATTTAGGGGAAGTACGTACAAAATGACATAGGGTTTTATTTCTGAGGCATAACTTGCTAGTAGTGAATCACAGTAATGTCATATATTCTACAACGATGATCTTTGGTCCTTTCTTCACAAAATCTAATCAACCTTTATGAAATAAAAGTATCAAAAAATAAAATATTCTCAGATAAATTGGGATGAACGAAATTCATTTTGTACGAATGCTATGGACAAAATGACATACCGGCAATAGGTAACTGTATTTTTCTACTTATAGTTACAAAACTACTGACAAAGTTCACCAATGAAACCCTTGGTTCTTCTAGGAACATCAGCACAAGATGCGTGAGCCCAATGCAACCAATGCAAGCATCGTAACCAGTCTTTTCCAGTGCTAATCCTGGAGAAGACTGGTTTTTTCCCGATCTGAATCGGGAAAAAAGGGTCATAACAATAGACAGTTGGACAATCGCCTTCATCATCTCGAAAGTTGCTAGAAACATTTTCTTCTTCATTGTCTTCTTCAAATAAAGCCCTAGGGACGTGTCTCCTCTTCTTTGGAGGAGGTATGGGCGCGTTTTTTGATTTGATTGCAATCATATTAGGTGTAGAAGTTGAAACTATAAGTACGTTTATCGAGTCTGACGTTTGCCTAGTCCACTTGTGAATCGTCCATTAGGGATTGGAGGAACCTCCTCGTAGGATCATCAATGCATCTTAATCTATTAAGATACATTGCCTTTATTAGCCGCAGATGAATATTTTAAAAATGAGAGTTTCTCCTCACTACGGATTTCCGTCAAATTAAGAGAATGTTTGGATATTAACAACCCAAATCAGTGCTTCAGAATGTGAGGCGGAAGTTTGAGCAAAATTTATACCATTGTATTCATCGAATTTTACCTTCGACCTATTGACATTGGTAATCATTTGTGGCTCCGTCTTACTACCATGGTGCCTCCAGTAGATTCTCGGAGTCATTGCCTAATTTCGATGGCCTATAAGATGCGTCAAACAGCTTCCTTGTTGAGTGATGTGAAAATGTAAGGCAAAAGCGTATTGAACAGAAGCAGGATTGACAAGATCATATGAGATTCAAATAAAAGGCACCGACAGTTTTTAAGAAAATGTAATGAAAATTTTCGAACACAAAATAGAACATTCTCATCAACCTTAACAGCGTTCTAACTTGATATACAAAACCAAATCAATAACAACTCAAAAAATATTCCGAATTAATTTTTATCATCACAATTTTTCACAGTATTAATAAATCACAACCTTCTTAAAGTATCTCGAAGTTTTAATTAGTCACATCAATTAAAAGTATATAGAAGTTTTCCGCACCAATAAAGATGAAAAATCTAAAATCTCTCCCTAAATATAGTCAACAGTAACAAGATGGTTAAAAAAAATTCAGATTCTCATAATTACCAAACTTGTTCAGAGTGGAATGTATAAAAAAGGCAATAGATGGCACTAAGAACTAAACGAAACTCTCGGCAATCTGCCAAATCCGAATTTGTCCCAACTGTCAGTCTTCTTTCTTCACAGCCCTCTTGTAGGTCTGTAGGACATTCATAAAATGAA
This sequence comes from Adalia bipunctata, assembly GCA_910592335.1. Classification (NCBI taxonomy): domain Eukaryota; kingdom Metazoa; phylum Arthropoda; class Insecta; order Coleoptera; family Coccinellidae; genus Adalia; species Adalia bipunctata. Next base: position 63,436,666 of record OU342949.1, read on the forward strand.
CCCTGACCTGCAGATTCTCCTCGTTGGACAGTTTTTCCATGAAGGGCAGCAGTGACAATAAGAAACTCTTATTTCCCATAACGTTGTCCGCCATTTCCTTCTTTTGGATGTCAGCAAGGTTTTCCATAGCTTTCACCATGCGTTCTGTCAGCTCCATTCTGTCATCATGTGTCTTTATTCGTTTGGGTTCTGGCTCGTCAGAACTGGTACTGGTATCTAACTCATCTAACTGAGTTTCAACTGGAATAAAATGCGGATAGCTGTTTTGATCTTCCAATATGGCGAAACCGCTGGTGTCTTGGTAATCTGAGTTGTAGGCTCCTTGGTCGGGATCATAACTTCTGAAAATGTTCTTATGTACTTTTGATGTGAAGATGCAAGAGTTGTTACTACTAACCCATCGGGAGCGCAGTGATCTCGAAGAAAATTGTCGAGTTTGTCGAAATACCTATATTCTCTTGCGTCGAACAGTAACTTATTTATGTAGGAATCTCTCATGACTTTCCATCTGAACCGAATTTGCCGTACTGAAATTAAAAACCGAATGGAAAAATTTCAACTTAATTCGCCAGAGTGCTAATAAATAATAATTTAGCACAATGATCCCTAACTAGTTACAAGATTGACACTCAAAAATGAACGAATTTAAACTCAACTTAGTTCCGTTCTCGCCGTTAAATAGGTTTAACTCAAAGCGAAAAAGGTTTAAGAATGAGACATAGGTCTAATTCGAAGTGAAAAAGATTCAAATCAAATTACGAGGAATAGTTGAAACATAGATTATAATTCCCGTGAAGAAAATAAAAAGAATGCAAAATAAAGACTATAAAGCCCTCCTGTACTTGATCTTTTGAAAAACTAGTTATTGGAATTGAAAAGGCCCTGTTCGGTAATGATGTTTCCAAGATATAGGGCGTTAAATGTTCACAAATAAAGAAAAAATAGCTCGATATTCTCGAAACGGCTTGGATATTTGACTGGGATTCTTGTTTAACCAAATTCTTTCAAAAACGCCCAGCTTCTCATTCATCTGAATAATACCCATAATATGCGAATAGAATATTATTAATATACATATAATATTATTATATACACGACTTTTAAATAATTATTTTCTAAATAATTTCGATTTTTACCACTGAGTTCAAATATACTATACATTCAAACTCAAGTTCTGGGGTTGTCAGATTGAAGTTTGACGAACCATAAATCTATAAATCACAAGTGATTTATGACTGTCGTGGACAAAAAACATTATACATTAATTAACCAGAGTGCGCCACTGGCACCCTTATCCTCTACTCACTTCTCTTCTCTTTCTCCACCTTCGTCATGTGCTGAAAATCCTTAAAGAAAATTTCTGTGATCTCGTACCAAGTGGTCCACCTAAGTTCCTCGCTGGCGCCGAGGCGGTCGTCATAGAGCAGAGGCCTCTTCTTGACTTCTTTGATCAAGAGAGCCGGGTCGATGCTCCTGACGTATTCTCCGCATATACAGAATGAGGGACGTCTCTGGCATACAGCACATTCTTCGTACATTTTCACGAAAACGGAACGACGCGAAACCCTACTCGTTCGTTGGTATTTCTATGTAACAAGTGACTCGTGACTCACAACTGCTCGCTGTAGCACAGCTTGACAGCTGGGCCTCTATTCTTGAAAACCAGGGAGTAGAAAGATCGAGAGAACGGCGACGTGGCCCTACTGATTAGTAGGGCCACGTCACCGTTCTCTCGATCGTTCTACTCCCTGGTTTTCAAGAATAGAGGCCCTGGAGTTACTCGTGATCGTGATGCTCCGCTCGGGTTGGATGCGCCACGCGGAGCGACAACGACAAGCTCTAGCCAAAGAGTAGATAGACACTCTTCTCTTTGCTCTAGCCGCTAGCGGTACCAAAGACTAGTCTTTGACGGTACACTAAGGCAGGGTTTCGAAATGTCGGCAGATGTTGCCAGATGGGGGACAGTTTCAAGGAATATCAGGAATTTTTATTCTTTCATCATTATTTCTTTCTATAACTTTATGTATGGCATATTTTTAATATGGTATTATTCCAATCATTATAAATAATAATTAATATGTTCTAGTAAATACTTTCGAAACCATTGGAAAAATGGAAAATTTAAGACAGGATAAAGATATTGCAACTTTTCGAAAATACACAATCGCTCAAAACAACCTGTAACTCTGAAGCGATCATAGATATCAATATTAAGCGCTTGAGTTTTTCATGAAAATTCAAATTGAAACAACAGTTTTTGTCTATCTAACTTATAAATAAATAGGAGAATTTGGAACTCTGTAGGTAAAGAGAAAATAATAAAAACTTCTCCATATTTTGCAGGACTCAAGTTAACGTGATAATTATTTGATTTTAATTAATTTTGGCAAGTCCTATGTTGCATATTCTCTAAAACTTCAGAAGCTATAAAAAAGTAGGAAAATCTTGAAATTCCAGCACCCTGTAGATACGTTTCCAGATTTAGGGTAAGTATGACATAGGGTTTTATTTCTGAGGCATAACTTGCTAGTAGTGAATCACAGTAATGTCATATTCTACAACGATGATCTTTGGTCTTTTCTTCACAAAATCTAATCAACCTTTATGAAATAAAATCATCAAAAAATAAAATATTCTCAGATAAATTGGGATAAACGAAATTCATTTTGTACGAATGCTATGGACAAAATGACATACCGGCAATAGGCAACTGTATTTTTCTACTTATAGTTACAAAACTACTGACAAAGTTCACCAATGAAACGCTTGGTTCTTCTAGGAACATCAGCACAAGATGCGTGAGCCCAATGCAACCAATGCATGCAACGTAACCAGTCTTCTTCAGGGCTAATCCTGGAGAAGACTGTTTTTTTCCCGATCTGAATCGGGAAAAAAGGGTCATAACAATAGACAGTTGGACAATCGCTTTCATCATCTCGAAAGTTGCTAGAAACATTTTCTTCTTCATTGTCTTCTTCAAATAAAGCCCTAGGGACGTGTCTCCTCTTCTTTGTTCTTTGGAGGAGGTATGGGCTCATTTTTTGATTTGATTGCAATCACATTAGGTGTAGAAGTTGAAACTAAGTACGTTTATCGAGTCTGACGTTTGCCTAGTCCACTTGTAAATCGTCCATCAGGGATTGGAGGAACCTCCTCATAGGATCATCAATGCATCTTAATCTATTAAGATGCATTGCCTTTATTAGCCGCAGATGAATATTTTGTTATGAATTTGTTAAGACAAGTCCTGGCTCTTTGTTTTGCTGATGGAGCCTGGGATGAATGGTCTCGGTGTTGTCCGGTAGATACGGTTAATTCAGTGGAAATACCTATGTCATTTTGTCCATAAAGGGTAAGAAAACTAGAAATTTATCGAATGGATACACAAAGTATATTTAACATAAAAAAAGCTTCGTGAATACAATGACAAGTAAAGTTCGAAATGAATGCAACATAAATGAGAAAAAATGGTGAAAACTGCCCATTTCTTCCAAAAATTTGGCGCAATAAAAAAGACTCGTGACCTATCATTTTCTGTTATCACTCATAACGACCGAATAAACAAGAGTAGCGCCTACGAGTTTTTAGAGGTTGATTGAACCCACTCGGGTCGTGCGATTTGGTAGGCAGTTCCGCATTTGATACCTCCAAACTCAAATTATGATGCCTATGTCATTTTGTCCATATATGTCGTCTTGTACGTATTTCCCATACGTTCATTTGGAGTTTTAGTAATGGAATGAACCAAAGAATTACTTCCTTTATTATGAACATAGGATGTTCAAGAACACCTGTGTTATACATCAAAATACCTATACATATTATTTGTAATAAAAGACCAAGGTCCTTTTATATAAGGGACCGGAAGAAGGCTAAACCTTCAAATCCGACCAAAAGAGCATAGAATCTGAAAAATTTTGAATATTTATTTATTCCATATTGACACAAAAGTATCAGATATCACTTGTACTGGGGCTTTTTCATACGAGAATCCCTGTTTTTCATTTCTAGGTGTCACATTTCCCCTTGTAAGCAAACAAGTACCTACCATAGCAATCTCATCTCCATATGCGTGAGATCATGGTCCAGAGTTTGGGTATACGGATTTCTAGGAAACAATACCAAAACCGACAAATTCTCACCAAATGATCGGTGGGTGCACGTCGTTTGGTCTAAGAGCCACAAGAAGCAATGCATGTTTCACACATAGGTACAAAGGACCCCGCACTTTTCTTATGGTAAATGGCGTTCCGTCAAATGTTCTAATTTTTTGGTATAATGTTGTACTCGACCTACTGATCAACAGTGTCTATGGTTTTCTTTCACCACTGTTCTTGATAAGAGAGAGTTTTCATCCACTTCCTATGACCAGAAATTTTTTTATGTAGGTAATATGAAAATTATTGATTTGCAATTTTGATTGAAATCAAATGAAAAACCACTCTTGAAATCGAATCGAAAACTACATAAAAAGAAATCTGGTCATAGGAAGTGGATGAAAACTCTCAGCCGTATTGATGTTTGTTTATCAAGAACAGTGGAGATGGAAAAAGAAAACTCCCAACTCAACGGAGTTAATCTTGAAATAGAGGTATTTTCGTGAGGTTCACAGTTTATTTCATGACTGAATCACCCTGTATTCTTCGAAGTCCATGATGATATGTTCTGAAAGAATAAAGCAAACACCTTAAATCAACCCAAAAACACAGGGTGTCCACTTAACCTTCATTGTGAATACTTCCTATAATAATGGATCACCCGGTATGAATTCGATGTAACAACAACATATCTAGTGAAATAGTTCATTTTGCGAACCTCCTCGCTCTGGAACTGACATATTTTATACTTTCAAAATCGGGCATGCATTCAATTATGGATAACCCTGTATTCGTAACGATTTTCGGTCATATTCCTCCGTATGGTTGCTCCCTGGGGATGGAATGAAATGTTTCTTGAGAAGAATTGAAGTTCATTCTATTCTGTTTAGAGGAACGCGCGTAGTAAAAGTGGGTAATTTTCAACTTCAACTCCCTGTATCTCAAAAACTAGTCATAGGATTGAGTTGGGGTCATGGACATTTTTGATCAGTAGGTCGAGTACTACATTATACCAAAAAATTAGAACATTTGACGGAACGCCATCTGCCATAAATAAAATGCGGGGTCCTACAAAGTACAAATAGTATATTTTTTGTAGGTGCAGCATGAATCAACGTGAATTCAAAATTTGTTTCGCAGAAAGAGATCCTCATAGTTTCCAAAAACCTCACAGGGAAATATTCGGAGAGACTGTTTCATATGGACCACCTGTATTTGACGCGAGTTCTGTCATGAGAGGATTAAATTTTCATGGTGCAAACAACCACCCCTCGGAAACTTAATATGTGGTCGGTTAAATTTGGGGTGGCCGTGGCATCTTTGTGAAACCCATGTTACTTGTCTGGTATTCTCCGAAATAGATCGCATAGTGTCCCATAATCCGACCAGAAGAAGTGGAAGGATATTTCATCTTATACCTGGATTCGTGGCTGACCGTGTAGTGTAGTCTGAATTGAAATCATTCTAAACAGAATAAAAGTTTCCCCGAGTATTCCGCTTTGACACGAAAATTATAGCATGAACAACACGAGAGGCACAGAAATGAATAGAGAGCGACACGGTGATTGATGGATGTATTCATCCAGCGTCCTTGATCCGTTCTCCGTCGCCGATAGTTTAATCTCGTGTGAGATTGATTCATAATTAATTCCATTGTAATCTTATTATTTTCCCCGGTTAAGTCGACCGTTTCTTGATCGAAATAGAACCTGTTCCACTTCGAAATGTTCAAGTGTTGGAATTCTATGACTAATGTTTCAACCACAGTTGAGTTCTATATCCCAAAATTACATTTCTCTATGTCCTGTTTTGATAACATAACCACAGAAGATCTGTCATATAATCAACGCTCGACATTTAACTCAAGAGGAAATTGTGGTACTTGCAGTATTCGTCCAAAGAGGAACTGTGGCTATTATACCCCATATCCTGTCAAAGCATGAATATTATGTCCTCAAATGGTGGAAAGTTAAATTGTGACCAATTAATTTCATTCCTAAGATAATTTCAATTTTCATAAAAATTGCCATGAGCCAACTTTAAAAGTGCTAACCCAAAGGTGTAATATCATGTTTTTTGTGAACATCACTAATTGCGGCAATTTTTCACATCGTCCTAATTGCTTCTGATCGATATTTAAACATCGCAATCTATGTTACCAGCGCTGATGTTTATGCAAATATCAAATCAATGAAAATTGCAGCAAATTTCAATTATTTTCATTTGAAATTGTAGGTAATAACATGCATTTTCCATTGCTCAATTAAGACCTACTACATGCGTACAATTTGCCTCCATCTCCATCATACATTCTATACCGTGACGATTGCACGGGAGAGGATTGAGAAAACATGCTATCTGAAGATTCTGAAGGTCGTCAAAATGTTCTATGAAAAAATTACAACACACCTGCACTTCCTTGCACCCAACATGGTTGCTATTTAGTTGCGTATATTTTTAAGTTGAACTCAAATGAGGTTACCAATGCCCAGCTCCAATTTTTATTGGCTCATTATTTGTATCATTCATATAAGTATCAAGGTATCTAATAATATATGGCATTATTAGATTTATGTGTTATACAAATTGCTCATTCTTATATTTCTGCACAAGCGCAAATATAGGTTCATCACAGGTACAGGTTAACTGTCTGTGGTACACGAATTTTATTCTAGACCACAGACAAGTTTACTGAAAGGAAAGAAGAAGAAAAACGAGCTCTATGGTTATTATTTTTCACAACACAAGTGCACATATCGTCAATTCGTCATGTAATCCATCGCAACTGGTGCCAAACAATTCAATTGCTAATTCAACAGTCGATATTGCAAATAGAACAAATAATTAAAAGAAATATTCCGTCAAATCAGATTATTTTGAATGGGAACATAGAGTAGAATCAACCTGCATTCTGTCGAAACGTTCATAGCCGCATTTGCGCAAAGGTGCGCACTGAATCGTCGCTGTAGCAACGAATCCAACATGGCTGCAGTTGTAAACTGTCTGATTTGTTTCATGTCAAACACTTTAAAAATAATCTTTTAAATGACTTTATTTTAACAACAATGGATAAAAAAAGTCCGGTACGTCGAGCAAAACGTTCGGCAAAAGTGTTAGAAGATAATTTTTGGGATTGCAGTGTTTGTACGTATAGAAATACAGCGGAAGCCTTCAAATGCCTGATGTGTGACGTTCGTAAGGGAACTTCTACGAGGAAACCTCGAATAAATCCTCAACTGGTAGCACAGCAGGTAGCTACGCAATTTTTACCGGCCACCAGTACCCAAAAGAAGGAGAAGAAAGACAAGAAATCGCTTAAGAAAAGGAGGCATCCACCTAGGCTTAAAAATGTTGATAGAAGTTCTGCACAAACCAGGGAAGTAACTGTGAATAGTGTAACCGTAGTGATAACAGAGTACAAACCAAAAGTGAAAAGTGCAGATACAATATCTAGTTCAAGTTCTTCCGATCATGGTTCACAATCAGAGTCTAGCATGGATGCACGGTGAAACTATCAAACACCATTTGATTAATTCTTATATGTTCCCATCGATGTAAGTTATAAAACGAATCAATCCCTGAGTGAAATGGAACAATACTGACGTTACTGAATATCACAGATTAATACAAGATATATCTATCATCAATACATACAACTGCCGCTTAGATGAAAAATATTTCATGTTCAAGAACCGTTTACTGCAAATGGAATAGTGTACATAGAATATGAAATTCAACAAATCTGCTCATTTACTGCCGATACATTTCTACTTCAAATTCACACTTTTATACAGCCAGGGTCTAAACAGTCTAAACGATTCACCATATACCCAGAATGATTATCATTCATCTAGGTTGAAAGAACAGATGACCTGTCACTTCAATGAAAGATGGGTATCATAAATATTTTATGCAATTGAAGGCATATTCGCAGGTTTCAAATTACACCTAATTGTTTTCAAAAAACAGTTCCATACAAAAGCCACATTGCAAGCACATTTACAGAATGCTGTCAAATTGATTTTGTATCACATTTTCTCCTCGTAATGTTTTGGTTTCCTCATTTCTTGAAAGATGTGGCTTGAAGAGAGATGGTTGTATTCAGATATAAGTACGTAGAGCTCATTCAGCATCTTCAGAAGTATTTCAGAATTGTTTCAATCAAAAATTCCTTTGAATTATCACTGGAAAATCTTGGATACAGAATATAATTATATGTATATATGTCGAAATAAATTTTATCATTATTAGTAAGTTGAACAAAATGAAACTACAGTTTGTAAATTCAAAGTTTTATGTGAATTGTAATTTTGTAAATTTTGTGATTAATTTATTGTTGAGATAAGATTTTAAATTGTGTTCTACGGCTTGGGACTGAGTATACATACTGAATTTTCAAAAGTACGAGAACTATCTTACGGTTCAATTTCTAATGTTATTTTTAACGATAGAAAAGACTGTAAATTTTATATTTTTCAATGAAGCATTTAAAATGTTGTCTTTAAATTGTTGCTCAATGTTAAATGTGATGAAGAGAATAATTGAGGTCAAGATCTAAATCTTATCCTATTCAGATTGTGTGTATTTTATTAGGTGTGAATACACGTTTGAGAGGAATTTTGTGTTTTAATTTTAAATCGAATCCATCTCGATTCCTCCGTAATTATCATTCCGTATTTTCAATAACAGTTCAAAAGATTTCGAAATTTTGTCCCTTTGACAAATTTCATATCTCGCATTATAGCTAATTGTTATTTCCCAGCTGAAGCATTGGAACACTTTGTCTTAAATTAAAATGATAGGTGTTTCATTAGATTTTAATGAAAGGAGCAATAAACGAAACAGCTAGAACTGTGAAACACTCGAGTGCGCTGTTTCAGTAATCAAACATCAAAGCTATGTTGTAATATGGTTTTCATTGGGGATGGAATTTCATTTCGACTATAATCAACATTGATTAAGTGTCGTCCTGTTTAATGAAATTTACTCGATGCGGTATTGTTTTGGAAAAGATTTAGTGGCATTTTTATTGATGATAGACTTTGAGGAAGTCGTGAATGCTATGAAATATTGAATAACTTTCCTGTGGTACTTTTTCTGAGATTTAAACAAGACTTCTGCCAGCTGCAAATTCTTCTTCGATCAATAATAGCACGTATTTTCGGAACACATAGAACCCGTCAATGTTCAAAGAAAAATTTTGACATTTTATGTTCCCACCATAGAACTTAAAGTTACATATAATGTAAGTTCTATGGTACCACGAATAAATCTCCTAGCCGTCTGTAGTATAGATCTGTGGTTGATATATTGACAATGTTATATCAAATTCAAAAATTACATTTTTCTCAGAGACTGGCAAAATTCTAATATGAAAGCCCCGACAACTTTTTGTTTCATTATCAATCTAAGAATTAGTCCCTACATTCAGCGAAACTTCTCCCCGCTCGCCTCTACTGGGAAATCAACAAAAAAGACAAAACGAGTAGAAACTCGAAACTTCGGTCCGTTCCCCGAGGAGGGCGACGGCGGAAACACAAAGATCCAGTTCCTGTCTTTTTCGTTTTGCCTCTCCCTCCTTTTGCGCGCTTCTCGTTCCCGTTCGGTCCCAGAATAAACACCGTCTAATGAGCGTCCCTCTTTCCTGGAGGCTAAAAAATTAATGGAATGGAAATTCAGAGCTCATGTAGGTGTACGCAAGGGTAGGGAGGGCCAGCACAGACCTGGACAAGCCTGTCCGTTCCTGGGGGGCAAATGCGTTCAGGTCCAGGTTTATTTGGGCACCCCCATATTATTTTAAAGTACATCATACCGTTATATGTATTATTGTGATTTTTATTGACAAAAATTTATGAAGAAGTTCGAAAAAGAAATAGATAATAGATCACATTATGGATTAATATAATAACATTGTACATTGATGCCACGTATAGAGGCAACCACAGAAAATCAGGCAATCAAACGACCTGTCAAATATTCTTTGAGGTTAGTGCTGGTAGTCAAGCAATAGGAATTTATCTTTATCTTTATTGTAGACTTTGTTTAAGCAAAGGCTCTTTAGTGTTAGTGCCATTTTATTGAGTATTTTGGAACGCTCGCTGTTTGTATAATCCACATATCATTTGTCTAACCAGGAAACGAAAGAAAATTTGGTCACAAAATCAAAGATAGCAAATTAAAGGGAACATTGCATCGTGTGTACTGGAGAGAGAGCAGTATTCAGTTCATGTTATACAGGGTCTTTCACGAGGAACCTTACCCATATTTATACGGGAAACTACTGAACGTATTTTCATGAAATTCAGCACTTATAAGTATTTCACGATGCCGATGAAATCTAAAATATTTTCAAGGCATGAGCACCTCCGGTTTTTCCGGAAATGACGTCAACTTCCGTTTTTCAAATTAGAACAGCATTTTTTTATTGCAGAAATAGATTCCTTAGAAAATTTCAAGTTATTTTGATGTAACATTTTTCAGTTTTGGTTGGAAAATTCTCTCTGAGCGGGAAAATTCGAAAAAAAAATCGAAAATAGAGCTCCGCTGAAACAAGAATAACTTCGAGGTTTTTGGATGGAAAATTTTCATTTTTGGGATTTTTCAAGATGTAAGATTGATGTATCCACTTTAAAAATCAAAATCGCGATTCATGTTACAGGGGGTGAAAAAATCGCTTTCAAAGTTAGGGATGACAAAATCGTGAAAAATCAATTTTTTCAAATTAGAACCCCATTTTTTTATGGCAGATATTGAATCTACGTTAAAAAATAATGTGAGTGTATGCATCACACCCTTGCCCTAAAGTGGATATTAACTCAGAAAATATCCATTTTAGGGCAATTATGAAATCACAACTCTGGCCATGGAAATTTGACACATTCCACTCTATCGAAGTTATGACGTTTTTCAAAATATTTTGATGTTCCAAGTCAACACTATGTTGCCCTTTCTACATTCTTAGCGTATTTCTCAGAATGTGAATGAATTGGAAAAGATGTGATGGACGAAAATAATTAACGTTTATATGAATTGATAGAAAGGATTCCTTTTCTAGTTATTTGTATGAAAAGTACAAGAGATCACTGTTGAAATCTTAGACCATGGTCTAAGGTTGAAATATATTATTTTTCGCCATGGAAGAAAATTGCTTTGCCTTCACATAATTTTCATATGCATGCTTGTGAAGATTTAATGTTCATTATCCTCTTGAACTGAAAGTTCAAGACTTGACGACATCAATTGTTGATTCTGATCAAGAATTCATTAAAAAAATCAACCCAAAGATATAAGATGAATTGATGGGTGATTACAAGAATCAAGAATAATGGAACATTATATCCCTCTATTGGTATCCAAATAGTTGAAGGGAGTTCTGATGCAAGAGGAACTTTTTCTTGGAACTGAGTTTTGGTTATAAATTAATAAGCAAGAATCTCGGCAAGAATGTCAATTCCTGAAAGCTTTATAGATATACATTTCATTTATTTGATCTTATGAACAAAGGAGTAAAATATTCTGACTGTATAGTAATTTACTTTACTACCACAGTAGGTTTGTACAAATAAAATGGAATAGGTCAAACATATGCTTCACATTTATCATTCACCTGTTCTAAAATGAGACACAAACTCCTGGAATATAGAAAAAACCGATGTATTCTGGTTCAATATAGCCTATTTCTACTTTCGGCAAAGGATTGATGGGAATGAAAGCTCCAGTGACACATTTCAATTCATCGGAATCTGAATTCACCTACCGTTAAATGCAATATAGTCATATTTCTCCTTTTTTTTGCTTTTTCTGAAACGTGAAAACGATCAACAATAATCTTTTAGAGACCGATGATGACCACACAGAACCCGTGTAGGTACTTCTTCTGGGGGACCGAAATTTCGTTTGAAATCTTTCTAAACGGCCAGATACCTGAAAAAAAACTTCGTTATCAAGTGTCAAAAGGTCGATTAGTACTTACTTTCGCTTTATTTATGCTTATAAATCGATTTTTGGTCCAATTCAATTTTGCCGTTCGTACTCACGCCAAAAGTCGTGAAAGGAAAAAATTACACTTGCATGAAATTTCTCATATCGACGGGAAACTTCTTCTGGACGACGAAGAACGAAAAAATAGGCGATTTCCTATCGATATTTCGCCCCAAAATCGCCGATCGATTCGAACTAACAAAATGTGGAATATCTTTGATACTTTTTCATTGATGTAAACAAAGAAACTGGCGACGTCGTTTTGTCATTAACGATATTTTCTGTACGCGCACAGACTTTTTATCAGGTGCACCAACTCCTGAAAACGAAACCATGACCTCCTATGTGATTAAATAAAAGTGAATGGAGTATATATAAAACTGATGAATACTTGAATTTTATATCATAAAAAAATGAAGGAGTTACAGGTTACAGTGCTCTGATGATTATTCCTTCTAAAAGTTGTGATCATATGATCGAGTAAAATTTTCTTCCTTGGTGTTGCTTCAGGGTATTTTTTATATCACAAAGCATAAAAACTGACTGGTTCACTCATGAAATAATAAAATTCCTTATATTTACCGCCAATCAGCGTCCTGTCCTAAACGTTTTGAGGTTAACACTGGTGGAATAATCATGTTGTTTGGATTGCCTCATAGTCCTAATGATCATTTATACTCCATTCACTTTTATAAAGTATCCCAGTTGGCCAAGATTCAGGTTTATCAAGTTCTTTTACTTAAAACTGACTCAGGTTGGCACTCGTGAATGTCAAATAATTCTGAGAGGTGTTGCCAATGCTAATTTCTATTTTCTCTTTCTTATAACTTTGTAAATGGAGTCAGTTCTTTTAAGGTTTAACTGTGACACAGTTTTCGTAGTACTACTACATTTTCATATTGGAGTATTTCAAGTTGTGCAAAAAGGTATTTAAATGTCTTCGGTAGGCTTTTTTTTGAGAATTTTGAAAAGTGTGGAATTCGATAGATCCGTCTGTTCAGTTCGTTTAAAAGTTATTCAAGTACAGAGAAAAAAGTTTCTTCAACATTCACCAAAATTTTGGAATTATTGAATTCACATAATATTTTCTCGAATTCATAATATTCCCAAAGTAAACATTTTGATGAATTACTACGATCTCTATGTAGAAACGAGAACGTTACGATGTGTATCTGACAGGAAAATGACTATAACCTATTATTCTCAAAATATACGCGGTGAAATGTGTCAGATTATGGCCAACCGGGATACTTTATAAAAGTGAATGGAGTATAAGTGCCATCTCCTTTTCATAAGTTTTATACAGGGTGATTCTCGGTGCAGAAAACCGAAAATTTCTATCCGTTTTAACTTTTGAACGGTTATCTTGAATCAATTGAAATTTTCAGGGAATCTGGTCTTGAAGTACCTTCAGGAACCAACTTGTTCCTAATTCTGAAAATCCAGGTCCGTCTCTAGAAATTTTGTTTGTTTCGTTTTGTTTTTTCCAAAACTGGCAAAACATAATCTCATCAGTGCACAGATCCACATTTGTGATTAAGCAATAATTATGATTTAGATAGTCCTGCGTCCTTTTCGCAAATGAATCCAAATATCAGATACAGAGGAGAGCCAGCCCTAGAGAGCTTTGGGCGATAAACGGTCGCCATAGCAACTCGAGGCAGAGAAACTACTTTCAGCCTCCAAGCTCTGGAGATAAGAAAATATAACTGAAGCTGGCTTGAGTGTCATGTGCCTCCGAAATATCCCTGACGTGAACGGGATGGAAACCCTATTTCCTATTTGAGGCAGAGTAGAGAAAGGGTGATTTTCTATTGTATCTGGGGCCTACCCACTGCTGGCAATATGACGAAGAGGAAGGTTTGTCGTAATAGCCAGTTGTCAAGATGGAATGTGGATTGTGGAACATGTATGGGAAGATGTTCCTCAAGGACGGATTTAGTTTGAATCTCGGGAAAAAGGGGTAACAATGGTAACATCACATTTTTCCTAATGTCACCATTCCCTAGTTCCAACCGCAAACTAACATGTGGCAACGCCATTTTGGATTTTGTAACAGCTTATTGTATACAGGGTCCTGCAATAGTGCGTTCTTCTTCCATAGCTGCCGAACCAGACATCTCAGAGATTTCGTTGGAAAGTAGACCTCTTGTACCTTCATTTCTGCATCTCAGGAAATTATTTTCTGATATACACGGTGTCCCCGATAAATGTTATACAACAAATGGATGATTTTTTTAATGGATCACCCCATATATTTTCAATGAACTTCATTACCTCTTTTATGATGCAAAATTGTAGGGACATTTTTCAAACAGTTCAGATCTTATTCGAAGAAAACTGCAAAAAGGTGAGGGAAAAGCAGTTCAGTAAAAGTCTTCTGACGATTTCCAGAAACGATAGTAACTTGAATTTGAACTAAAAGTTTTTTAATTGAAGGATTTGCCTTGATATTGTTCCTAAACGACCAACCTGTCATATACAGGGTGTCCGTTATTGAGGTCTAAATATGAAGAACTTAAAATTATTATTTCTCGATGTTTTCAAATAGAGCACCCTGTATTTTTTTCCACAACAATGTAGACAATTGAATACCTTACATTTTCTCAGAGTAACCTTAGGATTATTTCAACCCTCGCATCCAGCAGACACGAATAATGATAACGCGAATGAAAATTTTATTCAAATAATAACATAATAATAAAACTAACGGACATTTAAAAGAGGTCAAACAATGAAATAAAACTAAATGAATAATTTTTGACAAACTTCAAAACCTTCCCAGTATCATATTTCCAGAGCATCATCATAAAAATGATATTTCTTTTTCGTACAAGCAATTCATATTGATCACGTATTCAACCAATTATATCAGTTTTTATTGGCTTTCCAAGAAAAATATTGATCAAGTTATTGCTACTAGAGCTCAAAGATACTTTCGAATACAGTAAATCAGTATGAATCTTTGTTTACTATCGGGATATTGGGCAGCATAAGTTCGACTTCTTTAAAAAACAGCTTCTGTGGCACTGCCCTAACATAAAAATCATATCAACCATCCTATTTTTTCCAAAAATTCATACTGATTCACTGTATTCGGAAGTATCTTTGATCTCTAAGTAGCTGTTTGCTCCGGTAGCTCAGGTGATTTGTAGAGAGATGTGGACTGTTTTTTTATGCGTAAGGTTGAAGCTGGAGCGAAAGCGAGATATACAGAGATACAAGAAAATCATGAAAATATTGCGGTCAACAATGATGACTTACCGAAATAGCAAAATCTTAGCGTCTCTGCTCCAAATCCCAGCTCTTCTCAGGGACCCTTTGCTGCGGGATCAGCTCCAGTTCTTTTCGTTCCAATAGCGGTGTTACGAACACAATCAAATTGCGGTGTTGAAAACACAATCAAAAAGCGAAAATATTCAAGAAATATATGCGGTTGTGATCAAAAGCGTGATATTATCCAAGACAAATTAAAGCGTAGCGTATTCAAGATCAATCAAAACTTAGAAGTAGTTATCAAAGGCACTATTCACAGCGAAGAAGTGTCAATCATAATGAATGATGGAAAACCAGCGATGTTTTCCACGACAAAGAAGTCACCAGTGTTGACTTGGTTTATGCGCGAACCTCTAACACTTAGCGATCGCTTCAGCCTCAAACTTACGAGAAGACCCAACATTCTCCGGGCCGCGAAAAATGGCAAAACAAATTAACCGAGGAATGGCCTTCAGCGATTTCTATGTTGAGTGCGAGTGAGTGACTTGTCACACACTAAATACAAAAAAATTATTACAACAAATAATTATTAAATCTTACGTAATTTAGAGAAATCAAAATGAAATATGCGTAAAAGTTTTCAAATGGGTAAGGGACATAATTTGACGACAGGCCTCTTCAAAGACCCAGTCTGGGTTTTGACGGACGCAACGCGTGATTTTAAGTCTGCGGCGTTGGATAGCGAGACAATACGCCCAAGGGCCCACTGACAAGGAGGGAGTCTCTCATCTTTGATGATGACTAAATCTCCTATCTTAGGAGGGTTTTCATCGGGAGAAAACCATTTCGAGCGTTGTTGCAACGTGTTTAGGTATTCCCTATGCCAACGCTTCCAAAAATCTTGCTGAATACGTTGCAGACATTGCCAACGACTGAGACGATTCAACGGAATGTGGTCAGTACCTGGATATGGAAGAGCATTGAGTGGCTCAGTAGTGAGGAAATGCCCGGGTGAAAGCGCTGATACGTCCTCTGGGTCTGAAGTTAAGGCTTCCAGCGGCCGAGAGTTAAGAATGGCTTCGATAAGGCACAAAACAGTTTGGAATTCCTCATAAGTGAGGATTTGAGAGCCTAATACTCTAGTGAGATGCGTTTTAACAGATTTGACACCTGCCTCCCACAAACCTCCCATGTGCGGAGCAGAAGGGGGGTTAAAATGCCATTGAATGTTTTCTCGTTCAGAGGCGGACTTCATCATTTTGTTTAATTCGCGATTGGCGCCAACGAAATTGGTGCCACAGTCGGAGTGCAAATGACTTACTCTGCCTCGACGCGCGATGAAGCGTTGAAGTGCAGACAAAAAGGTTTCTGTCGAAAGATCGGTGGCCAATTCTAAATGGAGTGCTTTTGTGGCAAAGCACACAAATAAACAGACGTAAGCCTTGGTCTTTTTTGCTCCTCTATGACGACCCATTGTAATAAAATAAGGACCGGCGTAATCTACACCGCTGTTACTGAAAGGTTTAACCTGGGAGACGCGAGAAGCGGGTAGTGCACCCATAGGGGGTTGAAATGATTTGGGTCGAATTTTGAAGCATGTCAGACATTTACTGAGCGCTGAAGATATGGCTTTCTTACCACTGAGAATCCAAAATCTCTGGGCAATAAGAAATCGAAGCGTACGCAGTCCTGCATGCAAATATTTTTTGTGGTACATATCAATTACAAGAGACGTTAGGCGACCTTTCTGTGGTAGAAGCATTGGATGTTTAGATTCGAAAGATAGCGAAGAAGAATTGAGCCTACCACCGACTCTCAATATACCATGTTCATCCTTGAAAACTTGTAATTTCCGGAAATGTTTTGAAGGAGTTTTCTTACTGAGTTCGGAGGAAAAGGCATGTTGTTGCGTAGCTTTAACCAAATGAAGTAGAGCTACATTGAGCTCTTTCAGTGTCAAGTTTTCGAAGCGTTTTTCAGTTCCCTTTTTACTATTATTGCCGAAACGAAGAATATAGGACAGAATTCTCTGAATTTTAGATAGTGAGGAGAACTTGTCTAGTAGGAAAATATAAATGGAAAAATGCGATTCATCTGCAATTGCTGCAGAAAAATTATCCACCTCAAGCTGACAATTTGAATTAACATTCGAAGGGGGTGAGCTAAGCAATAAGGGAAGTTCTTTGGGTCCATCAAACCACATCGACTGAGAGACAAATTCTGAAGGCAATGACCCGCGAGATCCACAATCTGCAGGGTTGTTTTGCGAATCGATATGATGCCATGAAGCGCTAGGTATTTGGTCTTGTATATGAGCAACCCGATTTGACACGAATGTGGGCCATCGGTGTGGAGATCCCTTTATCCAATCCAAAGCTATCTGAGAGTCTGAAAAGGCGAGCACTTTAGTGAAATTGAGGGCTTCAGCAAAAGTGTCTAAGCAAAATGCGAGAAGATTAGATAACAGAACAGCACCGCAAAGCTCAAGGCGAGGAATAGTGATTCGTTTGAGGGGAGCAACTTTGGTTTTGGAGCAAACAAAGTTATTATATTCTAGATCCTGTTGATCGATTATGCGTATATATACAACGGCACAATAGCCCCGTTCAGAAGCGTCACAAAATCCTAGAAGCTGATAGGATTTCGCATTGGGTGAGATTAGTTTGCGTGGAATAGAGATAGAAGATAAAAGTGAGATTTCCGCCTTGAAGGCATCCCATACTCTAGCGACTTCAGGTGGAAGTTCATCATCCCAACCAGTACCTGAGGACCAAACCTTTTGCATAAGGTGTTTTAAAAGGAAAGTCGTTGGCGCTAAGAAGCCAATGGGGTCGTACATACGAGCTATTTGTGATAGCAAGTGGCGTTTGGTAGAAGATGCTTCCGAGTATTCCACGCTAAAACTAAAGCAATCTTTAGATGGGTGCCATTGTAAACCTAAAACTTTGAGAGAAGAAGGTTCATCGATTCTGTCAAAGGATAGAGGATCAATTGAGAGGTGAGAAGGCGGTAGTCCTGACAAAATGGAAGGACAATTAGCAGAAAATTTTCTAAGTTCGAATTGACCTCTTTTCAACAGACCTATCAATTCACTTAGAAGACATTTAGCGCCGTCCAATGTGGAACTTCCAGTGACAATATCGTCGACATATGTGTCTTCATGTAAGGCCTTTGAAGCCAAGGGAAAATCTACCCCCTCATCCCCAGCCAATTGAACGAGGGTGCGTAGAGCGAGGTATGGAGCACTATTAACACCATAAGTGACTGTGAGCAATCTATAATCTTGCGGATCTTCATCGACTGAAAATCTCCAAATGATCCGTTGATAATCGGCATGTTCGGGATCTATGCGAATCATGCGATACATTTGTCTGATATCAGCGCATAAACAATATTCATGCAAGCGGAATTTTAATAAAATAGAAATGATGTCTTTTTGAAGTTTTCTACCAGTTAGGAGATGATCGTTTAGTGAACCTTCCTCCTGAAATGGTGATTTGGCGGAGGCATTGAATACGACTCGGATTTTAGGTTGATTATTTTGAGTTTTCACTATACAATGATGAGGAAGATAAAAGGAATTTTTGTTGATGAGATGACGGGGAACCAATTCCATATGATTGGATTCTAAATAATCGCGCATGAAATCAGCATAAAGCTTATAAAGATTTGGTTTCTTCGCGAGTCTACGTTCCAGCAACATGAATCGTTGCAATGCCAGATCTCGCATTCCAGTAAACTGGGGAAGGCAATTTCGGAATGGAAGAGAAACAACATATCGGCCTTTTTTGTCACGAAAATGTTGATCAGCAAATAATTTTTCACACAATTTATCATCAGGAGATAATGGATCTACTGAGGGTACATTATCAAGTTCCCAAAATTTTTGCAAAGATCTGTCAATCAAAAATTCGGAATTTGACACGAAAAATGATGATATTTGCGGGGCTGCCTGGCAGCCAAACCTTCCCATCAAAATATACCCCAGACTGGTGTTAACAGCATCAATTTGACCGGGTTGCCCAACTATCTGTTCAGGCAATAGAATTTTTGAAAATATATC
This sequence comes from Adalia bipunctata, assembly GCA_910592335.1. Classification (NCBI taxonomy): domain Eukaryota; kingdom Metazoa; phylum Arthropoda; class Insecta; order Coleoptera; family Coccinellidae; genus Adalia; species Adalia bipunctata. The sequence continues at coordinate 63,456,022 of OU342949.1, forward strand.
AGCACCCAATAAAATGTCTATTTTACCAGGTGAGTGGAAGTTTTCATCAGCTAAATTTAAATGTTTCAAATGAGACCAACAAGATTCAGGGATCTTATAAGCAGGTAACTCATCACAAATTTTATCTAAAATTATTGCGTCTGTTATCAAAATTGGGTTGCCTAATTTGAATGGGCGAAACATTAAAGTCAAACAACCATGTGTTGTGTTTGTCTTCATTAGATTCAGACCCTTTACCTCAACATCAATTTTCCGGCGAGGAACACCCAACAAATTTGCGGCCTTTCGACTTATGAACGAGGACATTGATCCACTATCAATAAGGCAGCGAAGTAAATGAAAGTCGCCAAAGTTATCTCGGACCTCGATCAAAGCAGTGGACAAAAGAACTGCAGATGACCGATTAGAGACACCAATAGATGCGGACAAAACGGACTTATCCGTGGAAGTCGAAGGTTCCTGTGAGACAACAGGGGTATCATTGGAAGACTGAGCGAGATGTAATAGAGTATGATGGCGTAGGTGACATTTTCGACAAGTGTTTAAGGATTTGCAAGATCGTAGATCATGAATGCTACTCAAACAATTGAAACAGAGATGTTTCTGCTTCGCAAAGGAATGACGTTCTTGCGGAGTTTTTTCTAAAAATTGGGGACAAGAATGTAACATATGATACTGCTTGCATACTACACATATAGGAGCGGTTTTTGAGCGGGAATTTTTGGTATCATTAGAAAAGAAGGTATCAATGCGTGATTTTTCAAATTTTCTAGCGTTAGAGGATTTAGTATTAGTGGAGTTTTGCGGCGTCCCTATTGTATCCATTGCAATGCAATACTTGTCTAGAAACTCAATAAGCGATTTGTAATCTGGAATTGAGGAAGATGGGTTTTCTAATTCGAAGCGGGCAACAGTTGCGGTATCTAAGCGTTTTATCAACATCATGAACATTATAAAATCCCATGATTCTACAGGAAGATTCATGTTTTTAAGTGCAGCCTGTTGGTAAATGAATAAACTTGAACAGTTTTGTTTGTTTACATGATAGGGATTAGAGGTTAACTCTGTTATGTCATATTTCATAGTATATGAATTATGTCAATGAAATATATTCTGTGTTTAAAAATTGTATCATAGAACATAGTGAGAATAAATAACCTAAAAAGTAAAGACGCATTTGTTAATCATCAAGTTATAAAATATATCGATATATCGTTAATAAAATCAAAATTAATAAAATAATACGACAGGTTATGTGCCCAAAACACGCTGCATCTAGAAATTGCAAATAAAACAAAACAACACAAGGAATATCAAGAAAAACAAGTAAAAACAAAAATCCACGTGGTCACCATGGTGTTAGACAGCGAAGATATCTCGAGCATAACTAAACTCAAAGACACTTCTACATTTCCAATGTGGAATTTTGAAATTAAAATCCTCTTTAATGCCAAACAACTTATGGATGTCGTCGATGGAAGTTCCCCAATTAGTACCTGCGGCAACGATGAGTCAAAAATAACCAAATGGAAAGCCAAGGACGCCATGGCTCAACATGCCATATTGAGAACTATAGATAAAACCGTAAAAATACATTTGATGAACTATGGATCGGCTAAAGAAATGTACGATGCACTTCTTCGCATATATAAAAGAGACACCAATCAGGAAAAATGTACCCTCCTACAGGAATTTTATAATTTCAAGTATGATAATACTAAAGATATACATCACAACATAAGTGAAATTCAAAATTTGGTTTTCAAACTCAAAATATTACAAGAAGAAATTTCCGAAAGTATGATAATGTCTAAAATACTCACCATTCTACCAGAAAAACATCAATATTTCAGCTGTGCATGGGACTCAACCCCCACAAAAGAGAAAACCCTAGAAAATTTGATAGCCAGATTGTCAGCAGAAGAAGACAAAAATAAAACGAAACAATTGGAAACACCGGTATCTTTTAAAACAGTGAAACAAGGAAAATATGAACCTGTTTGTTACGCATGTGGTAAAAAGGGTCACATTAAACCACAATGCCCAGTTAAAAATAAGAGACAAGATAATTTGACAAAACCCTGTACGATCTGTAAGCTAATGGGACACATAAGAACAAATCATACTGAACATACCTGTTTCAACAGGGATAAAGCATGTAAAATCTGTAAAAAGACTAACCATAAATCAGAAGACTGCTTCTTTGATGAGAAAAATAAAGCCAAAAATCGTAAAAATGATAATGCAAATCAAGACAAAAAGATTTCATTCCTAACTTGCACAAATGAATCCTTAAATAGTGAAAAACAAGATATAGAAATGATCGTAGATAGTGGATGTAACAAAATGATGATTAAGGAAGAAAGCATGATTCCAAATATGAAGAAATGTTCAGATAATGTCATGATAGCTAAGAAAGGTGATACAATACCAATAGAAGGATATGGAAAAATTGATTTTGATACTTGCACACTAAATGAAGTCTATTATGTACCACAACTTTCAAGAAATCTGTTATCAGTTAATGTTGTCACTCAAGCTCAAGGAGCAGCATATTTTGATAATGAAAAAGTATACATCCTAAAAACAAATATTGAAATCCCAAAAGATCACATTGCAATACAAGGAAGGAAGACTGAAAATGGTCTTTATGTGGTGAAAATGAGAAAAACAGACAACACTGCACTTATCACCGAGAACGAGACACAAATTAAAGACTGGCATAGAAAACTAGGACACCTCAGTTATGGACAAATGGAAAAAATTCCAGAACTATGTGATGGAGTTTCATTCAAAACAGATAGAAACACAAAAATGGATTGCATCATATGTGCCCAAGCAAAACAGGTAAGACTACCCTTTAAAACTATCAGAGAAAGAGCAGATCGTCCTATGCAGATAATACATACTGACATAGGTGGACCTATAGATCCACCAACATTTGATAATAAACATTACCTTTTAGTATTTATAGATGATTATACTCATTTTTGTAAAGTATATCTCTTGGAAACAAAAACAGCTCATGAAGTTTTTCTAAATATACAGAGATTTATTCATGAGGGTGAAGCATATTTCAACATGAAAGTAAGCAAACTAAGAATGGACAATGGAGGTGAATATCAAAATGATCTTCTCTCTGAATGGTGCCAAAACAGAGGCATTGTACAAGACTTCACAATACCATATACACCACAGCTCAATGGTAAGAGTGAACGGATGATGTTGACTCTACTAAACAAAGCGAGAGCACTAATATTTGAATCTAATTGTGACAAAGACATGTGGGGAGAAGCAGTACTCACTGCTGCATACCTAACAAATAGATGTCCTACCAAAGGAGTAGAATCTACACCATATGAAAAATGGTTCAAAAGAAAACCAAATCTAAAAAATTTGAAAACATTTGGACAGAAAGTTTATGCCAAAATTCTGAAACCTCTGAAGAAACTAGATAGTCGAAGTCAAAAGGCAATGTTTGTAGGATATGCCCCTAATGGCTATCGACTATGGGATCAAGAAAAACAAAAAACATTTGTTAGTAGAGATGTTATTTTCACAAATGAATACTACAGGAATACTGAACCAAAAATGGATGAACTAATTGACCTAAGTTTCTATGAAGAGGAAGATTTAGGAGATCCAGAAGAGGAAAATACACAAAACCAGGAAAATAGGGGAGAAGAACATGATCAAAATCAAGAAATCCAAGAAGATAGTTTACAGAATGAAATTAGAAGACCTAGAAGAGAAATAAAATTACCATCAAAATATAAGGACTTTATCACAAATCATGATGAAATTGAAGGAGAAGCACTTCTTACATTTGAGGAAGCTGTAAAGAGAAATGAATGGAAAAATGCAATTCAAGAAGAAAAAGATTCATTATTGAAGAACAAAACTTGGATTTATGTTGATGAAAATCAAGCAAAAGGAAGGGAGATCCTGAAATGCAGATGGATTTTCAAAGTAAAGGACAATGGAAGATACAAAGCAAGGTTAGTGGCTAAAGGATGTGCACAAGACAGAAATTCTATGGATTTAGAAGACATATACAGTCCAGTAGTATATGCTACATCTCTGAGACTACTATTTGCAATTGCTGCCAAAAATAACTGGAGTATACACACCTTTGATGTTAAAGCTGCATTCTTGTATGGAGAATTGGAAGAACCAATTTATATGAGAGTACCAGAAGGATTTGATCAACAAGGAATGGTATGCCTTTTGATGAAATCTTTATATGGTTTGAGACAAGCACCTTGTCAATGGAATAAAAGATTTACTTCTGTTCTCAAACAACTCAAAATGATTCAGTTGACGTCAGATCAATGTATGTTCAAATCTGAAGAAGGTGATATGTATTTGGCTGTACATGTAGATGATGGGATTATAGTGGGACAGAATGAAACCAAGATTAAACAGTTACAAGAAAAATTGAAGAAAGAATTTGATACAACAATAAATGAAAATCCAAAATCATATCTTGGCATGGATATAAAAAGAGTAAGAGAAGGATTAATAATAAATCAAGAAAATTATGCCAATAAAGTTCTGAAAAGATTCAACATGCAAGATTCAAAACCAATGAAGACACCGATTACACAAGATATTTACAAAATTGATGACGCAGATGAAGAAAACGAAACTGATGTGATTTTAAACTACAGGGAAGGAATTGGAAGCCTGTTGTATTTGTCCTGTAAGACACGCCCTGATTTAAGTTTTGCAGTTAACTATGAGAGCCGCTCAACAGAGAATCCAAAGAAGAAAGATTATGTAAATCTGAAAAGAACTCTACGATATTTAAAAGGAACAGTTTCGACAGGAATTCTCTACAGAAATATCCATGATAAGAATGAAGATGAGGAAACTCTTCATCTAGTTGCATATTGTGATTCAGATTTTGCTGGAGACATTGATACAAGGGATAGAGAAGATGTTAAAGAAATAAGAAGAAAAAGTACTTCAGGATACGTTATACTTCTATTTGGAAGTCCAATATCATGGTCCTCAAGAAGACAAACAATTGTGGCACAGTCAACTATGGAAGCAGAACTTATCGCTGCTTGTGAGTGTACCAAGGAATTGAAATATCTCGTTGAATTGTTAAGAGAACTGACTGGAGAAGAAGTCAAGGCTACTTTACACATCGATAACCAGAGCACTATCAATTTGATCAAGGCAGGAAGAATGAAGAGAAGTAGACACATAGAAGTTAAATATTTCTTTATTAAAGATGAATATTACAAAAATCTCTTTAAAATGATATATGTACCATCTGATGAAAATGTAAGTGACATATTCACTAAACCGTTATCGAACTGTAAATTTGAGAAATTCATTAACAAATTACTGATTTAATGTTTTGCTTTGCTAATATTTCAGATAAATTACCTTTGTTGTGAAGTTAAATGAAAATTATGTTTCCTTTATATTCAAATTAGAATGCATATATTTTATTCAAACAAAACCGCCCTTCGTTTATGGGGGAGTGTTGGTAAATGAATAAACTTGAACAGTTTTGTTTGTTTACATGATAGGGATTAGAGGTTAACTCTGTTATGTCATATTTCATAGTATATGAATTATGTCAATGAAATATATTCTGTGTTTAAAAATTGTATCATAGAACATAGTGAGAATAAATAACCTAAAAAGTAAAGACGCATTTGTTAATCATCAAGTTATAAAATATATCGATATATCGTTAATAAAATCAAAATTAATAAAATAATACGACACAGCCAAATTTTCACTGAACGTATTGAGCAAGTTACGAAGGGCAGATCGAACACCACAATTAATTTTACTGGTACTTTCTATAGCGTTCCAATGAGCTTGAGCTCTTAATCTTTCATTGGAAAAACGAGTCACAAGTGAATCATATGCGATCTGGTAATTATCAGCGGTCATAGGTAAAGTTCTGACAAGAGATAGGGGTGGACCTTCTAAGGAAGAAATCAAATAATTGAATTTTTCGATTTCTGTGAGCGACGAGTTGTCATGAACCAAAGCATCGAATACATCAATATAACTTACGAAATTCGTATAATCACCTTTGAATTTCTGAATTTCTATTTTTGGAAGGCGAACGTTACAAGTTTTCTGAGGAAAGGAAGAAACACTCTGTTTGCGAGATAATGAAACATTGAGCGAATCTCCATTTGGATCGAATAATTGGGTGTAGATGCTTTTAATTTCAAAATAATCATCTTGAAATTTCTGTCTCAACTTCTCCTCTGATCCTAAATCAGTACTTTCTTCACTTTGCAACATGATAATAGTCACTGTTTGATGATGTTTATTAAATTCCTCGCGAACATCATCAATTTCGGTGAAACGAATTTTAAACAATGTTTTGTTTTTTGAATCAGAATTGGATTTCTTTGCGAGATCTAGAAGTGACGCAATTTCATTGATACATGAAGTTCTGAGATGTTCCGCGCGTTTCAGTTTGATATCAGTCATGATTTCAAAAGTATGGAACGATATCACAAACGTGTGCGTAAACGAGGTAATTTCAATTCGATCAAATCGATAAGCGAAAATATGCTGTGATAAGATAGCGGGACTGGTGGATTACGTCACGAGCCGTGCGGAGCAAAAAATTCTATTAAACAATGTAAAAACTCACTGATTAATTAGACAAATTACAACAATTTATGCGAAAATTCAAACAATTTATGCGAAAATTCAATATCCGGACGAAGAGGCCAATGTTTGCTCCGGTAGCTCAGGTGATTTGTAGAGAGATGTGGACTGTTTTTTTATGCGTAAGGTTGAAGCTGGAGCGAAAGCGAGATATACAGAGATACAAGAAAATCATGAAAATATTGCGGTCAACAATGATGACTTACCGAAATAGCAAAATCTTAGCGTCTCTGCTCCAAATCCCAGCTCTTCTCAGGGACCCTTTGCTGCTGGATCAGCTCCAGTTCTTTTCGTTCCAATAGCGGTGTTACGAACACAATCAAATTGCGGTGTTGAAAACACAATCAAAAAGCGAAAATATTCAAGAAATATATGCGGTTGTGATCAAAAGCGTGATATTATCCAAGACAAATTAAAGCGTAGCGTATTCAAGATCAATCAAAACTTAGAAGTAGTTATCAAAGGCACTATTCACAGCGAAGAAGTGTCAATCATAATGAATGATGGAAAACCAGCGATGTTTTCCACGACAAAGAAGTCACCAGTGTTGACTTGGTTTATGCGCGAACCTCTAACACTTAGCGATCGCTTCAGCCTCAAACTTACGAGAAGACCCAACAGTAGCAATAACTTGATGAATATTTTTTTTGGAAAGCCGATAAAAACTGATATAATAGGTTGAATACGTGATCAATATGTATTGCTTGTACGGAAAAGAAATATCATTTTTATGATGAAGCTCAGGAAGTATGATTCTGGGAAGGTTTTGAAGTTTGTCAATATTTATTCATTTAGTTTTATTTCATTGTTTAACCTCTCTTGATCTTGAATGTCCGTTAGTTTTCATTATGTTATTATTTGAATAAAATTTTCAGTTGCGATATCATTTTTCGTGTCTGCTGGATGCGGGAGTTAAAATAATCCTGACTCCTGAGGTTACCTCTGAGAAAATGTGAGGTATTCAATTTTCTACATCATTGTGGAAAAAGTACAGGGTGTTCTATTTGAAAAAATCGAGAAATAATAATTTTAAGTTCTCCATATTTGGACCTTCATAACGGACACTCTGTATATGACAGGTTGATCGTTTAGGAACCATGTCAAGGAAAATTCTTCAATTAAAAACTTTTAGTTCAAATTCATGTGACTATCGCTTCTGAAAATCGTCAGAAGACTTTTACTGAACTGCTTTTCCCTCACCTTTTTGCAGTTTTCTTCGAATAAGATCTGAGCTGTTGGAAAAATTTCCCTAAGATTTTGCGTCATGAAAGAGGTTATGAAGGTCAATGAAAATATGTGAAAATATGTGTGGTGATCCATTAAAAAAATCATCCATTTGTTGAATAACATTTATCGGGGACACCCTGTATATCAGAAAATAATTTCCTGAGATGCAGAAATGAAGGTACAAGAGGTCTACTTTCCAAAAAAAAATTTGAGATGTCTGGTTCGGCAGCTATAAAAGAAGAACGCACTTTTGCAGGACACTGTATAATTTGGAAACACCGCATACTCCAACCCTGTATGTTCATTTGAAATGTTGGACCCAGTATTCCGAGATGCGTGTAACAAAGGTAGGTCAAAGGACGTTGCAACCGTATCCATTTCAGCAAAAATCGTTTTGCAACATTTGAGAATTCCGCCATTGTTACAGGCAGAGAAACAATGGAAGAGCAAGATTATGATGAAGTTATAAATCATTTAGGACAATACCTACTTGGCATTCTAATAATCGCTGGATTTCTCGAAACCATCACCAGACTTATATTTTTCCAGTTGCAAAACACTGGAACATTTGCTCAGCATCAGTTGGTCCATACTCAATTTCATAACAATGTTAATTGTTTAATTATTTTATTTTTTTATATTCGATGACCTCACTTCCCAGAATTCTATGGAGATTTTATCAGTTTGGTCGCTTTGTAATGCGAACTAGTTGAATTTCTACATGGGTGTTTGTAAATATTCCAGAGGGTTCTCATTACTGTCGGACAATTAAGAAATAATTCGTCATCATCATCTCGTTTGTTGTTTAATTATTATTTTTATTTTGCTTCAAGTACGAGTACGCAATGCTATGCATGTTTTTGTATGGGAATTTTTGCTGAATCGATTCTTCGTATGTGATTTCTTTGTTGCCAATCGTTGCAGGATTGTCAGCAATCCGTTGGATGAATTGGGAAATGTAGGGGAAGTATGTACGTATAGCAAATGACATGGGGTTTTATTTCAGAGGCATAACTTGTTAGTAGTGAATCACAGTAATGTCATATTCTACAACTATAATCTTTGGTCCTTTCGTCACAAAATCTAATCAACCTTTATGAAATGAAAGTATCAAAAAATAAAATATTCTTAGATAAATTGAGATAAACGAAATTCATTTTTTCCGCATGCTATGGACAAAATGACATACCGGCAACAGGCAACTGTAGTTTTCTACTTATAGTTACAAAACTACTGACAAAGTTCACCAATGAAACGCTTGGTTCTTCTAGGAATATCCGCACAAGATGCGTGAGCATGCATCGTAACCAGTCTTTTCCAGTGCTTATCCTGGAGACTGGTTTTTTCCCGATCTGAATCGGGAAAAAAGGTCATAACAATAGACAGATGGACAATCGTCTTCATCATCTCGAAAGTTGCTAGGAACATTTTCTTTTTACTTGTCTTCTTCAAATAATGCCCTAGGGACTTGTCTCCACTTCTTTGGAGGAGGTATGGGCTCATTTTTTGATTTGATTGCAATCATATTAGGTGTAGAAGTTGAAACTAAGTACGTTTATCGAATCTTCGGCTGATGTTTGCCATGTCCACTTATGAATCGTCCTTTAGGGATTGGAGGAACCTCCTCATAGGTTCAGCAAGAGTAGGTTAAGATGCATTGCCTTTATTAACCGCAGATGAATATTAAACTGAAAATTTCATACATTTATCCCGAGAATTGACAGAGATATCATGGAAATAAAATCGTTCGTCCAGATTTTCATGAAATTACAGCTCACCAGGTTTTTTTCCTAATATACGAAGAAAAACAGAAAAGCGAGTAATACACGTTCTAGAGAAATGATTAAGGGGAAGTATCACCTTTTGAATCGTGGTAAATCTCCATTCAAAAAGTGGTCTCTTTATTTCACCAGTAACTACCCTAATTTAGGACGTAGAGACTTGATTTTTTTTTTAAATTGAAGTTGAAGAACGTCCCGAGGGCAAGTGGCTTTATTTTTTTCGATTTAATGAGTTTTTCAATAAAAAAAAACAGGTTGAACTTCAGCGTTTTGGAAACTACACTTAATGATTTTTTTTCGACGGTTTTTCATCATTTTTTGGAAAAAATCGCATCTAGTTGCCCTCGGCAATTTAATCTTCTATTAACTACAAAAATTTTCATGATGATTAGTCCGAGAATATAGCTTGTACTAATGAAAAACGAAAAACATATTCAATAACCAAAATATTGCAGGGATCTAACGATTACCCTGGTTTTTGGGTTTGGACATTCAACTTTAGATGGCGCGTTTGAATGTCGTCGTCCGTCCAGGTAGTAAATAGAACCATTGAGAACTCACCCTGGCCCCTTTTCATAAACATACATCTGGCTAGTAATAAAATTTTGAAGACCTAGGAATTCGAAACAAGACGAGCTCCCACATTATTTCCTTATTCCGCTTATTATAGGAATCAGGCCCACCCCACAAAAAATCTCTTTATTTCTATATAACGAATTGAAATTTCGGATTTTTATACTATACACATTTCTTCTCATTGACGATTTCTTCCAGGAGTCGCAATAACTCATAATATACCGGGTGTCCCAGTAAAGTCACTTCCGGTTTGACCGGAGGTGACTCTGACTTTCTTATTTCAAATAGCACCCCGTATATTTTGTGTATCACACTTTGTATTCTACATTTGTTTTAATGGAGAAAACGTCAACTGAAATTTCAAATTGGAGCAATTTATTAGTGACGTTATCATTTTCTCGGTTATTCATTCTTGAATTTTAGTTTCTCTGACACGCACACATTTATTGAGAATTATTTACTGTCAAAGTTGCAAACTATTGTATATTCACATGTTTCCATGGCACACTAAGGTTTTCATTTAAAAATAATCAATTCGTCAAGTCTACTACAATTTAAATAATTTTAAATTTGACGTTCTCTTCATCATCTCGAATGCAAAATTGTTCATGATTTGTCAATGAAATCTAGATTACACAAAATATCGTACTGCAATTCTTTCAATATGAAATTTTAATTGATGTGTGCTCCATCCAATCAAATGTACAATACAAAGTGTGATACATAGTTGAAAAGGTAATTTTGAGTCGATATCAAAAATTGTAGAAAATATACGGAGCTATTTTAAATAAATAAGTTTGATTCATTTACGGTCAAACCGCAAGTGACTTTCAATTTTTGTTTTTCTCAGTTGAAGTTTCCTTGAACTTGAAACGAATTGGAGAACATTTTTATCTTTCGAAATGGCTGGTAAAAATTATTATGGAAATCAATTAGTTTTCTAGAATTCGATTAACCGTTTGCATATTTCACTAATTAATTTCCAGTAATGCTGGATTTCCATGCAACCGTCATCGTCGTCGATCGTCGTCGTTGTGATTGGCAGAAATTTTCAATTTTGAATATTTCTGCTAATCACAACGACGATCGGACGGACGTATCATCGGATGACGGATGCTTGGAAATTCAGCATAACTCATAGAATATTCTCATATGTACAATGTTGAAATTATTGCATATGCGAATTCTAGTTTTCATGATTGAAATGAATATTATCATATTCAATGATCACCTACTTATTCAAGTTATAATCATGAAAATTCTATTCAACAATTGAAAATAAAATAATAAATTCAACCAACGTGGATTTGGGAACGTTTTTTGAAGCTAATTGCATGTGAAAAAATTTTCAGAATAATTACTTTTTCATTTGAAAAATCAATTATCGAATTGATGAGTATCAGATAAACTAAGTATGGGGATTCTCATGTATTTTCCGGATAGTTCTTCCATCGCATGAGACACTTTTTCGAATTCCAAGACACAAAGGAATACATTGTTCTGGACTTTCAAGAATTGGTCTCCTTGAATAAATAAACAAATATGGGTACCCCAGAAAAGGCCATAAAGTATGGAAATATAATAATCCTATTTTTTTTGGGAAGTTCCAGGGTGGGTTTATGATAAGTTTGTGCATGTATTTGCAAACAGGTACTTCTTTTTGGGAAATTCCGAATCTGCTCTAATTACTTTTTTATTGCTGGAGACCGTTTGCGGCACCTTCATGAGAGGTAAATATAAATTGAAGTGAGGGAAGGTACAAAGAATACCTAGGTTTTTGTAGAAAATATCTTTCACTGAGTGTATAAGTATAATATTATGTTCTATCGTTCTACCATATTGATATACAGGGTGTCCCAAGTTCGAGTGCCTCTTAGACGTTTCTGGAGAACTGGACATATTTGAAATCGCTAAATTGGGATTATGATATTGTTCGAAATTCTCTACGTAGCTAAAATATTCCTTGAGCCTGAACGCTTCCTGTTATAAAAGGAGCGACAATAAATTTGTTCGGAATTTTTTTTTCCAATTTTTGCCTTTCTGATATGATTGAGTATTTATTCCTGATTATATTTTTATTAAAACCATTGAATTTATTCGAACAGTTTCCAAAATATCGAGAAAAAAACGGAAAAAGTCAAATTTTCGTAGTCAGTATTATGTTCATTTTTCAAGCTGTGATGATACTTCTGAAATTCTAAAGATGCATAACCTTTCAACATTATGATGTTATGAGAAATTATAGTTTACGCTCAGGGTGTTGTGAATAAGAAAAATGCACATAATACCTACTATGAATATACAATTTTTTCTGGTTTCTACTGAATATTTTGAAAACTATTGGAATAAATACAAGGCTTTTAACAGAAATATGAATTTCTTGAACAAATTTATTTTCGCTCCTTGTATAACCGGAAGCCGGAAGTTTTCAGTCTCCAAAAATATATTAGCTCAGTAGATAATCTCGAACAATAGCATAATCTGAATTTTCAGATATCAAATATGTTCAGTTCTCCAGTAACGTCTTATAGGCACTCGAACTTGGGACACCCTTATTAGAGCATTCAAAGTTGTAAAACATATATGGATTCGTCATAATTCGTTATAATAATTCAAAATAAATTTCAAGATGTAAGTCGTTCTTATATATACAGGGTGACCCACTAGTGACGCAGCGGACGATGTACGCGTAACGGTCTGAGTATGGCAAAAATTTTTGATGCAGACTTGTTATACTCCAAGAAGAGCACAACCTAAAAATATTTTCGAATAGAGGGTGACTTTGTTTTTTCAAAAGGGACCCTTATATTCAATAGTGTTTTTCAATTCTCTGAAACTTCCTGCATGCTTTCGTATACTTTTCACATATTTTTATTCAACAGTTTTATAGTTTATAGAGGCTATGTTATCCAATTATATTTCACGAACCCTTGCACATACCAATAAGAACTTTATATGGATTGAAAGACAAGACTTCAAAGTATCCTAGCCAGCTATAATAAAGCATCTCCAGCATATGGAGTGTCCACAAAAAGACATGCCGAATTTCAAATCGATTTTTCTTCGTTTTTTGTAAATACATGAGATCTTGTTTCTTCAATTAGTTAGTAATATAGAAAATTCGCATATTAATTAATTTTTACCTCAAATCTGAGGGATTATTCAACAGAATAATTCGTTATAAAGAGTTCAAATTATGAACCACTAATTCAGTAATAATACCTCATAAAAATTGATAGTAAAACGTCTGCGGTGCAAATGTAATAAATTCAGCTCAAGAAGTAATTATTCTTCAGCCTCTCTTACCTAAACGATATTGACATAAAAAATAATAAACGGTTCGGGAGAAATGAAGTCATTCGCATATGTTGGGGAACAAGGAAGGATCAGGTAAGAAATAGTTAGGTCTTTCGTGATGAGATGATTTTCTACTTTACAACCATCTGGTATTTCAAGCTACTACTAATAGATGGCTCATTTCAGTGTTTGAAGGACTCGCCGTCAAACTTTGATTGTCGCTTCGGTCAACTTTGTGATTTGTGAAAGGTATACCGGGCCCTTAAGCTTTAATTTAAAAAAAAAATTGTTAGTCTACGCCGCATACGAACTGAGATATCATGGAAATAAAAAGCCCAATTTTTGAAGGGAGCTCGCGAGCTCGGACGTGTACCAGGTCCCCTTAACAAGAACTGTACTAAACATCACTGATTGAACCTTTATCGCCATGTATACCTCAATTTTCTCCGGACAATATTTCGGCCTTCTTCAAATAAAACTTCGCCCTTACCCAGGGACGCGCAAAATAGTGCGCAGCATGACACCGGCCATTCAACTGAATGAAAATTGCACCAATTTATTTTATGGGGGGTGCAATTGCCAAGCTGTCCCAAACCTTAATTGCAGTACGTGCCATAAGAGCGGGCCGGCTCTCTTGGATCTCGGATATCTTATTTCGGCTTATAAATCTCAAGGACCCACCGTTATCTAATAAAGTTGTACCGCTAATCTGGACGATTTGTCCTTTTTTTCGAAAAATGTTTGGGAGATCAGGCGGGTAATTCGGTGCACGTGGAGTAGAGGAATTGGGTAATCACACCTGTGACCTGATTTACCTTGAACTTGTTCAGTTCTAGTCCCCTGGACTTAGGGGTTTCATCCAAATCTGGATATTGCAATCATATCGGTAATAACAATAATGCCCAGTCAATGTTACACTGGTGGATCCTCGAAATTTCAGTAGGGCTTGAAATTCCAATTTAAAAAAAGCCATAGGTACTTCGTATCATACCTACTGAAATCATCTTAGAAAATTAAAGATTGAAAGTTTCCTTGTTTATTATCATTGATGTGGTGAAGAACAGTATTGCAATGTTTTTTGAAGATAATGGTAAATGTGAAATTCAGGTTCATAAAGGGAAGATTTCAAGGAAAATATCAAGTTTTGTGCATTTTTGGAATAGAAACCTCAAGCTCTACTGAAATATATAAAGATCAGTGTCAGAATCCCATCTGAAATGAAATAGTAGAATAGTACCTACCTTTATTCTAAAACTAGTTGCAGAATTGTCTCACACGTATGCGAAATTCGAAAACGAGCGACGAAGAATTGCCTTCTGCAACGAGTATTAGACGATATTTTCTCTATCTCACTTATTATTAACTTATTGAGTACAAATTTTTTCACTTTTCCAACACGACCCTTTTAGTTCTAAATAATTACCATGAAACTGGATAGGATCGGAAGCCAGTGCTGACAACCACAAAACGCAAAATTTAACTGAAAACAATGCTGTAATGAAGTCATTACGATACTGAAATAGAGAATAGTATATTCTAAAACTAGTTGCAGAATGGGCTCCTATTTCAATACGAATGCGAAGTATTGGAATAGCATTCTGCAACGAGTATTAGACGATATTTTCTCTATTTCAGTCAAATTTCTGTTGAAATTCAATGAAAAATTCAGATTATACATCCTAGTGACTCTTGTATTGTATCTTGGCAGTTGGTGTACTGACGAAAATTGACAACTTGACGTGTGTTGAAAATTGATTGGATCGGAAGTCATTGTTGATAACCACGAAACGAAAAATATTACTAAAAACAGTGCTGTATGAATTCATTACAGCACTGTTTTTAGTACTGTAATGAACTCATACGATACTGAAATAGAGAAATAAATATTGATAAGCATTATCCCAGGAAAATATACCGACATTGAATGATACATATACAAAGTGCCACAGAGAAGATTTCTCAGAAACGCAGAATTTTCCACATGAAAAAAGTAACAGCCACTTTGCAAAAATGCACATTTAGGTACAAAAAATACCATCTCACACTGAGTCCGACATCAATTTTTGTTTAAACTAGTTTATAAATAGAACTTTACATTCAAATGTGTCCAATATTTGGCTCACTCTTTACTTTTGGTTGAAAATTTTCATTTACATTTTATGGTAGTTAGGATATTATCACTTTCATATGCTAGCATACAAGGTGATGCTGAATACCAAGTTCTCGAACCGATTTTTTGGTCAATCCCAAGTTCTCAACACCCTGTATCTTTGAAATGAACGTTTAGACTTGATGTTGATAAGAAATTTTCATCAGGAAACAAGTTTTTCTATCGGCTGTTAAAATTTAGTAAGTACAAATTGAACCATTAATAGCTTGGAAAAACTTGTGTCCATTCGGTTTTTTTGCAATATATGTAAAAAGCGTCTCGAAATAATAGAAACTGTAACTTCATTCTAAAAAATCAACTACCTATACTCCATTCACTTTTATAAAGTATCTCAGTTGGCCAAGAAATTCTTACACACTGTATATTTTGAAAATGTTAGGTTATATTCATTTTCCTGTCAGATGATTAAGCAATGTGGTCGTTTCTATATCGAGATCGTAGAAATACGTATTTATCGAAATGTTTATTTACTTTGGGAAAATATTATGTAAATTAAATAATTCCAAGGATCTGATGGCGAATGTTGAAGAAACTTTTTCACTGGAATACTGGAAATATTTCACGTATATAAACATGGTTGGGAGATTCAGTTATGCTATTTTCTTGTACGGAAATCAAGAATCAAGTGTTGAAATTTTACTGAAAAATAATGGACAGAATAGTCTGTTACTTTGTGATAGTTCATTCGAAAAAAGAATTAAAGTACTCGAATAACCCGACAGAAAAACTTCTAAACGAACAGACGGACCTATAGAATTCCCCACTTTTCAAAATTCTCAAGAAATAAGCCTACAGAAGAAATGTAAATACTTTTTTCACAACTTGAAATACTCCAGTATGAAAATGTAGTCGTACCTACTACGAATCTTGTGTCTCATTTAGAAAGTTAAAAAAGAGTAAATAGAATAGCATTGGCAACGTCTCTCAGAATTATTTGATTTTCACGAGTACCAACCTGCGTCAGTTTCAGGTAAAAGACTTGATAAACCTAAATCATGGCCAGACGGGATACTTTATAAAAGTGAATGGAGTATATGTACGTCATTTCAGGACAATATAGCCTTGAGGTTGGGAGCTCTTGTCCATAGAAAAAGCAAGCAAAATTAAAACCAAAAACGAAAAATTTGCACTAGGTACTATAACAAATATTCTCATTCTACGTTCAACGACATGAATTATCACATTTTATCCCAGGAATTTGAAGGGTATGCTTGCCATTTTTCACTTTCGAAAAACGAATCTATTGTGCTCAAATTGTAAAGAGAATCAATTACAAGACCAATAACCCACTTCTTTGAGTTTTGCCGACTTCACGCGCCTGTCAAAGAACAACACGATTTTATGCTAGTAATATCCATTTTTCCGTAAATTACTTTACTGCATGCCATATAAACATGTTAGTTTTATTGCATCCCATCCCTTTTAAAATAGAAATAGGCTCTTTTCGGCTCTTTTTGTATGGCTCAGAGATGTTCGAATTCTCTGAACCCTGGATGGTTTATAACGGAAATATTGTTGGATGACTCATTTTTGGTTGAATCATAGATGCATTGAATCAAATTTCAACCCTTTCTCTTTCCTCATGTTGATATTAATATCGAAATACAGTGTTGAAGTATATGCCATAATAAAGCTTCTTGTACTTACATGCATTTTATATTTAATCTGGATGTGAATTTATTTTATACCTTCGTTGTTTTATTGTTTA
Organism: Adalia bipunctata; assembly: GCA_910592335.1. Classification (NCBI taxonomy): domain Eukaryota; kingdom Metazoa; phylum Arthropoda; class Insecta; order Coleoptera; family Coccinellidae; genus Adalia; species Adalia bipunctata. The sequence goes on from OU342949.1 coordinate 63,473,435, forward strand.
CTTTTGTTCTCCTTGAGCAAGTTCTGTTCGACTAACGATTGCTTGGTTTTAAGCTTTGTGAAAAGAGAAATTAACATTAACTTCGTATAATTTTCAATAAATTGTATGCGAAACTCAAAGATCCCACTGGAAGCTTTTAAAATATACAACCTGAAATCTAAAATGTATAAATTCCTATCTTGACTAAAATCGATGAGTCCACCCACTCCAAGCTACGGCTTTCCCAGACGAGATTATAAACAGAATTCCGGGCATTTGAATGCACAGAAAACACTTCCCCTTCTAAAATAAACGACCTCATATGCCCATCGTCCCATAGCGTCTATCCATCCTCGAAAATTGTTATTGGAAATTCTCCTGTCTCTAGTTCCTAATTTCGAACTTCTCTTTTCGCAAATTATTTTCCTTTACACTTCGAAGTAGGGATGGCAAAAGCATATCGATACTGGGAAAGCATCGATACCATTGTCGATACTTTCGGTTCGAATCCTTTTCTATCGATGTTAACGAAATTTTCAGGTTTGTTAATGAACAAAATTCGACCAGAATCAACGAGAACAATAATTTCCAATATCGTAGACGATTTTTTTGACAGCTTCAGTCCATTTTTTTAAAGCTGTCCAAATTTGTATAATTGATCACTTGAAATTACGAATGCGTTTATATCTACAGCCTGTTTCACTTTAAGTGACTACAATTGATTATTTCATAACTGATACCAAATCTAGATATGGAGGCTTTTTATCCTGGAATGAATCAATTCAATCACTGAAATATCAAAGAAAACCGGAAAAACGATTAAAATATATTAGAGATTTTTTTGAGATAACAGCTCTATTAATTAGTCTCAGGCAAATCTGAAACCCATAAGTCGCAAATTACAATTTCGTGTACAAAAATCTTCTGGAAAAGTTCTTGCTTCAGTTTTTTGGGATTGCCGTGGAGTAATCATGATTGATTTTTTGGATAAGGGTAGAACAATAACTGGAGATTACTATTCGACATTACTGACCACACTACGGGAAAAAATTATAGAGAAAAGACGCGGAAAGCTATCCAAAGGTGTTTTGTTTTTACAGGACAACGTCCCAGTACACAAATCTCATGTTGCCATGCAAAAAATTCGTGATTTTGGGTTAGAATTACTAGAACACCCCCCTTATTCACCAGATTTGGCTCTGTCCGACTATCATCTCTTTCCTCAACTGAAAAAAAGTTTGAAAGGTCGTAAATTTTCTTCCAACGAGGAGGTAATAAAAGCTGTGGAGGACTGGTTTGCAGAGCAAGAAGAAATATTTTTTTTTGAAAGGTCTAGAGACGTTGCAGGTTCGCTGTAATAAATGTATTCAATTAAGAGGAGAATATGTTGAGTAATAAAATATTTTGACATTGAAATTTTGTTCGGTTCTATAGCAGGCTAAGAATTTTTCAATATATCCTCGTAACTATACCAAACGTTCACAGCTTGAGAGCAAAAAAACATTTCTTGATGGTGTCCTGTGTAAAGTTACCGAGTCCATTTTCAATATTAGATTTCCAGTAAATTAAGAATCACTAGGTGTATCAATTTACGCAGTATAATCTGCAAATCTAATACAGAGTGTTCATTATAAATATAGAAATATACTCTCTTTCAAAAATGACAAAGGAATTTTTTTACGAAAGAAGAAAACAGCTCTATCGACTGAGGCACATCTGAAACCCACAAATATCAATTTTCTACCGAGTGTTCACAGCTAAATAGAAAAAAAATCGAGTATTATCGATAGGTGGAACATCGATGCCATATTTGGATGTTTTTGCATCGATACATCGCAAATTCCATACGATGTTGACATCCCTGTTTCGGAGACTGTTCCATTGCTGGAGAATTCCATAAATCTTTCTCCTTTGTTTCTGTTCCTGAACGTGTCTTCCTTTCTTGTCTTACATGAAAGGCGCTTTTGTTCCCTCTTTCTCTTTCAACCCTTTCTTCAGGGTAATGTTTCTTATCGCCTCTAGATATTACCCATTTTGTTTTAATTCTTCGTAGTCAGGAATAGATTTATAAGATGAATTGTAAGATTTTAGATGGTTGTTGCTGAAGAAGTTTGTTTACGAAATCGTATTCAAGACATAATAATAATATAGGAATAAGCTCATTCAAGAGTGACACCTCTGTGCTACTATTTCATCACCAATTACGAGATGTTGTCCTGGAATACTCTCTACAGAACGGGTCCATTAACAAAACTGGGATTTTGTCGTTACCTACTCCTAGATACTGAGACATGGACAGGAAACCCATAACTGATGCCAACATCAAGCTTCCTACGGTCCAGCATACAAATTACCTAATCAGTGCTCATTTATATGCAACAAAAAGGTAATACGAAATGCATTTCCTTCTCATGTGCACATATTAAATGGGATAGGCTCCCAACTGGTGAGATATTTACTTTCGTGAGGCCATTCTCCTTTGGAGATTTGTTATATTTCTGGGAAAGTAATTATTTGGATAAATGGTAATGATAAGATGTAATCAGAAGTTACATTGTACCTATTTTTACTCGATATAATTTCTTGTTATTTTAAGGCCCTAGTGGTTTGCCGTCTTTAAATTATTCATTTATATTTTAGTTATCAGCATCTTTTACATAGGTTTCATGAAGTTGAAGAGTTTTGACATAATGAAGAGATTCATACTTATTTCATTTTCATTGTTCAATGATGTAACTAAACTGCTCCACATGAGTTAGGGATATTGACTTAAATTGCAAAAAAATATAGTTAAAATAAGATTTTTGTGATGAAAATTCATATTAATATGATTTCAAGTTGCATATTAATTTTAGCCTGTAGGTCTGCAGCGTATACCTACAGGGTGGTTAAAAAAAATCAAGTAAAATAACGAAATTTTATTCCCAGAGAATTCAAGCATTTTAAGACTATCAATACAATGTATGGCCTCCACGGGCATCAATAACAGCTTGACATCTTCTTTGCATACTACACATGGGCGCCCGCAGAAATTTTTCTCAGGGGGGGCCAAAATTTTTCCCAGGGGGGGCCAAAATAAAAATTATTGAAATATTGAGGGTGTTGTGCTGAAAAACGATAAGGCCATCAAAATCTCAGGGGGGCCATGGCCCCTGTGGCCCCCCCTGCGGGCGCCCATGATACTACACACGAGGTTGTTGAACATTTCTTGAGGAATTTGGTTCCATGAACGGGGCAGAAGCTCTCTCAGATCATTTAAGGATTCTGGGGTAGGTTGATGATTATCAAATCTTCTTTGGACTTTGGAGCATATCCCATGCATGTTCTATGCAATTCAAATCTGGCGAATGCGGAGGTTTTGGTAAATGTGGAATACCAAGCTCCACGCGCGCATTCTCAACTATGGCTGCACGGTGCGGTCTAGCGTTATCGTCTGGAAATTGAAAAGTTTCACCAATAGCAGCGTAAAAATTTGGCACAACATTGTCAATGACATGCTCCCTATAGTGTAAGGCGATCATATTCCCAGGACAAATGTGTAGATCTGTGCGCCCGTTGAAACATATCCAGGTCCATACCATAACACTACCCCCTCGGAATGGATGGACTTTTTGGACATATCGACGATTACGGTGTATGAGTGGGATTGTCCATACCCTTATTCTTCGAGAATCTGAAAATCGTCCATATCTGGATTCCGAGCGTTTTTCCTAACACCCCCTCATTTATTCGTTATCGAATTTATTCCATTTGGCTGTTACACTCTGTATATTATTTTGTTTTCGCAGCATTCAGCGCTGCCTCCATATCTTCCTCTTTCCAAAGTTGCCTCTTGCTTCTTGTTGTCATACAGTTGATTTAGAAAAAAAGAATATTCAATGTGATGAACCACTTTTGTCCTATGATGGCACCCTTTGCTATCATAGGAACACTTTGACTATGCCATCGTAGGCATAAATGTCATATATCTTTCGACCAACCGAAGAAGGCAATTACAATACGATATTACCTCAAACTTCACACATACAACATTGTTATTAGGCATTCAAAGGAAATTAAAATTCGTTTAACACAAAGTTGTGAAACATCTGAATAATACGAGAATAAAGGAAATAATTATCATACATGATTGAAATGATTGAACTGTTATAAAAGACACAAAATGCCACGTATCAAGTTGTAAACTACGAATACCTCTCAATCATGCCATCTGGCGAACAACCTCAGTGAACATAAGTTTATTCAGTTGATATTAACAGACTTCTTCATAGTGTGCCATCATAGGTAAGATGCCATACTTCCCCTAAGTAACAAAAAACGTTAACATGAAAAAACCTTCACGATTGTTTCTCCAAATTTCAATCATATTCTCGTTGCTATACTATCTATGTTTCTCCAAAAACAAATTTTAAATTCAAACAGCTCCTTCTGAGTGTTGCAGTTTCTTTGTCAGTTAGTATATCTTTGTATTTCCACTCTTGATTGAGTGAATAAGTCAAGTATAGATTGTTATGATATAGATTCGGAAAATGGGCCACCAAAACACTGCATTTTAAAATATTTCGAGTGGGAAGAGAACTGGAACAATATGGCTTGAAGGGGAGGCTCAGCCACCCTTCACCCTTGTTCCCTCTAACGATCCGCCACTGGTCGAAAGCAGTTTAAACCGGTATAATTGGGTGGTGAAGGCTTCTCTCTCAACTCTCCCATCGACAAAAATCCTTATCCCGTCACCGCTGCCAGCTGTCGCGACAACTCCAAGAAAAACTGATACCTGTTGATTTCGCTCCCCCAGAACGGTCTTCCAGCCCCATACATCATGCACGCAGGAATCCGAGAAACGCGCGGAATGGCCCGACGGCAGGTTCCGGGCCCGGAAACAATGCGATGTCCGCGTAATAAACTCATCTGAATGAAAGTAAAACCTGCCCCGAGCGAACGGGGGAGCTTACTTCGACAATGCATCTTGAATACCTATAAAGCTCCCCCGATGCATTGTGCCGGGGGGTTGCCGCAAAAAAGTGGAAATTTATGAGGGGTGCGGGGTCGAAAGGGAGAGGGAGTGCGATGGGGTTGACGGGGGAAGCAGGGAAGGGAGTGTAGATGTAGATTTCCATAGACTTAGATTTCATCGGTTTCAGGTTTAGATTTTAGTGTTGCAGAATTAACTCATTTTTGGCCCATTTCTTCATAAGTTTTACAGTTTCAAGTGACAGTTTATTTCAGGTAGACTGGGGCAAATGTAGAAATGGGATGAATGTAACAGTAGCCCTTAACATCTTCATATAATCAAAACTTGCTTTGTCGTCACCTCAATATCAATATTCACCTTTTGATCTATTGATCAATTTTGTTTTACCGCTAAATTTGAAGATTAAGTTTAGTAGGTGCTCTCAAGGATATCAATAAAGTAGCATTAATAAGGTTTGATTAATAAACGTTATCAACCATCAATCAACAGAAGGATTATATTAATAATTCTTTACTAACTGAAATGGTAACTCTGTGGTCCGGCCCGGAGAATCTGTCGAAAAAGTGGGTCCGGAAGAATCTTAAAATCGCAGCGAAGCTGCGATACGGTTAAGAAATTTTTACACGGTCGGAAAGAGGAATGATCGATTCGTACGTGGGCGAAATTTCGATTCTCTAGGCGATGTAGAAGTATTTTAAAAAAATTCGCGAAAATCGCGAAAAAATTCGACAAAAAGGGCAATTTTTAACTCGATAAAACTTTTTTCGCAGATATCCTGGCCGTGATGTAAATATACGGATCGAAAGAGGAAGAGTCAACGCAAAATAGCTTGGTATTCAAATTTTCCATAATTTCCCCATTTCTTCAGGAAAATTGATCAAATATGAAATTTCTCCTATAAAATCGCCCGCCTACCGATAAGGTAGATCTGCTGGCCCATACGGCCATACTAGTCTATACTAATATTATGCAGGGTCTTTCACGAGGAATCTCACCCATATTTATACGGGAAACTACTGAACGTATTTTCATGAAATTCAGCACTTATAAGTACATATTTCACGATGCTGATGAAATCTAAAATATTTTCAAGGCATGAGCACCTCCGGTTTTTCCGGAAATGACGTCAACTTCCGTTTTTCAAATTAGAACACCATTTTTTTATTGCAGAAATAGATTCCTTAGAAAATTTCAAGTTATTTTGATGTAACATTTTTCAGTTTTGGTTGGAAAATTCTCTCTGAGCGGGAAAATTCGAAAAAAAAATCGAAAATAGAGCTCCGCTGAAACAAGAATAACTTCGAGGTTTTTGGATGGAAAATTTTCATTTTTGGGATTTTTCAAGATGTAAGATTGATGTATCCACTTTAAAAATCGAAATCGCGATTCATGATACAGGGGGTGAAAAAATCGCTTTCAAAGTTAGGGATGACAAAATCGTGAAAAATCAATTTTTTCAAATTAGAACCCCATTTTTTTATGGCAGATATTGAATCTACGTTAAAAAATAATGTGAGTGTATGCATCACACCCTTGCCCTAAAGTGGATATTAACTCAGAAAATATCCATTTTAGGGCAAGGGTGATACCCTGTATAGTGTATAGTATAGATAGAGGAAAGATTTGTATTTTGTGTGTTTGATACGAATAGAATAGGCTCAAAAACTACTGGACCGATTTCAGAAATTCTTTCAACCTTAGAAAGCTACATTATCTCTGAGTGACATAGCCTATACTTTTCACCCGAAAAAATTAAGGATACCTACTATAACTTCAATAATTACAAAAAAAAAAACAGCCATAATCAGCTTTTTTCACGTGGGCTGCAAAAACCGTAAAACATGGATACAATGAATAACGGAAATATATCATATATCAATCTCTCAAGATTGACTTGCTATTATGTACCTGTTTATGGTAATCAGATGTTTTCCAAAATTATGCACTATTTGGCAGTGTGTTTTGATGAATTGGGTATCGATCCTCATCCAACCTAATACGTTATTCATCCCCAGTATTTGATTTAGAACGAAACTGCCCTTCACATCATACAATTACGACGAGTACATCAAAAGATATGGCAGGTTGAAGTGTTGAAGTTGAAACCGCCGCGTGAAACAAATTTCTACCCGGGCGAAGCTGGGACGGCCTGCTTGTGTGAAATAATTTTCAATTTGATGGTTTATTGACTGTTTTTTGGTAATAGTATATGTTACATTTTCTCCGCATTGCATACAAACATGAAATAATTTTGCTCCATATTTGCCCCTTATATTTTTTCATCTTCTTACAGATAGTTTGCTGCTATGAAAAAACTGACAGGGCCCAAGTATTTCTTTTTAGCATTAAACGGGTTTGTCTTTCATTTTTATTTCGATTATATAGCTCTGTTATTTTTTGAAGTGAATAAATGAATAACATATCACTTTCAAGAGGAACGACATATTATTATATTTTTACAATTACCCATATGTTTTTCTATGTAATTCTATTGCCACTTTAGAACCGTTTGTTACTTGTGTCTCTATGGTACGGGGCAAATGTATCATATTGTCAACATTTAAAAAAAATTTGTGAACATTATTGTCTTCATCTGTAACACATTTCTCCATGTGTCAATGGCCAGTTGCCGAGACACGATAATTTAAAATAAAAAATATGTAAAATCGTTTTCTTCCCTTTTTCAAAAAAACTTTTTGATGCCTGAATTCTGTGGTTTAGGAAGAGGTGAATCAATGTGGTTTCAACCATGCTAATAAAAAAATTAGTGCAACATTTCAGGATTTAATTTGAACTAATATACACTCAAATTTTACAAATTTACTTTTTGCATATTTTTTTAATGCATCTTGTTTAAGTTTCGGTGTATTTTTGAATTTTTCACATGTTAATGTTTGTGAGTTTATAGGCTCCGCCTCAACTCTTTACCCGAAAATAATAATAATAATAACCAATTTGCCCCAATCTACCTTATACCTAGTTATATCGGGTGTATTTTAGAGAGATAGAACTTTAAATTGAAATAAAACACTTTTAAATTAAAATTTTTTTTTGATATATAATTTTATGATATTTTTATGTTTTTGAAATAATTTCCGGCATATATCCACCACGACTATCTCTGAGGAACCGCATTCCACCAGACCAATTTTGGACCCCTTTTGGAGTAATTCAGGCCTTATTTCAGCAAAAACGCAGAAAAACGGAAAAGCGAATAATACACATTCTGGACAAACGATTTTAGTTCCATGATATCTCCGTCAATTAATAATGTCAAATGTGTATCAAATTTTCATTACACATGCGGAATAATATTTTTCTCCAACCATCGAAAAATGTTGATATTTTTGTACTATTTTCTGGTGCAAAAGCCATCAATTCCCTTACCGTACAAAAATTTGCTCGTTGCATAGCAACACTTTTAATCCTAGGATTAAAAACGCTACTTTCAATCCTAGGACTAAAAGTAATTGCATTTGAGCTCTCTAATTGAAATTTGAAGTCTACTGACGTCTACTTGACAATCAATATTTACCAACAATACCAGATATTTGACTGGGTTGGAGAAAAAATAGTATATATCATACGGACTAAAAGTGCCTATTTTTACTCGCAATTTTGCATTCGCTCGGCTGCGCTGCGCTCCGCCTCGCAACTGCAAACATTGCTCGTAAAAAAAATATGCACTTTTAATCCTTATAATATAATATACTATTTGCAGAATGTGTATTATTCGCTTTTCCGTTTTTCTGCGTATATTAGAAGAAAAACCTGGTTGAAAATATGACCAATAAAGTTCCTACTTTATAATTCATTTAAAAATTGAGGGGGTAATAAACAAAAAAACTGATCAATACACATTCTGGAAAATATTATTCCGCATGAATACTGAAAATTTCATACATTAATCCCGAAAATTGACGGAGATATCATGGAAATGAAATCGTTTGTCCAGATTTTCATGAAATTAGAGCTCACCAGGTTTTTTTCCTAATAAACGAAGAAAAACAGAAAAGCGAGTAATACACATTCTAGAGAAATGATTAAGCTTTAATTTAAAAAAAAAATTGTTGGTATACGCCGCATACGAACTGAGATATCATGGAAATAAAAAGCCCAATTTTTGAAGGGGTGTACCAGATCCCCACTATCACTTATAGCAGCGATATTTTCTTCTGTACGTACAGTTCTTTGTCTTGTGGTTGTTGTTGAATCGAGTAAAGAAAATGTTGTCCGAAATCTATCGATAGTTCGACGAATAAGCTGCTAAGAATAGAACACTGATTTTCAAAATAAATTTCTACAATTTGTAATTTTCCATGGTCTAATCAATCATCTATCAATGGCATCCGAACGTATTGTGTTTTGTCCGTGAATTCGATCTCTGCAAAAAGTTCCGAAACTATTCCAAAATTCCCTCATTGCGAAATTGAAAACGGATATTCATCAAGAAATAGTTGATGAACGCAAAATGCCATGGGGTTCCGAACACCCGTCATATATTGCACTTGCATCAAACAGGGGTGTTCGTCGCACACTCCCCCAGAGTCCCACAGCAGCGCCACAATGATTGATGGTGGCGGATGGGGGAACTGCACCCCAGGCATATAAATTACACCCTTTCTCTACGGCCTGACGGACCCTATGGGGGCTGGCAAACAACGCCTTCACGTACTAGAGGTCCGTTGGGTGAGAATTTCAGGGGATGAATTTCTTGCAGTCGGATTTTCGTTGATTATTTCGTTTGAGGGATGAATTTTTGAAAAGGGGGGCCGGATTGTTTATTTAATTTTTCGTATTCAATCAGAATTGGATCGTATATGTAAACTTTGATCAAAGAACACAGAAGAAATTGTGATTTAAATGAACCCCGGATATTTTCTCAACATTTTTAGACGATTTTTTGGTAAATCGGATCATTATTAGATCCACATACAGGGTGTTTCCCCTGGAAACAGACGACTTTTCTAGTAGAATAATCAATTCTCTTCTTCCTGGAAATTAGTGATGATATTACCTATGCCCCAGGTGAATTGAGGGATATGTCTGGGGCCTGGGATGTACGGCGGGTGGAGTAGTTCTTCCCATTTGAGCGTTTCTAAGTACGTCTTTGCTTCAGTTCATACGGCACCCAATTTCTTACCTTTCGGAATATTCCCATTGCTTTAAAACTATGGCAAATGGCTGGTTGAGTGTATCCAAGTGTTGTGCGAGTTCTCCTTCTGTTTGTGATGGATCGTCATCGAGCCTAGCCTCTAATTCTTCATCCATAAACTTTGGTAGTACTCTAGGACGTTCTTTGTTTTCCAAATCAAAATTGCCTGTTTTGAACTGGATAAACCACTTCTGACTCGTTCGTTCAGCTATACTCTGTTCAAATGTAAGAAAGAGCAATAATAACATGTTTGGCGCATCGGTAGGAGGGCCTTCGTAAAGTTTCTTTCCGTCCAGAGTCGAATCGAGGAGATTTCACACAATCGTTCAGTTTTAACTGAACTTGAATTCCATTTTTTCAATTTATAGAACGTTGTTCTTTTGAAATTCGGCAAACTGTCGTCATCATTCACGATTTCTAGAACTTTAGAAATCGTTGGGATTTCATTCCGGAAAAAAAAACCGTGGACAATTCTCTGATAAGGTTCATATTGAAATCGTCAACCGAATCGATTATTTTTAACGACTGGGCTCTCCTCTTAGGTAGTGTCAATGTTTTATTCTCTTCATATTCTCTGAGAATTCTGAATACAGCTGAATCACTCACCTCTGAGGATTTTGAAACAATTCCTACTAAGTCTCTTTTCGATAAATCAGGATGTTCTTCCAATTCTTTTCGATAAATGTTCAAAATTATCTCTTTCTCTTCAGCAGAGAAATGCGACCTTTTGGACCTTTTTCGTATTGGTCCACACATTTCACCCTCAGATGCAGTATCCGTTTCCGAATTTGACATAGTTCTATAAACACTATATACACTTTGTCAAAAGATTTTCCAACACAATACACTTTTCACAACAAAATCTATTAACACTTTGAACAGCTAGACCTTCACAGTAGCTTTAGGTATTTTAACTGGTCTTGTCAATTGAAAACTTCGATATGTATGCAAATCAAAATGGCTTTAATCCATTAAGGGAAAAAACCCAAACCTGGTGTTTCCCGGAATTACTTTGTCGGAATCTTGAGCAGCCGACAAAGAGTTTTGTACAAAATAATATAAAATATTGGACCGAAACTAAATATATTTCGGATATTACAAGTAAATGACCATTATAAATTCGAACAGAGATCTTTTCCGAGTCTTGTCAATTGAAAACTTCGATATTTATGCAAATCAAGATGGCTTTCACCCATTAGGGAAAAGGACCCAAATCTGGTGTTTCTCGGAATTACTTTGTCGGAATCCTGCAAGATTCCGACCCAAATCTCTAAAACTCTGGTGTTTCCTGGAATTACCTTGCCGCAATCTCGAGCATCCGAAAAAGAAATTATTTCATAGATAATAATATAAAAACAAAACAAAATAAAAAAAAGGGTACGTCGGATATAAAATGTTTATGATAGTGGCAAATCATAACAGAAATTTTGCACTAGAGTTTCTGAGCAAAAAAGTTCTAATGAGGGAATTGCTGACTCAAATTATTGAATCATTTCTATCCAGTACCATCCACAGTCCGTTCCGAGTACGATCCTGGCAATCTTTTAGGGCGTTGAAAGGGAGCGTGGTTATGACCGTTTGACGAATAGGAGCTTCATTGTGCGTAAAGCAGACGATTCTGTTTGTTCACAAAGCTCCTTCCTATATTTGAACGGACTATATAGAGCATTTATTCTTTCAATATATTATGAATTGCAGAGTGAGAGAAAGTAACGTTAAGATTTTTCTCTCTTCTTTTTCTATTAAGGATAGGTTACTGGTATGGGAGATACAATTTTGGTCTTCCATTTTTTCGTGATTATTCACAGACGTACCCAAGTTATCTAGAGAGACGTCAACGACCTAAGCTGCATCCTGCAACGATATCGCATGGACAGATCATGAATGAAATGTGCCCAACCCACCACCCCTTCAATAAACGTATTCACCCCATACGTTTTCCAACCCCTCGTGAATTATATCGTTGCAGGTGAAACGGTCGGATGAATGGAATGTACATAAAACCGAGGAAAAACTAGCGTTCGACGATCAATCTAGATTTTCGAAAAAGCTCGTTTTGTTTGCTGGGAATTTCATTCAGAAATCCCTCAAAAGAAGAGGAAATTTTCGGAAATGCGCTGATCAACAATTGGAGTTGATATTTTTCACAAGAAGATGAGGATATTGAACTAAATTAATATTAAACTAATGAAAATAAATTAGTGGAATAAGTTTTTTATAGTTATTTGAGCTTTAACTATTAAACGAATTTTTTACAGGGTGTTTCTAAATTCATGCTAAATATTCAGGAGGAATGAAACTAAGATGGTTCTTTCCTACAACAAAATTTCCACAGCCCTACCCTTTCTGAGATATCACCCTTAAAAGGTGGTGACCTCTGATTTTCGTGCACTCGCAAAGGAGTAACCACGGGTATTTTTCAATACTCCTGTTACATTATACGGGGTTGAAATTAGCAACCCTTACTTTATTTCATATCAAAACCTTTTTTTCGAGATGAAGTTTAATGAAATAAAATTTTAACGTAAAATCCTTATTTAATTCAAAACAATTTTTTCTTCCTAAACTTTTGCCCAAAACCAATATCTCAAGAGAAAAAAAATAAAAACTCAATTTAATCACCACCTTTCAAGTGTTATATCTCGGAAAGGGGTGGGCTGAGAATATTTTGTTACAGAAAAGACCCATCTTAATTTCATACGAGCAATCACCTCCTGAATTTTTTGCACGAATTTAGAAACACCCTGTATATACGTTCGTGCTTGAGTTTTTGCCATTTGACTACGAAATGAAAATCCCAGTATGCCTTCCATGGGACCAACGAATTATCTTCACTTGATCTGGATACTACCGGAACCAGATGGCTATGACCGCAGGAAAGCTTGCATAGGTGGCTTCTATTTATATCGTGCTTTCTTTACACAGGTGTTCATTAGAATAAGCTGGTCGCGTTGCTTTGTTGCCCTGCACTCCCGCCAAAAAAAACGAGGAAAGTATAATATGTGAACACCCAGAAATCTTGTAGAATCACCAAAAAAGTTACCTTTTTTGGATTACGAGGATGTATTGATATCTATAGTTAGCCTAGACCAGTTCCATGCAAAAACAAAATATTGCGATACCATATCAACGAACAATAACTTATTAGAAGTGTCAGTGTAGAGTTCGACGTCAAAAAAGTGAACCAGAGTTACGCAATAAATTAAAAAGAAACGATGTCCACCGAAATTGTAAAAATCGAAAAATTGGAGTATCGAGCCATCATCAAGTGCCTGTATTTAAAAGGGTTACCTAAGAGGTAAGCAGATTTACGAAGATATGCTTAATACCCTTGGTGATCAATGTCCTTCGTAAGCGACCGTGAAAAATTGGACTGCAAGCTTCAAAAGAGGTAAATTTTCCATTGAAGATGATGACCGATCGAAAAGGCCAGTTTCTGTGTCAGTCCCCGAAAATATCGATGCAGTTCATTGCATGATTTTATCAGACCGTCGAATTGGGTCTGAAGCACTGAAGATTTCATACGAACGCGATCTTCATATAGTTCACGTCAATTTGGACATGAGAAAAATTTCTGCAAAATGGATCCCAAAATGTTTGAATGTTGACCAAAAGCGTGCAAGGGTAGAAGCATCGCGTTCGATCTGTGCTCGATTTGAAAACGATGTAGATTTCTCAAACCGAATTGTTACTATGGATGAGACTTGGGAACATTTCTACGATCATGAACCTCATGATATTGAATTCCGGGAAAAGTATCATACACACAGTTAGCTCAGTTGGTAAGAGCACCGTACCCGGAAAGTAGGAGACGCAGGTTCAATTCCTGCACAGTGTGTAACTTTTTCCGGAATTTCAAAAAATTGTCTGCATGCCACTAAAATCTTTCCTCAAATTTCTACGATCCAGAAACAAAGCAACAATCGATGGAATGGCGACACTCTGGTTCTCCAAGACCTTAGAAGTTTCGTGTCCAAAAATCTTCTGAAAAAGTTCTTGCTTCAGTTTTTTGGGATTGCCATGGAGTAATCATGATTGATTTTTTGGATAATGGTAGAACAATAACTGGAGATTACTATTCGACATTACTGACCACTCTACGGGAAAAAATTAAAGAGAAAAGACGCGGAAAGCTATCCAAAGATGTTTTGTTTTCACAGGACAACGCCCCAGTACACAAATCTCATGTTGCCATGCAAAAAATTCGTGATTTATGGTTAGAATTACTAGAACACCCCCCTTATTCACCAGATTTGGCTCCGTCCGACAATCATCTCTTTCCTCAACTGAAAAAAAGTTTAAAAGGTCATAAAATTATCTTTCAAATAAAAAAAATGACATCAATCTCAGTTTGAATGTTCTATCACTCTGAAATACCAATTAAAAAAATTCACTTTGTAGGTAGATTCGCATTTGCCATTTCTAGAAAAACAATTGAAAAATTTTGACAGCAGTCCAAAAAAATTGGCAGTTGCTGTCAAAGAAATCTTATATATCATTAACAGAATTGACGGATTCCAGCGATTTTTCAAAATCTTGACATTTCTATCGAACGTGAGATCTTGATATTAGACAGGAACTACAGATTACAGTTTTTAATCCGAATTAACACAATATAAAATCGATACATAAAGAATCAATCTTAAGAATATATTAATTATCCAATAGTTAATTATCAATTAATCACATTTTAACAGTCCGCTAATAAATTCAGCTGCTGTACTCTCTCTTCCCATTGGCAGGTCTTTCTGCAGAAGAAGTACCACCACCGAAACTGTGTTCCATCGAGTTTATAATCATACCATCAATTTTATACATAAGTAGCTGCCTTTCCCAGTTAGGTATCCTGCGCAACTTCTTAGCGATAATTTTGCCGTACAGATCGCATTCGTCTTCTGTCGTACGATAAATTACGTTTCTCATCGATTGTGAACGCGGGGTGGCCTGTTTATCTTCTTCTTCCCGTCTTTTGGCCATCATCTTGCTGTAAATGTCGGTTTCCTCGTCATCGCGAGTAGGAGAAATGGAATTTTTTGAATATAAACGCGCGTTTAGTTGTTCGTCTTCTTCACGTGAGCTTGCGGTTGTTCGGTGACGTTTCAGAGGTGGTTGTGAGGGTTCTGGTAGTTCAGAGGATTTGGGTGGTTTGCAATCTGTGGCGGTTACCATAGAAGGCTCGTCTTGGTAAGAATCATCGGAATACTGATCCATTGTGTCTGATGATTCGAAATCTACGTGAGCCTGAAAATAAACCAATTAATGCATAATTTGTGGTATTAGTCTGGTATCGTGAGGTATCTGAACTAAAAATGACTATGAATAAAAAACATGCTAATTCGCGGCTTGCGAGTACAGAAGCCTGTGAAAGTCTCCCCCGGAACACAGAATCGAATACGTCAACTAAAACGAAGCTTAGAAGAAAACTCACCATACTCGCAATATTCGTGCCGTAAAGCTCGCCAAGAAAAGCCTCCATGGGCGCGTATGCGAACCATATGGGCTCGTATATCTCGTCGCCCTCTCTCAGAGACTTCTTCTTCTTCCTCGTGTGGTTTCTGAAGGTGGCCATCAAGGAATCCCTCTTCCTTTTCAATTCGGCGACGTCTTTTCCTGTGATCTCGCTGATTCTCTGCCAAGCTTCCATAACTTTCGACCTGTGTTTGTGGTCTTTGTGACGTGGGTCCCACAGGCAGGTCTCGTCCCGGTAAAGCTGTATGAAATAGACGGTAAAGTCGTTGTCCCAGTCCATCATTGTCATCATGTTGAGAAATGTCTGCACGAAACCGACAGTGTTTTAACTTTACTCGGTTGTCGATTTTCTCGCACTCTGCAACTCGGCCCTCGCACACTCGATCGAATACAGCCTCGTGCTTGGTTGGGAAACCGAATGTAAGGCGAGAGGGAACGAAGCGAGGCGAGGGTCGATGACGAGTTGCGAGCTATTATGTTCTGTGGTTGCCAGGCTCCGTTGTCAGACGGAGTAAAATTTTCCTTTTCGAATCGACACAGTTACGCTTCAAGTTCATTTATTCAAAAGTATCCAAGCGATTTCGATATGAAAATCATGATAATACTTTATCGGGCTCTATTTTTTCAGTTACTGTTTTCGCTCGTGATATTCTTTCCCGATTTAGCATCAAAGTATGCGCTGTAACATTTGTCTGCGCATATTATATTCTATACATAAAAATCCAACGAATTAAGTTTGACAGTTTGTAGAGAAATATAGCACTCATAGAAATATGTACTAGCAATTTCATAGATCAAATATATCCAATGTGGAGCATACTTCAGAATGATACTTCCAACATTGTTGCGCATTCGATACAGAAAAGTATCATTTCGAAACAAATTATGGCGAATTATGCGTAAGAATATTCACAGTGTACGTTAAATTAATCCTACTGTCCATATTATGACGTTTCACCAATTTCTCTGTCCGCTATTTTATATTAGAGTGCGTTCTGAATTTGTTATAAGCTCGTCATAAAATCATTTTGGACGGGGGCGGAATCAAAAGCATCTCATTTTGTCAGTAGCCATCGCATTCGAAGTGAAATGAGTGCACACACCAGGAATTGGAGGCATAATACCAAGCTAATTATTCATATAAATTGGCACACATTCTTGTTACACCTGCGCAAAACTGCCACAGCCTCATGAATAAATAACTAATACTTGCAATTTATCTAAATAATGATGCTGTTTGATAAAAAAAACCGTACGCGTTTTGAATATTCATGCGTTATGCCGTTCATGGGTTCGCAATTAATAAGTGTGCGTTCGTTATTAATTTATGAAAATTTATACTAATTTTGTTGTCCTGTTATTGCTGTTAGGGCAGAAATATTTTATTGTGCATATACGAGCTAGTAGTCACCATGGTAGCAAATAGTGAAAATGGGTGACAGGATGTATTATAAAAGAAGGTAGTGGCGGATAGTTGGGGAAATAACTTCCCAAGGTCTCAAAAAATATTCATTTGCGGCTAAGAAATTGATTTAAATGGTTAATCTGCGCCGAAGTCGAAGAAGTCACAGGCTAATGGATTATTTCTCAATCCCTGTCCAAAAAACATAGTGTTAACTGGACAGAAGTATGTATAGATTTTGTTTGACATCCCTTACTACGACTTTGTAGAGTTATTTTCGGAAAGAGATTATTTGATTTATTATGTCTCTCTTCCCAGGCACGTAGCCAGGATTTTCTTTCGGGGGGGGGGGGTGCACAATAAGCAAACATTGCAAATTTTGTCAAATATACAGGCATTTTTTGATATTTCGGGGGGTGCACGGGCCCCCGCCCCCCCCCCCTCACTACGTGCCTGTCTCTTCCACTAGTTCTCGATTTCAATGAAGTTTGTTCCTGATTAGACACGAGGTTGTATCATAGTTCTCATATTTTTCTATAGTTTTATGGGAAAATCATGATCTAAGTAAGTGTAAGATGCAGAATATGACAAAAAACAGGAAATACCTCTTCATAGGGTGTGAATGGAATAAACCTACACGAATGTGGACAAAACTACCATTTTTTAGTCCCTTTCATGTCCCCATCAGACATCTAAGAAGGTACCTGAAGGTCCGACGTATAAGAAAAGAGGGGGCTTCTGGGACAATAAAGAAGGTGAGCAGATCCATAATTCAACCCCCAAACGATGCTGGAATTTAAGATGAATGATTCATCCTTTTGAACCCACCGGTTATGTCCGATTCGCAGCTGGGGGTAGATCGAGAAAATATTGTATTGAAATTTTAAACACGGCGATCTCGAATGGAGATGCCGCGTAGAACTGTTACAAAGTAAATGAAGAAATTTTTCTGCATAATGGAGTGTATCTCGGCTTTACTGAAAGTTGAATTATACACGGACAACTCATTAAAAAAAATTTCAACCAAAATCATACATATTAAAATGAATGGCATTCGCCCAAATAAACATCTCGAAAATCCAATATTATACACATTTTATTCCGAAAGTAACCTAACATTACCTAGTCGGTATAATATTACCTAATTTCTATTAGATAAAGATTGTAGTTTATGATCAATTATTCGCATAAGAAACTGAATCAACTCCTTGATTAACCGTGATTTTCAGCGAACCAACATTTGAAAGATTCGACCTTTATGCGACAAAAATGTTACCGTTTGTTGTACAAAGAAATTCCTATTTCTCAATTGATTAAATTCATAAGTAGCGCCACCTTTGAAATTTCGGGAATAGCTTGAGAAGTTACGTTTCTTAATGCTGTAGAAATCTACTAATTTGAAACTAAGAATACAGGACGCTGTTTTGAGTAGATCTCTGTAAAATTCGAACACAAAAAACTGCAGGTTTCCTTTAAAGTTTGTGGAAGCATCACGAAAAACTACACCACGTATGACCAAAAATTGTTCCATGTTTGGAAGCTTAGTTTTAAACCAAACTGGGATAATTTATCGAAAGATTTAGCTGTTCGATCGTACCGATATTCGAACCTCATCAACATACCTCTAGATGTCGCTATGTACATTTCTATGATTGGGATTCAGACTTGTCTGGTTCATTGATAGATGGCGGTAGTGGGACCAATCGACAGGAGTCTTTAATATCAGCATTTTGTCCATTAATTTTGAAATTTTATTCCCGATAAATTCAAAACCACATATACGATAGATGAAATTTTGAGCTTAGGGGGAGAATGATGTTCCAGTTCAAGTAAGTACAGAATTATGAATTCGTTGAGGCTTTCGCGGCCATCGTTTGCAAGGGCGGATATAGCTCTTTTTCATGGGGGTAATTCCTATTGAATATCATTAAATCAGGTACACAATGTATGAAATAACGTAACTTTATCTTAGGTCGTCGATACTCATGGGGGGTAATTACCCCCTCTACCCGCCCTTGATGTCATCTGTGATCTGATCTATTTGCGAGCATTTCGGCCATCGTGGTTTGTGCAGAATATTTGTTCAGATCGCGTGAGAACAAAATTCTTGCAAACATTGAAAAAAATTCCCGAATTGAAAAGTAGAACCCATAGAACTTATCTCTGAAAAAAGTCAATCAAAACTAGAAAAAAACCCCTCAGAATATCCGCTTCAAATAAAAGATGAACTGTGTGGTTTATGTTTTATTAAATTCATTATCATATCAAACAACATGAGAAACATAATGCTATAAGTACATTTTGTTATCTCAAAAAGACCCAGTATCACAACTTAAAATATGTGTATCACGATCAAAATCAAATATTATTGAAATAAAGATATTTCCATCAACAAGTGACGCAGTGTTATAACTTCCATAAACTATATAAGAAAAAACAAACGGAATTCTTCTAAATAAAATAAAAAAAAGATATATAAACATAGTAAAGCTTCAGAAAGTCATAAATAAATGTTAATATTAAGGACTGAATAAGGCACTCTTGAAAAGTCTAAGCTTCCAAAGTTATCATTTCTGGTTCCTTGGTTTCACTTCTTGGTGAAGCCTCACTGACGGAATCAGTGGGATTATCACTGGAAGCATTGGGACTGTCTGGCTCCTCTGAGGTTTTCTTATTCCTCTGTTTGTGGGAATTCCTCCTTTGACGAGGGTGTTGCTTCCTGTTGTTGTTCTGGTTTGGGTAGAATCGCACTTTTGGTTGTATTGGTTTCTTGTCAGGGTCAAAGAAGCAGTCAAGGATCTCCAGCAGCTCCGTCAGATCCTTCTCTTCAGCATTCGCAACCTGTTGAAAAATTCTCGATTGTTAAGATTACGCAATCATCCCAATAACAATATTCTGTTATGAAATTACAAGTAGCAGTAGGTTTTTTCTAATTTAAGAGACCTCATTGGGAATTTCTCTCACCTCTGCTTTTAGTATCTTATCAAGTCCATCTTTGGCTTCTGTTTCATAAGCTTCCTTAAGCTTGTCGTAATTGATGTTATTTTCGGCAAGCAGTCTTCTTAGATGACTAGCATGTTTCCTCTCAAATCGAGTTCCGCTCAGCAGTTCTCTGAATACAGGCCTGAAGGTGTTCTGTATCTTCAACAAGTCCTAAAAAGCAAAATAAACATGCAATATTCAATATTGCATTCCTAAGTCTCACAAGTATCAAACAAAATAAATCAGGAAAAGGTATCAATATTTTATTTTCTTGATGGACCTTCGTAGTGGTAATAATAAAGCAATTAAATCCATTAGAATATGATGATTTAGAATGTATTGGATATAATTAATTATATCTAAAAGAAAATGAATTCCCCAAAAATTTTCTCATTATTATTTCATTAGGAAGAATTCCAGTTTATGTAACTCAATTTGATGTGCTATTTTAATGAATTGACAATAATAGAAGCAGAATTAATTTCCAAATATCAAGAACATTTGCCACAATGTGATGCATCAAACAAGATAAACTTATCTATTTCCATTTGGATTATTCATCAATTTGTTCTGCAGTTTGGCTATTCAAGGGAATTATCAATAGAAAACATTAGTTTTTGCCAACATATCAGAAAAATTATCAGCAATGCAATAATTCTATTCGGTAATTCTATTTACAAAAACTAGTATCCAAGTGAATCCATAACCTTGGAAAGAAATAAATTCGAAATAGGAAACCTATTTTCAAAATATGTTAAACAATGGCGATTTTTGTCATTGAATCTGAATTATTCAAGTCTTCATTGTCCACTTCAGACAAATGAAATATTACTGCAAAATAAACTTCAATTCACTTTGGAAATTTATGACATGTTAAAACAATTAATTTACAAGATATACTGATTGCACAATATTCTCAAAAAAATCGGAGATGTCAATTGAGAATTATAACATATGAAAGAAGTTAGTGATTTGAATACACATGAAATGATTAAACAACCAAAAAAACTTGGTCCAGATGGTTTTTTAATCATTGACGACATGAAATAACTCAAGAAAAAAAGATATGAAACCTGCGATGAGATAAGAATAAATGAAGATAAACTGAAAAACCAACTTAATATTGTCTCACCTTCAGCTCCACAATTTCTTCCTCTTCGGCACTAATTGGATTAGTAAAAGGGCAAATAAACTCGATCAAATGCGGTTCCAAGCCAGTGCTGTCCCCACAAGCTTTCGGGTCCAAATCTTGCGATTCCCCTTGAGCTAAATGAACAGCTATCTCATAAGTAGATTTAGCTCTGTCCTTTGCACTCGTGAAGTCATTTCCTTCATATCCTAATAGAATTTTTGCCATCATTCTCAAAGTGAAGGCTTTAGTGGTATTTCCACATTTAGCTGAGGATATCTCATATCCATTAGCAAAGCCTTTTACAACGTTGTTGAAACGCTCAAGAAGAGTGTAACGTCGTAGCGCTTCCAAGAGCATGCCAGGAGCAGCTTTCCTGGTTTCGTGATAGATCAAAATGATGCCATCAGTAGCATCTCCGCGGTTTTCTTCCAACCATTGTAGGAAATCAGTCAGTGCGGATATCTCACTCTTTGTCTTGATGAATGTATTGGTTTTAACATCCCTCAGCATTCTATATTTACCTGAATTGACAACACGAAGGGCATGCTTTCGTACATAGGGTGGGTTGATATCAGCATAAGGCATTATATACTGTGAGAATTGTGATTTTGGTGTATATGCGGCGATTTGACATATTTCGTCAATTAGCCTTCGTCCAGTAGTGTCAATTTCCCAACCTACCAAGCGATATTTACCACTGGGGACTCCCCTGGCAGGCTTATCAGGCATAAAGGAAAAAGGTGCGTCATTTCCTGAAACCGATTCTTCGTTTTGTACCATTGTATCTGAAACAAAAAAATCTAATCTAATCTAATGTCTAAACATTAAACACGTGGCGTAAAAAATTGTCAAAAACACCCCGCCCTTGAATCGAATTTTTCGCGAATATTTTACTCTATTTCAATCCACTCACCACAATCAAATTTAAATTTTTAATTATAAAAATGAAAATTAGGTACTTGCGTAATAACTATACTACGAAAACGATACTAGTTAGACATTAAAATTCACTCTGAGAAAATTGGGAAAAGTGGATGCATTTTGGAAGCTAATTAGAGTGGGAAATTCGCGCTTGCGCATTTCTTCTTTAATGTTTCAAGAAAATTCCCTACCTTATCTAAATTATTAGAATAATCTTCAACACTTTTTACTTATTACGCGTAATTCAGAAATAAATGAATTTTATTATCTGGAAACAAAAGTGCGACGGTCTGCTTGGATCTTTCCAAAAACTTGAATGAACTAGGAGCTGGCCAAAACAATATTTACATGATTACATTTCAATTAAAGATAATGAGATTCCAATCATCTAGAGATACCAGTGACGCATTTTTCTGATAATCTCGATAGAATATTAATTTCCTCCAAATACGAATGTAACCTATTAGAGGCCATCACCCGAAGTTGGAATATTTTCATTCATTTCGATGAAACAATGGACAATTTTGTGATCCCATTAATTAGTAAACAAAAACATATGATAGCTGTCAAAATAGAAACATAACCTAAAATTCTTTAATTATTCATAATAAATATCCCTACCTTTATCCCTACTTTTCAGTTGAGGTGGACTGTGGACAATCATTCTCCTTCTCAACTGGTATATCTCCAGCCAAAGTTCAACCCATTAATTATTTATTTACTGGAAAATTGAACTTTCCATTAATTAAAGTTCTGAAACTCCTGAAAATGAGTGAATTACGATTCGATGATAGGGTTGTTGTGGTGACTGGAGCTGGAGCAGGCTTAGGGAGAGCCTATGCCCATCTTTTTGCTTCCAGGGGAGCAAAGGTTGTTGTTAATGATCTTGGAGGAGGTAGACATGGGGATGGTAGTTCATCAAAGGCTGCAGATACTGTTGTTGAAGAAATAAAAGCCAAAGGTAAAAACTTAGGTCTCGTTTGGTATTTTTCTGAATATATTTAAATTATTCATGGAACAATCTTGATTTCTGTTCACCTATTCTTAATAATAAAATACTTGCCTTTCAAAACCCACTGTAGTGGATTTACTTAGGAGTATTCAGATTCAAGGTATAGAATCTTTTCTAGTTTTTGAGGAAAAAGTTTCACGGGAAAATTTCTCAAAACTTGTGGGTATTAAACCTCATTTTAGGTATTTAATGAATGCTATTCCAGTGTGAATTAATTACTGTGTTTTCCATTGAAGTCATGCAAATGTTGCCTTGTTTTTGCTTTTCCATCACAATTAAAATACTCATTTACTGGTAACTGGTCCCTTTCAATTGAAGATAAAACTCTTTATTGGAGGTGAGGCAAAAATTCAGTTATTATTCTAACTGAATTTTTTTAAGGTGGAGTTGCAGTTGCAGACTATAATTCAGTTGTGGAAGGTGATAAAATCATAAAAACAGCTTTAGATAACTTTGGACGTATTGATATCCTCATAAACAATGCAGGAATACTTAGGGATAAGAGTTTTGCTAGGATATCTGATCAAGACTGGGGTAAGCAATATGGATATGCATACTACATCTCACATAATATGAAGATTAAGGAAATTATACATATTTATATTAGAATAAAATCGTTATGAGAAAAGTCTATAAACTATTTAGACCAATCTGATCTTAAAAACCAACTGAAAGTGTGGTGTTTTTGGAACATAGTTGATTTTCTTCAGATTATTGAACCAATTGCCTTTGTAGATCTTGTTCATCAAGTCCACCTCAAAGGAAGTTTCAAGACTACACAAGCAGCATTTCCTATATTCAAGAAGCAGAATTTTGGCAGAATCATAATGACAGCTTCCAATTCTGGAATTTATGGTAAATAGACCAATCCAACAAAACAGCTGATCACCTTTTTTCAAGATGGCTGCTGGAAGAAACAAATAACAAACATTTCTGTTATAGTGTTTCTCTATTATAACTATCATTTTACATGGCATAATTGAAGACATTGAAGTTGAAAATTGAGAAACCAACGGAAACTACCCTGAAACACGTACCTCGTAACTGAATATCCTCGGTTTGTTATTTGTTTCTTCCAGCAGCCATTTTGAAAAAGCTGATCGTGACAGATCGTTGGATTGGTCTATTAATAAGTTTAGCAATAAACAAACTTATTGATAAATCTGATAACATTGAATAGGTAATTTTGGCCAAGCTAATTATTCAGCTGCTAAAATGGGACTGATTGGTTTGGCCAATACAATAGCTATTGAAGGAAAAAGAAGTAACATCCATTGTAATGTTATCATACCTACTGCTGCCAGTAGACTTACAGAGGATATTTTACCTCCAGACATTTTTGCTGAGTTGAAACCAGAACTCATAGCACCAGTGGTGGTAAGATTCGTTTTTAATTTACATTCTGTTTGAAATAAATAACATTTTCTTGTCGCTTCATTTCAATCTTATTGGGTTGATTCAATTGTGAAAGAGTATGAAATAATAAAGGTTTGAATAACAATATTAAACCATGAAATCTGAAAGATAGAATTGAAAACAATAGCTGTCTGATGAAATCTGAACTCATACCTTCGGAGATTTGGATAGTGACTTTCTTGAAGGTGGGAAAGTCTCACTAGAAACTTCTTAAATATACATATAGATGTCACTATATTGGAGATTCAGATTATCGGTAATTCGTAATTCACTGA
The DNA here is from genome assembly GCA_910592335.1 of Adalia bipunctata. NCBI lineage: Eukaryota > Metazoa > Arthropoda > Insecta > Coleoptera > Coccinellidae > Adalia > Adalia bipunctata. The sequence continues at coordinate 63,498,150 of OU342949.1, forward strand.
TAGATGGTGGTAGAGTTAATCAACATAACAGTGACACTCTGTATTATACAAAATTGTTATGATTGTATTATTTGATTTTTAGGCATATCTCTGTCATGAAAGCTGCAAGGATACAGGCCTATACATCGATTCAGCAGCAGGGTGGGCAGGGAAATACGAGATCGTAAGATCGAAGGGGTCACTGTTGAGAAACAGCAAAAATGAGGGAGTGTCTATCGAAAACGTCAAGAACGTTTGGGAAAAGGTGAAAAACATGGACGGCGGGAGTAGATTGAGCAGTATAGAAGAAGCAACTGGATCTTTGTTAACGGCTCTCGAAGAAATGGATGGTGGAGCAACAAGTTCCAGTGAAAAACCCTCTGAGGGAGATATCTACAAATATAATTCTAGGGATGTTATCATTTACGCCTTAGGAGGTTAGGTTTAGTGGATGATTTTTTGGCAGGTTCATGATCCAAATATTTTTTCAGTTGGTACCTCTTTGAAAAACGAAGGAGAACTGAAGTACATCTACGAAAATCATGAAGAATTCACAGCTCTTCCATCGTTCTTCGTTCTGCCTGCTATGCAAGCCATGTTCATGTCAGATTTTCTGGAAAAGGCGGTTCCCGGTCGCACTGTGAATTTGAGTCAAGTTCTGCACGGCGAACAATACATAGAAATTCTCGGCGATCTGCCAACAGAGGGCAGTCTTGTCTCTAAGGTTTCGGTAGCTGAAGTCATGGACAAAGGTTCTGGTGCTGCTGTTGTTGTAAACGGTTCGTTTACATTTCAAAAGGTTTTCTTTCTTCTAAATTTCCGATTTTAGTTGATTCCTACGCTCCGAATGGCGACTTGGTTCTGCGCAACCAATCGGTTGTCTTTTGCGTCGGTGCTGGAGGTTTTGGTGGACCTCGTACTGGCAGTAAAGCTGTACAGTGTGTGAAAAGGCCTGACAGAAATCCAGATGAGAGCGTTAGTCAACAAACGGGAGTTGATCAAGCTGCCTTATACAGACTGAGCGGTGATCTGAATCCTTTGCATATCGATCCTAATATGGCTGTTATAAGTGGCTTCAAAACACCGATTTTACATGGATTAGCAACATTTGGGTATTCCGTAAGAATGATATTGGCCGTTTACGCCAATAATGACTGCAAATTATTCAAGGCTTGTAAGGTACGGAAGGAAAAAATTAGCTTTCTGCATGCTTGCAGAAATTGGTAACATTGGTTTTTCAATCTGAGTTTTGTAGGCGCGTTTTGTGAAACCTGTTCTGCCTGGACAAACTCTGAAAGTTGATATGTGGAAAGAAGACTGCAGAATCTATTTTGAAACATCCATAGTGGAAACAAATACAGTTGTCATTGGCGGTAAGTGAAATGTTTGATAAAATATTCACATGAATCAGTATTTTTGAATAATAGTTATAAAAGGGAAGACTCGAAGTTGGGTGCTTGTTCTACTGCAAAAAGTTTGAATGTGAAAGATTGAATAAGAAGAAACTCAGTCACTTGATGCAATTCTCTTCATATTTACGAAAATATTTTCTGTTTTATGTGGGCTTCCATTGTCTGAAACTTTTCACGTTTGTATTGTCTGATAAACTGTCTGCAGCTTAATTTAGGTTAATTTCTGGGCCTATAACCATTTTTAGCATAACTGAATACCAGATTCGAGCAAAGACTACTTTGATTCGACACTCGACAATCTATGAAATTCAATGTGAATTTCAAATAATTTCATGCGCGTTTTATTCTATGATAGGATCATAGAAGATAGAAGGTTAGGTGACGTGTATTGTAGGTCAAATTTGATCCATTAGAAAATGGATTGACATTCTGGAATTTGATCCTTTGAATCCATTATCTGATAGATTAATGTAATTCATTTTATTCTAATAATTTGCAGATCTTTGTGGTATGTAGTCGCCAAATAATGAACTGAAATTTAGATTAAAATCGTCCAATTCCATTTACTAAATCTACATAAAGAAATTTTGTTTCTTCACTTTCTCTTAGAAAGTTTTGGTCTATTGGAGACTTTCCACTTACTCCACAGCAGTAATTACAGATATTTCTATTGATTTTTACAGGAGCATACGTAGACTTGAAATCAATAAATATGCAGCCAAAAGCTAACACATCATCCTCCGATTTACAAAGCGATGCCATTTTCGAGTTTATAATTGATCAAGTGAAAGCTGATCCAGGAAAAGCGAAAACGGTTGGAGGTGTATTTTTGTACAATATTACCAAAGATGGAAAGCAGGTCAAGCAATGGAGTGAGTTAACAAGTTTATTGAACTGATAACGATATCAAAGTTCAAGTAACCTTGAACCTTATGTTTATTTCAAATAATTTTTCATGACTTGGATATTTATTATTGCTTTTATCTAGCTATGGACCTCAAAAACGCCTCAGTTTATGAAGGAGCTCCCAAGGATGTGAAACCAAACACAACTTTAACAATTGCAGACGACGATTTCATGTTACTGGCTCAAGGAAAACTCAACCCACAAGTTGCATTTATGAAGGGAAAACTTAAAATTCAAGGAAACATTATGCTGGCCCAGAAGTTAGCACCAATTCTCAAGGCTAATGCTAAGCTTTAAATTAATAGGCTGTAAACAATTGATTGTTTTTTAATTCCCCAGATTTTTTACTGTTGGTATAATTGTTATGATTTGTTAGGTGTATGGTATGAAGGAATTTTATATAAAAATATTGAATGCATTCTTCTATTTTTTCCATTTTCTTGCCTTAGTTAAGGACTGATTATGGATAAGTGTTCATTCCCATTATAATAATTGAGGTATTAAAACGTGCACGAAAATCTGGCTTTTCATTTTGGAACATGCAGAAGGAATTTAATACAGAGAGAAAATATTTTTTAATTATTTTGAGTATGTACTTACATCAAGCTTTCCATGTCAATCTGACTCTACACAGGCGTCAGGACAACTTCTGCTGGCGAAGGAGGATTTTCAATTTTAACTGTGTATTATAGAAAAAAGCCTTAAGGTTTTGAAATGAAATAGCTATTTAAATGCTGTAGGGGAATATCCGATATTCAGGCCGACTGTTGCCCTCGAAACATCATGAAAACGTTTTAGACCTTTGTATTAAAAATATGATTCTATTTTTTACAAAATTCTTAAACTTACAAAAATAATCCTATTCATAAATCACAAACTTTTTATACACTTGCATAACATGATGATTATTCTCCAAACATAATGAACAAAATATGTGGTATCTCAAGAACTACTCTTTAGGGTCCCCAATACCGTCAGGATAGATGGCAAACATGGCTTCCGATTCTGGCAGACATGGAGAATCGTAAATTTTACACATTCTCGTTTCGCCTCTGCCTTTTCTGAGGTACAACCTGGTGGTTGAAGCGTGAGCCATAATGTTGCCCCCAATTGGTTTTTTAGGATCAGCATTCATCATTGCCATTCCGTCAACTTGCGCTACTACTTGATTTGTTATAACTACGGCTACTCCAAACTGTAAATATGGTTCTACTGTCAGAATACTATGAAACAGTTATGGAGACATCCAAACTCGATGCGGACTAATTTCTTTATGAGATCATGTTCGAACAGAAACACTTTTTTTTATTTTAAGATCAAAACAAAACTGTTTGAGCATTGAAGCCATACTGAATAAATTATTTAAGTACATACCTCATCTGCTAACCTCAGTAACATCCTTAAAAACCTAGCCAAATGCATTTGTCTAGCTGATAATTCTCCTCTTCCGGAATAATCTGTTCTATATAAAGCCATAGCATTGTCAACAATTAATAAAGCATACCTGAAATCAGAGATCAAATAAGGACCTTCATTCCCACAAAAATCACATTCATACCTTGATTCAACCATCATAGCAGCTGCTTGAATTAATAATTGGGTTTGGTGGTCAGTGTTGTAACATCTTGCATAAGATATATTGTCTAGCACCTCCTGAGGATTCAGCTTATATCGTTCAGCAATAGCTGGTAATCGCTCAGGCCTAAATGTTCCTTCAGTATCAATGAAGAGGCATTTTCCTTCACCTCCTCCACTTTCGATCGGCAACTGGAATATTCAATATAAAAATTACCAATAACAAAGAAAATGAAATTGATATACCTACTTGACAAGTAACAGCTAGTGTGTGACACAACTGTGTTTTTCCTGTTCTAAATTCACCAAATAATTCAGTTATTGATCCAGTTTCAATGCCTCCTCCAAGAAGCTTATCTAACCCTTTTGAACCTGTAGTAAGTGACACGATTTCTGAACGTTTTTGATGAAATTCTGCTGCAGTTGTGAATCCCATAGGCACTAATTTTGCAGCTTCGGTAAGCAACTTTTCGACTTTATTTTCAGACAATCCTTTGATACCAAGGAGGTATTTCTTAGGGGAGAATGCAATAGCTTCGATTGTGTGAAAACCTGCTTCTTCCAATCTTTGTATATCTCCTGACGATATTCCATTACCCTGTAATACCAATTTGTATTTTGTGTAGATTTAGTGGAGTGAGGTTTCGAGTCATTTTACCTCCAATTTAGATATAGGAAGAGGTCCACATTCATCATCTTGTTCCTCGATTGTAGCTGTGGATGCCATACTCACTGCCATTGTGAATTTGAGGAAATTAGCTTGATTCGATTTTATTCTTAAAAATAATTGTTCAAAACTTTCAAAATATAATTCCACCAAAAAAATATTTGTATTTTGAAAACTTTTCTATGGGTTTGGACTGTTTCATAGAGCACCATTATACTTCACCACAAGTCCACAAATCCAAAACAAAAGTACCAAAATGGAAATGATCTTGAAATTCTCCGAAATTATCGCGATTTACAATGTGATGAAAAAGTTTGTTGTAGTGTTGATACGATTTAGTTAAATTACTTTCTTTTCATTTGGGCAAAGAGTTTTCTGTGATTCTAGCCACAGAACACATATATAAGCCAAATAATACCATTGACTTAGAATTTAGAATATTCTACATAATACGGAAATCTGTGTAAATAACCTATCAGAATCAGTCAAAAAAATATTTTGCGTTTGCATTAATTTGATTTGAATCCATAAAGGAAATAACGCATTAATGTCATATGCTCTGAATCAGAAAGTATTCACTCCTGTTCCTCCTGATAAGGGAAGTTTTCCACTCGATCATTATGGAGTTTGCAAAAAATTGATGGTCCAGTATATGAGGTGTCTCAGGGAAAACGGTAACGATAATGCACACTGTAGAGAAAGTGCCAAGGATTATTTAGATTGTCGTATGCGCAATGATTTGATGGCAAAAGAAGATTGGTCAAAATTGGGTTTTCAAGATTCGACAAATGAGGAAAAACATTCATAATGGTTAACGTATTGTTAGGCTGCACCGGCAGTGTTGCTACTATTAAATTACCACAGTTATTACAAGGAATTCTAGAAAATACTGGAACAGGTGTGAATGTGAACGTCGTTCTTACTGAACATAGTCAACATTTCATTGATTCCACTTCCTTACCTACTGAGAATGTAAAAGTTTTTACTGATAAGGATGAATGGTCTTCCTGGGTTAAACGTGGTGACCCAGTTCTGCATATAGAACTGGTGAAGTGGGCTGATGTATTTCTTATAGCACCCCTGAGTGCTAATTCACTTGCCAAATTGGCTAATGTAAGCATACTTTATCAAATCTGTAAATTTGTATCGATCGTAATCTTATACCACTTCTAGGGTTTATGTGACAATCTTTTGACCTGTATAGCAAGAGCATGGGATGTGAATAAACCTCTCATATTTTGTCCAGCAATGAATACTAAGATGTATGAACATGTTTTAACCAAGGAGCACATCGATAAACTGTTATCGTGGGGCTATAAGTGTATTCCTGTGATTGAAAAAACTCTAATGTGTGGTGACACTGGTTTAGGTGCAATGGCTGAAGTAGAAACCATTATTGAATATTTGAAAAATGAAATGCAAAAAAAAATTGAATAAAAATTAATCTCCGAAAAAAATTTCTTTTCCTTGAGAACAAGCACCCCAAAGGGTTCTAAAAAAATAAGATGAATGGGATGGGAGTCAATAAGTTGTTGGATCATAGTTTTATAGAAATTCATTTCATCGTTTGTATAAAATATTTTATTAAAATTTCAGAGATACAAGAACTTGAATAATTCGTAAATTAGCTGCAAAAATAAATAATGTTTTGGTTTTGCTTAAAATAGTTTCAAAGTTCTATATAAAAGTGCCTTTTCAAAAAATTCTCCAACAAAGTACATATTAACATAAAGTTTCAATTAGATATAACGATTAATATAAAAGTATGAAAGCTATTAATAACCGTCCAGTCGAAAGTATCACTGGGAATGTAAATGTTTCAATTCAAAACTGCAATCAGTATTTGGTTTGCTGGTAATAAGGTGATGAAGATTTAACTCAGTCTTAACAAGAATAAAGGACTGAAGCCATTATAAAAACACTCCACAGCATCATTGCATAGTAACAGCTCTCAGATTCTAGGAGTTTTATCTTGAATTCATTAAATTAAATACAATTTCAACAAAACCTTCTAGATAGAATAATAAACAGAATATCAGTATTATATTATCAATAAAATGTACAATGGATTTCTCAACATTTTGATTTCTAACCTAATTTACTCATAATGCAAGTCTCAGCTTGTTTCCGCTACAAATATTTCGATATTCTGTTGAAGTTGATTGCATTTAGTTTTCATCGCTTTTCTTCGTTCTACTATCAGTCGTTTTCTTTCAGCTTCTCTCTCCAATCTCTGTTTCTGTGCTTCTTCATTATTCGCTTTACTTTTTATTGGGCGATTAATGATTTTTTTGGGTTTTGTACCATTCATTACAGATCTTGGTTGTTTAACAGGTTCAATCTATCAAAAAAATTACATAATTCAGAGTAAAATAAAAATGCTAGTGATTTTTGTCCCACCTCTTTCCAATCATTCTCCTTGAGTTTTGCTATATCTTCGAATATAGAATCAACTTGGTTTACTTGCAGCATAACCATGTCCCAAAATCCTTGTAGATCTTCATTTGTTGTTGGAAAAGCTTCTCCTTCAATCTGAAACACAAAAAATGTGCCGAATGAAAGTGAGTAAGATTCACGAGTGGAATTTCATTGGAGTTGAAGATCATGTGACTTCCTACCTGAGTGATGTTATTAGTGCACAAGCCTTTGAACTGTTGCATTTTCTGAGACACAAGAAGTTTTGCCTTGCCTGAGGCTGATCTTATATAACCAATTGCATCTTCTGACAGGTCTGGATTCTTATCAAGCTCTGCTTCACATTCCTCTGCCATTTTTAACAATCTGGTCGCTTCTTTCTCGATGATCTTCAGAAAATAGTGGCCATCTTTGACTTCTGATGGGAGAAATAAGTAATATTTCACTTTACTTAAAAAAACGTCGAAGATTTTAGGTGTTAGCAAGTCAATAACAGGCCTCAAAAGTCCAGTTATTATGAAATAATCAGTGGTTAGATTCATCTCGAGACAGATCCTTGTTCAAAGTCAATAATTTTGTCTGAATAAATTGTAAACATTGCTTGGATGAAATATGAAATGATGTTAGATCATGAAAAAATTGTGACGAAATGACAATCACATGCTTTGACAACGAAAGTCAAACACAAACCTGATGATTATTATTGTACTTTTGTCAGATACCAATAATAGATCAGACCGAAGAGATAAGAGTTTGAATTATCAGTTTTTTATCAAGCAATTTGGGATCTTGAAGATTTACAAGTAGATATTTCATTGCCTTGGCAAAACAACCTATAAGCAATCACATTGAAATTTGTGCAAAAAAATTGGGTAATGATAAAGATAAAGGCAACTTTGTTCTCAGATTTCCAAGATCATAGAGGGATCATCTTTTTGAAGCAACATCTGATGTAAAGTATTAAAATTCTCTCCCAAACAAAAAACCTTTTTCCTGGTAATTTCATAACTACGGATTCGATCGTGATGAAATTCTGCATTTAGATGAAGAATGGCGTATCCAAGCTGCATGCGGAGTTTTATCCAGATCTAAAAAGCGAATTATCTAAAGGGTGAATTAACGAGCGCTCAAAAGCTCATGGCTTCACGCTTTAAGTGACCAATTTTTCATATATTGTAATCACATGATCTTCGAGAAATCCAAACACTTAAAAGAATTTATTATACATCTTATGACCAAGTTTGAACACTACCAGATATGGTGTTTTTGTAATAATAGAAAAAAAAACTTCGAAAATCGAACTTTTTTTGCCCACGACTGCACAGAATTGAATTTGATCACGAATTCTTGTTTATCGGTGAGACCATTTTCAGCTCTAAAATCCTCAGTTAAGGTTCTATGCTCTCAATAAAACCATAAACGATAAAATGTCTTCCTGTCTGATATTTGAATTACTCTATGCTCACCTTCACGCTCTGCAACCGAATCGTCTTGAATTTCTATGACTTCAATCTCTGTGGTCTTTCCGTTCTCTGCGGAATGGCCGTTAATTTCAACTTCGTCTTTCAAAACTGGAACAGTATTGCTTTTTTGCATTCCAGGCTCGCTGACCTTCCTAGGACTTATGATAGGTAGCTGGGCACGGAATTCCGGTCTCAAATGCCTCATTACCGGCAGTACGGGCGTACTCATACTCTGTTTCATATAAGAGCCCTCATCTGTGGTTCCCGGCAAAAGTTTGTCAGACATAGAAACTGAATGTTGGTTTTTCGACGCTGCAACTTTATTTTCGGCATCGGATTCAGAAACGCGACTCTTTTGTCGTTTTTTCACGAAAAATCCTTGAGCAAGGGCGCCAGGCCCATACAGTCTTTCTACCCTCTGTTGAATAACAGATTTGGTTTCTTGAGTTTTAGTAGTTTCTGTATTAATGTTAGATTCATATGTTTGCGTTCGTATCACCTCCTTTATCACCTTACTGTCGAAAGAACTAATGTACTTTTCGTTTATAGAATTGCGAGTATTCTCGTAGCACGCGTCAACGGTGTCTTTAGAGATGAATTTTGAGGAAAATCTGGTTTCTTTCGCACAGTAAGATTCTATATTGGACGTGGTGTAAAATTCTTGATCAGTCATTTTTGAGCCTGTCACTTTCGATCTGTTAGGTAAGGGGACCAAATTCGGGGGCGAAAGCAAATTATTTAATACCGAGTACGGTGGTGTCAGATTACTTGAGTCAGGACGTTGAGGCGAAGCATCTCTAGATTTTGACAATCTGACGGAATCGTAATTGGTTATGGTCGAGTATCCGTTTACAGTACAAGCTAAGCTCAAATATGAAGGCAAGTGAGGTTCTGGAGTGTTTGATAGTAAGCTGGCACTTAGGAGCGTCCCTGTAGAAGATTTTTCCGACCAATCTGAAACAGAAAAATTAATCAATACAGGAAATATGGATACCATTGCAAAATTGCTGAAAATGAGAAGTTGGCGAGTGAATATCATTTTCCTTATGGAGTGTCATAGAATAATTATTTTATGTCCACAAAACTTATTTTGCAATATCAATCAGTACACGCCCTCTAGAAATATTTGGTAAAAACTCTTATGAATTTATACCTGAATCATATTAATCGAAGTATTTTCTTGAAATTAATATTATCTTCCTTAATTTCTGATGGAACTTTCCGACCAATGTTCCCAGCATAAAAAATCTCCTCAAGAAAACATACCTATACAGAACAAAACACTCAAATCGTTATCGGTTATGCGTATGAAAATCAATTATTAATTCCAAATCATAATTGATATAGATTGAGAAAACTCACAATTGAAATTTGCAAATATAACGTTTTTTAACACCTACACATACACCTCGTTAATATTTTCAAACAAATCGCCTACTCCATAATCATTTGAGAAATTGGATCAAGTTGCACACCCAAGGTTCGAATGAGATTTATGTATTCGAACGCTGTAGGAAGCTCGAATTTCTAAATGAGATGGTAAGAAAGTACGAAAACATTTCGATAGATTATTTCGAATTGGGTGCATTAAAAAAAGGTGGTAGACTTTTGACAGTAATTAAGATTGTATCATACCCGCTATCATTTTTCCTTTAGTTCTTTCACTATTTCCTCTTTGGTTCTTTCATGGTTATCGAGTACATTTCATAAAATTATGTGGTACATAATTCTATACATTTGCATCTATGCGCTATTAGATCATAGATGAAAAGAATCAATTGGATTCTTATGCATCTTTTATACCATAGACTAAATTGACAATGAATATTCAATTATCCTTTCACGTTGCAATGAATCTTCGTCGATGAAACATTATCGCGATATCTAGCCCTAGAGGCTTGAACCGATAAGCGGGTAGGGATTAATGTTCATCTGAGCATTAACGAATAATCGTATTGTATGAATAAATCGCTGGAGTGAAACAGTAACTGTATACAGCCAAGTCAACACAGAATATTGAACTTTTCACTATCGACGATGATACTAGAAACGTGCAGAAGCGGATCCACTCATGCATGTTTGAAAGATTCAAATAAACTTCCTTTTAAACTGACGTTTATCTTGATTCACGAATCACAAGAATTACTGTTTCGAAATGTTAAGTATTTATCCAGATCATTTCTGACTGATATTCTATGCTTTTTGCACAGAGACAGACAACCATGCACAGAAAGAGATGAGCTCCTCGCGGAGTTCTGCAGAGGCAATTTGGTTCTGGTGTTCTGTAAACAAACATTTTCGGGATGCCTGTTTCATCAATTTGGTTACGTTTGAGTGACAAGAATGATACGGATGCCATATGTTCATCAGGTCTGGAACACAGATTCGACGCTACACACCTGGCACTAGATGACAAACGTTTCTTCTTTTATTTTACTACGTCCTTCTACCATTCAAATTATGAAAGGAATATATCAGTATGCGAGGCGCCTAAATTCACCTTAGCACAATGATACAACAAAAACAAACCATTAAATAAAACTGAAATGAAATACCAGACGCACATGCTGTCATCGCATCTGTACTAATCTACAGAAAAAATAGAGATCATAGAACTGAGATACACATGCTCTCATTTCTTGAACTAAGCTACAGAAAAAGAAGAGATCATAGAAAAAACTAAGCAGACACCCAGAAAGCATAATTTCTACCTGCATTTTCTACCGATGCCTCCATGTCTATCGAGCAAGACCCAATGGAGTCCACAGACTTATCCATCCCAGCTTCTGGGCTTATGTCATCGGGATTTTGATGTTCGAAGGAGCTGGCAGCAGTGCTACCAGGGGTGGGAGTCGCCGAACCCGAAGAACATGGCGATTCTTGACCGTCGTCAACGACTCTGGCAGTCGGGGTTTTCTTCAGGGGAACATCTTGGTCCCTCTTTTTTACCGAAGATTTTTTGCGTAATAGCGATCGCCTCTTGGTGACGCTATTACGTCTCGAAAGGGGCGAATCGGGCAGGGAGGGGTTAAGGGGGAGGGAGCAGGGTCGGCGAGCTGGCACTGGAGACGTCGGTATCCTGGTGACTCCAAGAAGTAGCACCGACGAACAATCTTGAGGAAGGTCACTATCACCAAATACAGATGTTAGACTTAGATCAACATTAAGGTGTTAGTGAAGGAAATACAAGCATGTTCAAGCTGTGCGAAAAAGAAAAAGTGAAAAGAAGTTGGAAACATACAAAGAAATGGAAACGAAAGAAAAGCATGAAAACGAAGAAAACAAAATATAGATATACGAATTTTGTTTAATTAAGAGCTCCTTGCCCTATCCTTGGTAATTAGAAACTGTCATTGTTTTCTGTGGTCGTAAAAAAGAAATCTTGTTCTTCTTGATTTCAATGTCTTTCTATTAGAAGAAAGTTAGCAAGAGGTGAATAACTCTAATGCCAATCTAAACTGCGAAAGATCTATTTCGAACGATGAATCCACATTTTCTAAAAATAATCAGTGTCACCAGCACGAGATCCATCGTTCACACGTTTAATACGCTCAACGACAATAAATTGGAGACAGCTCATACTATGATCAAATTCAATTTTTTCTCCATATACCTAAAACTGCGCCTGCTATGCAGAATCACAGAGTGCACCCGGTTCTTTCGTAAGAATTGGTACGCAAGCCTCAACCTAGGAGCATAGACATGCTCCTAGCCTCAACTGGAGATTCAAAAATTGCAGAAAACGTAGGGGTCATGTATATTTCGAGAATCGAGAATGAAAATATGAAACTGAAATATTTTCAATGCAGTTCCCAAATATGAAAAGGAATTAATAACCATATGCAAGACACGAAGAAAATAAATAACACTCTTGTCTACATGAACCTAGAACAAGCGCGCAAAAAGACTCAGCACTGAATCTGAAGTAAAATTTGAATTACTCAATGATCCAACCGAATCAACAGAATTCTATGACTTCAATATTTGTGATCTTTCGTTCTATGCGAAATAGCGGTATTCACAAATTATGACTGATTTTTTTAGTTATTTCAAATATTTGAATTCATTCTGGTGAACGTGTTGTGTTTTTGGTGGAAAGTACTTTCAAGCAATGATTTGTGTTTATATTCTTGACATTTTGATTCAGCTCTGAGGAAAATTTCATTCTGTGGTCATGTCATAATTGACCTTGGAAGATCAGCTGTTTATATACTCCATTCACTTTTATAAAGTATCGCGGTTAGCCATGATTTAGGTTTTTCAAATTTTCATTTTCAAAATATACGCGTGAAAATGTGTCAGAATTTCATGGCAAACCGCGATACTTTATAAAAGTGAATGGAGTATATCAATCAAATCGACAACGGAAAAACACTGAAATGACATTGCGGCGCCGCCATGAAACATTTCTAATTTTTCGATTTGGTCGAATGTCATTGCATTCAAAAATTGAGGAGTGCATACACCATGTGTTTAGACATCTTACACTAAATCTACAGTAAAATTTGAATTACTCTATGCTGCAACCGAATCGTCAGAATTTCTATGACTTCAATATTTGTGATCTTTCCGTTCTATGCTCCTATGTTTAAACTTCGTCTTTTAAGGCTGGAATGACATTTGGGCAAATGAAAATGGACCGAAAACGATTACCAAAGTTTGACCATAATTTTGTTCAGCAGTGTATTTCCTAACACGCCGATACGCAAAACAAATTTCAGGTACTTAGGAGTATTACTTACACGCCACCTCATGCTTCGTTCCACTCAAAATGCAGAAGATTAAAGTAAACAATAAAGTTAATTCATTGGTGGTGTTGAAAATTCCCGAGAATAATTTTTTGTAACAATTCTTGAACGACCGAATCGAATTTGGGAAGTAAGCGAAGTGAGACCCCCTTCATTACTACATCCGCATACCTAGTTGAAAAATTACCTGCTTTGTCTACAGGAGATACCAGTAATTCTTCAGCTGCGTATTTTATTTATTTACAAAAGTGTTTCTGTATTCTGACATATTCGACTTATGTGAACAGTTGAATGATTTAAGAAGGCAGGGCTTTCACTTCGCAGACTCACCCTGTATATTCTCGATACTACGCGAAAACGGGCATATTCTCGTAGGCGGCAACACAAGTTAGGCTGCATTATACACACAAAACACACACACATATTGATTATCGGAAGCCTGATTATAGGATCGCTGTTGGCAGAGAAACACTCAAAAAACTTCGGCAAAGAGGAGCAAACCAAAATGACGAACCTCTTGATCCATTTCGTGATGAAGCGGTTCAACCGCAGTCTTTTCCCCATTTTCTAACGGGAGTAGATTAAGTATTTTCGAACGGATTGCAGGAATAGTCAGACTGCTGCACCTCGGCTGCAGCGGCTGGCATGATTCGGGGTTAAGACTGATTTAGAACAGGCATTCGGCAAGGTGCAGGGACGGTATAAAGGACATCTTTGTCTGGGCCGAGAAGAGAGAACAGGAAATGAGATCGGTGCCACCTAGAAGCTTCAAGCACAGGCCTTCAAGTGTCCAGAATCATTATTCAAGTGGGGAATTTCAAGCTATGGATATTTTCTTCATTCAATGAGATCCCAAGAATTTTCTACTTTCAGAACGACCTAAACACTCGTTTTTCGTTTTTGCAGGAAAATTTATTTGCCTTTACGTCCAAACTTTTATTGATGCATAGAAACCCTGGTGTAACGACTCCTAACTAAAAATCGTGACCAAAAACGGCACTCTGCGGGTCCTAGTTCGGAAATAATCCGAAATATTTCGCGGTTGTGGCGCTACTGCGGCAATGGAAAATAGCGCGACCCCTTTCGGGAGAAATGAAAAGTAGGACCCCTGCTCAGATTTTCAAGAAAGTCTTAAACAAAATCTAATCAGTTCCAACACCAGGTATTCTATGCATCTATCTTTTATAGAACGACCATAGAACTTACAGTAACAAGTTCTATGAGAACCACTCATTATCCATATTTATCTATGTATGTATGTGACAGATGACCACAAACTCAAGAATTTGCTAGAAGTTTCAATGTTGTTCTTGTTAGTTGTTTCGAAAACTGAGACGGATTTAGTCTAAAAAACGTTGACAAAGATATAATATATTCAATAATACGTTGTTATTGTTTTGCGAAAGGAGAACTAAAGATTATTGAAATTACCAAGAAGTTCCATATTCCATTGCATTTACAAAACTATATTCCACTTTATTTCGGATAATTTGAAAGGGATTTGAATTCAATTAGGTCTGACTGAGTATCTTTTGCCAAATCTTTCTTTATCAACATACGAAGGCTAAATGCTAAGGAAAATTTTCACCAAATCCCATTTTCATCACCAGTTCCTGTGTTAGAAATAAATGACGGATCAACATCAATTATCGTAACTGAGAAAAAAAGTTTCACCTCGAGCAGGACCAGAAGCAGAACCTGCGCCCCCTGATTTTGGGTCAAGTGCTCCCACCTCTACGCTACGGATTCCAAAATTTTGTCTATACTCCGTTGAATATCCTGCATAGAACTATAACTTCTATGATATCCTGTGAATTTTCATAATCGCAGTCATTATTAATTATGTTGCGATCTGATCAACTGAAGAGATGACTCACGCAGTGCTTCTAATCCAGCCCTGCGAAATTAGCAAGTAGGAATTCCCTACGAAGTGTATTTTTAGCCCCCTAAGTATTCGAATAAACTATTTCAACACGCCGTCGAATTCTGTGCAGATTAATCGGTGACGAAATGGCGTACAGTTGGAAATGACTAGAAGGCTGTTTATTATTTCTATGCGCTATGCCGGTTCTACTACTAACTTCCGCGTGATACTATCGGCCGCAAATGTGCCGTGAAGAATGCGCTTTTGTTACAATGACCTGAACAACGGTTTTAAATTCTTTGTGAGAAGGTGGGGACAATTAAACTGTCGACATAAACCTGTTTGATTAGAAAAAAAGTAATTAAAAATGAAGAAAAACTAAACACTTAAAACAATAACTTCATCACATGCAGATGCTATGGCCAAAGAAGAACTAATTGGAACACAATGCACAGAAATAGTTCAACCAGAAAAACTCATGGAGTAAACAAGAACAATTAAAATAATTAAGGGAAATTAAACCTGCTATCATTGCAAAAATGTAAATTATATCATCAAGTATATTACCATGATTCGAAAACACAATATTGTGGACATTATTCATTTCACCATATTATAAAAAATTGATCATTAGCATTTACTTCTTTTACTAATGTAAAAGAGAGAACTTTTAAATGAAAATCAATCATGTTTTTCAGCAGAGAAAAATTATTGGGATACTGCGTATATGCGAGGTAGAATTAAATGATTGATTGATTTCATTCCATAGAGAAAACGGACATAATTATTCCAATTGCTTGTCGAGTTCACTATTAGACCAAATATTACAATGGGTAAATTTTTCATAATTTATTGTATAGGTAGTAATGATCCCTGCAACCTAATTTTCAGAATGTAAAACATTGTTTACGTGTATCGAAATGCAGAACAATTTATACAAACCTGTGGACACTAAAACAAAATAAGAAATTCGAGAATTGACATTTTCATGATCAGTTCACTGAAAAAGCTTTCGAAGTTATTTGGAACAGGTGTGAATTGTATAAAATATTATAGAATCTTTCCTCTTAAGGAGTTAAGATGCAATCACCGGTTCTATTAATAGTATGTATTGAACTGGGTTAAATTATTTCAAGTATCTTCATATGAAAAGGTTACTAAATGAGAAATTTCCTTCTTGTCTCTTTATACCATAATAATACCTACTTTATGAAGAAATAAACCAACATCCCAATCAAGAATGACTGTCGGAGAGTGTGGGATGCGAAATCTTGACCCCAATTTAGTTTGATATCTCTTGAAAAAAGTCTTCAGGAACAGTTAAAGGGATGCATTTTCTATGAATTGTTGACCTACTCACTGGATGCTCTTTTTGATATCATAAATTTTAAAACTTTATTTTGCCACCACACAATATAAACATTTAAAACACAGATGCGGCTCTTATGCAAAAACTTGATGAAAAGGTGCTAACTGGTTGAAAGGTGATCATGCATCAAACTGTGTGAAGAGGTTACCTCAATTAGCACACCGGAGCAACTACCAGGTCATTCGTATTCTAGCAGAAAAAATGTTAAAGGTCGAACAGAAAGATAGATTAGCAGCGAAAAACTCAATTAAATGCAATTGATACTATCACCCGTTACAGCCGAAAAACATTCAACTTACAATTCTTGTGGACGTTGTTATATCTTTTGATCAACAAAAATGTTTCAATGAAACTCAATTAGATGAAACGAACACAACATTAAACTATAATGCACTTCTAGAACTTAAAATAAAATATTATTTAGATTTCTCGCCATGTCAACCACAATTTCAGAATGATTTCAGATTTGGTACAAATGTCAAAAGAGGACGGTCAAATTTTCACTTGTGCCGTTTTTTAACCTGACATCTGACAGCGCTAGGGAATTTCCTATTTCTATTCTGTCAAACGTCATTCTTATTCTATGACTCCGTATTTCGATTCCTCTGTGGTTGTGGTACGAATTTGAATTATTTGAAATTGAATAAAAAATAAAATTTGTATTTTGAACTTATTGAACCAACTACCATGAATTCTTCCTTCGACCAGGATTCGATTGATTCGAACGAATTCACTTTGCAATCTCAAGATGTCTTCTCTTACTGCCTCAAAGTGTTTCAAAGGTATTTTTGAACATTTTATTTGATGATTTGAACCAAATAATAATTTTTCCTAGCTATGCAAGTTTGTTGAACGAATTCGGCAACACAAATGGAGTTATTGAACATGACATAATACTTCTCAAAATAAATGAGTTATACATAGCAGTTAGAAATATCTTAGATTTTGATGATGGAACCTTTATGGTAAGAAAATAATATAGGATATCCTATAAAGACACATATGTGTCTTTAGTAGCATTTTTTCCGGTTTTAAGGTCCCTTTGTATAGGCTTCTTACATGTATGCAAGAGTTTTCTGACAGCATTGCTAAAAGAAAAGTTCTGGATAATAGCAACAGAACAAAAGTTGAAGCAGGAAAAAAAGAGAATGCATTTTTGGCACCTCATAACACAATGTCAAAACTTCATGAAGCAGTTCAAAACACTGTTGAAACTCCAAGAGTGAATAGTTTGAGTAATTTGGCAGGGCTTGAAGAAATAAAAAAAACTTTGAAAACACTGTTTTTATTACCTATTAAACATCCACAACTTTTTGTGAATAGAAAAATTTCCAATAAATTATTACTCTTTGGACCTCCAGGAACTGGAAAAACTCTGTTAGCTCATGCAATTGCAGCTGAAATTAATGCAGTGTTCCACAATATATCATCCAGTGATATATTGTCTCCTCTTGTAGGAGAAAGCGAAAAGTATAATGGGAAATTTGATTAGAATTGTTGTTAACTCAATTCTTTTCAGGATGATGAAATGCTTGTTTCAACATGCTAAAGCAAAAAATGGTTACACCATACTTTTTATAGACGAGATTGATGCTTTTTGCAGAAAAAGGAATGCTTCCGAACAAGCACATTCAAGAAGGTACTGTCCCAATTTTTTACTTTAAAAAATTCATTTATCTAATAATAAACAAGAAACTAAGGGTTTTTCGCCTACATTCTATTGTTGCTGTCGTTAAATGAATGCTCAATGTCATCATTAAACCTTCAGATTAATAACGGAGATGATGTGCCAAATGAATAGCATTGAAGACTGCCCAAATATCTTTGTCATTGGAGCCACAAACTGCCCTTGGGATTTAGATTCTGCAATTTTGCGAAGATTCAACAAACGCATTTTTGTTCCTCTGCCTGACAAGAACGAAAGGGAGGAACTTTTGAAATTTTTCACTGATCAAGTTAAACTTGAAACATATGACGCTTCCCGATGGAATGAACTTTTAGACATCACTGAAGGCCTTTCCAGTTCCGATCTGGCTAGTCTTGTACAAAACGCCATGGATATTCCCTTGATGGAATTGCAAGAAACTAGAGTGTGGAAAAGGTCGATAGATGATTATTACGAGCCAGCAGATAGGGATGATGACTGCTGTAAGATAATCTGGACAAAGCTTGAAGATCTACCTGAGAATTCAGTCAGAGCTAGAACTTTGAAACTGTCAGATTTGTTTTCTGCAGCCCAGGATTTTAAGCCTACCGTAAGCAAAGAATTAATCCTCCAGTATGATTTTTTCAACAAGAAATGAAAGGATTCAAGATGTTCGTTGATAATAGTATGATCTCAAGACTTTTAATATCATATTGAAGAATGTTTTTGTTGGATATCTTAGATTGAACCGAATGCAGAGTTTATGCTTCCTAATTAATTTCCAAAGGTTGTTGCTGAGTTTGAAATTTTAAATATATACAACCAGCTGTGGTGTTTAGATAAACACTTTATTTAATCACCTGAAAACCCATTTTCAGCATATTAATTTATCTTCAAGTCATACAAGAATGAGATCTTGATAATATCAGAACTGGTAATATGGATTCTGTAGGAGAAAAAAAAAAAGTTTTGAGTAATTGAATATATTTCACATTTTCATAAAAATGTCACTGAAATGGATTAAAATAATCAGCCTTAAATAATGATGTTATAGTGCCAAGGTATGCGTTCAAACACACTATCAAAAAAATAGCACATAAAAAACACAGCCAAAATATATTTTGAGTGATTGTTTAAACCATAAACTTTGTGAAGAATGATAAATAAATTCATAAAAGTGGAAATTTTCGAGGGATTACATAGGTTACATTTTTACATTTGTGTATTCACTTGGAAATTATAATACTTGTACCAATTTTTCCTATTCATCTAATTTAATATTTATCACATGTCCATTAATATTCAACAGGTATATTTCCATTTTCATAAGATTATAAATGAGGGACATCTTCATTAACTAGTTTGGAAAGGCATTTTCACTCTTGCGGATTCTCTGTTAATCATAAACAGATGTGAGATTCTGTATAATGATGGACCACAATTTTTAGTCAGTTTTAGGTGTTAAACGAAAAAGTCTTTGTCTAAAATAACTCCATAAGTTCCTCATGTCATTATAACTAGTTTAATGGGGGAAAAAATTCTTATCTATATTTTTGAGCAACTTAATACTTTAGACTGACAATATGTTTTATTATCATCAACAATTAATATTGCTAAATCAATAATCATCATTTTGTTGAGAGAGTTCTAGGTTTTTTATGGTGGGCAACTAAAATAGTTGTGTTAGGAATTTTTGAACAGCAATCATCTTTATTTTCAACGTCAAAAGCTGCCTCCCAAAAATTCCCGCCCATCTACTTGTTGATTACTCTACAGAAGATTATTGATCAATATCTCTCATGAAGTAGTATGATCTCATATAAAGTTAAAAAAATGTATCTATAATGGCAAATTAAGATGATTCAACATTATGGCCCTGCAAACCAGCTCTTTAGGTTGGATTATCAAGAAAAGTTGTTTTCGAAAAATGGAAAAACTGGAACTATGATTGTTTTGTTGGATATTCCAATCTCTTCACTACGTAAAAAATCATTGATTAACAGTCATCAAGAACTTTCATCAGTTCTTTTCAGAAATTCGAAAGCTCTCACAAAACAATCAATTAGAATTTATCCTAACTTGGTCATAAACAAAAACGTAATAAGGAATTGTACTTCTTTTTCGTGAATAGATTTGATGGAATGTAAAAGTACTCAAACTTGGGAATTCCTCTTCAGTTAACATTTCCGAAACGAAACGAAAATATAGATTGCACTGATATCATTGGCTTTGCATTCACAGCCTAATTAACTTTTCAAAGTAAAAAATTAAAGCTTTCATGTGGCAAAAAAAATAATTTAACAAAGATAAAATTCGAATAATAACAAGACAAATGCAAAGCATTCGAAGCAAATAAACAATAAAAAAACAAGAAAAGCACTGAATAAAAATAAATTCCACAATAGTGATGTGGACCAAAAAAATTTTTAAAATTCAACAAAGATAAAATTTCAACGATAACCAGACGAATGCAAATCATTCAAAATATAAAATATTCTTGATATTTAATAAAAAATCAAAAAAGCACTTTACCTTGTCCAAAAATATGTATGTATTTTGGATACAGTCCGATACCCTATTTCCAACCCACAATCTAAAAGTTGAAGCTTTCGTTTTTAAGTTAGGGAGATTAGGAATAATTTCCGTTGGATCAAATTTTTGTCGAGGGAAAAAAGGATCTTTTTGACCAGATATAAATCAAAGACTGAACCAATTTTGAACGTCATCAACTCAATTTTTAGACTAATAATATGAATAGACCAAGCAAGTCATTTAAACTTATTCATTTTTGGAAAGAATATAAAGAAAGAAGGAAGCATATAAAAAAGGGGAAAAGTTTTAGATTTCATTTCACAAGGATAAAAAACCTTGGCATTATCAAGGTCGCCGTTCAGAGCGCGTAGGGAAACTCATCCGATAGAGGCGCCACCGTGCATTTTATGGAATATCTCCATAGATCTTACATTATCTCTACGAGTTCTATGAATGAAATGTACAATGGCGCTCTCTATCCGAAAATCGCTGAACTATGAAATTAGTGAATATGTGGGTAAAGCAGGAACTTTTTCCCGCCATATATTTGAATTTGGCCATTCTCTGCCAATTCCGTATTTCAAGTTGTTTTTCTGAATGAAATTATCTGTAGATTCACTTTTAATCGGAAGTTGAACTTTTTTCACGGGTCTTTCGTTTGAAATAAAACAGAAGCAAGAGTTGGCTCATTTTCTTCTATTTTTGAAAGAAAAAAAATGAACTGTTGAAAGGAAATTGATCTCAATTATTTCATTAAGTACTCCAATCCTCTCTGAGTTTACCCACAAAATTTCAGTTCTCAGAGTGAAACCATTTTCAAATGCAACTTGAAATAAAAACACACTACATTGAACGCCCACCTTGAAATGATACTTATTATATTTCACGAAGATTCGACTTGAGAAATTGAATTATCTCGTAATTCCCATTGAGTAAACATGTCAGGCTCTCAACGATGCCAATGACACATTGTGAATATTTTATCATCGGATAACTAGCAAGAATGATTTGATTTGAATTACTAACATTCCATTTTCTGTCAGTACATGAAAAAGAGCTTGCAAACAAGCAAATCAAGTTGCTTGATGCTCTTCCTGTTATATATTTATAAATACACAGTTGGCAACTCTGCTAATAGGCGGAATGTCTCGAGTAAGTAGGAGAGAACTATTGAGCATGTGCGATAAGAATCATTGTGATTGGGTAATCGGCAGCACGAAGAAAATTCCAAAAAGTATCCATGGATATACATAATGACTTGTATACGCTCAAATTCTATATTTATAATTTTATGCGTGTACGTGTTGGCATTCTGTGATCCAAGACACAGAATCTAACAGCGTCAGTATCGTCCGTCGTCTTGTCCTTGTCAAATGTGGTCCATTATCAAGTCAAGGTCAACGATAGACCACATGTTAAGTCTGATGTTGAATATAAAGCATTAAACGTAGTGTTTCTCTATAAGACTGAAAAGGCATCAGTCGTGATCGTTTAAACCCATAACAATATAAAACTTCTCATGTATTTTGTAAACAAACTTGGTCTATTTATATCATCAGTCTACTCTAAAATCTCAGATTTCTTTTTGTTTATGACCAACACCCGACCTCTAGCACATTAAAAACTACTTATACTATCCCTGTCTTGAAGGTCGTTCATCTGTGGGTTTCGAAGGGGCTCTTGGGGCTCCAGATCCGGCGCGCTGCCCCACTCGCCTCTACACATGATCCTATCGTCGTACAGGGAAAATCTAGTCGACGAGTCTTTCGCCGCCTTACCTCTAGTCCTCCTCACAGATGGCGGCACATCTCCCGGCGTCTTGACCCTACACGAAGGGTCCTTCAACCTCGACAGGTCCATAGTGGAGCAGAACACCTCCGTGAAGTGCTCTATCGACTGTTGCCTGGACAAACTCCCATTCTTAGACTTCATTATTTGCGCAACACCCGAAGTCGAGTTTGTACTTTCTTTGGGTTTGACAACCGATAAGGACAGAGTCGAAGGCCTCTTAACTTCCTGTTCACCCAGTAAGGTTGTCGTGACACCGTTTTGACCGAAACTGTTGATCAGTTTGCTGTTGAGCTTGACTTGCGTCTGCTTACCTTTCGAACTACCCGCGTGTTTCTTTCCGGAAAAGAAACTTTTCAAGTCGTTCCATTTGAACCTCGATCTTCTCGTTTGGGCGATGTTGTTGTACCTTTTAGGGCTACCGTGCACCGCGTTCTGGAGGTACGGGATGGGCGTGGCCCTGTGGTTTACTTGGAAGTTGAGGAAGTCGTTGGCCACCAGGTTCTGCGAGTCGGAATTGGTGCAGTGTTTGAGCGATTTGTCGATCAGCAGGTTGTCGCTCGATCCCGAGTTCAAGTTTCTCTCCAGGCAGGGGTTCCGGCCTTGGTAAGGCTGCATGGGCGTCTTGTAGGCCGCCAGCTGGTTCGAGTTCTTGCAATTCTCCTCCGTCGGCGACAGGAGCGTCTCTATCGTGCGGACCGACACGTCGATCTGTCGGTCTCGGTCGTGGAGATGGTTGTTGTTGATGAGGGGCGTAGGACTGGCTGGGGGGTGCATGGGGTGAAGCACCCTGCCTTTCAGGAGGGGCAGTTCGAGAAGGCGTTCCACCACGCATAACGACGTCAGGCGAGCTTCCGCGTCCTGCGGGGAAGTATGGATTAGACCCAAACGACAAGTTGAACCAAGTTCAAGTGAAGATTTATGAACTGCTCGTCCAAAGTTGATAATATTGATGATTTTCGATGATGCGTATATTCCGTATCTTCTCGACATTTTTTTCAATTGAATGAAGTTATACAAGGCGAGTCTTTCACTTGTACATATATTTTAACTGAAGATTCTTGAGGTGAAAAGAAACTTTCTTTTCATTTTCCATTTTTCCGAATTCGGCTCCGTTAAAAAGATATAGCTATTTTAAAAAAAAATTGGGCTTATTACGTATTTGATATTATTCTCTGGAATTGATGCAAAGTTTATATTTCTCGATTGAAATTGAGTTGATACATCTAGGGAATACTCAAGTACTAACCTTATTCGAATGAGAATGTTAAAAACACGATATTTCTCAATAAAAACACTTAGTTTTGTCCGATTATTTCTGCAATTGAAAAGCCATATTTATCCAACCAAAATAAGTTCCTCCTTCGATTTTCATTAAGATTAGTTTGTGAGCACTTATAACTTGTTCATATTTTCCTCTATCTCCCAAAACTATCTCAAAAATAATTGTTTTTATACTAATCGAACATAACTCCATTAACCTAGGTCATAGGATTCGAGGTCAATGACCCAACCTAACCCATCGTCCCATTTTCTGTGACAGAGCTATCATAGAGCTTTTGAGAAGACGATGCCAGATTGTGTTGATTTTCTCTTTAAACAAGGAAGCAGTACGTCCCCTATCATTAACGGATAAACTAACGCAAAGGCACTAGTTTTGTTTACTTTTGGCTGATGGCGTCTAGTCTCTGGAAATGCCGAAGAAGTAATTCTGATTCTCGCCGATAGAGCGCTACGATCTTAATTTCAGTCGCTTATAAGGGTGCGCAAGACAAAGCGTTCTTCCATAGACCGAACAGTTGGTCTGTGGTTGTTGAACGAAGCATGCGTATAGCGGCTTGATGGAGATTTGTCGATTTGTTATTTGTTTATTCACAGTAAAGAATGCGAACAGTTGATGTGAAAAATTTTCAGTGAAAGTGAATTAAGGTGGATTTATACAGCAACTAAAATAAAATAAGAACTAAATTAAAATAAAATAAGAAATAAGAGCAGACAACATAGGTTTATAGAGATCACTAGAATAAAATAAGAAATAAGAATGAACCAATCAAATCGCAGATTTTTTGACAATGACTTTTGTGTTAGTTTAGAAAATCGCCTATTCCGCCTTTTATTCAAGGCTTGTCATCAATAACAACATCGCTCCCATCATGATTTCCTGGTCATCCATATTAAATATATCATCAATAATGATTTAAAAAAATATTCATTCAATTTTAGGTTAGAAAACTAGAACTTGTCAAAAGTATCAATACGGAAAATATTGGGGAGTGGATTTGGGTCATGCGCACTATCATTTTCCAAATAAAATAAGCGAAAAAGATAAAAGTTGACCATCTCTTATTCTAATTCTTATTCCTTATTTTAGCTTATTTCCTGTATAAACGCTGTCATTGAAATGCATGAAGTGAACATTCTTATTTTATTTTAGTTCTTATTTTATTTTAGTTGCTGTATAAATCCACCTTAAGTGTGATAATAGCCGTGTAGTGTCGAGTTTATAGAATTCCAAGACGATATTGTTTAGATAGAATCATCGCCACAGATCATGTAGTGTTAACTATCCATTTTGCATTAATTTCAATTCAATACGTGGTTTGTATGGGGCGTTCATCATTAATATCCGAATTTTGTATTCCATTGACATTTTAGTCTTGCCAAAGTTAATAAACATTCTGACAACATTGTTAATTTGTATAGATAATCAAAGAGTTTATGAATTTCAGCCACTCTGTGATATCATAAATCCAGGGAAGCATCCAGATTATTCTTATGATTTTTGATTTTTTCGTCAAATCTTATCGGTTAAAATTGAGAATAACTCGAAAACGACGAGTATTATTGAAAAAACATAAGAATACTTTCATTTCTGAAATGATTGACTCAAGTGGTTTTATGGTATTTTTCGTGGGTTTATGAGTGGGCTGCGCTGTAACTTTTTTACCAGGAGAAATTTCGAATAAGTTTTGATTGAGGAATATGCACCATGAAAAGAGTAACCAATCAACCAAAATTCAGTACATTTGAAATAACGGTTCCGAAGATATAAACGGAAAAGTGTTTTTTTCATGGATTTTCGACACTCTGTATCTTCCAAACGTAACCTAATTTTGGAAAATGGTATAGAAAAAAAGTGTTTCGTTTGTTGAGAGGAATCTACAGTTAAAATATATGTACAAGTCGAAGACTCACCCTGTATAAACCCATGTATCAACAGTCAAACTAGTGAATGTGGTTGGCAACTATCAAGAGCCATCGAGAACTAACTATGGAAATAGCGAAGAAAAAAAAATTGTGGAAGAATCGCTCACCTGATCCCAACAATCTTCGGCAGTCTCACACAGCAATCGAGCCGCGGCAGTGTCTTTCCACGACTGGGGCCACAACGGCCTAACTTTCCTCCTGCTGACCAACGTCTGCATCTGTTCCAAACTGGGATTTTCGCCGGACTCTTTGAAGAAAGGAGGCGCGTACGGGTGCGGCTCGCCGTTCTGCATGTCCGTACATCTCACGCCCAACTCCCAAAGCACCAGGCCTAAAGCGTACACGTCGATCTGCTTGAGAGCGCTCTCGCAGTCCCTCAAGTTGACCGCTCCTTCCAGGACCTCCGGGGCCATGTATCGTAAAGTTCCTGCAACGTATAAAAGCACATTTTGTATTATTTCGAATTCAGCCGGCATACTAGATATCTTCGTGTGTGGTAAACTTCAGAAGGATGGTAATTACCTGCTTCTGTTAGAGACCTGTTCTCCGATCCTCTTGGAGTAACGGCCAGTCCAAGGTCGCAAATACAGCAGCTGAGGTCCGTTCTCACAAGGATGTTTCTCGTGTTTATATCACGGTGCGCCATGCATGGTTTACCCAAGTCGGAATGTAGATGAGCCAAGCCCTTGGCCACGCCCAAACTCATTTTTCCCAAGGTGGGAAGGTCGAGAGTGTGCTTCTTCAGATACTCCTGCAGACACTCTTGTTCCAGACTTAGAAGGAGGAGGTATTCAGTAGGACCGCCTGGACTTATCACATACTCCCCACCGCCGAAGCACTTCAATAAGGCAGAATTTTCGCCGGAAACTTTATACATATTGTGTTCGTTGAGAAAGTAGTTTCGATGGTGAGAGGGAAACATTTTGACTGCCACTTCTTGGTCGTCGATTAGGCCTCTCCAAACCGATCCGTACCTTCCTTGACCTGCGAACAAAACTAACCTTAAGGTCGCCGTTCAGAGCGAGTAGGAAAACTCGTCCGATAGAGGCGCCACCGTGCATTTTATGGAATATCTTCATAGAACTTACATTATCTCTATGAATATCTCACTAATTATGAATGAATTGTACAATGGCGTTATCTACCCGAAAATTGCTAAACTATGAAATTAGTGAATATGTGGGTAAAGCAGGAACTTTTTTCCGCCATATATTTGAATTTTCCATTCTCTGCCAATTCCGTATTTCGAGTAGTTTTTCTAAATGAAATTATCTGTAGATTCACTCGCAATCGGAAGTTGAACTATTTTCATGGGTCTTTCGTTCGAAATAAAACAGAAGCATGAGTTGGCTTATTTTCTTCTATTTTTGAAAGAAAAAAAAATGAACTTTCGAAATGAAATCGATTTCAATTATTTCATTAAGAACTCCAACCCTTTCTGAGTTTAGCCACAAAATTTCGGTTCTCAAAGTGAAACCATTTTCAAATGCAACTTGAAATAAAAACACACTACATTGAACGCCCACCTTAAAATAAAGTCTATAAGGCAATCCAAACCACGTGATTATTCCACCACTGTTAACCTCAAAACGTATCTGACAGGTCGCTGGTTTGCGATGAATATGAGGAATTTTATTATTTTATGCATTCTCCGAGTGAACTAGTGAGTTTTCATGATGTATAATATCAAAAAATATCCTGAAGCTACACATAGGAAGAAAATTTCATTAAATCATATGATTACAACTTTATACTTAGTATTGGGAGCCCGCAGAGATTTTAGGGGAACTGTAGGAGAAAATTTATCATAGCACTGCCACCTGTACCTTCTTTATTTATGATGTAAAACTTTAATATTCAACAGTTTTACATTTTACATGAACTGAATACTGCTTATTCCAGTGCCTACGAAGGAATATTCACTTCAGTTTCTTATCTTCGATTTTGTCAAGTCTTGATGACTGACCTTTCCCTTCGTTTCCTCGTAGGTCACTTAATACGTGGATAATACACCAAGTTACACACAATGGGTGTTCCAAAATATTCAAGAAAATCCTTTTTATTTGAACGACTTGCACATCCAACTTTGGCACACATTAAGCTCTTTTTTTAGTAAAAATGCACTTGATTTAAATAATTTTCACTGGTCTCAAGTCTCATATTCCTAAGAGTAAGATTGACTGAAAATATCGAAAAAATGTCCACATAAAACAATTTTTGAAGCAAATAAACGGTTTTAATGTGTATATGAATAAAGCTAAATTCCCATTGTTTGACCACCTGAACTAACCTCAAAAAATATTTGACAGGTCAACTGTCAAATATTTTTTGAGGTTGGAATTAAGCTTTGTTCATTAAAACCGTTCATTTGCTTGAAAAATTGTTTTATGCGGACATTTTTTTTATATTTCCAGTCGATCTCACTCTTAGGAATATCAGATCAGTGAATATTATTCAAATTTGGTGCCAAAGTTGGATGTGCCAGTCGTTCAAATTAAGATGATTTTCTCGAATATTTTGGAACACCCGATATGTGTAACTTGGTGTATTATCCACATAATCAAGTGACTTTTCAGGAAACGAAGGGAAATTTGGTCAGCAGTCATCAAGACTTGACAAAATCGTAGATAAGAAATGAAAGTGAATATTTCTTCATATACACTGGAATAAGCAGTATTCAGTCCATGTTAAATGTAAAACTGATGAATATTTGAATTTTATCTATACTATATTATAAAGAGGAAAAATTTGTATTTTTGTGTGTTTGATACGAATAGGCTCAAAAACTACTGGACTGATTTCAGAAATTCTTTCACCCTCAGAAAGTTACATTATCCCTGAGTGACATAGGCCATACTATCCACCAGAAAAAATTAAGGATACCTACTATAACTTCAACAATTACAAAAAAAATCAGTCATAATCAACTATTTTCACGTGCGCTGCAAAAACCGTAAGACTTACGTGGATAAAATGTATGACGGATATGTTCCTCTTAAATAGTTCTACAAAAAAGTCCGCGATAGCATATACCTATCTCTCAAGATTGACTTGCTATTACCTGTTTATGGTAATCAGATGTTTTCCAAAATTATGCACTATTTGGAAGTGTGTTTTTATGAATTGGGTATTGATCCTCATTCAACTTCATACGTTATTTATCCCCAGTATTTGATTTAGAACGAAATTGCCCTTCACATCATCCAATTACGAGTACATCAAAAGATATGGCAGGTTGAAGTGTTGAAGATGAAACCACCGCGTGACACAAATGCTTTCTGCTTGTAGAAGGATAAAGAAGTTACAGGTTGCAGTACTCTGATAAACTTTCTCCTACACTTCCCCTCAATCTCGGCGGACTTCAATACTATTTATAAAGTTGTGATCATATGATTGAGTGAAATTATCTTCCTCTGTGTTGCTTCAGGATATTTTTGGATATTATAAATCATAAAAACTCACTAGTTCACTCATAAAATGCATAAAATAATAAAATTCCTCAAATTTATCGCAAAACATGCCCAAGTGCTGTAGTATCTTACAGTACTAGACATGGAGACAGTGCCATATATTGACTATTCTCTACTAGAGTATAGAGGGAGGTAAGTCGTTCACGCATTTTTCGTAGGTATATCTTCACACTTCTCACACTGTATTTCGTTTTCATTTAGTAAGGGAAGGCAGAGTCAAGTCTCTACTTCTAGAAAACCCAGTTATCACACTATAACATACCTATCACATTCAACAGCTTCAATTTATCCAAACTGTAATCCGTCGTTGACGGAAGAGGTTGCGCAGACTCCGCATCCTCGAACTTCTTGCCGGTCTTCCAGGGAGCGAACAACCAACAGGATATCCACAGCAACAGGAATATGAAACAGCACACAAACGACACCAGCAGCCACAACCAGGTCATGTCGAGAGTCTGCCTGGGCGCCTTCTCGGGCGGTGGTTCCTCGGCGGGTTTGTAGATGTCCGTGAAATTTTCGTTGCACATGTTCGTCGAGCAGCAGCAGAACTTGGTGTTGTTCATCATCTTGAGCGGCTTGGTGTCGGCCGTGCAGGCCGCCTTGTCGCATTCGTTAGGCCGTCCGGAGATATCCCAGCATCCTGTAACGAATCCGAGCGGGGCGATCCTTTAGCATCGAGTTCAAGAACGAATTTCGAGAGTATACTCCATTCTTTTTATAATGTATCCCGGTTGGTCATGATTTAGGTTTATCAAGTTTTTGTACTTAAAACTGACGCAGGTTGGTACTCCTTGAATATCAAATGATTCTCAGAGACGTTGCCAATGCTAATTTCTATTTACTCTTTTTCAACTTTGTAAATGTTTGTTCTTTCACGGTTGAACTGTGACACAGGTTTCGTAGTACGACTACATTTTCATACTGGAGTATTTCAAGTTGTGCAAAAAGGTATTTGAATGTCTTCTGCAGGCTTATTTCTTGAGAATTTTGAGAAGTGGGCAATTCCATAGGTCCGTCTGTTCGTTCAGAAGTTTTCCTGTTGGGTTTTTCGAGTACTTTTATTCTTTTTTCGAATGAAATATCAAATATCACAAAGTAACGGACTATTCTGTCCATTATTTTTTCAGTAAAATTTCAACACTCGATTCTTTATTTCCGTACAAGAAAATAGCATAACTGAATCTTCCATCCAAGTCTATATACGTGAAATAAACTGCTCCACAGTCCACATGAGTTAGGGATATCGACTTTAATTGCGAAAAAATATAGTTAATGAGATTTTTGTGATGAAAATTCATATTAATATGATTTCAAGTTGCAAATTAATTTCAGCCTGTAGGTCTGCAGCGTATACAGGGTGGTTAAGAAAAATCGAGTAAAATAACGAAATATTATTCCCAGATAATTCAAGCATTCTAAGACTATCAATACAATGTATGGCCTCCACGGGCATTAATAACAACTTGACATCTTCTTTGCATACTACACACGAGGTTGTTGAACATTTCTTGAGGAATTTGGTTTCGTTAACGGGGCAGAAGCTCTCTCAGATCATTTAAGGATTCTGGGGTAATTTGACGATTATCTAATCTTCTTTGGAGCATATCTCATGCATGTTCTATGCAATTCAAATCTGGTGAGTGCAGAGGTATTGGTAAATGCTCCTCGCGCGCATTCTCAACTATGGCTACACGGTGCGGTCTAGCGTTATCGTCTAGAAATTGAAAAGTTTCACCAATAGCAGCGTGAACATTTGGCACAACATTGTCAATGACATGCCCCCTATAGTGAAGGCGGTCATATTCCCAGGACAAATGTGTAGATCTGTGCGCCCGTTGAAACATATCCCGGCCCATACCATAACACTACCCCCTCGGAATGGATGGTCTTCTTGGACATAGCGACGATTACGGGGTATGCGTGGGATTGTCCATACCCTTATTCTTCGAGAATCTGAAAATCGTCCATATCTGGATTCATCAGTGAAAAGGACACTACGCCATTGATCGTTCCAATTGATATGTTGCCTTGCCATTCCAGTCTTTGACGCTTATGGTCACGTGTTAATGGAACTCCTCTCAATGGACTTTTAGAACCTAGATTCACTTTTCTCAAACGTCGTCTGATGGTTTCGATGGAAACTTGGACACCATCTGCATTTTGAAGGGTATTCCGTAGCATTCTACACGTAGATGTAGGCTTTCTTCTCGCCGAAACGGTGATGAAACGATCCTGAGCAGGTGTTGTTTTTCGTCGCCCACCAAGCCTTGGTCTTTCCAACACGGAACCTGTCTCCCTGAACCTATTCCAAAGTCGAGATATCACACTTTGGCTGACTTGGAGCCTTTCCGCTACAACAACCTCAGTTAGGCCACCCTGTAGCATTCCGATAGCCCTATTAGCCTCAGCGTTTGTTAATTTACGTCTTGGCATTTTCAGAAAACTCGTTTCAAATCGAAGCCGTTGATAAACTGACTTCATTTCAAAATAAGAACATTCATGAAGCATATGCAAAGAACCAAACTTCAGAAAAAAGGCGACCAGATTGACGAAATGTCTCGTACTGATTTTTATTGGATCGATTCAAGTTGTTATTGAGTTTTAAATGATTTTACAGCGATTTTCTCGAAGATTACATACTTTTAAAAACGATTGAATACGATATCCCTAACTCTTGTGGAGCAGTATATTTTCTAAGATTCATTATTTTCCCAAAGTAAATAAACATTTTGATGAAAATGTAATTACTACGACTTCTATGTATAAAGGACAACGTTGCTCATCAATCTGACAGGAAAATGACTATAACCTCATTTTCAAAATATACAGTGAAATGTGTCAGAATTTCATGGCCAACCGGGATACATTATAAAAGTGAATGGAGTATAGCAACAGAAATTCTTTTAAAATTTCATAATTTCTGGCCGACTATTGAAAACGGAACCATACAGAGTATGAGGAATCGAAAAAACAACTTTTTCGTCTTTCATTACGCTATGCTCATTCGAAATAGGCCATAGAAAGTTTTGTTGACTCTTTGTTTTGGGGATACAGGTCGTTTTCAGGAAAATACTTTTCAAGTCAACTTTCGCTCAATTTTTCTCGATGTAGATTGTAGACAAAGTTAATTCGATTCAAAATGACGATTTCAACATTGTGCGTTGAATTCTTGGCGCAGTATATGTAAAATACAGAGTGTTTCATGAAAGTTAAGTTGTGTATAAGTTGTAGGTAGACGAATCATTCCTAAAATCAGTTGCCAAAAATTCCCGACAAATATGAAGTCATAAAATTCGTTTCAAACTGAATAGGCGGCATTCATTTTGAATTCGCTCTTCACATGACCATAAACTGAATCACCACAGTGATATAATCTTTTAAACGACGGCAATAAATCCGATCTGTATCCACATAAAAAGTTTTATTGAACACAGGACTTCTGTTCGGAGTAACAAGGCCCATTTGAAAAACAAGACGGCGATTTTTTCGATCCAGATCGGAAAGACAGGAAACACATTGCCCAATCTGAGATTCGAACGCAATCACAGCGTGATATATGTACTTTTACGGCTCTGAATTGTAATAGGCACTTCAGTTTCTGGGACAAGGTTTTTTTGGGTCAATTGAAGAGGTTCTAGGAATGGGAAATCAAAAGCAGACTTGGCATGTCTCATCGTCAGATAATCTTCATTTTATGGACATGGGATATATCCCATGCATTTTGAAATATCTGATATTATTTCCAATAAAAAAGATGAAAACGATTTTTTGAGTGAATCATTTTAGATTTTGAAATAAATACTTATTATTATTTCATTGAATCACATGACAAATTTCAGCCAAATTTACCGATTAGTTCAAGAAAAGTTGATTTTTATATTTTTTTTATTCTTGTAATTCCCGAAGTTTTGTAATCATAGATTCTGAGTATTCAAATAGCGGTATGAATGAAAAATTTAAATAAAGAAAATAGAATATTGTTTTATTATTATTCTTTCCACAAATAGAATTATTGGATTTGGTTAAATTATAGATAAATAATCCCTTAAAAGCTTCTAACCCCAAGTGCTTTTCTCGAATTTAAACATAGAGTTCAGGGACTTTTCTTCTTGAAATGCGCTTTTCTATTGACTCTTGAAGTCCTGCTAGTAGAACACTGTATATTCTTATTCTATGGTTCGTTTCTTCCGTCGTATCTCCGTGCGATTTGGGTAATCATTTTTTTTTTCAGAAAGATACAGATATTGCTCCTAGATCGAACCTACAAACTTTCAATCCAAACACAACACCATTTTAAATGTTTTGCTAACCAACTGGATGAACTTTAAAATTGAACATACCTTGACCCATAATAAAGCTATCATTTCCATTTTCGTTTTCTTTCCAGAGCGTGAAGCAATAATCACACTTTATCTGCGTCGTCTCTGAAGAAACATTTTCATATTTCCCATCCTCAATTATCAAATTTATGGTAGCAACACTGCTGGCACACAAGATATTTCCATCAGCCCAGCACAGTTCAAGGCAAATTAAAAAAATCGCCAATGGCAGTAGTTGTTTAGCCATTTGGTTCAGTTTAATCAACTCATTTCCTGAAACAAGTATTTACATCATTATTATTGTCTTAGTTGTGAATCTTGCATGCTTTAAAAGTAGGATATAATAACAGAAAATTTGCGATATCACAACCAAAACAAGGCATTTAAGCGTTGAAGATAAGGAATTGCTGATGATCAGCAGCTGATCTATGAATTGAAGCTCAAAATTCCATTCCTTCAGTTCTAGTGGAAAATAATGGAGCATTTATCATTTTCTGAATTATACTTCAATATTTTCAAATTCGGTGAAAGACGATTTCGCAATACACTCCCCGAAAAAAAAAATGGTTTGTGTTGAAATCATTGACAGAATATTCTAAATCTATGGTTGAAATGAACATGAATGATAAAGGTAGCAAAAACAAAAAAGAGAAATTGAACGAATTGAATTATCAGTTTGAAATGGGTGCCTCAATTTCAAAACCATTATTGCATTATCTTCAAAAATTCCTCTTGTTAAACTGCGAAGTTCTTGTAGAGAAAGAGATCAGAATGCACAAAATAAATTAACTGATTTTGTCCGGTCGTAAGCGGATAACAACCTAGAAACTTGAAATTTTCAGGGTAGGTTCGGATCTCATATCAGTATATTACGCGTTCATTTGCAAAATTCGACTAGGGGGAAAAACAAGCTCTAGAATTAGAGTCAGGTCTTCACAGCTTTGCAGTTCAGGTGAAATTGTTCTATATAATGAGCGTTCAAATAAATTCTTGGTCTATTGTGCTGTGAAATTTCATTGTGCATAACTTTTGTTCACAACTATATTTATCTTCAACTCCTGATTCTTGAGTTTTTCGAACCGCTACAAAACGCCCTTTGGACCACAGACATTCAAATTGTAAGGAACACAGAAATTTTTTTTCAGATCTAAGATTGGACGCTGAATTTTCACGGCGGTAAATTTCGAAGAATTTTGGGGTCCAGAGGTATTGTCATGTAACATTACCGTGAAAAGTAATATTCCAGCTAGAGATGTTTGAATACTAGCTTAGCAGTACATGATAAATGCATAGAATATGGGTTTCTATGCAACTATAGTCCATGCATAGACAACCATTCTATTATTCCTAGACCATAGAAATTAGGATTTTGTCTCTGGTTGTTTTATTTGAGAAAAGTACTATTTTCCTATGTAATTGCATTATGGTCCGATAATTTTGCATCCAAAGTGCACATGCACTTATTATTCATTCCATACCTACTTCATAGAATAAATTTCATATTTCAATGCCAATTTGAATGAAAATAAATTATTCTTTACTACTGCAGGGTTAAAGTCTCACATCTGCTTCCACATCTAACTTCAAAAGGTACCTAGATGCAATTAGAATTTTCAAGCTACGTATATAATACATGCCTCCAGAAGTCAATCACTTTATTTTGTTAAAGCAAAAGTATATCTCAGCAGCTAAGTTCATGGTGTACTTAAAGAGGTTATGACTGATGAATAATTTACAGATAATTTATTTATGTGGATGATTGTGAAGCTGTTATCAGTTTTGATTCGGACCGGATTCTTCACTCATTTTTGAAATACTGACATTATTTTGAAATTATCAGTAGAATGTCAACATAAATCTGGGGTATTTTAAAGCAAAAGATGTGCCAAATACTACTAGCTTGCTTTTTTGGGGCTATTTCACATGTCATAATCAGTTTTCTCTCAATAATCTTAAATGAACATAAGAAAGTAGATAAGGATGACACCCCTTCTACAGTCAGTTCGAAGAGTGAAGTTTAATTGGGTAAGAAGACTTAATCAACATACAGGATTCATCGAGAAATAGTAAGCTATCCAAGATATTGTTCAGTTGCAGGAATGAAATGGTTTTCGAGATATCAATGTGTGAGAATGTTGACTAAACAATTCTTCGAAATATGGAAAATTTGTTAATCTGAAAAATAAATGGTATATATACGTCCAATTTCAAAATATTTTTTATTTTAATATTGTGGCTGATATGATTTCTTCTGGGTTTTCATGCAACAAAACTCACCTCAGAGAAGAGTCAATATATCCTTATCCTCCCTTAAAATCCTAATAAGATTTTCGTGGTAATTCAAATTGTCAACATTATAGAAAAAGATTCTGAAAGAGTTGTGTTTGTTTATAATATTGTTGTTAACCTACAAGGTTCAACCCAACTCATTCAGTGGAACTAACATCTACACCATACAATGTACATGATCTTAATCAACTTATAA
Organism: Adalia bipunctata; assembly: GCA_910592335.1. Classification (NCBI taxonomy): domain Eukaryota; kingdom Metazoa; phylum Arthropoda; class Insecta; order Coleoptera; family Coccinellidae; genus Adalia; species Adalia bipunctata. Next base: position 63,533,994 of record OU342949.1, read on the forward strand.
TCATCGGCATGGTATTCCCTTCAACTTGAACTTCACACGGCTGAGATTTCATGTTGACTCCTCATTTTTTTGTAACTATTGCACTTGTCAATCTTTTCAATAAAATCCCCCTTCATTTTTCCACCAGTACATCCCAAACAATTTTTCGGTCTCTTTCTCATCTATTAAAAATTATTCATGTAGAGGAGGATAGAGGATGGCTGCCACGATAGAGAAAAAATAAAAAGGAGTATGTTCGTCTGACAGGCGCCGCCATTACGGTAATCCAACGACCTATAATACTATAGACTCGGCATGGAAGAGATTAATTCAAAAACAGCTTCAGAAAGAGATAAACAATCTCCAATCAGCTTTATTTTCATATACCAATCTCTCTCTTTTGTTGGCTTATCCAAAGACAGTCTCTGGCTTATCTATGGTTTTGTACATCTACCTTTTTAAGCAGGGTTGGACTCAACTCACGGGATTTGTTCTGAACTTTGAATATGTTCTAAGGTTCTGAATTACCCACGTAAATTAGGGGATTGAACTTGCAGCATAAGATTCGGATTGCTCTAATTTCGCACGAATAAAATACAAATTTATATTCAATTTTAATATGATAATAGCTATACAAAAAACAATAACAAGTAAATCAATTATATTAAAAAATAAATTTTTATTCTTTTTCTGGACAATTCACTTCAATAAATGCCTTTCAAACCGGATTTCCTGTCGTAGAACTCCATCAAAAATAGCCTCAGGTTCTACAACGATGATATTAGATTGTTGCTTCAAAAATTTTCTGTATTTATCTTTTTGATCTGGTGATGCTACCACCACAAAATTATTTGCGCCTTTTGGGCTTCTTGAAACAATTTTACCTCCACAAGTTTCTATGGCTCCTATGGAAATATAAATATGAAATTTGTGCTCTTTTAGTACCACTTTTTGATAAAATATAAGTTTTACCTTTCAATACATCTAAGGCGTTGGTTACCAGTATTTGGAATGTAAATCCTTCAAACAACTTTGCCTGCAAACTTCGTTCCAAGGATGTTTTGAGGGAAAAATCCCATTTCTCTTCAGCTTCCTTATCAACCAAAATATAATCCCAAGGATCTTGAAAAATAAAATAAAATTCACAAACTGACGAGTCTGAATAATCAACAACAAACCTAAGAAATTATTTTCTTTTTTAGATTGAAGCACCCATTCTTCCGAACATATGGGTTTACCCAATCCGACAGCTGACAACAATTTCATAGACCTCTTTACAGATTTTGTCATCAGCACTGTGCAACTGTCAACAGAGTCTACCACACTTCCACCTTAAAAAATAAAATATGAGGAAATCACTCAAGCAAATCAGCTAACAAAACAAACCTAGTAGTTTTATTTGGGATTCTAACCGAGTATTTTCCATCATTGTGAAAACTACCTTTGGTTTGAGTTTCCTTTTAGTTCTCTGAAAAAAAAAATTATTAACTCAACTCATCAGTAGGTTTTATAATAAGTACATTCACTTTATGTTTGGATAAAAAAAAGGTGTTTACTCACACTTGGAGTATCTTGAACATCTATATTTCTCCTACTTCTTGAAGGAGTGGCCTCTGAAACTTTACATATTTTTGGAGGTGTAGTCACTTCAATTGTACATCCTCTTTTCGAAGTTCTTGATGGAGTAGTTGGGGTTTCAGTATTTTCCTTCAATTTTCTCACTTTTGTATCCACTGGCCTCTTTTTATTGACTTCTTCAATAACAAGACTTTCTTTAGAGTCTTCGATAATCTTTTTTGATCTAGATTTTGAAGACACTGTATGTTCTTCCTTAATTGTATCTGTTTCTGATTCCTTATCACTTATTTTCGTCACTTTAGAAGTTTTCATTCTAGATGATTTTTTCACTTCTGTTTCCATTTCTTTGTTTTTATTTTTAACTTTACTTTCGAATTTTCCACTAGAATCTTCACTTGACATCTTCTCTGGATCTTCTTTGCTGGTATCACTGGTACATTCACTGATGTTAAGAGCTTTGGAAGTTCTTGTCTTGTTTGATTCTATACCTTTTGTATCTTCTGTCTTAGTGTGTTCATTCGTTACTGGTTCTGACTTTTCCACTCTTTTTTTAATTCTGCTACTTCTCTTACTGGGTGTGGCCGGTCTTTCTGGGATCTTCAAATCTTCTGGATCTTCTTGTATTTTACACAGCAATTTATTTTTTGAATTATTTCGATTTGATCCAGATGGAATATTTTGATGATTTTCTTCGTCTGAACCATTGGAACTTTCACTCATTCTTCTTCTTTTACTTCTCCTTGGTTCTTTCACATCTATCTTCAAATTTTCAAGAATGCTTGTTGGTTGTCTCTTTCTAGAGGTTCTCTTATTTTTTAAATTTGGTTCCTCTTCTAATATTTTATCATTTGGTGCTACCATCATAGAGACCCTAGATTTGGGACAACTAACAGTAATTTCTTCACAATCATTGCCCCTTTTCGATCTTCTGGTTTTCATGGATTTGGCTTCAAGCAGTGCAAAACTCTGCTCCAAGCCAACTTGGTTGGCTTTCTTTGGTTTTTCAACAATGCTTCCTTCATCTTCTGTACTTTTACTTTCTTCCATAGTTGATGTACTTTCTTTTAATTGTTCTTGAGTATCTTGGGTATCAACACCGAAGAGGTTGACCAATGGATTTGGAGGTCTTACGAATTTGTCTGCTGGTAAATTGCTTGTCTGACTTGCAAATATGACTTCCAATTGACTTTCTACGGATTTTTCTGGTGTATTAACAACTATTTTTTTGTTTTTCTTGGGGGACTTTGGTGAGTCAAGCATTTTTTGAGTTGCTAAAATTGCTTCCAAGTCCTTATCTTCTGAAGGTAATTTATCATCTGTGAATCCTCTACTTAGGACAATACCTTGTATTTCACCCAAGGTATCATCCAGAGGTAGAGGTCTCTGAGTTGCAAACATGTCTTCTAACTCAGATTCCAAACATTTGGTTGTTGATTCGTTCACGTTCATCACCTGGGTAGCAAAAATATCTTCTTCGTCAATGTTTTTCGAATTTGTAGTTTCATTTTCAACGTTTTCTGTTATTTTTTGTGTTGGTAAATGATATAATTCATTTTCGCACGTTCTTGATTCATTCATATCTTCATCTATAACCAACTGTGTAGATTGTTGATAAAAATCTTCAGATTGTTGTTGGAAATTTTGAGTATTACTTTTATTTGGACCTGCATCGAATTGTTGTGTGGCCAACAAATAAATTTCTTCCTCTGCTATACTGTCATTTTTATTTTGCTTCAACTTTTTCGGAGCTTCTTGAGTCGGTTGAATAAAAACATGATCATCAGTCAGATTATTTGATTCTGTTTTTTCTTCACACGAAATTTGTGTTTTTGCTTGATAAATATCTTCTTCATAGTCTAAAGTGATGTCTGCTTGTTTAGTAACACCCAATGATGATTTTTTGAAGGTGAATTTTTTTTGGGAGCTTTCAGCTTTCTCTTGATTTTGAGAAGTTTCTTCTTTTTTTTCGGAATCCTGTGATTCGATTATTTTATTTGGTTGGGATGTGTTGCTATCTTCTTCCATCAACTGTGTCAGTCCTAATTTAAAACTATTTTCAGAATTCTCAAACTTGGAGTTTTGGGAAATAGATTTCAAATTACTCTCCTGCGTAGAAGGTATGAAGTCAGAATCGTTCATAGATTCATTATATCCCATAGATATTCTATTCGAAGTGTTCCAATTAACTGTAATTTCTTCATTATCATCTGGTTTTTCTGGATTCTTGGGAAGTTCTTCCACAGCACTTTCTTCTAAAACAAGACCGATGGATTCATTATTCTTTCTGTTTTGTTCATTCTTTTCATGAAAACCTTCATTATCTTCTATTTCAGTATCTGAATCTGAACATATTGACACAACTTTTAATGGCATTTTTTCTTTATTCTGTTCTTCATCGGTCTCCGAATCTGAAATAATGTTATCGTTCTTCTTCTTTCTTTTTAAATTCAATTTCTTTTTTCTTTTATTGTTTGTATTGACTAAATTCGAACTGTTTTCCTCTATTTCAGTTTCAGAACCAGTGCTTTCAGATTTCTTCAACGAGGAATGTGAATTTTCAACATTTAAGTCAATTTCTTTGTGTTTTTCATTTCCTGGAAACTTTTTCACACACTCATCTTCTGTTTCTGATCCATCATTTATAACAACAGATTTATTGTTAGATTTTTCAGTGCTTATTTCAACCTTTTCAGTAATTTTGAGAATATCTTTTTTATTGTTTTGTCCATCTTCCGATGGATTATTTTTAGGGGATTCCTCAGAATTAGAATACCTTTGAGTATATTGAACTTTTTGCATAGTTAAGAAATCCACAGAATCATTGCTGTCTTCATCTACATCCTCAGATTCTTGAGATTCGAAAATATTAACCGATTTTCTCATTGGTCTGATATCAGTATCACTGTCATCCAATACCTCCATTGTTTCAAGCTTATCACTTTGATTTAATTCAGATTTTTCAGATAGAGAGCTTTGAGGTTCATTTTTCTGCACAGGTTTTGAAATATCAGATTTACCGTCATCCAACATTCCGATACTTTCTGGTTTATTACTTTGAATCAATGTAGAATTTTCTCCCGTATCCTCAATTGCAGAGTCTTGAGAGTTGAATATGTTAACAGATTTTCTTACAGGTCTCACAATATCACTGTCATCCAATGAGGAATCCAAAGTATTTTTCGAATCATTAAGGACATTACTACACAAACCTAGGGGCATTACGGGATCATCATCTTGAGATTGAATTAGAATTTCTTCATCAGAAGTTGTATCATTCGAATTTTCGTTATTACATACTTGTGTTTGTTCATCATGTTGAATATCAACATTATTCATCGCATCAATTTCTGTTGTCATTTTACGTTGAAGGGCAATAACTTGAATTTCAAGTTTACGTAATTCATTTCTACGTTGTTCCTCAGACTCTGTCTCCAAGTCATTCTCAATTACCTGCGTATCGGCTTCATGCAAATTAGAAACTTGATTTTTCACATCATCTTCAGTTGTCATATTTTCGTCTACTGCCTCCTCTGTTGGTATTACTTGGGTTTCAGCTTCATGAAAATCAAAATTTGACTCATTACAATTATTTTCATCGATCAAATCCTTACGCAGAGGAACTGTAAACTCTGTGTATTTATTTTTATTACCAATACTTTCAGAGTTGAGCACTTGGGTGGCTTGTTCATGTGCCTCTATATAAGAATCTTCTAGTTTATCTGCCATTTCAGCTAAAACCTGGGATGCGATGTAGTTCTTTTCAGGTGATGTATTGTCATTTTTTTTAATAGTCGTATTATCCATTATTTGTGTGTCACTTCCATAAAAATTTTGGGTGAAATTTTGGGTAGTCTCAGAAAAATTGGGATTGTCAATTTGGCATTCCTCACCATTCAACTGAAATGAAGATATTACGAATTGTACATAATCAAATCTTTTGACAAGACAACTAACCTTGGTATAGACACCTTCGATATCACCAAATTTAACACGAGATTCAATATCTAAACGATAAAGATGTAGGGGAACTAATTTTTTATTATTCACATAAGTTCCATTTGAAGATTTCAAGTCACAGATGAAATGTAGATCTTCGTCAACCAAAATGAATTGGGCATGTTGTTGACTCACTCCCTGAAAATATGTTTTTCAATAAAGTTTTCAGAGAATGTGTGGAATATATACCAAGCTTTTTATATTAACAATAGCTTCCCTATTTCTTCCTACTGGATTGACACCACCATATATTGTGTACACTTTTCCATTTATATTGAATTTTCCACCCTGGAAAATTGGAAAAAATTAATTTTTACAGATAAGAAACAGAAAACAAATAATATTCACCACTTCCTTGCGGTTTTGGTCCATTATTTTTAAGTTAATTCGAGCTTAATCGGATTGAAATCACATCGATCAAACGTTGATTTCACGAAATTAAAATGATGTAGATTTAGATTTTATTGATTTAACTTGTATGAATACTTAAACGACGAAAGTACATGTTATCAGCGTAATGAAATTATAATAAATTGGGTACAATTAAAGAATTCATTCAATGTAAATAACGAATATTTTCAAAATATTTTTCTTCAGACATTTGCAGGTTTATCCATAGAGAAAAGAATATCATGCCTCTATGGCTTCATTTCAACACATATGACAACTGACAAGAGGAACTTAGACCATGTGTTAAGAAAAAGAATAAGATGCATAGCACGGGTCCGTATTCAAGAATTCTTATCACAAAAGGAGGGCCGGATTAAACATTTTTTTCGTTTATAAAGTATGTTGTATTCAATTGGGCAGTATGTTGTATCAAAAGGATTTCGCGACATTAATTTTCAGTTATCGCTTCGATGATTACCAAACTTCTTCCAAAAGCATTGTCGGCGATCAAATCGCGGGGCAATTTTATTTTCTACTAACTTTTTACTGGTGGGGTACATACTAAATACTTTTCTTGGTACAAAATGCAAATTGCCTTTGAAACAAATCAGAAATAGCAGTATGCGAAATCAATAAATTGCATAACAGTGGACGGTCCTAACGGAAAAGAATTTCTATTTTCAGCATTAGTGACATAAAAAAATTCAGAAATGACAGTAATGGCACTTTTCAGAAAAGTTTCATTTAATGATAATAAATTATTCTTATTATCATGATAGGTACCTATATCTGCTATAATAGGAAATTAATATGTTCATTAAGAATGGAAAATGAATAATGATTAATAGAATGTTCGGTACTATACTTATTTTTTCCGTGAAATGTTTGACGCTATTGTCTTCCGACAATTTATGCTAGGAGCATAGAATGCTTCTAGATTTATGTGTTGACTCCAATATGACAATGAATTTGAATAGTCACTACAAGTAAATTACGATAATATGACGATAATAATCGCTTTGTTTGTATGAAATTGAGAAGAGAACCAACCCCCACTACCCTAGCTTGTTCATAAATTATTTGGCGTCACCCATAGGGTGAACACGCGATGATCACGTGGCGGAAGCGTGATTCTTTTGTCCAATTTGGTCCTATCTTCTCCACCGTTGCCGATACTTTCCGGGAGAAAAGAATCAAGGATCAAAACGGAAACATAGGGTGAAAACATTTTAAGATGCTACTAGCTTAACAGGAAATACATCATGCTATAGTTTGTCATCTAAACTAATGAATGAAATTGGAATTGTCCTTAATTTTCTAATTTAAGAATATCGAATTTTTTTATCATGTGAACAGACGAATATAAAAAAATTGAAGAGAATGAATATCTAATCTGCTAGCAATTTCAGATGCATTTTGATGTGGGTATTCGGAAATATTTTGTATTTTCCGACATGATCGTCTATTAGTTTGGAATCAGTAGTTTCAGGACAGCTCTTGTTCCTAATCATAATTTCACAGAAATATTTGAAAACTTCTTTTAAATCTATTGTCCATAATGCCCATAATGACACATCAGCAAAAATCTAGTGCATGATAGTATGGCAGTAATACTCAATGAAATATTCAATTTTATTAAAATTTCATTAGAAATTGGAAATAGAGTCAGTAAATATTTTCAAGACGAATAGTATATGTCCATGTCTCTATTTTTTTATAGGTTTTTACATCATTTTCTGAACGAAATTTTTGTGCATTTTCTTATGCGAATTCATAATCATGATTTTCATACTCAGGAACTGAATTGGTACCTACTTCATTCAATCTTCAGAAAATGCCCATCAAACACTGGATAACAATAAAATAAAGGTAGGTACAATTTGGTTTAGAAAACTGCAATTTCAACAAAATTTTAGGGAACAAAATCGGTTTATTCAATACGTATCAATAGTTGTAAATTTCTTTCCTACGGGTAAGGTACTAGGTATGTAACTGTAAAAGCTTTCAACAAAACATTTCTAAAATGTATTTATTGGTTTTGTAAATTTTATATTAAACTTCGCTTGTCGCTCTCTTTGTGATCTTTGAATTATTCATAAATGTGCATTTTAGCTTCAGCCATTTTGTGGATGATTCAGCTGAAATATTTTCTCACCGAAGTAAAGCTAGCGTTTCGTTCTGCGTGACCTTGAGGGTGAGGGTAGAGAGAGGTAGAGATTTTGTCAGTAAACTTGTCAATATCAAGGTTTGGAATGCAATTTTGCGGGGTGGAGGGTTGAATTTCAGTGGCGTTCCATAGAGCCCCTATAAATATTTCTATAACAATATCCTTCGAATCGGGATGGAACTCCAAATGAAATCAATATTTTCGTGAAGCTTTCGGAGCAAATGAGAAAGTCCCAATTGGCTGAAAAAGCGAAAAAACGAAGAAAAGAAACATTTGATTTTATCGTACTTCTTTTTTTTATTTTTTGCATTCAATTAATATTTTTTGTGTGAATTTTAATTTCTTTATATTAATCAACTTTTCATCAAATTGAATACCTTTTAAATTAAGGTATTCTTATTTCTTCGAGTCTTACAAATTGTAAAACGATTTTTCCAATATTTTCTTCATCTTGATGACGATCACAATAAAAGTTTAACACATCGGATTTGAACAAGATACCCAACAATATCTGTAATCTAATAATTAAGTTTGAGATTTCCATGTTTATTTTCGTAGATATCATCCGTGAAAAATCAAAAAATTTACCGATTTCTCGGATATGTACCCCATTCCCAAATCCCAGATGCGCCAATGCCTGAGCACCCTAACATGGCTTACGTTGAGTAAGGACGCCAATCAACAAAACCTACGAAAAGCGCAGAATCCTAAGATTCCACCTATAGTATAAATTTCAGCACGAGTTCTTTTATTTTCAGAAGTCACCCTGTACTGTAACTTACCTGGGTCACTGCAAGTCTGCAGTGCCGTGCTGAAATTTCCTCTGTAAGTCCTCATTCTATTTTTGCATCTTATTATACATTGCACATTTTATCTGACTTCTTATACTGTTTTAACAATTCTGTCTATTTCCCTATGGAATTTTTTTATTAATATTCGTTTCGCCCTGTTTATACACCTCCGCCTTTTGTCTTCAATACCATTTAAGTTAGTAATTGAGTAGAATTTAAGTCCAAATATTGCGAAACACATTTTTTATTTTTAAGTGCGCCTATTTTTTTTATCTGAATTGTTACTTCCTCTTTGGTACCTCGGTGTCCGATGCCTCATTCATTAATTCGGAATTTGAGGCATTTCATTCTGAAATGCTATTGTAGCTTACAATATGGCGGAGAATAAGATAATGTCGAGTCATTCGCTTATCTGGAACTGCATTTCTGGACAATCAATGTTCTACATAATTATTTTCGTATTAGATAAGTATTAGATAGATAATTATTGATTTTTGATCGAACAGCATTCGTAAATTCCAGTTCCCATTTCAGATTTATCTTAATACCTAGTTTCGAATAATGTTCTCAACTTTTCTCTATTTAGTGTAAATTTAACTACATTCAACAAATAGCACCTCACTCGACCCAAAACTACGCCTTACAAATAATAATACACATAATGTGATGTTATATCCAAATTCCTCACCGAAGAAAATATTTCTTCCCAAACCAAACAGTTTAGTCAATTGCTCGTCTAATATAAGTATTTAGTTCGTTTAATCTGGTGAATTGTATTGAACAGACTTCTAGAATTTTGAGTAAAAGTAGAATTCTATGTATTGTAATTGATTTTGGAAAGATAAGCTGCACGAAGCATATAATAATAAAATTCTCTTTACTTTGTTCTTGTGCTCTTTTCTTCAAATATTCCTGAAAAACTAAAAATAGGTACTTGGATATGTACCTATTATTAACTTATTCCATTTGGAAATCACTTGATTTCTTATTAAATTATTTCTTGAATTTCACATAATATTTTGAGAAAAATTTGAAAATATCATTTGCAATAATCTGATATTTTGCATGTAAATACCAGATTCTGCACTTTCAGTATATTTGAGGAAAAGGACGAACATAAAAGTAAAGAGATTTTATTGAAATATTTTTCCAAAATTTTTATCCAATTTCTCACCCTACAAGAGAGGGAAAGAGAATTTTTTTCAGCAAGTTAGATCTTGACATTCTCTACGATGACTGCATATACGCATCCAAAAAAATATTTTTCCATATGGCTACAGAGATCATCGATCATATGGCGACAAAACGCCATAAAATATTTTTCCATTTGGCTACAGAAATCGTCGATTGATATGGCAACAAAACGCTGCGACAATCAAATTCAAACATTCGATATCATGATTTCAATGTTATCGTCCCTGTGTATTTCCTTGGATGACATTAATATCGAAACGTGATGAATGTAAGGATATTTACATCTAAAAAAAGTATTCGTCGATAGATCTGGAAACACAGCCTCGCAACAATCTTGCAAATTTAGAACGCAATGGAGAATTTCAGTTTGATTTCTTCCACTTTCGTAAGTAACTATTCTGAATCTCAATCCAAAATGAAGAACAACGAAAAATTGTGAGCATAGATAAATAGAGAATTTTACAGTCATTAAATAGTAGGTATATAAATTTAATTTCTTTTCTATTTTGAATTTCACAATTTTTTGTTTTTCCTTTTCAAACGAATTTAAGTAATGATTTATTTTACAGAATAGGTAAAGCAATTGAAACGCACATGATGATCTTGCGCCTTAAGATTTTCGCCCAAAGAAACGACAAAATTAATTTTCTAGATGAAATCGAACACCTTCAATTATTATATTACTAAAAAACTCGCCACATTGATTAGAATTGAAATTAAAATCAATAATGCATTAGTTTTCATCTCCAAAACCTATGTTGAAATACTGATTAAATTCTTTAAGTTCAGGGATGCATTATGAAAATTTTTTTATTTTATTTATTTACATGCAAGAAAAACATTTAGCCCTGTTGAGCTGAAAATTTAGTAATCAAAAATTTTTAATTGAATCAGTTGAATAAATTTTGAGATGTGATGGTACTGAACAAGCAATTCGAAGGTCTGTTAAAAAAATGAAATTATCATAAACAAATTCAATATAGTCAAGAAGCTTGATATTAAACATAACCGCTGTTCTTATACTTAAGGTGAGATTGTGCTATTTGTGACTATAGATACATATTTAGGTACATAAACATTGGGTCTCAGATATGCATATGTTTATATTTAATTTGATCAGTTATTTTCGTATTCAATGATTTGTGAAAATTAATTATTCAATTACTAAATTAATACAAGTGATTGAAAAATTAAAAAAATGATTATTTTCTCCTGTTTTATATTTATTTTCACCCATAATCATAATTTTACACCTTTTCCCATACCTACCCATACTTACCTTCCTCAACAAAATTAGTTCCTATGCAATATCCTGAATTTTCATTCAACGAAATACAGAGTGATCTACGGAATATTCGATATGGCCAAATTCGTAAATTCATAAGATTCAATACGCACCTGGAACTTCGTAAAATAATTTATCGTTGTAAACAATGTTTGACTTTAATATTCAAGAGGATTAATTGACAGGAAATCATTTCCATAAAATTGAGATTGAATTTTTTTCTTTTTTTTTTAATTTTGGTTGAATCACATAAAATGACCACATCAAATATTCTGTTGACCATCTTGTATTGAGAAATCATTATCCCCTATACTTTGTTCGCGATTGATATTTTTTTGTACGTTCTTATACAGTGCGCTTCAAAATTATGGAACAAATTCATTTTCTCAGAAGAAAAAAATTTGGCAACAAAATCCTGAAACAGGACAATTTTTGTTTCACTTTTACCGAATTTTTATGCATTTTTGAAGGATTTTTGTTGCACCCTGTGCCATCCCCATCAATCCTCTAAATTTTTTGAACAGGGAAATTGTGGTACTTTTTTGGCAAGGTCTTTGTATCTTCTTTACAGGCGTGCAGAAATATTAAAAATTTTTTTTTTTGAAAAATTTGTTAGTTCGAAGAGGTTTATGTATGTGCACTTTGTCATGGCTCATTTACTTTGAGACGATGGTATCTAATGAAATTTGTCACCGAAAAAACTGTAATGGCCGACTTTCATTCGGGACAAATTTCATCAGGTACCATCGTCTCGAAGTAAATAAGCCATGAAAAAGTGCACATACTGAAAACCTCTTTGAGCTGACAAATTAAAAAAAAAAAAATTTTCTTGAAAATTTCTGCCCGCCTGTGAAGAAGATACAAAGACCTTGCCAAAAAAAATATACCACATGACTCACTTCTCCTATTCAAAAAATTTAGAGGGTTGATGGGTATGGCACAGGGTGTAACAAAAATCCTTCAAAAATGCATAAAAATTTGGTAAAAGTGAAACAAAAATTGACCTGTTTCAGGATTTTGTTGCCAAATATTTATCTTCTGAGGAAATGAATTTGTTCCATAATTTTGACGCGCACTGTATATCTACGTTCACCTTGTGGATAAAATGTCTTCGTACGAACTTTCATTTCAAATTGAAATGAAGTTCAAAACAGTTTTTTAACCGCTTTTCTCAATCGAACTGGTATTATGAACATCGATAGATATTAATTCATTAACTATTATAATTAATAGGTTGAAGTATAAAAATACATTTAAATTCTTGTAGATTCTGAATTCACTGATTTTATATTCGAAGAAACGTAGAGAAAACACTCAACATTCAAACAAAATTTCAAGTTAACCATCATTAAATATTCAGGGTCTTTCACGAGGAACCTCACCCATATTTATACGGGAAACTACTGAACCTATTTTCATGAAATTCAGCACTTATAAGTACTTCACGATGCTGATGGAATCTAAAATATTTTCAGGGCATGAGCACCTCCGGTTTTTCCGGAAATGACGTCAACTTCCGTTTTTCAAATTAGAACACCATTTTTTTATTGCAGAAATAGATTCCTTAGAAAATTTCAAGTTATTTTGATGTAACATTTTTCAGTTTTGGTTGGAAAATTCTCTCTGAGCGGGAAAATTCGAAAAAAAATCGAAAATAGAGCTCCGCTGAAACAAGAATAACTTCGAGGTTTTTGGATGGAAAATTTTCATTTTTGGGATTTTTCAAGATGTAAGATTGATGTATCCACTTTAAAAATCGAAATCGCGATTCATGATACAGGGGGTGAAAAAATCGCTTTCAAAGTTAGGGATGATAAAATCGTGAAAAATCAATTTTTTCAAATTAGAACCCCATTTTTTTATGGCAGATATTGAATCTACGTTAAAAAATAATGTGAGTGTATGCATCACACCCTTGCCCTAAAGTGGATATTAACTCAGAAAATATCCATTTTAGGGCAAGGGTGTGATGCATACATTCACATTATTTTTTAACGTAGATTCAATATCTGCCATAAAAAATGGGGTTCTAATTTGAAAAAAAATATTTTTCACGATTTTGTCATCCCTAACTTTGAAAGCGATTTTTTCACCCCCTGTATCATGAATCGCGATTTCGTTCTTTAGGGTGGATACATCAATCTTACATCTTGAAAAATCCCAAAAATGAAAATTTTCCATCCAAAAACCTCGAAGTTATTCTTGTTTCAGCGGAGCTCTATTTTCGATTTTTTTTTCGAATTTTCCCGCTCAGTGAGAATTTTCCAACCAAAACTGAAAAATGTAACATCAAAATAACTTGAAATTTTCTAAGGAATCTATTTTTGCCTTAAAAAAATGGTGTTCTAATTTGAAAAACGGAAGTTGACGTCATTTCCGGAAAAACCGGAGGTGCTCATGCCTTGAAAATATTTTAGATTTCATCAGCATCGTGAAATACTTATAAGTGCTGAATTTCATGAAAATACGTTCAGTAGTTTCCCGTATAAATATGGGTGAGGTTCCTCGTGAAAGACCCTGTAGAGTTAGGTAAAAACTATGAAAAGACTGTAGTAGGTGTTGTGTATCATACTCAGAATTGTATGGTACCCCGTTTACATTCCCTCTGCCAACACTTAGATTTGGAACGGGAAACAGATTTTATTCTTTTATATAATCTGTTCCTTGTCGCCATTTCTTCACACGTGCCAATGTGCCATATGCCATGTATTGTTTGATGTAAGAAAACAGTATCTCTCTCTTTCAAAAGAATATATATTGCAAAAGAGAAGCTTATACAGCATACCTACAGTTGTTGTACACAAACACCAATGGTAATTATTTGAGTGACTCCTAGAGGAAAAGTTCATGGTAATGTAGGATAGTAAATACCTAGATTTCAAGATACTGAGTGTCGAATTTCAAAGGAAAAAATGGAAATTGATATCTGTACTTGAACATGATATTCTAATTTTCGTATAACTGATTTTCTGTTAGTTTTTGAGTTAATTTTTACATTATTCGTTTATGGATAATCCAAAGTCCACAAGACCTGAACATTTGGAGAATTAAATTTTCAGAATTAGAAATGACATAATTATTCTCGTATTAGATCTTGTATAGATATTGATCTGTGGATAGAATTGTGATTTTCATTTTTAATTATTCATATTTTATATTGATCATCAAAATTTTCCGCAATAACTTCGAAAAAAAGTAAAATTTTCTCAAATTTTCTGTATTCAGGGTGAACAATCAAATTTCTTCTGTAATTCATTTTGTTCATTTGTGTTGTTGAAATTTTGAAATTATTCGATTCCATTTTTATTTCGCAATTTACAAATTTTTCCGCCCCATTTATTAATTTTTCATTGAAATATTTCACCGATATTGAGCAATGGTTTTTTTCAAACGAAAAACATTCTTCTATTTATTAAAATAAAATTGAAGATTGACAAATGTGGGTGACTCATCATGAAAGAAGAGAAAAAGGTCCTTAAATCCCACAATCTTTATTTTTTGACCGACTAGTTTCGAGACTTTAGATTAGTCCCATTCTCAAGTCTTCTAAAGAAGCTACTACTTTAAGAAAAACACAAATAAATATATAATATAATAAAGAAAGGTCTTCATCACAAAACCAATGAACTAGACTCCATCTTGTTCATTGGTTTCGTGATGAAGACCTTTCTTTATTATATTATATATTTATTTGTGTTTTTCTTAAAGTAGTAGCTTCTTTAGAAGACTTGAGAATGGGACTAATCTAAAGTCTCGAAACTAGTCGTCAAAAAATAAAGATTGTGGGATTTAAGGACCTTTTTCTCTTCTTTCATTCTTCTATTTTCTGATCAGGTTTGGGGAAAAATCCTCCTTTGATATTTTTCTGCAATACATTGTTTACGTTCAAAATAAAATCCTGAAAATATAATAGGTATAAATTTTTTATTGAATTTGCTATTACACAATTCTAATATTCTACTCATAAACTTAGCATGGGAGAAAAATTACTCAGGGGGGCTGTTATTTTATAAATTGGACCGGGAATTCAAGAATAATTCTTAGTTGGAAAAGGATCAGTGGAGGATCATTTTTTCATTGATATAATATGGAAGTCCGGGTCAGTATCCACGCCACTGGTGAAATGGATTATATTGCTTGTAACTCTGTAGATATTTCAAAAATATTTTTTCAACATTTACCATGCTTTTTTTCGAGAACTATGCATTTACGGACTTAAATAATTTTTACGTATTGAAATTACTCTAATGATTTTCCCAAAAAGTTTGTGTAGGTACATCTGTAGGTATATAGGTATATGAATAAAAAAAATAAAAATAAAAAAAAAGAAGTCTATCCTTGATTTTCCACTAAGCATGTAATTTTTGTTCAAAACAACTTCTACAGAGTGTAACAGCCAAATGGAATAAATTCGATAACGAATAAATGAGGGCGTGTTGGGAAAAACGCTCGGACACGTCGATTTGTAATTTTAAATGCGCATATTTTTCAAGAAAATAATATTATATCTATAGGGTGTTCCATGTGACCGTGGCCAATACCAACTTTCTTATTTCAAATGCAACCCCCTGTATATTATTTATTTTTTGGATTCTTCAGAGAATTCTAGACACAATTCATGCACAATGTCCTATACCTATTTTTAACTATTTCCTTCCGAAATAGTGTTTTCAGATTCATTGCAAGAATCAACGTTTAAAAAAAAAATATTTTATTCCACAAATTCGGTACATTACACTTAAAACCTGATGAGTAATACTGATTATTTCTTAATCATTAAAAAAAAACATTAATGTCAATGTAGGAAATGTTAAAAATGCTCGCCGCGATCGTCTTATCAATTATTCTCAATATTTCCGGAAAAGTTGAAGATAGGTATAGGACATTGTACATGAATTATGTCTAGAATTTTCTGAAGAATCCAAAAAATAAATAATATACAGGGGTTTGCATTTGAAATAAGAAAGTTGGTATTGGCCAAGGTCGCATGGAACACCCTATATAATTTTATTTTCTTGAAAAATATGCGCATTTAAAATTGCAAATCGACGTGTCCGAGCGTTTTTCCTTACACCCCCTCATTTATTCGTTATCGAATTTATTCCATTTGGCTGTTACACTCTGTATATATTCTATTCAGTAGTTATGTCACGAGAAAGTAAAAAACTTCTACTTTTCAAAATATATCAGCGAAAAACTTGATAATTAGATAGTCAACCTCCCCTTCTTCAAAGGGAAGTCTCATTCTCATTCGATAGAGAAAATGTTACCCTCTAAATTGCGTATTCAACCAAAATACTGGTTTTAAATATTGCTTGGCTCTAACAATTAAGTGGTTCTTATTCTTATTGGTAATCTTTTATTACAGATGAGGAAACACATCACTATGTGGCATTTTTGGTTCAGCTGACCAAGTCATTTGAAAGGGGAATGAAAAAAAACCTACTCAAGAAGCACACGACCCAAACTTAATACATCTGAAAACAATATGTTCCCCTTAACGCTATGAAAACTCGAATTTGAAATTGCAGGGTGCAAATGACTTGCAAAAGCTTAAAAACGATGTAGGTAGCTGACATAAAAAAGAAGAATGCCCAAGTATGATCAAAAACACATTTTCGATAGATCCGAATAAATTTTCAAGCACGATTAAATGCTACTTAATGCGATTTATCATGCGATGTCATGGCTGTGATGGAATTGATTCCATGCCTACCTAATGTATTTATTGATGCTAAGGTGGACATGGACATTCCTTAGTTTTTAGTACAAGAAGGGGCCCAATACAAATTCGAACCTGTACCTATTAAAGAAGATCCACGAGAATTCAGATCCTTTGCATATTTCACAGGGAGTTTACTATGGTAAGTAGAGCAAACTCTCCAAATTGTTTTGGAAAGTTAATATAAAGGCGATATGCTTGTAATATTCTGCAATATTTTCTATGGAGGAAATACTTCAGTCTATATATTATTATCTTTTTGCAGAATCCCAGAAAGAACTACAGGATTGGCCTACAGGATATAGAATTTGGGGGTCCCACAACTCAGGGAGAAATTGCACCAAAGGAGATGAGTGAGAAGAAATTGAAATGTCATGTGCGGATGAATTTGAGTATAACTTTATTTATTTTATATGAGCTCATTTCTTCCTTATAAGTCATACTTTTTCTGAATTGAGTACCTTTAATTTTAGTTAAGACTAGGTTAAGAGAAGATTTTTATTTTTTTTAATATCTACTTATTTTTATTTATATTTCTATATTTTTTTACACATTTAATCTTAAGTGCCTTATTTCAAGTCTAGATCTCCGATATTTTTAAGTACAACCTACGAATTTAAGTGATCAGATACCAAATCTTGAATGGTTTCTGTCTCCGATGAATTCCCAATGCATAGTACCGAGTGTGTGATACAGATGGTAAAATTTGAATAAATGATTGATTTTTTCAAGGTTTACCCAAGCAAGCATATCACAGAAGAACCAAATTATATGATTAACTTCAAAACAGAGTTATCTCATTATAGTTTCTTCTGTTATATGCTTGATTGGGTAAAAAGTGAAAAAATTAATCACTTATTCAAATCTTATCTTGAACCTCAATATCAGAGGGGGCATCGAGCGTTTTGGGGGGGGCGTAACCACCAATGCCCCTACCTGTCTACGCCGATGTGTGCCTAGCGCCTATAACCTTTTTTGATCTCGTACCTCCATGAACTACTTCATTTTTGGCTACATTCTCACTTTAATTTAAAAACCCATTTCCTTGATGAAACCTTTCAATCTTTGCCTTCATTTCATCCACAAGTACAAATTTCTTGTTTTTCTTTAAATAATCTTTCTCTTCTTTTATAGCTTTAAACCATTGGTGCTTTTTTTCGCTTTTAGGCTTCTTGGTAAGTCAAAAGCACATACTGATATATTTTTCAGAGCTTTTTCTCTTCCTCTTGTATTATTTGTGCTTCTTCAAATCTGTGATATTTTTATTTCCAGAAAATTCTTCTTAACTTATTATTTCTCTTTTGTTTGAACCTTGACATCAATCTTTTTCAAAACTAAGATCTCTTTGAACTACTTTTTTATTTTCATGCTCGGTTCCTCTCATGCTCAGTTCCTTCCGAATGTTTTTAGGCTTTTCTCCTTTTTTTACTATCAGCCTTTTCATTCTCTTCTGATTTTTTCATGTCCTTTCTCCTTCGCTCTCTTTCCATAGCTTTTCTTTCAGCATCTTTCGTTTCTGCTTGTTCTTATCGTCAGTTCCTCTTATTCTCCTTCTTTATTGTACACTGTCTCCCATTTTCGGTTGAGACTGTACTGTATCTAAGCTATTATTGAAGATAGAGACATGCGGTTTTCGGGACCCTGTATCACTTTTTTGTAAAATTTCTAAATTGACAAACAGAAATATTTCTACTACATTTGTTCCTGAAATACAGGGCGAAAACGAAAATGTTCACTTTTTGAGATGTTACTTCTCAGGCCCTGATTAGGATAGCAAAAAAATGAGAACTGTTTATAATAGATATTTCTACATGAAACTCAGTGGCGTATTTAAGATTTTTCACAGAGCACTGTTTTTGAGATTGCGCACAAACTTGGTATTCCTTAAATGGAACACCCTGAATATTTCAAAGTCAAATTATTGCATTTTTTTTCTGAATACATTGATGTATCAAAATCCATATTCTTTATGTTTGTTTTTTCAATAGAAGGCCTTGAATTCTTTCACCCATGCATTTAATTATTACTTTTTTAAAACGTCATGATCAAATACAGTGCACGTCAAAATTCATTTTCTCAGAAGAAAAATATTTGGCAACAAAATCCTGAAACAGGTCAATTTTTGTTTCACTTTCACCAAATTTTTATGCATTTTTGTTGGGTTTTTGTTGCACCCTGTGCCATCTTTTTCACAAACCCCCTTCTTATTCGTTGGTCGAAAAAAATTCGAATACGCCACTGAATTTTATGTAAAAATATTCAATATAAGCAGTTTTAATTCTTTTCTATCCTTTACAGGGCCTGAGAAATAATATCATCTCAAAAAGTGAACATTTTCGTTTTCGCTTTGTATCAGAACAAATATGTAGAGGGAATATTTTTGTTTGTGGCTTTGAAAGTTCTACAAAAAAGTGATATAGGGTCGCGAGAATCGTCTGTATCTTTCATAATAGCTGAGATACAGTGTACATGATGATTTCAGAGTTTTCTTTCTTCCTCTTTTTTTTTCATGCTTCTCGAAATTTAATAATATCTTTGTTTTCAGAAAATTCTTCTTTACTTATCATTTCTCTCTTTTGTGAGTCTTGACATCAATAATCTTCCAAAACTAACATCTCTTTCAACTATTTTCATGTTTGGTTTACTCTCATACTCAGTTCCTTCCGAATGTTCTTGATTTTCAGGCTAATCTCCTTTTTTACTTTCAGCCTTTTCATTCCCTTCCGATTTGTTCATGTCCTTATTCCTTCGCTCTCTTTCCATAACTTTTCTTTCAACATCTTTTACTTTTTGCTTGTTCTTGTTCTTGTCTTCATTTCCTCCTTCCTTTTTTCGATCATCTCATCTTTTTGCTTCATCTTCTTTCATACTCTTATGTTAAAATTTCTACATTTATTCTTTATATTTTTGTTGCATTTCTTTCCTCTTCTACCCTCCTGCTCTCCCTCTCACTAACGATCTCTCTATCAAATCTTTTTTTCTCATTTTCACTTCTGCATCCTCTTTGTCTTCATTCCCTTCCTTTCTTCTCATTTCTCTATTTCTTGCATTATCTTCCTTCCTACGTTTTCTTCCTTCATTTACTTCTTTTTTGTTGCCTTCTTTTTTACCCTTCTACCTCTCTCTTTCTCTGCGGAATCTTATTTTCTTCAAAAACTTGTTTTCAATATCAATTATTACTATTGCTTCATTTGTATTGAAATCTTCTCCTTCTCTTCTGTTCCGTCATTTCTCTTACTGCATCTTCTGGTTTTTGCCTGTTCTTGTCTTCATTCTCTCTTCTTCATGTTCAACTCTATTTCTTGATTCATCTACTTCTTTATCTATTCGTTACCTTCCTTCTTCCCCTTCTAACCTCCCTCTGTGTGTAATCTTCTTTTCTTCAAAAATTGTGTTTCAATATACCTATTGTTACTTTTTCCTTTTTAAAAATATCTTTTTCTTCATTGATGATTGATGGCAACGAAATCTTTTCCTCCTCTCTCGTTCCATCATTCTTTTTTCTTCATCTTCCTGGTTTTGCCTGTTCTTTTCTTTTCTTCTTTTTTGTTGAACTCTATTTCTTACTTTCTCTTCTATATCGTTTCCTTGCTTCATATTCTTCTTCATATTTTTGTTGCCTGCTTATTTTTCTCTTTCTACTCCCTCACTCTCTCTGTTGAATCTTCTTCTCTTCGAAAACTTTCTATCAATATTGTTGCTTTTTCCCTTTTGAAAATCACTTTCCTTACATTTCTTTTGATGACGTCGAAATCTTTTTTTCCTTTCCCGTTTCATCATTTTTCTTTGTGCATCTCCTTGTTTCTGCCTGTTCTTTTCTTCTTTTTTGTACTTTCTCTTCAATCTTTCTACTTGTATAGCGTTTCCTTGCTTCATTCTCTTTTCTTTTTTCTTGTGTATCTCTGTTTCCCGCTTCATCTTTTCCTTCCCACGTTCATCTTCTTTCTTTGTTTCACCTTCATCTGAATTCTACACCAAACTCAGAAAGAACATCTTGAAAAATTTTGGGAAGGGTCAGCTCCACACTCTGGTCCAAGAAATAACGATATAGGTTCATATCGAGGTTCATCAGGCACGTAGCCAGGATTTTCTTTCGGGGGGCCCCACATTGAGTAAACATTGCCAATTTTGTCAAATCAGGGCCCCCTGCCCCCCCCTGGCTACGTGCCTGAGGTTCATATACCTATTCGGTGCAAATGCTTTGAGGAAAATATCAGTGAGAGGTAGCGAGTCGACGTGCTTGTACGATCCCGGTATAGGTTATGTCGTCTTCAGGTTTGCGACCCTGCCTACGTGAGCCATGTTTCCTCCTAAAGCCCTGAATGGAGAAAACGTGCCCTTTTCTTCGTATTCCACCCTTTATCCTTCACCCTTTCCTGTACTCCCACAGGGGGAGCCTCCAAAGTTTTCCTCAGATCTAGCAAATTCTTGGAGGCTTTCCCTGGATGTAACGATAACCTGGTTCATCCACCCCGGACCTTGGCCTCTCAAAATTCAGAGCGGTGGATGCACTCAGGTTATCGATACGTCACTTAGAATAAGTAGAATTAGGAATACCACCACAATGTGTTCAATCAATTGGTTCGAAATTTCTGTCAAAGTAATCGAAGATCCCCAAAAAAATCGAGAAGGTTGAAAAGAGGGAATTCCGACTTGTTCGACCCAATTCATCGTGCCCCGCACGGAAGATTGGCATCCTCCTCCTCAAACTTTTATAGAAAATTCCCATCAAATTCACAGCTAAAACAAAACCGGTTAGAATAATAAATTGAGGAGGTGTCGAACGATTAGTGAGGGGGCGTGATCTATAACAAAGAGCATTTAGGAATTTCCTCCAGCTTCTCGATAAACCTCCACTTTCGGTTTTCTCCAAAATTCTTGAGTATTACCCGAAAGCTTTCTGTTGTAGGGAAATACTCAAGTTTTTTGGACATTCTTAAATTTCGATCTTCGTTACATTGATCGAAATCTCGGTCCAATTGATTGAGGTGGTATTCAAACAATTGAATTTGATTTACAATTTAGATTTAAGACTATAGAAGCAAAGCATCCTAGGGAATCTCAGGGAAATTAGAAATAGAAAATAGGAATAGAATACCTAATGTACCTAATTATACTTATTGTCAATAAAAATAGAACATACATTTTGTTTACTTCAATCCTTATTGACTCACTACGCGAAGGGAAAGACTCTTTGGCAAAAGTATCTACACAACATTAATTAACATACACTGCGCAAAAAAATTAACGCACATTATGGAAATCTCAAATTTATTCTACAACTGAAGGTTTTCTCAATGATAATTATTTTTATCAGAATTATGCATGCATATGCTATCCACTTTCAACGTTTTTCTTCAATACAGATGTTTTCTCCCAGCAGGAATAAAAAAAGATGGTATTATCAGATTTTGAATGTATTGGCTCCATTCTAAAATCAGTTGTTCTCGATCAATTCTAGTGATCAATAGTTTTTCTTTCAATTGATTTTCTACACTCGATCGCTATGCAACGCGAAACACGCAATTTGACCCAAGAGGAATGTGCCCAAGCGGTAGTTTTGCGAGAAGAAGGGTGGACATACACAAGAATTGCAGAAAGGTTTGGAGTTTCCCATAAAAGTGTGTCCAGAATGTTGCAGCGATTCAGGGAGACAGGTATGAATGTCCGAAGACCAGGACAGGATAGACCACGGGTAACAACTGCCATTCAAGAACGTTACTTGACAGTTTCTTCGTTGAGACAACGGTTTGCAACCGCACGCCTCCTTCAAAATCAACTTGAGCAAACTCATGAGGTGCAAATTAGCACTCAGACAATAAGAAATCGCCTCAGAGAATATGATTTAAGGCCTCGTGTCGCGGCAAGAGGCCCAGCTCTTACCCCAGCCCATCGAAGGGCGCGTTTGGATTTTGCGAGAGAGCATATCCATTGGGAAGAGGCCGATTGGGAAAGAGTTCTCTTCACAGATGAGTCTAGATTCTGCCTCTACCATTGTGATCGACGTTCCCTGTATACAGACGTCCACATGAAAGATATGCTTAGTGCAATTTCCTGAATACTTCTGGTTTCGAGGGAGGATCGATTATGGAATGGGGCGGAATATCTTTGACTGCTCGCACAGACCTAGTGGTCGTTGATAATGGAGCTATGAATGCTGATAAGTATATAAGGAACATTCTTGAAGAGCATGTAGTGCCATTTGCCCCATACATTGGTGAAAATTTCATTTTTATGGACGATATAATGCCAGACCCCATCGTGCGCGCATTGTTCAGGAGTACCTTGAAGAGGTTGAAGTCTCTCGAATGGAATGGCCAGCAAGAAGTCCAGATCTCAATCCTATTGAGCATGTTTGGGACAACCTCAATAGAAGGCTGAGAAGTTCAGAAAATCATCCAGCTACTCTTAATGACTTAGGAATCCAACTCGGAGAAATCTGGTAAGGATTAGATCAGAACATTTTAAGATCATTCATTTTGAGTATGAACCGTCGTTGCCGAGTTGTAATTAACGCAAGGGGTGGAATTACCAAGTATTAAATCACTTATCAGCATTTCAGTAATTTGAAAATTGTTCATTTCTCTTCTTTCACATAGGATTCACATGTTTCATCAGTGGAGCGCACAGATAAAGGAACTGGTGCAGCAGAAAAAAACTGACAAAGAGAATTTGGTCAAAGACTCCTCTTTGCTTTGGCACTGAAATGAAGTCATGAGCTGTGGTCAGGAGCTTTTTTTGACGGCAGTCAAGAAATAATTGACAGCAGCTGTCAGAAATCGTTTATAACCTCGGACATGTTTTTGCTTATTTTTTGTTATAATTCGCTGATTTTAGCCAAAACTTTGCATACATTTCGAATGAATCTGAAATTTCATCTCGATCGTGACGAACGAGCCCAGTTAAGATGGCGCTCAAAGTTGAATAAACAAAAACTTAAACAAACTCTTTTTTTAATACCAACTCAACTTTACAAATAAGACGAAAATAATTTTAATTTACGACGATGGAGATAATCATCTGTGTCCTGTTTTTCAATATCTCTTCCAGGCTTCTTTTTCGTAATCCCACCTCGAAGAAGGTCCGAAAATTGGATTTTGTTGCAAATCCAAAATGCGCCTCAACTGGGCCTGCCGTTTCACTTCGCAAAATGAATCCGGCATTTCAGGCAAAACTGAAACGGGTAAAAAGTAAAGGACTGCTCATTTTGCGCATTATAGTTAAGAGCTCACTTAAGCAGGATAGGTAATGCAACCACAGTCCTAAGCTGATGAGCCATAATACCATTCCAGTAGTAAATTTCCATTCTGGCGATGGCGCTAGGAATTCTGC
This sequence comes from Adalia bipunctata, assembly GCA_910592335.1. Classification (NCBI taxonomy): domain Eukaryota; kingdom Metazoa; phylum Arthropoda; class Insecta; order Coleoptera; family Coccinellidae; genus Adalia; species Adalia bipunctata. Next base: position 63,558,428 of record OU342949.1, read on the forward strand.
AAAAGTTGACCTGAACGAAGCTCTGTAGAGTTCTCTCTTTTCTTCACGAGTTAATCGGCCCCATTCTCCTTTCTCCTTCTCCCAGAGACACTAATGGCAATAAATAAAGTGAAAAACACCTCAAGGACAGATCCAGAGTCAAAACTATATAGAAAACTCCTCGAAAGGAAGATTGAGGATTTAATATTTGCTCAAAAGATTTCAAATCCTTTTTCAAATTGGTGATAATGCAGTTTCCTATATCCTCACTGGCAACATAACTAGTTCTTGAAGCACCCGCTATGACAGGCGCCAAAATTGGATTTCATGAATTCATTATAAAGATTAAAGAAGAATGATTTTCTATTTTCTTTTGAATAAGGTTTAATTAAGAGTTTCCGAGAGGTAGTGCATTACATTTCTGCTCTTATCTCGATCTGAAGAACCTAGCTAGAAATTAAAATGATGTAAATAAAGAACTCACGCATATTTCTGGGGTAGGTTCTTTCCATCTGATTGCTGGAAACGGCATTTCTGGTGCGTCGAAGTAAATAGGATTACCATTTACCCCATATCCTACCTGCTCCCTATTTCCAGCCATTTTCAGATGCCAATGTGTTGGTCGCATACCAACGCACAGTGGAAATCTGGTCGGCAAACATAATGATTTTCTTAAGACCGGTAAGGCGAGTTGAAACATGTTTGGTTTATTTTTCGTCTGAAAATTGGAATATTTTTGACAACCGTAACCGTGGTGTCAGTAGTTTCTTAAATGGTGGATGCGCTGAGGAATTTTCTTGATATAGGTTGGGATTCTTTTCTTTCTAGTGCAAAAAAATCATAAATCATAATCTGCTGCTAGTCTGTTATCGGTTCAAGCATACGACGAGCAGTAAATTATTCTTACAGATATAGACAGGATCGCCTCAGATAGATAAGTTGTGAGTACTTAGTTCCAGTTGGAAACTTAATTTTTTCAGCAGAAAAATTGACCATGCCATTCTCTCTCCTCGGCAAAGGATTCAATTCTTCAAATCAAAGGACCACAGGATCACCAAATCAGTTTAAACAATGACCAAATATAGCATTATGAATTCGGAAGGAAAAGAAAATCAAATCTCAGTCTGTGACCAAATTGTCAAAACCAAACTTAACCTTGAAGTTTGATGGATTCATTGTAAACATTAGCTTTAAGCTATTTTTTTGTGAAAATTATTTAGTATTTACGACTTTCTATACAAGTAAAATCGAATTGAAACTATGGCTGACGTGGAAATTAACTGGCCATGGCAATACAGCTTCCCACCATTTTTTACACTTCAGCCTACCGCTCAAACAAGGTCCAAACAATTAGCCGCTTGGAAAACACTCATATTAGATTATTGTCGACAAACTAAAACCTACACTCTCGATGTTAGAGAAGCAGGAGAATGGCCTTTATTCTATAATTCTGCAATCAATCGAAGATTGAACTCCACCGTTATAGTTTCTATCTTGTCTGAATTAGAAAAGTCTTCAAATTGTGCAGCTTTGGACAAACCGAAGAATAGATGGGAAATATATTGGCATCCATTGGTCGAGTGGGCTTCTATAATATATGGTTATATTTGTGAATCTGGATTGCAAAACACAGTTCTTACTTTCTATGAATTAACCAATGGCGCAGATGCTGAAGGTCAAGAATTCGCAGGAATGCAGACCGAAGTTCTGATCAAAGTCTTAAGGGTCTTGGAAAATGAGAGAAAATGTGAATTGATTTTATCTGATGACATGCAAGGAGTGAAGTTCTTTTAGTTGGTGCTATAAAATTATCAATTTTCATTGATTGAAAACATTTGTTCATTGTATATGAATGAAATAACGAATCCAATTGAAATATGTATTAATCTCAACTGTCTGTGTACTATGCTAAAACGGTACTTTACTGTTCTTCGTTATATCATTGTTTGAATAATCATAATTGTCTATTATACAAGAGGTGTAAATACTGATATTTTGAGAATTAATATTCTAAGAGAATTTATTCAGAATGAAGAACCATATTTGAATTCCATTACAACAATTCTCAATATGTTCTGTAATTTGTGAAAGAAATAAAATATATAAAGAGGGAAATGCTAATATGTATTTACAAAATTTGCATTTTAACCAGATACCTCCAAATTAAAGACACCCAGGTTGTAATTTCAATAAAATGATCAGTCTTAGACATTTTCCATCTGAAGCAGCAGTTCCTAAGATAACTTATGAACTGTACTTGGAAAATAGAGGAAGTGAATTCTTGGTCTTCTCTGATGTAATTTCTCAGATTTAAGATAATTATAATATTGATAGACATTTTTGTCAATATTTAAACTTCGGAAACAGAAGAAAATTATTGTTTCCCTTTTGATTCTGTCCCAAATTAATATTTTAGTAAACAGTCTGATGCTGATTATTTTCCTTTTGAAAGTTATATGTTTAAATGAGAACCATTCTGCTTGTTTGAAAAAACTTTTGTATTGTTTTATATATCAAGACTAAGCAAAACACAAAGAAGTCCCCCATATCAAATAATAAGTGAATACTTACTCAGCCAACATTTATAATTGTTATTAATTATTATTCATACTTCTCTATTATTTTGAGTGTGGTAATGAAACAACAGATTGAGAAATTTCTTTTTTACTGTTATATACTTTTAGCGTAACTTAATACATTTATTACAATATTTATGTATGTACATTTTTTTTTATAATACATCCACAAAACATATAAGGAGAATCTTCATATAAAACATAATATATAAAAATTTTCTTTTTGGTTGTTGAATCATAAGAAGTCCATATCTAAAGCATTGTATAATGCTGCTATTTCACTATGACTATTTATTCTCCAGAAAGGAAAATTTAAAGCTTTTGCAGCTGATTCTTCATCAGGTCCATCACCAATCACAACATAGGTACATTTTCTGCCAAATCTCGTTACTATGCGTTCAAAACAACTTTCTTTACCTGAAAAAAAAATCATGTAAATTCTTCTTACAGTTTCAACCTGTTTTTGGATGAGTCTAGTATTTTTTTATTTTTAACTTCAGCACAGTGTTCAAATTAGGTATTAAAAGAGAAAGAATTTCGATAATATCAGGACCAAATATTATTGTTAGTAAATTGAATGATTTTCACACACCTATTTTTGTTGCTGAATAAATATTGTCAATAGGGAAGACACCTCCTAATCCAAACAATAAAACTTTGGCAAGTGCGGGAATCAATTGAGTAGTTGTAACAAGAACGTTCACACAATTACTTCTTGAATTTATCAATGTTAGACATTTATTTGCTAAAGTTAGCCAATTGTCTGTGACAGCTTCAATTTCTGCTCTCAGTTGAATCCATTGCTCCCTTTTTGTCGTCCCCAATAAGCCGCCAACACTGCAACAAAACATTTGACATGAATATGTGATCAATACTTCACAAGAATGAGGATATTGGTCACACAGAAAAAGCCGTCAAGTTCAACCAGTAGCTTCTCTATAGCAATGCAAGTATAGCATCTTTACCTGTTTCTATAAGTGTTGTATGTTTCTTTGATTTTTCTATATCTAAACGCTAATTTTCTCATCCAATCCACACCCCCTCTAACTCCTGCTTGCAAACATAAATTAGTGGTGGTTGCTGCCGCAGCATGGAAGCCATCTGTGGTAAAATTGTAATTTGATAAATCCTGCCCATTATCGTCCGATGATACATCATCTATATGTACTTGATCACATTCCTACAAAAATAAAAATTTGTTACAGTAAATCAGCAAACACCAAGATTGTAAATTTTTAACTAAGAATTCTACTTACTTCTAAATCGTTGAAGAAAAAATGGGAATCTGCCATGTTGAAAACCATTTCTTCCATTTTAAAGCCCAACTGAACAACATTTTGAGCATCCTATAGAAATGACAAGATTAATGATAATGAAAAGGGTTTCCTAATTTGATATTCTTACTTTTTGAAATTTTGTTGCGTAGCCTCCAGTTAAAAGACTGTGGAATATTATAATAGTTTCGTCCAGATCCCAAATGAACACTCGGTCTGTTGTTGACTCCGGAGCTGTTGGAGAGACTGTGTTTGTTCTCCGGCCCCTGCCCCTTGTACTTCTTGTCTCAGGTCCTATACTATTCGAGGAATCACGGGATCTTCTTGCACTATCTACCTTTAGGGGTAAAGTGGAACTTTCAGCCAGACTTAGACCGTTTGAGGAGCTCTCTGAAACAAAAGGAGAGTTTAAGTATTTCCCAAAATCCACAATGTTAACAATTAAAAGCTCTCATACCATCTTCATCCGAACTACTTGTATCACTATAAGGGCACAACATTACAATAGAGAGAAATATTAAAAGATCAAAATTATAAAGTGCATTTACAGATTTTGTTTATTTTTTTTGAGATTGAAGGTTATGTTTGAGTTTGACATCTATGACCTTGATATTCAGTGGTAGGGGTAGGCTCCACATCTCTGGTCACAGTACAACTACCACAGAATAACGGTGTTGCTCTGGTTCCATAAACAAGAAGAGATAAGAATACTCAATGGTTCAATAAGAAGTTCAATTTCCGTATCGATGGTTCATCTAAACGGTCGTTGAAACGAAAAACGTCGTTTTTTTTCGGTTACAAATTTAAATTAAAAATTATTATATGTTCTGTGTTACAAATCAAAGCATTTGAAAGATTATAGCGTGCTAGAAGATAACTTTTGAAATAGATTCTACCTAAAATATCAACAAGACGAAATGCCAATGTGTACGAATTTGCGTCGTTTTTGGGGCACCAACCATTAAATCTGTTGCGCTCAGTACTGTAATATTTTTTAGCATTACGCACCAACCTGATAATGAAGTCGTAGCTAGCTGGTAAGTTGAAGCCCCTATACTTCCACTGGAGCTTGGTGAACTGACGTAAGGAGAATAAGATTGATTGGAATAGTAACTGGAAAACTGGGATGCTTGTGAATCTGTGTAGGTGCCGTAAGTTCCATAATCCTGAAATCAATAACAATCTATATAATAAAAATAAATGTATATGTGGTTTATTTTGTGAGAATTGCTATGAGCCTGTACCCTACTCCCACAATTCCATTATTTGGAGTGGCAGTCCTCATTCTTCAATGGCTCATCCCTTATTCATTAAGAAAGTTTCAGATTAGACCTGTGGGAGTTAGGTTCAGATACATAAGCAAATATAGATATTATAACACCGGGTATGCTCCAAGGTTTATGTGATTCAATAATCGGGGCTATTCACTAAGCAAAGTTGCTATCCATAACAACTTTGCTTAGTGAATAGCCCCGATTGTCTGTTTTCCGTACCGAAAAGGCGCATTCGGTATTCCCTTTCCGAGGTGGAGCGGACATAGAACATCTAATAACTCGGATCTCTCTCTCTGGCTGAAAGAGATCTATGAGACAGAGGGATCCGTATTTATTAGATGTTCTGTGTCCGTTTTCTCTCGCTCCACTCCGGATTGGTAAAGTAATACAAAAACACAGATTTCATCAAAAGATCCTAAAATTTATTAATATCACAGAGAAGCAAATACTCCAAGATGCATAGCACATTTGTCAAATCGACTAGCGCCATTGTCGTTCACGAGTAAATTACAAAATACTTGGCCGTTCTAGTTTCGTTTTCCGTTCGAAAATTTTTGGGGTAGTTCCGAAATATTATATTTTATGCGTTCTGTGCTGGTGAAAACGGTGTACGGTGTACAATTATAGCTTCTCAGTTAGTGGCAATGGCATTTTAGAAAGGTGAGTATAGATTAACGTGGACTGGGTAGGAATAAACTGCCATGATTGAGGAGTACACATCAGTGGACTACGAGGAATTTGAAATGTCTTACCTGTGCGGTGAATCCTTGTGCAAAGCTAGATGTTCCAGGTGTATTGTATGATGCGTATGGGGAATATTGCGTTGGTTGGCTTGTACTTTGAAACGGCGACGCTGGGGAGCTGTAGGGGGACGAAATGTAGCCTGTAGTCGCTTTACACGCCGAATTGAGCCCCCTGGTGGAGGTGAGGGAGGAGTAGGGGTACGATGAGGCGTTGTAGAAGGAGGAATTCATGTACGTTGCAGCAGCAGCCGCCGCTGCCGGGTTTGTCGAACTGTATGCTTGTTGCATGCTAGAAAGAAAAGATGTTCAGGTTAGATGAGCCTGGGTCTATGTTTCCGAGGAGCCTATGCGAAGGGGTGATTTCTATAGGCATAGAAACTTGCACTGTGCCTTCCCTCACTAAATGATTGATCATTGTAATAATAGTAAGAATCTATAAAAGGGGAGTATACCAGAAACCGCCATTTTGAGTCCAACCATAGAGTCGAAAATTACAGATCCCTTCGAATGAAATGAAATCTGTAAACGAAAGAAATGAAATCTCTAATCGAAGGAAATGATATATGTAATCGAATGAGCATATTTTCGGAATGAGAGATCTTGTGGTGACTTTTTTCGGCATGCTCACATGGAAAACGGTTAGGTTCATGGTGTTAGAATAATGCCGCGGCATCTAATAGTCAAATTTATAATAATTTATTGTTTATGTTGGTGTATCACCCCGATAGATGGCGATGAAAATGTTGCGAGTTCTGTAATATTCGAGTCTATGGTTGGACTCAATCAATCATAGAGCCAGGTCTATCTAGCATACCTATCTTTATCGTGCTCTAATAATAGTAATAATAACAATGATTAATAAGCCACGCTTCAAGCCGGCATGTTTATGTGAAATTTCACAGCTTGCTTGCTAAAGAGGCAAAAGAGAGGTATCCATCTTCGTCCAGATGACTTTGAAAGGGAATTGTTAGTCTAATTCTCCACTATAAGGTGTCGCCATGATGTAGTTTCTGCTCATGACTACCGTTAGTTTTGTATTTAGAGGGCCCACGTTCTAATCCTATTCTACTCGAAGTTGAGTTATGTTGCTCTGATGAGATCTTAACAGTTCGAATCAGATGTATAGCGTTGGTTTATACCTATTTGATGACTTTTATACTGTGCTGAATCTCGCCTTTTTCACATATTGAACATCTAGTTATTATTTTTTTTGTAATTGAATAATTTAAATAAAGACCTTCATTATTATTTTTAGTATCATAGTACGTGTGGGGAGGGTTAATTTATCGGTTCTACCGAGGAACTAACATCCTCACCCTGAGATATAGCTTCAAGTAGTGGGTTTTCCTCTAGAATAGTTTTACTTCATGTAACTTATGATGCTTGTGATACTAATGTGGTGATGTAATTTCTTATTTGATGCAGAAATTTTGATTTAGCGATTGAAATTCTGATTTAGTGATTGAAATTTTGATTTGGTGATTGATTTTTTGATTTATTGATTGAAATGCTCACTTTATGTTGAAACTATGAATTGATGTTGAAATTTTGATGGAGTACTATGAATTCTGATTTATTGCTGACATTTTAGGTTAGTGCTTTGAATTTAAATTCAGTCATGTGAAAACTATACAAGGCCATCAAAGTGACCGTGCCAGAAATCTGTTTTTTTTAGATTAGTTGGATCTCCACATCAAAGAAGACCAAACAAACGACGCCTTTGTCAAACTAACAGGACATAGTCCTATGAGAAGAAGAAGAAGATTATGAAATGCTACTGCCAGATCTATCCAAATGTATAGCTCTGTGGTCAAGGTTGAGCCTCCTGATTGCTTGGCTCATACCTATGGCCAACTTATTTTGTTGTTTGTATAATTTGTACTGACCTTTTCTGGGAATAAAGTATTTAAAAAATGGTAACAATAACGTTTTAGTATACGAACACATAATTTATTTGTCAAGGGAATTGATATGACTTTTAATAAAATATAAAACAAGTTGATATGATTATTTTAATAAAATATACAACAATATTCTGATGAAAAACGACATTTTCATCAAGGAGATTGTCTTACTACGAAGTTTGATTGTGTAATCCTGTATTTTTTCGTGAACTGTTCAAGATTTCTCACCTATTATAATACTGATGTGCTGATGTGTAGGACCCGGGGTACTCTTTGTCGTAGACATTCCCCAAGTCCACGGATGCTCCATAAAAGCCAGACTCTTGAGACAGAGCTGCCACATCTGTTTCTGTCAGGCCGGGGCTCCTTATCTCGGATTTTACACCTGCTGAAAGAGGGTGGCAAAGTTAGCACTCAATGAAAAAAAAATCTTGAACGAATATGCATACTGTACTCTTCTCGTTTTAGTCAATTTTGACTTAGATTGTAGATCATTTTACAATAATTTATTTATTACTTTACATACACCAAGGTTTACAACTCAGACTGAATTCAGTCTAAAAATAAAAGTATAAGAAAAAAGGAAAAGCAACAAAGACAATATAAAAGATGATAAATAATGCCAATATATCCTCTAATATTATTGCTCTCTTGTTGTGCAGTTGCACTTAAAGAAGAACAAAATCTGAATATACATAGTTGCTTTGAGTCGGATTAAATGAAAGCTTGTATTTGCTGATTATCTATCCTTTTTTTCCTAACTTCCATACAAATTTACTTAATTTTTCAAGCTGTCTGAACTCACCCTGATTCTTACCGGAAGCTTCCGCTAAGAGGGACCATGAGGATGTGAAATTCGTCGATGGGACGCAGGTAGACGTGGAGGTCGAGGATGGGTCAGTGGAATTATGCGAACTGTTTGCTGTGGAGGCAGTGGCCGGTGGGCTACCACACGTTGAGGACGAATGACCACTCTGGGGGCTACAGCCCGTTTCGATTCCCAGCCTGGAACAAAAAAATCGGAGGTAAAAGATTGTTTTAAATGAATAATAGGCACATCCATTTTTTGTTGATCTATGATGAACCATTGTCCATTGATGATATGAAAACTTATACAGGGTGCCTCAGCAAGGTGTACGGCTAAAATAGCGCCTAAACTATACAAACTAACTAAAATAATTTTACATATACAGGATGCGTCAAAAAAAAGTTACGGAAAAATAGGTAGTTTTTTCAAATGGAATACCCAGTATTTCATGGCATATTTCTTTCGAGGACAACAAGAGCTTTACACTTATACCTCATTTTTAAATTTCATCACGGCGTTGCCACATCATTCGTATTTTAAGGATATTTTTTGTGTTTTAAGGGGTTCATTAGAATTCTTATAGCAACCGCTGTGTTCGATCTAGATGAACGAAATTGTTACAGAAGTCAGCTCAAGGTATCAGTTTCATCATTCGGTACCTAAACATCTGAAGTTTTTTTCATACAGTGTGTCTAATATATATTTACCAATTCACTCAAATAAAATATGCGCTATTTCAGCCTGCAATAATAACATGTTTGGCGCAGCGGAAGGGGGGCCTTCGTAAAGTTTCTTTCCGTCCAGAGTCGAATCGAGGAGATTTCACACAATCGTTCAGTTTTAACTGAATAGAACTTGAATTCCATTTTTTTCAATTTATAGAACGTTGTTCTTTTGAAATTTGACAAAACTGTCGTCATCATTCACGATTTCTAGAATTTCAGAAATCGTTGGGATTTCATTCCGGAAAAAAAAACCGTGGACAATTCTTCTGGTAAGGTTCATATCGAAATCGTCAACCGAATCGATTATTTTTAACGACTGAGCTCTCATCTTAGGTGGCGTCAATGTTTTATTCTCTTCATATTATCTGAGAATTCTGAAAACAGCTGAATTACTCACCCCTGAGGATCTTGAAACAATTCCTACTAAGTCTCTTTTCGATAAATCAGGATTTTCTTCTAATTCTTTTCGAAAAATGTTTAAAATTATCTCTTTCTCTTCAGCAGAGAAATGCGACCTTTTGGACCTTTTTCGTGGTGGTCCCCACATATCACCCTTAGAAGCAGTATCCGTTTCCGAATTCGACATTGTTCTATAAACACTATATACACTTTGTCAAAAGATTTTTCAACACAATACACTTTTCACAACAAAATCTATAAACACTTTGAACAGCTAGACCTTCATAGTATTTTAACTACACCTTTTCCAATTGTAATTCAGAAAACGTAAAATGTAATTCAGAAAAGCAAATTGAATTTCAGAAAATGGAAATTGTAATTCAGAATAGTAAATGATATGTATCAACTTACTATTCTGAATTACATTTTACGTTTTCTGAATTACAATTGGAAAAGGTGTAGTCTTGTCAATTGAAAACTTCGATATTTATGCAAATCAAGATGGCTTTAATCCATTAAGAGAAAGGACCCAAACCTGGTGTTTCCCGGAATTACCTTGTCGAAATCTTGAGCAGCCGACAAAGAGTTTCGTACAAAATAATATAAAATTTTGGACCGAAACTAAATATACAGGGTGGCCACTTTTTCAATGGCATTGTATTGGTAACTTTTAAACCATAAGAGTTAGAAGGTCGGTCAAATGGAGAAAAAGTTGTATCCATAGAAGCATTGTCAAGCAGTTCAAACAAATCGAGATTATCAGGGCCGGTTTTTGAGATATCATAAGAAAAGTAAATTCTGTCAGTTTGATTTTTATTTTTTTCTCACTTTATTTCGAATATTATCAAAAAATGTTACAGGAATTTTTTATTCGACAGTAAATTATCTTCAAAATGACATAATCAGATTTCGTATCCAACGTTTCGTTCTTCCTGGGCCACCTTCAACCTTATTTTTTTCAATACGGACCTGCATATTTTATGACACTTTTCGAAATAACTTTTAACGCTGAATTCAACGATATATCATACAATGTCATTCAAAGTTGATTTTACAAAATGGTGGAAATTTCGAACACTTACGTCATTAATGTTCATCATTTACCTTCGAATAATCATTCAATTTGTCTTTCATTGAATGATATTTTCGTTTAATTATTATGAATTAGGTTCTTCACCTCTTGAAATAAGTGAATAATTATTTCTTGTTTCTTGCTTTGATTCTGTTACGTATTATTTATTTACAAATTTCAAGAGGTGAAAAACCTAATTCATAATAATTAAACGAAAATATCATTTGATGAAAGACAAATGAAATGATTATTCGAAGGTAAATGATGAACATTAATGACGTAAGTGTTCGAAATTTCCACCATTTTGTAAAATCAACTTTGAATGACATTGTATGATATATCGTTGAATTCTGTGTTAAAAGTTATTTCGAAAAGTGTCATAAAATATGCAGGTCCGTATTGAAAAAAATAAGGTTGAGGGTGACCCAGGAAGAACGAAACGTTGGATACGAAATCTGATTATGTCATTTTGAAGATAATTTACTGTCAAATAAAAAATTCCTGTAACATTTTTTGATAATGTTCGAAATAAAGTGAGAAAAAAATAAAAATCAAAATGACATCTCAAAAACCGGCCCTGATAATCTCGATTTGTTTGAACTGCTTGACAATGCTTCTATGAATGCAACTTTTTCTCCATTTGACCGATCTTCTAACTCTTATGGTTTAAAAGTTACCAATACAATGCCATTGAAAAAGTGGCCACCCTGTATATCGGATATTACAAGTAAATGACCATTATAAATTTGAACAGAGATCTTTTCCGAGTCTTCTCAATTGAAAACTTCGATATTTATGCAAATCAAGATGGCTTTCATCCATTAGGGAAAAGGATATCTCTTCCAATTGACAAGGATTTGATTTATTTTCTCCGGAAATAAAACAGTAAAGATCATAAAATTTGGTATGACTCATGTTGCATAGGTGCTCAAACTATCACTGTGAGCATACTTCAATCAGGTGCGTCTCAAACTGGGACCTTCAAGGGTAAATTTCACAATAACTTTTTCGTGCTCGAAAATTTCCGATTTCGAGGCCACATATCGAAAACCCAACTCTTCATACTCTCCGAAAAGCTTCCGTTACAATGGTGCCAGCAAGCGTCGCCTCCTGGCCGAGTTCACCACCTTCAAACGTCAAAAATAGACACCTTGAATTGTATCATTTCTGTGAATTAGAATTTCCCATTACGTTGACCATAAAACGAAATGCGTGATGTGTGTAAACTCTCACAATGTTAATGTTTGCTTGTATTTATACATGTTCCGGCTGCCTCTTTACGCTTTGAGTACTTTAATGCCGTTTAACAACCGGCTTGCAAGCAGCTTGTCGCTTTACAGCGATTGTTCCGTGTGCTTTTCCCTTCGTTTTTGATGAAGCTCTAAATGAACTTGTTCCGTCAGTTGCGCTCGAATCGTATGGACAACTTGGCTCTTGAAAAGAATCATTTTGAGATATTCCTATCTTTATAAATCGCCAGCAATTGCTGCTCAATTTGGACCGTATCGTCTGTGCGCAAACTTCATGCTGCAAGCTAGTTTGTGCAGGCAAAAGCGTGTTGAAACTTGTCTATAAAACGCTGAGATGAATGATGATCGTCATTGCGAATTAGCCTGGTTAATTACCAGACTAATTGTTAGAAACTTTTGAAACTAACCTTAAACCACTATAGTCCGTTCAAATATAAGAAGGAGCTTTGTAAACAAACAGAATCGTCTGGTTTGCGCACAATGAAGCTACTATTGGTCAAACGATCATAACCACGCTCCCTTTTAACGCCCTAAGAGACTGCCAGGATCGTACTCGGAACGGACTGTGGATGGACTGGATAGAAATGATTCAATAATTTGAGTCAGCAATTCCCACATTAGAATTTTTTTCCTCAGAAACTCTAGTGCAAAATTTCTGTTATGATTTGCAACTGTCATAAACATTTTATATCCGACGTACCCTATTTTTTTATTTTGTTTTGTTTTTATATTATCCTCTACTAAATAATTTCTTTTTCGGATGCTCGAGATTGCAGCAAGGTGATTCCGGGAAACACCAGATTTGGGTCCTTTTCCTTAATGGGTTAAAGCCATCTTGATTTGCATAAATATCGAAGTTTTCAATTGACAAGACTCGAAAAAGATCTCTGTTCAAATTTATAATGGTCATTTACTTGTGATATCCGAAATATATTTAGTTTCGGCCCATAATTTTATATTATTTTTTACGGAACGTTCTATGAATTATTGAAAAAAATGGAATTCAAGTTCAGTTAAAACGGAATGATTGTGTGAAATCTCCTCGATTCGAATAGAGTATAGCCCTAGACACAGGGTCGGCGTTAGGAGTAAATGGACCGTTCCAGGCGCCACTTTTTGATGAACTAGACAAAAACATCAAAATTTTCTTCATTCTCGAATCTCAGGAAATATTATGCATAATATTGAGAATATTTGTCGTTTGCTGCCTCCAAAGACAAGTTTGACGGTCTCATACTTGATTGGATAAGAATTATGAAGAATCTTGATGATATTATGGTAATTCAACCAATCTAGACACTATTGCGGATATTACGATTCAAATATTCACCCAGTGCGACTAGTCTAGGTTCGAAATTTCCATAAATCCACATTTCTCCGCATAATATCTTCATTATCTTCTTCGATTCGTCGATTTACGAGCGAAGGCACTGGCATAATGAAATGGAGGTGGCATATTGCGATAAATCTGATGCGACACCTCAAAAACATTATACGCGTCGATGGAGGGTATATTATCTTGTATCAATGGCAGTTCCCGAGGCATTATCGAATTTGAATCTCGCAAAACGGCAATTTATAACCGTGCTTCGGCATCCATTAGTCTGACTAATGGCCTGGCCGACGTCGTCAACAAAAACAACGACGAAAATGCCGTTTTGTCTGCGCGCAACTTATTCTCTCTACTTTCGTGTGGTTTTGCGAGGTGTCATATACTCGTGAGAGAAAAAGATTCGAATGGGAAATGCACAAAACCTTTATTAAACAGGGTGAGTCTTCGACTTGTACATATATTTTAACTGGGGATTCTTGAGGCTAAAAGAAATCTTTTTTTCATTTTCCATTTTGCCGAATTTGGCTCTGTTCTAAAAGATATAGCCATATGAAAAAAAAATGGGCCAAATACGTGCCTGATACGATTCTCTGGAATTGTTGCAGATTCATATTTCTCGATTGAAATCGAGTTGATACATTTAGGAAATACTCGAGCACTAACCTTATTTGAATAAGAATGTTACAAACACGATATTTCTCAATAAAAACACTTAGTTTTGTCCTATTATTTCTGTAATTGAAAAGCCATACTTCTCCTACCAAAAAAAGTTTCTTCTTCGATTTTCCTGAAGATTAGTTTGTGAACACTAATTATTTGTTCATATTTTCCCCGATATCCCAAAATTATCTGATAAAAAATTGTTTTTTTTTCACTAACCGAACCTAACTCCATTGAACTAGGTCATAAGATTCGAGGTCAATGACCTAACCTAACCAACTTCTATGATATTTCACAGAGCTTTTGAGGAGACTGTGCCAGATTGTGTTGATTTTATCAATGGTATAGGTTCGAAAGTATCTTAGAGCTCTCGTAGCAATAACTTGATTAATATTTTTTTGGAAAGCCGATAAAAACTGATATAATTGGTTGAATACGTGATCAATATGAATTGCTTGTACGGAAAAAAATTTCATTTTCATGTTGATGCTCAGGAAGTATGATTCTGGGAAGCTTTTGAAGTTTGTCAATAATTATCCATTTAGTTTTATTTGATTGTTTGACCTCTTTTGAATGTCCGTTAGTTTTAATTATGTTATTACCTATTTGAATAAAATTTTCAGTTGCGATATCATTTTTCGTGTCTGCTGGATGCGGGAGTGAAAATAATCCTTAGGTTACTTTTGAGAAAATGTAAGGTATTTAATTGTCTACATTATTGTCGAAAAAAATACAGGGTGTTCCATTTGAAAAAATCGAGGAATAATAATTTTAAGTTCATTCATTCATATTTGGACCTTAATAACGGACACCCTGTATATGACAGGTTGATCGGTTAGGAACCGTGTCAAGGCAAATCCTGCAATTAAAAAACTTCGAGATCAAATTCATGTTACTATCGCTTCTGAAAATCGTCAGAAGACTTTTACTGAACTGCTTTTCCCTCACCTTTTTGCAGTTTTCTTCGAATAAGATCTGTACCGTTGGAAAAATTTCCCTAATATTTTGCTTCATGAAAGAGGTAATGAAGGTCATTGAATATATGTGAAAATATATGGGGTGAAATCATGCATTTGTTGAATAACATTTATCGGGGACACTCTATATATCAGAAAATAATTTCCTGAGATGCAGAAATGAAGGTACAAGAGGTCTACTTTCCAACGAAATTTCTGAGATGTCTGGTTCGGCAGCTATGGAAGATTTTCGCACTATTGCAGGACCCTGTATACGTGAAATATTTCCAGTATCAACAGAGAAAAAAGTTTCTTCAACATTCGCCAGGTCTTTGGAATTATTGAATTCACATAATATTTTCTCAAATTCATTATTCTCCCAGATGAAATCATCCTCTCGATAAATACGTAATTACTACGACCCCTTTGTAGAAAAAACAACGTTGCCTAGTTATCTGACTATAACCTAACATTTCCAAAATATACACGGGGAAATGTGTCTGAATGTCATGACCAACCGGGATACTTTATAAAAGTGAATGTTTAAAATTTAATTGTTACTAAATGGCGGAAGCGCAGGTTACATTTTTTTTTCTTCCTTGTTATGTGATGATGGATTCTAGAATTTTAATGAATAAGCAGTGGATTTCGTTCTGTTAAAATTCCGCAAAAAAGTGGTACAGATCTTCTTCCATATCTTCTATTCCAAGAAACATTCATTTTCCGCTTTCCTTTATTTGTTTTACGCTTGAAAACTGAATGTTCGATTTTAGTTAATGGACTAGTAGAGCCCCTAGATCCACCGATAAAGTAGTTATTCTTATCGGTAGATCTCTGCAAATAGGGTGATTTTTTAGACGAAATGTCAAAGTTTGATCAATTTTCCTGGAGAGATGGGAAAATTATGGAAAATATGAATAACAAGCTATTTTGCATTGACCTTTTCTCTTTCGATCGGTATATTCACATCACCCCCAGGATATCTGTGAAAAAAGTTTTATCGAGTTTAAAATGGTCCTTTTTGCAGGACTTTTTCGCGATTTTTGCGAATTTTTAAAAAATACTTCTACATCTCCTTGAGAATCGAAATTTCACCCACGTTCAAATCGATTCTTCCTCTTTCTGACCGTATAGAATATAGAAATTTCCTCACTGTATCGCAGCTTCGCTGCGATTTTAAGATCCTTCTGGACCCACTTTTTCGACAGATTCCCTCGGGCCGGTACACAGAGTTACCATTTTAGTATAGTACAGAATGGAATGATTCTGTAATCTTCCCATTAATAAGTGCGAATGAGAACACAACATAAATCCAAATCCTCACAAACCTTAATTGCTCTAGTCGTATGAAGAAGGACCAAAATAAATCTGTAGGACAACAGTGACCTCCGACAAACAAAAGTGGCGAAACAAAAGGCGCAAAACGGTCATTCCCAAAAAAAACACTTCCTGCTCATCGTGATCGCTTTGCGCATAGCCCGACACCATTTGTTCTAGTCCAGTAAAATGACAGCTCAACACAAATCTGACGCGGCGAGAAAAAGCGGGCATAATAAATTGGACAGGGGACAAAACGCATAAATTTCTCGGAATCGTGGTGTACTCAGAGTGCGGGTGTTCGTTTTTACTCACCAGCTCCTTCTCTCCCTCTTTTTTCTACGCGGAGATGCCACGAGGTCGTTGCCTACTAAATTTCAGCTGACAACTTGTTGGGTGTGACAAGAGCAGTGACATACGTCTTGTCAGGTTGGCATAACTTGTGAGTTACGGTATTGGAGTAAAACGAGCGACGAAGGAAGTTTTTGAGATGAATAAAATGTTTGTGCTGATGAAAGGAGTTTTACCAGTTTTTATTTCATTAACTATGGTTGGAAAAACTCAATTCTGAATTTGGAACTTAGCCGCAACCCATAATTAACAATTATTGTTAATCTAGAAGAAGAAGGATGGGAGCTTCTTTTGAGGTATATTTTCTACTTGGTCTGGAACTCTGGAAGTATGTTAATCGGCAAAAACCGTAAAGATTCGAAAGGAATTTTTCGCAGTAATTCTATACGCAATTTTTAGTTATATAACATCATAAGTTATGTATAATTGTAAAACATAACTCGAAGAAAACCACAAAAAAGGGCTATCAAGCGAAGGAAGTATGAGGATATGGAAAAGCAATAGGGGAAGTACGTACAAAATGACATAGGTTCTATTTCAGAGGCATAACTTGTTAGTAGTGAATTACAGTAATATCATATTCTACACCAACGATCTTTGGTCTTTTCTTTATGAAATCTAATCAATCATAAAAGTACCAAAAAATATTCTCAAATAAATTGGGATAAACGAAATGCATTTAGTCCGCATGATATGGACCAATTAACATACCGGCAACAGGAAATTATAGTTTTCTACAAAGTTACAAAACTACTGACAAAGTTCACCAATAAAACGCTTGGTTCTTCTAGAAACATCAGCACAAGATGCCTGAGCCCAATGCAACCAATGCATGCATCGTAACCAGTCTTTTCCAGGGCTAATCCCGGAGGAGACTGGTTTTTTCCCGATCGGGAAAAAAGGTCCTAACAATAGACGGATGGACACTGGACAGTCGTCTTCATCATCTCGAAAGTTGATAGGAACATTCTTTTCTTCATTGTCTTCTTCAAATAATGTCCTAGGGACTTGTCTCCTTTTCTTTGGAGGAGGTATGGGCTCATTTTTCATTTGATTGCAATCATATTAGGTGTAGAAGTTGAAACTAAGTACGTTTATCGAGTCTTCGGATTACGTTTGCCTTGTTCACTTATGAATCGTCCTTTAGAGATTGGAGGAACCTTTTCATAGAAGCAGCAAGAATAGGTTAAGATGCATTGCCTTTATTAGACGCAGATGAATATTTTTTTATGAATATGTTGAGACAAGTCCGGGCTCTTTGTTTGCTGATGGAGCCTGGGATGAATGTTCCCGGTGTTGTCCGTAGATACGGTTTATTCAGCTGAAATACCTACATATGTCATTTTGTCCGTTCACTGTATATAACATTTTGTCCATAAAGCGTTATAAAACTAAAAATGCATCGAATTAAATCAAAAAGTATATTTAACATAAAAAAAAGCTTCGTGAATACAATGACAAATAAGTAAAGTTCGAAATGAATGCAATATAAATGAAAAAAAGGGTGATAACTGGCATTTCTTCTAAAAATTTGACGCAATGAAAAAAAACTCGTGACCTATTGATTTCTGTTATCACTCATAACGACCGAATGAACTAGAGTAGGGCTTGTGAGTTTTCAGAGGTTTATAGAACCCACTCGGGTGGTGTAATATGGTAGAGGCAGTTTCGCATTTGATACCTCCAAACTCAAGTTATGATGCCTTTTTTTGTACATATATATCATTTTGTACTTATTTCCCCTATGTCGATTGTCGAAGCATTGAAACATATTAGGCATAACATATTGCTGATGATTGATCAGTAGATATAAGAACTTCATCTGCTCTAGAGATAATGAAGGAGTCGAGAAGGCAAGATTCTCTGATTGCCAAAGAATCTTCAGATTTCGAAAAGATGTTGGACACATATATCCATTTGCCTAGCCTTTTCTAGAGAAAAAGCTCTAAACGCAAAGGAAAGGGAATTGAATGATGAGAAATTCTACAAATAAATGAAGAAAATGCATGAACAGAAATAGAAAAGGCTCATTTCTTAGGGTTGGTAAGGTTGGGCTATGCAAGAAGCTGTATTAACACTGGTAGCTAGCTCGGAAACCCTCGATAGGGAAACTCAACTTCTATCGAAAGAGAAAGGGAACAACCAAAGTCCTTAAATTAATCGTTGCAGAAAAAGAATCAAAGATGCTTCAACAACTGATACAATAAGGTTGACGATGTCTGCAGATAAAGCACGACTGTGAACAATCTTTAGGTCGATACAAAGAAAGCGAAAGCTAAACTTGAATCTGCAATTCAGGTGGCCAAAGAAGCTTCAGAAATGACTGATTGATAGAGGGAGATACATCAGAAGAAGAACATGAGCTGAGGAATATATCAGGACGGTGAGAAGGCCATTGCTGAAACGACTGAAGCCAAATGCAAAGAGAGAATGAGACTTTTAAAATCTCAACTACTTTGGAAGAATATCCAAGTGTTTGATAGTTGTTTATTCCATAAAGAAAACGTCAAAACGTCTGCCAATATCCATCATTTCCGAGTATCATCCCGATAAACTGAATAAAAACACCCCTCAACTCGGAATCATCATCCTATGAATTTTATTCGTCTTCTCCTAACGCAGAAAACACAATAGGTCGTACCAACTGAATGGGGCCTCTTAAGTTAAGATTCTTGACATGACAAGAGTCTTAACTGCCGGTTTACAAAGGGTGGCTGACAAATTCATTCATTCCCCCACATATTGTCGTGATCTATTGGACCACCTTCCTGTCCTCGTACCGATTAGAGCCAAGACGAGGGCATTTAAAATATCACGAGGTGTACTTTATTATACGTAACTGCGGGTAGTGCATGTCTCCCACAATGGCGCAGCGGTACGTCTGCACCCGTTTCCCATCTCCGAAAACGCCTTCTCGATCACAATGGGTACATGGTCCTTCGAGCCGGATTACGACTACGGAAGTATGTGGTTAATACGGGATTTATATGTGGATGCTGCGCAACTTTTCGATGTGGAGAGCATCTTATAAGTCCACGAACACGTACAAATGGAACACAGGAGGAAATAAGCCAACTTATCAAGTAAACACAACCATCACTGCCTGCTTAATTGAAACTGTAGCATGTCCACTAGTTTTCTCACTTGGGTACCTCTTCTTCATCAAGTTCTACATGTTCATTAAATGAAGAATCACCAGAAATTTCTCGAATTCAGAACACAATATTTGTTATCTTTGTCAACTTATAAACCCCATCAGTGGCGACGAGGATGGGATAATAATAAATCATAAAATATTGGTAATGACTTTTTCCATTCATATGACAATCCTACCCTTACAAAAACTGGTATACTGAAAGAAGCAAGCAAACGTATAGAGCAAACTCTACACTCTACAGCATTGAGGATCGAGTCAAGTTTTAGACAGAAAGATCCGTCAGAATTTGTACATCGATGTTTTTAAACGAAACATATCAATTTAACGAATAATATGGCCGAGATAGCATGTTATCCATGATGTAATTATAATAAAGGGATTTCCAATGTAAATTTTGACATTTGACAAGTAAAAACTACGCCATTAATAAGAATGGACACGGTTCAAAAATGCACTGAAATTATTGATTTTCACTACAATTATTTTTTTCAGGGGGGCATCAATAGATAGAAATTTTTTACCAACGTTATAGGACTACTAATAAAGGGATTATTGTCCATTTCGAGGTGTAAGTAAGGGGGCCATGACTTGAAATTTTTTAATTTTTTCTCATAAGGACTGAGCGAGAATAAATTCGCTATCACAAAAACGCTTATATCTTTTGAACCACTGGACCGATTTCGAAAATCAAACTCATTTTCGAATCATCTTCTAATTCTAATGAAAACTGTTTTTACAATAAAAAAACCAAAACTATTTTTTACAAAATTCATAGATTTTTTTCTGGAATTCTTCCCATCATGCTTCTTATAGTGTTCTCAGTCACTTTCTGGGATGCATCACTTTTGCTTGAATTCCGCTAATGTTTTCGTTGCTTTCTTAGTCTTCTTCAATTCTTTTTTTACCAGGGCCCAATATCTTTCGATTGGCCTGAGTTCTGGGCAATTTGGTGGATTGGCCTCTTTGGGGACAAAAACCACCTCATTAGCTTCGTACCATTCCTTGGTGGCCTTGCTGTAGTGGCATGAAGCTAAGTCTGGCCAAAAGATTGTTGACACATCGTGCTCACGTAAAAATGGTAAAAGTCGCTTCTTCAAGCATTCCTCGATGTACATATTCGAGTCAACAGAGCCTTGGCCAACGAAAAATTTGCTCCTTTTCCCACAAGTGCAAATTGCTTGCCAAACCAGGAATTTTTTAGAAAACTTTGCTTGTTTCTTCACGCGAAATTGTTCGTCAACATTTCCACGAGAATCTGCAGTATGAAATTCCTGACCAGGAAGTTGTGAGAAATCAGCCAAGACATAGGTTTCGTCGTCCATCACGCAACAGGAAAAATTTTTCAAGAAATATTTTTTTAATTTCTCTGCTCTTGATTTCGCTTCTTGATTCTTCACAGCGTTCCTGATTCTTTTGAAGCTCCATTTTTGATTATTTTGAAAAAGTTTCACTATAAATTCTCGTGTTCTCACTTCGCTTGACATTTTGCGACAGAGAATTGGAATATCTATGAAGTAAATGTTCCACATGTTTCTGACGTTCATAACAAAGCTAACTATGATCAAATTTTGATTTTTTCTCAATTGGTTCAAGGATAGATGCATAGAATACCTGGTGTTGGAACTGATTAGATTTTGTTTAAGACTTTCTTGTCGATTGATCATGTGATACTTTGTGCGGCTTTTCATTTCTCCCGAAAGAGGTCGCGCTATTATTCCATAAAGATTTATGACATTCGAAATTGTTTTGAAGTTTTGATCAGAGACAACTGTCATTGTGTCATTTCTCTAAAAACATAACATAACCTATATCATACTGATCATCGCGCCACGACCGATGAATATTGCGGATTATTCCGGAAGTAGCACAAAATTTCAATTGTTTTGATCTACAAATTTTGTTCACGATTTTTACTTAGGAGTCGTTTCACCAGGTATTTCTATGCATCTATGTTCAAGGGATATAGGCGTTTTTGTGATAGCGAATTTATTCTTGTTCAGTCCTTAGTATCTGCATTTCAAAATTCAACTGGAATTAGGCATACAAATTGAAATTTAGAGTCCTAACCATGTGATATTCCAATTTCGATTGCAAATCTACGGGATGATATTTTCTGGAACACTGTCCCATGTTTTCCTCCAGAACTTTTTTTTGGTGAACCACTGTTAGTTCGAAAAATTGTTAGAAGAAGCATTGTTGTTACACTAAACTTTATGGTCTCTTGTAGTTTTGTCGTATCTGTTACCGGTTTCGAGAAAAAAATTGTGAACGATTCTATTCTATCGAAAGAATAAAAATTGTTGTGAAATTCAGTGAGTATAAAAAGAAACCTGAACTATTTAAGTCCAATCTACCTATTTCTATAATTTTCGTTCAACTGCTCCCTAGTACACTCTGTATCTCGAAAACAAACATCTTGTATCTTTATTATTGGGCGAAATAGGGCAAATTGCAGAATTAAGTTTTTCCTCTTAAAGCTAGCACCATGAACATAGCCATGCGCGGTTGGAAAAACTGCAGGGACAAAAATTTCTCCGTGGAAAACCTCCGGGGACAAAATTGTGCGCGTGGAAAAACTCCGGGGACAAAAATTGCGCGGTGGAGAAACTCCAGGAACAGAAATTTCGCCGTTGAAAATCTCCGGCGACAAAAATTGTGCGCGTGGAAAAACTCCGGGGAAAAAAATTGCGCTAAAAAAGGGCCTTGTTCTTTGAATGTCAAAATAACACCCTCTCATTGGAAAACCCTTTAGTATCTAAGTTCTTCAGAAACAGTTTCTCAGGTGGAATATTCATGAGAAATGCTCAAGCCTAGATGCTCTTATCGTATCCCATAAGACTCCCATCGATTCCTTCACCGCTGGAAGTTTTTCGAAGATTTCGAGATGCATCTCATCTCCCAAAAGCAGGTAAACCCTCCGTCTGTGACCTGTTGTTGATAATTATGTTTATGCCATGTTAGATATACTAATCTTCGGCAAGACTGGTCCTTACATTCCTCCGATGTGATAACATCTGATCATTTCGTCTCACCTGGGTTTATGCTGGTCCCAGTCTTTTTTCTCGTATTTTCGTTCGATCCGCAAAAGTCGTCTTTGTCATTGGGACTTTGGAGGGTGCATTGGCCAACCAAGTATCCTTTTTATGCGAGACCGTCATCAAAATCCCATAAAATTATTGTTTCTCGAGCTTCTGTCTCTTTTTTCATCGTGCATGAGATTTTTCGTGATATATTTCATATTGATATTGTTGTAGGTAAGTATATCTTTCTTCGGTTGTCACGGGGCGTTTAGGGAGTACGTCAAGGTTCTGTTCTAGGTAGACCATTATTTCTTTCGTTTATGCAGTAGCTTGGTTTATTTTTTGGGATTAATTATGGAAATATTTGATCAATGAGAACCGTCTCATTGTTCGAAGTACTATCTCTTGAGAAAAGTCATAGTATTTTCTAAAACTAGTTGCAGAATGGACTCCTATTCCAACACGTAAGCGAAAACGAGCGACGAAGGAGCGAGTTTTCGAACGCATCAGTGTTGGAATTGCCTTCTGCAAGGAGTATTAGACGATATTTTCTCTATTTCAGTCAAGTTTTGTGAAAAACTGTCGAAATTAAATGAAAAATTCAAATTATACATCCTAGTGACTTTTGTATTGCATCTTGGCAGTTGGTGGCAGTGCTGACAACCACAAACCGAAATATACAGGGTCTTTCACGAGGAACCTCACCCATATTTATACGGGAAACTACTGAACGTATTTTCAGGAAATTCAGCACACGTATTTCACGATGCTGATGAAATCTAAAATATTTTCAAGGCATGAGCACCTCCGGTTTTTCCGGAAATGACGTCAACTTCCGTTTTTCAAATTAAAACACCATTTTTTTTATTGCAGAAATAGATTCCTTAGAAAATTTCAAGTTATGTTGATGTAACATTTTTCAGTTTTGGTTGGAAAATTCTCTCTGAGCGGGAAAATTCGAAAAAAAAATCGAAAATAGAGCTCCGCTGAAACAAGAATAACTTCGAGGTTTTTGGATGGAAAATTTTCATTTTTGGGATTATTCAAGATGTAAGATTGATGTATCCACTTTGAAAATCGAAATCGCGATTCATGATACAAGATACAGGGGGTGAAAAAATCGCTTTCAAAGTTAGGGATGACAAAATCGTGAAAAATCATTTTTTTCAAATAAGATCCCCATTTTTTTATGGCAGATATTGAATCTACGTTAAAAAATAATGTGAGTGTATGCATCACACCCTTGCCCTAAAATGGATATTTTCTGAGTTAATATCCACTTTAGGGCATACACTCACATTATTTTTTAACGTAGATTCAATATCTGCCATAAAAAAATGGGGTTCTAATTTGAAAAAAATTGATTTTTGACGATTTTGTCATCCCCAACTTTGAAAGCGATTTTTTCACCCCCTGTATCATGAATCGCGATTTCGATTTTTAAGGTGGATACATCAATCTTACATCTTGAAAAATCCCAAAAATGAAAATTTTCCATCCAAAAACCTCGAAGTTATTCTTGTTTCAGCGGAGCTCTATTTTCGATTTTTTTTTCGAATTTTCCCGCTCAGAGAGAATTTTCCAACCAAAACTGAAAAATGTTACATCAAAATAACTTGAAATTTTCTAAGGAATCTATTTCTGCAATAAAAAAATGGTGTTCTAATTTGAAAAACGGAAGTTGACGTCATTTCCGGAAAAACCGGAGGTGCTCATGCCTTGAAAATATTTTAGATTTCATCAGCATCGTGAAATACTTATAAGTGCTGAATTTCATGAAAATACGTATAAATATGGGTGAGGTTCCTCGTGAAACACCCTGTATAACTGAAAACAATGCTGTAATGAGTTCATTACAGTACATTTTTCAGCACTGTAATGAAGTACTTACGTTACTGAAATAGAGAAAAATATTTTACTATTAATTGCAACTACTCAAAAGACAGCTGGTTGACGGGTTGAGATTGATTCAAATAGTTTCCATATCAGATGAAAATATTGTCCATATTTTCGATGGGCTTGAGGAATATAATGGAAATATGGCTATGGTCCAGAATTTGGGCTTTTGCCAACGTTCAAATAATTATTTTAACGTTTTGGTATGATCACTCGGACTGTCATCTTCAAGGTAGCTACGAGAGAGGCTATTTCTCACCAGGGCTCCCTTGAAAATGTCATAAAAAAATTCGAGAAAAATCTTGTAGAGGAAAGATAAATAAAATAAATTGGTCAAACGATAGAAAAGTCCAACTGATATGGTTTGACCTTGAACCTATATCCTGAAGATTCGAAGGACCATTTATCGGTACGATTGGACAAGGACTAGCACCACTTCTGGGAATCGTCCTGTCCGTTCGTTGCTCGAGTATTATTCAAGAGACAAAACGTAATTAATAAAAATAAACGTCCTATATATAAAACTGCCACAGGTCTCTGCAACAAGTGTCAACTGTAAAAGTTAATGGTGCTGCAAAGACGAAGGATGATGGGACCGGAGACCCCGAAAAAGAGAGAGGTATAGGAGTTCACGAGATGTTCGACAAGGAAGAACCATCACCATTTGGTTCGCACATGTTCGAAAACGCTCATTATGTTCTATTTTCTTTTCGTAGTTTTTAGGTTAGGAAGTTAGCTATACAAACACCAGTAATTATGATGTGAAAGCGGGGAAGACAGATATATGAGGTTCTTTCGGAGCTTGTAAGCTCACCAGCTCATTGAATTGGTTTGCATGTGATGAACTGTATACAGGGTATTCCACAAACGAATCGAGAATATTATGTTTCGTGTAGATAACAAAATACGAGCTTCATTATCGACAAGGTATGAATGAAGATTCTTTTCGGTTTCCATCGTGATAAGAATTGAGCACAATGATCAAAAATAAATGAATTTTAACTTAATTAAGTTGTCTACGTTAAATAGGTTTAATTGTGAACGAAAAAGGTTTATGAACGAGACGAAGATCTTATTCAAAGTTGAAAAGATTCAAATCACACTGAAATCAAATAAAGAGAAATAGTTGAAACATAGATGAAAACTCCCTCTAAAGAAATCGAAATAAATACAAAAATAAAGCCTATAAAGCAAGGTTGACGCACGAAGCGAATTCACAAGAAACGGTAAGTTAACTAACAAGAAGAATCCAACCTGATGACCATTGTCAGGACTCGTTAATAGCGACTTGTTCCTCTAAAGAGATACAAATTGGTCGCCGATAAGTGAGGAGGGTTTCGTATACCGGCTTGTAATAGAATTAATCGTTAGCACGGCACGCCGAGATCGTGTGGAATAAAAGGTAGAAAAAATGACGACAATAAAACAAGAGAGATGGTAGGTGGGCCGTCAGGGCCCGCTACGACCAGGAGGTCTGGCTCGTTATGTGACAAAACAACCATGACGAATTGATCAAGATTAGGTTCCGTGTTTTTAATTGTTCACTGGACCAAATTTTCTGAAATATTACGCCCGATTTTACGAATATTTCACGGTGCACTTGCGCCCACCCCGGAATACCGGTTTTTGTGGTTCTCCCGTATGGTTATTTCCAATTAAATGGGTATAGATGATGTTTATCTTTCCGAAAGATTGCATTTTGATAATGTTGCAATGGTCAAAAGTATCATCGAAATCACTAACAGGCAATTCGGTGAAATACTTCCTTTTGAAGCAATCAAACGATCATTAAAAATGGAAATCAAATATCCGACTAGACGGGTTGGGAACTTTATGGAACGAGAATTCGACCAGGATGGCAAGCTGTCTTCAATCAAACTTGTGTTCCATGCACTGCGTTATCGCCAGACGAAGACCTCTGTGTTTAAGGAGAGTTTATTCGAATAAAACTTCTTATCTGAGTAAAACTATAAACAAAATAATCGCAAACAATTCTGGACTAGTCATTGCATATTTCGCGGAGAACATTATTATCTTAATTGTCTATAGTCTATACTCTATACTATACAGGGTCCTGCAATAGTGCGTTCTTCTTCCA
The DNA here is from genome assembly GCA_910592335.1 of Adalia bipunctata. Lineage (NCBI taxonomy): Eukaryota > Metazoa > Arthropoda > Insecta > Coleoptera > Coccinellidae > Adalia > Adalia bipunctata. The sequence continues at coordinate 63,585,220 of OU342949.1, forward strand.
TAGCTGCCGAACCAGACATCTCAGAGATTTCGTTGGAAAGTAGACCTCTTCTACCTTCATTCCTGCATCTCAGGAAATTATTTTCTGATATACAGGGTGTCCCCGATAAATGTTATTCAACAAATGGATGATTTTTTTTAAGGATCACCCCATATATTTCCACATATTTTCAATGACCTTCATTGCCTCTTTCCTGACGCAAAATCTTAGGGACATTTTTCCAACAGTTCAGATCTTATTCGAAGAAAACTGCAAAAAGGTGAGGGAAAAGCAGTTCAGTAAAAGTCTTCTGACGATTTCCAGAAGCGATAGTAACATGAATTTGAACTAAAAGTTTTTTAATTGAAGGATTGGCCTTGACATGGTTCCTAAACGATCAACCTGTCATATACAGGGTGTCCGTTATGAAAGTCCAAATATGGAGAACTTAAAATTATTATTTCTCGATTTTTTCAAATAGAACAACCTGTATTTTTTTCCACAATAATGTAGACAGTTGGATACCTTACATTATCTCAGAAGTAACCTTAGGATTATTTCAACCCCCGCATCCAGCAGACACGAAAAATGATATCGCAAATGAAAATTTTATTCAAATAATAACATAATAAAACTAACGGACATTCAAAGAGGTCAAACGATGAAATAAAACTAAATGAATAGTTATTGACAAACTTCAAAACCTTCCCAGAATCATACTTCCTGAGCATCATCATAAAAATGATATTTCTTTTCCGTACAAGCAATACATATTGATCACGTATTCAACCTATTATATCAGTTTTTATCGGCTTTCCAAAAAAAATATTGATCAAGTTATTGCTACTAAGAGCTCAAAGATACTTTCGAATACAGTGAATCCGTATGAATTCTTGGAAAAAATAGGATGGTTGATATGATTTTCATGTTGGGGCAGTGCCTGTTTTTTAAGGAAGTCGAAATTATGCTGCCCAATATCCCGATAGGAAACAAAAATTCATACTGATTTACTGTATTCGAGAGTCTCTTTGAGCTCTAGTAGCAATAACTTGATCAATATTTTTTTTGGAAAGCCGATAAAAACTGATATAATTGGTTGAATACGTGATCAATATGAATTGCTTGTACGAAAAAGAAATATCATTTTTATGATGATGCTCAGGAAATATGATTCTGGGAAGGTTTTGAAGTTTGTCAATAACTATTCATTCAGTTTTATTTAATCGTTTGACCTCTTTGAATGTCCGTTAGTTTTATTATGTTATTATTTGAATAAAATTTTCATTTGCGATATCATTTTTCGTGTCTGCTGGATGCGGAGGTTAAAATAATACTAAGGTTACTTCTGAGATAATGTAAGGTATCCAATTGTCTACATTACTACATTATTGTGGAAAAAATTACAGGGTGTTCTATTTGAAAAAATCGAGAAATAATAATTTTAAGTTCTCCATATTCGGACCTTCATAACGGACACCCTGTATATGACAGGTTGATCGTTTAGGAACCATGTCAAGGCCAATCCTTCAATTAGAAAACTTTTAGTTCAAATTCATGTTACTATCGCTTCTGGAAATCGTCAGAAGACTTTTACTGAACTGCTTTTCCCTCACCTTTTTGCAGTTTTCTTCGAATAAGATCTGAACTGTTGGAAAAATGTCCCTAATATTTTGCGTCATGAAAGAGGTGATGAAGGTCATTGAATATATGTGAAAATATATGGGGTGATCCATTAAAGAAATCATCCATTTGTTGAATAACATTTATCGGGGACACCCTGTATATCAGAAAATAATTTCCTGAGATGCAGCAATGAAGGTACAAGAAGTCTACTTTTCAACGAAATCTCTGAGATGTCTGGTTCGGCAGCTATGGAAGAAGAACGCACTATTGCAGCACCCTGTAAAATCAAAATATTGGGTGTTTCAATAAAAGCGCCAGATTTGAATTGCGCGCCATGTTTGACAGTCATAAGTGACAAATTGAAAGTTGACAGATGAGAGTTAAACATGTAGTTCAGCATAAATATCGAAATGTGAATAATCGTCCACCACATACAGAATGATGAATGATGATAAAGTTTTTGACTGATCCACGAAACTATGTATGGACCCATAAACGAATGCACCGGAAATAATGAATGAAACATGCTGGGAACTTACGCAATAATTGTTGTCATTCATTAATTATCGAGCGCAGCCTCAATGAATGTGCCATTTCGAGGAACAAATAATAATAATAACTCTGGGACCCACAACGAAGGCTGTAACTCTTTGGAAATAGCATCGAAGTTTGAATGATGTTTCTGTGTACGAGGGGAGCTCATTACTGCATTGGTACTGATGCCTATGATGAGAGTAAATGTTGGAAATGAATACGAATAATCTGTGGACTTTTTAGAGTGTGATTTACAGGGTGGCACACCCAAAACAGCCCAGTCGAATATTTTCGTGTTATTTTTTACGGAAAACGCTGAGATGAAGAATGTTTCAAATTGCTCGGTGTTTTTAAGAATATAAATAAAATATGGATGGTACACTGAATTCGCCTGGGTATTTTGACATTTAAGAAGTGTGATATATGACATTTATAAAAAAGGCTTTGTACACGATACAACAACGCGTTCAAATTGTTGTATTATTTTATGAAAATCAGCGTTCTGTGAAATGCGTTTTCAGAAAATTGCGTGAATTTTATGGTTAATCGTCCATCTTAAAGCACTATTGTTCGATTTATTGAAAAATTTCAAGAGACCGGTTCGGTGGAAGACCAAAAAAGTGAAAAATACAGTCGTTTACAAGAAAAAATTGATTTGGTTCGTGAAAGTGTTGCTGAAGAACCTGAAATGATGTCCATTAGACGACCTTCACAACAAGTTGGACTTAGTGGGTCCACAACATGGCGTATTTTACACAAGGATCTATCTCTGAAGGAATAAAAGGTTCGAATAATACAGGAACTAAAGCCATTGGATCATTTAAAATGTGGTTCATTTGTCAATTTCATCAATGAACAAACAGCTCACTTTTCTCAAAAAATCATGTTTTCCGGACCTATGGAATTCCCCACTTTTCAAATCTCTCAAGAAATAAGGCAATAAGACTACAGAAGACATTTAGATACCTTTTTGCTCAACTTGAAATACTCCAGTATGAAAATGTAGAAGTAGTACTACGAATCCTGTGTCACAGTTCACAGTTAAAGTCCATTTACAAAGTTAAAAAAAAGAAAATAGAAAATAGCTTTGGCATCATCTCTTAGAATTATTTGACAGTTTCAAGTAAAAGAACTTGAAAAACCTAAATCATGGCCAACCGGGATACATTATAAAAGTGAATGGAGTATGAGTTTGTTGTTTTCATATGTACCTTTTTGTGCCTTGGAGACTTTGATCCAAATTCCAAGCAAATTATTGGTTCCACCTCGATGTCAGAGACTTGACAATTGAGAGATTCGAATATTTGACTGGTTTTCCGGTACCAAAATGTGTAAAATTGCAAACTGCAATAATGTTCCGAGCCAATGAAAATTCGAAACTGTCCAAAAAGATTATCGACTATTTCCCTCGTCTTAATTTCCACCAATCAGAAACGCGCAATTTCGAATCACAAATGGTTTCTAGATGGAAAAACTGTATGGCAGCAGCTGTCAGCAGTTTTTTTGGGTTTACCCGCGGCAAAACTTGACAGTTGTTGTCAACGAAAATTAATAATACATACATAGAAGCATCCAGAATAATCTGTTACTCTTGAAATAGTCTTGTCAAATACCATTCGTGCATCCAATTTTTCCTGTGAAAAAAATCGAAAAAACACAATGCAAAGTAATATTTTTTTAACAAAAAGCATTCGTGCAGGTGCAAAAATCCTCGTCTTCGACTCGGATTTTTGTTGCCACCAGAGAACTCATGCTTCTTGTTAAAATATTACTTAGCAACGTGTTTTTTCCATTTTTTTCGGAAAAATTGGATGCACTTATGATGTTACGACAAAACCATTGAAAAAATTGTGAAACGTTCAAACCTATTGATCACTCGATCTGTTACTTGAATGGCTCAATAAAATATCTCGTCGTTTCGGAGATTCTAAAATCACAGTCCAATCGACAACACCAATTGTGTAGACTCAACACGGCTATTAAAGTAAATAAAACATTCTTAAAAGTACTGTAAACAAACCCAGCATATCGCCCAATTCAACAATAACAAATGAATGAAGGGATTTATGAAGCTTTTTCAGCATTTTCCACACCCATATTTCACCGATACCATTAATCGCTTCCTTATCAATGAATTGACGTCTTTGTGAGTTATACATAGGTTGGTAAAACTGAATTCCTTCAGTTTCAATTCATCGAATATTGAATGTGCTGAATTTATGATAATTCCACTTTTTCCCATATCTTTTCGAATAAATTTCAAGTATAATTCCTGTCCGTTTCAGTGAGGGTAACTTAAACCACTTCAACTCGGTGGCTAGTTCATTATCTTGAACCGCCTTTTGTTTCCATGTTCAAGATGCGCAGCTGGACTGGGATGACACCCGTGAGGTACAAAAGACCCATGAGGTGGTCTTTCAAGAGGATTATTGAAATGGGAACAGATGCAGGTCCATTATTTTTTGACACTTGTCGTATGAACGACGTATTTTTCGAATTCCATATGGGAGGAAGTATGGAATTTCGATTTTGTCGTTCAATCTTAGACCGTATAGTTTTTTTTTTGTTAAGACTATGCCGATTTAGCCATTCATCATCGATGTAAGTGGCAATCGAGCAGAATTTGTCGCCAAAGACACGAATTGAAAAATAAGCGTCCACATTATCGGAATCAGTTCGATCGATATACACACAACCAAACTTATATGGAATCACCCTGTTATTTGGAAAAAACGAATTTTAATTAAAAAAAGTCGCTGAAAAGTGAAGAGCAGTTTTCCCAAAACAAGTTTATTACAAAAATAATATAAATTATTAAAAGATTATTTTTATAATAGAACAGAAAATTAAAAGTGTAAATTTCTCTAAAAATAATTTTTATGTAACTGAGAATTGAACAACAAATAAAACGATTTTAACAAATCAATAATCAGTATTACCACCCCTGGCATTGATACAAGCTTGAATTCGACGAGGCATGCTTTCTATTAAGTTGTTAATTTCTTCTTCTGTAACATTTGCCCATTCCTCTAAAGCCGCTTGTATAAGTTGCTCTGCGTTACCAGGATTATTTTGACGAGCTCTAATTTTTCTTTTGATCCTATCCCACAAGTGTTCGATAGGATTAAGGTCCGGTGAACAAGAAGGCCACTCTAAAACAGTCACACCTTCTGTTTCGAAAAAATTTTTTGCAACTCTGCTGGTATGTGGAGGTGCATTATCCTGCATAAATAGGAAATAATCTCCAAAAGCGCCTCGCCAGAGCCTCACTACAGGTTGTAGCACTAGATCAACATACCTAGGCCCTGTCAGAGATTGTCTAATGGGAATTAAAGGAGTTTTCTCACCAAACATAATTCCGCCCCAAAACATTACAGTACCTCCTTTGTATTTGGGGATCTGTCTTGCAGCTTGGAGCCTAGCTTGCCTCCCTCTACCTCTTAAAATGCGAACACGCCGGTCGTCTGATCGTAGGCCAATTCTGGTCTCATCCGAAAATAAGACATTTTTCCAATCTTCAATAGTCCAATTTTCATGCTCTAAACACCAATAAAAACGGTCAACTTTATTTTGCCTTGATAGTTCTGGAACTCTTAACGCTCTTCTCTTGAATAATTCCCGAGCGCGAAGTCTTTTTCTGATAGTTTCGACAGAAACACTAACACCTGTAGCTTGCAAAAATTGCCTTTGAAGCTCTGAATGAGATACTGCGGGATTTCTTCTTGCTGTTTGGGCTAAAGAGCGATCCTGCCTTTCTGTAGTTACTCTTCCACGACTTCTTCTCGGCCTATTCTTTAGGGTTCCTAACTCCAGAAACCTTGCATAGGTTTTTGAAAGAACCCCTTGTGTAACCCCCACCGTTCATGCAATCTGTCTTTGTGACATACCTTGTTCTACCATAGTAATAATTCTTCCTCTCTGGACTTCCGATAACCTCACATAAGGCATTTTTTTTTAAAACTTCGCACAAAAAACAAAATATAAATTCACTGCGACGTTCGAACGAAATGGTAAAATCGACACTGCAAAGCCAAATCTTATCAAGTGCTTATGAACCTAACTGTTTTTGTGAGTAAACACATGCACTTTTTATTTGCTTCTAACGAAAAAGATATCAAAATAATATTTCATCTTAATACTGGGTGATTCCATATAAGTTTGGTTGTGTGTATCTGGTTCATTGTGGTGTTTTATTGCTCATTCGAAGTTGAAATCTTGACGAATATTGTACAATTTTACTTTATATTCCCAATCGGGAAAATCTGTAAGAATTATCGGCATTTCGTCGACTCAATTCCTGACCGAACAATGCGGTGTGGGGTCCGATCTCGACAAGTTCCGTGAAATGTAGTTATTCCGAAGTGTAAACTGTAAAACATAAAATATATGCGTTAATTCCTGTTTCTTTTCGAGACAGAGAGAACCACACACACACGCGCGACCGCGAAAAGCACGAATGCCCGCGAACGGATTGTCAATATTAACAATTTCGAAAATACAGTGTGCTCGCTTTTACTGCCCGATGTTTAGCAGTTATGGCCACTTCAAAAGACTTCCATGTTGCTCCAGCATATCGAGAGGAGGGCAGGGGGAGGATGATTAACGATCTTTCCACGAAATGATTTGTGACTTCTACGAATTGTTAACGAGTATGTGTGTGTGGAGAATAGAAGGTGAGTTTGCCAGAAAGCTTGTGAAATGCCATCAAAAGAACGCTTCAGTTTCGTGGATTCATTTCACGCTTGTTTGCCGATTTCTGCGTGCATTTATAGTCCTCATCTTGAAGGGATCTCGTATTCAGTCCATTCGCCATTTTCCAAGACTGAATTCGTTCGAAGAATTATTTTCATGACAATATTGTAGCAATGGAAGACTTTTTCACATTAAAAAAAAATGGAAGAATGGCCTATAACCCCTCCGAGTCGTAATCGAGTTTGAATTGACATAATAATAATAACCAGTACTTTATTGACCATAGTCGAAGACCATCGACCGGAGTCCTCCAGCCCAAGACATAATATTTTCTCAAATTCATTATTTTCCCAAAGTAAATAAACATTTCGATAATGTCGTAATAACTACGACTTCTATGTAGAAAAGACAACATTGCTCATTCATCTGACAGGAAATGACTTTGCCCTAACATTTAGAAAATATACACGGTGAAATATGTCAGAATGTCATGGCCAACCGGGATACTTCATAAAAGTGAATAGAGTATATACAGGGTGTATTTTAAGGTGAGGCTGTTGACAGTTGGTGAAACTCATCAAAATAAGTCATTTCACCGAAAAATTTTTATATGAATTATCCCCCTGTTTCGAGAAAATGGAGCAATAATATTTTCTAGTTTCTAGGTGAATCTGAAAATTCCTCAGTCCAAACCTGCCCTCACGCATGCTCCTCCGTAGATGTCAACATCTCTTGTTTTTTGTCTTCTTATCTAACAAATTTGCTTAAAATTCTAGTGCGTAGAACAGATCATTTTGCCATTATGCCGCTTTTGTATAAATTTTTCAAATTGTAAATTTCCTGAGTTCTATTACCTGTCAAAAGAGAAGCCTCACCTTAATATACACCCTGTTCATAAAAACAACCAACTAACATACAAATCAGCATTTCTTCCTCTTGAGCAATTTTTGTGTACTTGGCTTCAATACAGTATGAAGACATCATAATTCATTAGAGAAGTGATATAGAGTGATTTTTTTTGATCAGAGGAAATGGTGATCTTATCACAATTGGTCTAAACTTATTCACCGATAATGCGATAGAAATAAAATTAAAAAAACCTAGATAACATTGAGTTTTCCAGTTCGGAAAATGAAAACTACGTAAAACACTTTCTGCGGTAATGACAGTTTCTTTACAACGACTTCACAACTTGTTTTGTGCTGATAAGTTGTCTAATTTGTGTTTAAATTTCATTAACTTCAATTTATAATAATGGTTCGTCTAACGGAAATGCTCAAATAACAATTTTCATAAACACAAAAAGAACAAGACAATAAATAAAATAGAGAAGCAGTTTTGCGAGTTTGAGCATGTGAGGCATATTAAAAAAGCAGCTGCTAATACACTGTGTGAGGATAAGAAACTAAATCTGATGCTTATGTACCAGAAGAAATATTATGGAGTTTGTTCCAGAGATTTCAATCTGTAGGAAATATTGCTTTCATCCATACTTTCCTCTTTGAAGATTCACAAACACATATGAAAAGTATACTGAAAAATCTGCATTTCTCTGTCTTCCTGACCAATTTTTTGTGTGCTATGACTACAATATAATTGATTATACTGTTAACTCCTAGGTCTCCAGAGGAGACCCCTCAGAAGCTTGTAGCTTGTGCGAGTTGGGAGTGTGAAGACATGATAATTCCTCAAGGAATCGAAAAACCAGGCAACAAGCAGTTAATTTTTCATTTATCCGAGTAAATGCAAAAAACTGCAATATAAAGAAATGGTTTGTTTCACGCAGCCACCAACATCATTCCGAGATCCGACAGTAACTCATCCAGAACAGTTTGGTTGTCTGTTGTTGCTGCATGAGCTCACACAGCTTCCTTATTTTATTGCTGGCAATGCAGCCCGAGTAATCGCACAGAGATCGGATGACAACCGAGAATTTCTCGTTTCCATCCTCTTAACGAGCGCCCCGTTAATTATTTTTATATTTCGTCCCGAAATAACACGGAATCGAACACCCATCGAGGACCATCAATATTGGTGGGTCATCAAGTTATCTCACACCCCGAAGAAAAATCACCCAATGAAATCTGGACGCGTAAAAATATAAATGAATGTCGCCGGTCGGCCAGCGAGTCGTTACCAGATGAAATTTATGGAATGAAACACTCCCGCCCGGTGTGGGTTAGTCGTTTTCACGGTCGTAACTTTTCTCGACAACAGAACGAGAGGAAAATATTGGATTTTAATTGTGCGGATAAGGCTGTAGCGCGAGCTGACGTCATTCAATTCTTCGTGCGGCGGTCTGGATTCCTGATTTCCAATGACGAAGTTAATGCATCGACGAAAGAATTATGCTGGTCAATAATTTTCATCTTAAGTTGATTTTCCTCCAAACAGCCATAGATCGAAAGATACAGGACGATTTGAAATCTCTGAGATCAGAATCCAAGCTGTCGACAATAGTCGGCAATCTCAAAAAAAAAGTATTCGACCGGCACTTCTAGATCACTTAGTTCTCAAGATTTCTGACCAGACCGGTAGCCTTTTCATAATGTCACCCAAGGGTTCCCCATATGGTGAGGGCGTAACTTGACCGGAAATCTCCTGAAGGAGCGTTGTTAATGAGCAGTTAAATAACTAAGATACTCTCGGTGGTCGTAAACAGGAAAATGTCATATTTCGCAAAGTAGTTACGGAGCCCGCCAAATTTTTTGTGAAGTGATTGATTACCAAATTCAAGAATCACTTGAAGAATTCAATGACAAAATATGAGCCGGTTTCGGAAAGAGCTCGAGGTCTAATTGTATCAGTTAAAGGACCCCGCACAAATTGAATGGGAAATGGATCCCAGTCGAATTGGCTGAAATTTGGATATGTTGCAGTTTATGTCTTTCTGATCAATAGTCTCCATGGGCCCGAGACATAAAAATGGACAGTTTTTTCGGTATCGCAGGTCGAAAGTTCAAAGTTGCAACTAGTGCACGCAATCAAAAATGAATTCCCATCTATTAGGTACTTTGGGCGACGGCATGCAAACGTGGCATGATATTAAAATATGTATTTAAATGTGAATTACTGCAGGGTTTGAATTTTCTTGTTGTGTTCTGTTTCCGGCATCTAGCACTGTTTGAATTAGTATAGTTGAAGGGTAGCGAATAGCCTGATAACGTGCGTAATAGATGGGAATTCATTTTTGATTGCGTGCACTTGTCGCAACTTTCGACCATCGATACCGAAAAAACTGTTCATTTTTAGATGTCAGGCCCATGAAGACTATTGATCAGAAAAGTATAAACTACAACATATCCAAATTTCAGCCAAATCGACTGGGATCCATTTCCCATTCAATTTGTGCGGGGTCCTTTGTGAAATCTGTAATTCACAAACCTGAATTCTGTGGGAATCTCATTTTCTATAATTATTCAATAAACGATCCTTTTTCACGCATAATGTATGAGGCACTGTTGATAGATATCTGTGGGAAAGAGCACAAATTAGATCTCAAATTTGTTTGGTTCATTTTCGTTATGCGACTGTGCTAAGAAATTCGATCAATCCTGAAGATTGATCGGTGCTTTCGCAGATCAGATTTCTTCAAATTGATTGCGACTAGATTATCATCATGATTAAATGTGGTATTATTTTTTTGGGCAGTGTAGGTTCACGATTTTTTGGCAGTTAACATACGAGGATATATTGAAAAATTCTTAGTCTACTATAGAATCAAACAAAATTTGATTGCCAAAATATTTTATTACTCAACATATTCTCCTATTAATTGAATACATTTATTACAGCGAACCTGCAACGTCTCTAGACCTTTCAAAAAAATTGTTTCTTCTTGCTCTGCAAACCAGTCCTCCACAGCTTTTATTACCTTCTCGTTGGAAGAAAATTTACGACCTTTTAAACTTTTTTTCAGTTGAGAAAAGAGATGATAGTCGGACAGAGCCAAATCTGGTGAATAAGGGGGGTAGTAATCTAAGCCTAAATCACGAATTTTTTGCATGGCAACATGAGATTTGTGTACTGGGGCAATGTCATGTAAAAATAAAACACCTTTGGATAGCTTTCCTCGTCTTTTCTCTCTATTTTTTTTCCATAGTATGGTCAGTAATGTCGATTAGTAATCTCCAGTTATTGTTCTACCCTTATCCAGAAAATCAATCATGATTACTCCATGGCAATCCCAAAAATCTGAAGCAAGAACTTTTCTCAGCAGATTTTTGGACACGAAACTTTTTAGGTCTTGGAGAACCAGAGTGTCGCCATTCCATCCATTGTTGCTTTGTTTCTGGATCGTAGAAATGTACCCAAGTCTCATCCATAGTAACAATTCGGTTTAAGAAGTCTAGATCGTTTTCAAATCGAGCACAGATCGAACGCGATGCTTCTACCCTTGCACGCTTTTGGTCAACATTCAAATATTTGGGGATCCATTCTGCAGAAATTTTTCTATAACTATATGATGAACGCGTTCATATGAAATCTTCAGTGCTTCAGATATCCGTTTTAGCCCAATTCGACGGTCTGATAAAATCATGTCATGAACTGCATCGATATTTTCGGGGACTGACACAGAAACTGGCCTTCCCGATCGGTCATCATCTTCAATGGAAAATTTACCTCTTTTAAAGCTTGCAGTCCAATTTTTCACGGTCGTATATGAAGGACATTGATCACCAAGGGTATAAGGCATATCTTCGTAAATCTGCTTACCTCTTAACCCTTTTAAATACAGGTACTTGATGATGGCTCGATACTCCAATTTTTCGATTTTTACAATTTCGGTGGACATCTTTCTTTTTATTTATGGCGTAACTCTGGTTTACTTTTTTGGCGTCGAACTCTACACTGACACTTCTAATAAGTTATTGTTCGTTGATATGGTATCGCAATATTTTGTTTATGCATGGAACTGGTCTAGGCTAACTAGATATCAATACATCCTCGTATTTGACTTCGATTTGATTAAACAATTTTACTTGAAACTATGAGATCATTTCGAAACATTAGAATTTGTCGATTGTTGGTTGTCAAATTTTCATACCACGATATTCTAAGAAACATGAATACACAGCGGCAAAATTCTCCCAACCATATATAAAATACGAGAAATATTTCCAGTATTAACAGAGAAAAAAGTTTCATGTGTGTTCGCCAGGTCTTTGAAATTATTGAATTCACATAATATTTTCTCATGAACATTTCGATTAATACGTAATTACTACGACCTCTATGTAGAAAGGACAACGTTGCTTATTCAGGAAATGTTTCCGAGAAATCAAGAGTCAATTTACAAAAAATGAATGAAATCGGCCCAAGGGTTCAGGAAAAAATGAATTACAAACTTCGTTGAAATTTTGTCCGTTCCCCTAAATTTGCCGGTGTGTATATTTTGATATAACCGTGATTGTTTCAAACCTTTTAGGAGCCCTAAACACTTTAGGCTATCAACAGTGAAATCCGCATATGGAGAACTATCATCGTTACGGAGATACAGGGTGTTTATCGAAAAAGTGCATTTCCGAAAAGTTGCTCTCATTTATCGGTTTTGTGAAAACATTTTCCTTAGGCCTTACACATTGATAGTTATTTATACCTTTCTTCTTTAAATGGAACATTCATATTTTTGTGTTTTCCAATTTCAGTAAAGCTTAAAGTAACAGATGTGAATGTGAAATCGCAAACTGAATGTAATTTCACTATGATTCCCACTGGCTTAGAGTAATCAATGATTTTACTGTGAATTCTCTGAACATTATGTGACGTTTCAAAGCACCGGTCACCAAGTTTTCTATTACGCGATAGTTCGGCATGTTTTGAGGCAAAGGATCACTGTTTTAAAAAGCATAATCGCCCTTGCTGCAACTTTTTCGCATTTAGGTTCGGCCGATAAATTCAGACGAATATTACCGCGCCGACATAGTTCCGTGCCCCACACGGCCATTTTCCAACCCCGTTCGAGAACCCACGCCGATAAAGAACAAACAAACCGTTCGCAATATCGCAATAAAATCCGACACAATTCCATCAATCTATCGAAAATTACCGGACGGCCGTCGCGTTTCTTCGTGTGTGTGTGTGTGCTAGTAGGCACGGAAGATGAATGAGCAGTCCGGCGAGCCATTAAATCCGGGCGAAAAGGTCAATATGGTTATGTGTGTGTGTACATCGACGGACGCCATAAAATCGCCGGACTCACATGAAGTCCGATCGTCGCCCACGCGAATACGTCGCGAACAATGGTGAACAATCGGAACGATCGCACCTAACATTTGTTATTCTTCGGCCGCGGTTGGCGAGCGCAACCAGAGTGCATCCATTTGAAACTGTTACACGGACATTATTCTGTCAAAGTGGCGGTTAACAAGAGTTTTATCGGACGGCGCGACGCGGTAGGAGGAATTGCTCGATAACGATTTTTGTAAAATAATGAAACATTACAAAAAGATTGCTGGTTTGTTCTACAAACTCCATCTACTGTAGTAGTTCTATACTATACTAAAATGGTAACTGGGTGGACCGGCCCGTGAGAATCTGTCCAAAAGTGGGTCCAGAAGAATCTTAAAATCGCAGCGAAGCTGCGATACCTCGAAGAAATTTTTATACGGTCGAAAAGAGGAATAATCGATTTATACGTGAGTGAAATTTCGATTCTCTAGGCGAAGTAGAAGTATTTTAAAAAAATTCGCGAAAATCGCGAAAAAATCCGACAAAAAGGGTCATTTTAAACTGGATAAAACTTTTTCCACAGATATCCTGACCGTGATGTAAATATACGGATCGAAAGAGGAAAAGTCAATGCAAAATAGCTTGGTATTCATTTTTACCAACATTTCCCCATTTCTTCAGGAAACTTGATCAAACTTTGACATTTCGACAATAAAATCACCCGAGTTCTACGATAAGGATAACTATACTTAAAATGTAGATCTGCTGGCCCATACTAGTTCTCAACAATGTGTTATAAATGAACTCACATATGCTAACTATTGACATAAGCCTACTTGAAAATTATCTTAATGAACCTATGACTAGACAAAGAAACCTGGCTTTAGTCGTGAAATTCGAATTTTATTCAATAACGGCAAAACTACTCATTTTAAAGACATGAAATGTTCGGCACACTCCAACTAAAAAGCTCCACATGAGTTAGGGATATTGACTTAAATTGCAAAAAAAATTTAGTTAAAATAAGATTTTTTTTGATAAAAATTCATATTAATATGATTTCAAGTTGCAAATTAATTTTAGTCTGTAGGTCTGCAGCGTATGCAGGGTGGTTAAGAAGAATCGAGTAAAATAACGAAATTTTATTCCCAGAGAATTCCAGCATTTTATAGACTATCAATACAATGTATGGCCTCCACGGGCATCAATAACAGCTTGACATCTTCTTTGCATACTACACACGAGGTTGTTGAACATTTCTTGAGGAATTTGATTCCATAAACGGGGCAGAAGCTCTCTCAGATCATTTAAGGATTCTGGGGTAGGTTGATATTTATCCAATTTTCTTTGGAGCATATCCCATGCATGTTCTATGCAATTTAAATCTGGTGAGTGCGGAGGTATTGGTGAATGTGGAATACCAAGCTCCTCGCGCGCATTCTCAACTATGGCACGGTGCGGTCCAGCATTATCGTCTAGAAATTGAAAAGTTTCACCAATAGCAGCGTGAAAATTTGGCACAACATTGTCAATGACATGCTCCCTATAGTGTAAGGCGGACATATTCCCAGGACAAATGTGTAGATCTGTGCGCCCGTTGAAACATATCCCGGCCCATACCATAACACTACCCCCTCGGAGTGGATGGACTTCTTGAACATAACGACGATTACGGGGTATGCGTGGGATTGTCCATACCCTTATTCTTCGAGAATCTGAAAATCGTCCATATCTGGATTCATCAGTGAAAAGGACACTACGCCATTGATCGTTCCAATTGATATGTTGCCTTGCCCATTCCAGTCTTTGACGCTTATGGTCACGTGTTAATGGAACTCCTCTTAATGGACGTCTAGAATCTAGATTCATCTCTCTCAAACGTCGTCTGATGGTTTCTATGGAAACTTGGACCTCATCTGCATTTTGAAGAGTATTCCGTAGCATTCTGCACGTAGATGTAGGGTTTCTTCTCGCCGAAACGGTGATGAAACGATCCTGAGCAGGTGTTGTTTTTCGTCGCCCACCAAGCCTTGGTCTTTCCAACAAGGAACCTGTCTCCCTGAACCTATTCCAAAGTCGATATCACACTTTGGCTGACTTGGAGCCTTTCCGCTACAACAACCTGAGTTAGGCCACCCTGTAGCATTCCGATAGCCCTATTAGCCTCAGCGTTTGTTAATTTACGTCTTGGCATTTTCAGAAAACTCGTTTCAAATCGAAGCCGTTGATAAACTGACTTCATTTCAAAATAAGAACATTCATGAAGCATATGCAAAGAACCAAACTTCAGAAAAAGGTGACCAGATTGACGAAATGTCTAATACTGATTTTTATTAGATCGATTCAAGTTGTTATTGAGTTTTGAATGATTTTACAGCGATTTTCTCGAAGATTACATACTTTTAAAAACGATTGAATACGATATCCCTAACTCTTGTTGAGCAGTATAGTTTTTGACGAGTAATCGATCGTAATTACGAAATTATATGGTTACCATTTGAAAATAATGAGATTTCATGGATTTATTGCGGCTCACTTCGAAGTTCGAAGCCCTGTTTGAGGCACCCTGTATAATATTTCCTCATAATTTATACAAGAAGCAGTATCAGCCTACTTTCTTTTGTTCTACAGTTGCAAATTAAAATTCTTACAATAAGGGAATTTGGAGATATTAACACTAATTTGTGACACTCTTCCTGTCAACAAATTGGACAATAAGGCTATAACTCAACAATCGCTTGGAGTGATTGCGCATG
Organism: Adalia bipunctata; assembly: GCA_910592335.1. Lineage (NCBI taxonomy): Eukaryota > Metazoa > Arthropoda > Insecta > Coleoptera > Coccinellidae > Adalia > Adalia bipunctata. The sequence continues at coordinate 63,600,975 of OU342949.1, forward strand.
TGATACATCAAATTAATGCAGGATTAAACGAAGAATTCAAATATATATAAATAAACAAGGTGTTACATTTGATATAATGAAGTTTACATTCGTTTCCGGTAGAACCGAAAGTAGATTTCGCTTAAAAATTTTTTACAATTTGAGTTCATGTACCTACTCTTAAACGAAAATACAAAATTTTGAATTTGTATCGCAATTTCTTCCTCGAATACATCTAATGAAACCTGAAAAAATCACCCTGTATACTGAACCCTGTCCAGTTGCACGCATCAGGCCCAGACGCTTTAAAATTTCAATTTTACGATGCGACTCGATTTTAAAACCCAAATATACGTTCACCTTGGGTATTAGGACTCTCGTGTGAGGGGACAAAATGAATGATGATCTCGAACAAGCCATTAATTTCGTTACCGAGATTGTAGATTATAACGTTTTGATAAGCTCACCTGTCCCTATCTGAAGATTCTGAGACGACATCGGTTCTTGCCCTTTTAACCTGGAACGAGAAAACGTTTTTAAATTGTGGTCATTCCATTCGTAATAATCGGATTCATTGTTTGATCAACGGAAAACAAAGATACACAGGGTTTTCCTAAATTGGAGGTAGGTACAGACGAAGAGGAGATTCCTTACATAATTTTGAGAATAAAAGTCCAATTAACATGGAACCGCCAACGTTTCGTTTTCGAGATACAGGGTGTTTAATTTTTTTCTCTTAGTATCTGCATTTCATAACATATTCAACTGAAATTGGCATAGATAGTAGAATAGTTTAAACCATGTTACATACCAATTTCGATTGCAAACCTACATAATGATATTTTTTCTGGAACACTGTCCCCTTTTTTAGGTCACTGTTTGTAAAAAGAATCTTTGTTGTTATACTAAACTTTATGGTCTCTTGTAGTTTTGTCGTATCTGCTACCGATTCCGAGAAAAAAATGTTGAACGATTCTCTTGAAATCAAAATTGTCATAAAAGAGATCTAAATTTTTGTCTGGAGATCTGGCAGACCTTGACTGATGTCCACACTGTCCAATCCACCTGTTTTAATGATTTTCGTTCAAATACTGCCTAGTACACCCTGTATCTTGAAAATGAAATGTTGGCAGTCCATATTCATAGGACTTTTTTCTTGAAATCTTCGAGCATGACTGAAGTGAAAGAAATTCAAAATTCATAGAGTAAACTTTCATTACATTTTGGTAAATGCAAAGATATGTGAGCCCCCCACGGCCTATAGAGGTGGTCCATTTGTGGCGCCTCAGATTTCTTGATTATACATCTATGTCTTTATACAACTTACATCGTAAATAATTGAGAATTATAAATAATAAATCTGATTAGTGACTGCTATCGACGTAAGAAACCAGATTCTTTGACATTTGGCCCATGAATAATATTCAGCAATTCAGCTTATTCAGATTTATGTGCATATTTAATATTTATGGATCTTGTGGAATGTTTTCCATAAATTTGAGGTTTTCCAATGAATTGTTCTTGGTGTTCTCGAGACTGATGCTAGTTTCACAACGAATAAAGTAGGACCTAAATGATACGAGATTGATGTAGTCATTTTCGATAGAACCGTGATAAATATTGTCCGATAGAGCGGTATCCTGACGATTTTCAGTATGCGTACATCATTTTCCCGCCGGATATCTAGATAAATATGAAATTCATGGAGGTCTACATTCTGGCGAAATCGGATTTGTCCTTTGTTTGAGGATTCACAAACACTCCTGTTTGAAGCAGAACGGCTTCTGCTGAAGGGCACAGAAATGCCTATTTACAAACGAAAACATAACTACCATTTTTTTGCAAAATCTGCATTTTTATACTTCTTTTTAAGCAAGTTTTTGTGTACTTGATTACAGACTACAGCACAGAATAAGGAAATGATAGTTCCTTATGGAATCCGAAAATCAGCCACCCGACTGTTTGTTGGTTTGTTTTCTTTCCGAAGTTTTAAACTTGTCAAATGTGAACGCAATCAATAAGTAGACATTTTGAAATAAGGGAAGTACGTAAAAAAAGACATAGGGTTTTATTTCAAAGGCACAACTTGTTAGTAGTGAATAACGTAATGTCATATTCTACACCTATGATCTTTGGTCCTTTCTTTATAAAATCTAATCAACCTTTGTGAAATAAAAGTACCAAAAAATAAAATATTCTTAGATAAATTGGGATAGACAAAATTCATTTTGTCCGCATGCTATGGACAAAATGACATACCGGCAACTGTAGTTTTCTACTTATATGTAGTTACAAAACTACTGTGAAAGTTCACCAATGAAACGCTTGGTTCTTCTAGAAACATCAGCACAAGAAGCTTGAGCCAGTCTTTTCCAGGGCTAATCCTGGGAAGACTGGTTTTTTTCCGATCTGAATCGGAAAAAAAGGGCATAACAATAGAAAGTTGGACAATCGTCTTCATCATCTCGAAAGTTGCTAAAAACATTTTGTTCTTCATTGTATTCTTTAAATAATGCTTTAGGGACTTGTCTCCTTTTCTTTGGAGGATGTATAGGCGCATTTTTTGATTTGATTGCAATCATATTAGGTGTAGAAGTTGAAACTAATAAGTACGTTTATCGAGTCTTCGACTCACGTTTGCATTGTCCACTTATGAATCGTCCTTTAGGGATTGAAGGAAACTCCTCATAGGATCAGCAAAAGTAGGTTAAGATTCATTGCCTTCATAAGCCGCAAATGAATATTTTGTTATGAATATGTTAAGACAAGTCCTGGCTCTTTGTTTGCTGATGGAGCCTGGGATGAATGGTCTCGGTGTTGTTCGTTAGATATGGTTAATTCAGCAGATACCATTGCCTACGTCCGTTCAATGTATATGTCATTTTTTTTCATAAATCATAAAGCGTTATAAAACTAGAAATACATATATCGAATTAATACAAAAAGTAAATCAAACATAAAAAAAGCTTCGTGAATACAATGACAAATAATAAAGTTTGAAATGAATGCAATATAAATGAAAAAATGGTGAAAACTGGCCATTCCTTCTAAAAATTGGGCGCAATGAAAAAAACTCGTGACCTATTGATTTCTGTTACCACTCATAACGACCGAATGAACTAGAGTAGCGCTTGCGAGTTTTCAGATGTTACTAGAAGCCACTCGGGTCGTGTGATATGGTAGGCAGTTCCGCATTTGATACATACTTATATGTCATTTTGTTTTAACACAAGAATCTTCTATTTTTTCGCTAACAGCCATAGTGTATTTGAGTCAACTGACCTAAGTTCTCTATCCAACAAAATAATAATTTGCCAGTTTTGTAATTCTGTTTTTTTTACAGTGCACAATATTCTAGTTACCTAGTGCAAACACATCGAACCAATCTCTACTTTAAATACTATCAATCATTCAAATCAAATCAAGAAATATCATAGGAATTGGTTGAACTGTACCTACATAAACGAGCGCTTAAAAGCCCCCGAGTTCCCTTTTTAATCATTTGTTTTGTTTTGTGGTTATTTCATAAGCTCTGAAGCTTACTTACAATTTCAGTTCAAGATACCTTTTTCGAATTCGCATTCCGCTGGAATAACTTTATAACTCCAGTTAGGATAAGGACTTTGGATAACAAAGCGTCAATTTTTTTTAGGAAGAAATGCGAAGCTATTCATGTCGTAGACTGATTTTATTCTCGATTGCCCTACCTGTGTCAAATAGGTACCTATCCCTACATTTGTGATACACTTTAATCGGTCATAACGCCCTATTCCCTATTTAAGTTTCAAACTGGCACAAACCTTTGGTTCGCACATCTTGTCGATCATACTGCACCTGGAGGCATTCAAGTAGTTGCAAGGCATTAAAGTCACCATGGTAGTACCCTCAAGGTACACTATCACTAATACAAATTGAGTACAACACAAAATATCGAATGGTCAATTCGTGGTCTTCAAATCATGCTAACCGATCGAATTGCACAAGTGTCACTAAGCTCCCTTTAAATCGACCATCACTTTGATTTTCACTTTCACTACACTCTGTGGTTCGTCCAGAAAAAATGTAATAGGAGTAGGAGCGGATAGGTTCCGGGCCCAAACAGTGCTATCTATGACTGAGTGAGATCTAGACTGAACCAGTATCGGGTAGAGGGGCGAGAATACATCTCCCCTCTACCGGTAGGAGTGAGTCCTGGCGGGGATCTCGAGCACCAATGACACCGGAGCTGGCGGACGGGATGTCCAATAGAATCGGGATGATTATTGCATTATCTTATTTTATTGCTTTTTTAGGTTCGCCCAGGCGAATATTCCATTGATGTAAATTATGTGGAAGTTAAAAGCCTGGCTGGGACGAAGGACCCTACGTGTTAAGGAGTGCTAATTTGTCAAATCTGTCTTGATGTGTTGTTTCTGAGGGATAACGTCGAAGGATATATTGATCCAGGGTTTGCGAGGGCTTGGCTCCGTGTCGTCTTGATGACTGCGGCTAAAGTTCTTGATGTAAAGGGCCAGGAGTGTGATTGTGATCTGTACTTGTCAGTTGCCACGACTGTTTTTTCGAAATTTGGGAACTAACAAAGATATTCTAATGATATATCTAGTATGGAAAGAGCAGGCTTGAGCCCACAGAAACTTGCAGATCCTGACCGACTCGTTTTCTTGTATTTCTGTGGTTTGGTATGGTTAGGTTGTTGTCATGTTGTTGGTTCAATCATTGAACAAAACATTGACCATTCTAAAATTCCGAAAAGAGATAAGGCACTGTTTTCTGTAAGGATTGAGTTGTACGCATGCGCCAAATGAAAATGATAGCAAGAAACTTAAGGTTTACAAGAAAAAAGCGAAGATGAAAATGTTCCATTGAAACTTTTTAAATTCAATTCCAATTATTCGAAGGATTGATTTTTCTGAATGTCTTCAAGGGCGTACCCAGGATTTCAGCTAGAGGGGGGCAGCTCATACCTGAAAAGAGTAGGTAACACGTTTTCATTTCCCACTTGCCAGGAAAAATTAACATTTATTTTATCTTCAAGGGGGGGGCAGCTGCCCCCCCCTGCCCCTACCTGGGTACGCCCATGAATGTCTTCCTGTTGTTCGTTGTTGAACAATTCTGTTTTCAAGTATTCACAATCAAATTGGGCAGAATCACTCTTTCAAGTTTACTCAGAAATTTGATAAAATCATCTCTACTTATGAAGTCTATGGTCTAAATTCGGTTGTTGCGGTTGCCAATTGGTGAATGCGCCTGGTTCATTTTCGCAGGAGTATTTGTTGTATACATCAGAGTAGCCTCTTTTTTAATCGGATTGTATTGGTAACTTTTGAACCATAAGAGTTAGAAGGTCGGTCAAATGGAGAAAAAGTTGCATTCAAAGAAGCATTGTCAAGCAGTTCAAACAAATCGAGATTATCAGGGCCGGTTATTGAGATATAAGAAAAGTAAATTCTGTCATTTTGATTTTTTTTTTCAATACGGACCTGCATATTTATGACACTTTTTGAAATAACTTTTAACGCTGAATTCAACCATATGTCATACAATGTCATTCAAAGTTGATTCTCAGGTGATTTTGACCCTTATCCTTATGAGGTTGAGGGTGGCCCAGAGAGTACGAAACGTTGGATACGAAATCTGATTATGTCAATTTGAGGATTATTTACTGTCCAATAAAAAATTCCTGTAACATTTTTTGATAATATTTGAAATAAAGTGGGAAAAAAAGAAAAGCCAAAATGACAGAATTTACTTTTCTTATGATGATATCTCAATAACTGGCCCTGATAATCTCGATTTGTTTGATCTGCTTGACAATGCTTTTATGAATGCAACTTTTTCTCCATTTGACCGACCTTCTAACTCTTATGGTTTAAAAGTTACCAATACAATCCCATTAAAAAAGTGGCCACTCTGTAGACTATAGAGTGCCAGTCTGTTAATGAAGCCTCTTCTGGTGCTATACTGACATTATGAAAGCATCTTTCAGATCTTGCCTGTGAAGAATTTGTAGCAGGTCTAATGAAGTCGATCTTTCACTTATTTCATGAACCAACATTTTGAAAACCGCTAGTTCCTAACAAAAATCAACTGCATCCAAGTCTCTTCAATATATTTGCGCTAAAAGGGTCCCAATTTCTGCAGATCCTCATTTTGCATGTTTAAAAGGGCATGGCATGGCCATTGAAGAATGAGAAATTCGTATGCAGACTCTCTGCGCTTTCTAATCTTTTTTTTTATTTCTGACAATAATCTGTCGAAAACAACCTTAATTTCCTCGGAGAATAAACCAACTAGATCCGTTCTTGACTCATCATCGCACATTTCGTCAACCTGCTTTTTCTTCTTGGAAACACGTTTATTTCTAAGAATTGGCTCCACATCCAATTCTTCTGAAAGAAGTGTAGCTTCCGAGATTCAGTTTTCAATAAGTTTTTCTGTCATTCCTTGTAAGATCTTCATAAGACCTTGCATGAACGATAATGAAAGTGAAATAACTATATCTCCTTTCTGAATTTCCACGTTGACCATATTGATCTCTCGCAGAATATTATCCCAAATTGTTAGGTTCAGTATGAATCTAAAATCCATCAGAGCATGAAGCAAATGACCAGCTTCATACTTGTATTCTGCGACTAGTGAGGATTCTTTGATTTTTTCCACAGCCTTCACAACTCCCGGTAAATTATTGAGCAAGGCATTAGCAGCTTGATGTTTAGTCCATCTAGTTTGGCTTTTTCCTTTAAAATTTGTTTTCGTCCACTTTTTCATAATTGTCTATCGTGTGGTTGAACTAACAAAAAAACAATACAGTTTTTGTACAACACCAAATAAATTTACTGCTTCTGAACATGATAAAGACGAATGGACACCCACAAGATTCAGAGAGTGTAGAATTCTGGATTGGACTCCTTTATATATATATGCCAGCTTGTCAACTTCTAAGAGGTCAATAAAATTTTCCTTTATTTTTAGTAATTATAAGTCTTTGCCTTTATCTCATATCCAGACTACATTCTCTTTAAATATCGTATAACCTGATTCATTTGTTCTGTGAGAGATACATCTGGGGTGCAGCCGAACATAATAGTGAAATAGTTGGCCTCCTTGATCTCATTAATAATGCAATTCCGAAATTCGGTGGCCATTAAATCGATAATTTCATTTTGCATATTTTTAGGAAGATAGGATGTTTGTCCTTTTTTTGAGTGGTCAAGATGGCACTTCAGAGTCGGGTTATATTTAATAATAATATTTTTTTCCGAGAAAATCAAAAATAAAAAAAATTTAACCTCTGGTTGTTTTTATCGCGCTGGCGCGGGGCGCTTGCCCCACCCTAGATCCGTGCCTGTCATTAACAATTTGAGATGGTGCGAGATAAAGTGCAAATGGAGAATAGTAGATTTCATTAGAATACCCATATACAAACACAATATCTGTATATACTTCTGATTGGAAAAAAATGCATTGTTTATTCAGAGCAGACGTATGTCAAGTGTCAAAGGAATAATTCAAATAACCAAAGTTATTATATCTTCTGCAATCTTCTTTTGTCAGCCTTCTTTCGATTTGAACATGAAAATATAATCTTTTAAATACTTCTAAACGAAAATGAATCGGACTCATCATCTTAGAAATAAATGTTCCTCAAGAAGCTTATTGAACACCCTGTATGCATGTTCAGGTAGGTACGCATATTCTTCAGCAATTGATCTCAAGCTCCAACACCCCTATGCTAAAAACCGTCGAAGAATAGGCAAAAAGGTGCTTGTTTCGATAGGGCAAGCCTTCTCGATTGATTTTACATATTATTTAAATTCTTGAGAAATAGCTTCCGTTATCGCGCAGAACCGATACCCTACTTCACTTCGGGAACCCTGCGAAGGGTGTGAAATAAAAAACGACAACCACTTTACCCTCATTAAAACCTGCCGTCGAAAGTTCTTTGAAAACATGTGAACCTAGGTAAAAGTGTTGCTCCGTCAATGCCATAATGCAGCGCACTCAGGGCCGATTGTGTGTGGTGGCATTTCCGGTAAAATGGGATAAATGGAAAGGGGTTTTCAGGTTCAACTTGTTACAATTAGAATAAGGTCGGAATAGATGTTATCGGGAAAAAATTTCTTATGGGCAGGTGGACGAATTTGCGATTGTATTGTTAACAGTTTATGCCGCTTTTTTCGTAAAGGACGTGTGAATTAGTCGATGGGGTTGGTCAAATTCAGAAAGTACACAGGGTGTCACACGAATTCCGTGAAATGATTGTGGGAAGGAATCGAAATTAACGTTTGCTGTTTCAAAGATAAGATTTTATTAAGGTGACTCCTTGTATGTTTTTTGAGATTCTTGGAATTTTCGTTTTTCAAATGGGGAGCCCTATACAGGGTCCTGCAATAGTGCATTCTTCTTCCATAGCTGCCGAACCAGACATCTCAGAGATTTCGTTGGAAAGTAGACCTCTTGTACCTTCATTGCTGCATCTCAGGAAATTATTTTCTGATATACAGGGTGTCCCCGATAAATGTTATTCAACAAATGGACGATTTTTTTAATGGATCACCCCCTATATTTTTACATATCTTCAATGATCTTCAATACCTCTTTCACGACGCAAAATCTTAGGGACATTTTTCCAACAGTTCAGATCTTATTCGCAGAAAACTGCAAAAAGGTGAGGGAAAAGCAGTTCAGTAAAAGTCTTCTGACGATTTTCAGAAGCGATAGTCACATGAATTTGAACTAAAAGTTTTTTAATTGAAAGATTTGCCTTGACATGGTTCCTAAACGATCAACCTGTCTCATACAGGGTGTCCGTTATTAAGGTCCAAATATGGGGAACTTAAAATAATTTTTTCTCAATTTTTTCCACAATGATGTAGAAAATTGAATACCTGTTCTCAGAAGTAACCTCAGGATTATTTCAACTCCCGCATCCAGCAGACACGAAAAATGATATCGCAACTGAAAATTTTATTCAAATAATAACATAATAAAAACTAACGGACATTCAAAAGAGGATAAACAATGAAATAAAACGAAATAAATAATTATTGACAAACTTCAAAACCTTCCCAGAACATACTTCCTGAGCATAATGATAATCATATCATAAAAATGATATTTCTTTTACGTACAAGCAATTCATATTGATCACGTATTCAACCAATTATATCAGTTTTTATCGGCTTTCCAAAAAAATATTGATTAAGTTATTGCTATTTGCTACTTAGAGCTCAAAGATACTTTCGAATACAGTGAATCAGTATGAATTTTTGGAAAAAATAGGATGGTTGACATGATTTTCATGTTAGGTCAGTGCCACAGAACGTGTTTTTTTAAGCAAGTCGAACTTATGCTGCCCTATTGCCCTATCGGGATATTTCCCGATAGGAAACAAAAATTCATACTGATTTACTGTATTCGAAAGTATCTTTGAGCTCTAGTAGCAAAAACTTGATCAATATTTTTTTTGGAAAGCCGATAAAATCTGATATAATTGGTTGAATACGTGATCAATATGAATTGCTTGTAAGAAAAAGAAATATCATTTTTATGATGATGCTCAGGAAATATGATTCTGGGAAGGTTTTGAAGTTTGCCAATAATTATTTATTTAGTTTTATTTCATTGTTTGACCTCTTTTGAATGTCCGTTAGCTTTATTATGATATTATTTGAATGAAATTTTCATTTGCGATATCATTTTTCGTGGGTTGAAATAATCCTAGGGTTACTCCTGAGAAAATGTAAGGCATTCAATTGTCTACATTATTGTGGAAAAAATACAGGGTGTTCTATTTGAAAAAATCGAGAAATAATAATTTTAAGTTCTTCATATTTGGACCTTAATAACGGACACCCTGTATATGACAGGTGGATCGTTTAGGAACCATGTCAAGGCAAATCCTTCAATTAAAAAACTTTTAGTTCGAATTCACGTTACTATCGCATCTGGAAATCGTCAGAAGACACTGAACTGCTTTTCCCCTCACCTTCTTGCAGTTTTCTTCGAATAAGATCTGAACTGTTGGAAAAATGTCCCTAAGATTTTGCGTCATAAAAGAGGTAATGAAGGTTATTGAAAATATGTGAAAATATGTGAAAATATATGGGGTGATCCATCAAAAAAATCATCCATTTGTTGAATAACATTCATCGGGGACACCCTGTATATCAGAAAATAATTTCCTGAGATGCAGAAATGAAGGTACAAGAGGTCTACTTTCCAACGAAATCTCTGAGATGTCTAGTTCGGCAGCTATGGAAGAAGAACGCACTATTGCAGGACCCTGTATAAAGCTCATGAGAATTATCGCCAGAAAATAGTTTTTCAAAGATAAATTACAAAAACAAATCTGAAAATGGTGTTCTGCTGAAACATGGATAACTTCAAAATTTTCCATTGGGAAATTGTCGTTTTAAGACTTCTGAGAGGATTGAGAATCATGTTTTTATCTCAATATCTGAATCATGCTACAGGAGGTCACAAAGTACCTAGTTGTCATTTGGCGATCTCTAAAACTTGCAAGACTCAACAAGATCATCAAAATCAATGCTCTGGATTAATTTTTTTCATACCCCCCGATCGTTTGAAAGGCAATAAATAATAAAGATATCGATGAAAATTGAGTTGCAAGTGAATATTCACCAAAGAATGTTTTGCTGGCGCCGCTGGCGGACAAGTATAGGTATCGAATGAGGTTTAAAAAATTTGAAGCTCTTTTCAGCTTCAAGTTCCTATATTATGATTGATTTTCTTGGATAATGGTCCTATGACAGCTTTTGCTAATATCATATTTTTGTCAATATGGACGCTTGTATGATCAATCCGGAAATTACAGAATGAGAGATTCAATACTCGATTGAAACTTGCGTCATGTTACAATCAATGAAATTTTTATTGGAAACTCCTGAAAATTTTATGATTTATGATCGGACCACATCCTTTTATACTTCCACTCGAAAGATCCCTCCAATTGAGAAACAAACCAAAAAACCTTTATTGCTGCATATTAAATCGTTTCGAAAATAGGAGCACCATCAACTATCATCAAAACAGGAAGCACTAGATTGGACTATAAAATCCCTGCCAGCAGCTGTTTACAGTTCCACTGCCGCATATTTTATCGCTGGATACTTGCGTGTTTGGTATAAACAAATACTGTGGGAAAATTTCAATTTTCGGGAAATTGAAGAATGAGACCACTTTTTTCAATTGAATCACCATAAAGGGATTATTGCCAATTTCGAGGGGGGGCATGAAAAATGCAAAACAAAAAACTAAAAAAAATCTGGTTAAAGGAGGACAATATGGTCAAGTTTGGTATCGAAGTATAGGTTTCCGAGGACGCTGAATCCAATAAAGAATATTTCAAGGCGCTATCTAGAAGTTTAGATTTCGACCTGCGAAATGGCCTTTTTTTTTAAATCGAAATTTCAAATCGTCATAGCTCCCGTTCCTGTGGTCGGATCTACTTTTTGTTTGTATATTGTTAATCAGCATTGTCCCGAGTATCTCTAGGCCTTATGAAATCGATTTCGAAATTGTCAACTTTTTGGGTGAAGAATACGTAAGGAGTAAGACCACCCAAAAACAGCATATTCGTCATCAACACGGAATCCCTGGGGAATCTAAAGTTATTATTCAATCGTTAAGGTCTTCATCCTATTCGAATCTTTCAGAATATCCATTTTTCTGATCCATAACACCAAAACTCTGGATGCTCTAAGCGTGTGAACAAAACTCGAAAATGAAAAATGAAAAACCTAAAACTAAAAAAAATCTGGTTGAAAAAAAGTAATATGGTCATGTTTGGGATCGAAATATAAGTTTTCGAGTGCGCTGAATTCAATAAGAATTATTTCAAGGCGCTATCTAGAATAGTTTAGATTTTGACCTGCGAAATGGTATTTTTTCAAAAAATCGAAATTTCAAATCGTCATAGCTCCCGTTCCTGTGGTCGGATCCACTTTTTTTTTGTATATTGTTAATCAGCATTGTCCTAAGTATCTCTAGGCCTGATAGAATCGATTTCGAAAATGTCAACTTTTTGGGTGAAAAATACGTACCTAAGGGGTAAGACCCCCAAAAACACCATATTCATCATCAACACGGAATCCCTGAGAAATCTAAAGTTGTTATTCGATGGATATGGTCTTCATCCCATTCGAATCTTTCAGAATACCCATTTTGCTGATCCATAACACCAAAACTATGCATGGTCTAAGCGTGTGAACAAAACTCGAAAAATGGAAATCATAAAACTAAGAAAAATCTGGTTAAAGAAGGACAATATGGTCAAGTTTGGTATCGAAATATAGGTTTTCGAGGACGCTGAATTCAATAAGAAAAACACACAACCAAACTTATATGGAATCACCCTGTTATTTGGAAAAAACGAATTTTAATTAAAAAAAAGTCGCTGAAAAGTGAAGAGCAGTTTTCCCAAAACAAGTTTATTACAAAAATAATATAAATTATTGAAAGATTATTTTTATAATAGAACAGAAAATTAAAAGTGTAAATTTCTCTGAAAATAATTTTTATGTAACTGAGAATTGAACAACAAATAAAACGATTTTAACAAATCAATAATCAGTATTACCACCCCTGGCATTGATACAAGCTTGAATTCGACGAGGCATGCTTTCTATTAAGTTGTTAATTTCTTCTTCTGTAACATTTGCCCATTCCTCTAAAGCCGCTTGTAAAAGTTGCTCTGCGTTACCAGGATCATTTTGACGAGCTCTAATTTTTCTTTTGATCCTATCCCACAAGTGCTCGATAGGACGAATCCATAAATGAAGTTTCATAACAAACAGTCCATCCGATCTCGAGTTATAATTGGTGTAACCAACAACTCTGTTTTATATATATATGTATATATAGATTTTGAATGTGAAGAGCCATTTATTTCCATCAATAGCTCAGCCTTCAAAGATCTCCTGACCAACTTCCGTGCCCCCGCTGCTACAGCGTCAATATCGCTGTAAATCCGAATTACATTTATTTAAATGCCCCCTGGGATACTTGCAGAGTCCCAATCACGCCCAAAAAGAGCAGTTAAACATATGTTTATAAAGCACTGCAAGCGCGCCAGTCTACTTCATTAGCGATACCGAAGTTAACAACAGTTATTTGGGGGCCATCCCCAGGGGACGGAAGGCTCCTGCTTCGATTCTATTAACCACGTCTCCCTCTGGAAATCAATGAGCAGAATAATGAACAACGATTCTCGCCTGGAACGAATTGATTATGATTATTATAAAGTTTTCCACGGTGTGAAATATGAGCTGGGTTTTGTGGTGCTGAAACGAGAATTGATAATATAGATGTGGGGAATATCACTGCTTTCCTCTTTCCGATTCGATTGGATTTGGATTATCTGTAGCTGCTCAGTTTTAATTCATGAATTTCATCGTGAAATTTCAATTTGATGATGCAGATCCTATAACGGGTTAACCAATACGAACTATTTTTGCAAATTAAATTATAGTAAGGACTGAACGAGAATAAATTCGCTATCACGAAAACACCTATATCTCTTGAACCAATTGGGAAAAAATCAAAATTTGATCATAGTTAGCTTTGTTATGAACGTCAGAAACATGTGAAACATTTACTTCATGGATATTCCAATTCTCTGTCGCAAAATGTCAAGCGAAGTGAAAACACGAGAATTTATGGTGAAACTTTTTCAAAATAATCAAAAATGGAGCTTCAAAAGAATCGCAAAAGAGGCTCACGTTCGTCCGGAAACGGTATCAAGAGTTGTTAAGCGCTTCAACGAAGATCTTACAATTAACCGCAAGGAGGGAACCGGGAGGAAAAAGGGGTTTCATAGCCCAAAAAAAGTGAAGAAAGCCATCAGCCTTTTTCAGAAGAATCCTAACCTTTCAGGACGGAAAGTGGCCCAAATAGTGGGTTGTTCGCAGTCAACCGTTCAGAAAATCAAGTCGAGTTGTGGGCTTAGAACATACAAAGTGCAGAAAGTGCCAGACAGGAACGCTGTGAAGAATCAAGAAGCGAAATCAAGAGCAAAGAAATTGAAAAAGATTTCTTCAAAAATTTTTCCTGTTGCGTGATGGACGACGAAACCTATGTCTTGGCTGATTTCTCGCAACTTCCTGGTCAGGAATTTTATACTGCAGATTCTCGTGGAAATGTTGACGAACAATTTCGCGTGAAGAAACAAGCAGAGTTTCCTAAAAATTCCTGGTTTGGCAAGCAATTTGCACTTGTGGGAAAAGGTGCAGATTTTTCGTTGGCCAAGGCTCTGTTGACTCGCAGATATACATCGAGGCATGCTTGAAGAAGCGACTTTTACGTGAGCACGATGTGTCAACAATCTTTTGGTCAGATTTAGCTTCATGCCACTACAGCAAGGCCACCAAGGAATGGTACGAAGCTAATGAGGTGGTTTTTGTCCCCAAAGAGGCCAATCTACCAAATTGTCCAGAACTCAGGCCAATCGAAAGATATTGGGCCCTGGTGAAAAGAGAATTGAAAAAGACTAAGAAATCAACGAAAAAATTAGCGGAATTCAAGCAAAAGTGGAAGACAGCATCCCAGAAAGTGACTGAGAACACTATAAGAAGGATGATGGGAAGAATTCCAGAAAAAAATCCATGAATTTTGTGAAAAATATTTTTGGTTTTTTTATTTTAAAAACAGTTTTCATTAGGATTAGAAGATGATTCGTGGCGACGTATCGATTTAGAACTAGATCGCGACCGCGACCTCCACCGCGCTCATCCTTGCATCTCCGGCATGTACGTACCCTTACACTTCAAATAAGTTATTGTTCGTTGATATGGAATTGCAATATTTTGTTTATGCATGGATATATCAATCAATACATCCTCGTAGTTTGTCGATAGGACTTTCCGATCAAGAGTGTCCAATTTGGCCCACCTTGTACATTAATAAAGACTCTATTCTTTCAGATGATTATACCAAATTTTGCTTCCTATGTGCGATCCCTTTCTTTTTCAACACGTCAAATCGAACGATTACGGAGTTAAATTTACGCTCGAGGTGAAAAAGAGTTGCTCCCTTCGTTCGGCTCGATTTTTTTCGGTAGGTAGGCCACGAAAGTGTAACTCAAACAGAGAGCATGTGACACTCTGTTGATACCGAGGTTCTTGTAAATAGAACTTCTCATCTTACAACCGAAATATCACATACACCGAGGTATCGCGTGTCCCTCTCCTCCATTCATAACTTGCGATTTGAAACTTGATTACGTTATGTGATTCACTTGTTCGAATTTGTCAACTTCATTCATAAATTGTTACATAATAGTCATCAACATCGGAAATTGTCTTCTCGGTTACACAACCTGCGGCGTTCTTCTTGATGCGGTCCTTTTCGTCGTAAAGAAGGTTAGAGAAGTCCCATTTGAGTTGTTTGACAATTATTGTATGATGCTTTTATAATGCATACAGTATGTTTTCATGTTCATGTCCCTGCCGTCAAATAAAGCTCAGTCATGGCTGTCCAAAGATTTCGAGTTCAAATACAAATATACTGCTCCACAAGAGTTAGGGATATCGTATTCAATCGTTTTTAAAAGTATGTGATCTTCGAGAAAATCGCTGTAAAATCATTTAAAACTCAATAACAACTTGAATCGATCCAATAAAATCAGTATGAGACATTTTGTCAATCTGGTAGCCTTTTTTCTGAAGTTTGGTTCTTTGCATATGCTTCATGAATGTTCTCATTTTGAAATGAAGTCAGTTTATCAACGGCTTCGATTTGAAACGAGTTTTCTGAAAATTCCAAGACGTAAATTAACAAACGCTGAGGCCAATAGGGCTATCGGAATGCTACAGGGTGGCCTAACTCAGGTTGTTGTAGCGGAAAGGCTCCAAGTCAGCCAAAGTGTGATATCTCGACTTTGGAATAGGTTCAGGGTTCAGGGAGACAGGTTCTGTGTTGGAAAGACTAAGGCTTGGTGGGCGACGAAAAACAACACCTGCTCAGGATCGTTTCATCACCGTTTCGGCGAGAAGAAACCCTACATCTACGTGTAGAATGCTACGGAATACTCTTCAAAATGCAGATGGGGTCCAAGTTTCCATCGAAACGATCAGACGACGTTTGAGAGAGGTGAATCTAGGTCCTAGATGTCCATTAAGAGGAGTTCCATTAACACGTGACCATAAGCGTCAAAGACTGGAATGGGCAAGGCAACATATCAATTGGAACGATCAATGGCGTAGTGTCCTTTTCACTGATGAATCCAGATATGGACGATTTTCAGATTCTCGAAGTATAAGGGTATGGACAATCCCACGCATACCCCGTAATCGTCGATATGTTCAAGAAGTCCATCCATTCCGAGGGGGTAGTGTTATGGTATGGGCCGGGATATGTTTCAACGGGCGCACAGATCTACACATTTGTCCTGGGAATATGACCGCCTTACAATAGGGAGCATGTCATTGACAATGTTGTGGTAAAACTTTTCAATTTCTAGACGATAACGCTAGAACGCACCGTGCAGCCATAGTTGAGAATGCGCGCGAGGATCTTGGAATTCCACATTTACCAATACCTCCGCACTCACCAGATTTGAATTGCATAGAACGGATATGCATAGAATGGATATGCTCCAAAGAAGATTAGATAATCATCAACCTACCCCAGAATCCTTAAATGATCTGAGAGAGCTTCTGCCCCGTTTATGGAACCAAATTCCTCAAGAAATGTTCAACAACCTCGTGTGTAGTATGCAAAGAAGATGTCAAGCTGTTATTGATGCCCGTGGAGGCCATACATTGTATTGATAGTCTCAAAATGCTTGAATTCTCTGGGAATAAAATTTCGATATTTTACTCGATTTTTCTTAACCACCCTGTATACCCTGCAGACCTACAGGCTAAAATCAATTTGCAACTTGAAATCATATTAATATGAATTTTTACCACAAAAATCTCATTTTAACTATATTTTTTTGCAATTTAAGTCAATATCCCTAACTCATGTGGAGTAGTTCATTACAAAATCTGTGGTTTGGTAGTGCGATAGTCAGGTCCTCTCTGAATAATTGTATTCATCAGCGAACCTACCTATACTCCATTCACTTTTATGAAGTATGTAGGTATCCCGGTTGGCCGTGATTTAGGTTTATCAAGTTTTTTTACTTAAAATTGAAGCAGGTTGGTACTCGTTCAATGTCAAATGATTCTCAGAGACGTTGCCTATGCTAATTTCTATTTACTCTTTTTCAACTTTGAAAATGGAGTTGGTTCTTTTAACGTTTAATAGTGACACAGGTTTCGTAGTACTACTACATTTTCATACTGGAGTATTTCAAGTTGTGCAAATAGGAATTTAAATGTCTTCTGTAGGCTTATTTCTCGAGAATTTTGAGAACTGGGGGATTCCATAGGTCCGTTTGTTCGTTTAGAAGTTTTTCTGACGAGTTATTCGGTACTTTCATCCATTTTTCAAATGAAATAGATATACAAACTAACGGACTATTCTGTCCATTTTTCTTCAGTAAAATTTCAACACTCGAATCTTGATTTCGGTAGAAGAAAATAGCATAATTGAATCTTTCAACCATGGAAACCGTGAAATATTTCCAGTATTAAGGATGAATTATCAATCTAGTTAAAAGTACCTTTGATATAGGTGTCAGCAAATTCAAGACGGTGTCAAGACGTTTTCCAAAAAATAACGATGGTGTGATACTCAAATTTTAAATCGAAAATATCTAACAGGAAGGACTGATTCCAATGATTCAAAAGTCTTCAATCACGTTTTTTCAATCTCCTGATTAGAGATATAAAGGCCACAGCCGTATAAATTCGTCGGCAAGGAAGCTGCTCCATCTGCACATCCGCATCTACTTCCTCCATCTTTTTATCCTCTCGTAAAAATCTGGTTGGTGTTCTATTGCACCCCGGCATGCTAATTTCACATAGTTTTATGACATTCCGCGTGCAGTAATAATGTTGTCTTCTTCCTTGGCTAATTAGAAGGTCCCGCCAGGGCCGTTAGTTATGCAACACGATCCATCCAAGTTTTGGGGTAGGAATACCTCCTAGATGAATAGCTACCATAGGTCAGATGTTACGTTTTAGCACTTACTTCTGGGCACTTAATAAGGGGGAACTCCTTAGCTCGATCGGGACAAGTGGAGCATGAATTATGACGTTTCTTGACAAATTGGCCGCAGGTGTAGACTTGCATGGACACTCTGATAATCTGTATTTGACTACACACAACCAAACTTATATGGAATCACCCAGTATTAAGATGAAATATTATTTTGATATCTTTTTCGTTAGAAGCAAATAAAAAGTGCATGTGTTTACTCACAAAAACAGTTAGGTTCATAAGCACTTGTCACTTGATAAGATTTGGCTTTGCAGTGTCGATTTTACCATTTCGTTCGAACGTCGCAGTGAATTTATATTTTGTTTTTTGCGAAGTTTTGAAAAAAATGCCTTATGTGGGGTTATCGGAAGTCCAGAGAGGAAGAATTATTACTATGGCAGAACAAGGTATGTCACAAAGACAGATTGCAAGAACGGTGGGGGTTACACAAGGGGTTGTTTCAAAAACCTATGCAAGGTTTCTGGAGTTAGGAACCCTCAAGAATAAGCCGAGAAGAAGTCGTGGAAGAGTATAACTACAGAAAGGCAGGATCGCTTTTTAGCCCAAACAGCAAGAAGAAATCCCGCAGTATCTCATTCAGAGCTTCAAAGGCAATTTTTGCAAGCTACAGGTGTTAGTGTTTCTGTCGAAACTATCAGAAAAAAACTTCGCGCTCGGGAATTATTCAAGAGAAGAGCGTTAAGAGTTCCAGAACTATCAAGGCAAAATAAAGTTGACCGTTTTAATTGGCGTTTAGAGCATGAAAATTGGACTATTGAAGATTGGAAAAATGTCTTATTTTCGGATGAGACCAGAATTGGCCTACGATCAGACGACCGGCGTGTTCGCATTTTAAGAGGTAGAGGGAGGCAAGCTAGGCTCCAAGCTGCAAGACCGATCCCTAAATACAAAGGAGGTACTGTAATGTTTTGGGGCGGAATTATGTTTGGTGAGAAAACTCCTTTAATTCCCATTAGACAATCTCTGACAGGGCCTAGGTATGTTGATCTAGTGCTACAGCCTGTAGTGAGGCTCTGGCGAGGTGCTTTTGGAGATTATTTCCTATTTATGCAGGATAATGCACCTCCACATACCAGCAGAGTTGCAAAAAAATTTTTCGAAACAGAAGGTGTGACTGTTTTAGAGTGGCCTTCTTGTTCACCGAACCTTAATCCAATCGAGCACTTGTGGGATAGGATCAAAAGAAAAATTAGAGCTCGTCAAAATAATCCTGGTAACGCAGAGCAACTTATACAAGCGGCTTTAGAGGAATGGGCAAATGTTACAGAAGAAGAAATTAACAACTTAATAGAAAGTATGCCTCGTCGAATTCAAGCTTGTATCAATGCCAGGGGTGGTAATACTGATTATTGATTTGTTAAAATCGTTTTATTTGTTGTTCAATTCTCATTTACATAAAAATTATTTTTAGAGAAATTTACACTTTTAATTTTCTGTTCCATTATAAAAATAATCTTTTAATAATTTATATTATTTTTGTAATAACTTTGTTTTGGAAAAACTACCGAAATACATTGATTTTTCACTGTAGGGAAAATAAAAAAGTGCTAAAATACACACAGATAGGTACCTGTGATAATATAACGGAAGTATGTATTCAGTTTACTACTTTTTCTTCGTTTGAAAAAATCTTGATGTTTCCTACGAGAGAGAGCTTTTCAATGTGCACCCTTCATGTAAAAGAATCACTCACTATGCCCACAAAAAACGAAGCTATATTCTGCCAAAATTCGCTATGGAGTTTAGAGGACACTGTGTATAAACAAAACGTTATTCCCAAAGCTCATTTGGCTTTATTCGCACATCCCTTCGTCATCAAGAAAACTTACAAAAACGCAAAGCACAGGATACGGAATTTCGAATGTTAAACTGCCGTCAGCCACACCGGAATTTGAGCGATATCAAATGGCTTCTGTGTAACCCAACCTGAAACCACTATTTCATTACGCTCTTGTTGATGTTGACATTCTATTACATACAATGCCAGAAAACCACGTGCTGATTTTCTCATGGCTTTCGTTCCGCACACCTTCCGCTACCCCAATTGAAGATTAATGAAAATTTGGACATGATATCATTGCGGGATTGTAATTGTAACTTTATGACCGCATTAATGTTCGCATTTTGGAGTAAAAACACCATTGCCGCAGTGTAGGTATACTCCATTCACTTTTATTTAATCACATAGGAGGTCATGGTTTCAGGAGTTGGTGCACCTGATGAAAAGTCTGTGCGCGTACAGAAAATATCGTTAATGACAAAACGACGTTGCCAGTTTCTTTGTTTACATCAAAGTAAAAGTATCGAAGATATGCCACAAATTGTTAGTTCGAATCGATCGGCGATTTTGGAGCGAAATATCGATAGGAAATCGCCTATTTTTCCGTTCTTCGTCGTCCAGAAGAAGTTTCCCGTCGATATGAGAAATTTCGTGCAAGTGTCATTTTTTCCTTTCACGACTTTCGGCGTGAGTACGAACGGCAAATTTGAATTGGACCAAAAATCGATTCATAAGCATAAATAAAGCGAAAGTAAGTAGTAATCGAACTTTTTACACTTGATAGTTGATACCTAAGTTTTTTTTTAGATATCTGGCCGTTTAGAAAGATTTCAAACGAAATTCCGGTCCTCCAGAAGTTTGGTTAGTTTCGGTGTAGTTTTTGGTGCTCAAAATTCATTTGGAATGTGTAAATAGACAAAAAAGGCTTCCTTATACGATCTTCTAATGAAAGCGACCGGAAAATATGGTTCAGGTAGGATTTTCGAGGAATTATGAGGAAAGAACTTGCAGAATTAAATTGCACGATTTTCGTAAGTAAATAGGTTCTGGATGGCCATCATCGGTCTCTAAAGGATTATTGTTGATCGTTTTCACGTTTCAGGAAAAAAACACGTCGAAAAAGCTAAAAAAAGAAGAAATATGCCTATATTGCATTCAACGGTAGATGAATTCAGATTCTGATGAATTGAAATGTGTCACTGGAGCTTTCATTCCTTTGGCGAAAGTAGAGACAGGCTATATTGAACCAGAATACATCGGTTTTTTCCATATTCCAGGAGTTTGTGTCTTATTTTAGAACAGGTGAATGATAAATGTGAAGCATATGTTTGAACTATTCCATTTTATTTGTACAAACCTACTGTGGTAGTAATGTATGAATATTTTTTAAACTAATAAATTACTATACAGTCAGAATATTTTACTCCTTGTTCATAAGATCAAATAAATGAAATGTCGTCAAGTCTTGAAATTTCAGTTCAAGAGGATAATAAACATAAAATCTTCACAAGCATGCATATGAAAATTATGTGAAAGCAATTCAATTTTTTTCCATGGCGAAAAATAATATATTTCAACAGTGATCTCTTGTACTTTTCATGCAAATAACTAGAAAAGGAATCCTTTCTATCAATTCATATAAACGTTAATTATTTTCGTCCATCACATCTTTTCCAATTCATTCGCATTCTGAGAAATACGCTAAGAATGTAGAAAGGGCAACATAGTGTTGACTTGGAACATAAAAATATTTCGAAAAACGTCATAACTTCGATACAGAGTGGAATGTGTCAAATTTCCAAGGCCAGAGTTGTGATTTTATATTTGTGAATGGAGTATACATGGAGAATTTTTAGAAAATATTTGGGTAATTGGGTTTATATCCTAAGGAGATGCACTACCTTTTCGAATTCGCATTTTCAAAATATACACGGTGAAATGAGTCAGATGTCATGTCCAACCGGGATATTTCATAAAAGTGAATGGAGTATATTTCATGAAACGATGAAACATAGGTCCGATTTGTTATCCCAAGAAAAACAATCCTAATAATGACTGGACACAACAAACAGAATTAACGACTGATCGAGTCGTCGGTAATGACGTCATTAATGGGTTTCTGTGGCCCATAATCGCACTCGATAATTATCAAAAACTCAACCCATTATGCATGATGGATGATGATGAGTGTCGAGTGAATGTTATAAGTCCTGTGCCACCCCTTCCCTTGGGATAACAATCCTATTTATTCACGATTCTGTCGATGTCACAGGCAGGGCTGGCTTAGAATCTTTGTAGCATAGACCAGCAGCTTCAATATGTAATATCATGTCAGAAGTGGTTCGCCCGTCCCTGACTGCTTCCAAGAACCTTATCGAAGCACTTTTCACTCATAATTTTATATCGTGTTTATTGCTATAAGTAAGTTTCTCTGGATCCTGTCAGTAACCCACACGTCAATAAAAATGATGACGATTGGTCCCCGTATCATACCATTATGTTCATGCCACGAGAATATCAAAATGCAGCGTACGTCATAAAATCTGGATAGTTGATTAGACCACTCTTGAAATATGGATGAAGGCACCATCAGTGACAGTCATTAAAAGCATAAACCTTTCGAAAATCCAATGTGAATCCACGTAAAAAAATTGGACCATAACGCTGATAGCTGATCTAAAAGGTTTTCCAATAAGAGGTGTTATTTTGACTTCCAAGAATAATGCCATTGTTTTAGATGAATGATCGGATGTTTATTTCCTAATGAAGAGGAAGGTATGCCTTTAATGGTGGAAAATAACATCAGCCAAATAACCACCACGACCTCGACTACAGGACCATTTCCTCTTCATGAAATCAACCATAACCAAATCGCAAAGTGGCTGCCCTACGAGGATGTATTGATATCTAGTTAGCCTAGACCAGTTCCATGCATAAACAAAATATTGCGATACCATATCAACGAACAATAACTTATTAGAAGTGTCAGTGTAGAGTTCGACGTCAAAAAAGTAAACCAGAGTTATGCAATAAATTTAAAAAAAAAGATGTCCACCGAAATTGTAAAAATCGAAAAATTGTAGTATCGAGTCATCATCAAGTACCTGTATTTAAAAGGGTTAAGAGGTAAGCAGATTTACGAAGATATGCTTAATACCCTTGATGATCAATGTCCTTCGTATGCGACCGTGAAAAATTTGCCTGCAAGCTTCAAAAGAGGTAAATTTTCCATTGAAGATGATGACCGATCGAAAAGGCCAGTTTCTGTGTCAGTCCCCGAAAATATCGATGCAGTTCATGACATGATTTTATCAGACCGTCGAATTGGGCTAAAACGGCTATCTGAAGCACTCAAGATTTCATACGAACGCGTTCATCATATAGTTCACGTCAATTTGGACATGAGAAAAATGTCTGCAAAATGGATCCCCAAATGTTTGAATGTTGACCAAAAGCGTGCAAGGGTAGAAGCATCGCGTTCGATCTGTGCTCGATTTGAAAACGATGTAGACTTCTTAAACCGAATTGTTACTATGGATGAGACTTGGGTACATTTCTACGATCCAGAAACAAAGCAACAATCGATGGAATGGCGACACTCTGGTTCTCCAAGACCTAAGAAGTTTCGTGTCCAAAAATCTGGTGGAAAAGTTCTTGCTTCAGTTTTTTGAGATTGCCATGGAGTAATCATGATTGATTTTTTGGATAAGGGTAGAACAATAACTGGAGATTACTATTTGACATTACTGACCACTTTACAGGAAAAAATTAAAGAGAAAAGACGCGGAAAGCTATCCAGAGGTGTTTTGTTTTTACTCGTACAGGACAACGCCCCAGTACACAAATCTCATGTTGCCATGCAAAAAATTCGTGCTTTAGGGTTAGAATTACTAGAACATCCCCCTTATTCACTAGATTTGGCTCCGTCCGACTATCACCTCTTTCCTCAACTGAAAAAAAGTTTTAAAGGTCGTAAATTTTCTTCCAACGATGAGGTAATAAAAGCTGTGGAGGACTGGTAAAAGCTTCAAAAGTGAAATCTACCGAAATAGCGAAATACCTTTCAGTTGCATTCGCATTTAGAAGTAGATCAGTAGCTACGACCAAAAGGATTGGCAATTCTACGTATGATACAAGAGCACTGATAGAAACCCCAGCAGAAACTCTGTCTCCCCCTATGAGAAGTTAACCTTCACTTTCCATGCAATTTTAGGGACTTGGCAGACAAAATGTCAGTCTTCGCTTCTTCAGCGACTTCGAATGAGCGTAAAACAAGACTTGCATCATAAGCTCCTCTAGCAGCTGGTGCTAGAGTGAACAGAACCAAACAGGACTATGTTACGTATGAATTCCTGCTGACAATTCAACATCCAACGGCTGAGGCACCTTAAAATATCTTTGCTTTCGTCCCCGCACATATCAAAGTGAAATTAAGCATTCAGAGAACTAATAAAGCAGTGTTAACATAGGTCGTCGAAGAGGGCGTTCAAATAGAGCAAGAATGTAACCAATATTCACGGTCAAATTGAAGCTGCCGGTGGCGTGGCCGATAGTCGAAAAGATTCCAAGAAGGCGATGCATTAAAATTTATACGGACGTGACCAGAAGGATATAGGATGCATTTTACCTTATCATGACTTCGGCCGATTCAGCATTTTCCAACGTAATATGGTTCTTGAGAAGTCGGACAATGAAGAATGACATCATTCCGGGGGAAATTAATCTGGGTTCTGAGAAGAAACAAGACAAAATTTTCACCAGCACTATTAGATTACTGATTTTGCTAAGTGGTGGTTAATTTAATCACTTCGCTTTATTGTTGTTCATGTCTCAAGAAAAGAGAAAAATGGAGGTTATTACGAGGATGTATTGATATCTAGTTAGCCTAGACCAGTTCCATGCATAAACAAAATATTGCGATACCATATTACCGAACAATAACTTATTAGAAGTGTCAGTGTAGAGTTCGACGTCAAAAAAGTAAACCAGAGTTACGCAATGAATAAAAAAAGATGTCCACCGAAATTGTAAAAATCGAAAAATTGGAGTATCGAGCCATCATCAAGTACCTATATTTAAAAGGGTTAAGACTAAAGCAGATTTACGAAGATATGCTTAATACCCTTGGTGATCAATGTCCTTCGTATGCGACCGAGAAAAATTGGACTGCAAGCTTCAAAAGAAGTAAATTTTCCATTGAAGATGATGACCGATCGGGAAGGCCAGTTTCTGTGTCAGTCCCCGAAAATATCGATGCAGTTCATGACATGATTTTATCAGACCGCCGAATTGGGCTAAAACGGATATCTGAAGCACTGAAGATTTCATACGAACGCGTTCATCATACAGTTCACGTCAATTTGGACATGAGAAAAATTTCTGCAAAATGTTTGAATGTTGACCAAAAGCGTGCAAGGGTAGAAGCATCGCGTTCGATCTGTACTCGATTTGAAAACGATTTAGACTTCTTTAACCGAATTGTTACTATGGATGAGGCTTGGGTACATTTCTACGATCCAGAAACAAAGCAACAATCGATGGAATGGCGACACTCTGGTTCTCCAAGAGCTAAGAAGTTTCGGGTCCAAAAATCTGCTGAAAAGTTCTTGCTTCAGTTTTTTGGGATTGCAATGAAGTAATCATGATTGATTTTTTGGATAATGGTAGAACAATAACTGGAGATTACTATTCGACATTACTGACCACTCTATGGAAAAAAATTAAAGAGAAAAGACGCGGAAAGTTGCCCAAAGTTGTTTTGTTTTCACAGGACAACGCCCCAGTACACAAATCTCATATTGCCATGCAAAAAATTCGTGATTTAGGGTTAGAATTACTAGAACACCTCCCTTATTCACCAGATTTGGCTCCGTGCGACTATCATCTCTTTCCTCAACTGAAAAAAAGTTTAAAAGGTCGTAAATTTTCTTTCAACGAGAAGGTAATAAAAGCTGTGGAGGACTGGTTTGCAGAGCAAGAAGAAACATTTTTTTTGAAAGGTCTAGAGACGCTGCAGGTTCGCTGTAATAAATGTATTCAATTAAAAGGAGAATATGTTGAGTAATAAAATATTTTGACATTGAAATTTTGTTTGGTTCTATAGTAGGCGAAAAATTTTTCAATATATCCTCGTATATACAAGGTCATCCCCACAAATTCAATTTAGTTTTGGAGGGTTCGACAGTTTTTTGACTTGGGAAACATTAAAGGACAATTCGAATCTCTGGAGTTTATCTGGAATTTTTTCATGCTCCTTGCAATTTTCCTGCGAGAGTTTTCATTGTTGCGAAACATTGGGAATGAAAACTCATTACTTTACTGCTCTCGATGAGAACGTTTGCTGTTATTATATTGAGATGTCAGCGTAAATGCCCAGTCATAACAAAATGATCAACGGATACTCAATTTTAAAAATATTTTTCTATTATTTCCGCTCAGTAAATCAAGGGTGGGGAAAATCAGTGATTCAGGTCGCTCTGACGTACCTCCATAAATAAAAACATAAATAAGTGCTTTGGAATTTAAACGGAAACATTTTCGAGGTCACCAAGTTTTCTTCCTGTAAAATCGTGCGGTTTTGATAACGAATATCGCTATTTGGTTATTATTCCATCGTTGCATCTTGGAACACTGTCATTTGGAAGTTTTTGGTAACCGTTATTTCGCTGAAGTATAAAGAACATAGTTCAGCAACATATACTTCATTCATTTTTATAAAGTATCCCGTTTGGCCATGACATTCTGACACATTTCACCGTGTATATTTCGAAAATGTTTGGTTATAGTCATTTTCCTGTCAGATATCTACGCAACGTTGTCTTCTCTACATAGAGGTCGTAGTAATTACGTATTTATCAAAATGTTTATTTACTTTGGGAAAATAATGAATTTGAGAAAATATTATGTGAATTCAATAATTCCAAAGTTTTGGCGAATGTTGAAGAAACTTTCTTCTCTGTTAATATTGGAAATATTTCACGTATAGAAACATGGTTGGAAGATTCAGTTATGTATTTTCTTTTACAGAAATCAAGAATCGAGTGTTGCAATTTTACTGAAAAATAAGGGACAGAATACACACAACCAAACTTGTATGGAATCACCCAGTATTAAGATGAAATATTATTTTGATATCTTTTTCGTTAGAAGCAAATAAAAAGTGCATGTGTTTACTCACACAAACAGTTAGGTTCATAAGCACTTGATAAGATTTGGCTTTGCAGTGTCGATTTTACCATTTCGTTCGAACGTCGCAGTGAATTTATATTTTGTTTTTTTGCGAAGTTTTAAAAAAAAATGCCTTATGTGGGGTTATCGGAAGTCCAGAGAGGAAGAATTATTACTATGGCAGAACAAGGTATGTCACAAAGACAGATTGCAAGAACGGTGGGGGTTACACAAGGGGTTGTTTCAAAAACCTATGGAAGGTTTCTGGAGTTAGGAACCCTAAAGAATAGGCCGAGAAGAAGTCGTGGAAGAGTAACTACAGAAAGGCAGGATCGCTCTTTAGCCCAAACAGCAAGAAGAAATCCCGCAGTATCTCATTCAGAGCTTCAAAGGCCATTTTTGCAAGCTACAGGTGTTAGTGTTTCTGTCGAAACTATCAGAAAAAGACTTCGCGCTCGGGAATTATTCAAAAGAAGAGCGTTAAGAGTTCCAGAACTGTCAAGGCAAAATAGTGTTTAGAGCATGAAAATTGGACTATTGAAGATTGGAAAAATGTCTTATTTTCGGATGAGACCAGAATTGGCCTACGATCAGACGACCGGCGTGTTCGCATTTTAAGAGGTAGAGGGAGGCAAGCTAGGCTCCAAGCTGCAAGACCGATCCCTAAATACAAAGGAGGTACTGTAATGTTTTGGGGCGGAATTATGTTTGGTGAGAAAACTCCTTTAATTCCCATTAGACAATCTCTGACAGGGCCTAGGTATGTTGATCTAGTGCCACAACCTGTAGTGAGGCTCTGGCGAGGTGCTTTCGGAGATTATTTCCTATTTATGCAGGATAATGCACCTCCACATACCAGCAGAGTTGCAAAAATTTTTTTCGAAACAGAAGGTGTGACTGTTTCAGAGTGGCCTTCTTGTTCTTGTTAATCATATTGAGCACTTGTGAGATAGGATCAAAAGAAAAATTAGAGCTCGTCAAAATAATCCTGGTAACGCAGAACAACTTATACAAGCGGCTTTAGAGGAATGGGCAAATGTTACAGAAGAAGAAATTAACAACTTAATAGAAAGCATGCCTCGTCGAATTCAAGCTTGTATCAATGCCAGGGGTGGTAATACTGATTATTGATTTGTTAAAATCGTTTTATTTGTTGTTCAATTCTCAGTTACATAAAAATTATTTTTAGAGAAATTTACACTTTTAATTTTCTCTTCTATTATAGAAATAATCTTTTAATAATTTATATTATTTTTGTAATAAACTTGTTTTGGGAAAACTGCTCTTCACTTTTCAGCGACTTTTTTTTAATTAAAATTCGTTTTTTCCAAATAACAGGGTGATTCCATATAAGTTTGGTTGTGTGTAGTCCGTTACTTTGTGATAGTTCATTCGGAAAGAGAATAAAAGTACTCGAATTACCCGGCAGAAAAACTTCTAAACGAACAGACGGACCTATGGAATTCCCCACTTTTCAAAATTCCCAAGAAATGTGCCTACAGAAAACATTTGAATACTTCTTTGCACAACTTGAAATACCTACTCCAGTATGAAAATAAAGTAGTACTACGAAACCTGTGTCACACCTCAAAAGAACTAACTCCATTCACAAAGTTAAAAAAGAGTGAATAGAAATCAGCATTGGCAACGTCTCTGAGAATTATGTTGACATTGCCGATATTTCACGAGTGCCAACCTGGGTCAGTTTCAAGTAAAAAAAAAACAAGATAAACCTATACATCTTGGCCAGCCGGGATACTTTATAAAAGTGAATGGAGTTTAGGTAACCAATCTAATCTCATCAGCTAAAAAAATATCCACGGTTATACAGAGTAACCGGATAGCCCGTGCATCGATCATAATTATTCGTCCGTTCTAAAACCTTGATAGAAAACAAAAAACTGGATCATTTTTGCGAACGTTTGTGCGGTTTTGCGGTGATTCGCAACTCTGCAGATTCGTGGGAAAGCAGCGTTAGAATACGTCCCAAGCAATTTTCTGCCGACGTAGGCTCTATCGAGTGCGCTTACTCGAATTACGTATTTTTGTGTCAATTCATTGTCTTTCAGCAAAGAGCAGTTTCTAGATGAACTTCCGCTCGAAACTATCTATTTATGTTTTTTGAAATTCGATTCTACCATCGCGAAAAACACGAAATTTTATGTTTTTCAAGACTATATACAATTGAATTTTTATAAGACGATTTTAGGTTAGGATTTTCAAAAAATACAATAAATATCGAAGTTTTTCCAAAAAAGTTTTTGAAACTATATGTGCGTTAAATTGAGGTGGAGGTTTTATTCTTGATGTCTGATTTCTGCTCGTTTGATTGTGATTTTAAAGATCTTTGTACTTCTTGCTTACATAGGGGCCTTAGGAAGCAGACGAAATAATCTGCGAAACGTCGCCGAATATAGTTTGTAGTTTTTTTTTTTTTTTTTACTGTAATTTCCTTTTTTCCTCTGGACTTGTTTCACCTTTGTTGTCTGCACAGTTTACTGTTGTAGCTCGATAATTTTTGAAATAAATGAATCTATCTATCTATCTATCTATCTATCTATATTCTATATGATTCAGAAGTCATTCTTATTATTTTGGTCCTAGTCCCACAAACTTTTTTTCGATTTTTTATGTTTCAAACCCGGGGAAATCGAAAATTGTTAAGTAATACTGTGTCCACCAGCGAATCCAGACAGTTTTTCAGAGGGGGGCATGAATTCTTTCAGGCTGGTCATGAAATGATAGAAATTTTCTACCAACATTATAGGAGTTCTTATAGGGTATCTGGTTAGAAAAGGACAATATTCAATTTCAAATCGTCATAGTTCCCGTTACTGGGGTCGGATCCACTTTTTGTTTGTATTTTATTGATCAGCATTGTCCCAAGTATCTCTATGCCTAATAAAATCGATTTCGAAATTGTCAACTTTTCGGGTGAAAAATACGTAAGGGGTGAGACCCTCCAAAAACACCATATTCGTCATCAACACGGAATCCCTGGGAAATCTAAAGTTGTTATTCGATCGTTAAGGTCTTCTTCCCATTCGAATCTTTCAGAATATCCATTTTGCTGATCCATAACACCAAAACTCTGCATGCTCTAAGCGTGTAAACAAAACTCGAAAATGAAAAATGGAAAACATAAAACTAAAAAAAATCTGGTTAAAAGAGGACAAAATGGTCAAGTTGGGTATCGAAATATAGGTTTTCGAGGACGCTGAATTCAATGAGAAATATTTCAAGGCGCTATCTAGAATGGTTTAGATTTTGACCTGCGAAATGGCAGTTTTCAAAAAACCGAAATTTCAAATCGTCATAGCTCCCTTTCCTGTGGTCGAATCCATTTTTTGTTTGTATGTTGTTAATCAGCCTTGTCATAAGTATCTCTAGGCCTAATAAAATCGATTTCGAAAATGTCAACTTTTTGGGTGAAAAATACGTAAGGGGTAAGACCCCCCAAAAACACCATATTCGTCATCAACACGGAATCCCTGGGAAATATAAAGTTGTTATTCGATCGTTAAGGTCTTCTTCCCATTCGAATCTTTCGGAATATCCATTTTGCTGATCCATAACACCAAAACTCTGCATGCTCTAAGCATGTAAACAAAACTCGAGAATGAAAAATGGAAAACATAAAACTGAAAAAAATCTGGTTAAAAGAGGACAAAATGGTCAAGTTTGGTATCGAAATATAGGTTTTCGAGGACGCTGAATTCAATGAGAAATATTTCAAGGCGCTATCTAGAATGGTTTAGATTTTGACCTGCGAAATGGCAGTTTTCAAAAAACCGAAATTTCAAATCGTCATAGCTCCCTTTCCTGTGGTCGAATCCATTTTTTGTTTGTATGTTGTTAATCAGCCTTGTCATAAATATCTCTAGGCCTAATAAAAACGATTTCGAAAATGTCAACTTTTTGGGTGAAAAATACGTAAGGGGTAAGACCCCCCAAAAACACCACATTCGTCATCACCAAAGAATCCCTGGCGAATCTAAAGATGTTATTCGATCGTTAAGGTCTTCTTCCCATTCGAATCTTTCGGAATATCCATTTTGCTGATCCATAACACCAAAACTCTGCATGCTCTAAGCATGTAAACAAAACTCGAAAATGAAAAATGGAAAACATAAAACTAAGAAGAATCTGGTTAAAAAAGTACAATATGGTCAAGTTTGGTATCGAAATATAGGTTTTCGAGGACGCTGAATTCAATGAGAAATATTTCAAGGCGCTATCTAGAATGGTTTAGATTTTGACCTGCGAAATGGCAGTTTTCAAAAAACCGAAATTTCAAATCGTCATAGCTCCCTTTCCTGTGGTCGAATCCATTTTTTGTTTGTATGTTGTTAATCAGCCTGGTCATAAATATCTCTAGGCCTAATAAAATCGATTTCGAAAATGTCAACTTTTTGGGTGAAAAATACGTAAGGGGTAAGACCCCCCAAAAACACCATATTCGTCATCACCAAAGAATCCCTGGCGAATCTAAAGATGTTATTCGATCGTTAAGGTCTTCATCCCTTTCGAATCTTTCAGAACACCCATTTTGCTGATCCATAACACCAAAACTCTGCATGCTCTAAGCGTGTGAACAAAACTCGAAAATGAAAAATGGAAAACATAAAACTAAGAAGAATCTGGTTAAAAAAGTACAATATGGTCAAGTTTGGTATCGAAATATAGGTTTTCGAGGACGCTGAATTCAATGAGAAATATTTCAAGGCGCTATCTAGAATGGTTTAGATTTTGACCTGCGAAATGGCAGTTTTCAAAAAACCGAAATTTCAAATCGTCATAGCTCCCTTTCCTGTGGTCGAATCCATTTTTTGTTTGTATGTTGTTAATCAGCCTTGTCATAAATATCTCTAGGCCTAATAAAATCGATTTCGAAAATGTCAACTTTTTGGGTAAAAAATACGTAAGGGGTAAGACCCCCCAAAAACACCATATTCGTCATCACCAAAGAATCCCTGGCGAATCTAAAGATGTTATTCGATCGTTAAGGTCTTCATCCCTTTCGAATCTTTCAGAACACCCATTTTGCTGATCCATAACACCAAAACTCTGCATGCTCTAAGCGTGTGAACAAAACTCGAAAATGAAAAATGGAAAACATAAAACTAAGAAGAATCTGGTTAAAAAAGTAAAATATGGTCAAGTTTGGTATCGAAATATAGGTTTTCCAGGACGCTGAATTCAATGAGAAATATTTCAAGGCGCTATCTAGAATGGTTTAGATTTTGACCTGCGAAATGGCAGTTTTCAAAAAACCGAAATTTCAAATCGTCATAGCTCCCTTTCCTGTGGTCGAATCCATTTTTTGTTTGTATGTTGTTAATCAGCCTTGTCATAAATATCTCTAGGTCTAATAAAATCGATTTCGAAAATGTCAACTTTTTGGGTGAAAAATACGTAAGGGGTAAGACCCCCCAAAAACACCATATTCGTCATCACCAAAGAATACCTGGCGAATCTAAAGATGTTATTCGATCGTTAAGGTCTTCTTCCCATTCGAATCTTTCGGAATATCCATTTTGCTGATCCATAACACCAAAACTCTGCATGCTCTAAGCGTGTGAACAAAACTCGAAAATGAAAAATGGAAAACATAAAACTAAGAAGAATCTGGTTAAAAAAGTACAATATGGTCAAGTTTGGTATCGAAATATAGGTTTTCCAGGACGCTGAATTCAATGAGAAATATTTCAAGGCGCTATCTAGAATGGTTTAGATTTTGACCTGCGAAATGGCAGTTTTCAAAAAACCGAAATTTCAAATCGTCATAGCTCCCTTTCCTGTGGTCGAATCCATTTTTTGTTTGTATGTTGTTAATCAGCCTTGTCATAAATATCTCTAGGCCTAATAAAATCGATTTCGAAAATGTCAACTTTTTGGGTGAAAAATACGTAAGGGGTAAGACCCCCCAAAAACACCATATTCGTCATCACCAAAGAATCCCTGGCGAATCTAAAGATGTTATTCGATCGTTAAGGTCTTCATCCCTTTCGAATCTTTCAGAACACCCATTTTGCTGATCCATAACACCAAAACTCTGCATGCTCTAAGCAAGGGCGGTCCTAGGCTGATTTCCTGGGGGGGGTAATAATTGAATGAACAATTGAAAATACTATAAAACTTTTTTTTGTTAGTTTTTTCATAAATAAAATTTAAAAAATGGAATTGGTTGTAGTGCTCTGGGGGGGGGTAATTACCCCCCCCCCCCCGTAGGACCGCCCTTGGCTCTAAGCGTGTGAACAAAACTCGAAAATGAAAAATGGAAAACATAAAACTAAGAAGAATCTGGTTAAAAAAGTACAATATGGTCAAGTTTGGTATCGAAATATAGGTTTTCGAGGACGCTGAATTAAATGAAAAATATTTCAGGGCGCTATCTAGAACTAGAATAGTTTAGATTTTGACCTGCGAAATGGTATTTTTTCTTTTGAATTGCAAAATAAGAAAACTTGAAAGTTACGATTTCCAAGGATTTGAACTCGAATCCTAAATAGTGGGTAAATTGAATATTCTCGACCAACATGTCCGTTGTGAAATGTCAAAAAAAGAATTTTTAAAGTGGTATTCATTAAATTTTGTTTTTCTATATCAATCAACCGTCTTAAAACATCCGCCCAATGCGCCTCCGAAAGTAAATCGATTCAATTAATCCTGAAAGGACTAAAAAGAAAGCTTTTCCGGGGTTTCTCGGGGAAAACAAAGTAAACTCCTGTCGGTATAGCGGGAACACAAAAACCTCATTACTTTCAACTCAAACTCTTCCCTATCGATTCGCCAAACTTTCGAACGGTTCCGAAAAGCTGACAAACAAAGCTAATATTTGCTGAGGGGGTGCACAATAAAAGCTTTTCATTCATACTGAACATCCCTGGAATTTCTCTCCACGTCTACTCAGAACGCAGTGGCGGACCGGCCACAATTGGTTAAATCATCCATTTTTTCATTGCAAATTACGGATCGCTTATGACCAAGCAGTAATGGCCAAATTCCCGGTAAGGCTCGTTAATGGGCAAATTCGACCAGGAATCCTTTTGACAGCTGTCATATTTTTTTCAATTGAGGTGAGACACTTTCTATGAGTTCTGCTTGACTCGGCCTACTCATTAATTTTCAACATTCTGATAGAGAAACTCCAAGTTTCGGTCTCTGTGGTCATCTTCAGGTCATGACCCCCTCATATCTCATCGATTCCGTCCTGCTGATAAGCCAGTCCGTCGCTGCCATGTGACATAATCAGAAAGAGAGGGAAGCTTCCATCTGCCATCAAAAGCTACCATAAACGCAGACCTGTCTTGCAGAGAGCGGCCAGGAGCAGCGTCCATCTGTCTCCATTTCGAGGACGCCCCGCCCACGGACTCCCCTTCGAGGATCCTTGGATGGGAGGGGATGAATTTAGTTGTAACCCCTCGTTATCCTTTGGATTGGATAATATACCGGTTGCGAAACAATGTGACGTTGAAGATATGAGGAAGGAACGTTTTGTTTTTTGGTTGTTGGATAAGTATTTTATGTGAGATGGGCTTTATTCGATTAAAGCTGGTGGGGTGGGGAGGAGAACATTTGAATATTTTCGAAGGAAGTTCGACTTTTCATTTTGATATCGGAACAATTTTAGCATTATCGTACTTTCATGAAGAAAACGAGAATGTGGTAAAGGGTGCGTCAAATTGTGTCTCATTTTTATTTCCAAGAGCCCCCCCCCACCTCGAAATTGACATAAATCCTTTGATAAAAGTTCAATAGATCCCTAATATACTCAATGAATCAATTCTTGCCCTCCTAACAAAATGAAAAAAATGAAAACTTTTGAAATAAGGACCGAACGAGAATAAATTCGCTATCACAAAAACGCTTATATCTTTTGAACCACTGTACCGATTTCGAAAATCAAACTTATTTTCGAATCATCTCCTAATTCTAATGAAAACTGTTTTTACAATAAAAAAACCAAAACTATTTTTTACAAAATTAATGGATTTTTTATGGAATTCTTCCCATCATGCTTCTTGTAGTGTTCTCAGTCACTTTCTGGGATGCTGTCTTCCACTTTTGCTTGAATTCCGCTAATGTTTTCGTTGATTTCTTAGTCTTCTTCAATTCTCTTTTTACCAGGGCCCAATATCTTTCGATTGGGCTGAGTTCTGGGCAATTTGGTGGATTGGCCTCTTTGGGGACAAAAACCACCTCATAGCTTCGTACCATTCCTTGGTGGCCTTGCTGTAGTGGCATGAAGCTAAATCTGGCCAAAAGATTGTTGACACATCGTGCTTACGTAAAAATGGTAAAAGTCGCTTCTTCAAGCATTCCTCGATGTATATCTTCGAGTCAACAGAGCCTTGGCCAACGAAAAATTTGCTCCTTTTCCCACAAGTGCAAATTGCTCGCCAAACCAGGAATTTTTTAGGAAACTTCGCTTGTTTCTTCACGCGAAATTGTTCGTCAACATTTCCACGAGAATCTGCATCAGTATATAATTCCTGACCAGGAAGTTACGAGAAATCAGCCAAGACATAGGTTTCGTCGTCCATCACGCAACAGGAAAAATTTTTCAAGAAATCTTTTTTTAATTTCTTTGCTCTTCTTCTTGATTCTTCACAGCGTTCCTGTCTGGCACTTTTTGCACTTTGTATGTTCTAAGCCCACAACTGGACTCGATTTTCTGAACGGTTGACTGCGAACAACCCACTATTTGGGCCACTTTCCGTCCTGGAAGGTTAGGATTCTTCTGAAAAAGGCTGATGGCTTTCTTCACTTTTTTTGGGCTATGAAATCCCTTTTTCCTCCCGGTTCCTTCCTTGCGGTTAATTGTAAGATCTTCGTTGAAGCGCTTAACAACTCTTGATACCGTTTCCGGACGAACGCGAGCCTCTTTTTCGATTCGTTTGAAGCTCCATTGTTTATTATTTTGATAAAGTTTCACTATAACTTCTCGTGTTTTCACTTCGCTTGACATTTTGCGACAAAGAATTGAAATATCTATGAAGTAAATGTTCCAAATGTTTCTGACGTTCATAACAAAGCTAACTATGATCAAATTTAATTTTTTTTTCAATTGGTTCAACGTTTTCTAGGCGTTTTTGTGATAGAGAATTTATAGATGCATCTATGCGAATTTATTCTCGTTCAGTCCTTAGTCTCATTTATGAACTTCCATTATTTCTGTGGAGCAATATACATAGATGTATTATTATAAAGATGAAAGCTATGACTGTTTTAATGATGACTTCAGTTTTTCTACCACATCTTCGATTCATTTCAATCTAAAGAACCATTATTTCAAGGCAACTTCAATAACAAAAATAACATCAAACAGTAAACTGATTTCCAACAACCTGGTTCCGGTGGTGCTCAAAATGTGTATCTTCCTTAGACCATAGGAAGGGAGACACAGAATCTCATTCATAAATTCGAGAATTGGTGTAGCCAAATTTCAGTCAGTTTTCAATGAGTGGGACGAAGATACCAGGATGTATTGATATCTAGTTAGCCTAGACCAGTTCCATGCATAAACAAAATATTGCGATACCATATCAACGAACAATAACTTATTAGAAGTGTCAGTGTAAAGTTCGACGTCAAAAAAGTAAACCAGCGTTAGGCAATAAATAAAAAAAAAAGATGTCCACCGAAATTGAAAAAATCGAAAAATTGGAGTATCGAGCCATCATCGAGTAGGTACCTGATGTATTTAAAAGGGTTAAGAGGTAAGCAGATTTACGAAGGTATATGCTTAATACCCTCGGTGATCAATGTCCTTCGTATGCGATCGCGAAAAATTGGACTGCAAGCTTCAAAAGAGGTAAATTTTCCATTGAAGATGATCACCGATCGGGAAGGCCAGTTTCTGTCTCAGTCCCCGAAAATATCGATGCAGTTCATGACATGATTTTATCAGACCGTCGAATTGGGCTAAAACGGATATCTGAAGCACTGAAGATTTCATACGAACGCGTTCATCATATAGTTCACGTCAGTTTGGACATGAGAAAAATTTCTGCAAAATGGATCCCCAAATGTTTGAATGTTGACCAAAAGCGTGCAAGGGTAGAAGCATCGCGTTCGATCTGTGCTCGATTTGAAAACGATGTAGACTTCTTAAATTGAATTGTTACTATGGATGAGACTTGGGTACATTTCTACGATCTAGAAACAAAGCTACAATCGATGTAATGACGACATTCTGGTTCTCCAAGACCTAAGAAGTTTCGTGTCCAAAAATCTGCTGGAAAAGTTCTTGCTTCAGTTTTTTGGGATTGCCATGGAGTAATCATGATTGATTTTTTGGATAAGGATAGAACAATAACTGGAGATTACTATTCGACATTACAGACCACTCTACGGGAAAAAATTGAAGAGAAAAGACGCGGAAAGCTATCCAAAGGTGTTTTGTTTTTACAGGACAACGCCCCAGTACACAAATCTCATGTTTCCATGCAAAAAATTCGTGATTTAGGGTTAGAATTACTAGAACACCCCACTCATTCACCAGAATTGGCTCCGTCCGACTATCATCTCTTTCCTCAACTGAAAAAAAGTTTAAAAGGTCGTAAATTTTCTTCCAGCGAGGAGGTAATAAAAGCTGTGGAGGACTGGTTTGCAGAGCAAGAAGAAAAATTTTTTTTGAAAGGTCTAGAAACGTTGCAGGTTTGCTGTAATAAATATATTCAATTAAGAGGAGAATATGTTGAGTAATAAAATATTTTGACATTGAAATTTTGTTTGGTTCTATAGTAGGCTAAGAATTTTTCAATATATCCTCGTAAATACTTCATTGCGTTATAGCCACATATTTACTAGTGTACCTCCAAGTTGCTCTCTTTCCCATTCTCCGAGTAGATTAATAAAAATAACCTCCCCAACCATCCCTATCACCATTAAACGAGAATTACCGACAACGACCCAGCTACACAATGTCTACACCACCCTTATCATTATCCTGGAATAATCGAGTTCATAGTTGCGCCCCGTGGAACCTCCGCAGTCCCAAATGAGCAACGACCGACAACAACGGCTCCCGAAAAGCGTAGAAAACGTTCGGGGCCCCGTCACCTCATCCGGCAGCACAAAGGTGCTCTCGGTCCCGCAATGCAAACTTACGTGCACCTCATCTGCGACAGGTAAGGGTGGCCCTGCTCCGAATAATGGTGTAATTTGATATCGAACAAGCGAAACGGCGGCGGCATCGGCGGTCCCCTATCTGGCATCCGAAAGGAGCGACGACGCTCGGACGCGCGCGCTGCACCGTACGAAATCCCAATTCTCCGGCTGTGAGAAATAAAGGAGTGGAGGAGTTTTGGATCAGGATGAGAGGGTTGTTGGCGTTGAAAAACGCTGAACTTGGAGGGTTCCCTCTTTTCTTTCTAGTGAAAAAGTTCTATACTCTGTTCAAATGTAAGAAGGAGCAATAATAACATGTTTGGCGCAGCGGTAGGAGGGCCTTCGTATAGTTTCTTTCCGTCCAGAGTCGAATCGAGGAAATTACACACAATCGTTCAGTTTTAACTGAACTTGAATTCCATTTTTTTCAATAATTTATAGAACGTTGTTCTTTTGAAATTCGGCAAACTGTCGTCATCATTCACGATTTCTAGAACTTTAGAAATCGTTAGGATTTCATTCCGGAAAAAAAAACCCTGGACAATTCTTCTGATAAGTTTCATATCGAAATCGTCAACCGAATCGATTATTTTTAACGACTGGGCTCTCCTCTTAGGTGGCGTCAATGTTTTATTCTCTTCATATTCTCTGAGAATTCTGAATACAGCTGAATCACTCACCCCTGAGGATTTTGAAACAATTCCTACTAAGTCTCTTTTCGATTAATCAGGATGTTCTTCCAATTCTTTTCGAAAAATGTTCAAAATTATCTCTTTCTCTTCAGCAGAGAAATGCGACCTTTTGGACCTTTTTCGCGGTGGTCCTCACATATCACCCTCAGATGCAGTATCCGTTTCCGAATTCGACATTGTTCTATCAACACTTTGTCAAAATATTTTCCAACACAATACACTTTTCACAACAAAATCTATAAACACTTTGAACAGCTAGAACTTCACACTATCTCTAGGTATTTCAACTGGTCTTGTCAATTGTTTACTTCGATATTTATGCAAATCAAGATGGCTTCAATCCATTAAAGGAAAGGACCCAAACCTGGTGTTTCCCGGAATTACCTTGTCGGAATCTTGAGCAGCCGACAAAATAATATAAAATTATGGACCGAAACTAAATATATTTCGGATATTACAAGTAAATGACCATTATAAATTTGAACAGAGATCTTTTTCGAGTCTTATTGTAAATTGAAGACTTCGATATTTATGCAAATCAAGATGTCTTTCACCCATTAGGGAAAAGGACCCAAATCTGCTGTTTCCCGGAATTACTTTGTCGGAATCTTGCAAGATTGCGACCCAAATCTCTAAAACTCTGGTGTTTCCTGGAATTACCTTGCCGCAATCTTGAGCATCCGAAAAAGAAATTATTTAGTAAATATAAATATAAAAACAGAACAAAATGAAAACATAGGGTTCGTCAGATGTAAAATGTTTATGACAGTTGCAAATCATAACAGAAATTTTGCACTGGAGT
Source organism: Adalia bipunctata (assembly GCA_910592335.1). Taxonomy (NCBI): domain Eukaryota; kingdom Metazoa; phylum Arthropoda; class Insecta; order Coleoptera; family Coccinellidae; genus Adalia; species Adalia bipunctata. The sequence continues at coordinate 63,640,639 of OU342949.1, forward strand.
TTCTGAGGAAAAAAGTTCTAATGTGGAAATTGCTGACTCAAATTATTGAATCATTTCTATCCAGTACCATCCACAGTCCGAGTACGATCCTGGCAGTATTTTAGGGCGGTCGAAGAGAGCGTTGTTATCACCGTTTGACCAATAGGAGCTTTATGGTACGCAAACCGGACAATTCTGTTTGTTTACAAAGCTCCTTCTTATATCTGAACGGACTATAGTCGGGCACGTTCTCATAGCTCCAGTGATACAGGCAAACATGACTACTGCCCCATAAGTTATTATTGGTTTCACAATCATGACGTACAGGGTGGGCAAAATTGGTGCTACATGAACTAAAATATATGATACATTTTTGAAACGGGAAAAAAATGGCGATTCTTTCTAAGTCATTTCAAACTACTGTTTCCATAAGAAAAAACACAACTTTATGTTATAACTCAGCAAATAAACCTCTTAGGAAAAATCAGAGTACTCCACTGGATTGCTACCAGAAAAGTGTCTGTATAATGTTTTTATTTCAACATCCTAGCATAAACAGATACGGAGATAATGACCAAAGTTGAAATAGCCCAAATTTCAATTTTGTCCTATAACTCGGAAACGAAAGAAGATAGAGGAATGCAGTTGATGGCATTATCAGTTTCTCGAAAAAAGAGGACTATGAGGTGGCATTCATTTTTCTCTATCTCCTCGGGTTAAAAAGTTTTAGTTCATGTAGCACCAATTTTGCCCACCCTGTACATCCATCGCAGTATTTTCGGGATACAACCCTTATCAGTTAGTTACACATATGTACTCTAGAATATCCTCAATGATCCATCTTTTGATCATTGAGAACATGAAGATGCATTTTTATACCTCCACGAAGTGTCGTTCCCGATCATTTTTCTCTGTTCCCTTAATGCACCACACAACATCCCCATGTCTACCTATACCAACCGATCCTTTTATTTTCCTTAATGGTAAACCGAATCGAAGAATGTGGATCCTAGCCATGCCACATAACTCAATCTATTTCCCATTGTTCCTTCCCATATACACAGGAGGAAAGAAAGGCTTTGTACGGCAACGGTCCGATACACTCGGTGCACGTAACCTCAATATCGAGTTACAGACTTGACGATTTTATTTCCTTTGCGGTGCGCGGTTTACAAGGTGACTTTTTTTCTAACAATCATTAGCCCTGTAGCCGTGCGTCATTCTTTCTGGGATCGCATCGAGTTACCCATTCAAAATCTGCGACCATTCAACAAATTCCTGATTCCCGGATGGACTTTGGATTGGCCGAAATCGTAGCTATGAGTCCTCCGTTACAACGCAAGAAATTGGAAAATAAAATGAACAATATGGACCGCTAACGAATTAACCAAAGGCAGCAGCGTGAAATTTCTGAAAATTTTCATTCCACCACTCCTTGGTCTTCGAGGGTGTTCCAATGAAATGTTTCTTTTTATTCGGAATTGCAGCAGTTGAAACTCTTTCCATATTTACATAACATTGGCAGCAGTTGAAGTGACTCTGAAAGTATCGACCGAGAAAGAATCGTCTGTACAAAGAAGGGATGTTTTTGCAGTTAAATAAACACTTCCACCGAATAAACATGGACCGACAGAGGAAGACTCCAGGTTATCTCAAGTGCTTTTCGTCAATTTTGAAGGTTCCACCTTTTACATCAGTATTATACCTACTGGATGTGAAGAGTGGAAGAATGACGATTAAAAACGAACTCGGAAAGTTTTAACGCATAAAAATTTTCCTTCGGGAATAGTTTGCAACTTCAGCACCTATTCAAACCCACCACCTAGGGACGGGCCGAAGCCAAATTTTTGGGTGGGGAGGTTGATAGCTCCGAAAATTTTCCAACTTCTTCGAAACTTTTCCAACTGCTTCGAAATTTTTTCAATTGCTTCGAAGTTTTTCAACCGCTTCGAAAATATTTCACTTATATGTTCAACACCTTCAACTCTTTTCGAGAATGAGGCTAGAGCAATAGTTACGGTGAATGGATTGCGCTATCGAGAGATGATTAATGATGTTTTCATGGCCGGAATTGGATGGCATTGATCCGGACAACGTTTACTCTCAACAAAATGGTGCTACGCGCCACACAAGCAACAAAAAAAATGCCTTATGTGGGGTTATCGGAAGTCCAGAGAGGAAGAATTATTACTATGGCAGAACAAGGTATGTCACAAAGACAGATTGCACGAACGGTGGGGGTTACACAAGGGGTTGTTTCAAAAACCTATGCAAGGTTTCTGGAGTTAGGAACCCTAAAGAATAGGCCGAGAAGAAGTCGTGGAAGAGTAACTACAGAAAGGCAGGATCGCTTTTTAGCCCAAACAGCAAGAAGAAATCCCGCAGTATCTCATTCAGAGCTTCAAAGGCAATTTTTGCAAGCTACAGGTGTTAGTGTTTCTGTCGAAACTATCAGAAAAAGACTTCGCGCTCGGGAATTATTCAAGAGAAGAGCGTTAAGAGTTCCAGAACTATCAAGGCAAAATAAAGTTGACCAATTAATTGGTGTTTAGAGCATGAAAATTGGACTATTGAAGATTGGAAAAATGTCTTATTTTCGGATGTGACCAGAATTGGCCTACGATCAGACGACCGGCGTGTTCGCATTTTAAGAGGTAGAGGGAGGCAAGCTAGGCTCCAAGCTGCAAGACCGATCCCTAAATACAAAGGAGGTACTGTAATGTTTTGGGGCGGAATTATGTTTGGTGAGAAAACTCCTTTAATTCCCATTAAACAATCTCTGACAGGGCCTAGGTATGTTGATCTAGTGCTACAACCTGTAGTGAGGCTCTGGCGAGGTGCTTTTGGAGATTATTTCCTATTTATGCAGGATAATGCACCTCCACATACCAGCAGAGTTGCAAAAAAATTTTCGAAACAGAAGGTGTGACTGTTTTAGAGTGGCCTTCTTGTTCACCGGACCTTCATCCTATCGAGCACTTGTGGGATAGGATCAAAAGAAAAATTAGAGCTCGTCAAAATAATCCTGGTAACGCAGAGCAACTTATACAAGCGGCTTTAGAGGAATGGGCAAATGTTACAGAAGAAGAAATTAACAACTTAATAGAAAGCATGCCTCGTCGAATTCAAGCTTGTATCAATGCCAGGGGTGGTAATACTGATTATTGATTTGTTAAAATCGTTTTATTTGTTGTTCAATTCTCAGTTACATTAAAATTATTTTTAGAGAAATTTACACTTTTAATTTTAAGTTCTATTATAAAAATAATCTTTCAATAATTTATATTATTTTTGTAATAAACTTGTTTTGGGAAAACTGCTCTTCACTTTTCAGCGACTTTTTTTAGTTAAAATTCGTTTTTTCCAAATAACAGGGTGATTCCATATACCTAAGTTTGGTTGTGTGTATAAGAAGGAGCTTTGTAAACAAACAGAATCGTCTGGTTTGCGCACAAAAAAGCTCCTATTGGCCAAACGGTGATAACACCGCCCTAAGAGACTGCCAGGATCGTACTCGGACTGTGGATGGTACTGGATAGAAATGATTCAATAATTTGAGACAGCAATTCCCACATTAGAACTTTTTTCCTCAGAAACTCTAGTGCAAAATTTCTGTTATGATTTGCAACTATTTTTTTATTTAGTTTTGTTTTTATACTATTATCTACTAAATAATTTCTTTTTCGGATGCTCGAGATTGCGGCCAGGTAATTCTAGGAAACATCAGAGTTTTAGAGATTTGGGTCGGAATCTTGCAGGATTCCGACAAAGTTATTCCGGGAAACACCAGATTTGGGTCCTTTTCCCTAATGGGTGAAAGCCATCTTGATTTGTGATAGTGTTCCGAACATCGCAAACTTTTTCTGCCGGACTCTCCCACCAATAAACTCCGGTGAGTTTTTTGAGCGTAATGCCTCGTCAGCATGCAGGTAACCCGAGTTGGACGTGAATTGGTCTCGCACGCCATGCGAAACTATTAATTATGTAGGAGGGCTTTACGGTTCTTGGGTTTCACCGGATTCCGGATCGTCTTCGTGTGGCTTTACCACTTGCTAGTCTCTGCTTCTCCGCCCGTCATCGATGTAATTCAACGTTAATGGAGGCCTATCAAATCGGACCTGCTGTCCGATCGGGCATATTTCCACCTTTAATGGCGGTTCTTTTCGAATTGCGAACCGGACGCCATCTGTTTGACATTTTTCCGAAAGTATACACTGTGAGGCTTTGACTCGCTCATATATTTTAAGAAACTCAGATTCATGGTAAAATTCACGACTTTATCGACCAATCGTATCGGATAGAATTAGGTATTCGCATTTTATGCAAAAATAGTATATTATTCAACGAGCAGATGAATTTTGCAGCACGAGCCGTCAGGCGAGTGGTGTAATTCATCAAGTGTGTTATGACCATTACTGCGAATTGAATACCATACTTTATCTTCGATTTCTTCAGTGGAATTCAATTCGAATGAATCTGCATTTTCAAAATTGAGAACAGTTGTCAAAAGCAATATCTGTGGTCGAGAATCGAATCGCATAGAAAACGTCAAAAATTCACTTTTTCCTAATGCAATTTTTGGATATTCAGACCAAAGAAAATGTGGAAATGAATGGCGAGATCGTTACCTTGATGTCTGAAATAGAATTCCTGATCGATCCGTCTTCTTTATCTACATTGCGCAAAAAAATTAACGCACATTCTGAAAATCTCAATTTTAATGAAAGTTAACTCTACATTGACTTTATAACTTATTTTTTATGTTCTCTCGGGATGGTTTTGAACGAAACAAGACATTAAATGGAAGAAAAATTCAGGATTTCACCGAATCTTATGTGGAGAAGAGAAATGAAGAAATTTCAAAATACTGAAATGCTGATAAGTGATTTAATACTTGGTATTTCCACCCCTTGCGTTAATTACAGCTTGGCAACGACGGTTCATACTCAAAATAAGTGATCTTAAAATGTTCTGATCTAATCCTTCCCAGATTTCTCCGAGTTGGATTCCTAAGTGATTAAGAGTAGCTGGATGATTTTCTGAACTTCTCAGCCTTCTATTAAGGTTGCCCCAAACCTGCTCAATCGGATTGAGATCTGGACTTCTTGCTGGCCATTCCATTCGAGAGACTTCAACCTCTTCAAGGTACTCCTAAACGATTCGCGCACTATGGGGTCTGGCATTATCGTCCATAAAAATGAAATTTTCACCAATGTATGGGGCAAATGGCAGTACATGCTCTTCAAGAATGTTCCTTATATACTTATCAGCATTCATAGCTCCAATATCAACGACCACTAGGTCTGTGCGAGCAGTCAAAGATATTCCACCCCATACCATAATCGATCCTCCCCCGAAACCAGTAGTATTCAGGAAATTGCACTGAGCATATCTTTCATGTGGACGTCTGTATACAAGGGAACGTCGATCCCAATGGTAGGGGCAGAATCTAGACTCATCTGTGAAGAGAACTCTTTCCCAATCGGCCTCTTCCCAATGGATATGCTCTCTCGCAAAATCCAAACGCGCCCTTCGATGGGCTGGGGTAAGAGCTGGGCCTCTTGCCGCGACACGAGGCCTTAAATCATATTCTCTGAGGCGATTTCTTATTGTCTGAGTGCTAATTTGCACCTCATGAGTTTGCTCAAGCTGATTCTGAAGGAGACGAGCAGTTGCAAACCGTTGTCTCAACGAAGAAACTCTCAAGTAACGTTCTTGAATGGCAGTTGTTACCCGTGGTCTACCCTGTCCTGGTCTTGGGACATTCATACCTGTCTCCCTGAATCGCTGCAACATTCTGGACACACTTGTATGGGAAACTCCAAACCTTTCTGCAATTCTTGTGTATGTCCACCCTTCTTCTCGCAAAACTACCGCTTGGGCACTTTCCTCTTGGGTCAAATTGCGTGTTTCGCGTTGCATAGCGATCGAGTGTAGAAAATCAAACGAAAGAAAAATTATTGATCACTAGAATTGATCGAGACCAACTGATTTTAAAATGGAGCCAATACATTCAAAATCTGATAATATCATCTTTTTTTATTCCTGCTGGGAGAAAACATCTGTATTGAAGAAAAACGTTGAAAGTGGATAACGTATGCATGCATAATTCTGATAAAAATAATTATCATTGAGAACACCTTCAGTTGTAGAATAAATTTGAGATTTCCATAATGTGCGTTAATTTTTTTGCGCAGTGTATTTCGTAAATTCCTTTTTTCCTATTAGTATCAGAGTGAGTTATTATAACTCACGCTATTGGTTTATAGATATTTTTATTACAGATAAGGTATCTTAGGGAATTGGACCAATAATTGCAACTTTATTTATACCTATACCTATATACCTATACCTAGATACCTGATTTAATTACAAAGCATGAACGAGAAGACAACACAATTGATATATTATTCTATGGGAGTATATGAATATTGAGACACTTCCATTTTTCTGAATAATCGATTATTTCGAAAATATAAATCACTTATCGTTTCCAAAGTGTTATACTTGTAGTATTCTACGGTTGATTTTAGAATCAGTAAAACTCTAACTAGGTTTCCATACAAATAACTGTCAAATTTTCAGTCGATATAACGTTGTAAAATCCCGATATCAGACTATCCTTCCTTCCGTGCAAAAATCTCAATTCGTTCCGTGCATGTGATAACAACCAAACCAAGACGTGCCAGAAGTATGAGCAATGAGTACCTCTCTGTTTATAATGTGGTATGTTGAAATCACTTTAGTTCTGTTGATTAATCAATACAAGTTTCATTTAGTTTCGTTTCACGACCTTTTGGAGATAGGAGGTTCGTTATTTCAATCACCAACTAAGTTTTCGTGGAAAAATTCATTGAATCAAACCCAATCGAACAAATCCGATGAGCCAGATGTTCGCTTCAACCCTTTGATTTTCAGTTCAAATTACCAATATCCCCTTTTTTACAGAAAAATGCTACATAAAAACTACTTGTCGACAAAGCGTTGCCTTTTCATTCCTGGAAATCCGATAGTATTGGATGGAATACAGATGACAAAAGTATCAGTTTCAGTTGGGTTAACATATAATGAAATAGCTGTCAATTCGTCTTTTTCCTAAGCCATATCACAACGGGGGTTAATTAATAATAAAAGTTTCCACAATTTTATCGGACAACTATAGGTTTATAACTTTATAAGGGTCTTTTGAGAGGGGCAAGGTGGTAGTTACTGATGTGGGCTTATAGTTGGGAGATGATACTTAAAGCACCCTGTATATATTTAATTGAGGGGATTTGAGGTTTCACCTTGTATGTAGATTTGCAATTGCTAGTTCCAGAAATCAATTGAATATGAATCGACAGGTTTGTTGTTACAGATTGTTTTTTTGGAGATTCGCTAGAATTTTTTATAGTTCTGGGTACTCGATATGGGCAAAATTTTGCATGTAGCTTGAATATGTCATTCTCCATCGAAATGGTCAATTTCTTCTCGATTAACACTCGAAGTTTCGAGATCATCAGGAAAATAAAATTTTGTACCTCAAAAATTTTAAGTATCTAAAGAATGATGCTTATGAAGTTACTGCTACAAACTTCCAAGTTTCAAGAATTATGTGCGAATTTGTCCTGAACAATAAAATATTCCCTTTTCCTCTGAGAAGTTTCAATCGGATAAAGGTACCAATATAAGTAGAATTCCTATAAATCAGGTCGATACTTGACTTCCCTATAATGATTTCCTAGCAACCACCCTATGCGTTTCAAGATTCAAAGGGTTGAACGATACCTGCAGTAAACCTTATTATCGCTTAATCTTATAAGTATAACGTTTATTGTACACAAAAAGGGTTTAAAAATGTCTTTACATGGATCACTGATTTTTACCCATAATAAAATTATAATAAGTCGAACCTTTTCGAAGAAATCCTTTTTAAATGTCAATAAAAATTTAAAGAAATTGTGGATATTTTCTATATCGATGAGGGTGTATTCGAGAAAACTAGGCAAGTTTATTTTATTACGATTTCAACGTGGGAAAGGGTTGGGAGCAGGGGTTAGAAACTTAAATTCGGCAAGGGATCAATTTGTGAAAATGAGCCGTTAGAATAATCAGAGATTTCAGTGCAACTTCTCACGCAGGTTGGCACTAGTGAAAGTCAAATAATTCTGAGAGATGTTGCCAATGCTATTTTCTATTTTCTCTTTTTAAACTTTGTAAATGGAGTTAGTTCTTTGAAGGTTCCACTGTGACATAGGTTTCGTTGTACTACTACATTTTCATACTGGAGTATTTCAAGTTGTGCAAAAAGTTATTTTCTTTTGTAGACTTATTTCTTGAGAATTTTGAAAAGTGGGAAATTCCATAGGTCCGTCTGTTCGTTTAGAAGTTTTTCTGCCTGGTTATTCGAGCACTTTTATTCTTTTTTAGAATGAACTATCACAAAGTAACGGACTATTCTGTCCATTATTTTTCAGTAAAATTTCAACACTCGATTCTTGATTTCCGTACAAAAAAATAGCATAACTGAATCTTGCAACCATGTTTATATACGTGGAATATTTCCAGTATTTACAGAGAAAAAAGTTTCTCCAACATTCGCTAGATCTTTGAAATTATTGAATATTGAATATTTATTTATGAAGATCCCGCATTCGTTGGCTGGATGATATCGTGGAACTTACCGCATTTCCCAGCCTATCGATCTGATTTTCCCACGTATTAGACAAAAAAACACCACTGTCGGACCCTCGGTTGTGAGGAATCCTTAAAAGTGGTCGATCGTTTGACGGATGGACGAGTTTAGCGGAGCGTATCTTAAATGTTGTCGAAAAGAAGCCACCAAAAAACATCAATACACGCCCCCCGGATGTTGAAGTTCGACCATGCGAGGAAACTAGGGAAACCCTAGTTGATTTCCTTCTTAAATTATATCAGAAGGATTAGGGAAATCGTATTGTGTCAACTACACGATCGCTTTATTCATTCGTTGGATTTTGGTTAATAAGCGTTAATGAACTAGAAAAGGGAAACATCAGCTTCGAATTCGTTTTATTCAAATTAATTCAGTCTATTCCAGTACTCGAGTTCTTCAGTCAAATCTTCTGCTCGATATCTTTGTTAAGCACCCTTTTAAAAAGCAAGAGTTTTAATTTGTGTGGAATTGAAAATTTTCCGCAACAATTATTGCTGGCTTTACTTCCTCTGGCAATAAATGTAGGTACCTACATATTTTTTTTGAGAATCTTGTTAATAATGCCAAATGACAATTACACCTTCTATACAAAACGATAGTTCCATATATTTATCTGAATTTCAGCGAAATCGAATTATTGATGGAAGGTATATTCATTTTCGATAATTTCCACCCTTTCTGCTTCAATTAGAGCCATATTCTGGTCACAGGAACCCAGGAAATGCATAAAAACTGTACCTTGAAGTTTTCTTACACTTCTCCTTTCAAATCCGAACGGTTCTCGTGTGATTTCCACTCCAAATGAATTCCAACAAACGAGGGACCATAACTTACGTAGAAAAGGGTTGTAGGTAAAGAAATTCAGTAAGTTGGTAAAGTTAGTAGACCGTAAAAACGATTTTTGCTGATTGTTCAGCCAAATTTGCCTAGAAAGGGTTAAAAAATGCAACCTTAGGTAGTAAATCCCCAACATCGAGGGTCTAGGCGTTTTTCTTTCACATGGGTGGGAAATTGCTTATTCGAATTCGGTAAATATTCGTTATTTTTTATTTTACTTGTACTTTTACCCTTGCTTATCATCCAAAAAGAGGTTAATCCATTCGTGGATACCTACAATATCTTGACGATTACATCATTGGTAAATCTTTTTTTCGGTTAACCACCTTCCACAACCTATGTAATAGATATACAGGGTGTCCCAATTTCGAGTGCCTATTAGACGTTTCTGGAGATCTGGACATATTTGAAATCTATGAAAATTGGGATTTTGATATTGTTCGAAATTCCCTACTGAGCTAAAATATTTTTGGAGCCTAAGCACTTCCGGTTACACAAGGAGTGAAAATAAATTTGCTCAAAACATTTTTTTTTCAATTTTTTCGTTTCTGATATGATTGAGTATTCAATGCTGAATACATTTCTGTTAAAACGATTGTATTCATTCAAATAGTTTTCAAAACATCGAAAAAAAACCTGAATTTGACTCTACGTACAACATAAATACAGAAAATCTCAAATAACTCAGAAACTACTGAATTTAGGAGCAAGAGCATATTAGAGTGCTATCACTATTTTTCTTCGCAGAATCCAACGCAATCTTGAAAAATTCTAATTTGAAAAACGGAAGTTATGGCCAATTTTCGATCATGGTTTTTGACACAAAATTTGAAACACCTTGTGATGATATCTATGAAATTCGAAAGATGCATAACCTTTCCACATTCTTCTACTTTGCCTTTGTGAAAACGATTGACACTAGGGATGTTCAGAATAAGAAAAATGAACATAATACTGACTATGAATATTTTTCAGGTTTTTTTCCGATATTTTGAAAACCATTTGAATGAATACAATGGTTTCAACAGACATGTATTCAGATTTGAATACTCAATTATATCAGAAACGAAAAAATTGAGAAAAAAAATTGTTTTGAGCAAATTTATTATCACTCCTTGTATAACCGGAAGTGCTCAGGCTCCAAAAATATTTTAGGTCTGTAGAAAATCCCTAACGATATCATAATCAGAATTTTTCGGATTTCAAATATTTCCAGTTCTCCAGAAACGTCTAACTTGGGGCACCCTGTATATCAATACAGAAAATCTATCCAAGTGCAGGAGGGCAAAAAATTTGTTTACCCCGAAAAATTATTGCGTTTTCAAACAAAATAAAATTTGTCTCTTTAGTGATTAAATGAAAAAATAAAGCAAAAGAATAATAATGAATTTCGATACTACTTTTAGTCAACTTTTTCAAAACTACTAATAACAACATTCAAACTTCTAGCAGATTCTAGAGTTTTTGACAGATGCCATAAGAATCTGTCATAGAAATCAAACATGGTTTGAATTTGGTAATGTTATTGTGCAATCATCCCATTACAAGTCTATTCCTCTCTCAATCATGGTAGCCAGGTAAGACTCATTTAGCAGGAACTGGTAGGGATGGAGTTATTGCCAGATAATAATATAAATGCTGATTCCTATTGAGAGGAGAACGACAAGTAATTAGATGATCCAACAATAACTTTATCAAAATCAAACCATGTTTTATTTTATTATTTCTAGGACAGGTTCTTACGGCATCTGTCACAAACTTGAAAGTTTGAAAGTTGTTGTTAGTAGTTTTGAAAACGAAAAAGGATTTAGTCTTCCAAACATTGACTAAGAGGAGTAACATTTTTATTGTTTTGCTTCAGTTTCTCATTTAATTGTTCGATAGACAAATTGCCAAAAATACAGAAAGTTTCTGGCAAGTTTGTTGTAGATTTTGAAAACGCAGTAATTTTTCGATTTTTTGATTTGATGATTATTTTGAAACTACGTATTCAATCGAGTTGAAATTTTGTATGTAGATGCAAAATAACGCATTGAAGCTACTAAATTAACAAAACTGATGAGAAATCAAGGAAAATTGACAGTTAAAAGAAATATTAGTTTCACTCTAATTAAGATAATAGATAAATGCGTCCAAAAATTTTTCTCGGCTTCGAATACGTGGGAAATACCCGGGACTCCCATTATCTCATTACCCGACGCACCTCACGCACGTCAGCGAGGATAACCGAATACAAAGGTCACCGTGTATATCTAATTGAGATCGGTAACTGTTTGCGGGTCTCCCGTTTAATTAAGTCGAAGATACAGGGAGAGGGTTGTAATAATTGCAAGGTACACACGTGCCTCGCCGTATAACCGGAATTACCGCCCGTTCTAATCAGAATTACTGCCATGGTTACCGTCGTCAGGGAATGATGCGCGTCTGGCGATGAACGGAACGGACCCCTACCTAAGATAACAGCTCTCTTGGCACCGGTGCCGATCCGAGGAAAGTGGATTTGGAAAAATCAGATCGATGGCCTCTTTTGTCGTTAGGTGATTTTTTCTATTATTGGATTGGTTCATGCCCTCAATTTTTCACCTTAAAGCTTGTTTTTTTTTTTCAAATTGAAGTTAAAGGATGTCTTGAGGGCACTCCAATTTCTTCTCTTTAGAAAAATTATTTTTTCGCATGAAAAAATCGGCTACGGCACCGATTCTCTATTTAAAAAGAGCCATTAATTTTTCTAAGTTGTCGCCCTCAATTTTTCACCTGAAAGCTTGATTTTTTTTTAATTGAAGTTAAAGGATGTCTTGAGGGCACTCCAATTTCTTCTCTTTAGAAAAAATATTTTTTCGCATTAAAAATCGGGTTGACTTTGAGAATCTATGAAAATTGACTTCATAATCGTTTTTCGGCGGTTGTTCATCCATTCTTTTTTAGAAAATTCATTGGAGTGCCCTCGACAAATCAATTTTCTATATTTTGTAAAAAATCCCATTTGGATAGGCGCTTAAATAATTCAAAAAATGATGGAAATACTAAAAAGACTTCCAGAAAGTGTGAAATCGCAGAGAACTGTCTGAAATTCCCAGGAGAATTAAAAAAAATCAAGCTTTCAGATGGAAAAATGAAAGGCACTTTTTGAATGGAGAATCGGTGCCGTCGGCCAGAGTATAACGTCCCCTTAAGTAAGTTTGAGAAAATAAGTCCCATAAACATGGGGTCGCAAATGTTTCGTTTTCGAGATTGTTAAAGTTTGAATTTTTTCAATTTTTTTCTGATAGTACACTTTACAAGATATTCAACTGAAATTTGGCATAGATATTTGAGGGTTCTCACCACGTGAGATGGCAATATCGATAGCAGATCTACAGGGTGATATTTTTTCTGGAACAATATAACCTGTTTTCCTCCAGAACTTTTTTTTGGTGGGCAACTGTTAATTCGAAAAAATTTACAAAGAAACTTTGTTGTTATACTGAACTTTTCGGTCTCTTCTAGTTTTGTCGAATCTGCTACCGATTTCGAGAAAAAAATTTTGAACGATTCTCTCGAACTCCTCAGAAGAATCAAAATTGTCATAAAGATCTAGTGACTGATGTCCAATCCACCTGTTTTCATAACTTTCTTTCAAATACTCCCTAATAAACCTAGTACACCCTGTATCTCGAAAACGAAATGTTTGCGACCCCATGTTTATGGGACTTTTCTTTCTTAAACTTACGAGGATATATTGAAAAATTCTTAGCCTACTATAGAACCAAACGAAATTTCAATAAAAAAATATTTTATTTCTCAACATATTCTCCTCTGAATTGAATACATTTATGACGGCGAAACTGCAACGTCTCTAGACCTTTCAAAAAAAATGTTTCTTCTTGCTCTGCAAACCAGTCCTCCACAGCTTTTATTACCTCCTCGTTATTGGAAGCAAATTTACGACCTTTTAAAGTTTTTTTCAATTGAGGAAAGAGATGATACTCGGACGGAGCCAAATCTGGTGAATAAGGGGGGTGTAAGAAAACTTCAAGGTACAGTTTTTATGCATTTCCTGGGGTCCTGTGACCAGAATATGGCTCTAATTGAAGCAGATTTCGGTGAAATTCAGATAAATCTATGGAACTATCGTTTAGTATAAAAGGTGTAATTGGAATTTGGCAAGATCTCTTAAAAAATATACCTACATTTATGAGGATATATTGAAAAATTCTTAGCCTACTATAGAACCAAACAAAATTTCAAGGTCAAAATATTTTATTACTCAACATATTCTCCTCTTAATTGAATACATTTATTACAGCGAACCTGTTTCTTCTTGCTCTGCAAACCAGTCCTCCACAGCTTTTATTACCTCCACGTTAGAAGAAAATTTACGACCTTCTAAACTTTTTTTCAGTTGAGGAAAGAGATGATAATCGGACGGAGCCAAATCTGGTGAATAAGGGGTGTGTTCTAGTAATTCTAACCATAAATCACGAATTTTTTGCATGGCAACATGAGATTTGTGTACTGGGGCGTTGTCCTGTAAAAACAAAACACCTTTGGATAGCTTTCCGCGTCTTTTCTCTTTAATTTTTTCCCGTAGAGTGGTCAGTAATGTCGAACAGTAATCTCCAGTTATTGTTCTACCCTTATCCAAAAAATCAATCATGATTACTCCTTGGCAATCCCAAAAAACTGAAGCAAGAACTTCTCCAGAAGATTTTTGGACACGAAACTTCTTAGGTCTTTGAGAACCAGAGTGTCGCCATTCCATCGATTGTTGCTTTGTTTCTGGATCGTAGAAATGTACGCAAGTCTCATCCATAGTAACAATTCGGTTAAAGAAGTCTACATCGTTTTCAAATGGAGCACAGATCGAACACGATGCTTCTACCCTTGCACGCTTTTGCTCAACATTCAAACATTTGGGGATCCATTTTGCAGAAATTTTTCTCATGTCCAAATTGACGTGAACTATATTATGATGAACGCGTTCGTATGAAATCTTCAGTGCTTCAGATATCCGTTTTAGCCCAATTCGACGGTCTGATAAAATCATGTCATGAACTGCATCGTATTTTCGGGGACTGACACAGAAACTGGCCTTCCCGATCGGTCATCATCTTCAATGGAAAATTTACCTCTTTTGAAGCTTACAGTCCAATTTTTCACGGTCGCATACGAAGGACATTGATCACCAAGGGTATTAAGCATATCTTCGTAAATCTGCTTACCTCTTAACCCTTTTAATTACAGGTACTTCATGATGGCTCGATACTCCAATTTTTCGATTTTTACAATTTCGGTGGACATCTTTTTTTTTATTTATTGCGTAACTCTGGTTTACTTTTTTGACGTCGAACTCTACACTAACACTTCTAATAAGTTATTGTTCGTTTATATGGTATCGAAATATTTTGTTTATACATGGAACTGGTCTAGGCTAACTAGATATCAATACATTCTCGTACTCAAAGAATCTCCCCTTTTCGTTTATACGTTCAATTTAGGAACACCATGTATATCGATAAACCCAGAAACTAAATTTTCAATAAAATCGTACGTAGTGCCATTCTACGTGAAAATCCAGGGTACTATCGACTGTGCCCAGCCTGTGTACCAATACGAAAAAACCATACAACCGTTGAACTGATTGTATCCACCTCCATTAAAACCAAACGAATAAACAAACAGTATTTATTCTTCTCCTCTCTTCACCTATTATGACAGTCCATTGTCCTTCTTCCATTTTTCCGTGTGTGCGAGCACTTTTACCGAAATAGCTCCAAAACACTAGTGGCAATAGAACTTTGCGGTTCCGAGTCAACAACTGCATTCAATGCGTCTGTAAATACACTCGAATAGTACGCATTATGCAGGGGTATACCTCGGCACACAGCACGCCACTTGAACCAGGTCTACCTGGTCTCCTCTACCCTTCTCGCTGCACAAATACCCTCTTGACGTACAATGGCCAAGAGCGTATTTTGACTTTGGTGGGGCCGAAGTTATGACGGTGAACGTAATTTTTCTGTCCGAAACGATTTCACGCATTTCGAGAAGGATTACGAGAGATTATCTCTGCTAGGTTCTGGTGCAGTCTAGACACTCTAGACCAGTGACCAGTAGCTAATTGCGGGGACGAAGACTACTGTAAGATCGAAGATAATGGTGGTGATTAGGGTTTGGCGAGATTTGGCAGTTAGATTTCGATCCTGCATCGAACACAGCTAAGTTTAAGTAGATGAGGCTTTACTGTTACATTCCTTTCATCACATAATTCACCAGAACATTTTTCCCTAGAAATAGGTATGGCAATCATTGATATGCTAACTTTCAAGTATTCTTTTAATTCTTGTTGGAAATTTCATCTGAAATTTAATCGACGTCAACGATTGACCAGTGAGTTTTTTTAACTGCAGATTCGTCCGATCAAACGAGACACTTTTTTCGCACAATTTTCAAGGAATTCAATTTTCGTATGACCGCGGATTCTGAAATAAAAAAGAAAGAATAGAATGGGAGCCCCCTGGCAAAAATAAAAATAGGGGTCTCCTTATTTTGTCTCTAGAATCTGTGACCAAATTTCGGAACAACCTATAAAATCTTGAAGTTTTTCCAATAAGAGGTGTTATCTCGTCATTCGAGGAAAAAAGTCTTTTTTTAGTCAAATGATCGGATGTTTATTTCATTATAAAGAGGGAGGTATGCCATCAATAATGGAAAATAACATTAGTCAAATGACCAGCACGACCACGATTCCAATTATTTCAAATGCAACCCCCTGTATATTATTTATTTTTTGGATTCTTCAGAGAATTTTAGAGACAATTCATGCACAATGTCCTATACCTATCTTTAAATATTTCGGAAGTATTAAGTGTTTTCAGATTTATTGCAAAAATCAACGTTTTAAATAAATAGTACATTGTTTACCGGGTAGGAAAAGCCTTACATTCCTGGACGATCGTGAAGATTGCTAAGTCGAGGCGTGAGCCGAGCCGAGACACAGCAACACAGAGTCCAGGAATGTGGCTTTTCCTACGAGGTTAACATACTATTTTTCCGCAAATCGTTTGAAATTCGACAGAATTCAATCAATTTTGAGAAAATCGCGAATTATTTCATTCATACATAAATGAATCTTTGAAATTCAGAATGGAATTGGTTGCGTTACTATGGACACTTATTAATTGTGAATGGTCAAACTTGATTAATGTTAATTTAATTGCTGGTCTTTTCGAAGACAAAACAGAGTAAAATGATAAGTGATGATGAATTTTCCATTTCTGGGACTCGTCCAGAGCTGTTTAATTGAGGCAGTAAATACTGCTTCATTAGAATTATTGCCAAATAAATCTAGAGAAAAGTACGAATATGCTTCTGTAGAACACTGACAACTGGGGAATCTTGACTTTTTCTATGACAAATTTTGTTAGGAATGTAAAAATTTCCTAGCGATTTGCGGAAAAATTATTTTATTTCACAAATTCGGTACATTACACTTAAAACCTAATAAGTAATACTGATTATTTCTTAATTTAAAAAAAAACAATAAAAACATTACTTTCAATAGGGATGCATCTTACTTTCCTTTAATATTCGAAATATTGACGTGTGGCTGACGGTGAACAGCGGGGCTACTTTTCGAACAGAATTATGTGGGGTTTCTTGAAACTCAAGCATAATATCCAATTTCGTATCATCACTTACTGCATTGGCAGCAATTTTTTTATTTGTCTTACATGACCAAGCTCTCGAAACTGCTTTTCTATTTTGCTAATTGTTCCTTGGGATATAGGCGGCAAATTTGGAAATTTTTCGTGAAATAAGCGAGAAACTTTCATTTGTGTCCGTGTGTAATCTCCATAATCAATCATTTGAAGAATGGTTATTTTGTGCATTTCTGTTAAATGAACCATTTTTCTAATATTATTACGTACAGTTATCGAAATTCAAAAGACAATAGCACTTACACTGATCACTTATTGTCATGCAAACAGACAACGTGTTACTAAGGCTATGAGAATAAACAAATCTGTTTTTGTTTTTTTTTAATTTCTTCTTTGCTTACTCTCTTCATATTAAGATTTTGAATTTTCATTAAAAATGTTAATTTTTGTGAAAAATCTGAAAACACTTAATATTTCCGAAAAAGTTGAAGATAGGTATAGGACATTGTACATGAATTATGTCTAGAATTTTCTAAAGAATCCAAAAAATAAATAATATAAAGGGGGTTGCATTTGAAAAAAGAAAGTTGGTATTGGCCAAGGTCGCATGGAACACCCTATATAATTTTATTTTCTTGAAAAATATGCTCATTTAAAATTACAAATCGACGTGTCCGAGCGTTTTTCCTAACACATTTATTCGTTATCGTATTTATTCCATTTGGCTGTTACACTCTGTATCCTATTGTTACAGCACAGGAAAAAGAATGCTGTAACTAAATTTGTAAAACCAAACTTCATACAAAAAATACATCAAATTTCAATAATTGTTTTCCTCCACATGTTGGCTCATAAAAATTACCGTCTTCAGATCTAACTGACGAAGCTCTTAACTTTACCTAAACCTTCTTTTTCTAAGATCATTGTCCGACTGGCAGTTTCACTTTGTTTTGGGGATTAAAGAGGGTTTACTAAAAGGGCCTAAGCAGTCATCGAACATTGCTCGTAAACAGAAGTAATGTTCTTTGTTGAATAGAATTTCCGCATGAGCGGAGATGTAAAGAGGGCTCGTGCGACTGATACCTTGTCTATATATGGACCGATCTCGATCTCGAGTACTTCACTGGCGCCCCTGCCATTTTGGGCTCCGGATACCAATTTTCGATTAGCTTCCGCATGAACGAATGCCAATTATTCCCGATGTTGCGCTTTTATTAAGAAGAGTTTCGACTGTGAAGTATTCTTTGGATTGTGTGGTATTTTCGGCAATTTGGTTTGGAAGAATGCGGGTATAAACATAATGGTAGACGTAATTATTCTTCGAAATTGATTTCGTTGTGCTCTTTTGTATCTATGGTATCAAATATTGTCTTTTATAGCAGACTACACCAGAAAGAGAGTAATGTTTTTCGAGTGTATGTACATATGTCTATTTCTTTTTCACGCTTCACAGATCGAACGGCTTGTTGGATTTTAACATATACTTATTATGAGAAGTCTTTACACGGAAAAAAATAAAAGCTTGTTTCAAAGCAATACCTTTCAATTCAAGCTGATGTTAGATTTGTATATCCCCGAGAGGATATCTATTTCAATTTAGATTATCATATTCTCAAAGCCTCAGCTTCTAATGTAGCAAATGATTTTTTCAATTCAAAGATATTTGGATGCTCACGCGAAGAGTAATTTACTACTCAATCTATGAACACGTAGTCTTAAATTGAATAAAATCTAATACTCAATTGTAGTATATGGCATGATAGAATGAAGTATACTATCTGATTATTCAGAATATATGATAGGATCATATTGAGAATATGGTTCGTAGAAGGAAATTCGCAATACTCACATTGAGAATTTGAAAAGCTTGTATCAAGTTTATACATTCTTAAAGTGAATCATTGTTTTCTCTGCTCATTTAGAAATATGATTGTTTTGAGTATATTAAAGATGATTTCATTTCAATTGAAGAATACTGATAATTTAGAAATGAAAAGATATTGCTTAGATGCAAATTACTCGATATTTGAATTGATATTTTGATAACGTTCATTCTGAAATGCTAGTAAACTATATATTATCATGCATATTCTCAAAATATTTCCCTCCGAATATTTCAATCTCATCTTGAAATTGAAAAGGTGGAGAGAATTTAAGAATTATTAAGCATATCTATTTGTAGGTTAATTATTGTAGTTCAATCCGAAATATTTGGCCTTTGGCTTCATTCTGCAGATTTTGAATAAGGGGTGGTATGCTGAAAAAATTAAGGAGCACTCATCAAAAATAGAATATTCATTTGAAAAATATATTCTAAATAACACAGTTCTCAGATATAAAATTGAAGATATTTATAAAATATTCATTAGAATTATGTGCCACTGTATTCTTTCCACATTGCGGAAGGTGTTTCTTCATTTTTCTATGACGTTGGTCCAAGGTTCATCGTTAAGTTGCAGCCAAACAATATCCTCGTTATTCATAGCTGAAAAATACAATTTTAAATCAAGCTGCACGTAGAGGCTTTCGATAATATTTTCTTTTCCCCATAAAGAAGGGGTTACAGTAAACCTTATAACCATGATGAACACATTTAAATCAATAGGAAAATCCCGCAATTCTGAACTGAGTAGGTTATCTGAAATTTCCGGAATCCATAGAAAATGGCAAAGTTGAAAATTAGAAATATTTATAAATGGGTTTTCACGTCTGTGAAATAATCATAAAGCAATCGTTAACGGCATGCATTAGAAATATTTTTTGTAAATGCAAATTTTCAGCAGAAAATTATGACTAGTTTTCGAAATGAACGTCTAATAGAGCTCTCGCAGTGAATCGCCCTAATACTCTCAGTGCGCTTGATTCAATTTGAAATTTATTTCTTGAAACTACTAAGAACATCCCTGACGATATGTTAGATTGAACAAATTCACTTACCTTTGAATACTTCAATAACCGATTCCTCACAACCCCATCAATCCTTTAGAACATCACCAATATCCACCTGCGAAGTGTTCTGCATCATTCCGTGAAACGCATTGAAAATGAATAACCAGAAAAACTCAAGTTTCAAAAATTCCAAAGTTTCTCCTCCATTCTGAACTAGATAAACTCAACGTGAACGAAAGCGAAATGAATTTCGACACATGCTTCGTAGTTCGTACTTCGGCGAATAGAATAAAAAGATAGGTCTGGACCTGTCCAACGATTATGCCAAGAAATATACAATATACATACTTAATTTGAGATTGGAGAACGCGATTGAATCTCAAACAGAGAAAGTATACATACAAATCAAGTGAATCAGAGAAATTTGAACTTAACTTTGAGCTTCTCATCAGAAAAATATCATTATATTGAACATTCCATTTAGCGTTATGAAGAATATTTGAGATTCAATTTGAGTTGAAGAGTTTTGTTTTTACCACTCATGAAATGGAGTAGTGTTCTTTTAAAAATATGGTATATATGAATGGAATCTGTCGAAAACTCAGTTTGAGTGAAATGATATACTCAGAATGAGGTGTTATAGTCTCATTTGAAGAGCACGCGATTTTCATCCTGAAAATCGTTCATTTAACTGAATAGAGATAACCAATACTTGAATGGAATAAGTTTGAATGAAACATATTTACTTGAAGTGAAAATTTATGTTGAGAAAATGAATATTCACATTTGAACATTTCAGGATTTTCAATGCAAAACTATTTTCATCAAATGAGAATAAAAACTCTCAGAACAAGGTGAAAGAAATAAGAATATTTAAATACTCCTTTTGAGCATTCACTTTTTTCTGTGTAGATTCGTTTGAATTGTATGAGTGGCATAGGCTCTGTTATTTTCCTGAAGAAGCTTTATTCAGTGTGGAAATATTGTTTATGTGATTCTAGTCGTATAATTGAAAATGATGCAGTACAATTGTATACAGGGTCTTTCACGAGGAACCTCACCCATATTTATACGGGAAACTACTGAACGTATTTTCATGAAATTCAGCACTTATAAGTATTTCACGATGCTGATGAAATCTAAAATATTTTCAAGGCATGAGCACCTCCGGTTTTTCCGGAAATGACGTCAACTTCCGTTTTTCAAATAAGAACACCATTTTTTTATTGCAGAAATAGATTCCTTAGAAAATTTCAAGTTATTTTGATGTAACATTTTTCAGTTTTGGTTGGAAAATTCTCTCTGAGCGGGAAAATTCGAAAAAAAAAATCGAAAATAGAGCTCCGCTGAAACAAAATTTTCATTTTTGGGATTTTTCAAGATGTAAGATTAATGTATTCACTTTAAAAATCGAAATCGCGATTCATGATACAGGGGGTGAAAAAATCGCTTTCAAAGTTAGGGATGACAAAATCGTGAAAAATCAATTTTTCAAATTAGAACCCCATTTTTTTATGGCAGATATTGAATCTACGTTAAAAAATAATGTGAGTGTATGCATCACACCTCTGCCCTAAAATGGATATTTTCTGAGTTAATATCCACTTTAGGGCAAGGGTGTGATGCATACACTCACATTATTTTTTAACGTAGATTCAATATCTGCCATAAAAAAATGGGGTTCTAATTTGAAAAAATTGATTTTTCACGATTTTGTCATCCCTAACTTTGAAAGCGATTTTTTCACCCCCTGTATCATGAATCGCGATTTCGATTTTTAAAGTGGATACATCAATCTTACATCTTGAAAAATCCCAAAAATGAAAATTTTCCATCCATTTTTTTCGAATTTTTCTGCTCAGAGAGAATTTTCTAACCAAAACTGAAAAATGTTACATCAAAATAACTTGAAATTTTCTAAGGAATCTATTTCTGCAATAAAAAAATGGTGTTCTAATTTGAAAAACGGAAGTTGACGTCATTTCCGGAAAAACCGGAGGTGCTCATGCCTTGAAAATATTTTAGATTTCATCAGCATCGTGAAATACTTATAAGTGCTGAATTTCATGAAAATACGTTCAGTAGTTTCCCGTATAAATATGGGTGAGGTTTCTCGTGAAAGACCCTGTAAGTATTCTGTATTGTTTATGTGATTCTAGTCGTATAATTGAAAATGATGCAGTACAATTTTATATTTCCAAAAGATTTGAAAAAAGCCGCAACAGCATATTTTTATCCCCTCATGAAAGCTCACATCTCACAATATCCAATTTTCTTTTTACTTAAAGTTTATTTATAATAAGATTCATTTTCGAAGATGTTTGAACTGACAAAGTAATAATTTTGGTTGAAAGTATTATGATAGTGACCTTAGGCATTCAATTCAGATCAAAATTGTCTGTTACGCGATACAATTTGGAGTTATAGTTTCGGAATTGTAATGAAAGTTTTAGAAAATTGACTCTGAATCTAGTTCGATCATTTTCTTATCAACAGGAAGTCCTATTTTGTTGCGTTTATTTACTTTTTACTTACCACAGTTGATCAACTCAATTAATGAAACTTACAAAAATGAAATAAAAAAATTATCAAAAAAAAAGATTCAACCGAAAGAAATAAATTGGACTTCATCGTGAAAAAAAGACTTTTTCATCGTTAAAAAAAGACTTTTTCCACGGTGAAAAAAAGTAATAATTTACGCATCAATAGTGATGAAGAAAATCCAGGTTTTTTTGACAGTTGTACGAAAAATTATATTGATTAAGTATAAGTCTTGTTTTTTCTTGCAGTTGAATGATTTTTCAATTGGGATTTTTGTTTTTTCTTTAACAACTTGTTGTTATTGCGAATACATTATTACATTATTCTGACCTCAAACACTCTACAAAACATATTCCAAATGGAAAACAAAACACAAATTAAATCAATATCCCCAATTCTGACGATCAGTTCATTATACGGATATTTTCATTATGCATCCAACTCGGATCGAGAATAATACAATTAGGAGAAACGGTACATAAAAGAACCCGAGAACGGTGAGTAACCTGACACGCGGAAGAAAACGATATAAAAATATTTTCGACAAAAAGATAACTCCGTTACTTTATGTGTTAATGTTATCGTTAAGTGTAAGAGCCTGAGATGGGGGAGTTTATAAATAAAAGTTCCGGAGGGTTGCTGGCATATCACTCTTGGGGAAGAAGTGTCTATCTAATAATGCGGTGGATAATGGAGTCTACAGGGGCCAAATTAAATCATAAGCTCGGTTGTTTCCTCGCTGTCTCTCCTGTAGATGAAATTGGATGGATATGATGGAGTTGACGTACATAATCAGATGAAAATTCGTACTGAAACCGTGGTCGTAGCCGTCTTAAAAACGTCGTGGTCGTAGATTATACAGGGTGGGGCAGAAGAACCTATCCGATTTCAAATCCCTTTTTCTCAGAAGAGAGAGCAGGTAGAGTAGTGGGGTAAAAACCGTTAGAAAGCTGGTTTTATGCCATTTGTCAGTAGTCAACATGCCTTGGTCTGGTGAACATCGTGCTTTTGTTATTGAGCGGTTTATCGAATGCGGCGGTTCGATAATTGCTACACAACGTGCTTTTCGAATTCATTTCGGACTCGGGCGTCATGATCCTGTTCCACATCACGCTACGATTAAAGTGTGGGTGTCAAATTTTAGACAGACGAGTTCAGCATTGAAAAAGAAGTCGCCTGGACGTCCCAGGACAGCAACAGGACCTGAAAACGTGACGGTGAAAGTCATGGAAAGCTACCGCGAGCGCCTAAATAAGTGTATCCGCTCCCAAGGACGACATTTGAGTGATGTGCTTTTCAAAACTTAAATTTAAAAATGGCATAAAATTTGCGATATGTTAATAAAAAAATTTTTTTGACAAGCTGAGTGGTTTTAATTTTATAACGTTTTGAAATCGGATAGGTTTTTCTGCCCCACCCTGTAGATCAGCTATCCAAGGTCCCTAGGCGTAGTTCAAACTACTCGTAATTCCAGTGTATGTTCAAGTTATTTTGAAATGTTTCTTTTAGCCTATGTCATATGCATATAACGATAATGTAGAGTGCTTTCCCAAACGGAGCTTATAATTCAAGTAAAAAGAGCCTGAAGAAAGGGAATTAAAATCAATGAAAAATAGCTAAACAACCTCTACAGGAGATACTAATCTAATGTAGGAGCTACTTAGAACCTTTTCAAATCTTCCAAAAATTGTTCACCCAACTAAAATTCGATTTTTGAGTCCGCTAAAGCCCTTTATAAACAGCTGTCTATTCGATCACGTAATGGATTTGCTGAATGTTGATGTTCAATACCTATTACCCGCCGATTTAAAATGTCGCACGGCTCCTGAAAAGAACAGTCAACATTCAACTCCCCTGTCGAAATGGGGCCCTCTTCATTGTGACCTATTCTTGTGTTTAATCTCGAAGTCCCATCTCCTAAATAAGTTATTATCTATTGTTGGAAGGTAGCCCTGTTATTCCATATCTTTATTATGTCTCGCAGACAAATCTGGCATTGTGATATCGGGGATTCGACTGATCTATCTGTATATTGGACCAGATCTGCAGTACCTACGAGGTATATCTTTGGTTTCATCTGCAGGCTCAGTTGTTCGGTCGCGCTAATACTGAATACGGCATTGGAATAGAAAGATCAAAGATGTCATCTGGATTGTCTAGTGTCGGCTGGTATGTGAACAAATTTCACATTGAGGGAAAAGAATTTTTTGTAGGTACCTGCTGCTTCGTTATTCTCCATACCAACTGAAAAGTGAGAGACGAGTAAAGACCAAACTTGAAAAGTGAAATGGAAATACCAAAAATTGGGCATTTCGCCAACTGAGATTTTGAGAAGAAATACGAATATAAATTGATATATATTTTCGAAATCATTGAAGAAAGATCATTTTAGAAATATCATTTTCCCTTTTTCGTTATTGCTCCAAAATTTGAGCATATACAAAAAAAATATAGTCAATTATACATAGCGATAATTTAAGGGCATCAAATATAGGTACCTAATTTTATCGAAAAAAAACACCCACATTGGGGGGTTTACCCTCCTTTTTTTGAAAAGCCGCAATTTCAAATTATTTTTTTTATTTTAGTTGACCCTTTTAAATGATATCGATTTCTTCGGACATAAAGGTCCTACAGATGTGAAAAAATGTTTTTGAAAAATAATACTACCACCTTTTATTAAAGTAGAACAATATAAAAACATTTAACTCAAAAATGTCAAAAAAAAATTCTCAAAAAAGTTTTAGTCAAAAAATATACATACTGAATTTTTCAGTAAATCCTCAATAGTACAAAAACTAGCACATTGAAGTATAATTTTTCTTCAATGAACTAATACGCAAGGATATCAGCTACAAAACGACAGCCACATCATTTCTGTAAGTTACATAATTTGAGAGTTTTGTTGTTCGAATATGACCGTTACGAGAGAGCAGATACTGCATTGATTTCCAGGGCCACAAGGCAAGTCGTCATAAGGGCCACTGCCTGTCTACAAAGCAGCTTTTGAGCAATTTTTATGATAAATTTGTTAGTTTAATCATTGACAATGATCAGAAGTACAGTACTGAGTTTTTATTTTAATTTATCAATTTTTATAAGGGTCATGTTCAGACAGCAATAACTCTCAAATTATGTAACTTACAGAAATGAGGTGGGTGTCGTTTTGTAGCTAATATCCTTGCGTGTTAGTTCATTGAAAAAAAATTATACTTCAATGAGCTAGTTTTTGTACTATTGAGGATTTACTAAAAATTCAGTAAATTTTTTTATGACATTTTGGGGTTGAATGTTATTATATTGTTCTATTTTAATAAGGACCTTTATGTCCAAAGAAATCGATATCATTTGAAAGGGTCAAGTAAAATAAAAATTAATTTAGAATGGTGGGCTGATGGCTATTCTAAAAATAGGGGGGTAAACCCCCCAATGTGGGTATTTTTGTCGATAAAATTAGGTACATTTGATGCCCTAAAATTATCGCTAGGTCATGTCCAGACACTGTAAAAATGCACCAAATAACTAAACCGCCCTGTAGCTCGAAAACCAGACTACGTAGCAACTTGGGGTTTTCAGCAATTCATGTTTCTCGAAAAAAGAGAACATGACATGCATCTCACTTTTTCTCTATCTTTTATAGTTTAGGAGTTGTAGTACTGAACCATGAACCATCGAAATCATAAAATCTAACGCACCAACTTCGAGCGAAGAAAAAAATATTTTCCAAAAAACAATAGCGATACTTTGATAGTTTGATCGTCCCTGTTGTAGCGAACTTTCACCTATGACCCCAAAAAAAAGTTCCCATACCAAAACATTCCAAATATCCAAAACATCTGTCCCGCATTTTTCCCAATCGGTCCCAAAACCTGGGGATACCATAATTGGGTCACTGTTCGAACAAGTTCTAACACATGCATCTAATTTGTGAAAAATCTAGTTGACATGTAGGTATACGTTATTCAGTGTTCCCGTCTCTGACCCTCGTTTCCAAAAACTGGCCAAGACCTCCTCTCTAAAAAGGCTTTGTCCTTGCCCTCCGGTATAAAAATTAACACATGCACGGAGACCAGTTTGAATAGCCAAGTTGGTAGATGCTGAAGAGGACAAAAACGCGATTGTGGCAAGATGAACGGAAACAGTTGTCAGTGAGAGCTCCGGCTCCACGCTTGGACCTGTCAATCACCTCTGTCAAACTTCACGTTGAGATTTACTCAGTGTCTGCATCCGCCTTACAACGTGCACTTTTGTTTGATTTGGGCTGCGTTCGAGATTTTCGCTCCATTAGATCCGCATACCGAAATAAGTCACCCCTTGTAACCCTTTGTTTTCTCTGTTCCATGTTTGATATATGACATCATCGACAGTTGGCTCTAGTGGCAGATGAAGTCATCAACACAATCTACATACTTTTGACTCTCTGTGTTTTTAGATCTTTTTCTTTTTGTTACTGATACTGTTATGTAATGAAGACGAAACTCTTGAAAGAGTGATCCATGTCTTATTGTTACTCAATTATCGATTCGATCTGTTTGTATGCTTGTGAGTTGCGGGGAGAATAAAAAAAGCAAGTAGGCAACTGGAAACCGTCAAATGTCAATATATGCTTACACAGGCATATACCTATGACAAAACTCTGGCATCTCCAGCATGCAAAGCTTGTATACATTTTCTCTATGAAATGAATGCAATGTTTCTGTTACACCCTACAAAATTCGGTGTAAAATGAAGTTTCCTCATTTTCCACATTCACTCCAATTGGGCGAATGACTTTTCTTTAAGGAGGATTTCCTTTTTCTGAAAGTTCTCGGAGCTTGTACAGAGATGCATAGAAATAACCCTGGTGTAACGTTTCCTTAATAAAAATGGTGACCAAAAATTGTAGATCAAATCGGCATTCTTGATTGTATTATTTGTTCTAGTTCCGGAATTATCCGCAATATTTCACGGTCGTGAAACTATTTTACGTGTGAAATAGGTTATGTTAAGTTTTTAGAGAGATGACAGAAGTCTTATAGGAAGTACATGTCAAAGATTCCATCAAAACTAAATCAAAACCTTAGTCTATGGTCTAAGATCAAAATATGTATTAATTTTGAATGTTTTATAATATTGTGGAAGAATAGCGCGAACCCTTTCGAGAGAAATGAAAATCAGGACAATTTCTCAGATTTCCTATCGACAAGAAAGTTGTAAACAAAATCAGTGCCAACACCAGGGTTTCTATGCATCTGCTTGTAATTAATCATTTGGAAGCTCTTCTACAATGTGTACTGACGCAGGTTGGCACTCGTTAAATGTCAAATGATTCTCAGAGACAGAGACGTTGCCACTGCTACTTTCTATTTACTCTTTTTCAACTTTTTAAATGTAGTTGGTTCTTTTAAAGTTTAACTGTGATACAGTTTTCGTAGTACTACTTCATTTTCATACTGGAGTAAGTTCAAGTTGTGGAAAAAGGTATTTAAATCTCTGTAGTCTTATTTCTTGAGAATTTGGAAAATTGGGGAATTCCACTGTTCCAATTTTCAATTTTTTTCGAATGAATTATCACAAAATGACGTACCTACCTACTATTCTGTCCATTACTTTTCGGAAAAATTTCAACACTCGATTCTCGATTTCCGTACAAGAAAATAGCATAACTGAATCTCCTGACCATGTTTAAATACGTGAAATATTTCCAGTATTAACAGAGAATTCACCAGGTCTTTGGAATTATTGAATTCATATATATTTTCTCAAATTCATTATTTTCCCAAAGTAAATAAACATTTTACTACGACCTTCATGTAGAGAGGACAACTATGCGTATTCATCTGACAGGAAAATGACTATAACCTAACATTTTCAAAATATACAAAGTGAATGGAGTATGAATCTTATTCGATAAAAATGTTTTGTCATAATTCAAGTTTCTAATTGTTCAGAAGCATCAGTCTAAACTTCCTATTTATTAGTCGAATGATAAATTCGACCGAAACATCTGCCAGCAATCTTTCGAACATAAATAAAAATGTTGAACATCCATCCCACTTCAGAAGCAGATTGAAATATGTGGTTTCCGTAAAAAGTCAAATATGTCAGGAATTCCTACAAATCAGGGGTTAATGCCACATAAACTATACGCACCCTCTATTAGGCAGTTGCCTATAATGATAACTGACAAACTGTTCTTTGACGAATTTATTTTTTAGTTGATGAACTTGTATCCGTTCATTATAAATCAATATGAAATTCTGTCAAGATCTCGTTACCATAAAACCATAGTTAATTCTAAAGAATTATCGAGAAGAACATTCCCAATATTTCTGGAACAGATCCGGAACCATAGACGGTATCTCCAACAGTTGCTGTCGATTTTTTTGACAGCTGCTGTCAATTTGTTGACAGCTGTCAACATTTTTCTATAATCGGTTTCTCTAACTGGAAACTGCGAATCTATCTATACTAGATAGATCAGCGAGCGCTCAGAAACGCTGTGCTTCAAGCGCCCTATTTTTTTGCTCATCCGAATCAAACTCCAATTACCGAGCGACAATCGGCGAATATCTCGCTCCGGGGGAATCCGAAGAGAGGCTGGGGAAGTACGTAGTGTCGACAAACACTATCGCGGAGGTTTCCGGTTACAAGGAAATTCATTCGCAATGGAATTTATAATTGTGTATCGACTCCGGTAACAAATTTCATTATCTTAGCCGGGATAAGTGGGACGTTATGAGTCCTGGGGCGCAAACGCGCCCCAGCTCCGGGGACATTTTGTACTTTGTCCCCCGTCTACGGGACGAAATAATTAAATGAAATTAAACAGGATATTGTGATGCGAACTGGGGTAAAAACGATAGGTTACGTCGCCTGGAATGTTGTATGAGAAGGAATGAACGATTTCATTAAGTGGTGATTATGAAAAAATGAATTCTGTACCAATTACACATCTATCGGGTGTTTTTTGGAGTGATAGAATTTTCGTTGGGGATAACTGTGATCAGAAGGGGTAGAAGCCATGTTGTTTTGACATTTCTGTTCAGTAAGCTAGTAAGCATTGACAAATTATCATGGAAAGACTCACGTCGCAACAACGTTTACAAATTGTTGAAATTTATTTTCAAAATCAGTGATCTATTCGCTAAACTTATAGAGCACTTCGTGAAATTTATGGTTTACATAATCGTCCATCAGAGCAGCTTTTTCGTCGAACTGTCGATAGATTTCGGACAACATTTTCTCTACTCGATACAACAACAACAACAAGACATAGAACTGTACGTACAGAAGAAAATATCGCTGCTGTAAGTGATAGTGTTAATAAAGATCCAGATCCAGATTTGTTTATTCGTAGATGTTCACAACCATACTCTGTTCAAATCTAAGAAGGAGCAATAATAACATGTTTCGCGCAGCTGTAGGAGGGCCTTCGTAAAGTTTCTTTCCGTCCAGAGTCGAATCGAGGAGATTTCACACAATCGTTCAGTTTTAACTGAACTTGAATTCCATTTTTTTCAATAATTTATAGAACGTTGTTCTTTTGAAATTTGGCAAACTGTCGTAATTTTTCTCGATTTATAGAACTTTAGAAATCGTTGGGATTTCATTCCGGAAAAAAAAAACCGTGGACAATTCTTCTGATAAGGTTCATATCGAAATCGTCAACCGAATCGATTATTTTTAACGACTGGGCTCTCCTCTTAGGTGGCGTCAATGTTTTATTCTCTTCATATTCTCTGAGAATTCTGAATACAGCTGAACCACCCACCCCTGAGGATTTTGAAACAATTCCTACCAAGTCTCTTTTCGATAAATCGGGATGTTCTTCCAATTCTTTTCGAAAAATGTTCAAAATTATCTCTTTCTCTTCAGCAGAGAAATGCGACCTTTTGGATCTTTTTCGTGGTGGTCCCCACATATCACCCCCAGATGCAGTATCCGTTTCCGAATTCGACATTGTTCTTTAAACACTATATACACTTTGTCAAAAGATTTTCCAACACAATACACTTTTCATAATAAAATCTATAAACACTTTGAACAGCTAGAAAAAATTGGGAATAATCAAAATAAGATTGGGAATAAACACATTCAAATTGGGAATAATCAATTTCAAATTGAAACGGAATTCGTGGCTATGTATGTCAAGATCAGGCTTGATCAGAAGATCTTTATATTGATGAAACATGAAGAAAAAACTATTAATATATATTTGAACTTATCAAACATTCAAAAAGTGTAAGAAGTACACAAATTTCATATTTGTGCTCAAACTCTCATATCCAAAAAGGTCAAAACATCAGATATGAACCTCTGGATATGAGTCACATATCTTGTACAGGTACTAACTGTAATGGTTCATGGTTGATATATTTCTTCTTATCAAATTTTTCGTTCTTCGAAGACGAAATTCTGTCTGTGTTATGTTTCCATTGCATACCGCAATTACCTGCTTTTTCATTGAATCTGCAGCGTTCTTCTTTGTACAGGGTGGGGCAGAAAAACCTATCCGATTTCAAAACGTTATAAAATTAAAACCACTCAGCTTGTCAAAAAATTTTTTTTATTAACATATCGCAAATTTTATGCCATTTTTAAATTTAAGTTTTGAAAAGCACATCACTCAAATGTCGTCCTTGGGAGCGGATACACTTATTTAGGCGCTCGTCCGTGAAGAGCACAACATCGTCGTTTGGCAGTTCTCGGAGATCGCGACACAGGTTCGTACGGGTTTCAAAATCCCTTTCACTTAATTTCTGTGCAACAACCATTTTGTAGGGATGCATTTTGAGGTCCCGGTGCAAAATTCGCCGAATACTGCGGTTGGAAATCCCCAAAGCGAGCGAATGTTTTCGCGCCGAACGACGCGGGGAACGTTCAATCGCGGCTCTCACATTGGCCACGTTTTCAGGTCCTGTTGCTGTCCTGGGACGTCCAGGCGACTTCTTTTTCAATGCTGGACTCGTCTGTCTAAAATTTGACACCCACACTTTAATCGTAGCGTGATGTGGAACAGGATCATGACGCCCGAGTCCGAAATGAATTCGAAAAGCACGTTGTGTAGCAATTATCGAACCGCCGCATTCGATAAACCGCTCAATAACAAAAGCACGATGTTCACCAGACCAAGGCATGTTGACTACTGACAAATGGCATAAAACCAGCTTTCTAACGGTTTTTACCCCACTACTCTACCTGCTCTCTCTTCTTAGAAAAAGGGATTTGAAATCGGATAGGTTCTTCTGCCCCACCCTGTATAAGGCATGATTATGAAATAGAAATTGTAAACTTATCGTTCGTTACTTACTTTGGACAAATTTGAGAGTTAATTACATATCGAGTAATTCAAAGATCTGATTCACATAGAAACGGATGCTTGTCATTCCAATATGGAATTGATTATTCCCAATCTGATTTTGATTATTTCCAATCTGATTTTGATTATTCCCAATTTGAATATGTTAGTTCCCAATTCGATTTTGATAGTTCCCAATTTGAAGTTGAAAAGGTAAAGATATTTGCTTGGTTTTAACACTTCAGAAATAAAATGTTGCCACATAGTATTTCATGTTCAAGTCTGTGTTGAAATCATGCAAATTCCAAAAACATTTCCCTACTCGGAGGCACAACGATACCAACCCCCGAAAAAACACCTTAAAACTCAACAGTTTCAAACAGCGTCCCATCTAAACTGTCACGTAGAGCTACATAAAACCACAAAAAAAACAAACACCATTAAGCCGAATCAGTGAAACAGTTCCGCGGCCATATATCCTACCCGTTTTTTTCAAACGTTAAAAATCCAAGAGGTGAACTGATTCATTCTCAACAGCTGTCGACAAATTTGGAAGAAGTAATTTATAACTGGCTAGATTGGCCGCCGGGGGACTTGTTATGCGCGCTCGCATCTCTCTATATATCGCCGTAATAACGAACACCCTCCCCTGTATCGAGGGGATGACTTTTTATCTGATTTCGAAATTTCGTCCGGGTGATTTATCCGGCGGATGAAAGAGTGAGGAAGCCTGCTAACACTTAAGGCTTGACCTTTCAACCGAGCCATCAGCTGCTCATATCTCGCGGAGTTCCGTTTTGTTTGTGATGAATTGGTCCTACGACTCCTACGAGTTAGGAAGAGGGGCTAGGAAGGGGCTCAATTTCGAAAAGGATTTTCGATAGATGTGAGCTTGATTCTATTACTATGGCAGATAATTTGGTGACAATAATTGTTAATAACGTTGACTAGAGAGAAGATTATCTCGAAACGTCGGCATTGTGAGCAGATGAAATAGAATAAAACACATGTTAATTCCCAATTTGATTTTGATAGATCCCAATTGTGAAAAATCAATTTTTTCAAAGTAGAAATTGATTTTTCACGATTTTGTCATCCCTAACTTTGAAAGCGATTTTTTCACCCCCTGTATCATGAATCGCGATTTCGATTTTTAAAGTGGATACATCAATCTTACATCTTGAAAAATCCCAAAAATGAAAATTTTCCATTCAAAAACCTCGAAGTTATTCTTGTTTCAGCGGAGCTCTATTTTCGATTTTTTTTTCGAATTTTCCCGCTCAGAGAGAATTTTCCAACCAAAACTGAAAAATGTTACATCAAAATAACTTGAAATTTTCTAAGGAATCTATTTCTGCGATAAAAAATGGTGTTCTAATTTGAAAAACGGAAGTTGACATCATTTCCGGAAAAACCGGAGATGCTCATGCCTTGAAAATACTTTAGATTTCATCAGCATCGTGAAATACTTATAAGTGCTGAATTTCATGAAAATACATTCAGTAGTTTCCCGTATAAATATGGGTGAGGTTCCTCGTGAAAGACCCTGTATATGTCGATATATTATTTCCATATTTGAGGCAAAATCAGCATTTTAGTGAACTTGCCATATTAAAAATTTATTTTTCACATATCTTCATACAAAAAAATCCAAAAGAATAATGAATCGACATATATAGATTTTCGAAGAGCTGATTTTTTTACATAACATAGGATCAAAAAAAAACATTCGTAAAATGAGAAAGTTGTTTTTTTTTCACCCTTCAAGATACAAGAGATAAAAAAAACTGAATAAGGTGTCGTATTGCTAATGAAAAAGTCCCTGTGGAAAGTTTTTGCCGTTTTTAGATATTTTAGAAACTGAAGAAGTTATGGCACATTTTCGAAATCACCAAAATTTCGTTCTATCTTCAAAACAAATGAAGATATCGTCAAACGGTTTTCAGTTATGGAGTTTTCACGAAAATCGAGCCCAGGACTCCTTTCAACATTTTCACCTATCTGGCCTAGAAGTACCAGATACAGCTAAATGCTAAAATCAAGCAATTTGGGTTACCCTTTTCATTGTTGATGAAAAAATATTATATTGAAACAATCAAAAATATTTTTTTCAAATTCAAAGCAAATTCATAACAGAAATAAATTGAATATTATTTTTGTGTACTGTGGAGGTTGAAACTTGAAAAAATATCGGTACCACTATGGCTTGATTGATAGAAAATTATTAAAAATTTCATTTTCACATTCAAAGCAAATAAAAAGACGAAAGAAATTTCAACATTTTATTGTCATCACAGTATGACTCGTCTTTCTAGATCGCTCATGTTATATGAATTGAATGAGTCAAAGGGTGATTTTTTGGATTCTATGTAGACTTCTTTGATGGAAGATATGCAGTCGGTTCGATCAGTTCATCTTCAGTTATCTTTGCAGTTAAGATGTGTGAACATCAATCGTGTTCCAAACTTTCACGCGTTCGTGTTGTTTGTGCATTAGTTGAGTTGTTGAGTACCTACGGGAAGAGTGTTGTGCATTATTGTACGGATTAATTTGGAACTGTGAGTTGAACGATCTTCTTATTTGAGCGACTTCAATTCATTCATGAATAATCAGCCCGTTTTGATTGCATAAGCCTTAAGGAAAAAATTTCGTAAGTTGTGCTTTAAGTTTGTAAAATTTTGAATCAATAATTCTTCTGACTATCTACATGAAATATTATGGGTTTTTTGCATTTCCATTTTACAATTTTTCAAATATTTGCTGTCAAGTCAACATGGAAAAATAAGATTTTTAATTGTTTCGGTGTAATGTATTTGAATTTTTTCAATATTATTCAATCTTTAACATGATCGAAATGATGATCATATGAAAATTATTTGTGAACTGAGAAAATAACTCGAAATTTTCAAAGCATGATTTCTCTTTTTCGTCGTTATCATTTGTTATCCATGAATGGACATTTACTGCTCAATCAGTAGATACTCCGATTTTTTCGTAATTGATATCGTATTAAGAACTATTCGTATATTCAGAACTATCATGATAATTAATTGTAGTTATATATAAAAAAAATTTTGGAAATTTCGACAGAATGTGGATTAGGCCTACTGGGGATACCACTCAAAATGAAACGCGCCGAGCACTCTACCTACAGGGTGGTGTGAAAACGAGTGCATTAACTATCGCGTTCATATATTCCCTTGGTGGAATTCGTTCAAGTAGCCGAGCACTCTATCTACAGGGTGGTGTGACAACGAGTGCATTAACTATCGCGTTCATATATTCTCTTGGTGGAATCGTTCAAGTAGCCGAGCACTCTACCTACAGGGTGGTGTGAAAACGAGTGCATTAACTATCGCGTTCATATATTCCCTTGGTGGAATCGTTCAAGTAGCCGAGCACTCTACCTACAGGGTGGTGTGAAAACGAGTGCATTAGCTGTCGCGTTTATATTCCCTTGGTGGAATTCGTTCAAGTAGCCGAGCACTCTACCCACATCAGGGTGGTGTGAAAACGAGTGCATGAACTGTTCATATTTCCGTGGTCGAATTCGTTCTGAAGGATAATGCGGGAAAAATATGCGCCAAGAAATGCGGAAACAAAGTTGCGCCCAAAAAGCGGAAACAGTATTGTGTCAAAAAATGCGGAAACAAGAGTGCGACAATAAACAATATTCACGTCGGAGTTCGCCAAATCGAAAAATACAAGGAAAATTGATATTTCTTTCTGGATCTCCGGTTTTCTTTCGGCCATAAGGGGCTTTAATGGCATGGTTCCCCTACTCCCACATATACTGTACGTATCTGTTTGACTTTGAGAAGAATCGTAGGCTAGAACTAAATTGAAACTTTTCCTTTCCGCGATCCTCTAATATCTGGTTAATTTATTGATCAACAGATTATTAGAAATAAATTTGGCGCATTTCGACATAAAGTGGAGTAGGCCTTCTGGGGATACCACTTAAAAACAAAACGCGCCGAGCACTCTACCTACAGGGTGGTGTGGAAACGAGTGCATTAACTATCGCGTTCATATTCCCATAGTGGAATTCGTTCAAATAGCCGGGCACTCTACCTACAGAGTGGTGTGAAAACGAGTGCATTAATTATCGCGTTCATATTCCCTTGGCCGAATTCGTTCAACTGGATAATGCAGAGCCAGTATGCGCCAATAAATGTGGAAACATTTTGCGCCAAAAAATAGTTAGCGGTAGCGTTTTTTTCAGCTTTGTTTAGGTGGAAGAGAAGGTAGGTCCCAGAGAACCCTTGGCCTTTCCGGGCTGAGTTGGGATTTCATGGATGCCATTCCCAACTTCAGCCATCGATGGACCAAGAGCGAAAAATCAACAGTTTGAAGCATCAAAGTGAGTGACTTTTAGGGTTTTTGGTGGTGGTTGATTTCAGGTATATTGACAATAATGTCGGAAAAGTTCTGACGAAGGAGAAATATCTCAGGGAACACATGCGACAATAAATGAAAAACAAGTATGCGGCAATAAATGCGGAAAAAGTATGCGCCAAAGGGTAGTTAGCGATAGCGTTCCTTTTTTTCAGCTTTGTTTAGGTGGAAGAGAAGGTAGGTCCCAGAGAACCCTTGGCCTTTCCGGGCTGAGTTGGGATTTCATGGATGCCATTCACAACTTCAGCCATCGATGGACCAAGAGCGGAAAATCAACAGTTTGAAGCATCAAAGTGAGTGACTTTTAGGGTTTTTGGTGGTGGTTAATTTCAGGTACATTGACATTAATGTCGGAAAGGTTCTGACGAAGGAGGAATGTCTCAGATAACACATGCGCCAATAAATGCGGAACAAGTATGCGCCACTTTTGACATAAGTGGATTAGGCCTACTGGGGATACCACTCAAAATAAAACGCGCCGAGCACTCTACCTACAGGGTGGTGTGAGAACGAGTGCATTAACTATCGCGTTTATCAAGGGCGTCCCCAGCCTTTGAGCTAGGGGGGCGGCAAAAAAAGTCAGAATAGAAAAAATGAATTGATTTTCGTATATTATGCTATTACTTCATGAGTTTTTAAGGGATTTTTGAGCTCTAGGGGCGTTCATATTCGCTTGGCGGAATTAGATCAACTGGACAATGCGGAAACAATATGCCCTAATAAATGCGGAAAAAGTATACGCCAATGAATGCGGAAAAAGTATGCGCCAATACTTGCGGAAACAAGATTGCTGCAATGAATGCGGAAAAAGTAAGCGCCAAAAAATAGTTAGCGGTACCTAGCGTTTATTTTTTTCAGCTTTTTTTGGGTGGAAGAGAAGGAAGGTCCCAGAGATCACTTTGGCCTTTCAGGACTGAGTTGCAATGGATCTCCTAGATGTCATTTCCAACTTCATCCATCGATGGACTAAGAGCGACAAATCGAGAATTCGAAACGTCAATGTGAGTGACTTTAAGGGTTTTTGGTGGTGGTTAATTTCAGGTATATTGACATTATCTATTGTTAATTTCGTTCACATACTCTTGACACGATATAGAAACTATCATAACCATGGAATTTGTCGAAAACAGTTCCCTAAGTCAGAAAGTAGCACAAAAAAATTAGGAGGGGAGTGTTTCGAATGTGACACTTTTGATCCAGCCTATAGAGTCAAAAATATGTCAGCATAGGCACTGTGCGGATCCGATTTCGCCAAATTTCAATCATTCTTCTAGCCCGCCTCTGAATATGTCTCAAGTTTTCCGAAATTTTCGATATGCAATCACTTCAAAAAATGCGCTCTTGCCGTGTGAATCATCAGCACGATGGTACCGATCCAACGCCTAAATGTCGTGACAATGCTTACTGAAATTGTTAAATACAACCAATTTGTTATCGGCCATCGTCCGACCGTAAATCAGTGACAACGTAAGCGCACCGATCGTGTGTGGCTCGGTCATTCAATCCTCTCCGAAACTCATAAATTCATCCGATTATCACTTTTATCTTCATCGAATTAAATATGAACACGGCATTCCTGATATCATCGCGCGCCCCAAAACATTAACGATCTTTATAACAACTTGTCACACTTGTTTTAAACGCATTTTAATTTATCTCCATCTTCTATTATCGCGCCATTTCGATCTCTGCCTTTCGTTCTAATCGGGTCAATTAGACCGGTAATTGAAATTTTGATCCAATGCGACGTCTGGGATGCGTCTGATTTATAAATATTGAAATGTTTCTCGTTGAGAATTTGTAAATATACCTTAGAGTCCTTAGACCATAGACACAGCATCTCATTCATTAATTCGTGAAATTGGTGAAGTCTAAATTTAGTCAGTTTTCAATGACTGGGACGAAGTTTGCATAAAGGATAGCAATATCATGTTGTCGTGGCAACATTTCAGCATCTAACTTTGAAAGCTCCAGTGGCGTGGTGTTATCGGTATTGCAGCTGAATACCTACTGCTGTTCTGTTTGACTTACCATGTTTTACATTTTTTTTTTTTAATGATAGATATCATTAATTACATCTGCCAAATTCCTCTTTATTCAGTAGCATTTTGTGTTTACTATTAGAGGAATTTGGCAGATGTAATTAATGATATCTATCATTAAAAAAAAAGAATGTAAAACATGGTAAGTTTTTGCATATGGTTCATAAGGAATTATTTATTTATCACTGGGGAGAAAACCGATGGCCGATTAGTTGAAATAAAGAGGTTTCCGATACAAATTCGAATCCAAATTCACCATCTATTTAGGAACAACCTGTAACTTTTTTCTCTTGCATATTAGGGTAGTAAAATCTAAAACATGGTTTAAGTAACAGTTCCTGAAAATTTCATCTTTTTGGCGTGAAGGGAAAAGAAATAGCTGAAAATTCAAGACGAAAAACAGTTTTTTGTGAATAACTCAGAAAATATCCACTTTAGGGCAAGGGTGTGATGCATACACTCACATTATTTTTTAAAGTAGATTCAATATCTGCCATAAAAAATGGGGTT
Organism: Adalia bipunctata; assembly: GCA_910592335.1. Taxonomy (NCBI): domain Eukaryota; kingdom Metazoa; phylum Arthropoda; class Insecta; order Coleoptera; family Coccinellidae; genus Adalia; species Adalia bipunctata. The sequence continues at coordinate 63,679,429 of OU342949.1, forward strand.
CTAATTTGAAAAAATTGATTTTTCACGATTTTGTCATCCCTAACTTTGAAAGCGATTTTTTCACCCCCTGTATCATGAATCGCGATTTCGATTTTTAAAGTGGATACATCAATCTTACATCTTGAAAAATCCCAAAAATGAAAATTTTCCATCCAAAAACCTCGAAGTTATTCTTGTTTCAGCGGAGCTCTATTTTCGATTTTTTTTTCGAATTTTCCCGCTCAGAGAGAATTTTCCAACCAAAACTGAAAAATGTTACATCAAAATAACTTGAAATTTTCTAAGGAATCTATTTCTGCAATAAAAAAATGGTTTTCTAATTTGAAAAACGGAAGTTGACGTCATTTCCGGAAAAACCGGAGGTGCTCATCCCTTGAAAATATTTTAGATTTCATCAGCATCGTGAAATACTTATAAGTGCTGAATTTCATGAAAATACGTTCAGTAGTTTCCCGTATAAATATGGGTGAGGTTCCTCGTGAAAGACCCTGTATGATGAACGCGTTCGTATTGAATCTTCAGTGCTTCAGGTATCCGTTTTAGCTCAATTCGACGGTCTGATAAAATCATGTCATGAACTGCATCGATATTTTCGGGGACTGACTCAGAAACTGGTCTTCCCGATCATCTTCAATGGAAAATTTACCTCTTTTGAAGCTTGCAGTCCAATTTTTCACGGTCGCATACGAAGGGCATTGACCACCAAGGGTATTAAGCATATCTTCGTAAATCTGCTTACCTCTTAACCCTTTTCAATACAGGTACTTGATGATGGCTCGATACTCCAATTTTTCGATTTTTACAATTTCGGTGGACATCTTTTTTTTTAATTTATTGCGTAACTACTCTGGTTTACCTTTTTGACGTCGAACTCTACTCTGACACTTCTGATAAGTTATTGTTCGTTGATATGATGGTACCGCAATATTTTGTTTATGCATGGAAATGGTCTAGGCTAACTAGATATCAATACATCCTCGTAGTTCTTCTGTCCCCGTACAATTTTCAAATTTTGGGTGATTTAAGAGAGACCGACTCTGTATAACAACCCTCCGCTCGTATTAATTCAAGAAGAAAGGAGGAATCCACCGATTTTTCCATCAACAACCACCGTCTGAGAAAGTGGCAAGGTGATGAAACTTTATCGCATCAGCGATCGAAATTGCCGGAGATGGTACGCAAGCAGGACGTCTGTCGGTCGACCCGATCGGGTAACACGATCCATATTTCAGGATGCTCTTATTTTTCGATCCATTGTACCACAGCAGACCACAATAGACCTGTCGATTGCACATCCTACCGTGCCATTCAGACCTCCACATTCATTAATAGTTTAAACGCCGTGTTTTTGAGGGATAGTTCGGCAGTTCTGTTTTTTTTACCACTGGCGACGTTGCAGGGAAGGATTTGTGGGATCGGAATTAGTGTTTTACAAATACGAACCATATTGCCTATTATACATAACAATATACATCAGGATGTGGCAGCATAACTTCTAGTTAGTTATCAAACCATAATTGAGAGAGGATTGAAGTATAATCTGATCTATTGTTGAATTATTTGAACCCGCCGATAAATTTTTATCGGCGTATGTAACCAGCGTTAAAAAAATCGTGGTCTAATAGAGTGCTGCGACATTTTACTGGGTTTTGTGCACAAATGTTGTGCGCTGTAATATCTTTTCAACTGTAGATTCCTCTCATCCAACTAAACACTTTTTTCTTATACAATTTTCCAAAAATCGGCTTCGTTTGAAAGATACAGGGTGTCGAACATCCCCGCCGCGTCTATTTGACGGCCGGCTCAAATCGCCCAGTACAGGGTGGCCAGATTTCGATGATTTAGTACTGCAACTCCTAAACTATAAGAGATAGAGAAAAAGTAATATACATGTCATGTTCTCTTTTTTCGAGAAACCGAAATTGCTGAAAACCCCAAGTTGCTACGGCGTCTAGTTTCCGAGCTACAGGGCGATTTTGGTATTTGGCCAATTATTATAGTTGACTATAACTTCCGTATTACAGGATCTACGCTCTCGAAATTAACACATCTTCAGGGCACTTTTTTTACTGCTTTTCAGCGGTGCTATTGGATTTTTTGTATCTGGTCAAATTTCGGAGCTATAACAAAAAATTTTTGTTTCAAATGGAAACCATTATGGCAAATGATATTTCCGAATAGATCTTTCTTCAACGATTTCAAAAATATATATCATGTTATACTTCCGAGTTCATTACATATCGAAAATTTCGAAAAAACACTTCTCGTTCAACAAAATCCAAGCAGGCTTTGATACACTAACACTTCCTTACAAACTGGGGCGGTCATAGAATTTCATGTCTTATTTATTTTCACTTGTCAAATTCAATTCAGTTTCATCATTGTTGTATCGTCTGGCGCTTCTAAAATTCTTATAAGGTCATAGAATTCGATATCTCACATTTATTGTAAGCTGCCAAATTGATTCAGGAAATATTAGCTTTAATATTACTCAGACCAATAGAGGGGCTTCGCGAAACTTATTGATTCGAGTATGATTTCTCTGCTTAATTGAAAAATGAAAAGCATTTGAATACTTATGTAACCCGTTGAATGCAATAATTAATGTTTCCATGAGGGGCAAAAAAAAAAGCTCCTTCAAGAAAAAATATAGATTTATTTGAAAAAAAGTATATTCACAACAAATGTTCAAATCGTTGTCCATTGGAGCCATTGGAGGAAATACATAAATTGCATGATGTGATAAAAATAAGAACTTTAGAAGCGCCAGACGATACAATGATGAAACTGAATTGAATTTGACAAGTGAAAATAAATAAGACATGAAATTCTATGACCGTCCCAGTTTTGAAGGAAGTGAATCAGAGCCTGCTTGGGTTCTGTTGAACGAGAAGTGTTTTTTCGAAATTTTCGATATATAGTGAACTCGGAAGTATACATGATATATATTTTTGAAAGCGTTGAAGAAAGATCTATTCGGAAATATCATTTACATTTATGGTTTCCATTTGGAAAACAAATTTTTTTGTTATAGCTCCGAAATTTGAGCAGATACAAAAAATTACATAGTTCCGCTGAAAAACAGTAAAAAAGTGCCCTGAAGATGTGTTAATTTCGAGAGCGTAGATCCTGTAATACGGAAGTTATAGTCAATTATAATAATTGGCCAAATACCAAAATCGCCCAGTAGCTCGGAAACTAGAAGCCGTAGCAACTTCGGGTTTTCAGCAATTTCGGTTTCTCGAAAAAAGAGAACAGGTTACTTTTTCTCTATATCTTATAGTTTAGGAGTTGTAGTACTAATTCATCGAAATCTGGTCACCCTGTAGAGTGGGTCGGCTCGACGCGTAAACAAGCAAGGCCCCAAAACGTGAGAAATAAAAATTATGCAACCTAAGCAGCCTGTGTGGCGCTGCAGAAGTTCGCAAAACGCGGATGTAGGTATTGAGTCTGGGGACGGATAAACGTTTCGAAGCATGCAGAAATTTGCATACAAACCAGAATTCGTGCACGAGATACAATTCGCTGATACCAGCACCTCGCGAGTTCTTTATCAGGGCTCGCTCATTTCAAGGTCCCGCAAACAGGTCACTTCATGGAATTTCTTGGACGACGAGACCTATTTTTTATGGACTATTTTAATACCCTTTCGTGGAAACAATTGAGTTCAGAGTTAAAAATAGTCGTCGCCGATTCTAGGACGAAATATCGCTACTCCAGACCTGGAACCGGGGACAAAAAATGATTATGACCTTCCGATTGTTCCTCCGGAGTCCTTTTGTTGTAACGCGAGACATCGGGTATTCCAGTTTTCGGAAATTCATGCCCGCCTGCACCGCGTATTTCGACAAGATATTTTATGAAAGTTCACTGAACCGTCCCTTAATTGCGTACCGGCAGTGGATTTTGTTACGGGGATTCGTTTGATTCGCCAAATCCGATTATTACGAACTTATCGAAAATCACTGGTTTCGAAATTTGAGGGACACCCCGGTGTACTGAAAAAAATGACCGGAAAAAAGGTTGGGGTTTTACGCCCAGATGGGTTTTTGATGACGGTGAGGGGTCCGCGTGCGCGGCATTCGTTCAAAGATGATCTTTATGAAGGGTGTTTCAAATTGCGCAGTTTTTTTAAGAATAAATCGACTAAAGATAGCGCACTGAATTCGTCTGGGTATTTTGACATTTAAGAAGTGTTATCATAGAACTTATAGTACCAGGTATTCTATGCATCTATGTCATACATAACACTCATAGAACTTATAGTACTATAAGTTCTATGAGTGTTATGTATGACATAGATGCATAGAATACCTGGTGTAACGACTCCTTACTTAAAATCGTGACCAAAATTTGTAGATCAAAACGGCACTCTAGATTTGAGTTCTCGTTATACTTCCGGAATAATCCGCAATATTTTATCGGTCGTGGCGCTGCTGTGTCAATGGAAAGTAGCGCGACCCCTTTCGGGAGAAATGAAATGCAGCACAAAATCTCAGATTTTCGATCGACAATAAAGTCTTAAACAAAATCTGATCAGTACCAACACCAGGTATTCTATGCATCTATTCTATGACATTTATAAAAATGGCTTCGTACACGATACAACAACGCGTTCAAATTGTTGAATTATTTTATGGAAATCAGCGTTCTGTGAAAAGTACCTATCTTTAGAAAATTACGTGAATTTTATGGTTTAGGTACATACTCGTCCATCTGAAAGCACTATTGGTCGAATTATTAATAAATTTCAAGAGACCGGTTTGGTGGAAGACCGAAAAAGTGAAAAATACAGTCGTGGAGGTCGTCCACAAGAAAATATTGATGTCCATCAGACGATGTTGGACTTAGTGGGTCCACAACATGGCGTATTTTACACCAGGATTTAGCTCTGAAGGCATATTATAAGGTTCGAATGACACAGGAACTAAAGCCATTAGATCATTTGAAACGTCGTTCATTTGTCAATTTCATCAATGAGCAACCAGCTGATTTTTCTCAAAAAATCATATTTTCCGATGAGGCACATTTTGAACTTGGAGGCTATGTTAATAAACAAAATTGTCGTATCTGGGATGAGGAAAATCCACGAATTATTCATGAGAAACCTACGCATCCTAAACGAATCACTGTTTGGTGTGCATTATGGTCAGGTGGTGTAAATGGACCTCACTTTTTTGAAAATGCTGCTGGTGAAGCTGTAACTGTCAATGGTGATCGATACCGTGGGATGATAATCGAATTTTTGTGGCCTGAAGTTATGAATATTGATCTAGGTAGAGGACATTTGGTTTCAGCAGGATGGCGCTACACCTCACAAATGACACAATTTATTTTTTGAGACAAACATTTTCTGTACGAATAATCTCCAGAAACGGTGATGTTAATTGGCCACCAAGATCATGTGATTTGACACCGTTGGACTATTTTCTTTGGGGTTATGTGAAAAGCCAGGTCTATAAGAATAATACACAATCGATTCCTGAAATAAAGGATGAAATATAGATAGAGCCTCAATTATGTCAAAATGTCATTGAAAATTTTAACAAAAGAATGGACGTCTGTAGAGCTGCAAGAGGAGGCCATTTGTCAAATATTATTTTTTGTACATAAATGTCACTTAATGATACTTCAATTACCAATAAAAATTTTTGAAAATGAATGCAAATTATGTGTTTTATTTATTCTAAAAAAAACGCGCAATTTGTAACACACACGTTACTTCTAATAATCCCAGATGATAGCCCAGTTGTGAAAACTATCAAATTTTCTTTTTATTTTGAAAGGTTTTTGCATTAAAGGATCGAAGGGTCCAAGTGAAGGTCAAGTAGTCATCGGTAGACCTACTTGAATCACCACCACTTAGTGCTTGAAATATGTTAATAACTGCTCCACAAAAGTCAAGCAAGATCAGAAATTTTGTGACCGTTACAAAACTTGCCGTTTCTTGTCCACCAAATACTTATTCATTTGTGGGAAACCAAATGAATAGTTACTCATTTCTTAATGGTTCTTTTGCTCCTCGTTTGATAACTTTTCAGGTTCAGACATGTTCTTGTCGTTTGCGTTTCTAAGATTTTCGGCATACTTAGTTATTGTTTTACTTTCTTATAATCGATTTTGATTCAAACTCTGAAAATTTGTTTTGCAATAATGTCTAGACCAAAACTTTTGCATAACTAAACCATTTTCGTATCAATAAAACCGTTTTCGAGATGCCAATAGCAGTATGACATAAAAAATAAGTCCTGTAGCTAGGTATATACCTACCTTCCTGTTCACATAGCTATTAACTATTAAATGAACAAATTACATTAACCGTTGATCAGGATTTGATAAAATTCATGTCCTGCACCAAGATAATCTGTCATAAAAATGATTACCAAACCCTTAATAGGTAAATAGAAGAAAGAGTACTTACCCCTCCATACGATGGAAGAGGTGAGTAGTCAGCATTAGCAGCAACGTTATACAACATCGAAATTGAAGAATGCGGATCAAAAGATGATCCAAAATGTCATAATCACGAATTCAGTATCATAAATAATCGTCGGAACAAATCGAGTATAATGTCCTCATCCGTTTACAATAAATCGGTAAGTCAAACATAAAACGGAAATCGAAGATTTCGAATTAAGCACAAACAGAGATTCGAGTTGTCATTAGTGACATAAATCGCATATTTGAATAACAAAAAGCTCCGTCTCTGCGAACTCACTGCGAGATATGGGCTTCATCAAATCGATAACAGCGCCATTGCTGCTGTAGCGGGACTGACGGGAACTAGAATCGGAAGAGGGGAACTTGTCCACGCCTATCTACGCCCATGGGCGGTACGAAAACTATGGGCTCGCAGCGGGGAGTGGCTCTGAAAATGGTGTTGATGCTCTTTACGTTTAGCTTTTAAGATGTAAGGTGGTGGTAATTTTAAGTAATAGGGTTACTGCCGATTTCAATTTGTTACGTTTTATAAAAGTGACAGGTTTTTAAAGGCTTTCGTAAAAATTTCGTTATAGTTCTCACTCCGTACCACCAAGCTAGGAATAGCGAATTTCAAGAATACTTACCTACCTCTAACTGTTTCCATTTAGTATTCATTCAATGATATTGATTCTATAACTAGTACTGTATGAATTCATTAAAGGGTGACAGATTGAATAAAATAAGTGATTGTAGCAGAAGAAAGAAAGGACCTTTGACAAGGAAATGAAAAACATTAACTGGGGAAACCTACACATATATTATCCATTAAGTTACAGACTTGATTGAAAAAGAGATGATCATCACATGTTATTTCTTATAAAACTATACCATATTGCATCATCCTCGATCCTCATCAAATATGTCAGTCCAATTTCCATAGCCACAACTGCTGTCTTCTATTTTTGACTTAAAATATTTTCCATCATTTGTTTCAGCAACTAATTCGTTCGAATCATCTCTTATTAATTCTTCTTCTGCTGAAGATGACAATTTTTCACTGTCAATATAATCTAGATATAATGGCCTATGCCTTCTAAATTCGTCAGCATTAAACAGTTGTGGTACAATGTTTAATTCTTCCTTGAGAAATTTGAGTACTTCTTTAAACTTCTTCATACTGTTGAATACCCTTCTTTTACTTTTTGGGAGAATCTTTTCCAACATAAAAACAAGATGATGATGAAAGCATTGAAATGTAAGATATAATGGTCTTTCTTGAATTGTACACAAAGATTTGTTTCTGGTAAAAATTTCATAAGCTTCATCAGTTAATGTTGAGTTAAAACAAATGTCTACCCATTTTTGTACACAGTCAATCGGCGTTTCTGAAGCGCCAGAAAAAATAGCAGGATTTTCGAGAATACCATTGGCTATCATCACACCTACAATAAATTATCCAGATATTCAAAAATAAAAATTAATATTATAGCACCAACCATCACAGTTTACTCTTTTCTTCAATTCATAACAGTCTTCCAAAGACTTCATACCGCCATTTGCCACCACAGGAATATTAAGGTTTTCCTTGATTATTTTTAGAGCTTCTTCATTTATAACTCCACTTGCTTGTTGCGAATATCGTGCATGAATAGTCAAAAAGCTCGCTCCAGCTTTTTCTATTTGTCTGCATATTTCTACAGACCTTCTGAAAGGGCCATTTTTGTTAATGTGTCTACAGTACACATCTGCAGTTCTCTTATCTAAACAGGTAAGATAGAATGGGTGCCCGCATTGGGGTGAGGGGGGGCAGGGGGGCACCCCCCCCTGAGATTTTGATGGCCTCATTGTTTTACAGCAAAACACCCTCAATATTGCTCCCTTATCTTTATTTGGCCCCCCCCTGAGAAAAATTCCTGCAGGTTTCTGCGGGCGCCCATGTGAGATAATGATATTGTGACTGAAAATTTGGTTGTGTGCATATCTGACAATTTCGAAAAAAAAGCATTTTCTCAATTTGTTTATGTAGGATTGATTGGCAATTACACTGATAAAAGAAAAAATTCAATATGTAGTTGATTTCCTGTTTGTTTTCTTATACTTCTCTCCTGAGTTCATCTGCTATACAGGGTTGTTCCTAATGGTGAGAACTCCGACGAAAAGGAAGTGAATTTCGCTACAATCAAATCGAGAATACCCGTATGGCGGCAATATCCGGACTTCTGATTTTACTGAATAGAATTCGACTTCAAGGACCAATAACGTCGCCATTTTGGAAGTTTTATATGGTCGGGTTTCGGAAAAATGGTTTATTTCAATGAGTTCTACTTCCTGTTAAAATTAAAAACTCACCTTTGAAAACACTTTGTATATTCAACATACATCCATCATTATGAATAGGGCAATATGTTTCTGTATGGTCAACTATTATAATATGAAGAATTTCGGTTGATACAAGTTTCCAAACAATTTCATTCTCTTGTTCTTAAGATTAATTTTATTTACAAGCTCATGCAGACTCCACCGTATCAAGAATAAGCAAATATGATATTAAGAAAATTAACTCACTTCATATCATGCATGACCCTTGTCTTCACGCTCACTGAAAATGGCTTGCATATTCGGTTCCTACAGGTTCTTGTGATCTCAAAAATTTTTTGTGGGTTTTCTAACATAACACAACCGATACCTTGTTCGCTTGCCCATCTTTGTGGACAACCACAATTGAGATCTGCTCCACTTACATAACTGAAATTGGAACTTACTGAGTTCAGAAGTTACCTTTCATGGAAAATGACTTACGGAGAAGCTAAACAAGCAGCGGTTACAAAATCATCAACATTATTAGCAGCAAACTGTATTATTACAGGGGTATCACCTGCAATTTCATGAAAAAAAGTATGTAACCACCATACCTAGAGAAATAAAATAATGTTATATTGAAAGAAAAACTAATGCAAATGGTAAATTAAACAAAATTTGAATGGGATGGTATTAAACATTGACATGAAGTTAAATTACCCAAACTTGTTTTGAATTCATGTCTTCTTGCTTTTTCACTTTTATGGAAAGAATCAGCTAAAATCATTGATGAAAAGCACAGGTCACAATTGTATGATCTAACTAAATTTCTAAATTGCAATCTGGAAATAAAATAAATATGTTAAGTGAATTGTTATTATTGCCAACTACAGTCTAGTTCGTAGGTCTATGTAGTTTAAATTCAGAAGCTAATTCAACATACTTGCTATATCTAACCATTGGTGCACAAATTTTCATCAAATCTCTCCCATCGAATAAATCCATTACATTCATGTTTTCTTTCAACATTTTTGGATATTTGAAGAAAATGACTTTCAATTGTAGACTTATGATTGATTATTGAATAAAATTATTATTGAATATTATACTTTCTACTTTTTGTTACAACAAATATCCATCAAACATATTTTGCAGGTTATTTCATCAAAATTCAAAAGTGACAGGAAAACCGGTAGCACAGAACAGTATGATCAGGCTAGCATAGAATTAGCATTTACTCATTTTTATAGATGAGTTCAGGACAAAGATTATTTTTGATATTAAATTATCATCAATCGAGAAGCGTTAATCGAAAAGACGAAAATCTGAAAGAAGTCATATCCGGCATGCTCAATTAGTTATCTCAACATTTTGATATCTAACGAGAGAGGTTGCAAAACATTTTTAAATTCAACAATGATAAAGTTTTATATTGATAAGGCAGCACATTATTAGCTTGATAGACATTATTCGTTAGTTCTGAACTTTTGGTTGTTAATTATTGAATGAGTTCCTGAGATGTATCACAGGCCCATTTTTCTAAGTTGAAGAAAATTTGGAAAAGTGGTGACATCTTTAATTCGAACAGGAAATTATTTAAAATAAATATTTAATTTGGATTGTCACTTTGACAACCTTATTTTATTGCAATTATTTTATTAATATGCAAAAATGTCAGTTCAAGTCCCAAGGAAATCCAGATAAAATTAATTGAATAACAAACTTAAAGCATAGTCGAAGGACCTATAACATAATGACGACTGAACAGAAATTTGAAGCTGCGGTGAATGTAATACGGAGTTTACCGAAAAATGGTGAGTTTCCCATTTACACGATATGGTTTTCAAGTATCATTCAATAGTTGTTATCACTTTAAACTTTCACCTTTATCCATAATCGTTGTATTTTGACCTGGTTCACTAATAGTGACATGGAATGTACTGCTAGAGAACTGTAGCATGAACTTCAGAATTTTTGCTTTATAATACTTTTTTCCGTTTAGTAATTTCTTTATTATTATGTTTCTGCTCTTAATTGGTTTATGCGGTTTCATTCCACTTTTAGAGCAATTAGTTATCCTAACCATTTATTAAATAACAAGAGTTCGAAAAAATTTAATTGGAGGGCAAGTGGACTTTTTACTGAGCACAATTTTCATACACAAATTTTACCTCAGTCCCACAGTATACCTTATACTGTGTCTGTACTGTATTTAGATGTGTGAAACTATATAAACTATAGTATAAAAAATTTAACCCTCATTATCTCCTCAAATCTGGAGTAAAACAGCCCACAAAACCTACTGAAAGAAATTTGAAATGAATTATATATGATTTTAGGATCTTATCAACCCAGCAATGACCTTTTACTTAGATTTTATGCATTTTATAAACAAGCAACGGATGGTCCATGTTTTGGAGCTAGACCTGCATTTTGGGACATAGTAAATAGATATAAATATGATGCTTGGAAACGTCTGGGAAACATGACAAAAACAGAAGCTATGGTCAAATATATAGATGAATTACATTCGTAAGAACAATTTCATCAAATTGCTATAAAATTTAATTTATCCTTCAAAAATGAGATGGAATGATTTGAACTCTCACCATATTACCTGTTATGGCGTTGAATTCTTCATTTTGCTTTTCATCTGTAACTCCATGTTTCATCAATTTTATTGTTGTAAATTTAATATTTTCGATATTTTAGCATTGTAGAAACCTTGAGTTATTCTGATAAAGTAGCCAATTTTTTGGAGGCTTCATCAAACGAATTAGAATCTATAAATCTGAACGACTTGGAATTGATCGCTGGTGATGTGTTACAAAGGGTGCGGTCTCAAAACAACTCGCCGATATGTAAGATATTCTTTTTATATAGACATCTAAAAAAAAGCTATGATGATTGAAAATATCTCTATTTACAGCTTCTAGAGATGTCTCTCCAACTCATATCGAATCTAGGCCTCAATCTGCAAATTCTCATAATAATTTAGCAGATGATGAGTCTGACGAAGAGTATATTGATACCATCGAGGTAGGTGCAATTTGATATGAGAAATTTCTAGGTGTACATCAAAATTTCTTTGAATTTCAGGCTCCTGAACCAAGAAAATTAGCTAAAGAAGCTCTATATTACGAACCAAACATGAATGGCATAATACAAAAAGAACACCTTTCAAGGGGTCGAACGAAAGTGCAAAATATAGATATATCGCTTGAAGTTTCAAAAGCTGTCCAAAGCCTACAACTTGACATTGAGAGTCTCAGACATAAAGTACAGATTTTAGAAAAAGACAGAACCGCGGTAGCGACAAAGAGTAAACTCATTTTTGGCGAATTCTCACCTGCACTAGTCACATTTATTGTAGTCTGGCCATTTCTGTGTACGATTGTAATGAATAGATTTCTGCGAAATAAATAATTCTCTATGGAATAATTTACACAATGGGTTTTAATGGAATATGCATATTTATAATGAAAATTGGTCGTTGTTTATGTTATTTGTTATATGAATTTATATTGGTTTGGAAATAAAAATGAAGGAAGAAAATTAGGAATATTTTTGAGGAAATCCTGTATCCAACTGTTTTTTTTTATGGAGATTCTTTTGGAAATCAAACAAGGCATCATTCATATGATCTATCAAAAATCTGCTTTTCACATAGTATTATGCGGAATAAATTCAAAATAATTTCAGCTTATCACAATATATGTCAACAAATACACACTATTATTACTATTTAACAAAACAAATAAATTAATCTCAAATATATCTTCACAGGCTAAACACAAATGAATCTTTCACAAAGGAAGGAAACTTCAAATTTTTGTTTTGAAAAGAATTCTCACAATAAACTTATAATTTTTATTCCAAATGAAATTCAATAGGGAATCTGACAGTATGTTTCCCTCCCAATATCAAGTAGAATATAAGAGAGAGCAGTGTAATATTCATATTATGGAATGTTTCAGTTCTGAACTGTAGGTTTATTTTCTTCGACAAATGGGTCTATAGGGCTATGAACATAATAAATTGTCATATTTGGATATAAGCAGAAAATGAAAGTCAATATTAACATTCGGTCAATAATTTTCTCCAGAATTCGTATATGGCCTTGTAAATTGATAATGCTAAAAATTCATCAGTGCTCTCAAACCCGACAGTTAAAGAGATATTAATAAATTAATATTATAGACCTTATCTTCATATAGGGAAAAATATGTTCTCATATCCTATAATAACCTCAAAAAGTAATTTTGCTAATTTTAAACATGCTTTGGCATACATATCAATTGATATATTCACAAATATAATAGTCTTTACACTTTATTATGATGGGAAATTAATGCATGAATCAAATGAAGAAAACATGTGGTTTCTACTTACGATGGATTTGAAAATAATACTTATGTTGCCAAAAGAATATTTTGTATAAAACAAAGAATTATTGCATCTAATGAAATTCACTGATTTTTTATAGATATTGGAATAAAGTTCTGCACTGCAGAAATTAATGCCATATAGTGTTATCCGCTAATATTTTTGGTAAATAACTAGAAATTCAAAAGCAGAAGGAACTGATTAATTGGATTAAGGTTAGCTCCAGGTAGGATCGTAGCCTTTCCAATTTAAATTAGGAGCTAAATGTACCATCCTACCCTTATAATGGAAAGTTACAATACCCTTGTAAGCAGTTCGGGGTACCCCACTCTGAAAAAGCATTTCAAATCTTTAATAATATTCAATATATTCTAATAAATTTTCAGGCACCATTTGAGAGAAAAGATTAAAAAACCATTGTTTTAAATCATTCCTTAAATTATAGAAACAGAGGGAAAGAATTTTCAATGCCCACCTCCAACTATGTACTTTCATAATTTTCTTAAAAAGCTCATTATATGCAACTATTTAAGATACCAAGAAAAATAAAAATATTTCATTGACTAATGAAGTATGGCTCACCTTGAAATCATCCATTAATCCTAGTATTTTTGACCTACGTTTAAATTCCTCTTTAGTTCTGTAAATAACCCTTACTGGACCTTCAGAAGGTATTTTTCCTTCTCTCAAGTTTTCATAAGTAACTACTGCACTTTGGTATACTGCATTTATAAAATCTTTATCATAATTACCCTAAAAATATGAACGATTAGAAATTGATAACATTTTAGAAGAGAAAAACTTACTTTTAACAAATAAGTGAGATTCTTTTTCGTGAAAGGCACAAAGTCCTCATTTAATTTAATATATTTCAAGTGTTTCTCATAGAAAAGACCACTGAAAATAAATATGATATTGAAATTTTATAAGGACATGAGTACAAGCCAATCCTAAAAACATACTTTGAGATTCCTACTTTTCCAAAAGTTCTAGTTCTCGATATTTCTGGCCTTATGCAGGCTCTGCCTTTTCTTTGTGCAGGATCTCTGATCCAATCATCCCAGTACCTTAAAAATATTCAATTATAGCAACACCAATTCACCTTTCTGTGAAAAGCTCCATTGAATCATTCAATTATCAAAATGGAAATTCAGACCCAAAAAGAACATATATTTTTACCCTCCTACATAAATTAAATCAATGATAATCATAACATTGAAAGAAATAAGACACAAATCATTTCCCATTATAAATAATGAAAAATGAAATGTGAATACGAACTAGGTCTCCGATACTGTTCACCCTACCAGACCGAATGGTCCAACGTCAACTGAGAATCGCACCGACTGCAGTTTCGTCCTATTAGGACTCATCAGGGTGGAATATCCCAAAGTCTAGGACGAAACTGCAGTCGGTGCGATTCTCAGTTGACGTTGGACCATTCGGTCTGGTAGGGTGAACAGTATCGGAGACCTAGTTCGTATTCACATTTCATTTTTCATTATTTATAATGGGAAATGATTTGTGTCTTATTTCTTTCAATTGTATGGGTAGCTGCCTTCTCAGCTCGATGATTTTATTTCATCTTTTTTCTTTATTAATCATAACATTGTCCAATACTTATCTTAGTTTTATACAATTCATGGGTTTAACTTACGCTCTCGGCCATTTAGAATAAAGTTCCATCCACAGGTTTTTAGTTAGCATCCAACCAAGCCCAGGAAAGAAATCAGTTCTGTAGAGTAGATCTACTCTCTGTAAATTAACTAAATTTTCTTTACCATTATCATTCCATGCAGAAACACACCATAATGTTGGGTCCATCTTCAGTAATGGATATGTGCCCAAGAAATATTCATAAAAATCTGGAGCTATTTCTAGATCATCTATAATAAAAAATCATATAATGCTACACCTAATGAAAAAAATTTCAAGCTCGTTCTCTGAAACAATAATTTACCTTCTACAATGATAATAGTACTGTAATTATAATTGAAAAACATTTGATTCAAGGCCCACCCATAATGACGTGCTATCTTGAAATATCCCTTGAATTTCTTTTCTTTAGGAGGTACTTGAATATCACTTTGATCTGGCTGTTGGATCAACGTAATCTGCTCATACTTTCTGATAATATCAGTTGTATCTTGGTGGTTACAGTCCTACAATATTTATTATGAAAAATGTTTCATTGCCAAATTCTGGAATGTTTGCTACTTACTTGACTAACAATAATTGGAAATTTATCAGGGTCTGGCCTATATAATATGAGCTTATCTAAACATTTTGTGATGCTTATTCTGTTGCAAGCAAATACTAAAATGGGTATTTTTCCATCTGTATTATTGATATTAGAATCTTTCATTCCCTTTTTCTTGTGCAATAAAAGTTTATGAGCAGTATGTATCATATCATTATTCATATAAAACTGCTCAGCAAGCCCAGACTCCAACTTATTTAGATTTTTTTCAACTTCATAGTTCTTGTCTTTTGTACTAATCTGTATAGTTGAAAAGGAGTAAAACAGAAGGGACGCCCATATAACTAAACATAAGGCCAATATAATGTTCGTCCTTTTCAATCTCATTATCTCAAAATATTATTGGAAAAAAAACTGTAAACGAATCGTGTAAGAAAAAATATTGAGTTGTCAGCTCCGGGAATCTCACTGATATATTTTTAGGAGGTGGCAATTCTTTCAACATTTTGTAATTCGATAAATTATATCTAGTAAAACCAATTCTTATCAATTATATTTTCATATTTCTACGAAATAATCGAACTTGACGTGTCAAGTCGAAATTTATAGGTTAGATTAGTTTTATTTATTTAATGTCAGATCATAGATCATAGAGAAACGGTAAATCACCAAAACAAGTTTCGCGAATTCTGCAGTGGTACTCTTTGGCAGTGGCGTATGCGACAACACTGTTCAGCCTGGAGTCCTGGACTATTTTTTATTATCGTGCTGATGTTTCTGAATCGGTTCCAAAGATTGCTGAGATTCGTGAATAGTTCATGAGAATGTAGGTTTCCTAGATAGCGTATTTCAGTTGGTCATTATTTTATATTTTTGAGATATAATAACTTTTCAAACAGTCATGTGAAATTTTTGTTCGCTAATGTGTACTCTAATGAGTACAGAAACCTATTTTCTTTTCGGGGCAGAAAATTTGCCTTATATCCAGTGGCGTCCACACCACCATTATTCTCTTTAAACAATTATATCACACTTATTGAGAAAAAAAGACATGCCACGCATCAGATTTCTCGAATGTTATGATTTCTTTCAAATTATAAAAACCTCAGCAATCCTCCACATTAATTTAAAAAGACTTTGTATATTTTCTACTTGTGTTTAGGGACTGTTAAACAGAGAATGACAAATTGTCTAACAAGCATCGGTGGTTCAGTGGTAGAATGCTCGCCTGCCACGCGGGCGGCCCGGGTTCGATTCCCGGCCGATGCAACTTTTTTTATCTTTTCCAAGTATTGCTAAAATACACTGAAAAATCTAAAATTCTTCCATAATTTTAGATATAAATTTGTTAAAGTTATAAGCATA
Organism: Adalia bipunctata; assembly: GCA_910592335.1. Taxonomy (NCBI): domain Eukaryota; kingdom Metazoa; phylum Arthropoda; class Insecta; order Coleoptera; family Coccinellidae; genus Adalia; species Adalia bipunctata. The sequence goes on from OU342949.1 coordinate 63,696,101, forward strand.
TTTTTACTTTAATTTTATGTGATATTGTTGAATACAAATTTTGCTACATAAGAGTTACAGATTATAATGAAATTTGATTTTCTGTTGATTTCAGACTTTGATACCAATCAATAAAATTTACATTTAAAGCTGGTTTACACTGAAACGAGCAGAGGTAATACGTAATGTTTTCTTTTTACCTTTTGGTATTCTTTTGTGTATAGATTTGATTGAGGGAAGAAAAGAAAAGAAGTAAAATAAAACAACATGTTCATTTTCATGGAAATAGTTATACAAGGCAAATATATACAAAAACATTTCGCCTATTAAAAAAAAATATTTCTGAATGAATTACGCATAGAGCTTATTTATTGAAATACAGTTAATTGCTGAAAAATAAAAAAGTTCTGATACATCCAAGTTCGTTCTGGTGAAACTCCATAGTCATAGTACACAACTCATTCACATAATTCTTATTACAGTTAATAGAACTGCAAATGTTATAGTAAGAGTTATTCTCATAAAACTTGGAGTTTATTCATCAATATAAGGCGAATCATTCGACTCCTAAAAATTTCTTTATACAGTTTGAAACTTGAAACAGGAATAATGGGTTTGAATAACGTTTTATACACAGATTTCCTTCTCATAAATAAGCATTATCATCCCAATTATGCCTTTTCAATATTAGGGATTTTGTCATTAACTATAGCTTTTATATCATCAGCGTCTAATGTTTCATATTTTATCAGTGCTTCTGATAGGGCCTTATGCTCTTTTGCATGTGTTCTGAGGATTTGTTTCGCTCTTTCATAACTTTCGGTCAGCAATCTCTTGATTTCAGTATCCACCTGGAAAACAATGGGCCATAGATGTGTGAATATAACGATGCTGCACTCGTTCCAGAATCCAAACTTCTTGTGAAAATAACCAATAAAATAAATAGTTATCTACTCACTAATTCATTTGTAGCAGGTCCCATATACTCCCCTTCGAAGGATTTCCTTTCTGGTAAAGTTCTCGGGCCAATTTTATCTGACATGCCCCACTCTTTCACCATATGGGTTGCTATCGAAGTAGCCTTCTGAAGATCAGAACTCGCACCTAAAAAACTCCATATACACCGCCTCCATAATATTAAGTACAAATCACAACGCACCTGAAGTTATTTTCTCTGGTCCAAAGATCAATTCTTCCGCGGCCCTTCCACCCATCATGGTGTCCATCATCGCGAGAAGTTGGGCTTTCGTAGTGTGGTATCGTTCTTTTTCCGGTATATAAGCCGTGTGACCTAGACTTGGCCCCCTGGGAATTATAGTTACCTTGTGTGGAGGGTGACTTTCCTTGGTAAAGTAAGCAACAATAGCATGTCCTCCTTCGTGGTAGGCTGTTATGAGGTTGTCTTCCGGATCGAGAATTCTAGATTTTCGTTCTGGTCCCATCAGGACTTTTTCTCTGGCAGACTCTAAGTACTTCATATTCACGGAATCGGCGCCTTCAACAGCGGCTCTGAGTAGAAACAGAGGTTAGGCAACTGTATAAAATAGGAAGTCCTCGAGGAAAAGATTTCTTTCAAATGCAACTACTGAACGTGTCGGTTCATACCTTAAAGCTGCTTGATTGACCATATTTTCTAAATCGGCCCCAGTGAACCCCATAGTTCCCCTGGCTAACAGATCTACATCAATATCTTTCGACAGTATCTTACTGAGATATAAACCCAATATTTCCTTTCTTCCTATAAAATCTGGAGTAGGAACAGTGACCTAGAAGGAAAGCATCGTAACAGGTCTTGATTTCAGAAAATGCCATATTGAAATCAATCATAAAGAAAAATATGGATTATGGATAGGATTCCTTATGATCCGGATATGTTTTTGTATTATTTCACGTTAAACTACTTCGATTAATCACTAGACTACTATTATTTTCAAATTCTATAATATTGGTTCAAACTAATGAAACTATCGGTGATTTATCAATCCTTCCTGCGAATTGGGAAATTTAAAAAGTAAATAATGTATTAGAGAAACACCTATGAAATATTTTGGGATATATTTACTTCTACATCAAATCTGCCGGGACGCAGAAGTGCTTGATCCAGGTCATCTCGACGATTAGTTGCACCCAACACAATCACACCTTCGTTCTGATGGAAGCCATCCATTTCACTCAGAAGTTGGTTAATAGTTTGATTGGCGTACGGATGTAAAACACTGTTTGTACGTTTTGCACCCACAGAATCAATTTCATCAATGAAAACAACACAAGGTGCCCTTTCCTTTGCAGATTCTGCAATGTGAGGTGACATCTTGAATCATTTACCTCCATAATCACCATAAAAAAATGCCAACGCTCATAAATATCTACTCCTTAACTTAAGATATTTATAGAACTTATAGAGATAATGTAAGTTCTATGGAGATATTCCATAAAATGCACGGTGGCGCCTCTATCGGACGAGCTTTCCTACTCGCTCTGAACGGCGAAAGGAGGATAGCTCGTCCGATAGTGGCGCCACCGTGCATTTTATGGAATATCTCCATAGAACTTACATTATCTCTATAAGTTCTATGAATATCTCTTTATTATGAATGAAATGTACAATGGCGCTCTCTATCCGAAACTCGCTGAACTATGAAATTAGTGAAAATGTGGGTAAAGCAGGAACTTTTTCCCGCTAAAATTTGAATTTGGCCATTCTCTGCCAATTCCCTAATTCAAGTTGTTTTTCTGAATGAAATCATCTGTAGATTCACTTTTAATCAGAAGTTGAACTATTTTCATGGGTCTTTCGTTTGAAATGAAACAGAAGCATGAGTTGGCTCATTTTCTTCTATTTTTGAAAGAAAAAAAATGAACTGTTGAAATTAAATAAATCTCAATTATTTCATTAAGAACTCCAATCCTTTCTGAGTTTACCCACAAAATTTCAGTTCTCAAAGTGAAACCATTTTCAAATGCCACTTGAAATAAAAACACACTACATTGAACGCCCACCTTAAAATGCTTATTTATCGAGTGTAAAATATTCTCTCCTCACATAATGAACAATTCAATGGAGCGCAATATCTCAGAACAGTAAAAAAATTTTCTCCCTAATCATTTACCTCAAATTTGAAAAGCCAACAAACATAAAATCTTCCAATACTCAACTGTTAACATGAATGAAATATTTTTATCAATCCCTAATCATGAACCATACTGCAATCCTTCAACATGCAACTATATCCCCTACTTAAAAAAATATCAGTTTCAACTAAACTCACTGAATAAATCTCGAACCCTACGGGCCCCTTGTCCTACTAAAACTTCATCGAATTCCGGTCCGGCTGCATGGAAAAAGGGAACTCCAGCTTCCCCAGCGACTGCTCTTGCTAAGAGAGTTTTTCCAGTTCCTACAGAATTGTACCTTGTAACGTTCAACTTTAAACGGAAAAATTTGTAACCAACCTGGTGGCCCTACTAACAAAACACCTTTGGGTAGTTTTGCACCAAGATTTGAAAATTTGTCTGGATTTTTGAGAAATTCCACAACATCTTTCAATTCTTTCTTGGCTTCGTCTGCCCCTTTTACATCACTGAATTTAACATGTATTTCTTCTGGATCTACTTCCAATTGGTTTCCTAGTTGTATCCTAAAAATTATATTTTTTCAACGATAATGATATTCAATAATCATCCAAGTATACCTACCTAAATGAAGAACCGCTTGCGCTAGCCATCAAACTTATGATTATTGCAAAAAATATTGCTACTGTTAAAACTTGTTGGGCTACTCTAAAGTATTTGGAAGCCTTTCCAGACTTGGGATTATTACCAAGTAAATACCCTTCTGCGAAAGCTATTTTAATTCGTTCCTTTTCAACATCTGTCATATTCTGTGCCTCATTAGTTAAGATGTGCTTAAGTCTCTCATTATTTGGAGCTATGTCTTTTGGGGGTTTTGAATCAATTTGTGTAGAATGTTGCATACCAAATACTACTCTCAATCTTCTCAATAGGGATGGGTTTCTTGCTAATTCAGCCTCAACACTTCTGTCTGTTTTGAACCCCCTGACTTGTAAGTCATAGGCTATTTTTTTCATGTATCTGTCAGTGCTAAGTAAATTACTTGAAAGAGGAAAACTGAATAACTGATTAATATTTCTGGACTTATCATTTAACAAGAGTAAAGGCAGTTCATCGATCAACTTATTTTCACAGAAACCTCGTTGGTTTTCTAAAAACGTATCATACGATATATATGAAACTTTGAATTTATCCAGAATATGATTTTCAGTGAGGGCTTTGATGTTGAAGTATTTAGCAAAAGAAAAATCGCCTTTCTTCAAAGTTTCCAGAAAACTATCCAAACAGAGAAATGTTACAGCTTCTTTTTTATTCGATGCTTTTTTCTTCATATAAGCATTCTGCCTCGAATTTATCTTAGAAGAAAACTGGGAAAGAGTAAGTATTGCCTAGAATTGTTTCATTATGTTATTTCATATTCCCATTACATTTGGAAAATCAGCTTGTCCATGTATAATACTTACTTGATTCTGATTCTGGAGTGAAAACATTTTTACAGTATTTTACATGGGGTGAAGCTGATGGAAAGGAAATATGATTGACTATTAATTTTTGAGAAAAAATAGAAATAAACTTTTTTGACAATTGCAGATGTTTGTTCTGTTCAATTTTTTTGACAGTTGCCTATGAATGAATCATAGAACACGGAGTAGAAGAACACGGAATTGTCAGATTTCTGTTTCTATGAGTTTTCTGTTACTTTTCTGTGGCATTTTTAGCCGCTCTTGACTTTGAGTTGTCGTTGTAGAAAAGTCGGCCATTTTGTTGATGTTGCTGATTAGAAATTGACGGCGGTTTTTGACGAAACTTGAGTTTTTAGTAGTGAAAGCAATATAAACAAGTTGAAATGAATTCCGACGAGGACTCTAAAGGTTAGTTCCTCCAGAAAATTTATTGCCAGATGACACCCTTGTTGGATGTAATTGTGCATTTTCTATCTATAATTGTTTCCTAGTGCCTACCAGGAGAACGAGGAGTTCAGCAAAAACTACAACAAGTCCTCAAGCGGCTCCGAAAACAAGGAGAACTAAAAAGAAAGTTGTTGTTATGGAAGTAGAAGTTTCTGATGAGGAAGCCACTCAAGAAACAGAAACAACTGAAAAAGTTGATTCTGAAGTCATATCTGATGATACTAAAAATGAGGACAACAATGGTGTTGATTCACAGGTAATTTAGTTTTCAGTTTTTTCATTCACCGGTTTTGTAGTAAATATGGTTACCACGAAGATAACTAATCACAACTTAAAAGCATTTATATTTCCTTAGGGGAAAGTACTTGAATTGAGTGCCAGTTTATTTCTTTTAAGTCACTTCATTGCACATACTTATGGCAACTGGGCTATGAAAATTTCATATTTTTCCATTTCATATTGTGACGGATTATTCAACAAAATCATTAATGAGATTTACTATTTGCATTTGGGGCTTTTTGATATGATATAGCCAATTTTCAGAAGACGAAAATTGCTGACACTGAATCAGAAACTAAATTGCTAGAAGAGACTGTTGAAAATGGAAATGTCTCTGAATGTATTCAAATGGAACTTGACTCGAAACAAGAAGAAAAAATGGATGTCGATGAAGGCAAAGCAGATTCAGCTGAAATTGAAAATATAGACAGTGAAATAGAAAAAGTTCCAGAGGAAACTGCAGCAGATCAGTCTGAGGAGAAAATAGAAGATGCAGAAATGACTGAAGAAATTGAAGAAAAGTTACTCAACGAAGTGGAGGAAATAATTTCGGAAGAAAACGAAAATATCACAGCTGTAAAAGATGAAATGGCTGCAGATGAAGTTAAAGAAGAAATTGTAATGGCAGAAGATGAAAGTACCACAGCTGAAGAAGACAATACTTCTGTTAAAGTTGAAACCAGTACAGTTGAAGAAGATAGAACTAGTCCAGCAGAAGATGAAACGACTATAACTGAAAATAAAATGGATATAAGTGATACCAGTGTGAATGTAAAGTCAGAGGTAAAAGAGGAAATGGAAGTAAGTGGAGAAAATGTGGAGGACATTCAATCAAAAGTTGAAGAGGAAATTAAAAGAGAGGTGAGTTTTTGTCCATTAAGAGTCGTTTAACAATGTGTTAATGGCAAATTTTTAGAACGGAGATGATCCTGATACTGAAAATATTTCCGAGGATGAGCTGCCTGCAGTTCAAGCTGTGAAAGTTCCAGAAACGGAAGAAGTTTCCGATGAAGAATTACCTGGTCCTAAAAGAGCCGAACTGCCAGCAGACACAGAGGTAATTCAGTCATTACATTTTTCCCTCTTTTTCATGAAGTAATCGTGTAATTGTTCTGCATGGTGATTAGGTAGTATCTGAAGATGAACTCCCCAGTGTCAAGAAAGAAGGTAAACGCAAGTTGAACGAAGGTGAATACGATCCGGGGTCTCCAACGTCAGAAGCCGAAACTTCAACCAAGAAATTCAAGGAGGACAAAGAAGCGGAAAAGGAGAAGGAAGAGAAAGCCGCCAAGCCGAAGAAACTACCAGAATTAGATAAATTCTGGAAGGCGGTGAACGATGACCCTACTGATTTTACAGGGTGGACATACTTGCTGCAATACGTTGACCAAGAGGTAGGTGAAATTTATTTTTGTTATAAATCTCATTCTCTTGAAGTTTGCGTGATATCTTGGGTGATGAAATTTTGGAGTTAAATGGGGGACATTCAAGCTTCATGAGGAATATTATCCAGATTGTGTGACCTGAAAAACAAAAAATTCTAGCGAATTATTGATTGAAATTCTCAAGGCCAATGTTACTGTTATGAGAAATGACAGATCTTGGTTCATGGAGATTTATTTGACAGCTGTCAAAAATGTTAACAGTTGACTATTGAAGGCGAATCGAGATACATGAAAGATGCTGAGTCCCTGACAGTGCTATAGGTGACCCATTTTTGAGCGTTCGTTCCATTTATACGGGAGCTATATGATTTCGTCACGATTTCTGTATTTTTCGAAATCTAACCTGGAAAGATCTCAATCGGCTAGGTTGGACTCGCTGATGACGAATCCGTGCTGAAATTTAATTCTGTCCGCCCGTTCGTAAACACGATAACTCTGATGGATAAACCTAGAGACTTGAAAATTTCAAGGTAGGTTTTGATCTTGCCACGTTTTAATTGTTTAACGGACAAAATTCGACCATTTTTACAAGCTTTTTTTAGTTTCGCCTGTCCCGGTGTCTGTCTGTCTGTCTCTCTGTAATCTAATCTTGCAAGTTAAATATGATACACTTCTAATCGTCCAATTGATTTGAAATTTGGCAGGTGTACATAATTCTGGTGACTATACATCATGAAATATTTGTTGTAGAAAAAAAAACAAAATGGCGGATGAGTTTTGTAATTATGATCCGATTCCATTCAAAATTAGTATCTGGTGGTTTTTGGGTTCGAAAATGATGTTTCTTCTGTCAAAATTGAAAAATTCAAGATGGCGGCAACAATATGGCGGACGAGTTTTATAATTATGATCCGATCCTTTACAAAATGGGTATCTGGAGGTTTTCTGGGTCGGAAATTACGATTCTTCCAAATTGAGGAATTCAAGATGGTGGAAGAGTGTTGTTATTATGAAAGCTTGTCTTTAAAAATGTTTTGTTTTATGAAAGCTTGTTTATTATTTCAATACACATACTAGTGAATTATCGACAAAAATTCTCAATATTTCTAACATCCTAACATCCAGGATCGGGGACCATTGCTTTGACATCTGCTGTCAAGTTTTTTGAGAGCTGTCAAAGTGTTCTGACAGCTGTCAAAAAATTTCTTCGTTGGATTCGGTTTCTATCCATAAGATAGAACTTCGGTGCTTTTTCTTTTCCTAAAACGAACGATGGGTTTTTTTTTTTCCAGAATGACATGGAGGCAGCACGGGAAGCTTACGACGCCTTCCTATCGCATTATCCGTACTGTTATGGATACTGGAGGAAATACGCCGACTATGAGAAACGAAAAGGCAACAAAAAGAAGTGCGAAGAGGTATGTTTAGATACGAAAGAATGAAATAGTCATATTACATTCACTTACATAATTGTTTTGCAATCCCTACAGCTTGGCGCAGTGGCTGACTGCTACAAATTACTCGGATATCATGTTGTGAATTCAGTATTGCAATATTATTTATATGTTACTTATGTTGTTATTCATTTATATATCCAATACTATATTTACGTTTTGAGTTATAAATTATGTGATATGAATGATATTAACTATGTAGTGAAGTAGCCTTACATGTAAATTGTACTGCGTCGAGTCAGTCACGAAAGTAAATCCGTGCAGAGATCAGCCAGGCCGCATCGCTGGAGATGATTCTGGCAGCCCAAATGTAAGAAAATAAATACTTCACGTGAAATAGGAATACATGAAATACTTCATATCCGTTTAATCAGTTTTAGCATAAGGCATCCTAAATATATATTTTCAGGTAGAATAGTGCTTATTTATTTGCGTTGGAAGCAAGCAAATATGCACTTCTCAGTTCCTTTAACATGTTATTGGTAATTTTTAATTATAAAGGTTTTCGAGCGAGGATTGAAAGCTATACCTTTGTCGGTGGACCTCTGGATCCATTACCTCAACTACGTGAAAAGCAGCAGGCAGGAAGACGAAGACTATGTTAGGTCACAGTTCGATAGGGCGATTTCCGCTTGCGGTTTAGAGTTTCGCTCCGACCGTCTGTGGGATTCTTACATCAGATGGGAGACGGAAAGTAAACGCTTGCAGAGGGTCACCTCCATCTATGATAAACTTCTGACGACGCCCACTCAAGGGTACACGGCACACTTTGAAAGGTATGTGAATGGATGAAATTAGGTGAGAGTGGACGGGTCGCGTTTTAATTAATTTTAATCTATCGGGTACTTTTTTCGTTTTATACTATACATACTAAAATGGTAACTCAGCGGACCGGCCCGAGGGAATCTGCCGAAAAGCGGATCCAGAAGAATCTTGAAATCGCAGCGAAGCTGCAATAGAGTGAAGAAATTTTTATACTGTCGAAAAGATGAGTAATCTGTTTTTACGTAGCGATGTAGAAGTATTTTTAAAGAATTCGCGAAAATCGTGAAAAAATCCGGCAAAAAGGGCAATTTTAAACTCGATAAAACTTTTTAAACAGATATCCTAGCCGTGATGTAAATATACGAATCGAAAGAGAAATGGTCGATGCAAAATAGCTTGGTGTTCGTTTTTTCCATTATTTTCCCATTTATCCATTTATCAAACTTTGACATTTCGTCAATAAATGGTTGCTGTTCTCATTAGTTTGTTTTAGTAATTCTCACCACAATAATAATATAATAATATTCTTCATTAGCCAGGCAACATTATACAGGGTGTCCCACTAGTGCCGCAGTGGACGATATACGCGTAACGGTCTGGGATTGGCAAAATTTCTTGATGCAGACTTGATATACTACAAGAAGAGCACGACCTAAAAATATTTTCGAATATATCGGGTGGCCCACAAAAGAGGAATAGCGGGTGACTTTGTTTTTTCAAATGGGACACCCTATATTCAATAGTGTTTTTCCATTCTCTGAAACATCCTGCATACTTCCGTATACTTTTCACATATTTTTATTCGACATTTTTCGAAATATTGGCCATTTTGACAAAAAAATTATACTTGTAGAGGCTATGTTATTCAATTATATTTCACGAACGCTTGCACATACCAATAACAGTTTTATATGGATTGAAAGACAAGACTTCAAAGTATCCTACCCAGCTATAATAAGGCATCTTCAGCATACAGAGTGTCCACAAAAAGACTATCAACATGACGAATTTCAAATCGATTTTTCTTCATTTTTTCAAATGCAATGCATATAATTTTTTTCATCATTGTAATCACCATTCATTTTACTTCATTTTTTGTCAAATACATAATATGCATATCTCTAACGGAATAGGATTTTTAAGCGCTTTTTCGAAATGTTTCCCTAAAATTCACATATACCTTCGAATTCAAATAGCAGATTTGGCTTTTCTGTGGTTATTAAGAACTGTCAAAATATTCCACCCAGAATAAGCATCTTTGAAGCTTCAATTCATATTATAGCGAAATAAGGAACTAGAAAGTTTTGATGTATCTACTCAAAAATGTGATGAAATCAGTTACTGAAGAAAGAAACTTGCTTTCTGTACCCATTTTTCGAAATGCATTTTTGAGAATTTTCTATGTTTCTACTTAAAACGTCGAATCTTCCAAAAATTTCAAACAAGCTTTGAGCTTGGGAGCTTGAAGATCTGCGTGCGTGCCTGTGAAACTTATGAATATAATTTTTTCGAAGAAAGTTGTATAAGGATAAGAGCGGGCACTTTTTTGTAACCTGAAATTTTGAAACTCGTTTTCTTGAAGCATTCATAACTTGTACATTCAAACTAATCATTGGTATTTTACGAATTTTTACATCATTGTGTGAGTATTCATCCAATCCGTAAAATCTATGATGATTTGAATTGAAGCTGCAATGATGGTTATTTTGAATAGAATAATTTGACAGTTCCCAATAACCACAGAAAAGCCAAATCTGCTTTTTGAATTCAAAAGTAAATGTGAATTTGGAGGAAAAACTCTGAAAAATCCTATTCCGTTAGAGATATGCATATTATGTATTTGACAAAAAATGAAGTAAAATGAATGGTGATTACAATGATGAAAAAAAATTATATGCATTGCATTTGAAAAAATGAAGAAAAATCGATTTGAAATTCGTCATGTTGATAGTCTTTTTGTGGACACTCTGTATGCTGAAGATGCCTTATTATAGCTGGGTAGGATACTTTGAAGTCTTGTCTTTCAATCCATATAAAACTGTTATTGGTATGTGCAAGCGTTCGTGAAATATAATTGAATAACATAGCCTTTACAAGTATCATTTTTTTGTCAAAATGGCCAATATTTCGAAAACTGTCGAATAAAAATGTGTGAAAAGTATACGGAAGCATGCAGAATGTTTCAGAGAATGGAAAAACACTATTGAATATAGGGTGTCCCATTTGAAAAAACAAAGTCGCCCGCTATTCCTCTTTTGTGGGCCACCCTATATATTCGAAAATATTTTTAGGTTGTGCTCTTTCTGTAGTATATCAAGTCTGCATCAAAAAATTTCGCAAAACGCAGTCCGTTACGCGTATATCGTCCGCTGCGGCACTAGTGGGACACCCTGTATAATATTGTGACATTGATATTTTCAAAATCTCCTCCATTTAATAAACATTCTACTTCTCAGTTATGAAGGGCAAAATAAAATATACAAAACAAGAAAAACAACGAACTTTAACAAAACTATTTCTTTTTTTGCAACCTTTTAACTTTCGGCATCTTTTATTGCAATGATTGACTGAAATTTCTTCATACATTACGAGAAGTGAAGTCAGATGCCTGCCCTTCTATATATATTCGTCTTTTAGTTTTCAAGAGCATATATCGGTGAATCCACCAAATAAGGTTTTGGAAGTAGATGAATTTTTGGCTCTGAGAAAAGAAGTAAAAAGCTTATTGAAACACGACACAACTGAGGCATCAGTGGATTCAGACGCGCCCCCTGGAGATGAGGACCTCAATAAGATTATAAGTACAGACGAAGAAACTAAACTGATCAGAGAAAGAATAATTTCTATCAGAAGGAAAATATACAAAAACACCGTTGCGGCAGTATCAGCAAGGTGGAATTTTGAAGAAGGGGTAAGTTGAGAGAATTTTTTTTTATTTCATTAAATTTGCCTAATTTATGATGATATTGCACTTGGTTACTAGCAACATGTGGTTTCTGGTAACTCTGAAGCAATAATGCAGACTTCGCAAGGGCCAACTGATATTTAACTTTTATTCAATGAACAGTAATATTTTCCATTATTTTTTTTACATTCCATCTTTGAAATTCCAGATTAAACGACCATACTTCCACATCAAACAACTGGAAAGATGTCAATTAAAAAATTGGCAGGATTATCTCGACTTTGAAATACAACAAGGAGACAAAACCAGAACGATTGTATTATTTGAAAGATGCCTGATTGCCTGCGCTCTTTATGAAGAGTTTTGGTTGAAGGTATTTAGTATTTCCGGAATTTTGTTACTGTTTATTTATATTATTATCGAATTTCAGTTTATACATTACTTGAACACGCTGAAAGATGACGATATCGTTCCTAAAATAAGAGACGTTTACGAGAGAGCCTGTACGATTCATCACCTCAAAAAGCCGAATCTCCATCTCCAGTGGGCTATTTTCGAGGAATCTAATCAGAATGCAAACAGAGCAGCCGAGATTCTAGTCAACTTGGAGAAATGCGTTCCAAATCTCATACAGGTGGCCAGTAGGAGAATAGGTCTGGAACGACGAAGGGGTGACAATGAGAAGTGTTGTCAGCTCTTTGAACATTACATAAATTCTTCTAAAAATAAGGCCACTGTCAGCTATCATTCTATCAAGTATTCCAGGTTCCAACACAAAGTAATGAAGAATTACGAAAAGGCTATTGAAATATTGAAGAATGCCATAGTGAAGGATCACAGTAACCCTAGATTGTACCTGCAATATTTAGATCTCGCGATGCAAAAGCCAGACGTTACGGAAAAGGAAATTGTGGAAATATTCGATTCGTTTCTGGAGAAAGAGAGTACAGATGTTGACCAGAAAGTTTTATTCGCTCAAAGGAAGTTGGAATATTTGGAAGACTTCAGCAGTGACATTCAATCGATTCAGAAGGCATTCGAGGAGTATCAGAAACACATGAAAAATAGCAAAGATACCAGTCTGAAAAGGAAAGATAGCAAAGGGTGAGTTTTTTATTCTTCTGATTTCAAGCAGGTCTGGCAGGGGCACTAAAAATTAAGAACGGTCAATTCAACGAAAATAGTTGATCGGGCATTATTTATTTGGTTTTGAGAATTGGGTTAGTAAAATATCGGTTTCTATTCGAAATTCGATGTATCCTGTAGAACTTCTTCGTCAAAACTAGATCGAAAAACGTACAGAATGGCTTCAGTAACTGTTGCCGATTATTTCATACTAGCGACCCGCCCCGGCTTCGCACAGATGCAATGGAATCCTTATAAACAACGGTAGTACCGGCGCCGCACCTGCATTTTAAATCTGCAATACCTTCGGAAATATTCATTTAAATTACATGCTGTAAAGGGCCACATTGATCTATATTGAATGGACAATGTATTTAACCCTTTCAAGCTTAGTGGTATACTAGACATACCACAACTATAAGATTCATTCTAGATTCAAAGCAGAATCGAGAATGAATCTTATACCAATTAACTATAAGATTCATTCTTGATTCAAAGCAGAATCGAGAATGAATCTTATAGTTGTGGTATGTCTAGTATAAGTTAAGCTTGAAAGGATTAAGGTACTCAATTGGATGAGGATTAATGCTGTATTGCTCAAAATAACTTCCTAAATAAACCATTTTTCCCGTAAAATGTAAAGTATAGAAAATGGTGATTGTGGGTTATCCTTGAGAGATAGACATACTATCGTGTACTTTTTTGTTGAGCTTTTTTAGGAGTACAATACCGAGTACATTATTCTGATTTATCTCATGGGGTTCAGTCAGCGTTTACAATGTAAGCGCAAAAAAATGTGTTTATTCACGACATCACATTAGAAACCTGTTAATTCATCAGTGTTTCATATATAAACATATGCACCTTTCTCTTGAATCACTTCATCTATTGAAAAAAAGCGTTTCAAAATCCGTTGCAAAGTTTTGAAGATTTAAGCATACATAGGACAGTGTCATATGATTGAAGTCACATTGAAATTCTATGGGGAATCCAAAAAAGTTATAATTTATTGAGTATGCCAATATCAATCATGAAAATAATTTAGATTTTCTTTGTACCCCTAATGCCGGGTTTCCACCAAGCGGACAGGTCAAAACAAAACACGAACTGTTCGTTCGGACAGAAATTTCGAACAGTTTTGTTCGGAAAATGTTCGAAGACTGTTGGGGTTCCCAACGGACTTTCTGTTTACACCAGTCGCGGACAGAAACGAATGAAAACTGTTCGTGTTTTGTTTAAGTTTCATTCAGTTTCCATAGAGACACCGGACATGTAGTTGTGAAAATGTGTCGCGCTGCAAACTTGAAAGAACAAGCCGACGAGAATTTATTTTTGCTGGCAGTTACATTTTACATTATTCCAAAGAACAAAACTAAACGTCGGTTTTGGATTAGGCCATCCTTAAGGCAAAAAGGAGGAAATGTGACGTCTAAACTGTTACAAGATCTCAGAGGAGATGATATTAGTTTAGGAGGTGAACTTCGATCAAGTTTTAAGAACTTTTTGCGAATGTCGAGATCAGATTTTGAAAATCTGCTATGTTTAATTGGCCCTATCATTAACAAGAACAACACCAACTACATAGACTCTATCCCAGCACAGGAACGTTTTGCCATCACACTGAGGTTCCTACAAAGAGGAGATTATTTATTCAAAGTTTCGGTACCATCTATATCAAGAATTGTGCCAGAAGTATGTAACGCACTGATCGAAGTTTTAAAGTATACAATTAAGGTAGGCATATAATAACAGTAAGGAGTTCAAATTATAGTTCTTCCCTTCACCGAATCAAACTACCACTAGATCGCAACAACGTAAATAAAAACAAACTGGGCGTTTACACCAAGCTGACAAACAGTCCCCGAACTCGTAAATCCTTTGAAGTTTACCGACATTGGATGGGACTCTGTTTGTGTCCGTAAAAACGCAATTCGCGGACTCTCGAGTCCGGAAAACAATCCACAAGTTCTAGAACAGTCCGCAAACAGTTCGCGGACTGTCACAAACGGACCGAGTTCGTGTTTTGTTTTTGTCCAGTCCTCTTGGTGGAAACCCGGCATAATACACTGAGAATGAATTCCTTGGAAATATCTTGAGTAATACTCCTTATGATTTTGGGTGAGGTTAAACAGAATGAACCTGTATATTCCATTCGATTTTATAATGAATCCCGGTTGGCCATGAAATTCTGACACATTTCACCATGTATATTTTGAAAATGTTAGGTTATAGTCATTTTCCTATCAGATGAACGAACAACGTTGTCCTTTCTACATAGAAGTCATAGTGATTACGTATTTATCGAAATGTTTATTTACTTTGGGAAAATATTATGTGAATTCAATAGTTCTAAAGACCTGGCGAATGTTGAAGAAACTTGTTTCTCTGTTAGTACTGGAAATATTATGCTGTTTTCTTGTACGGAAATCAAGAATCGAGTGTTGAAATTTTACTGAAAAATAATGGACAGAATAGTCCGTTACTTTGTGATAGTTCATTCGAAAAAAGAATAAAGTACTCGAATAAACCGACAGAAAAACGTCCAAACGAACAGACGTATCTAAGGAATTCCCCACTTTTCAAAATCCTCAAGAAATAAGCCTACAGAAGACATTTAAATACCTTTTTGCACAACTCCAGTATGAAAATGTAGTAATACTACGAAACCTGTGTCACCTTGAAAGAACTAACTCTATTTACAATGTTAAAGAAGATTAAATAGAAAGTAGCCTTGGCAACGTCTCTGAGAATTATTTTGACATTGCCGATATTTCACGAGTGCCAACCTGCGTCAGTTTTAAGGAAAAGAACTTGAAAAACCCAAATCATGGATAACCGGGATACTTTATAAAAGTGAATGGATTATAAGTCATGAATGAAAAAATACCGTGCGTCCGTTATTTCCTCGCCTTTCGAAATTGTATCGGTTGGATTGCAGATGCCCAATTTTTTACAATAAACCATTGGTCTGATTATGCCTATTTGCGAGCTTAACCGGCGCATTTGGTGGTAGAAATTCAAGATTCTAGGTCTTCCTGTCGAATTCCTGCCAGATCGAATAATAATGAAAGTGAAGCAGAACTACTGCGGCAGTTGTCGTGCTTTAATTTCAAATATTGTGAGTGAACATGGTCCAACATTTTCTAGTGATACAAGTTCGAGTAAGAAGGAGAAATCATCTGCTCAACCTGCAGCTCAGCCAGGAGCCTACGGACCTTATGGAAATTATAATGCATCGGGTCAAGGTTCTTATCAATATTCAGGTTCCCAGCCCCAGGGACAATACAATTATCAGCAGTACGGCCAAAATGAACAGTATCCATATCAAAATTGGCAATATCCCCAAGGAGGATATGGCAGTTACAATCAATGGGGCTCATACGGTAGCGGGTATAGCTATTGAATAATCTCCCGGAAATAATTATTAATTCTTCAGACATTTTGAGACCTGATGAATATTGTAAATTCTGATTGAATTATTTGTGTAAATAGAACCAGTGTTGATTTAATTCAAATGCATGGACTTGATTTGATCAGGCAATATTATGAGTGATTTTGGATTCTCGCACTTTCTGTTGTGTTCATTGTTCTTCATTCATGAGATCAGTACGGTTTGGACGAATATTTTTTATTGAACATATGTTTAAGAGTAGTTGTTTTTATTAAATTATTTTTAGAACTGATATTTTGGTTTTCTTAAGTAATTTCTTCAAATCAATTATTGTAATTTCTGTTGAACTATGCATAATGATGATTATTTGAAATATAAACTATGATGAACCAATAATTTCGATTGCTGCTTTAAAACGATGAATTTATATAAACATTCTTTATTCATGAAAACATTTTTACACATACAAGTTTTATTTCGGATGTCTTATGAGTAAGTATAAACTTCAGTCAATAAATTGTAGAAAATACGTCAATTTCTTTAAAGATACTTGAAGGACGATTCTGTTAAACTGTATAAAACTATAAATGGCCTATTCGATTTTATCTTATGTTCATAAATGAATTCGCAAACTTCTGGCAATATCTTCTGTTTGGCATTCCTGAAAAATAAAGACGATTTATCAACATCATAAGTAAGCCATCTTTTCCACTACCTTGTATCAAGCTGTTTTACAGACTTCTGGAAGGAGCTTTCCGAGTCAAAATCCAAAGTTACTGCTAGCTTTTTGATTATATCCATGTCGAGATTGAAAGCTAGAACTACTATCGGTCCTTGGTATCTCTGTCGTAAATCATCCAACTTGGAATTTATCTAAAATGATATCGGGTTGCAAATGGTATTATTTCATTTCAGCTTCAGAATATGAAAAAAAATTTCTAAAGGGTCTATTTTTCAAGCATGTAATATCATTGATTTTAAAGATTATTAAAACAATGGTAACATCATGAACTGTTTAATGTGGATAATGTTATACGCGAATTCTATCTCGGAATGACGGCGAAATTCTTGAAAAAAATAAAGTAACGTTCGAAATTAACATTCCTCCAAAGACCAATATGTTGGTCTTTGATTCGATGACTGAACATCTTAGTCTTTGATTTCATCAAAAATCGCAACTTATGTGATTCTATGGTGTTATCACAGACCTGTGGTCTAATCTCAAGTTGATCATAGAGATTAGACTAAAATGTATTATTCTAAATTATCCGATTCAAATAAATGAAAAGTGTTTTTTGTAAGATATTCTTGTGTTATCGAAGAAATTTGAACAAATTGTTAATGTTCACAAAATTAGTTTGAGGAATATCAGAGAAGGGATATATATATACCAGTATGCACAGGTTTTAATAATCGTCGGTTTTTTGTTCACTTTCATGAAGTTATTGAGAGGCTCCACAAATTTATAGCAATATTGAGCTTGCCGCCGTGATTTTGGTGTACTATGAGAGGAACCATCAAAAACCGCCAAATCTAGGACAAATACAAGGTCCATAGCATGAGTAGTTCAAATGAACCACGAAGAAGTCTGGAGGGCAATAAATAAGGTAAGTGCAATTCTGACTATTAAATATTGCCTGTAACTCTTTGAATGATGAAAACCAAACCTCATCTGATTTATTGTTTGGTTTCATTGTGCTATGCTCATTTGTCTGCCATCACTAATGTCAGGATTTCTTTGACACAATTTGTTGGAATTATATGAAGTCACTCTCAATATCGCTCAGAGAAAGTGACTGATACTCAATGGACCTCCTCGTTATCGATGAACTATTTGAGACACTAGATAAAAAATGCTTGCGAAGTAGTTTGTAGCCGTTTGTCTACAATGAATTCTATCAGTTTTGATAGTATTGTTGCCGCATGCCCATTATCACAAAACTAAGTTGATTTTCAGAATAATCATCCATTTTTTTCAAAGAAAAGAAAGGTATCACTGTTTAATATCAGTTACTCACTTGATTCTCAAGACGATTTCTTGAAGAAACTGGATGATAAAATACTATTGATACTGCATCATTGTAGGGCTTTTCCACATAAGTCTTGCTTTCAGATCTATTCAAAACATCATTAGTTTGAGAATCTTTTTTAATAGCTCTGTTAAGTTCTTCCACTAATTCCGATATGTTGTACTTCTTCTCACGATACTTGCATCTGTAAAATTTCAATTCATTATTTGTTATCAACAAAATTTGAATTTTTCAGTCTTCAACTCTCACTTCGATCAGAACCTCACCTTTCTTCATTCCAACTTTTCAACACAATTTTTTTTTCGTTGAAATCTTTCAGCAGCATTACTATGTGCGGAATTCTCAAATTCTCACTGTATTCATCCGCTTCTTTGATTGAATTCGTTTGAAATAATATCCACTGTATCTGAAGCGATGATAATTGCTTCAGCACCTAGAAAATTGGGAGAAATTTCATTCAGAATGATTGATACAAGCTATCATAAAAAAAATGATGAAAGGAAGAATCATAAAAACCTGTTTTTTGTTTAAATTTCATACATACTGTAACTATTCGATGTGGGGCCCACTTATCCTCCAAGCAAACTAGAACGTCGGCAAACTTCAAACTGGCCCCAGGAACTTGACTCTTCTGTATCAATTGAACAATTTTGTCTAAAAAGATAGATATACCAACGGCAGACTGTGAAATATTTTTTGCTA
The DNA here is from genome assembly GCA_910592335.1 of Adalia bipunctata. Lineage (NCBI taxonomy): Eukaryota > Metazoa > Arthropoda > Insecta > Coleoptera > Coccinellidae > Adalia > Adalia bipunctata. Next base: position 63,715,098 of record OU342949.1, read on the forward strand.
AATGCGTCTCTTGGATCAGGTTTCGGTAGTTGCCAATCATCGCATCGTATCTGCCACCTGCAGCCAGAGCCTCCATTTTGTTTTGTTTATATATATTTTTCAAGTATAAAAATTTGCAAATCATCCCAGAGAATTGTTGAAAATTATACATCAGTCCTGGTACTATACATATTTTGAACTGAAAATCGGTATACATTTACCAAACACCAATTCTTGTCTAATATTTCAATTGGAAATGAATGCTTGATTCTCAAACTTACTTCTACTCCCATTTCTTTTGCAATTTGAATAATTTTTTTCAGTTCTTCAAGGGCTCTTGTACCACGTTCCTTGCTTTTAGCCACTTTACTATTCTGTATTGCTTTGATGATCTGAGGCATCTTACCAGGTTCACTTTTTGAGAAAAATATTCCAGTTAGGCTGTTTATTTGAGATGAAGACAATTTCAAATTCGCCAAGTTCGTGTTTAAATCATTACTTTTGTTCTGGAATGGAGAACATACTATTTACACTATGTCGAAGAAGGCCCCGTCCATAATAATAATCTCAAAGTTACAATAATGACAATCATGAAAAAATATTAGTTTTATGAAATGAATAAGGTCAAACAATACAAGATAATCGAAGAAGTCATTTACCTCATGTCTACTGCAAATTTCCAAGATTTTGTGATGATATTCGCTTTCTATACCAAGGTGAAGCATTATTGCTTCCAACAATAATTTATGGTTCAAATGTATGACTACATTTTCATTATTGAATCCTGGTAATTCACTCAAAATTTCGTATACTGCATGTAGTACTTCACCGTCAGGTAATAAATTTTCACCTTAAATTATGTAGGAATAAAAATTATACACAACGTAGTTTCCAAAGGATAATCAACTTCCAAATTTAGCTAACTATTCGATTTTGAAATGCTTATAACCGAATCACTCTGTATACAAAAGACACAAACCTGGGTTAGGAGTGACTATGTCGAAAGCGCATTCATAGAAACCTTTCGGACTGACTCCAAATACTTTCTGTTCGTGAAACACTCTTTCAATTGAATACCTTTTAATCAAAAACAGAGAATTCCATGCTATGTATCGGGCAAAATGAACCCTGAAAATAGAGACAAATATTTATGAACAGTTCCTCCGGGTTCATTCTACCCAACTAACCTGAGATCACTGGGGATAGAAACAATATCCCCGCCATGAGTCATCAACTTAACGCAGTTTTCCTCATTCTGAAATGTGTTACTGTTGCTGAAAGGCATGAAAAGGGGGGTGAACATTTCTTTGGCTCCGTGATTTTTGAAAATCTGGGGAAAATGTTTCATTTAAACTCATATTTTGCGATAGGGAGATATTTTTTTATTATAAAACCCATCAATCCTCAGCCAAATATGACAAGAATTTCATTTCAAACTGGAAGCTGAATAAATCTTGAAGTATTTTAACTGCTCATATTCGACAGTTTATTGTGGAAGAATGAAATAATGCAAAAACTCAACCTCAAGTTTGGAAAAAGTGAAAGAAAGCAAAAGATAGGACAACATGCACAGGAATGTTGAAATTTAAACTTACCCTTACAGCAATTGTCTTTACCAAGTCGTAATTTGTATCTAGGCTTTTACCAAAAGAAGAGGAAGATTCGTCATAATCATAAGTCAAGTTTTTGATGAGAGGCAATTTTTGCTTGAAGAGATTTGCGGTTAACGATTTGTACACTTTAGTTTGGGGATTCGAAACCGTATATGTCATGTAGTTAAATAGTTCTATATCCTCAAAAATGGGAGGAGGAGCATGCTCCGATTTCAGTATATCTTGTACTGTTGGTCTTTTCGAAACATCATGCTCTAAAAGCCATCTGAAAATAATAATTTGGTTGTTGAAATCTCGATTCCACTTTTTATACATTTACATTTGTATTTATTATACTCCCTAATTACTTAAACAATGATTTTGAATCATTGTGTTTGGTTTACCTGATCATATCTGAGTTTTTCTTTACTAAAGTCAAATTATAATCTGCTGGAAATTTAACATCTGCTTTCCTCAATTCAATCAACACAGAGGTTCTCTCCATTCCAGTTTGGAACGGTTTGTAGCACATTTCAAATAAAATTATTCCTGTGAAGAAATAAATAGAAATATCTAGACTCTTTCTAAACATTTCTTCTCTACAACCACATTCAACTTGCTCGTTTGGTAAGATTGACCGAATAGATTAGTAAAATTCGTGAAAATTACTCACCTAAACTATAAATGTCAACCTTTGTATTATACACGGCTTTAGTCTTATTATTCACTTCAGGAGCTACATAAAAATATGTTCCAACGTGTCCTGTCTTACTCTCAGCCATATCCCTTAAAGAATCTAATTCGCTTTTGTTAGTTTGTTCGTCGTTCAATTTGCTCTTTAGATTTTTGGTGGCCAGTCCAAAATCTCCAATTTTCACACGGTTCCTCATATCCAAAAAGATATTTGCCGGTTTCAGATCCCTGTGGATCATACCCTGCCTATGGATATAATCTAAACCTACGAAATATCAGCATAAGTGATAAGAGTGGAACAAAAAAAATTATTTTTCATTTGTTCACTCTTTTATATGTACTTAACAAATAGATTTGTGAAAATACCTTCGAGGATTTCTCTGAAATGTCTTTTAACCCTGGATTCATCACTACATAAGGATGTATCATCGATAGCGGACCTTAGAGTACTCTTTTCACAAAACTCCATTTGGATATACATGTAAGTTTTTTTTTTGGAGATTTCATGTTTCATCTCTGAGATAAAACTATCTTGTGCGATATCCACATTAGATGCGTTATCCGAGTTTTGAAATACTATATCATCAGACTCTGATTTTTTACTGGAACTGAAAATTCAAAGCGAATGTTGAGATAAAATATTGAAGTCAGAACTACCACAATAATCCAATGCTTCATTAAGTGGGCAGGAAAAGACCGCATGTAGTAATCTTAAGAATTATTTTAAAACCAAAGGCTAAAATATATTATTTGTTAGTATCAGAATTGATTGGTTTGTGTGGAAACTTTTTTTGCATTGTTGCTAGTAGTTTTCTAAACTTATTTGAGGTCTGAAATGACTTAAGAGTTTAAAGATGAGTACAGCCAAAGCACTTAAGTGAGGTCAGGAGCTTTTGAAAGAACGAATTTTGATTAGTTGAAAAAAATTGTGACTTACCTATTGTTTTCAGTACTATTGTCATCTTCATCACTAGACTCTGAATCAGATGACGATTCTGACTGCAGATGACTATATGTAGTTGAGAGTTTATTTTTACTGACTGCTGGTGCCAAACTTTCTACATCATCAAACTCTGTCAACTGAAATTCGATAAAACTATTTTCGAATGACTTCAAAAGGATAGATAGAAAATAGCCATATAATATTGATATAAATAGACGAGATGGTTACTTGAGGATATGTCCATTCTCACCTCAGGGGGTTTATGCACAATCTTCACTCTTTCCTCTTCCTCTACAGAAGAAAATGTCTCGCATGAACTGGGCCTCTCATCTTCCTCAACTTCCTCTATCCAAGACGTGAAATACCTAACCACGTTTTCATGGTCTAATCTAGAGAGCAACTTGACTTCATTTTTGATTCTTCTAATTGTGTGTTTACTTCTTGTGTTCAACTGGATTTTCTTGATTGCATAGAATCGTTCATCGAGTTTGTTCTTATACTGAAAGTAACAATTAATGATAAAATATCAAATGAAAATTACCAAGTTGATTAACTTACCTTATGGACACTACCGAAAGCACCTTTGCCAAGTAAAGCTATCAGTTCGAATTCAGATGAAATTCTTGACTGATCTAAACTTGTTGAAGTATTTCTAATGAGATTTCTCTTCTGCATTTCGAAATAGTAATCATTCTCAGGACATTCTGATTCGTCATCTTCTTGTTCCAACTGTATAGAGTTTCTGGTGATGAATTGATGTTTCAGTAATTCAGCCGCCGAGCATTGCTGATCTTCATCTTTACACCTAAGGCCATATATTATAATGAAAGCATCATTATCAAATTTCTCCTGCTTGCCAACATACATCACAATGGAGGCAAGTAAGAGACAATATTATTCATTGGATTACTCCTGTCTATCACTGTATTTTCAGCTGCAGCCCCACCGCCGGCGAGGCCGGTCGGTCCATCTCCTCCGCTTCAGGCAGGTTCAGTTTTAGCATTGCATATCGCTGACAACTACGCACTATAGGACTTTCCCGTTCATGTTGTTTTTGTGCTTATAGATTTCGATGGCCTGCTTTAACCGATCGGCCACGCCGCCGGTGAGGCTTTGGCTATAAATCCGCAGAAGTCAATCGTCAACCTCCGACCGAGATACCTCTAAAGATGCCGTACTCTAAATTTCAAGAGCTTTGAACTTTTCCTCCGACACTATATCACCAATTCGAATTCCTTGAAATTCCGGGTCAAAATTCAAAAAGCGGAAAATTAATAACAAAATGTTTCATTAATTCTTGATATTCGATGTTTTTCTCACGAGATCGATATATCCGTGCGATGTGCCTTTACTCATACATGGAGATCCGTCTTTAGCTGTATTAGGCTGGATCTCCACGTATGCGTTACGCGTTCCGAGAACCACTGAATTTGGTAGTGTCAACGCATACATAAGAATCCAGACTGATGGTTTATTTTGATATCTATGGTTCCCTTTGGTTATGTGCCATAATTCAACTTCCAAGAGGTCGTAAGAGAATTTAAACTGGGGATGATTTATTAGCATTTAGCAAGCAAATTTTTAAGTCTACTCTCATATAAAATGGTGACGTCCAAAAAAAAGGCAACGTATAAAAAACCAACTACATCTAAAAAAAGGAGGAATATCAAGAGACAAGCGAACCACGGCGTTACGTTTAGATGCTGCAAAAAAAAGTATACCGGTGTGTTGGTGTGTATAAAATGTGGCAATGTTTTCCATAACTCTTGTGCATTAAGGGACTGGAGCGAGAAAATAGTTTTTATGGATACAACTCGCATTGTTTGCTGTGACGGTGTAGCTGAAGATATTGGGATTAACAAAAAGGACCCTAACCCAACTGAGAAAAGAGAGACTATGACAGGGGAACACAATCCATCCGAAAAAAGGGATATTATAACAGAGGACCATAATTCTACTGAAAAAACAGAGATAATTTTATATCTAAAGCGGTTGGTAGATGAAATGACTGACAAAAATAGAATCCTACAGGAAAATGTAGAATTGTGGAAGCAAAAATTTGTAGATGCTTCAAAAAGACCGATTTCTCCCCAAAGAGATGAACATACCTCCACTTCCCCTCTTCTGATGCTTCGCAGTGTAGAGGTTTTGGAGATGAATCCGATAGTTAAGGGCGAATGGGATCGGCATTGAAGCAAATACTATGATTTCAATAATTTTCAAATGCAGGCAATATTTTAAAATCATGGAAGTGAAAATGTTATAGAACACTTAAGTTTGAAATTATGGTCCATTCTGGATGTGTTTGGGGTTGATCAATGAACATTTACTCAAGAAAATCAAAAAAAATTAAATTGTATATAAGTATGAAATAACTTTAATTTATGGGCACTCTCAGAAATAAATCCCAGAAGAAGCAGAAATGAGCCCTCTCAATAAAATATTTTCGCGTCTATGATGTTAGTATTTCCTGAAATTACGTGCGGGGCCACAGCCCCTCCTGATCCACCCCATGCTTTAGTACAACTATCAATCCACTTACATTTTAAGAAAATCGTAAAGATCAAGAGGCAGCGATACAGGTATTTTGAATTCCTCGTCATCGGATATGGGTATGCCAGAAACTAATTCGTGGATAAGCTTCCCGAACCTCTGAATATCCTTCCTCTTGTTGTAGTTCACATATAATTTATTTTCCACCAGATCGGATAACCTTCGATGTGTTGCATAATTTGCAACTTTCACGACTTCTGCAAAATTGTTGCAGTTGTTTATCAAAAACGTATTTTCTGAAGGAATGTTTATTACCATTTTGAACCATATAGATGCAGGAGCTGCCTAAGTCCCTGTGCACTATATTTTTACTGTGTAGATAGTCTAAGGCGCTGAGCACACTCTTTGCAATGTATCTGGTATATTGCATGCCAATCTTGATTTCACGTTTGACAAACAATGAATTGCAGTTGATGGCTGTAAATCGTTTAAAAATTACTGTCAGACTCAATTTTTTTTTGACAAATGAGGATTCTGATTGCAAATGTTTTATTAATTCTTTTTTATTGGATTTGAGGGAACATAATCCAATCCAATCACTTTTTCGGTTGTTCTTATTATGTACATACATATTGAGGTGTTATACAACTTAGACGATCTTGATGTATCCTATGATGCAACAGTGGAATTCTTATGTGTGATCTCTTAAATCATTTCATGTCCATGAAATTTAATTTGATTTTTGTATGTATAATTATATTTTATATGATTTATGTTCATTTTATATTAATAAATGAGATTGTATTTTCAATGTTTGCCCTTCAACAAGTAGGTATCAATAACACATGTCTATAGCAACCTAAAATTCCTGTTGAACAAGTGCCAACAAGCTCATTATACAACTAAAATTTTCGAGCCTCACGTTGGGCGCCAATTCAGCAGTAATGGTAAGACAGCTTTAGACACTTACTATATACCAATATAGATGCATAGAAACCCTAGTGTAATGGCTCCTAACCAAAAAACTGTGGATCCAAACTGCACTCTAGATTGTATATCAGGTCCTACTTCCAGAATAATCCGCAATATTTCAAGGTCGTGGCGCTATTGCCGCAACGGAAAATAGCGCGACCCCTTTCGAGATAAATGAAAAGTAGGCATTCTATACATCTATTTACAGATGCTCTTGACACTATGTCAAATTCCTACACAAGATGTCTATACATGATCGTGTCAGGATCACATAATATCAAAGTGGAAAAACTTACAATTGCTTGCTTCACACTCACCATTAATCTGTTCTTCTAACGTTTGAATGATATAATGATCCTCACGTTTGTCTATTATAATATTATGGTACGACACCAAATTTTTATGTTTTAATGATTTGAGGCTAGAGTTGAATTCTTGCTCGATAGCCCTAATCTGTTTGAGTATTTGCTCCTCGTTTTCACCGAAGTTTGTAAGCTTCCATTCATGCACGTTATAACTTTTACCAGTTTCAGTATCAAATCCAGTATGAACAGAATGATTTGGACCAAAGTGACCTGCATAAATTAAACTTCAAGCTTTTCTCAACAAGAAAAATCAAAAAACTCACCCTGACACATTCCCATAAAAATTTTCCTTGAATTCAGCGAAATGCTACTTACAGGTTCATGGGAACATACTTCATCAATTTCCTCGATTGAATCTTGTCTACAAAAAGAAAATTAATGTACAGGCAACAATAAACAAACGCTTTCTTTGACTGACGGTAAATAATAAGGTAAAGCTCAATATGAAGGTTTTTTATAGCATTTGTACCTTTCATCATATGTCCGACTGTTTACAACAGATTTCTGTTTCTGTGCAGATAAAACTCTAGATACTTCTTCATCTAATTCTTTAGCCTGAAAATAACGAATAATTTATATTTGAAACTTATGATTTTAATTTAAAAATAAATTATGCATTGAAATGAATCAATTTCCCTTGAAAGAAAAAAAGGGAAATTTAATTGCTCAACTATAACAGATAGTTGCTTTGAGGACACCTATAACAGTCACCTTTCTCTCCTGTTCTCTTATTTCGGCTTGCCTTCTCTCCTCTTCTTTCTCTTTCTGGATCAACAAAGTTTTGTTTCGTTCATATAAGAATTCTTGTACACATTGACACAAATCGAAAATTGATTCATCTCCTTTCTTTTTCTCTGCCTCTTTCACTAATTCTTGCTGGAGTTTCTCAAGATCATCAGGAGTGAGTCCTTGACTGTTTTCCAATTGAATATAAGGCAACCTGAAAGTCTACTAATGAGAATGCTTCAAACTTTCTTTTTTTTTCTGCCATAATTAACCAGAAAGAACAGAAATATGGTCTTCAAATATAATCTTGTTGTAACAGACTTATCAAGAAAGATTTGTGACATCTCAAATACTGAAAATAATAATTCAATAAAACACCGTAATGATGCAACAGTCCTACTTTATACTCGTCCTCTGTGAAAACTGAACAGCATAATATGCCAATGTATATTATGAAAAGGGAAACACGTATAGGTAAATTTATTTATGAAAATCATATTCAAAGCTAAAGGCAGCTTACTCTTCGGGATATAATGGGGTACATATAACATGTAGATAGACTTCAACAAGCTTTTCATAATTGCTGATACTGCCTTGTGAAGGTTGTAATTTGATGCGAATATTGATAGGCTTCTTTTTGTTTCCATTGTTGAGATCTTCTAGACATGGATATATTGACTGAAAACAAGAATATTGAATGATTTTTTCAACAATATCTGGAATATATTTCACCGATAAAACACGAATTTCGGCTTTCTGACGGCCATCTGGCTTGACATTCATTTTCTAACTTAAAATCACTTTAAATTACACAGTTACACCCAGACCCAATACAATTCATATCTTCATCATATTTTTTGTACTGTTATCGAAGATAACCTCACTTTTCATCACAGATTTTTTTTTATGTTTGTCAAGAAATGAAAAAACCACTACCCTCAATTTCTTTTGGCTTGCTCCATTATATGTTATGATGATCGTTGAGTTTCATTTCTTTATGATTTTATGGATTGAATTATAAATATGTTCTGTTCTTGAGTGCTGCACCAACATTGAGGTCTCCGGTTTTGAATTTTCAAATTCATATGCATCGTTCGCTTGCTTTATTTCTATTTATCTAGGACAAATTATATGAATCTAATTCACATATGACCATATCTTAATTCCTTTTTAAGACTATACGATCCTAATGAGTAAAAATTAGTTATTTTAGGACAAGAATATGCAGTGATTTTCCATGCAAATAGATAATAAATTAGAACAATTCCTTCCAATTGAAATTAACCGAAATTAAATCACAAAGTGAAGAAATATGATAATTCATTTTTTTTTACAATTAAATTAATTATATGACAGGATTTGTTTGAAAACTCCCGCTCTTTTCAGAATAATTTGATTGGACAAAGGTTTTCTTAGGAGCATAGATTATACCCTCGGACAGGATCTGAATATTCTATGGTTGAGTGTGATGTCAAATATTATAAGTCTATGGATGTCAATGAGGTTAGGTGACGGAAACCGCGTGTTGTAAACAAATCGAAGACTTGAACTTGAAAAGCATTAGTGAAGTTATTTTAAATGCAGTTCATATAAGTTGCGATTATAGTTTCATCATATCATCCCTTAAAATGGAAATAGTACAGAAGAACACTGAAATTATGATAAAAGAACTGGAAGATATTCGACAAGCAAAATTATTACCTGATGATACCATTCGTCAAATTGTTGTAGCCAGAAGACATTTGGAATCAAAAATAAATAATATTTCGAAGAATATCGATGATTACAGAAGCTATATCAGCCACGAAAATCTAATTTTGAACAAAATCCGCAAAAGTCGTGACAGGAAGAAAATTTCCGAGAAAAAGAGTTCAGTGGATTTCAGTATTATTCGAAGAATCAGAAGATTATATAAGACTGCATTACAAAGATTTCCTTCTGAATATTCTCTCCATGAGGGTTATTATAAATTCTGTAAAGAACATAATTTCACACCCTCAGCTTCACAAGCTGTTGACAATATGATCAAAATGTTCTCATACAAACCGGAAGCTTGGAAATTGGCCTCTGGATGGTATTGTCATTTGAATGATACCCATAAAGCTGTAAAATTGCTGCATAAAGGATTAACAATTAATCCTGACAGTACTATTTTGTTCAGTACTGCAATCGAATTGGAAATCAAAGAAGTATCTAAAAGTGATTGCACCCCTGAAGAAAAATTGTTCAAGGAAAATAAATGTGGTGAAAAGATGAAAACTTATATTAAAATGTTATTGAGGACTATAAAGAATATTGACTACATTATTTCAATATTGTCACTTTTGGAAGGTCATAATTATACAAATCCAGCACAGCAGCTAATTTTGGAATATTTATTCCAGAATCATTCCAAAGAAGATATTTTTTGGCACATGTTAGCAAAGAGGGAAAAGAAAGGTAGGTTAAGTACTAAGCAAATCTGTTGAACCATAATAATATGAAGTATTGAAGATAAATAAAATTTATAATTTTTACCTCTTCGAAAATATTCAAGCGGTTTTCTAAATCTGTTCCACTGAATTTCCCTATTTCGATTCACAATACAAATAACAAATACATGAAAACAGTTTAAATTTGGGGTGTATTTTGAAGGAACAGAGAATAAAATCATAACTTATCTACCATGACAGGGTAGGTCAGAGTTAAGATCATCGAAGTCAGAGTAATCCTACATTTTATGATTTTGGAAAATTGTTTCAGGTATGCATTTTGTCACTGACCCCAATGAACCACCAAGATAATGTGACCATTTTTTTCTTATCTGAAACCAGGACAATACGAATTTTGACCAGCCACTCCCAAATTTTTCAAATTTTATAAGAAAATCACACAACGGCCCAACGCCCAACCTGTACCTAGGTATAATTAAAAAGGTTTTAGATACCAGAACATGTTTATTTATTTGAACACAAGAAATATGAATATAAAATGTGATTGTAGAATATAACAATAAACATAAAATAAAATGATAACATAAGTTGAAATAATAATATAATAACAAAACATAATAATAAAATCATAAAACATAATAATGATAAAATATTTTCACATAATCACATAGTAATTACTATGTAATGTATAAATACAAAAAAACCAAATTGAATCATTTTTTTATTTCAATCATTAATGATTCAAATAAAAAAATGATGGTGACCAAGATCTGATGGTTTTGCTAAGTCTTGCATCATGTATTGTATTGATAAGTATGAACAGGGTTTATTGCTAGTGTCTGAAGAAAACAAAAAAAAATTGTGGTCCAATTACTTGGAAACTCTGATCAAAATGAGGGATGAAAAGGTCCAAACACAAATTATTGATAGAGAGGCATTGCTGAAAAAGGCTCTAGAGAAAGCCTTAAGTTGAATACAGACTATTCTGACGTGACGTGATTTCACGTCACGTCAGGACCGTGCAGTGCTCACATTGGCCTAATATTGACGTGAACGCACAGAACGCATTTTTATTACTTCATATTAGGCCAATGTGAGCACGGCACGGTCCTGACGTGACGTGGAATCACGTCACGTCAGAATAGTCTGTATTCACCTTTAGACTATACCCGATATAGTCTAAGGAGAAAGCCCATAAGGAAAGATACTTGGAAGAACGTCACTATAACGTATGGGTGGAAATGATGCCTGATGAAGAAGCTAGAAAAACTCTTGAGGACGCAACTACTGAGTTTCCCCAATTGGAGGAATCAAAGATTAAATCTTTGGGAGGAATTGTGGAAAATGCAGTTGAGATATGCCATTAAGACAGGTAGTGTCAATGATGTGAATGTCACATTCAAGAAAGGTGTGATATCTTTAAAAGAGAAGGCACTTAGTCTGTGGTTGATGCTGTTGAGGTTTCATTTATTAATTTCCTAGAATGATAAAATGAGAGTGATATTTGAGGATGGTGTGAGACAGCCTGCTGAAATTTCTAATGTTTTGCTTCCGTAGTATATTGAGTGGGTCGCATTCTATGAGGGAATCGATGCTGCCAGAGCAAGATACAAGTCAGTTTTTTCTAAAAATCAAAGTGCTAAGTTTTTTTAAAGTTATTTTTTCTTCTTTCAGAACTCTTGCTATAGAGCGACCATACTGCAAAGAGTTACATCTGCTCATGTCGAAGCTAGAATTTTCTCAGTTTAATAAATAAAATAAATTAATAAATAAATCTCTTTATTTTACAATACTTCAAAATTATAATGAAATGGCATCATAACAAAATCTACCTTAACCTAGGGTACCTCCATACTAGAATATTCGTGTCATCTACATACAATAGCAGGTACAAAAGAAGGCTTAGATGGTTTAAGTGGAAGTAGATCAGAACAAGCTATAATAAAAAATAATTTTTAAGACAAGCTTTTATAATAACAACACTCATCCGCCATTTTGAAGCCGCCATCTTGAATTCCTCAATTTTGAAAAATCGTAATTTCCGACCCAGATACCAATTTTGAATAGAATCGGATCATAATTACAAAACTCGTCCGCCATATTGTAGCCACCATCTTGAATTTTTCAATTTTGACGGAAGAATCATCATTGTCGAACCCAAAAACCCCCAGATACTAATTTTGAATGGAATCGGATCCTAATTACAAAACTCATCCGCCATTTTGTTTTTTCTATAAAAAATATTTCATGATGCATTGTCACCAGAATTATGTACACCTGCCAAATTTCAAATCAATCGGACGATTCAACTTGCAAGATTTGATTACAGACAGACACCGGGACAGGTGAAACTAAATAAAAGCTTGTAAAAAAGTAAGGGACCCAGAATACTACCCTGTGGAATTCCTACCATCAACCCAACAACTGAAATTTCTGACTGATTTGTTTATTAAAACATAGTGTTTCCTTCAATTCAAATTTTTTTTTGTACTCATCTCTCGGGAAAAGACTGAGCCTTTGTCTAAGGACTGCGCTTATAACGCCGTTTCAAGCGTCCCGAGATGAATATACAAGCAAGAAGCAAGAGTATGCTGGGCCTCTCACGCTCTCACTCTGTATTGTCTATATGCATACAATTTTTTCAAAAGTATTTCTATATGGATACAATCGAATGCCTTATTGGATAAGATCCAAGAACATCCCCAAACAGAAACTTCCTTTTTTGAGTTGTTCAAGTGAAATCAAATATAGCAATAGTCCAACTTTATGCCAAAGTATATTATAAAAAGGGCATCGCGTATACGGTATAGGTGAATTTTGTAACTTATAATCACCTTATATTACACAATACAATTCATATCTATCGTGGTCATATTTTTTGTAGTGTTATCAAAAATAACCTCACTTTTCATCACAGACCGTTGAATAATTTTTTTTATTTTTGTCAAGAAATTATGAAACCGCTACCCTTAATTTCTTTTGGCTTGCTTCATTATATGTTATGATTATCGTTGAGTTTCATTTCTTTATGGATTGGATTATAAATATATGTTATGTTCTTGAGTGCTACACCAGCATAACATTGATTTCTCCGGTTTTTTGCCAAAGAGAACCACCAAGAATTCGTATGCATAGTTCGCTTTCTCTATTCCTATTTATCTAGGACATATCAAATAAATCTTATTCTCATATGTCTATATCTTAATTCCTTATTAAGAGTAGCGTTGTATAAATAATAAATTTTTGCACAAGAACATATGCAGTGTTTTCAATGCAAATATATAATAAAGTAGAATAATTTCTTTCGATTGAAATCAATTAACAATTGAAGAAATATGAGAATTCAATTAATTATTCAATGACATAAATGATTCGAAAGGATTTGTTTGAAAACTCCCGCTTATTTCAGAATAATTTGATTGGAGATTCTATTGTCTGCTTTCATTGGTCACTAATACAAAGGTTTTTCTTGATTGGCCATGAAACAATGAGAGACTCTGATTTGTGCTAGAATTTGTAACGGAATTATTCAAATCTTTTAGATGGAGGTTTGTGCATATAAGGTCGACTCCCCATTTTATCGTTAGTCGTTATTGTTCGAATACGAAAAAGTAAGTACGAACTATTAGGATTTCAATAAGTATAGAGTGTAATTGAATAATTATCCTTAATTTTAGATAAATCAATATGTTTTACGAATTGGTTTTACTTAGACGCCAAAATCAGGGTAGATTTGCCATGGCTTGGGTGGCTTCTACTAGAGGCATCAAAACGCTTATTAAAGATTATGGACTGAATAGAATCCGTGAAATCAATATATGCGTGTTGAGGTATGTATTTGAATCTATGATTATTTGTTCATATTTGTTATATGTAAATCCATCATTTCAGTGATGAAATAATGGAGTATTTGATAAGTAATTCTATCAATCCCAGGGAGAGGGTTTCTCTTAGGATGGCAGTACTTCTTATACAGGGCACCATCGCGATTTATCAAAAGCAAGTTTCGATTTTTCAAGGTGAGTAAGAACGTTATTTTTTTATTCCCAGTGAAAATTCCTCCTTTTCTAGATGACCTATACCGATACTACACCAATATAACCACCTTTCCTAAAGATATATTGTCCTCTCCTCAAAGGTAAGTTCCTCTAATCACATCCTTTGATTCTTCATCACTTTGTATTCTTCCCAAAACTCCAACCTCAATAATTGAGATTTGAGAGTCCGATTTTAAACTCCTCGCTTCGAATCAATTTGTGGTCTAGTGTTCTGTGGCATTTTACTGCGCATAACCGGCATAACTTAGGCGCGTTCGGTATATACATATCTGTCAGCTCTTTTCTATCCGCTTGCTCCGTTGGCGTGTTGACACATGGTTGACACATGGTTGACACTTTCCTCTCTGTTCTGCGCTCCGAAGTCACGTGATTGTATATCCGTTTGTATCGCTCCACTCCGGGAACGAAAAAACATAGATGCATAGAATACCTGGTGTTGGAACTGATTAGATTTTGTTTAAGACTTTCTTGTCGATTGATCATGTGATACTTTGTGCGGCTTTTCATTTCTCCCGAAAGAGGTCGCGCTATTATTCCATACCACAATCTTTATGACATTCGAAATTAATACATGTTTTGAAGTTTTGATCAGAGACAACTGTCATTGTGTCATTTCTCTAAAAACATAACATAACCTATATCATACTGATCATCGCGCCACGACCGATGAATATTGCGGATTATTCCGGAAGTAGCACAAAATTTCAATTGTTTTGATCTACAAATTTTGTTCACGATTTTTACTTAGGAGTCGTTTCACCAGGTATTTATATGCATCTATGAAAAAACGAACCCAGTACAGAGACAACAACGAGACAGTCAACTCCTTCACTAATTTTATCCGATTCAGGCTATGTCATTCGTCTTTGTCTGTATCACTCCAGATCACATAAAGCTATCTTTGTCCCACATCAACAACCGTGAAGCGGTGGCGCTGCGTACGCTTTTGCTGGCGTTGTCAGATGTGAAAATATATACTGGCATTGCGAGAAAATAAACAAAATCAAACTTACTTTTTCTATAACGAAAGCGCTATTCTATGTTCATCAATCCACGTGCAAATAATTGTGGCAACACGGAATACAACAACACGTGCGTCAACTGAGTGACAGTGGTTTGAAATTTTAAGTTTGTGGGACTTTGTTTATGACAAATTATTAGATACTTTAAAATGGTTAAATGTTTTATTTGTGGAAATGGAGAAGATGAAGTGTCGAAGATGCATGGTTTCCCAACTAATATAAACAAGTGAGTTGAAAATATTTATACCAGTGAAAGCTTTGAATTCAATGTTGTTTTTATGTTTGCAGATCGAAAATCTGGCAAGAAAAATGATATTCATGGGAGAGAATCTCCAAAATTATAGAATATGCTCTCAACATTTCGCTTTAGAGTCGCACACAGAGATGCAGTTCCACTGTAGTTCTTCAACAAACCACTCGCTTCAACTTCTGCAATGCCAGAAATATGTGAAACAAGCAGAGTTATTATATCTGAAAGTAGGAATGATATGCCAATCCAATCGGATATCCCAAATGCTATTGAATCATATATCGAATATTTATTTTCAGGGACTATGGAACAAGAATGTATTGCTACAGCCGAATTTTTTATGGAAGTGGATACACTCTTTGATAGTTCTAATGGGAACACCAACCAGTCAGGAAAGCAGTTGAAATGCAATATTAGTGAAAACTCTCCTCATGCTGCATATTGACCAAAAGATATGCAGACTATGAAGACTTGAAAATTTAAAAGGCTTTCAAAAAACGGACAGGTGAAGCAAAGCAAACCTCCATCTCGAATGGGTTGGATTACATCTCTGAATGCTATCAGAGGAATCTGGGCATATGTGCATTCCAAAGGATTAGCAGTATTGCGTCCAAGGTCTCCAAATCAAGATCCTTTAGAGAACCTATTCGGATGCATCAGAAATGGATCAGGATGTAATGACAATTCTTCTGCTTTTCAATTTGTGGGTAGTTTGAAAGCCCAAATTCTAAATAATTTGATTCATTCTTCCACTCATTCAAATTGTGAGAAGGACAATAACGTTCTTCTCAGTAATTTGAATCTTTTCTGGGGAAAAATGAAACTGAAGAAGAATGTCAAACTAATGAAGATGGAGTTGAAGTTAATGTTATACCAGAAATATCAACAGAGGATGCAGTAAGCATTATTGAAGCAGAATGTAAATCGAGGTAGTGCTGAAATATTTTCTGCAGCTTATGTTGCCGGCTTTATTTTGAAAGGCATCTATATAAGAAAATTATATGTGTGGATTGTTCTTCTGTATTGTCATCCGATGAATCTGAGCCACACAACATGTTTATTTTATATTTTAGTTGTTGTGAGTTTCATTTAAATTCAAATAAATCTCAAAACCCATTCGAAAAGTCTTATGTATTTCCGTTTTTGTCCAAAAATTTTCACGCAGCCATATTGATGGTGAAATTGTTTGCCAATGTAAAGCATAATAATCAACATGGCAAAAATTTCAGCATCAATTTTATGGTTGCGCGAGATCGCTCCAATAATTCAAAACAAGGAAACAACAATAATTCAAATTTCCCGCGCTAGACGCCAAAAGCGCCATCCCACTACAGTTTCGATGCTGTGAGACAAGGATGCAAAACATCAGACGAAATATAGTGGGGAGTTGACCGTCTCGTTGTTGTCTCTGCCCAGTACTTGTGTACACAAACCGTCAACTCCATGAAATTCCACAGAGGTAACTTTAGATCACGAATTTTTATGAACGTGTCGCCGTTATATCCAAAGATATTCTTTGGTTATATCGTACACTTTGCATTTTCTTGACTCCCATTCTCTGTTCCTTGCATTGTTATACCTCCATTGTCCTCCATTCACCTTCATAAGGTATCCCGGTGGCGGTTGGCCATGAAATTCTGACACATTTCACCGTGTATTTTTCGAAAATGTTAAGTTATAGCATTGAGTTTAAACTCAATGGTTATAGTCATCTTCCGGTCAGATAAATAAGCAACGTTGTCCTTTCTACTTAGAAGTCTTTGTAATTAAGTATTCATCAAAATGTTCATTTACCTTGGGAAAATAATGAATTTGAGAAAATATTATGTGAATTGAATAATTCCAAAGATTTGGCGAATGTTGGAGAAACTTTTTTCTGTGAATAATGGTGATATTTCACGTACCTATATAAACATGATTGGAAAGATTCAAGATTCAGTTATGCTATTTTCTTGTACGGAAAAAATAAGCGTAGAGAAGACATTTAAATATCTTTTTGTACAACTTGAAATACTCCAGTATGAAAATGTAGTAGTACTACGAAACCTGTGTCACGGTTACCCAAACCTAAACGAACTCTATTCAGAAAGTTTAAAAAAAGTTATAACTAAGAAGACTTGATATAAATCTTAATCTTGGCCAACCGGGATACTTTTATAAAAGAGAATGGAGTTTATATGCATAGAGCATATATAGATTATCTATGGTCATAGAACAATAACAACTATAGATATAGACCATAGAGAGATTCTCTATGGTCCACCAATTAGTAACCATAGAACAATAACAACCATGGATAGAGACACTATTGTCTCTGTGGGGTATGGTATTTAACAGAGAGGTATAAAAACTCTCCATGGAGTTTCTCTTTTACACACACAACAATAATTTTTTTTTTTTTTAGGGAAAAATGCCCTACACAAAGTAAGTATAATATTAGGTACTACAATAAGAGTTGGAGTATATCTCTATAATATTTATTTATTTACCTCAAACCTATTTATTACAATGGCACCTTGGAGTAATTTTTTAAATTTAGTTTTTCGAAACAACTTCAGGTTTTTGCTTTTAAAATGTTCTCTTATCGATATATGATCTAAAATATTCGACAAATTATCCAACTCGATCATCAGGAATGTTCAAAACTCCACCAACACCAGTGGTGAAAGAAAAGCGTAAGAGAAAACGCTCTTCCGCCATATTAGAACCAATACCCGAAGATTATCCCAGAGAACCTGCAGGACAAGAAGTTCCGGTTCCATCTATACCACA
This sequence comes from Adalia bipunctata, assembly GCA_910592335.1. Taxonomy (NCBI): domain Eukaryota; kingdom Metazoa; phylum Arthropoda; class Insecta; order Coleoptera; family Coccinellidae; genus Adalia; species Adalia bipunctata. The sequence continues at coordinate 63,733,395 of OU342949.1, forward strand.
AGGAGTCCCCTCTGAACTTGAAGCAAGAAAGGAGAGTATCAGTATTGTAGAAGCCCACTCTTTGCAAGTAAGTATGAACTTGGACCTCTGCTAGTGAAGCTTTCATTCTCAACGAAAAATCCCGTAAAATAATGAGAAAATCGTATTTAAAAAGCAGATCATTTGAAATTATTATGTTGATTTTACGCTTTGTCGTTCAAATACCTATCGCGACAGTAGAATTGAAAGTAATAATTTGAAATATGAACTACCATTAGGTGATACTCCCAGATGATATGTTTGGCGATTTAGATGTTGGACCGACTGCAGCTTCCCTACCTATAGTACCTCCGAAGCCACCATCTGAATTGTAAGTGATATTGTTTGTCTCATGGGTAAAGGTGCATTCTGTGAATTTAAACCATGCGTTATATCAGCGCTTTGAGTTCCCATGTTTCGTCAACTCGCACAAAAATTGATCAAATTTCAGATCTGAAAAATCTCAGTTGGAGAGAATTGAAGAACTCCTTATGCACGAGGAGAAAGCTATAGAAACTAGGAAGAAAATATCCAGCAGCAGTAGTAGCGTTAACGGAGGCCCTAAGACGATACAGGTAGAGGCGATGGTTCATAGAGACGCCGAAGAGATACAACGCGAACCAGAGATGGCCAAGAAGCACGAAACTGTTGAGACAGTTGAGAAAGGGTCTAGCAGCAGTAGTGGACCGACGGGGCCCGTTACGATAGTGGTCGAAGCCATGGTACATCGCACTGCTGATGAGGAAAGTAAGAAATGTGAATCTCCGTATTCTAGATTCTTGAGGGGGTTGAATTGGACTGGGAGTTTTTCTTTTAATTTCTTCCACCTTTGATAAAAAAAAACAAACCTTATTGCGATGGCAGAGACTTTGGAATAACTGTGGGATCGCATGTTACATTATGCTTACAGCCCCAGCCGTCGTACCAACTATAGAAATACGACCTGAAGCATCAGTTGTACCTCAACCGATGGAAATAGAAGAGATTCAACCTGTGGCTGATGTTCAAGAGCAAGAAAAGGCGAAAAACGACGAGGAAATCCAATCGATACTAGAAAAGACAGCAGTTCCTAAAAAGAGGACACCCTTAAGACCCCTTCAGATGGATGATATTCCTTCTCCAGGGGTGATACCAGCGGGGAGAATATCGAGAGAGGAAAGGAAGAAAATACTGGAAAAGGTAGGCACTCGGGTATCAAGAAAATTGGTCGATTCATATCGAATAAATCTACCCAAATTGTGTTTTTGTAGGAGGAAAAAATAGCTAAGTATCTACGGTTGAAGTTCAGGACAGCAAAGAGGGTGGTGCGTCTGGTGAGTTTGACAATCATCTCTGTAGATTAGACTAATTAGCAGGGCCCCCGCTACCATGTGTGCAAAGTGTGCAATGCACACGGGCGCCAACCTTTTAGGGGCGCCAAAATCCTGGGTCAAGAATCGCAAAAATATTTGCAAAAAAAAATGAACAAAAATTAATGCTAAAATAAAAAATGCTTGTATTTGATGCTTCTCTGTAAACGTTCTTCAACGCACAGGTACGCTTTCCTCAGACTGGACGTCGAACGGGCATCCACGCCGTCAATCTCGTTTCTACAAATTTATCCAACCATTAACCAATGTAGTTGTTCTCATTACCTGATGATACTGACCCATTGAGTATTTTACAATATATATTTGAAAACAATTTAATCTCGACCCTTCCAAACCTAAGCATTTCACTAAGAATTCTTCTGACATTGCCTGTATCTGTAGCTTCTGGCGAGCGATCTTTCTCAAAGTTGAAATCATTAAAAATTATTTGAGATCAACAATGCTTCAAGAAAGATTGTCTGGACTAGCAATATTAGCAATCAAACAAGAACTTCTTGATGGTATCAATTTTTGCGATGTAATTGATGAATTTGCAACAGCCAAGTCTAGGAAAATATCGCTACTATAATAGCTATTTTTATTTTTCTACTGTACCTAGCTTTCATTTTTGATTTTATGAGGAAGTAAACTAGGTATTTCTTAAAGAAGTACCTGCATATTTTTTAAAATACCTAAGTATAAGTAGAAAGTGATACTTTGATATGAATATACAGAGTGTAACAGCCAAATGGAATGAATTCGATAATGAATAAATGAGGGGGTGTTAGGAAAAACGCTCGGACACGTCGATTTGTAATTTTAAATGCGCATATTTGTCAAGAAAATAATATTATATAGGGTATTCCATGTGACTGTTGCCAATACCAACTTTCTTATTTCAAATGCAACCACCTGTATATTATTTATTTTTTGGATTCTTCAGAGAATTCTAGACACAATTCATGCACAATGTCATATACCTATCTTTAACTATTTCGGAAGTATTAAGTGTTTTCAGATTTGTTGCAAAAATCAACGTTTCAAATAGAAATTATTTTATCTCACAAATTCGGTACATTACACTTAAAACCTAATAAGTAATACTGATTATTTCTTAATTATTAAAAAAAACAAAAGAAAACATTAATGTCAATGTAGGAAATGTTCAAAATGCTCGCCGCGAACGTCTTGGCAACATGCTAATCTGGTGTAGAATTGTCTTCTAACGTTACTCAACATTTCTTCTCAGTAATGGTTTTTGCTTACTTTCTTCATATCGAGAGGTGAATGGGAAATTAGTATTGAGTGTAATGTATCGAATTTGTGAAATAAAATAATTTTCATTTGAAATGTTAATTTTTGTAAAAAATCTGAAAACAGATAGGTATAGGACATCGTCCATGAACCATGAAGTATGTCTAGAATTTTCTGAAGAATCCAAAAAATAAATAATATACAGGGGGTTGCATTTGAAATAAGAAAGTTGGTATTGGCCACGGTCGCATGGAACACCCTATATAATTTTATTCTCTTGAAAAATATGCTCACTCAAAATTACAAATCGACGTGTCCGAGCGTTTTTCCTAAGACCCCCTCATTTATTCGTTATCGAATTTATTCCATTCGGCTGTTACACTCTGTATATATGTATGTAGGTATACATTAGCCAATATTTCTGTTTTTTGTTCCTAAAAAAGATGTGTTTTTTAGTTTTGGGTTATTTTATAATATTTATCAACAGAGTGTCTGTACCCTACTAGTCAAGGAAATACTTCAAAGTGGTTGTGAACAAGTCGAATTTATTTTAAGTTATTTATTTCGTTATAATTTTATTCTGTTTGTTTGTTCTGTTGTGTTTTGTTTTCTTTATATTTTAGTCTAAAAAGAAATATCTAGTTTTTGACTTCTGAAGTTCAGTTTTTCGATTTATTTCAAGCAACTAGCTACCTACCCACCTAATGAATAAAAAAATCCAAAATGCTTCTAGGGGCGCCAAAATTCTTTTTTGCACACAGGCGCCAGTAACCCTTACGGGGGCCCTGCTAATTAGAGCAGATTTATATAAAATATACCGTGCGGCAGTTAAACGCTATCGTCGACTCGTAAGGTTGCATTTCGTAGTCAAAATTTATCCGACTTGAATCCAAGGAACCGCGAAGTGACATTCGATGAATCTGAAAATGGCGTCGAACGATTTCACGACCATTTTATTGCTTATTCGATCGACAGCGACGCGTCTCGGAAATTTGTCAAATGTTTTGACAGCTGTCAATTATTTTTGACAGCTGTCAATATTTTTTGACAGCTGTCAATTACTTTCGACAGCTGTCATTTTTCTTTGTTCTATTCTTGATGCGAATCTACCTATAAGATGAATCACTCAATTCACCGATCTGAATCAAACGGTGAATTGATCGGACAAATAATCGATGAAGGCAAAACTCTTCGTAACAAAGTAAATCAGGACGAAGCTTCGAAATTTCGTCGAATGCAAGTCAACTCAATTTTTCCAGGACATCTACGACGTTATAGTAAAAATGGACGACATACCGATAAAAATTTTCGAGGATGTCGATATTCTCTATATCGATTTGACCGATTTTCACACGGGACCTTCGATCCAAGAAACGAATGAGATTCCGTTGGAACAGATGAGACAAGGGTCTGGAAGGGCTTCTAGTTCCGATTTTGTGAGAAGAGCCTCAAAGTTGCACAGGACTCAGACTCCGGTTGACGTCGCTTCGAAATCTTCCTTGCAATTACCGACGGAACCTTTGAGGATTCCCCAGAGCGGCGATTTCATGTCGGAGTTTCACGAAGAAGCGATCCAATCCACTCCCTACAGAAAAGATGCTGTGCTTCCGCCTCAAAAAAAGCTCTATGAAGAAACACAGTGAGTTGAATATCGAATATTGAGCATAATGAAATGAAAATGGGGTGGGTATTTCCGAGAAAAACGTTTCAGAAGAAAATATGCCCAGGAAAAATTAAAAAATATAATTAATTTGTTGCCATTCGCTATTTTTATGATCCTTATGGTGTGATTTGTTATGTATAATGCTCATTATGATCATTTTCCTAGGATAGAAATCGACATTCCAGCTAAAGAACCAATCGAAAGGCAAAAAGAGCAGATGTGAGTACTAAATAATACATTTCTTCACAGAATTATATCTTTTTTTGCGCTTGTTCCTAGGGTCAGTGCTTCAATGGCCTTTTTTGTCAATGTGAATTTCAGTATTATTTATTATTTTCACAGTGTATCCGCTGAACCTTTAATGCAAGAGGAACCACAAGAAATGTAAGAGAAATTTTAAATAATTCTAGAACAAATCCGTTTGGATATAAAAAATTTTTCAATGATAATTTCCTTTGTTCGATTGATTTTCAGTTCCCCAAGAACAACAGAAAGACTCACACCAATCAAGAGAAAAGAGGATGAAAGAAAAAAGAATAATTTATTAGATAAAATAAAGTCTTGGGACGAAAGTCAAGGATATCTTCTAGTCGACGATGTAATTCCTACACCAAAGAATAGATTGAATGCAGCTAAGACATTCCTTTTTCTACTGGGTATATAATTTATTTCCTATAAATTTCGATTCTGAAATATACTCAAAAACGCGTTAACGCAAAAAAATAAATGAGAGAATTGGGTCAGTGGAGATCTAATTCAAATGTAAACCGGTCTGTCAATACTCTTCTACGATGGCAGCACGATTCAGTTGTTTACCTCTGAATTAGATCTCCACTAGTCCAATTATCTCATCTAAAATATACTACAGCGACCAAAAAAGTACCGAAAATCGGCCATTGGAAACAAATAACAAAATAAATTATTTATTATTAGCCTTCAAAGCAGGTCCCTTTTGATTTAATACAACTAAACAACGAAAATTCCAATCATTGGCAATTTTTTCAAATGCATTTTCAGAAATCGACACACGTACTCGCCGCGAATTTTCTTTTTTGTATTTTATGGTTTTAATGTGTGTCGACGCGTGAGTATAAAGGACAGTTCTCGACAATCCACGGTACTTTCTTGACTGAATATGCAATTAAACGTGTCATTAAAATTAAAATTTATGCTTGGTTTCCACTAACAGAAATGGTGAAAGATGGATTTGTGTCTCTGTTGCCTGAAGAGGATTCTTTGTATGTGAAATATGTGAAAAAAGGCAGACTACTCCTGTGAAGAAAGTTATGAGAAGTTGATTGAAATTTTTAATTTGTTGTTGAATAGTTTTCGTGCTCTGTTACGAAGGTATATTTAATTTTATATTTTATTGATTTCCAACGTTTTTTTTTTCAACAATAAAACAGTTCTGATCATATACTTTTTATTATTTCAGGAATTTTAATTAATAAAAAAATTTCGTTCCACAAATTAAAAACGAATGTACTGAAGGTTTTAGATTTTTAGAATCAATCTGTTAATCATAAATATTGTAATTTGTAATAGCAATGTTTCGACTTTTATGTCTTCAACATTTGGTCGGAAATTATCGTTTCTAAGGCCAGTAATCTAACAAGAAATAATCTTGACCACATTGTACTAGCATTGTTTAAACATTCTCCTTAAACAATGGCATTGTTTAAACAATGGTAATAGTTTTCCTCTCCCAGTGTTGCCTTGTTGCGGCTAGTTCATGGCTCATGCTTGTTATTAAGACGCATAAAGAAAAAAAGTACTTTTCTATTAAACAGATTCTGTGGGTTTAGAATTAGAGGTTATGTCAGATAGGTAAGATTAGAGGTTATGAATTCAAAAATTTTCAAGTTTTTATTTCTACGCATTCTTTGCAAGAAATGTTGATTGCCAAATAAAGATCCTCTGTTGACTATTTCATCTCAGGCGCTCCACTCTATCGATTCGGTAATGGAAATTTTGAATAATTACAATTTGAAAGATCTTTCACATGATCTGATCCTCGATGGAAGCAGGGTAATAACTAATACAGCATACTGAAAATGATCTCTAATGAACATTATTCCATTTCAGAGTTTTTATGACAAGATACCAAATGAATTTGAGTCCCCAGTCGTGGTGGACTACCCTTTTCCGATTGAATCACCTTGCAAAAATATTGATAACTCAATATTGAAAGATTTTTTTGAGTATACCACAGGTGATAGGGAAACTAATTATGCCAGAAGAGAATTCAAAAGCATGAAAGATGACATATGCAATCAAGATTTCGATACTCATGCTGTCTTACCAGAATTTTTAATAAATTATATTCAGAATGAAGAAAAAGAAGAAGTTAATTATGGCTTCAACATACAGCACTCTTATGGTACATTAGAGAAATTTTACAACGATAATGAACTATGTTTGATTAGGCCCAATATTGAAAACAATTTAGGTAAGTTAAGTTTAATTTTCTGGAGAATCTAATAAGAAATCCTATGAGATGTTTAATTATTGACGTATTCGAATTGTAGATAGTATTCGATTTTTTTTTTCATTTCAGAAATTTGCAAACCAAGACAACCTAACAAAAAAATCATTTTACAATGGTCATGTACAGATCCAATACAGAGTATAAAAAATATGAATAGGAGATATTCAAACAGTTTTTCAATAAGAGGACAAAATAATGTGTATTTAATTGATATCGATAATGATTTACACATAAAAATCAACTTGAAATTGAAATGTGATATTGGTTATATGGATGAAACTTCGAATCAATTTAAAGAAACTGAACTTGCACTAATGGATGCAAAAACAAAACTGAAATTATTTGATTTGGAAAAGCAGCATATTTTATCATCTTATAGTAAAGAGGACTTACAGTTTGATTCAGAACCTAGGTTCTTAAAAATGAATTATTTGACCGAAAATATGTTAATGATCATGACAGACAAACATATAAAACTTTTGGATAATCGTTGTAAAGATCCTGCTCAAGACACAGAAATTAGACTACATAAATGTGATATCTTATTAGATTTTACTTCTGATAAAAGCAAAGACTGTATTCCAAATGAAGTATATTTGTCTTCGAAACATGCCTTCTTTATCTATGACATAAGAGGAGAGAGTGTGAACGATTATATTCATCACAACTTAAGATTTCCTCCATGTTTCATAAATTGCTTCGAAGGAACAGATGCAAAACTTGTAACTTTATTTGGCCAGTCTTCAAGTGAGGCTGCTTTATTTGGAACATCTTCGCCTTATTCACTGCCTTACCATTTGAATACACTGCAAGAAACTGTGGAGCAATGTAAGTCACGTAAAAGCTTGCCAGTCATTCCTAATCTGGAGAAGAGGCTCAATTTTCCTATCACAGGGGTTCAAATAGTGCCTAACAAAGATGGTAAGTTCTTGTAATACCAGTATTTAAGTAATTTCCTTTTTATATGTCTTTGTTTTCCAGATGTATCGATTTATTTTTCCAATCTATTTGGAGAAATATTTCGTCAAGACGTGCTACTCAAAAGCTTCCGTTCTGGAGAACCATTTGAAAAGATGCACGAGTGGCTGATGGAAATTTACGAGACAGATGACCCTGACTTAAATATGGTCCATTTGGCTAATGCGAGAGCAGCTTTCGAATCCAATACTGATTTCAATGATGTGGATCTCTTCAACCATTATGAGAAAAGTAATGTTCACGATTTTCTAGATGATGAAGACTTCGATTTCACCAAATGGAATGTTGAGAATTTTGATCAGATTTGGGATGATGATAACGACATAAGGGATTTTGGCTTTTTAGAATCCAAACCTGGAGATTTCAAAGTTGAAGAATGGATTAAAAACACTAATTTTGAAAATGATTTTGAGTGATATCTGTGAATTCAAAGTTATTTTATCTGTGATATAAATTGGTAATTTATTGTTTATGAATTTTTCATTCGATAATTATTTCAACAAATCCATGTGTTTGAGTGTAAATTGAGCAAGAGATAGTTTTCCTTAAATGAACTACCTGGGAAAAAGAGAAGGTAAGAACCCAAGTAAAATGAAAAACAAATCTTGAGTCGATCTCTATTTAATGTAAAAAAGGTTTGAATAATTAACAAGAAAATTCTCCCAAGTTTGTAATTTCAATAAAATACATAAATTGAACTATTACAAACCAATAAGATGACAGTACTGTACACTTAAAAATTAACGTACAATCTAAGCTTTAGTCATTGCTGCTAAATCAGAAATGCATTTATCGATATTTTGTTTCTCTTGATCAGGTGTGATAGATGCATTAACTTTAGCAATCACCCATTCAGCCAAATTCTTTTGCGTAACTCTTCTTTCAATATTCAGAGTTTCGACTTGGAAATCCAATCTCCTCTTGACATCATTGTAGACTGTCATGAGTCTGTTACGATAATCAGCCTCTAGTTGGAGAGCAACATTTTCCCTCTTAGCATCAAGAAGCATCAACTGACCATCCATGCTTTTTTGCAATTTCTTCTCTGTCTCAATGGCATTACTGATTGAGTCTTTGTAATCTTGGCGACTCTTATTCCACATATGTTCATAATCCTTCAATTAAAACTAATTACTAGCCAATACTAATAAAATACAGAATGCAGGATGTACAGATAAAATCAATTTTACTTACATCAATTTCTTTATCAACCATTTTTGATACTGCAGGTCCGGCTAACTTAACAGTAGCAATGGCCAAAATAGCCAAAGATATTCCGTTGTAGAATTCATGTTCACACACCAAAATTTCTTTGCTGTATAAATAAGTGGATAGAGCAACTGCGAAAGTATAAGGACCAGTAACTCCCGTCTTCTTATAGAAGAATTGGAACCATTCTTCTGGGATGAATCCCATACGAACCTTGCCAGGTTCTATAAGACGAACCTATAATTTAATTCAACATGAATTCACAATGGACTTTGATGGTTTAAATTTGATCCATCCAAGTGATGGATGGATTTGATTGGGAGATATCTACTCACTGGTCTTCTGAATTCTGGAAGATTATCCCCAGTTTGAGTTGTTACAGAAGAGCTGGCAGCTGTGGCTGTAGCCCTTGTTCCGAGGGAAACAACGGAACGTGCATGTTGACCTGAAGAAATTCATATTAAAAATTAGGGATCGTGATTACATAAATGACACGACGGGTTTTCGAGCGGTATTAGATAATCATCATTTACAAGGAAAAATCTTAGTTTACTGTTTTCATTGTTGGATTTAGATTACCTGACAATAAGGCTCTTGACAACATTCTTATTGCTACCCCTTTTTTTATTTTATCTAAAAATTAATAAGAATAGATCAATTTTTTTGGAGGTCAATTCAGTGGACGACCACAGACTACAACAACTCGAACATAGAGGTTTTGTCAGTTGTCCAGTCAACCAGTGATGCTCTTTCAGTCTTCTTGAAAGTAAAAGTAGATTCATAAAATATATTAATTTGAGTTTAAGCAATAAAATTAATTCCTTAATAATGGGAATCATGAACAGGGCGAAGGACTAGACGAGATTATCATTTCGGAAAAATTCAACTGCGGAGGTATATTTATAATTCTATGGATATCAGAGCAGAGAGTCTCTGGTCCTGGTGAGAGTTGTCAGATTTTCCAACCTATAATTTCGTTTGGGTTGTGATATTTGATATTTCTTAATCTAAAATTTTCAGATACTATTAATTAGTTACAAAAATGTTTAATTTGGGGTCAAAACCAGCGTCTACATTTACCCTTACTTCTACCACAACCGGTACATCTGGTGAGTATATTACATGTTGTTAAAATTTTCATTGAAGTTCAAATTTTAACTGTAGGTGGTGGATTTTCGTTTGGGGGTAGTGGTGACAAGACGCAAGCTTCAAAGCCGCCACTTTTTGGTGCCTCAACTCCAAATTTTTCGTTTCCTGCATCCTCAGCTGCACCTTCTACTGGTTTAAATTTTGGAAGTACAACAACAACAGCATCAAATACATTTGGATTTGCTGGTACGTAATTGTAATATTCGTATCAATACTCGTCACTTGATTGCCATTTCGTAGGTTCAGTTCCTTCTAGTACCACTAATACGTCAACACCACAGTTTTCACTGGGAGGTTCATCAGTTACCACATCTTTATCTCAGAATCCAATTGTTAGTTCTTCATCTAGCACAGGTTTCCAGTTAGGAAGTGCTCCACCAACATCTTCTACAGGTTTCCAATTAGGCAGTGCAGCTCCATCATATCCAACAATAGGTAATATAGTAAATAAAAATTATTAGATCAAACACTACTTGATTGTTTGTTTCCTTAGAAGAGTCGACAATATTGTTATTTACTTGAATGATACACACTTCAAGCATATTAATATATTTATAAATTGCTGTTTTACCATTTATAAGTTAGGCAACTATTTTTCTCAATAGGGACACTATCATCATCTGCTCCAAAGTTCCCACAAAGCACAGCAGCCCAATCTGCATCAATTACAACCAGTACTTCGAAGTAAGTTTATTTAAATATAATTTGAACATTTCTGGAGTAATATAAACATGAAATATAATCTATTGACGAACATTCATCTAATAGGAATGTAACAGCTCCAACTACAAGTTCAGCACCAAGTACAACTTCTGGTAATCTCACATACAACCAATTAGAAGACCAAATTAACAAATGGACTCTGGATTTAGAAGAACAAGGGAAGCATTTCATAAATCAAACAAAACAGTTGAATGCATGGGATAGCTTATTAATACAAAATGGAGATAAAATAAAAGTACTAAATAACAGTATCGAGAGAGTAAAACAGCAACAGCAGCAGCTTGATCAAGAACTGGACTTTGTTTTAGCCCAACAAAAAGAGTTGGAGGAATTGGTAATTCCTCTGGAAAAAGAATTAGCCAGTATTCCCCAGTCAACCGATCAAGAAAGGAATAGAATGTGAGTGTTTATTTTTTATTAATAGTCTGAACGACTATTTTAATAATTGCAGATATCAGTTAGCTGAAAGTATGGATTCACAAATGAAACAGATGTCTGAAGATTTGAAAGGAATTATTGAACATTTGAATGAATCAAATAAAGAAGAAGATGCAAATGATCCTGTGAGTATATTTGCATACTGGAACTAAATCTTCTTAAATGAGGCATTGAATGTATTTTCATCCTTTCGTCTATTGGTCTGGATTCTTTATGAATTTCAACACCTAACATTCTTTTTCCAGGTCACTCAAATCAGTAGAATATTGAATGCTCACATGAATTCCCTTCAGTGGATCGATAGAAATACTGCTCAAATCAGTTCATACCTTGAACAAATATCCAAAATGCAAGATATGAATAGAAGAAATAACGCAATTGAGTTGTAATGATTTTTATTAAAGAGATGGAAATTTGTATGAGATAATTTTGTATGTTTTCTTTTTGGAATAAACAAATAGTATTTTTAATCTCATATCTTTTTTAATCTATTAAAAAATGGCATCCAATCTTCTCTGAGATGATCTATTCAGTGCGCATTTAAATTTACGCTGTTTGTAAATACATGGTTCCAGAAGTGTTCGATTTTGACAAATCTTGATGATTGCTGACCAAATTCCCTTTCGTTTCCTGGTAAGTCGCTTTATATGTGGATAATACACCAAGTTACACACACTGGGTGTTCAAAAATATTTCAGCAAATCCTCTTCATTTGAACGCCTTGCACATCCAACTCAGGCACGCATTTACGGCATTTTTTCAATGAAAATGCACTTAATTCACTGGTCTGATATTCCTAAGAGTATGATTGACTAGAAATATCAAAAAAATGTCCACATAAAACAATTTTTCAAGCAACGGTTTTGATGTCTACATGAACATTGTTTGACCACCAGCACTAACCTCAAAAAATATTTGACAGGTCTTCTACCAAATCACCCTATTTAGGTATTACTGCATGTGGATAACGAAAATAAGACTTCAGTTACTTACATAAGTTTAATTTTGTATATTAAAACAAAATAGTCATAATAAATAATTCAAATTAACTATTTACACACTTCTTATAATATAGTAAGTACATGAAAAGTACTTCGTTAAAAATACTATTTACAATTACATAAATTCATCAGCTATACTATAAGGTAATAATTTTACAAATAAGTCTAATTATCTAAAGTGCAGACACATGATTAATATACAACAAGGTGCAAGATGACAAGAAACACAAGAATTTGCACGGATTACCTAATACAGGTTTTAGATGATCTGAAAGACATTGTTCTTAGCTAGTAAAGAATTCATTGAGCATTAAAAGTCTGAACAATGTGGATTTTCAACAGGAAATATTGATACTTTACAACAATGAATTTATATTTTATGCAAAATATTATAGAATCAGATATATTTTAAGTGGTAATTGTGGTATTTTTTGGGTTTGCCACATGTGTAGGTACCTATTTTCACTGTGGGTATGAATAAATTATGTGACGTAGAAGATTCGGCAGTTTCATGTTGAGTATTATTAGATTTCCCTTTCATGTGAAGTACTTATTATACATTTAGAGATGATGATCCTAATTCAATGATTTTTATTTTAAATAGATTCATCAAATACAATAAATGTTACGTGGATAAAAATCATATCATGATGATCGATGATGTCTCAAAATTTATTTATGAAAGAAAAATTTGTGGAACAGGTAATTATGGTTTGAATATCTCAAGTAGTTTTCACTTGAGAAACTCAGGTAAATAAAGTCTGAGTTTTCAGCCACCAGAAGATTTATGTGCCTCATAACGACAGCCACTGATAAGTTATGAGATTCCTGATTCTGGGTCTGTAATTCCCGCATGAAATATGGCAAAAAATGTAATATATTGGAAAAGATTAGTTCACTTGCTCCCAATGAAGAAGATAATCGATGTTATGAGATGGTGAGATGGAAGAGCATTTCTTGGAAATGCACACATAAGAAAACTGCTACCATACGATTTTGTACTGAATTTGGTACTTCAAGTTCCAATGTCAAACAAACATCTTAGCATTTTCGTCGAGAAACTTAGGTCCTAGAGAATGAATAACATTGTATGACGATGAAGATCTAAGCACTGTGTAATAAATTAAATGCAAACAAGTTTGTCATCGCCCGTATCTCTGGCTATATTTACAACAATAAAGCTTTCAGTCTAAGGAATTAATACTTTCTGATTAATCTAATTGCAAACGTGTTCCTCCTTTCTGTATCTGCATATTTCACATACGACGTTGCAACACCATACGAAATTACATTTGCATTTCTCTTCCACCTCTCTGACTCTAGTTTGGTAACCTCTTCCGCAGCAGAGAAGTCTGCAGCCATCTATCCCTTGACTTGTCCGATTGCACACCCTGCCTCTTGTACCCAGGACGTTCAGCCTGCAAGAGTAAAATCGCATTTTGATCTCCACCGTCTTAAGTTATCACACAAAAAACCGTCTTCCTTAAGGACGAACGATAAATGGAAAATGAGGAAATGAATAAATTTCTCGAAAAGGTGGAGCTGGAAATGGCTCTATATGGTGTCAATGGTGTCATCGAAACTTACGTTTCATTTTTCTCGCAATAATCTGGAGAATCGTCTAGATACACCAGATCCGTCTTGTTGGGCTTCTTCAAGTCTGGACTTACAGCCCGTAGTTTCTTCCTTCGGCGTTCGACGAATTTCACATGGGATGCACCCTCGTACCTCTGGAAGAGACCCTCAGCCACTTGGCGAAAGGTCGGCAGTCTCCTCCAGCAAATCTGCATGCTGCAAGAGCCCGATACCCCGTGGCACTTGCATGTCCTTTGCATTCGCGATCTAACAGCCTAGAAAAAGAAAGATGTTGCTGTTACATAAGCAGAAATCGAAAAGAACGTCGAAATTCGCTAAGTTGGAGCTCCGCTCTACTACAAGGAAAACATTGGAGCGTCATCTGACATTTAATTTGTTTACATTGCCCTTTTTTGTCAAATTATTGAACGAAGAATATATCTTAAATTTTGCATTGAAAATGGAATATTGTGTCAAAATCGCGAAAATATCACATAAAGAAGACTTTTGGTGAACTGATTTTATCAATAACACGTTCCTACGAATAGTACCTTAGACTAGATTTGTCCTGAATAACAATAAATGTCGCGGCAGAAGTGATTTAAAATCGCACGCCCATGTTCATCCAAAGCAAAGGTTCCATGCGGTGTTGTCACAAAACTGGGCTGAACAAAGAGATCCGATCTTTTATCTTTGTTCCACTCATTGTGATGACTTCCAATGTGGGAGCCAAAACAAATCATGATTCTACAAGGGAATGCGATGTCTATCGATGTTAAAGAATGGTACATCGCATTCAACTTTTTTAGATTTTAGTTAAGAAGTTATAAAAAAACTACATTCACTTCTATAAAGTATCCCGGTTGGCCAAGATTTAGCTTTATCAATTTTTTTCAACTATCGTCAAAATAATTCTCAGAGTTTCTTAATAAATTTCAAATGTCTTATGTAGGCTTATTTCGAAAAGTGGGAAATTCCATGGGTCCGTCTGTTCGTTTAGAAGTTTCTCTGTCGGGTTATTCGAGTACTTTCATTCTTTTTTCGAATAAACTATCACAAAGTAACGGACTACTCTGTCCATTCTTTTCAGGAAAATTTCAACATTCGATCCTTGATTTCCGTACAAGAAAATAGCATAACTGAATATTTCAACCATGTTTATATGACATCTATGTAGAGAGGACAACGTTGCGTAGTTATCGAACAGGAAAATGACTTTAACCTAACATTTTCAGTGTCAGAATGTCATGGCCAACCGGAATACTCTATAAAAGTGAATGGAGTATACAAGAATTGTAAAGGTGATGATTACACTGAAATTAATCAGTTCTTCGTAAATTTCATAGAATATCTCGACAAACTGGCAACGAGATCATCCCAAATTGAACGGAGCACTCTGTATATTTTGAAAAATATGAGAAAATACACGAGTTTCTTGAACACTATTTATTTTCCTTCATCATTCGATGCGATGTAACATCCAAATTTTAAAAGCGATCAGAAAAAATAATTGCCCCAAAGTGTAGGTACTTCCTGTTTATCCAATGAAATTTTAAACCGTAAACACTTTGCAGCGGCTCGTTTCATGAGATATTTTCGTTGGAAGACTACTTAAGACTGTCAAACATTTCAATTGTACGCTCTTGTTGTATTTACGCTAATATAACGTGTTTACGTGCAAAATTTGGGCCTTCTTTCATCTGCCTTGATCTATCACCATAACATCTATCAACATTACATATACATCATTTTTATTTCTCAGTTCAACTAGAACAACCCACGTTCAACGGTGAGCAGAATAAAAGAAATTCAAATTTGCTCGTGCGAAATCCGGAACCATGTTTATTATTGAAGTCGTGAGTGAACGGCGAATATGACAAGATATAAGACAAAATATACGATGAGACGATGCAGTTTAGTGTTGTTTACAAATTGTTGGATAAACTGAACTCTATTCGAGACGTTTTATTTGGAAAGTGATAGGTGGGTGCCTTCATTCTGATGCTTATTATTGAAGTATGGATTCACGGTAGAAAAACATTTGTTACATTCGATATAATCTTTATTTGTATGAAATACTCAAAAAATCTTGAATCTGAAACATTTAACTTGATCAAAATAAGTATTCGCGCATCCGCCAATTTGACAACAGGGTGACCAACATAAAAAAGTCTAGCCATAGATATCTATGGGTTTCTATCATAGAACTTTCTATGGTTTCTCTGCATCTTTGTCCA
The DNA here is from genome assembly GCA_910592335.1 of Adalia bipunctata. NCBI lineage: Eukaryota > Metazoa > Arthropoda > Insecta > Coleoptera > Coccinellidae > Adalia > Adalia bipunctata. The sequence continues at coordinate 63,749,477 of OU342949.1, forward strand.
GCCGAGACAGGGACGTATTCGTTTTGAGGAGCCCTTTTTTGCTTTCTTGAACTTACCCTTCTGCCTGCTTCGTTGTTATGCAGATTCATCAGACCTGTCGCGGTGTTTGGGTCTTCGCGGACATCTAAGAATTCCCGGCTGAACCTCTCGCCGTATTTGATGTCTTCCGAACATCCGCCCCACTTCCATTTATGCGATTTTTTCTGTCGTATCTTGTTGTCGCACGAACACTGTGGAAGTTCGCCTTTAGAGCAAGCTCTAGTGACTGTGAATGCCACGCTTGCGGCAGATATTGCTGACAGGTAGGCTGCTTCACGGCTCTCTAAGGAGAAAAAGGGTAAATGCTGACGAAAGTGTAGATTATGAAAATGACTACAAAAATAGTATCAATACTTTTTTCTTAAGTGACTGGTAAATCTTTGATCTTAGGGACTTACTTATCGATACGACAGCTCCAAATGTAGAATTATTTTCTGGGAATGATGTGCAGTTCCATCTACTGTTTCTGAATTGGTATTGGCATTCATCTATTGCTAATTTGGCCCCACCTCCTAGGACCTAGATGAATTCAAGGTGGAATTATTCGAAAAATATTGGGCAAGAAGGCATATGACTTTCAGTCGTTTTGTAATTTGTACTCACTGGTAATATTTTGTCGTTTAATGAACACATTTCTTTTTGGCGATCTATCAGGTACTCTAATTTGTTGCATCTTTCTTTGAAGTTGGACGAAGCTAAATCCACAGAGTTCAACATTGAATTCGTGAGACCTAAGTGCCTGAAACAAAAATAAAAGAATTGAAGAAATACAAATTGTAGAAATTATGCGTTTGAAGTTAATATTGAAAAATAAATTGATTGAAATATTCAGATTAATCGTAGATTCTCAGAGTAGACAAAACTCAGAAAGAATGTTTGAGAAATTGCTGAATAAAAGTTCAATTTTCGTTGATTTCCTCTGTGATGTCGTGATTGTCATATCTTCGATTTCTATGTCTACGAATTTTACACAGGAAAAATGGGAAATTTATATGTACATCAGAGTGAGTAGAAAACTAACGCACCAAATTCATATGCTTGGTATTCAAAATTTTGTAGAAAAATGCTCAAATAGTTTAATTTTGATTTTATTATAAATTACAATTATTAGTTGCGTTCTTCAAATGGGAACCACAGATAGGTCATAGATGCATAGAAATCTATTCTATGCATCATCATCTATGATAGGCATAAGATGCATAGAAACCTATTCTATGCATCATCATCTATGATAGGCATCATCATCTATGATAGGTCATAGATGCATAGAAACCTATTCTATGCATCATCATCTATGATAGGCATCATCATCTATGATAGGTCATAGATGAATGGAAATCTATTCTATGTATCTATCATCTCTGAAAGGTCAGATTTTTTCGACAGCTGTCTAAATCTGAGAAGATTTTGGAATATCGTTACCTTTTACGCAAAGTAATAAACAAAACACACTTGATCTCTTTATATATATTTATTTAACTCTTAATCCTCTATACTCTAAATTCCTCTAAAATCTCTTAAACCTCTAAAACTCTTAGGACCTCTTAAGCTTGTCTTCGACAACAACGAATGTGATCGATTGTTATTCAACAAGTGCCTCTTTAGGTTATCGTCATCGAACATCTCATCAAATGTTGTCGAGTGGGGTTCATAGACTAAATGGCCTACGTTGCATCGTTAACTGTCCCAAAGGGTCAGTTCCTCTATTCTCAATACAATGCAACGTTGCCGTACTCTTTAGTTTGTCCGAATGAAGTAATTCTCACACTCCCTCCCTTCATCGGACCTCTATAGGAGCTTGCTCTCCTTGGTTACTCTAAAAACAAAATTAAATTAGTTTGCATTCTCTTAATAATTTTAAATCATAAGATTTTCTCTTAATCTCTTATGAGCATCTAACGGTAAAGGTTTTGTCATTATGTCAGCTACATTCTCTTTAGTTGAGATCCACATAACTGTGATCTTTTTATCTTCAACGCATTGTTTGATAAAATCTCCATGTGTATCAGCCATATGTCGCCTAAGTCCAGTCCTTTCTCTTTGTAGCATTTCTCTATTTATTACCTCTAATTGATCATCGAACACTTTGAGTTTGTGACTACCATCTTTCTTGGTACAGTCTCCAGCAGACCTATTATCACACCAGAGTGTTATTGGAAACAAGGTTTTTCCAATCACAAACCTGAGCGCCTTATCAAGAGATATCAGTTCTTGACAGGCATCACTCATTGCTAAGTATTCGGCTTGACATGTGGACAAGGTGACATAAGTTTGTTTATGGCTTCTCCAAGCTATTATATCTCCAAATAGTCTAATAACATATCCTCCAGTTGATGAGGAGTCTCCATGGTCTCTAAAGCTAGCATCGGTAAATGCTTCTAGATCTTCAGACGAGGTAGTGAATTTTATGCCTAAATTCACAGTCCCTTTCAAATATCTGAAGATTCTCTTTACGTCTCTCCAATCGTCTTCAGTGGGTTCTATTTGCTTTCTGGCTAAATAGTTTACAGCAAACGTAATGTCTGGCCGTGTCCCATTTGACAGATACATAAGACTACCAATCGCTTCTCTATAAGGTACCCTTTTGGTTTCATCCTCATTTGCCTTATGCTCTAGATTCTCTAATTTTTGTCTCTTAGTCCTATTTTCAACCTGTCTGGTTACCATAGGAGTACTTTGGGAATTGCAGTCATTCATGTTGAATCTCTCTAAAATGTTTTTGGTATAAATCGACTGATCGATTTTTATATACCTCTCTTCTCTGTTTCTCTCTATATTTATACCTAGGAAACTTCTAGGTTCTCCAAGATCCTTCATTTCAAAAGCTCTCTTCAGGTGTTCTTTTATTTCGTGAAGTTTTTGCATGTCGTTACTAGCTAGTAATATATCGTCTACATATATAACTAGTACTGCCATTTTGCCATTTTTCCTCCATGTGTATAGGCAGGGCTCATGTAGATCATTATCTAATCCCATTTTCTTTATCTCTTCAGTGAACCTCTTATTCCATCTCTTCGAACTTATTTTTAGTCCATATAATGCTTTCTCTAATTTGCATATATGTGATTTCTTAATATCGTCATCAATTTCCAGTCCATCTGGAATCTCCATATAAATCTCTTCCTCTATGGTTCCATTAAGGAAAGCTGTTTTTACATCTAATTGACAAGCATACAGATCGTACTTATTAATTATCGCTAGTATAGCTCTAATCATTGGAAGTCTCGATACTGGTGCATATGTCTCTTTAAGGTCATAAATGTTTTTGTCCTTAAAGCCTCTAATGACTAATCTAGCCTTGTATCGTGTAAGACCGTTAGCCTCCAATTTTCTCTTAAATACCCATTTTGAGTCAATTATATTGGTCCTCTTACCAGATATAAGTAGTTTTTCTCTATCTACTAATATCCAAACTTTATTTTGTATCATGGAGTCAATTTCCTCTTTAATTGCGTTCCTCCACAGATACCCATCTTTAGAATTTATAGCCTCTTTAAAATTCAATGGTTCTCTATTAATCGAAGCAATAAGACATCGTCTCATTTCTTCGTCTCTATCAGTTCTCTCATAATTTACACAATCCAAGATATTTGTGAATCTTGCATAACTTGTGTCCTCTATTGGTTTCTCTAAATTCTGAAGAGTATTTGCCTTCACAATGGAGTTTCTTTTATTTTGGCTTCTCGTAAATGGTTTTGTTATTTTCTCTATGTCTTTTGATTTTGGTACATCCAATTTTGTCTCTTTTCGAGGCCTTCCTCGTTTACTAGACTCAGCCTTCTCTATCTCCTTTTCTTCTATCGGAGCCTCTAATTTTGCATCTTTCATCCAATCCCAGTCAGTCTTGTTCTCTTCATTCTCCAATTTTCCTCTAATATCATCTAGGTGATGATTTTTATATACCTCTTTATAAACGAGTTTTTCGTTAAATCTCACATGGCGAGATTCAAAGAATTTTCCTGAACTCGGATGCCACATCAAGTATCCAGTAGCAGTGTAACCTACTAGGACAGCTTTCAGTGCACGTTCTCCAAATTTCGTGCTGGGTTTTGGAATTTTGATATATGCAATACATCCAAATCTCTTTATTTGATCAAAGTGGCATTTTGCATTTGGTGCAAACTTTGTCAGTGGAGTCTGATAGTCAATGGACTTATGTGGTGTTCGGTTGTAAGCATGTATAGATGCATCTACAGCGAACTCCCACATGCTCTTAGGTAGTCCGGAATCGAACATGTATGCCCGAACCTTCTTCTGAATGGTTGAGTTGAACCTTTCCGCTACACCATTGTGTTCAGGTGTATAGGGAGGTGCGAACTCAGTCTCTATGTTCTCTTTCTCTAATACCTCTAGGAATTTTCTGCCAGTAAATTCTGTACCTTGATCTGACCTGATATAGCACACTTTCTCATTTTTGCCCAACAAGTTTCTTGTTGATAAAAGAAATTTCTCTAAAGCTTCAGCAGATTCATCTTTAGTTTTTACTGTGTAAGCTATTGCCAGTCTTGAAAAGTCATCAACATAGACATTGATGAATCTTTTCTGTCCTGGATGGGAAGTAGGTTTTATCGGTCCCATTGTGTCAGTGTGTATCACCTGAAGTGATCTCTCGGCTCTCTTTCTGGTCTCTTTAAAAGGTAATTTCTCCATTTTCGACATTATGCAAACTTCACAATCTAAAACAGAATTATCAAATTTTACCTTCTGTATTCTCTCGTCTAATTTTTGCATTCTCTTTAGATAGTTAAGTGATGCATGCCCTAGTCTACAATGCCATAGCATTGCTTCATCAATTGTTCCTGAGCGGGAAGTATTGATATCTAAGGGACTCGTTATGAATAATTCCTCCAAGTTTTGAACAGATTCCATGTCATCAATTTTGTGAACATGCCTGTTGATCTGACTGCAATCCCAGTTCTTCACCTCTTCTCTTAATTTTGTTTTCTCTAATTCGTCGTCAGTTTTAATCTGCAGGACTTTGTCTCTAGTTGAGGAGATGAGATCTTCCACTATCTCCCTCCCAATCGCAGAATCGGGTTCTCCCTCCGAATCTAATAATTTCTTATTAGTACAGTTCTGCGATTGCATACTTATCTCATCTTCTCTACATATTGTTGCTCTGCAACAGTAAACTTCGTACTGGTTATCAGTATCGAGTTTGTCATCATTTATTCTCTTAACTCTAAAATTGACAATCCAATTTGGTTTTTCATACTGACCCTCTAAAACAATCTCATTATTGACCTCATTATATACTCTAAGAACCTTGTCATCTAAATAAATTTTAAATCCAGAGTCTGCAAGCTTACGTAAAGAAAGCAAATTCTCTGAAACGTCTTTAGCTGCAAAGACATTTTGTAGTTTCACTGTATTCTCTTTGTTGGAGTCTGAATATAAAATCAACTCACCTTTACCATCAATTACAATGTCTGCTATCTCATTTTTATTAGCACTCTTAATACTCTTATTATGACAACTCTTAAGATTTCTCAAAATCAGACTATCATTGACGATATGGTCTGTTGCTCCAGAATCTGCAATAAATGTAATAGTTGAGTCAACCTTACCTGATTTAGTTGCATTCTCTTTAGTCTCTAAGTTTTGGAGTCTTCTCGCCTTATGGTTATTCTCATTATTGTTTCTCTTATTCCCTCTAAACTTCTCGTTGTTCCATTGGCCTTTTTGGTTCCACCTCTTGGATTTGAAACTTGGTCTGTTCGGCTTACCTCTATTTGTACCTCTTTGTTGAACCGACCTTGTTTCTTTTGCTACACTATTACCAGGGCAATCGTCACCTTTGTGGTTTCTTATTGCCTGGCAATTGTAGCAGAACCACTTGTTTAGACGTTTTAAGGAACACTCGTTTGACCAATGTCCCTCCTTATTACATCTAAAACACCTTACCGATTGAACCCTTTGGAGTTTCGGGATGTCCTCTTTAATTTCCGAATTCTTCTCGGCCTCTAATTGGGAGATGAACGACTTTATTTCATCTAACGTCATCTCTTTGCCAGTCGTCTGCCTCTTAATTAGATCTGCATTTCTCAGCTCCGTTATAATAGGAGATACAGCCTGATAAAATGCAGATCTTGTTTCTTGAGCTGTCAACTCAATCACGTCTTCGCAGGCTTCATACTCCCGCACTATCGAGTCAAATCTTTCGCAGAAATCATTGACTGATTCGTGCTTCTCCATTTTAATGGAGTACAAGCGAGCTCTGACGGATGTATGAGTCACGTTTGACTCACCCTTCCTTGACGACCTCAAAACTCTTATTATATCAACAGGTTCTCGAATATTGAGAACCTTTTTATGATAATTTTCATCTATTCTGTTGATAATTATGTCCCTCACGATGTTCTTCCTCTTTATTTTGGTTGCCTCTGAAAAATTGTGATTAGTCTTACCTGGATGGATCACATCTAACAAATCGTTAGTTGAGAGCTCAGATTTTAAATAATCCATCCAGACTTCTAAATTTGAGTCCTTCCTTAGTTTGTAGTCCCTCTTTATGTTAAATTTGGTGCTGAGTAGCTCTTGCTCCACCAAATTATTCGAAACGACCTCTGTTCTCTTATTGGAATCCTCTAAAAAATGATTCCTTTGTATGAGAACCATTGTTCTCCATTATCTTCCTCTTTCTCTCGCCAGATAGAGGAGTAGAGTGAACAGGAGTCCTGTTCCTCTCCTCCAGAATCTTCAGGCGAATCTTCTCTGCCTCCAAATTATCCTTGGAAATTTGAGCCAGAGTCTCCACCATCGATTTCGCACTTGACATTACTTCTTTCAATATCAAGGAAGTCTCTAAAATCTGGTCAGCTTTTATCTGACTCTCCTTTTTCTCCATTTCACTCTTCTCTAAAATTTCTGACATCTTATTTGCAGCTTTGATAGTGATGTCCTCTACCAGTTTGATCACTGTTTTTGGTGCTAATGGAAGATAAAAGGATCATTATATTATATATAATTTCTCTAACTCTAAATCTCTACAATCTCAAATATGAAATTTCTCTAATGAATATTTCTCATTAACTCCATAGTTTCTATGAAATTCCCCATTCTCTAAAATGTCTCAAAAAAATTTCAAAGCTTTAATCTTTGATCTCTCAAGTCTCTTAAGTATTTTTCCAAAGAAAAATTGCTAAAAAAATTTCAGAGCTCTATTCTCTGATCTCCAAGTCTCAAAAGTATTTTTCTATTTCTAGAAAAATATCAAAGCTCTAGTCTTTGATCTCCAAATCTCTCAAGTATTTTTCTAAAGAAAAATTGCAAAAAAAATTTTCAGAGCTCTATTCTCTGATCTCTATGTCTCAAAAGTATTTTTCTATTTCTAGAAAAACTTCTGAATTCTAAAATTTCTCAAAACTCTATAGTCTCTAGAAAATTTCTCCACTCTTTATTCTCCAAGCCTCTTAAGTCTCTAAAAATTTCTCTAACATCTTTCATCTAAACTCTTTAATTTTTACCACTCTGCTTGGCAAAGATAGCATCGAAAATCCAGAAAATGGCTGCAAATAATTTGCATAGAAATAAAACTTACTCTGATTCAAGGTATCATTTATTTTTTCTAATTCCCCTCTAACTTGCCATTCTTCTTCCTCATTGATATGAAGAATGAGAGAGTCTGTATCACTCTCATAATCCACTAATGAAATTCCATTATTCATTTGGATGTCTTGATTTTCTCTATCTGCCATCTATTTCGGGTTTAGAAACAAAATTTTAATATTATTAATTTGAACATATTCATATGTATGAGGTTCACCTCTCAGGTCATCTAGTACCTCTACATTAATATAAAAAATGTTTCGTGCTTCTGAAATCCAATGGTCGCACAGCAAACCATCAGAATTCGAAGCGAGACATCTAGTTCTCAAGCTACATCACCACGCAAATGTACACCTCATTCAAACTGGCAGCACCACGCACGGCAATGGATACTTGTTGAAATTGGTTGGCCAAGCACTTTTGCGGGATGTAAACTCAAGTCCTTCGAAGTCCCTAGCATCTGATCATACAATACAGCACAGCACGTATTGCAAGATCATAGCACCGAAATGTGTATTCATTGTACATGTATAAAATAATAAAATATCCACGTGGTCATGTGAAAATGAATTGTGGTATTCTCAAGTAATCTAAATCTCCATATCTCTTAATGCAATTTTGCTTTCCTTAACAAAAAGGAATCTCTTTGTCGGCAAGGAATTGGAAACATTCAGTTTCATCCACAATGCCTGCAAAATATCTCTAGCCTCTAAATAAAATATAAATTCAACTTACCTCGATTATCGTTGATTTATATTTTTCTCAATGAACACGTGTACTTACGAAAAGTCGTGTAAATGGTGTTTGTTTGTTTTGCGAAGTGGAAACGTGCACTGGGCCGCTATAACCTTTTGGAATATCGTTACCTTTTACGCAAAGTAATAAACAAAACACACTTGATCTCTTTATATATATTTATTTAACTCTTAATCCTCTATACTCTAAATTCCTCTAAAATCTCTTAAACCTCTAAAACTCTTAGGACCTCTTAAGCTTGTCTTCGACAACAACGAATGTGATCGATTGTTATTCAACAAGTGCCTCTTTAGGTTATCGTCATCGAACATCTCATCAAATGTTGTCGAGTGGGGTTCATAGACTAAATGGCCTACGTTGCATCGTTAACTGTCCCAAAGGGTCAGTTCCTCTATTCTCAATACAATGCAACGTTGCCGTACTCTTTAGTTTGTCCGAATGAAGTAATTCTCACAGAAGATCATACTTTATGTATTTTGTCCATTTATTCATGTTGTTTCATTATTCTTTTCGAAACTATTGAAGAATCCTAGTACCTACTTATTGCAAGTCAACGACACTCAACATACCTCCTTTACCGCCAAGTACCCCACTAACCCTACACCGACCGGATTCTCAAAAAAAAAATAAAAACAAAACGGAACCATCTGCCATACATTTTTCCAGCTAATTAAGCTACGCCATCTCGACCAAGCCCCCTGATTAACCCCTTGAAGAAAACCACTCTGCTCCTCTTTCAACGTTGATTAGCTGAATAGCTCAAAGATGAATGCAAATGCATATAATGGTTTCATTGTCCGCAAACAATGGACAAACAATGGCCGTGTTAGCAAGCCAATGGGGTATGAAGTAACCCTTGGAAATTTGCTGCCATTGGATGCCTGAAGCCAATCCCGGTTCTCGGAGATTAATTAGTTTGCTGTTTCTGCATTTCTGCGTAATTTGATACCATGTTCCTTCTTTCAACTCGACCCGGAAACGCCGTGTAGGGCTTTATTCTCTAACTCTATGATGCCCATAGGAATATGGATTCCCTTTTTTCTGCATGTGAAAAGCTTCCCATCGTTAACGCACGCTTTTTATTGATTCGAGTTCAGTACATTGGAATACAGAATTATTAACCATCTATCAGGGGTATTTGAACAGAGCAGAGATATTCAAATTCAAACCGCTGTGATTATATCGGGTTTTCCCATAGACATAGAGATCTGGGCTGTGAAATTGGCTGTGACCATGGACGTACAATTCTATGTATGGTATACTAGCATATAGAATATTATTCTATGCATCTATCACAGATAAAAACCTCAGCAAAAAAACTGTTGTGGTGATGATGAATTAGGTTAGAGAACAAGCGCACAAAAAGACCAGATCATTCAATTTCCAAAGAGCTTATTTCCATTCACACCCAACTTCTATCCCGTTTATTTCCGTGAGCTTCCTTGAAGAGAACCTAATTAAAATTTGTGGCAGAAACATCTGTTTTTACGGTTAAGGTCCCGCTGATTATCATAGCATGTAACCTATCATTATGGTTAATAAACGAAAATTAGTCGTAACTTCGTTACTGCAAATGTTCAACAATTAATTATTCTGCTTCGCTGATCACAACATATTGCCCTTAATGCGTACATGAATTTTTACCAACTCTTCGATGGAGTTTATGGGGCAGTATTCGTCCCTTATCACTATGAAGGTATTTGGCTAGAAAATACCTTCTTGAAATACCACTTCCGTATCCAAAATTTAAAATTTTATGATCCAATTTGTCTTAACTTAGCCTTCATTCCAAGACGCGAAAAACTATGTGGGAAATGAATTTTATGACAGGGTCATAGAATTATGTGGACTGAGTCCATAGAATGATGTGGACTGAGTCCATAGAACTTATAGTGTAAAGTCTATGACTAAGTCATAGAGTTATGTGGACTGAGTCCATAGAACTTATAATGTAGGATCTATGACTGATTCATAGAATTATGTGGAGTCTGTCCATAGAACTTATATAATGTAAGATCTATGACTGAGTCATAGAATTATGTAGACTGAGTCCATAGAACTTATAACGTAAGATCTATGACTGTGTCATAGATTTATGTGAACTGGACCTCCTGGTACATCTGACGAACAGCGTTCATCTCGATATAACCCCAATAAATCACGATCGAAGGGGACAATGGTCGCGTTATTGTAACGATAAATACGCTCACCGTACCACGTGCTGTGCCCCAACGTTCGGCGTAATTCTCGCGCGGGGGCAGGGAAATTGGAAAACGCGATCCGGTCTATTTTATTTCCCCAGATTTCAATATGTGATTTGTTCCAGTGTTGGCGCTATTGTCCGGCGTTTGTTGCGGGACGAAGGGACGGTTTTCGGATATCGTATTATTTCCCGTACAAGTTTATGGACGTCGTAAAAAGTAACGATTCAGACTATATGTGCCCTTCGCAGTCGGCGCGGACCGCCAGACTTCAACTATTCATTCCTTAAGGGCATAAAAACATGCTTACCGTTTAGATTTGAACGGCGGTGCCCACGAATTACTATCGTCCCGAGCAGAAGGGATCGATTCTGGGGGATTTTTTATCCGCTACGTTGGTAATCTTACGTCCAATCCAATTCTCGGCGGATTGGCCGCAGTCTAGACCGGACAGGTTTACTTGATATTGGGAAAATTTGGACGGAGGGTTTCCCAATAAGGACTGTAAGGTTTCGAAATTGAATAAAATACAAAATATTCGAGATATGGGGAAAACTGTTTCTATTTCAAAGTTGAACTGACACCTATGTCATCATTTGAATCTATTGTCCCGAAATTCCTCATAAAAAACATAAAATGAAATTTTCAATGAATATGGCGAAGAAATGAGTTGTTTTGTTACTCCCCAGAGTCGTGAAAACTGAAACTGTCAAAAGTGCACAGAACGATTTTGGTCAAATTGATGTATGGATTGAAAGATACGAATATAATAGAATGGCTAACAAAAATTTTGTCCCTCATATGAATATAATTCATAATCTTCTGAGCATAATAGAACTACTCTCACAATCAACCAATATTCCTTATAAAACATATTTGAATTTAATGTCATGAAAGATTGTTGTATAGATGCATAGAATCCATAGCATAGATGCGTAGAAAACATGCATAGGTTTCCATGGTTCTATATTGTGGTTAGGATATCTGAAATCATCATAGAATCAGGTGAAAAACATGGTGTATGCACTTGTAATTTTTGAATGCATTCAATCGACCAAATCGAGAATAACAGACTTGTTTCGTGGCGGCGCCGCATTGTCATCAATTTCGATGTTATTTTCGTTGATTGATGGTACACAATGCCGCAAAAAGATGAAATTATGTAGCTTTTTGCCTCCAACAAACCATGGAACCCGGTTGGGTCTAAATTTCGGAAGATCAAAGAGCAGGAGACGAACCGCCAGTAATAATAAAACCTATATCCGATGCGTAGTTCGACCGTCTGTTAGAGCTATTACAGTCACTGCTAGGTAAATATATTCGATAGACAATAAATATCCAAAACGAAGAAGCGCAATCACTCAAATGGCCGTCAGAGGGTCTAGACGAAAATAATATCTACCTTGAAAGGAAACCGCACCTCCATGGTCAACATGAGCTAGGTCGAAACTAATGAAAATTTATTTCGTTTTGATCTCGCTCGCGAAATGAAGGGGCTTCATAAAACGAAAACTCAAATTGAATCATTATCCTTTAATTAATATCGATTTATTCACATGTGAATACACTTTCTTTTATGGCACTGCTCTCGGTAACACTGCAGTCGTAAACGATAATTATGGAGGTACGATGAGGTTTGTTAGTATATGTCCTCAATTTACATTAACTCAACATAGTCAAAGAGTAGATAGTAGATAGTATTTACTCTTTGACATAGTCATATACTAGTATGGACCAGCAGATCTACGTTTTAAGCAGTTATCCTTATCGATAGGCCTCCGGTCGCGGAATCTGAGCGCAGTTATCAGATTGTGTTCCGGGCTTTCCCTATAGAAGGCTGTGGCCAAACTCTGACAGCTTACAGCTACAATGTCAAATAGTTCTCTGTGATCTCTGCAAATCGGGCGATTTTATAGGAGAAATGTCAAACTTTGATCAATTTTCCTGAAGAAATGGGGAAATTATGGAAAATACGAATACCAAGCTATTTTGCGTTGACTCTTCCTCTTTCGATCCGTATATTTACATCACGGCCAGGATATCTGCGAAAAAAGTTTTATCGAGTTCGAAATTGCCCTTTTTGCCGAATTTTTTCGCGATTTTCGCGAATTTTTTAAAAATACTTCTACATCGCCTACAGGATCGAAATTTCGCCCACGTACGAATCGATCATTCCTCTTTCCGACCGTGTAAAAATTTCTTTCCTGTATCGCAGCTTCGCTGCGATTTTAAGATTCTTCTGGACCCACTTTTTCGACAGATTCCCTGGGCTCGACCACAGAGTTACCGTTTTAGTATAATATAGAACGAAGCGAATATGTTATATTTCTTTTCTTCTCTTCATGTGCGTAAATTTCGAAGCAGTTAGATTCTTTCTTACTCAGTCTCATGCTTCCTTGAATAATCTCAATGATTTGAAGATTTTCATCAGCATATTTTGCCACTTCCACCTGTCATCATGGAGTTATCAGCGAAAAAGTTTGGTGGGTCCATAATCTTAAAAATTTAACATTAAACTGTCTTTCAAGAAGTGGCGATTCAACACGTTCAGATTAATTCTTGAAGGGATATAGTCGTTGTCAAATGTCAAGAAAAGTTCAACAAAATCTATAGATGTAACTGTTGGCTCTTGCTTTTTCATCGAGTAGGCTAAAAACCGACGGAGAACTTGGAGGGTGAATTTATCAACTCTTGCGGTCTAATAGCAGGGGTGTCCGATTGAATTTGCCCGGATAGGAAAGTCCAGACAAACGTTTACGAGCCCTGGCCCCCCGATTTTATGATAGCTGGCTAGATTTGATTGCTAATACTGGCATTTATTGCGTGGTGTATAAATCTTAACCCCAGCCAGCTACCGGTTTTCGTCCCACGAATTGATGGCCTTTTCGGATCGACGTGTGCTATGGACCCGACAGGGTTTATGCGTTTCAATATGCAGGGAATATTGAAAATAGTTGGTTATTGGTCTTGAGTAGAATCCTCGGAAAACTATTCATCTACCGCAAGGAAAACCAGGAGTTTCAGAAGGAGAGGCTATACAGGATGTCCCTCGATCGATACCTCGAAAACCAAAAGTGGAATTTCCTGAAAATTTGTACACGGGCAACTCTCGAAAGGAAACAGCCATCTCAAGTGAATTGAGAATGAAGTGGCATAGGTACACACCTTATACAGGGTGTTCCTAAATTGAACGTACAAACTAAAAGGGGAGATTACTTAAGTAGGTTTAAGAAAAAAGTCCCATAAACAGGGTGTACTAGGTTTATTAAGGAGTATTTGAAAGAAAGTTATGAAAATAGGTGGATTGGACATCAGTCATGGCCCGCCAGATCCCCAGACTTGATTGGTTCAGATTTCTATTCATACTAACTAGATCTTTATGATAAATTTGATTCTTCTGAGGATTTCGAGAGAATCGTTCAAAATTTTTCTCTCGAAATCGGTAGCAGATACGACAAAACTAGAAGAGTTTAGTATAACAACAAAGCTTCTTTTTGCATTTTGCAACGGTTGCTCACCAAAAAAAAGTTATGAAGGAAAACAGGTGACAGTGTTCCAGAAAAAATATCACCCTGTAGATCTGCTATCGAAATTGCCATGTCACGTAGTGAGAAATGTAATATCTATGCCAAATTTCAGTTGAATATCTTGTAAAGTGTAGATACTACGAGTATGTATTGATATCTAGTTAGCCTAGACCAGTTCTATGCATAAAAAAAATATTGCGATATCATATCAACGAACAATAACTTATTAGAAGTGTCAGTGTTGAGTTCGACGTCAAAAAAATAAAACCAGAGTTACGCAATAAATTAAAAAAAAGATGTCCGCCGAAATTGTAAAAATCGAAAAATTGGAGTATCGAGCCATCATCAAGTATTTAAAAGGGTTAAGAGGTAAGCAGATTTACGAAGATATGCTTAATACCCTTGGTGATCAATGTCCTTTGTATGCGACCGTGAAAAATTGGACTGCAAGCTTCAAAAGAGGAAAATTTTAAATTGAAGATGATGACCGATCGGGAAGGCCAGTTTCTGTGTTAGTCCCCGAAAATATCGATGCAGTTCATGACATGATTTTATCAGAACGTCGAATTGGGCTAAAACGGATATCTGAAGCACTGAAGATTTCATACGAACGCGTTCATCATATAGTTCACGTCAATTTGGACATGAGAAAAATTTCTGCAAAATGGATCCCCAAATGTTTGAATGTTGACCAAAAGCGTGCCAGGGTAGAACTGATAGAAGGTAGAAGCATCGCGTTCGATCTGTGCTCGATTTGAAAACGATGTAGAATTCTTAAACCGAATTATTACTATGGATGAGATGAGACTTGAGTACATTTCTACGATCCAGAAACAAAGAAACAATCGATGGAATGGCGACACTCTGGTTCTCCAAGACCTAAGAAGTTTCGTGTCCAAAAATATGCTGGAAAATTTCTTGCTTCTGTTTTTTGGCATTGCCATGGAGTAACCATGATTGATTTTTTGGATAAGGGTAGAACAATAACTGGAGACTACTATTCGACATAACTGACCACTCTACGAGAAAAAATTAAAGAGAAAAGACGCGGAAAGCTATCCAAAGGTGTTTTGTTTTTACAGGACAACGCCCCAGTTCACAAATCTCATGTTGCCATGCAAAAAATTCGTGATTTAGGGTTAGAATTACTAGAACACCCCCCCTATTCACCAGATTTGGCTCCGTCCGACTATCATCTCTTTCCTCAACTGAAAAAAGTTTAAAAGGTCGTAACTTTTCTTCCAACGAGGAGGTAATAAAAGCTGTGGAGGACTGGTTTGCAGAGCAAGAAGAAACAATGTTTTTGAAAGGTCTAGAGACGTTGCAGGTTCGCTGTAATAAATGTATTCAATTAAGGGGAGAATATGTTGAGTAATAAAATATTTTGACATCGAAATTTTGTTTGGTTCTATAGTAGGCCGATAATCTTTCAATAAATCCTTCAGAACTTTTTTATGGTGAGCCACAGTTATTTTGAAACATTATGAAAAGAAGCTTTGTTGTTATTCTGAACTTTATGGACCCCTGTAGTTTTGTCGTATCTGCTACCGATTGAGAGAAAAATATCGTCAATTGAAGTCAACTGAAGTATTGAAGTCTGGGGATCTGGCTGGCCATGACTCCTAAACCTGCTCAAAATTTCCATCCAAATACTTCGTAGTATACCTATTACTATCTGTATCTCAAAAACAAAAAGTCTGCGTGGTTCCTTGCTCATGAGACTTTTTTTCTTGAAATCTCCCCTCTTCGTTTGAATCTCAAATTCAAGAACACTCTGTATACTTAACGAACGCACGGTATATGTCGATCAGTTTGCTCTCAATGCTAGGCATAATGTTTCTTCCGTTTCCGTTGACCGAAAGGAACAAATGATGGCGGAAAAGAGGCCAATATCCGCACCGAATCCATCATAAAACCCATAGAAACTTGATGATCTGCCATCAGAGAAGAGATCTAACAAAGTAGGAGTTTAGGACTGGAAACGAGTGATGAGTAACAGCAGCATTAGGAACATAAAGCAACTGCATATATCCCAGGATGAGGTACCTAATGGCGTACAGAATGTGCCATTAACTAAGTATCTGCTCTTTCCCAATTCGAACCATAAAATTGTTTAGTGTAGATTGGTATTTGGTAGTGGATCGTATCTTTTTATAGCATCAATAAAATGCTGACTGCGCCTTTCGCGATTAAAACTGTGTTAATAAAACGGAGGTATTATGCCGCTAAACGACGTGACTGCCGTTATGGCATTCTTTTTTGGCGCGTACATTTACAATAAATAACGAAATTTCGCTTAATTAAGTTGCAGAATCCACGGGGAGTTATGGATGAAGAAGGCTTTTTCGAAGAACTCGAATTGTGGCCACTAATTGTCTCCCAATGAGAAAGGCAAGAACTTTTATTATTGCCAACATACTCGTGGAAAAAAAAACAGAAAGGATATTTTTGGTGATTTTTCTAAATCTCATTTTTTATTCGTTGAACATGGAATGAAATTTTGTAGACAAATTAGAGATGAGTATTAGATCAACGAGTCGTAGGGTGTTTCAAATTGCGGCTGCGCGTTTTTTTAGAATGAATAAAGCAGATAATTTGCATTCATTTTCAAAAACTTCTTATTGGTGATTGAATCATCAGTTATGACATTTATGTAAGAAGAATGATATCTGCCGAATGGCCTCCTCTTGCAGCTCTACAATCGTCCACTCTTTCGTCAAAATTTTCAATGACATTTTGACATAATTAAGGCTCTATCCCACTAATGAGACGAATAATTTCATCATTTAGTTCAGGAATCGATTGTGGATTATTCTTATAGACCTAGCTTTTCACATAACCCCAAAGAAAATGGTCCAACGGTGTCAAATCACATGATCTTGGTGGCCCATTGACATCACCGTTTCTGGAGATTAGTCCAGGAAATTTTGTCTCAATAAATGAATTGTGTCATTTGCAAAGTGAGGTGTAGCGCCATACTGCTGAAACCAAATGTCCTCTAGATCAATATTCATTAATTCAAGCCACAAAAATTCGATCATCACCCAACAGTATCGATCACCATTGACAGTTACAGCGTCACCAGCAGCATTTTCGAAGAAGTAAGGTTCAATTACACCACCTGACCATAATGCACACCAAACAGTGACTCGTTTAGGATGCGTAGGTTTCTCATGAATAATTCGTGGATTTTCCTCAACTATATACGACAATTTTGTGATTAACAAAATAGCCACCAAGTTCAAAATGTGCCTCATCGGATAACATGATTTTTTGAGAAAATTCAGCTGGTTGTTCATTGATGAAATCGACAAATGAACGACGTTTTAAATGATCTAATGGCTTCAGTTCCTGTGTTATTTGAACCTCATATGCCTTCAGAGCTAAATCCTCGTGTAAAATACGCCATGTTGTGGACCCACTAAGTCCCACTCGTTGTGAAAGTCGTCTAATAGTCATTTCAGGTTCTTCAGCAACACAGTCACGAACCAAATCAATATTTTTTTGTGAACGACCGCTACGACTGTATTTTTCACTCTTTTGGTCTTCCACCGAACCGGTCTCTTCAAATTTTTTAATAATTCGACCAATGGTGCTTTCAGATGGACGATTATGCGAACCATAAAATTCACCTAATTTTCTAAAAACACTTTTCACAGAACGCTGATTTTCATAAAATAATTCAACAATTTGAAGCGTTGTTGTATCGTGTACAAAGCCATTTTTATGAATGTCATACATCACACTTCTTAAATGTCAAAATAGGTACCCAGATGAATTCAGTGCGCCATCTATATTTTACTTATCCTCAAAAAAAAAACCGCGCCATTTGAAACAAAGACCCTCTATCTCAATAGTGACTTCTGGAAATGATTGTTCTCGCTGGAAATGGTATTTGTTGCCCTGACGAGATCTGAAAAGATCGAAACCTGGGTCAGCATCCACTCTTTTACGACAAGATAGAAAGAAGGGGTCAAAATCAATTATCGGAAATTTGACACGATTTCAAACGCTTCAGTAGGATTAAATAAGTAGTTGAGTCCTCAAGGATTCTCTGAATAATCTGTGCAGAATGGAAATATGTAAATTGTGCATTCATTTAATTTAAAAAACTTATAGTTCTTACTCGTAAACCCTTCAGTTGCATTTGATATCATTTTCTATTGAAACAACAATTCAATTCTGCCAGAATTCTATTAAACAAACTAATGAGAATGAAGAAAGCCGAGACATGTTTCCTGCCCATTAAACATACGAAAAAAATTTAATAAGAACCCCATTCATCATAATCAAACTGCGTTCATTTCACTGATATTTGTAATGCCAATCAAATTATGAAATTCTATTACACACCATTCCACCGTTATATCGCTCATGGTATTGTATGTCCAATATAATGCATTTCATAAATGCACCCCTATATTAATACTCAGCGTGGAAGATATATCGCATACGATGAGTGATAATATCCTCTTTCATCTCTTTCTTCTTCTCCTTCTGCTGCCTGCTGCTGCATTCGGTTATGAATTGGAGTATTTTTTATATGGGGCGACGAATCTCAACGAAAACAGCTTCAGATTTGATGTGACTCGATCAGGAACAAAGAAAAATGTTCAGATTGTTCGTTGTCACAGTCAAATTGCAGTATGACTTTTTATGAAAAAAATGAACCATCTATAGGCACGTGAAGTCAGGTGCTTTTGTAAGTAGATCGTTAAAGAAGTAGAAAGTAGAATCGCATTCAAGAACCTATCGAAAAAAATTTTGACAGCCGTCAAAAAAATTGACAGAAGCTGTCACAAAAATTGACAGCAGCTTGAATACGCCATTCTCCAACCGAATGCAAAATATGATCTAGATCGAATCTGTAGTTTTGAAATAATCAGGAAAACATACAGGTCAAAAGTAATTCTATTCATTGATTGTTGTTTGCAGAATATGCACCATGAATAGAGCATGAGAAAATGTTTTTTATGGATTCTCAACACCCTGTACTTCCAAACTAAACCAAATCTTGAAAATGACATAGAAAAAAAAGTGTTTCGTTTGGCGAGAACTATTAAAAAAGATGTATGCAAGAGTAACACCATTCCTTAAATTACTACACCTTGTTTTTCCCTTCCAACAGCTTTGCCAATTCTGAAGACATATTTGTATGTACTCACGCATGATAAAAAGAACCACTCGTTAAACTGTGGGTACATTCATGGTCGTATACTCTCTCTTAATGAATGTTAATAATTGTACAAATATAAGGATGTATAGTCGCTTTAATAGTGGAAGTTGTTAATGGCTTTCTGCTGGACCTTGGAGGTGAAGAAACTTTTTACCTCGCTTCCATTATGGGCGAAAATTTGAATTCAAAGTAAGAACTCAATTTGATAGTTGAATCTTTAGAAATGGAGAATCGTCAAATGAACAGTCAACTCCTTAAAGTAAAGTTATTCGATTATTCGTGAATAAAATAGATTCATTTTGTTATATTTTCTTATAATTTGCTTTCCAAAAATAAAATTGAATAATATAAAATAAGATAGGTGAGGGATACTACGATTTTACGTTTAAGACACAAAATCTGTCTCCATTTATATAAGAATTCAGTAACATCACCAAAAGTGTTGAAGAAGGCATAATTTACCTCTACAAAAATTACTTTCAAGTGAAACATGTGTTGTTCATTATTGTTTCTATTGTTTCCATCGATGTCGAGACTTTCTGTTGAATTTTGCCTTTGTCGAAATGGACGAGTTTAATACAAATGAGAACAAGAAGTATAATAATACACTGCGCAAAAAAATTAATGCACATTCTGAAAATCTCAATTTTAATGAAAGTTAACGCTACATTGACTTTATAACTTATTTTTTATGTTCTCTCGGGAAGGTTTTGAACGAAACAATACACATTAAATGGAAGAAAAATTCAGGATTTCACCGAATCTTATGTGAAAGAAGAGAAATGAACAATTTTCAAAATACTGAAATGCTGATAAGTGATTTAATACTTGGTATTTCCACCCCTTGCGTTAATTACAGCTCGGCAACGACGGTTCATACTCAAAATGAGTGATCTTGAAATGTTCTGATCTAATCCTTCCCAGATTTCTCCGAGTTGGATTCCTAAGTCATTAAGAGTAGCTGGATGATTTCCTGAACTTCTCAGCCTTCTATTGAGGTTGTCTCAAACCTGCTCAAAAGGATTGAGATCTGGACTTCCTGCTGGCCATTCCATTCGTGAGACTTCTACCTCTTCAAGGTACTCCTGAACGATGCGCGCACGATGGGGTCTGGCATTATCGTCCATAAAAATGAAATTTTCACCAATGTATGGGGCAAATGGCACTACATACTCTTCGAGAATGATCCTTATATACTTATCAGCATTTATAGCTCTATTATCAACGACCACTAGGTCTGTGCGAGCAGTCAAAGATATTCCACCCCATACCATAATCGATCCTCCCCCGAAACCAGTACCTAGTATTCAGGAAATTGCAATGATCATATCTTTCATGTGGACTTCTGTAGAGGCAGAATCTAGACTCATCTGTGAAGAGAACTCTTTCCCAATCGGCCTCTTCCCAATGGATATGCTCTCTCGCAAAATCCAAACGCGCCCTTCGATGGGCTGGGGTAAGAGCTGGGCCTCTTGCCGCGACACGGAGCCTTGAATCATATTCTCTGAGGCGATTTCTTATTGTCTGAGTGCTAATTTGCACCTCATGAGTTTGCTCAAGCCGATTTTGAAGGAGGTTGCAAACCGTTGTCTCAACGAAGAAACTCTCAAGTAACGTTCTTGAATGGCAGTTGTTACCCGTGGTCTACCCTGTCCTGGTCTTCGGACGTTCATACCTATCTCCCTGAATTGCAGCAATATTCTGGACGCACTTGTATGGGAAACTCCACACCTTTCTGCAATTCTTGTTTATGTCCACCCTTCTTCTCGCAAAACTACCACTTGGTCACATTCCTCTTGGGTCAAATTGCGTGTTTCGCGTTGCATAGCGATCGAGTGTTGAAAATCAAACGAAAGAAAAACTATTGATCACTAGAATTGATCGAGAACAACTTATTTTAGAATGGAGCCAATACATTCAAAATCTGATAATATCATCTTTTTTTATTCCTGCTGGGAGAAAACATCTGTATTGAAGAAAAACGTTGAAAGTGGATAACATATGCATGCATAATTCTGATAAAAATAATTATCATTGAGAACACCTTCAGTTGTAGAATAAATTTGAGATTTCCATAATGTGCGTTCATTTTTTTGCGCAGTGTTTTTTTTGCGTCTGTTCAACAATATGCCTTTGAGTGTGATTAGTCTCTTCGCAAAGAAATTAAATATCTCCTGTTTTAGACTACTAAGAATTTTGAATTTTAAATACCGTTAAATATCCTTCATTATCAGTTATAATTGGTCAACATATTTAACAGGAAGCATTCTTATTCTCAGAAACATTCAATGAATCTCCGTACGAACTATTCGAATTCCTATATTCTTGTATATAAACAGAGAATGTGACGATGGTCCATACCTAATTAAACGGATAATGTTCTGCCAATTTTCGCTTTCGTCCATTCGAATTCTCGGAATGCTCACGCCATGATAAATCTCCTGGATTTAATGAGTGTAAAATATAGGCTGCATATTTCACCAGGATCCGACTAACACTCATAACATTCTGAGCGGAAACTTCTTTAGCATTTTGAGATTTTACAAGACGCATCGGATCTGAAAACATGTTCAGAACCTTTCAATGAGATATTAATTTTTTCATATTTCTCTCTTACTAATCTCAGTCAGGATTGGCTCAAAGCTTTTCAACCTTAAGAGACGACGACTGAAATTGGATCACACCAACTGCCCTATTTTGGAAAATATTCTGTTATCTATTATATAATATCAACAATAATAAACTAGCGCATTCGCCATTCTGTTGTATATCCTCTTATTTTTATTTTATCCTCGCTTGAATATTTTGCATAAAAGCGTCAAAACTGAACAAATATGTTGAATATCTAAGATATATTTGGAAAACTTGGAATTGAGATGAACTTTACAGGGTGCTCCAAAGAATCCATCAATATATTTAGGCTTATATCGAGTGTTTTTTTAGAGTGATAGAATTTTCGATAGGGAAAACTGTGATTTGACAGAGGGTAGAAGCCATGTTGACTTTTCTGTTCAGTAAGCATTGAAAAATTATCGTGGAAAGACTCACGCCGCAACAACGCATACAAATTGTTGAAATTTATTTTCAAATTATAATTATAAATGACACAAATTATTTAGATTTTTTATGACAGATGAAGCTCAACCTCTATGCGTGTGTTAAGAGATGATTTACAGTATGGTTCTTGAATTCACTGAAATACAGTCGAACCGAAAACGAACCACGGATGTACGGGATATTATTTATAAATCGAGTTTTGGAGAAATATCTAAACTGCAGCGTAAAAAGTAATAAGCAGCATATGTTGCTCATCAACTGTACAAATGCAATAATTGCTAGGAAAATGCGTTCATGGGAGATTCCTGACTTTAATATGTTTATCGGATGTCTCAGCTGTTTACGTTTCTAAATTTAAGGTGCTATTGATGGATAAGACTGTTTATTTTCTAGTTCGAGAAGCTTACCCTGTTTTGGTCTAAATATAATATGCCGAAAAGAAGGTCGGAAAGGGTTATCAACATCGTTTGATGATCGTAAACAAGGAGCAACTGCCAGACCTACCCGAAGAAGAAAATTTTCATTCTTTCTGGATTCATTGAATTGATTCATTGAAAAAAGGACAAGGATTCCACATTTCACTCAGAATTTCCAATTCTTCACAAAAATGCTGTTATAAAAATTATACACCTTATAAATCTTCTATACAGGGTCTTTCACGAGGAACCTCACCCATATTTATACGGGAAACTACTGAACGTATTTTCATGAAATTCAGCACTTATAAGTATTTCACGATGCTGGGCTCTCCTCTTAGGTGGCGTCAATGTTTTATTCTCTTCATATTCTCTGAGAATTCTGAATCACTTACCCCTGAGGATTCTGAAGCAATTCTTACTCTTTTCGATAAATCTGAATGTTTTTTCGATTCTTTTCGAAAAATGTTTGAAATTATCTCTTTCTCTTCAGCAGAGGAATGCGACCTTTTGGACCTTTTTCGTGGTGGTCCCCACATATCACCCTCTGATGCAGTATAGGTACAGGGTCTTTCACGAGGAACCTCACCCATATTTATACGGGAAACTACTGAACGTATTTTCATGAAATTCAGCACTTATAAGTATTTCACGATGCTGATGAAATCTAAAATATTTTCAAGGCATGAGCACCTCCGGTTTTTCCGGAAATGACGTAAACTTCCGTTTTTCAAATTAGAACACCATTTTTTTATTGCAGAAATAGATTTCTTAGAAAATTTCAAGTTATTTTGATGTAACATTTTTCAGTTTTGGTTGGAAAATTCTCTCTGAGCGGGAAAATTCGAAAAAAAAATCGAAAATAGAGCTCCGCTGAAACAAGAATAACTTCGAGGTTTTTGGATGGAAAATTTTCATTTTTGGGATTTTCCAAGATGTAAGATTGATGTATCCACTTTGAAAATCGAAATCGCGATTCATGATACAGGGGGTGAAAAAATCGCTTTCAAAGTTAGGGATGACAAAATCGTGAAAAATCAATTTTTTCAAATTAGAACCCCATTTTTTTATGGCAGATATTGAATCTACGTTAAAAAATAATGTGAGTGTATGCATCACACCCTTACCCTAAAGTGGATATTAACTCAGAAAAAGGTCCAAAAGGTCGCATTTCTCTGCTGAAGAGGAAGAGATAATTTTGAACATTTTTCGAAAAGAATTGGAAGAACATCCTGATTTATCGAAAAGAGACTTAGTGGGAATTGTTTTAAAATCCTCAAGGGTGAGTGATTCAGATGTATTCAGAATTCTCAGAGAATATGAAGAGAATAAAACATTGACGCCACCTGAGAGGAGAGCCCAGTCGTTAAAAATAATCGATTCGGTTGACGATTTCGATATGAACCTTATCAGAAGAATAATTGTCCACGGTTTTTTTTCGGAATGAAATCCCAACGATTTCTAAAGTTCTAGAAATCGTGAATGATGACGACAGTTCGCCAAATTTCAAAAGAACAACGTTCTATAGATTATTGAAAAAAAGGAAATTCAAGTTCAGTTAAAACTGAACGATTGTGTGAAATCTCCTCTATTCGACTCTGGACGGAAAAAACTCAACGAAGGCCCTCCTACCGCTGCGCGAAAGATGTTATTATTGCTCCTTCTTAGATCTGAACAGAGCATAGCTCTTAAAAATGTGAGACAATCCCGGGTTTGAATCGCTTTCAAATTTGTAGGGGAAGGTTTCAGTTGGAAGAAATAAATCTTCAATGAGCCTAAAGACTGATATCCATCATCGACTCCTCTCGAATTACTCAATAAACATCAGATGGATCTTCGATCCCTTATGCAAATATTCAATGTGCTGAATGCATAATAAAAAGGAACTTGGTGAGAGTGCAGTTGAACTGGAGAAATGCGGGTCTGAGCGAGGAAATTTTAGTCAGGCCTAATAACAGGTTTCAGGTTCTTGTAATAAATTTGAACAGGTTATTATGGTCTTGTCGGATAATTTACTTTGTTGCGCCCAGTTCGCCATAATATACCATCCTTTGTTGAAGCACCTATGGACCGGAGAAATTGAGAAATAATTGGGGATAATGAAATTGGACATATTGAGCGAATGATATAAAGCGTAGCTGAGAGCCATTCCGATTTTTCAGAAGAGGCTAACAAGCTCAGTAAATAATATTAGGAGTATTAATAAGTTTGTGCGGTTTTTGTAACAGATATCGCTTCTTGTTTATATTCCATTGTATCATCTGGCAATAATGCCATCAATATAGGCTTTCTTTTCGATTACCGGTCATTTCGATGGAGTTTAAACAACATACGGGGAGGCTACTTTTTTAATGGGATATTATTGAAAACTTTCGAACTATAAACTCTTAGGCCCGGTTTCACCAAACATTTTAATCTGGTTTAACGAGATAACTGAGATTACCGATTGATTTTTGACTGGAAAACCACAGAAAATTATCGTTTAGTGCCTTAAACGAGATTAAAATCGTTGGTGAAACCCGGCCTTATAGTTTATATATTATAGAAGGTCGGTCAAAGGGAGAAAAAGTTGCATTCATTGCAGTTCAAACAAATCGGGATTATCAGGTCCGGTTATTGAGATATCACAAGAAAAGTGAATTCTGTCATTTTGATTTTTCTTTTTTTCCCACTTTGAATTGAAATTAATGAAAAATAAAATAATACCTTATGATCTGTGTCGATGTTTCTATCTAAACAATATCCTCTTGGAATTTCATAAACTCGACACGGTTAAGATTATTTTAATTCACTTCACATATTAATCACATTAATTCACTGAGGCCCGGTTTCACCAAACATTTTAATCTGGTTTAACAAGATAACTGAGATTACCGATTGATTTTTGACTGGAAAACCACAGAAAATTATAGTTTACTGACTTAAACGAGATTAAAATCGTTGGTGAAACCCGGCCTGAATGATTACAGAATTTCACATAAATAAGGTTTACAGTTTGTTCAGAGACTCTGGTTTGTTATTGTTTATAGTTGGCCTCCAGATAACTAATCTTTCGGTTTTCGCTCTACGTATGCGTGGTAAAATTTGGCGGCAAAGTCGATTTATGATGGAAACGGCAGAATTCATAGATATTTATACCACGGTACACAAGTGTATCGTGATTTATACTATGTTTCGTAACAAATCCTTAACCTCAATGGAAATATCAGCAAGCTGACAACATCTTCTTGAAATTTCTGTGCAAACATTCACAGAATCGATACAAATTAGGTTAGGTTGTTTAATAATAAATCCTGATGATCTGAATGAAAAGTCTTTCTTCATGATATTGTTTGGGAATTTCGAGGAAAATATGACAAGTTATTAGTGTTTACAAACTAATCTGCAGAAAAATCGAAGAAGGAACTTATTTTGGTGTGAGAAATGTGGCTTTTTAGCTGCAGACATAATCCGATGAAACTTACTGTTTTTGTTGAAATTATCGTGTTTCCGACATTTTTATTTATGTATAAACTCAATTTCTATCGAGAAATATGAACTTTGCATCAATTCCAGAAGATCATTTCAGAGGCGTAGTCAGCCCAATTTTTTTTCAAATGGCTATATCTTTTTAACAGAGCCGTATTCGGAAAAATGGGAACTGAAAAAAAGGTTTCTTTTGACCTCAAGAATCTTCAGTTAAAATATATGTACAAGTCAAAGACTCACCCTATTATATAAAGATGAAATTCGAAAATGGTAAAAATTGGAGATACTGCTTTTTGGATTAGGACGGCGATATCGATCCCCCTTACACGATATCATTCGACAGTTTCCTCAACCCTTTTCGCCACCCCCCTATTTGGAGAGATCACCAAAACCAGCACCGAAGCTCGGATGTTTGATACCACCCAACGTCTTGTTTATTTACCCCTTTACCCCTCAAAATCGGAATCACTTACGCACTACAAATAGTTAATTAACCACCAAAACAAACCCCGCCGATTAATAAACAGCACTAATAATCCGGCTTCATCCTTCCATGTTGACTTTCTGCGAATCTCGGTCTGTCGGTTTATAAACATCACCAAGCCGTTAATAATTTAATTGAGCTGCCCAAGATCCGCTGGGAAACCGTGAATTTAGCACTTGTTTTATCCGCGTCGACATGTGGTAGTTTCGAGGGGTTGTGATCCAGGGGCGCAGCTCCGAAAGTTTTGGTGCGAGATGAAATGTCTTTCCCTTCATCGATAACTAATTTTGCAAAGTTTGGTGGTGAAAACTAGGTTTGAGGTATGGCAACCATGATTCATTTTTTAAAAGATTATAAAGAAATGAGCTAAAAAGATATTCTTCACTCTGTTCAACATTCTGTTCTCCCAGTCTTACTTTAGAAGGGGGTATGTGGAATTATGCGTATGCCCCTAGCAATACCTAGCAGTCTTAGCACAGATGCCTAAATCAAATGAAAAAAAGGAGACAGAAGAACCATAATCTGTAGATGGATAGACTACTGCCCTTACCAGTGTCAGTGTAGAGTTCGACGTCAAAAAATTAAACCAGAGTTATGCAATAAATTAAAAAAAAAGATGTTCAACGAAATTGTAAAAATTGAAAAAAATTGGAGTATCGAGCCATCATCAAGTACCTGTATTTTAAAGGGTTGAGAGATAAGTAGATTTACGAAGATATGCGCTCTTGGTGATCAATGTCCTTCGTATGCGACCGTGAAAAATTGGACTGCCGGCTTCAAAAGATGTAAATTTTCCATTGAAGATGATGACCGATCGGGAAGGCCAGTTTCTGTGCCAGTCTCCGAAAATATAGATGCAGTTCATGACATGATTTTATCAGACCGTCGAATTAGGCTAAAACGGATATCTGAAGCACTGAAGATTTCATACGAACGCGTTCATCATATAGTTCACGTCAATTTGGACATGAAAAAAATTTCTGCAAATGGATCCCCAAATGTTTGAATGTTGACTAAAAGCGTGCAAGGGTAGAAGCATCGCGTTCGATCTGTGCTCGATTTGAATACGATGTAGACTTCTTAAACCGAATTGTTACTATGGATGAGACTTGGGTACATTTATACGATCCAGAAACAAAGCAACAATCGATGGAATGGCGACACTCTGGTTCTCCAAGACCTAAGAAGTTTCGTGTCCAAAAATCTGCTGGAAAAGTTCTTGCTTCAATTTTTTGGGATTGCCATGGAGTAATCACGATAGATTTTTTGGATAAGGGTAGAACAATAACTGGAGATTACTATTCGACATTACTGACCACTCTACGGGAAAAAAATTAAGAGAAACGACGAGGAAAGCTATCCAAGGGTGTTTTGTTTTTACAGGACAACGCTCCAGTACACAAATCTCATGTTGCCTGCAAAAAATTTGTGATTTAGGGTTAGAAATACTAGAACAACCCCCTCATTCACCAGATTTGGCTCCGTCCGACTATCATATCTTTCCTCAACTGAAAAAAAGTTCAAAAGGTCGTAAATTTTCTTCCAACGAGGAGGTAATAAAAGCTGTGGAGGACTGGTTTGCAGAGCAAGAAGAAACATTTTTTTTAAAGGTCTATAGAGACGTTGCAGGTTCGCTGTAATAAATGTATTCAATTAAGATGAGAATATGTTGAGTAATAAAATATTTTGACATTGAAATTTTGTTTGATTCTATATTATAGTAGGCTAAGAATTTCTCAATATATCCTCGTATCTTGCGAGGATGTTGACCCATAAATAGAGTGATGACTGGACTTCCTATTTCTGTCTGGAAATCTAAGTAGATGGAAACATTGAATGTTCATTTTTCTTTGATTTGTTTTATTTTGTTGAGTTCTAACATTCTTCTTCTTGAAAATTGGACAATTTCAATTGTGAACCTGTTGTCATGCGAGTGCTGTTTGCGTCCCCACCTGTAGGCGCGCCTCTGGTTGCTACATTGCATCAACTAGGGCCCCTTGTTTCCGCAGGAGCGAGGATAGCAACCCCCGTGTGGGTGCATCGTTGACTCCAAGACAAATACAGAGTTATGGCACCAAGGAATCGTATTTACATGACTTGGCGGGTCTGAGGAAAAGGTGGAAATTGCCGGGGAATCCCAAGTGTACGAGATTGATGAGAAAAAGGTAAATCCTGATAACTATTAGGCAGGGTTCGTGCAGAGGGTGGAATTTTTCATTACCACTCCGTACTCAGCTGTATATTTTTAAGGTTGTGTACAGGAAACCTTTTTTTTTCGTTCTATGGGCCATTTTCATATTTGCATAGGTTTGTTTACTTTCGCTGAATAAACACATTCACTGATTAGATTTTGTTTCGACCAAATTGAGAATATTGGCAAGATTTCGTTTTTTCCACTTTAGGTGGCGCTATTCACAATTTATGACAGATTGTTATTAGATATTTCAAATATTCGAATTTATTCTGGTGAACATGTTGTGTCAATAGCCGATAATTTTGTCAAGCAATAATTTGGGAATATATTCTTGACATTTTAATTCATATTAGTATGAAGGAAAAGTATATGACTAGAATACTGGTGTAAGCACTCGTCAAATTTTGAATGGAATGAAGTTCGACCAAATCGAGAATATCAGAAATGTTTCGTGGCGGCGCCGCAATGTCATACAACGTCATTACGGTCGTTTTTCCCTTGATCGATTTGATTGATTAATCAACATCTGATCTGCCAAAGTCAATAATGACATGACCACAGAATGACATTTTTATATCAAGACTATATTCCCAAATTATTGCTTGACAAGATTATCGGCTATTGACACAACATGTTCACCAGAATAAATTCGAATATTTGAAATAACTAATAACAATCTGTCATAATTTGTGAAGAGCGCCACCTGAAGTGTAAAAAACGAAACATTACTAATATTCTCAATTTGGTCGAAACAAAATCTAATCAGTGCAAACACCATGTGTTTAGTAATCGAACTTTCACCATATAAAAATTTCATTCTGTGGTCATGTCATAATTGACTTTGGCAGATCACCTGCCCATAGAATTAATATAAAATCAATAGATCTTTATCTTTGTCATAAGTCAAGAGCTTTTGAGTGCTCATTCATCCATCTTATAGGTAGATTCGCATCCATATCAAGGAAATTTCAATAAAGCATCAATTACAAGCGCTTAATATCAAGTTCCAATGTTTCCTTGGCAGAAACCAATCTGAGACCAATTCCATTAAATTACAGTTCGTGCGGTCGGACGGACAGCCTCAAACGTGCGGAATTAGTTATGGCGTCAATTAAGAGTCATTCCGACTTCGCGTCTTTTCATTATTTTCGCTATTTTCGATACGCCCATACTTACTTTCTCCGTAATGGAAACTTTAAGATAATTATTGCCATGCCTACTCGATACTGCGGCGTACACAAGAGACTGAAGCTTGCAACTCTCATCGGGAAAATATGGGCATTGCTGGTTCAGGAATCAGGACTCTTAATTAATTTGAAAAAGTTCTCGTCAGAGATTCCTCTTTCATTCCTGTAAGGTTTTTGGGGAGTTTCGTCAATGAGGTTTGATTTGAAATAATTAAGGCGGTGATTTCAGGAAACTCTTGCAGTCATTGATTATAATGTAGTTCAAGTATCTGGTGTTTTTTTTTAGATGATAGAATTTTCGATAAGGATAACTGTGATTTGACAGAAAGTAGAAGCCATGTAAATATAAAAGTCAAATGATGTAATAGTATATTTCATTACCAGTCCAGAAAGTAAGCTTTTTCCGTGCGCGCGCGATGTGTTCCCGTGTGAGGCGGAGCCGAACACGGGAACTCGTGCAAGCACGGAAAAAGCCTTTCTGGACGTGTAATGAACGATATTTTTCATTACACCTCTCTGAAAACAATAACACGGGAAAAATTTTCAGCAGAAAGCATTTCGATATTGTGAAAGAATAATCAATCAAAACACTGACATCTACTGTCACGCAATCGTTGCTCTGTGTCTCTGCATAGGAATCATAGGACGTATCTATGCCTCAGCGCACCGTAAAACTTTTTGCGGTGCGGCCGCACGGAAAAGAGTCATTTTCGATGTTCTAAATCTACATGTTGTGATAGGGTTTTCTGTGCGGTGTAATGAAAAAGATACATCATTTGACTTTTATATTTTTTCTCTCGTTGCAGTTGTCGTGTTACTTGGCTCTTGAGAATGGTGAGTTAGACTCACCGAAAGTAGTCGAGCAGACAAGCTTTTGCTGTCAATAAAAATAAATTAGATCCACCAAAAATAAGGCTTTTGTTTTTATGTATTTTTTCATACTGATATTATGATGGTGGACGCCAAAGGGTTTAGAGAAAATGGTTTTTTCCTTCTCTAAATTAATGACAACATCTATATGACAACCAAGGCATAGAATCGAACTGACATCGCTGAGAACCAGAACGTCCAGAGTGGAAAACATCCTTCAAAAGTTGTCACATCTAATCACCTGAAATGTCCTAGACCTATTATGTTCCTGAAATCCATAATGGGAGACGCAAACGAGGCCATCATAGACAAAATTTTCGAAAACATCAACGCTTCCCATCCAGACTGTCAACTCGCCGTTGCTGCCATGACCGGCTACATCTACGGCGTCATCATGACCAAGATCGGAAAGACCTTGGCTCTGGCCACAGGAGGAGGCGTCATCCTGCTCCAGCTGGCCAACAACCACGGGATAATAACGATTCACTACAACAAGATAACGATACCCAGGAACGCGGCTTACATGAGGAATTCAGTAGGTGACAGCTTTTGCCATGCTATCGATTCCATTTATACGTTTGCCAAAACCAACAGCGTGTTCAGTATAGGATTCATTGGAGGTATGCTGGTGGGGGTGGGGAGCTGTTTATAGTGGTATTCCTCGGGGAGTAGATGTATATTTTTAATTTTATAAAGTTTTGTATCCGAATAAAGTCCACTCTAATGGCGTAGATTCAGTGGTTTATCGAGCTGTTTCCATCTTTTGTTCGTTTATACAGGGTGGCCAAGAGATTGACGTCAAAAAGAAAAGAACAGGTCCCTCGTGTCATAGGCTATTCGAATCGCCCCCATGTATGTTATGCGATTTTTCACGGTTTTCGAGTTATGATTTTTTTTATGAACTTTGAGAATTTTCGAATTCTTAAAGAAGATATTGAAAAAAAAGTACAAGACTTCTCTGTGAAATTTTTTTTGTAACTTAATCTCCATGAATTGTACTTTTATGCATAAAATAACCAGATTCATAACTTTGATAAAAATTATGGAAACGTTGGTCTCAAGTGAAAAAGTTACGTGAATTGGATTATGATCTGAATTTTCGAAACAGAATTATAAATGTAAAAAGGCTAATTCATGGTTTCTTAGTATGCTTAAAAACTGCGCTCAACAGTCAGCCTTTAGAATGATTGATAAAAAATGGTACTTAACACTCTACTTTTGCTAGAATTAGCCTTCAAAGTCATCGAGGTAGAAAAAATCAAAGAACTGGACATTTACTACAAAATTATTTTTTGCCATTTTGAGATTTTTCTGATCAAGTTATGATAGAAAATGCTGAAAATTAGCTTTAGATGTTGTTCAAGAAAAGTTCTAGATAAAAAAAGAAAAAAGTATGGCAATAAATCACACATCATAATGTAAATAAAAAGAAATTTATTTATAAAATTTACAGTAGGTTTTCAAAGTGGCCACCTCCAGCCTCAATACACTTTCTACACCTTCTTAGAAAATTTTCTTTTAATCGCATAAAACCTGCCCTGTTCTTTCTAAGGAAACCTTCGGCTTCTCTTAAATTAACCGAACGTCCGTAATCACTTGAATGAACGATACCCGAACAGATGGATCGGAAGCAGCGGACCAATCAAGTGGCCCCCACGTTCACCTGACCTTAATCCCATCGATTTTTTCGTTTGGGGTTATTTCAAAGGAATTGTTTACGCCCGAGAATGTTCGAGTGAAGACGAGCTTCGACTGAAGTTAAGAGAAGCCGAACATGTCCTAAGAGAGAACAGGGCAGGTTTTATGCGATTAAAAGAAAATTTTCTAAGAAGATGTAGAATGTGTATTGAGGCTAGACTTTGAAAACCTACTGTAAATTTTATAAATAAATTTCTTTTTATTTAAGTACATTATGATGTGTAATTTATTGCCATACTTTTTTCTTTTTTCATCTAGAACTTTTTTTGACCAACTTCTAAAGCTAATTTTCATTAATTTTCAGCATTTTCTATCATAACTTGATCAAAAAAATCTTAAAATGGCAAAAAATAATTTTGTAGTAAATGTCTAGTTCTTTGATTTTTTCTACCTCGATGACTTTGAAGGCTAATTCTAGCAAAAGTACAGTGTTAAGTACCATTTTTTATCAATGATTCTAAAAGCTGACTGTTGAGCGCAGTTTTTAAGCATATCAAGAAACCGTGAATTAGCCTTTTTACATTTTTAATTCTGATTCGAAAATTCGAGTCATTTTCCAATTCACGTAACTTTTTCACTTGAGACCAACATTTCCATAATATTTATCAAAGTTACGAATCTGGTTATTTTATGTATAAAAGTACAATTCATGGAGATTAAGTTACAAAAAAAATTTCACAGAGAAGTCTTGTACTTTTTTTTAATATCTTTTTTAAGATGGTCAAGTCGAAAATTCTCAAAGTTCATAAAAAATTCATAACTCGAAAACCGTGAAAAATCGCATAACATACATGGGGGTGATTCGAATAGCCCATGACACGAGGGACCTGTTTTTTCTTTTTGACGTCAATCTCTTGGCCACCCTGTATTAAAATCTCCTCTATCATAATCTATTAACTGCCGCATCTATTCACGTCTCAAGAGATCCGCTCGTTTCATCGACGGCAAGATGTTTATTGCATCAAAACCACCGAATAAGATGGAAAGATTTTTGATGTAAACTCTTAAACCTCCACATTCCATCTGCGGTGAGGCGATAATAAATTTCGAGAAAGGCACTAAAACGTTGCTTTCAACATAATGTAATACGTGACATGCATTCTCGTTGTTGTTGCCAGTTCGGTATTTTTTATAATGGAAATCAAAGTTTACCATCGTGCGGTTGTTGTAAACTTTATGGGCGAATTGTGGGTATGGAAATGACCAACCACAGTCTTTACAATAATGTGATTTACGCTGATTTTCGAAGAAAACACGTTTGAATGAAAGTATGGATCTGTCGATAATTAACGGCAGTAATCATCAAATTAGTCCCTGGCCCCATTACAGAAATAATCATGCAGGCAACCAGCTATGGGAGGCTATCGTTTCTTGATGTTTGGGTTGCATAAATTCAGTATTGGTGGGGACATCGTGAAATTCGTTAATGATTTTTTGAGAATTCTGGAGTGTTTTTATTTACTTGATAGTGGAAATTTCAATATAAAGGGTTTTCCAATAAGAGGTGATATTTTGAATGGTCCGCTATTACGGCAGATGTCACTTTTGGAGCTGTCTTTTTTGACATTTGACAAGTGGAAACTACGCTGTCAATAAAAATGGAACGATACACACTGCAAAAACGCATTGAAATTATTAAAATTCCCTATAAAAATGGTGAAAATTTGGCAGAGACGGTTCGTAAATTTCGAACATTTTTGGGTCGTCGTGAAGCACCTTGCCGAACCGCAATACAGAAATTGGTGAAAGAATTTGAGATATTGGGACAATATTGATATGTGAACGTCGATCAAGAACAGCCGAGAATATTGCTGCTGTAGCCGAAAGTATTGAAGAAAATCCAGGTTTGTCCATTCCTCGTCGTTCTTTGGAACTAGGCATTCCACAAACGTCCCCACACCGTATTTTGCATAAAGATTTGGTTCTTGAGGCTTATAAAGTTCAATTAACACAAGAACTCAAGCCGGATGATCATCAACAGCGGCGTGTCTTCGCTGATTGGGTCCTCGAAATGAATAAAAATGATCTGGAATTCCAATGAGAAAACATCTTGAGTGATGAGGCCCATTTCCACCTCGGTGGCTTCGTCAACAAGCAAAATTGTTGCATCTGGGGCTCGGAAAACTCAAGAGTTATTGTTGGAAAGCCACTCTATACTTAACGTGCGACTGTTTGGTGCGGTTTATCGCCCGGCGAGGTCATTGGACCTTACTCTTTCGAGAATGAGACTGGAGCAACAGTTACGGTGAATGGATTGCGCTATCGATAGATGATTAATGATTTTTCATGGCCGGAATTGGATGGTATTGATCTGCACAACGTTGACATTCAATAAGACGGCGCTACGTGCCACACAAGCAACGAAACCATAGATCTTTCGAAGAGGTGATCACAATCGGCCACCGAGATCTTGTGATTTAACACCTTGTGACTTCTTCCTTTGGGGCCATGTGAAAGAGAAGGTATACGCCAAGAGCCCAGCGTCGATTTGAGACCTCAAAGATGGAATTCAGGCTATCGAGGACATAGGGCAGCCACTTTGATATTTGGTTATGGATGAAAAGCATATGGTCCTGTAGTCGTGGAAGTGCTGGTCATTTGGCTGATGTTATTTTCCATTATTAATGGCACACCTTCCCCTTTATACTGAAATACACACAACCAAACTTATATGGAATCACCCTGTTATTTGGAAAAAACGAATTTTAATTGAAAAAAAGTCGCTGAAAAGTGAAGAGCAGTTTTCCCAAAACAAGTTTATTACAAAAATAATATAAATTATTAAAAGATTATTTTTATAATAGAACAGAAAATCAAAAGTGTAAATTTCTCTAAAAATAATTTTTATGTAACTGAGAATTGAACAACAAATAAAACGATTTTAACAAATCAATAATCAGTATTACCACCCCTGGCATTGATACAAGCTTGAATTCGACGAGGCATGCTTTCTATTAAGTTGTTAATTTCTTCTTCTGTAAAATTTGCCCATTCCTCTAAAGCCGCTTGTATAAGTTGCTCTGCGTTACCAGGATTATTTTGACGAGCTCTAATTTTGCTTTTGATCCTATCCCACAAGTGCTCGATAGGATTAAGGTCCGGTGAACAAGAAGGCCACTCTAAAACAGTCACACCTTCTGTTTCGAAAATTTTTTTGCAACTCTGCTGGTATGTGGAGGTGCATTATCCTGCATAAATAGGAAATAATCTCCAAAAGCACCTCGCCAGAGCCTCACTACAGGTTGTAACAATAGATCAACATACCTAGGCCCTATCAGAGATTGTCTAATGGGAATTAAAGGAGTTTTCTCACCAAACATAATTCCGCCCCAAAACATTACAGTACCTCCTTTGTATTTTGGGATCGGTCTTGCAGCTTGGAACCTAGCTTGCCTCCCTCTACCTCTTAAAATGCGAACACGCCGGTCGTCTGATCGTAGGCCAATTCTGGTCTCATCCGAAAATAAGACATTTTTCCAATCTTCAATAGTCCAATTTTTATGCTCCAAACACCAATTAAAACGGTCAACTTTATTTTGCCTTGATAGTTCTGGAACTCTTAACGCTCTTCTCTTGAATAATTCCCGAGCGCG
Source organism: Adalia bipunctata (assembly GCA_910592335.1). Lineage (NCBI taxonomy): Eukaryota > Metazoa > Arthropoda > Insecta > Coleoptera > Coccinellidae > Adalia > Adalia bipunctata. The sequence goes on from OU342949.1 coordinate 63,785,691, forward strand.
AAGTCTTTTTCTGATAGTTTCGACAGAAACACTAACACCTGTAGCTTGCAAAAATTGCCTTTGAAGCTCTGAATGAGATACTGCGGGATTTCTTCTTGCTGTTTGGGCTAGAAAGCGATCCTGCCTTTCTGTAGTTACTCTTCCACGACTTCTTCTCGGCCTATTCTTTAGGGTTCCTAACTCCAGAAACCTTGCATAGGTTTTTGAAACAACCCCTTGTGTAACCCCCACCGTTCTTGCAATCTGTCTTTGTGACATACCTTGTTCTGCCATAGTAATAATTCTTCCTCTCTGGACTTCCGATAACCCCACATAAGGCATTTTTTTTTAAACTTCGCAAAAAAACAAAATATAAATTCACTGCGACGTTCGAACGAAACGGTAAAATCGACACTGCAAAGCCAAATCGTATCAAGTGCTTATGAACCTAACTGTTTTTGTGAGTAAACACATGCACTTTTTATTTGCTTCTAACGAAAAAGATATCAAAATAATATTTCATCTTAATACTGGGTGATTCCATATAAGTTTGGTTGTGTGTAAACATCCGATCATAAATGATCGGATAAATCTAAAGAAATGGCGTTTTTATTTGAATGCCAAAATAACACTTCTTACTGGAGGCAATACTCTTAACTGAACTTTATATTTCAAATTTTTTGAGTGAACTGAACGAAAAATAAATCTCCACTCGAAACTGTGAAACTCAGAAAGAAAAGCGCAAAATAATAACTAAGATAAGTAAGTTCTTCATTACACAACAAATTCAGAACGTAAAATCTGCACGTATGTAGACACAACTTTAAATCTTCTCACGGTTAAATTATGTAAATTCCCAATAATCATAATCATTATTGTGACCCACGATCATATTAACATGGATATAGGTTTTAGCGTTATAGCCGTGGCGCACAGCTTGAAATTTATGAACGAACACGATTCCTGAGTATTTCAAAGCCATTATATCGCCTCAATAAAACAATTGCGGACTGGGTCCATACAGAAGCGTTTTACTCAATTAAAATTCCACAAGACTTGAAGTTAAGATCATTGGTTTACTTACACTGATAGACCGAAATACAAACAGAAATAAGTTTTTTTTTTTTGGATTCCATAGCCAAATAGTGAAATACACCATTTCATGAAATTCTTTCACTTTTCAGCATCCAATATTGTTCGTAACTCTAACTCAAATTTTTTAACGATCACAATACTCCCACCGATGACCTCCAGCTTCGAGAAGGTAAAAATACGAAAATGTGTGCCAAATTCCTGCTCAAATGTCAACTTGAACAAACCCACAAAGGAAATGTCAATTCTTCAAACGTGAATCATATCGCCACACAAATCCATCGTAAAACACTAAATAGAGCAATAGAAAGTCAATTAAATCGGGTGACTAATACAAAAAACCACCTAGACCTATTGGGTCGATTGAAATGCATAAGGCTTCTTGTTGTCGAGCACGAATCTCAACATTAATTCGTTTCTTGGTGGTCCAAGCCATCATGCCCTGTTCACAGCTTGCCGTACAGTATCTCTCGCATCTTGATTTAGAGTTTCGTCGATTCCACCGTGTTATTATATTGTTGAGAAAGGCGAAGACAACCCTTTAGATTTGTGGTTCAGTAGGTTACGAAATTCGTGTATTCGAGAGTCGATTACGGTTTTGATGTATGGGTGCCATTATTTATCGCATTAATCTTAGATGGAGTTTGTGAGATACTTTCCCTAACAAATTTTGTGGAGAAAGTTCTATTCGAAAAGTCTCACTACAACAAAAACTGTTCCTTGAGTACTAATGAAGGATGAGTTTTAATATACTACTCCACAAAAGGTGACCTAAGGAACAGGTCCAAAAGAGGAATACCATAAAAAGACTACAAAATCTCTGAACTTCCTCAACTTTTGTGGAGAAGTAGAATTTGAAATCCATATCGATCATTCAATTTTATTCTTCAAACATCCATTCAGAATGCGACTCATTCCTCAGAGAGTACGCTGGCAAGATTTATAACCCATCTTTTCCAATCCAGATCCATTTAGAGCAGCGATTGTTGCCTATGATGTGTTGGAGGATGGTGGTGCGATAGACAAAAAGATTTAATCAGCTATTTAAACGAGGTTACTCGATGAATTATAACAATTAAGAGTCTGGATCCTCTGGGGAGGTAATTAATCAGGCCAACCCTTCTCACCAAACGAGTTTAGAGGGTTCTGACGGAGCCTGATGGCCATTGTATTGTTTACAGAATGAATTTCGAAGTTATATGATTGTGCCTTAGTTTTATCGTGTCTGCCTCTCATACCAAAAGAACTAATATGATGGGATTATTCCAATATCGAGATATGTACGAATTATTATGTTCGAAATAAACAGGTTTTCGAAGATAACTATACTGGGCTCACAGAAACAATGTTGTTTGCTTTTCAGCGAAATGGCAGATACTGAAAAAGAAAACCTAATGATGACCCTTCAGAATGAAGGTTTTGCCAGATGAAACATTGAAATCATGAACTATCGGATGTTTTTTTATAGAGTGATAAAGCTTTAAATTGAAATAAAACACATCTAAATAAAGATTGAAGCCAAATTTTTTATTTGAAAGTTAATTTTATGACATAAGGACTGAACGAGAATAAATTCGCACACAAAAACGCCTATATCTCTTGAACCAATTAAGAAAAAATCAAAATTTGATCATAGTTAGCTTTGTTATGAACGTCAGAAACATGTGGAACATTTATTTCATAGATTCTATGACGCAAAATGTCAAGCGAAGTGAAAACACGAGAATTTATTGAGAAACTTTTTCAAAATAATCAAAAATGGAGCTTCAAAAGAATCGCAAAAGAGGCTCGCGTTCGTCCGGAAACGGTATCCAGAGTTTTGAAGCGCTTCAACGAAGATCTTACAATTAACCGCAAGGAAGGAACCGGGAGGAAAAGGGGGTTTCATAGCCCAAAAAAAGTGAAGAAAGCCATTAGCCTTTTTCAGAAGAATCCTAACCTTTCAGGACGGAAAGTGGCCCAAATAGTGGGTTGTTCGCAGCCAACCGTTCACAAAATCAAGTCGAGTTGTGGGCTTAGAACATACAAAGTGCAGAAAGTGCCAGACAGGAACGCTGTGAAGAATCAAGAAGCGAAAACAAGAGCAAAGAAATTAAAAAAAGATTTCTTGAAAAATTTTTCCGGTTGTGTGATGGACGACGAAACCTATGTCGTGGCTGATTTCCCGCAACTTCCTGGTCAGGAATTTTATACTGCAGATTCTCGTGGAAATGTTGTCGAACAATTTCGCGTGAAGAAACAAGCAAAGTTCACTAAAAAATTCCTGGTTGGCAAGCAATTTGCACTTGTGGGAAAAGGAGCAAATTTTTCGTTGGCCAAGACTCTGTTGACTCGAAGATATACATCGAGGAATGCTTGAAGAAGCGACTTTTACCATTTTTACGTGAGCACGATGTGTCAACAATCTTTTGGCCAGATTTAGCTTCATGCCACTACAGCAAGGTCACCAAGGAATGGTACGAAGCTAATGAGGTGGTTTTTGTCCCCAAAGAGGCCAATCCACCAAATTGCCCAGAACTCAGGCCAATCGAAAGATATTGGGCCCTGGTAAAAAGAGAATTGAAGAAGACTAAGAAATCAACGAAAACATTAGCGGAATTCAAGCAAAAGTGGAAGACAGCATCCCAGAAAGTGACTGAGTATACACTATAAAAAGCATGATGGGAAGAATTCCAGAAAAAATCCATGAATTTTGTAAAAAATAGTTTTGGTTTTTGTATTGTAAAAACAGTTTTCATTAGAATTAGAAGATGATTCGAAAATGAGTTTGATTTTCGAAATCGGTCCAGTAGTTCAAAAGATATAAGCGTTTTTGTGATGGCGAATTTATTCTCGTTCAGTCCTTATGTTTCAAAAATAATTTCCGGCATAAGTCCACCACACCTAGCTCTGAGGAACCGCTTTCGACCAGATCTATTTTGAACCACTATTTCGAGTAATTCAGGCCTTATTTCAGCAATTACACGAGTTTTTTTACTCCCAAACCGTCTCTTGTTTCTGGTTTATCAGCATTAACCAATGACTTGACATTACCTCAAAGAAAATAATCCATTGGAGTTATGTCGCATGATCTTGGAGGCCAATTAATTGGACCATTTCTCGAAATATATCGGCAAATCTTTCTTTGAATGAATCGATTGTTACGGTAGCAGCATGAGGTGTAGCACCATCTTTTTGGAACCAAAACACTTCTGGTTCGATACCATCCCAATTTTGAAACGAATAATCATTGATCATCGATCTGTAACGAGCACCATTCACTGTAACATTAGCTCCAGCATCGTTTTTAAAGAAATATGGACCGATTATGCCTCCAGCGTGTAAAGCACACCATACAGTGCATTTTTCAGGATGCAATGGAACCTGCAGAACTTCTCGAGGATTGTTTTCACTCCATATACGGCAATTTTGCTTGTTTACGTAGCCGTTCAACCAGAAATGAGCTTTATCAGTTAACACAATTTTTTGATAAAAAAGTGGATCAACTTCAAGCTGTTCTAGGGCCCAATCAGCAAAAAAAAACGACGTTTATTATAGTCAAGTGGCTTTAGTTCTTGAACCAGTTGGATTTTACGCAAAATTTTCCATGTGGGGGATGCACAGAGTCCAACTTATTGTGAACGTCGACGAATAGACAAATCTGGATCTTCATTAACACAATCACTTACAGCAGCGATATTTTAGATGAAATGTTGTTCGAAATCTATCGACGAATAAGCTGCTCTGATGGACGATTATGTAAACCATTTATAAATTTCAAGAAGTGCTGTATAAATTTGGCGAATAGAACACTGATTGTGAAAATAAATTTCAACAATTTGTAAACGTTGTCTTCCCATGATAATTTGTCAATGCTTACTGAACAGAAATCTCTAAACAACATAGCTTCTACCTTCTGTTAAATCACAGTTATCCCTATCGAAAATTCTATCACTCTAAAAAGTACACCTGATAGTAACGAAACCGCACGATCTTATTTATACTCTTGATATTTCATTGCGGCATTGTGCATCCCTCATTGACGAACTTTACTTTGTGCTGATACTTTCCAAGATCACTAGAACCTACGTTGAAGTACTCCCTATGAGTGGACGATCATTAATTTCCACTCGGAAAACCGATATAATTACAAATCCAGCTTTGATCCCGATCTCAATTAACGTTAACTCCATCTCATCAGATCGATTTCAACAGCGTATCAATAATGCAGCTCGCGGAGGGTCGTGCAAAAAATCCGGGAAAATGAGATCATTTTATGAATGGGCGAGGGCATAATAAGGAGGGCCCAAGGATGTATACGTGATACTTGATGAAACCGAGATCAACAGCACCCCATTAAGAACATCTACCCCTCGGTTGAAAATAAGAGTTTGTTGCGTATATGCATCCACCCTCTTCAGATAATTAACAGGCTGGCGGCCAAGAGACGGCCATCCATCCGATATCTCGTTAACCTCACCCCCTCGTTCTTTGCACCGGTATCAACCAGTCTGTTGTTTGCCACTCATCTGTATCTTGCCGTTGCCGGTACATCATTGACTCAAATAATGTATTATCGCTAGTTATGGCTGCCAGAGTGACACAATTCGAAAAATGCGATTCAACAAGATTCTATACTCCATTCACTTTTATTTAATCACATAGGAGGTCATGGTTTCGTTTTCAGGAGTTGGTGCACCTGATGAAAAGTCTGTGCGCGTACATAAAATATCGTTAATGACAAAACGACGTTGCCAGTTGCTTTGTTTACGTCAAAGTAAAAGTATCAAAGATATTCCACATTTTCTTAGTTCGAATCGATCGGCGATTTTGGGGCGAAATATCGATAGGAAATCGCCTATTTTTCCGTTCTTCGTCGTCCAGAAGAAGTTTCCCGTTGATATGAGAAATTTTGTGCAAGTGTAATTTTTTCCTTACACGACTTTTGGCGTGAGTACGAACGGCAAATTTGAATTGGAGGAATTATGAGGAAAGAACTTGCAGAATGAAATTGCACGATTTTCGTGAGTAAACGGGTTCTGGATGGCCATCATCGGTCTCTAAATGATTATTGTTGATCGTTTTCACGTTTCAGAAAAAAAAACACGTCGAAAAAGCTTAAAAAAAAAGAAGAAATATGACTATATTGCATTCAACGGTAAGTGAATTCAGATTCCGATGAATTGAAATGTGTCACTGGAGCTTTCATTCCTTTGCCGAAAGTAGAAATAGGCTATATTGAACCAGAATACATCGGTTTTTTCCATATTCCAGGAGTTTGTGTCTTATTTTAGAACAGGTGAATGATAAATGTGAAGCATATGTCTGACCTATTCCATTTTTTTTGTACAAACCTACTGTGATAGTAATGTATGAATATTTTTCAAACTAATAAGTTACTATACAGTCAGAATATTTTACTCCTTGTTCATAACATCAAATGAATGAAATGTATGTAAAAGAAAAATTACCTTTTTCCTTTTAGAAATCGCGTTACTCTGTTGTACGTTGCTATAGTATTCGTTTATTGTTTGTCAATTACATATTTTAAGAGATTGTCAGATAAACTTATTTTTTGAAGATAATTGTAATTAATAGCATAAAATGTCGTTTCTTTATTTCAGGTAAGGTTTTCTCATTATGTTTGTATGTTTCAATAATAAATAGAAACTTTATTTCAGAGAAACTCAGTTGTGTTATTAATCTGCAATCATAATTCTATAGAAGAGCTATCAATACATTATAAAACGACATTTTTGTAAGCAACAAGAAAAATGTCAAAATTGAAGTTCTCTTTTCAAATCAAACCAACAGAAGACGGAAAGTCTAACTTCATAGCTTTAACTTCGATTCAAACTGAAGAAAATAAAACGTTTTTGGTACCTGAAGAGTACCAGTCCATATCTCTTCACAAAGAAATATGTACTTCGTTTATTTAGTTATCATGTTTATTTTCTTTGTGATGAATGAATAAAACTGTTATTTATTTGAAATAAAGAAATATTAGAAATCGAAATGTTGTGCACCCTCACAATCATATCACATACAATATCATGATGAAAACAAAGCACATCGATGAATCTTCACAATCATAAATCCAAAAACTCCTTTACGTGTAGAATATTGTTCACAATTTTCTGTTGTGTTCTCCAAAATGAAATATACATTCTGAGAAATACGCTAAGAATGTAGAATGGGCAACATAGTGTTGGCTTGGAACATGAAAATACAGTGAAACCTGATTAATTGGGACCTGGATAAATGGGAAACCTCTATTATTGATAATTCCAATGAGGTCCCGGCACTTTCTCATCGAATAACCTCTGTTAATGGGACTTTTCGAACCTAGTTAAATGAGATTTGATTTGTAGTATTTTTCCGACATTTACCTCTATAACTGGGACTTCGCAGCGCAATTCCCTGTATAAGTGAGACATTTTATCAGGTTTCTGCAAGATTCGACACGTTTGCTCGCAAACATTTCAATTTCTTTCGCACGTGGTTTGTTCGCCAATATCATCTCCGGTTTGGACTCCAAACAAGGGAGTTAAAGCGTACAAAATGTCCAAAAGGAAATATAGCACGTCATCGGCATCTGAAGAGACTCCAGTAAAAATTTCAGATATTCATCATTCTATTTTTTATCAAATCTATTCCATAGAGAAACAGGTGTTTCAGCAACTACCAAACAAATACAAACAAACATAACAGATTACTTTGATTAATAAACTCATCGATGTATGTAGGTATGAACGTATATTGTATGTATTGAATAAATATCTACATATCCAAAAGAGTGATTTTTAAACACATTTCCACCCCAACCCCTCTATAAATGGAATAACAGTACATTTCGACCTCTATAAGTGGAGCCTCTGTAAATGAGACCACTATGATTTTGAACCTTCCTAATTGGAAAACTGGATAAATGAGAACCTCTTTAAATGGTACGAAAACTTTGGTCCCTTGAGATCCCAATTAACCAGGTTTCACTGTATTTTGAAAAACGTCATAACTTCCATACAGAGTGGAATGTGTCAAATTTCCAAGGCCAGAGTTGTGATTTTATAATTGTGAATGGAGTATACTCAATTTGCAATGTTTTTGTAAGAGTGTCACGCTGTATACTATACTTAACCAATGTAATCACTAATCAGTAAGTCGCTTGTTTCCATGAACCATTATTTCCGGATTTGCCGCCTATATCCCAAGGGACAATGAGTAAAATAGAGAAGCTGTTTCTGACTTTACGAATGATGTTCTTTTTGATCACATCTATCCAAACTTCCCTGATATTTGTACGTAAGTGTATGATGTGAGGCTCTCAAGAGATTCTCCAGACATAAAACCGTGAATAGTTTATTTATTGCCACACACCGAATCCAACATCCGATAGACAAATAAAAATTGATTAGGTGCAAATGATCTGGTTACGTTAAAAACCGCAATCAATTTATTTAGTCTACCGCGAAAGCAAAAAATATTGGGCAATGCACACATAAGGATAAAAATAAACATCTCCACATAAATAATGCAGCTAAAGAGGCTGACTTGTTCAGAAGTCCTTTTTATACGTGGCACATCGCAAGTGCACTACTCCAATTAGTGTATTTTATGGTTCAAATGGTTCTATTTTGAGTTACCTTTCACATCTTTCCCGAGACAGAAATACCAAGTGATCCCATTTCGTAAAATATTTCATACTAATTTGATATTTGTCGTTTTTGGGGGATTTTTCTGGACTTGATTTGTGTAAACAGGATGCCTCTGATGTTCCGAATAGAAGTTGCAGATGGGAATAATGAGGAATTTATTGCTAGAATGTAAAGTTCGAATACTTATGTTCTCACCCAAAGAGACTCCAGAGAGATATACTCCTAAAAATGTTACTGATATCCATCTGATTTTTCAGCTAGAAAAGCCCTGTTTTCTTCACAATGAGACACCCTATATACAGTCTCTTTATGTTAGAGAATTTAAGATGATAATTAAAATTTTATTGTTATAGAAGTTTATGTTAATTGTAATGACCTGTTCTACGAATTTTTGATGTCTCAAAGTACCAATAAATTCATTATTATCATTACCGTTTTTTTAAAAGAGTCCCTTTCTGCACCATTCTCATATGTAAATAGGTTTGTAGGGAATTTTGGGGTTGAAGATTTTGATAGTGATGGAAAATGTTATATCGAATAAAGAGGACGAAATAAAATTAAGACAAGCTTGTATTCTAATGTCCAAAAAAAATAAATTATTCATTGAATTTGTTGACGTAGCTTTGTCTATGAATAACAGATTCAAAAGCTCGGTTATCCATAGAATAATCTTCATTCGATAACTCATTTTTCTTCTTTTGTAGTGCATTCGAAAAAGCTTGTCCAAATTTTTTAAATTTTCAATTCGAATAATGCCAAATTTCAGCCATAAATTAAAGTTCTTCAGTTTCAGTACCCAATTTCCCGGTGAAGATTTTCAGTTGCAGCTGACCTTGCGGTCCGTGCCGTCTTCCCCCGCTATCGGGGTGCAGGATTCTTTTTCTCTCCGTGATTCCACGTCGTTAAGGCGTTATCACACGTATTTCCACGGTGACTCATGAGTGTAAATAATACAGTGCGTTGTAATAACTGTTGTTAGCGAACACCATCAAGACACTTTACGACCGGAATTTTGTAATTTGAAGTGAAGTAGCTGCAAATTCCCGTGTTTCATCGCAGACAATTCATTAATATTTAACTTTTCGGATTATGAGGGCTTTCCCTTGCGTTCTTGATGGCTTTTTTCATGATACCGTACCGACCTGGCTTTAATCTGATGCAGACGATTTTTTTCACGGAGGAGTATAACAAAAACTCTTTGTGTTTTCGACTGTAAGACCTATAGGGATATCTTATTGTGGGCTCTGAAAAGATGATTAAGTATTTGTATTTTTATCGTCAAATGACAGCTAGTGACATTTCAAATATGGCAGCCGTCATGATTCAAAACCGTCACCTATTAGAAAACGCGTCAGATTTGACAGGAATAATTGATGAGGGAAATCAATTCATGAAGAATCTGCCTAATAGGCCTTCGACTCTCTTATCTCTAACGGCAATTACAAATTAAAGAACTAATCAACCAAGATTGACATGTGAGATGGTAACAGAAGATAACAAACACATCGTTAACAGTTTTTTAAACGGAACACTGCCTCATGAATGGTGAATTAATTTTGTTTATATGAAAACGATACTCTCGTCTCTAAATAACCATTAATTTTCGATTGCTCCTCATGATAAGTTCGTACTACTTTATCATGATTGGAATTTCATTGAGTTTCTCACAACCTTAAAAATTTCTGAGACCTGGTACTACTTGCACTTCTTCAATTTTAATATTGATTTCATTTCATTACTTTAATCAGCTCTACTTTTTTAGTTTTGAAAATTGAATCACTGTCGTATGAAAAAAGTCGACTAAAGTCTATGCGCAATGACCAAAAGCACGAATTATTGATGTACGTTACTGGCAGACAAGAAATAAGGATTTCCTTTTGTTTATTATGCCCTCATAGATCATCCTTCACCTATAGACAACCCATAGCTACGACATTCTCGTCAGGTAGTCACGTGTCAAATAAATCTGGGTTACAATGCGAAAATACTGAGCCCTCATTTTTATTGGTATCATAAACTCACAAAATTCACGGTAGCTAGTTAACAAGATAACCATGAATGAAATGAAGACAAAATCTTTTGAGGAGCTACAAATGAAGGATGACGATGGTAGCAAACTGTTTCTTTGAAAAACTATTGAATGAGTATTTCATTCCCCAGGGCGTTGTAAAGAAGCATCGCGTATTCAAATTTTCTGACGAAGCTTATTGAAGTTGCAGGCATATTTATGACGGTCTTCAAGGGGATTGAGAATACCGTGAATTTCCATAGCTCCATCATCTGCATCCTAGGCACCTACGGCATTATTTAAAGAAGACAATGAAGAAGGAAATGTTCCTAGCAACTTTCGAGATGATGAAGACGACTGTCCATCTGTCTATTGTTATGACCTTTTTTCCCGATTCAGATCGGGAAAAAACAAGTCTTCTCCAGGATTAGCCATGGAAAAGACTGGTTACGACATCCATTGGTTGCGTTGGCTCACGCATCTTGTGCTGATGTTTTAGATTTAGAAGAACCAAGCGTTTCATTGGTGAACTTTGTCAGTAGTTTTGTAACTTTGAGTAGAAAACTACTTTTGCCTGTTGCCGGTATGTCATTTTTTCCATAGCATGCGGACAAAATGAATTTCGTTTATCCCAATTCATCCAAGAATATTTTATTTTTTGGTTCTTTTATTTTATAAAGGTTGATTAGATTTTATAAGGAAAGGACCAAAGATCATTGGTGTAGAATATACGAGGATGTATTGATATCTAGTTAGCCTAGACCAGTTCCATGCATAAACAATTGCGATACCATATCAACGACCAATAACTTATTAAAAGTGTCAGTGTAGAGTTCGACGTCAGAAGAGTAAACCAGAGTTACGCAATAAATTAAAAAAAAAAGATCTCCAGCGGAATTGCAAAGATCGAAAAATTGGAGTATCGAGCCATCATCAGGAACCAGTATACCTATTTAAAAGGGTTAAGAGGTAAGCAGATTTACGAAGATATGCTTAATACCCTTGGTGATCAATGTCCTTCGTATGCGACCGTGAAAAATTGGACTGCAAGCTTCAAAAGGGGTAAATTTTCCATTGAAGATGATGACCGATCGGGAAGGCCAGTTTCTGTGTCAGTCCCCGAAAATATCGATGCAGTTCATGACATGATTTTATCAGACCGTCGAATTGGGCTAAAACGGATATCTGAAGCACTGAAGATTTTATACGAACGCGTTCATAATATAGTTCACGTCAATTTGGACATGAGAAAAATTTTCGCAAAATGGATCCCCAAATGTTTGAATGTTGGTCAAAGGCGTGCAAGGTTAGAAGCATCGCGTTCGATTTGAAAACGATGTAGACTTCTTAAACCGAATTGTTACTATGGATGAGACTTGGGTACATTTCTTCGATCCAAAAGCAAAGCAACAATCGATGGAATGGCGGCACTCTGGTTCTCCAAGACCTAAGAAGTTTCGTGTCCAAAAATCTGCTGGAAAAGTTCTCTCTTCAGTTTTTTGGGATTGCCATGGAGTAATCATGATTGATTTTGTGGATAAGGGAAGAACAATAACTGGAGATTACTATTCGACATTACTGACCACTCTACGGGAAAAAATTAAAGAGAAAAGACGCGGAAAGCTATCCAAAGGTGCTTTGTTTTTACAGGACAACGCCCCAGTACACAAATCTCATGTTGCCATGCAAAAAATTCGTGATTTAGGGTTAGAATTACTAGAACATCCCCCTTATTCACCAGATTTGGCTCCGTCAGATATCATCTCTTTCCTAAACTGAAAAAAAGGTAAAAAGGTCGTAAATTTTCTTCCAACGAGGAGGTAATAAAAGCTGTGGAAGACTGGTTTGCAGAGCAAGAAGAACATTTTTTTTGAAAGGTCTAGAGACGTTGCAGGTTCGCTGTAATAAATGTATTCAATTAAGAGGAGAATATGTTGAGTAATAAAATATTTTGACATTGAAATTTTGTTTGGTTCTATAGTAGGCTAAGCATTTTTTAATATATTCTCGTAACATTACTGTAATTCACTACTGACAAGTTATGCCTCTGGAATAGAACCCTATGTCGTTTTGTACGTACTTCGGTACTTCCCATACTGTATAAATCAATAAAACGCGATTGATGGCAATACGCCAAAAAAGCCCGGATCAACCAGCAAAAATCAAGAAATACGTAAATGTCGTACGTCAAACAACATAATCTCCGTCAAATTCCGACAATATTACCTTTCTTTCACACCTCCAATATCATACCCGAAAGAAATAACATCAGCGGCTGCCTCCGGTCTACAAAGGCCCAACACGAATTAGATTTATACGACCCTGACCATTCTTGTAGCACAAACCTGACATAATCGGAGGTATTTTCGGCATTACCGAAGACGTCGAAAGCTCTCTGGTAGCCGTCGACGGCGTACCCGTTGTCTACCTGTGTGAAGTGCGGCATCTTGTAATCACGTTGAAAATTGCTATTGAGACGAGCCGGTCTTCAAAAAGAAGCTTATAAGAAGAGGGTGAACGGCTCCTCTGCCATGAGGTGTTCGCCTGACCTTCTCCGATGTTACTCCGGTCTCCGGACTGTTTTGTTTGTGTTTCGCGTTACTTACTTTATTTTTTAAGGATTGATTCGCTTGTTCCACCGCGAGATTACCATTTTTATCAACGACTATGAAGAGACGAAAAAAAAAATAAAAATAAATAAATAAATGTATTTAAGGCAATTGACCTAAGTCCTTCAGCCCAACTATAAAGAGACGAAAATATTTTTGTGAGATTGCCTATTTCGGCCACTGGCAGATTCGACTTATTCAAACTGCAAGACTCAACGAAATAAAAAATGCAGACAAAAGTGCCGGAATACTCCGAATTCTTCGTATGTATACTCCCCGATCAATGAAAAGCCAATACATTATGAATATATCGATAAAAAATGAGCTATTTGGGGGCTGGAAGTTAATTTTCATGGTGAAAACAGCAGGCCCGTATCTACGATTTTTTCTGACAGGGGCAAAAATTCATGATTGGGCCCCCCCCCATTTGTTTAATATGTACATAATATATGAATTCATAGAAAAAATAAAAATAGATAATACAAATGAATAATGAAAATAAAAACTAATAATAAGGACAATATTATCACAAGGAAAGAAATTGGACTTTCTTCTTCCCGTAGCAACACGCGGCGTGATTTTCTTTCCGCGAACGCATCTATCAGCTCCTCGGAATCTGTTTCGGAAGCAGTTTTGTATTCTAAAGCTAAGATCGGGAGGCCTTAGAGACTTTTCTGACTCATTAAGGAACGTAAATAATTTTTTATTATTTTCAATTTGCTGAAACTGCTTTCACATCTTGTAGACGTGGTATAGGCAATGTGCACTATATTCTATATAATGTCAGCTATACTGACATTATAGGGAAAGCATCTTTCAGATCTTGCCTGTGAAGAATTTGTAGCAGGTCTAATGAAGTCGATCTTTCACTTATTTCAGGAACCAACATTTTGAAAACCGCTAGTTCCTAACAAAAATCAACTGCATTCAAGTCTCTTCAATATTTTTGCGCTAAAAGGGTCCCATTTTCTGCAGATCCTCTTTTTGCATGTTTAAAAGGGCATGACCATGACCATTGAGGAATGACAAATTCGTATGCAGACTCTTTGCGCTTTCTAATCTTTTTTTGATTTCTGACAATAATCTGTCGAAAACAACCTTAATTTCTTCGGAGAATAAACCAACTAGATCCGTTTTTGACTCATCATCGCACATTTTGTCAACCCGCTTTTTCTTCTTGGAAACACGTTTATTTCTAAGAATTGGCTCCACACCCAATTCTTCTGAAAGAAGTGTAGCTTCCGAGATCCAGTTTTCAATAAGTTTTTATGTCATTCCTTGCAAGATCTTCATAAGACCTTGCATGAACGATAATGAACGTGAAATAACTATATCTCCTTTCTGAATTTCCACGTTGACCATATTGATCTCTCGCAGAATATTATCCCAATCTCTGGTTGTTTTTAGCGCCCCCTTAAGCTGACGCCCAGGGCAAGCGCCCCGCTTGCCCCACCCTAGATCCGGGCCTGGAAAACATATCTATGTTCGAATTAGACGTTAGAGGGTGTTTTGAACAAATACACATTTTGGAAAAGTTGCTATAACTTTTTCCTTGTCAAATCATTTATCCTGCAGCTCTTTTTCTACGTTGAGTTGAATGGTGTACGTAATTTTTCCAAGAACCTTACATACAGGGTGCGGCAACTAGTTCTCCCACATTTGAAGGAGCTGTTGAAAAAATATGAAAAAAGATATTGGAAAAATTGTTTTTAATTTTGGAAGCCTACAAAATTAAGTTTCTTGTCATTCATGTCTTGAAAATAATTTCGTCCAAATGAGGGCCTCGGTGATCGATGATGCCTCCAGCGCACCATACAGTGCATTTTTCAGGATGCAATGGAACCTGCAGGACTTCTTGAGGGTTGTTTTCGCTCCATATACGGTAATTTGCCTTGATTGTTTATGCAGCCGTTCTACCAGAAATGAGCTACACACAATTTTTCGATAAGGAAGTGGATCAACTTCAAGCTGTTCTAGGGCCCAATCAGCAAACAAACAACGCTTATTATGGTCAAGTGGCTTTAGTTCCCGAACCAGTTGGATCTTGTATGGGTGAAGACCAAGATCTTAAGGCAAAATTTTCCATATGGTGGATGCACAGAGTTCAACTTGTTGTGAACGTCGACGAATAGACAAATCTGGATCTTCATCAACACTATCACTGACAGCAGCGATATTTTCTTGTGTACGTACAGTGCTTTGTCTTGTTGTTGTTGTATCGAGTAGAGAGAATGTTGTCCGAAATCTATCGATATTTCGACGAATAAGCTACTCTGATGGACGATTATGTAAACCATAAATTTCACGAAGTGCTCTATAAGTTTGGCGAATAGAAAACTGATTTGAAAATAAATTTCAACAATTTGTACACGTTGTTGCTGCGTGAGTCTTTCCATGATAATTTGTCAATGCTTACTGAACAGAAATGTCAAAACAACATGGCTTCTACCTTCTGTCAAATTACAGTTATTCCTATCGAAAATTCTAACACTAATTCTAATAAAAACAATAATATCATATCATTGAAGTGTTGAAGAACAGAATTGGAAAGTTTTCTGAAGTTACTGGTAAATGTGAAATTCTGATTCATATAGTGAAGATTTCAGGCAAAATATTTTTGAAATGGTTACCTCAAGCTCTACTGAATTATACGAAAATCTCTAGTATCAGAATCCCACTTGAAATAAACTATTGTTCTAAAAATAAATCTAGGTACCGACATCATTGAATCGTTCATAAAAAAAGTAAAAGAGAATCACCCTGTATAGTTTTATCGGATTGTTAGGAGGAAGTGTTCGATGATGCAACTTTCAAATAGCAATCTGAGTATATCCGAGCGAAATATTTCTTCTCTGAGACCAACAGTGAAACTCCCCGACTGCTTATCAGCCAACAGCCAATTCTTCTAATGCAGACAGACTTACCGCCTACACTAAAGTCTCATTATGTTCTAATCTAATTAATTGATGTTCGAAGATTAACTGCAACTTCGCACGCAATCCTACTCCCATTCAGAAAGCTCATTAACTGGGCTTTTGATGATGACCAAAAGAGATTATATGAATGAAAGATGTTATTATATTATTTTCACGCCGTCATGTTTTATAAATATAGAAGGCTACTCGAGTTCAATACATTTTTCGAAGATTTTCCATTTAATTTGGTTTGTTTATGAAATGGCTTTTTGCCATATTGATGCATCGTTCCTCCCATAATTCTCTTACCCTTACCCAGAACATTTCCTGCGCAGGCTTGCAATAGCAAGGAATTATGTATCCAATGACTGAAAATTGGAGAAAAAAACGAAGGGTTACAATATTTTTAATGAGGTACGTGTTTGTCCACCGCGGTTATCTATAGACTCCACAACACGTCTTGGCATTGATGCCATAAGATGGTCTATTTCTTCTTGATGGATACTATCCCAAGCTACCTGTACTTCATGTCTCAGAGCCGCCAAAGTCCGTGGGGGCTGGGGTAAATTTCCAAGCCTTCTACCCATGATGTTCCAAACATGCTCTATGGGCGAAAGATCGAGAGATTTGGGCGGCCATGACAAAAAATCACATGTGTCGCTTCAAAAAAGTTTAAACGAACTCTGGCAACATGAGGTCGAGCATTATCTTGCTAGAATATTGGATTCTGGAGCCGGTAAGGGAGAACATATGGCTCCACTATTTCAGGAAGGTAAAGCAGCGTTGTCATGTTACCTCGAATGAAGACTAAAGGTGACCTACTTGCATGTGCAATAGCCCCCCCCATACCATAACGCCTACTGTCCGGTGTACATGACGCTCAACATCAGTCTGAGGTTCACGTCTTCCTCCCCGACGTCGTCTTACCCTTCTTCGGCCATCATGTGTACCCAAGAAGAATCGAGATTCGTCAGAAAAGACGACATTCCACATTCCAATGTTGACGTTCTCTGCACCACTCTAATCGTTGCTGGCGATGCTCAACCGTAACACAAGATGGGGTCGATAATGCTGCAGTCCAAAAGACCTTATCCGGCGGTAAACCGTACAGGATGGCCTTGTTCTCCTAACCACTCATCAGCCAAAGTTGTCGAGTTGTCGCAAATCGGTCTCTAATGGCCATAAGTCTTAGACGTCGATCTTGAACTTCATTTCTGCCCCTTCGACGTCCGGTGCCAACTCTTCTTCGATTTTGGGCATTATCAAACCACGCTTGACAAGATCTCATAACCCTTGTTGGATTTCTGTTCGTACGGTTAGCGATTTCTCGAAATGACAACACCGCCTTCCCTAGACCAATAATTCGACTCCTTTCAAATTCATTCAGCTGGCGATAAATTCAGCGTACACGTGCTCTAGGCATTTTGAAAACAACTAAACATCGACTTTGGATCTCCTCGAATAGATAGTTTGTTGAAAAATTTGCGACTACAATATTTAAGTTACAAGAAATGTGCTCGGAAAATGTATAGGAGGTCATGGTTTCGTTTTCAGGAGTTGGTGCACCTGATGAAAAGTCTGTGCGCGTACAGAGAATATTGTTAATGACAAAACGACGTTGCCAGTTGCTTTGTTTACATCAAAGTAAAAGTATCAAAGATATTCCACATTTTGTTAGTTCGAATCTATCGGCGATTTTGGGGCGAAATATCGATAGGAAATCGCCTATTTTTCCGTTCTTCATCGTCCAGAAGAAGTTTCCCGTCGATTTCGTGCAAGTGTCATTTTTTCCTTTCACGACTTTTGGCGTGAGTACGAACGGCAAATTTGAATTGGACCAAAAATCGATTAATAGGCTTAAATAAAGCGAAAGTAAGTAGGTACTAATCGACCTTTTTACACTTGATATCGAAGTTTTTTTTAGGTATCTGGCCGTTTAGAAAGATTTCAAACGAAATTCCGGTCCCCCAGAAGTTTGGTTAGTTTCGGTATCGTTTTTTGTGCTCAAAATTTATTTGGGATGTGTATCTATATGGACAAAAAAGGCTTCCTTATACGATCTTCTAACGAAAGCGACCGGAAAATATGGTTCAGGGCCCGTATTCTCGACGAGTGATCTTTCGGTGCGTATACGTTTTCTGTGTTATTATGTATGGCAAACGTATACGCACCGAAAGATCACTCGTCGAGAATACGGGCCCAGGTAGGATTTTCGAGGAATTATGAGGAAAGAACTTGCAGAATGAAATTGCACGATTTTCGTAAGTAAACGGGTTCTGGATGGCCATCATCGGTCTCTAAATGATTATTGTTGATCGTTTTCACGTTTCAGAAAAAAAAAACACGTCGAAAAAGCTGAAAAAAGAAGAAATATGACTATATTGCATTCAACGGTAGGTGAATTCAAATTCCGATAAATTGAAATGTGTCACTGGAGCTTTCATTCCTATAAATCCTTTGCCGAAAGTAGAAATAGGCTATATTGAACCAGAATACATCGGTTTTTTCCATATTCCAGGAGTTTGTGTATTATTTTAAAACAGGTGAACGATACATGTGAAGCATATGTTTGACCTATTCCATTTTATTTGTACAAACCTACTGTGGTAGTAATGTATGAATATTTCGTAAACTAATAAATTACTATACAGTCAGAATATTTTACTCCTTATGTTCATAAGATCAAATAAAGGAAATGTCGTCAAGTCTTGAACTTTCAGTTCAAGAGGATAATAAACAATATTAAATCTTCACAAACATGCATATGAAAATTATGTGAAAGCAATGCAATTTTTTTTCCATGGCGAAAAATAATATATTTCAACAGTAATCTCTTGTACTTTTCATGCAAATAACTAGAAAAGGAATCCTTTCTATCAATGCATATAAACGTTAATTATTTTCGTCCATCACATCTTTTCCAATTCATTCACATTCTGAGAAATACGCTAAGAATGTAGAAAGGGCAACATAGTGTTGACTTGGAACATAAAAATATTTCGAAAAACGTCATAACTTCGATACAGAGTGGAATGTGTCAAATTTCCAAGGACAGAGTTGTGATTTTATAATTGTGAATGGAGTATACATTATTCGGAAAAGTTTTGACAGCAATTTATTCGTAGCTTGCCGGATCAGGTTTTCCTGTGGTACTACCTCAGGCAATCGAATCAATGTAGCAGCACTTAAAGGTAATTCAATTAAACTTAGCCAAGTCGGTAAATCCGGAAGAATTATCACCTTGCTGATCACAGACATCGTAAAATTGTTGGTAACTTCCTGAAGATGAATGGTCGTAGTAACTTCGGTACTTAAAATCGCTGATTTATTCCTAGACACTGCGAGCACCGTGTAACAGGTATAAAACAATCATAATGCCTCATTTGCTGGAGAATGTGTAGGCATATTTTGATTCACTGACCTCTGTTGTGAGTCTGAAATGTCTGCCTGTATTTATGGCCTTTCTGTTCGAGGAAATGGCGTTGGTTCTTGAGAATTCGTCGAAATTAACCGTTCGTTGGCGGAATTAATGAATCTTGGTTGCGGTTCTAATCTAAGGTTGTCTTTGTTCCTGATAGAGAGCAAACATCAGGACGATTTGTTAGACAAGAAGCCCACCATTTGGATGCTTAATCTAAACCTAAACAATCGGTTGTTTTTTTCAGAGTGATAAACTTTTTACTCGAAATTAATAGTATATTGTTCTATGAGCGGTAATGTAAGTCATAACACACGCAGATGAATTTTGCAGCCCGAGCCGTCAGGCGAGGGGTGTAATTCATCAAGTGTGTTATGACCATTACCGCGAATTGAACACTATACTTTATCTTCGACTTCTTCAGTAAAATTCGAATTAATCTGCATCTTCAAAATTGACAACAGTTGACAAAAGCGATTTCTGTGGTCGAAAATCGAATCGATATCGAATCCCGTAGAAAACGTCAAAAATTCACGTTTTCCAAATGCAATTTTTGGATATTCAGACCTAAGAAAATGTAGAAATGGATGGCGAGAACGTTACCTTGATGTCTGAAATAGAGTTCCCCATTGACCCGACTTTTTTATTCATTTCGTAAGCTACATTTTTCCCATTTGTATTAGAGTGAGTTATTATTACCTCACACTATTGGTTTATAGAGACTACTACAGATCAAATTCAGTTGAATAATGGATATATTATTCTATGGGAGTAGATAAACACATTTAAATTGAGACTGAAGACAATTTTTTTTTATTTGAAGGATAATTTTATGACATTTATGTTTTAACTAGCTAGCCCGGCGAACTTTGTTTCGCCTAAACTAAATGATACGGTGGATTTCACAAATCGTAATCACCAGTGATCGGAGATCAACGGCATCAGTTATTTCCGCGAATATATTCATTACCCAAACAGAAATTCAAAAACATTTCAGAAATATAGAGAAAAGATGAAAATGGACAACTCACGATTGATGCTGATCGTCACAATACGATTTACTTGACATTTCGATAATGTTCCATGCAAATTATACAGTATATAATTGTATACATCGCCATCTGATAGCGATAATATCAAATATAGTACCGTCACGAATACGCTACAGTGTCTAGATAAGAGCCATTAACCGTAGCGACACCTAGTGGCTTTATTCAAAAGAAGGAAAGCATTTCCTACATAAGCAAATTTTTCATCGAATTTTTCAGAGTTTCCATGTATTTTATAATAACCAGGCCTTAGACGAATCCATAAATGAAGTTTCATAACCAACAGTCCTTCCGATCTTGAGTTATAAATAGTGTAACCAACAACTTTGTTTTATATATATAGATAATAATTTCCGGCATATGTCCACC
The DNA here is from genome assembly GCA_910592335.1 of Adalia bipunctata. NCBI lineage: Eukaryota > Metazoa > Arthropoda > Insecta > Coleoptera > Coccinellidae > Adalia > Adalia bipunctata. Next base: position 63,806,764 of record OU342949.1, read on the forward strand.
ACGGTCCACGACTAGCTCTGAGGAACCACATTCGACCAGACCAATTTTGGACCTTTTTTTCGAGTAATTCAGGCCTTATTCCAGCAATAACACGAGTAACGTTGGCTTCGAAAGCGTCTATGGTTTCTGGTTTATCAGCTTAAACCAATGACTTGGCATAACGCCAAAGAAAATAATACATTGGAGTTATGTCGCATGATCTTGGAGGCCAATCAATTTGGCCATTTCTCGAAATAATGTTATCGCTAAATCTTTCTTTCAATAAATCAATCGCTACGGTAGCGGCATGAGGTGTAGCACCATCTTGTTGGAACCAGAAGACTTCTGGGTCGAATCCATTCAAATTTTGAAACAAATAACCATTGATAATCGATCTGTAACGAGCACCATCCACTGTAACATTAGCTCCAGCATCGTTTTAAAAGAAATATGGACCGATGAAGCTTTCAGCGTGTAAAGCACACCATACAGTGCATTTTTCAGGATGCAATAGATCCTGCAGAACTTCTTGAGGATTTTTTTCACTACATATACGGCAATTTTGCTTGTTTAAGTAAACGTTCAATCAGAAATGAGCTTCATAACTAAACACAATTTTTCGATAAAGAAGTGGATCAACTTCAAGCTGTTCTAGGGCCCAATCAGCAAACAAAGAAAGCTTATTATGGTCAAGTGGCTTCAGTTCTTGAACCAGTTGGATCTTATATGGGTGTAGACCAAGATCACGCAAAATTTTCCATGTGGTGGATGCACAGAGTCCGACTTGTTGTGAACGTCGACGAATAGACAAATCTGGATCTTCATTAACACCATCACTAACAGCAGCGATATTTTCTTCTGTACGTACAGTTCTTTGTCTTGTTGTTGTTGTTGCATCAAGTAGAGAAAATGTTGTCCGAAATCTATCGATAGTTTGACGAATAAGCTGCTCTGATGGACGATTATGTAAACCATAAATTTCACGAAGTGCTCTCTAAGTTTGGCGGAAAGAACACTGATTTTGAAAATCAATTTCAACAATTTGTAAACGTTGTTGCGGCGTGAGTCTTTCCATGATAATTTGTCAATGCTTACTGAACAGAAATGTCAAACCAACATGGCTTCTACCTTCTGTCAAATCAGTTATTCCTATCACTCTAAAAAACACCCGATACTGAACTTTTCAAAAGGGTGTAAAGTTCAGATCTTTTCCTTCACCCTGGAAACGATGTAATCTTTTCCTGAATTTGTTCTTATTATCCTCGATAGAGCCCAAATAAACGATAAAATCCCTGCCAGCATCGTCTCCAGCCAGCTGGAATTCCACAATAGAGAAATAAGACCAGATCCAATTGATTATTAGGTTCTGCCTGATTTATAGCTTCCTATACCGAGGGGTATATTATTCACGGAGATCGGCTCGAAAAGAAGCGTATTTCTGAACCCATAGGTGAACTTCGGTGAGCATAATTGGTGTTGACGACTCGTGGAACCGGAGATAATCGACACATGTAATCTAGTCAGCCGTGAACGGCGTTTTCAATGAGATACGAGATTTTTATCGGAATACCTGTATTTTTTTCGGTCATCTGCATGACCTGCTCGTACTCGTATGTATAGATTGTAAGGGAGGTTATGAGGAACTTATATGGGTTTCCAGTGATCCAGTAGCGCCGTCTTGTTGAAAGTAAAGATTGTCCAAGTCAATACCATCCAATTCAAAAATCATTAATCATCTCTCGATAGCGCAATCCATTCCATTAATGGGTAGTTTCTACTTGTCAAACGTCAAAAATGACAGCTTCAAAAGTGACGTCTATCGAAATAGCGGGCTATTCAAAATGTCTCCTCTTATCTTATTGGAAAACCCTTTAGTTAGAGCAAATTAACTACTTTTTGAAGAGCAGGATCATAATGTTGTTCTTTGTGAAGAATCCTCCACGACTGCTCGACTCTCCAGGCCAACTATCTTTCGCGTGACGTGTATGGATGTTCCATGAACCGCGACACAATCGGGAAGAAAAACTTGTTTGTTGGAACGCACTTTTAAAACAATAAAACGAATCCAAATATTTGACCCGGGATAAATGCCCAACAAGGTATTCCACTTAAGGGGACCACGTCTCGAATTATAAATATTTGTTAATCGTACTATCCAGGTAGGTACCGAAATCAGTGAAGACTAGTAAGATATACTTTCTTCGTCGCGTATAGATCTTGGGATGGTAGAATGGTGGAGAGATTCTTAGAGACGTGAAAGCACTTATTAATTAACATGAGACGGTTAAATAAGATAAGGTGTTGGGTTTGGCTTGAACAATCTGGAGCATTGTCTTCGGGAACAGGACGTCAATATGGTATTTCTGTATCAATACAGACAAGACCACAGTTTGCCCTTAGTCAGGGTCTCGAAAGAGACAAGAGACAAGACAGTAAACTGAATTTCTCTGTGCTCGTTGTTCATCACAGCAAGCAGAAGAATGAAGGATTTCCGAAAAGATATTGAAGGTTTTTTAATCGACATAGAACCAATATACAGGGTGTTTTCCATCTACTTGTCAATAGAAGGCTCCAGTAGTGAGTGCTGGTATAGATTTTGACATGTCCAAAACGTCATGGACCAAGCTTAAACATACAGTAAAGTTGTTTTTAACACATTGTTGATTTTATTTAGGCATCATATAAAGAGTGTTTCAAATAGCGCGTTTTTTTTAGAATAAATATAACACATAGGGGAAGTACGTACAAAATGACATAGGGTTTTATTTCAGAGGCATAACTTGTTAGTAGTGAATTACAGTAGAGTCATATTCTACACCTATGGTCTTTGGTCCTTTTTTTATAAAATCTGATCAACTTTCATGAAATAAAATATTCTTAGATAAATTGAGATAAACGAAATTTATTTTGTTCGAATGCTATGGGCAAAATGACATACCGTCAACAGGCAACTTTGTTTTCTACTTATAGTTACAAAACTACTGACAAAGTTCACAAATGAAACGCTTGGTTCTTCTAGGAACTTCAGCATCTTGATGCGTGAGCCGAATGCAAGCAAAGCATGCATCGTAGCCAGTCTTCTCCAGGGCTAATCATGGAGAAGATCTAAATCTAAATAGATAGAAGGACAGTCGTCTTCATCATCTCGAAAGTTGCTAGGAACATTTTCTTCCTCATTGTCTTCTTTAAATAATGCCCTAGGGACTTGTCTCCTTGTCTTTGGAGCAGGTATGGGCTCTTTTTTTGATTTGATTGCAATCATATTAGGTGTAGAAGTTGAAACTAAGTACGTTTATCTAGTCCTCGGCTCACGTTTACCTTGTCCACTTATGAATAGTTCTTTAGGGATTGGAGAAACCTCCTCATAGGATCAGCAAGAGTAGGTTGAGATGCATTGCCTTTATTAGCCGCAGATGATTATTCTGTTATGAATATGTTAAGACAAGTCCTGGATCTTTGTTTGCTGATGGAGCCTGGGATGGATTATCTTGGTGTAATCCGGTAGATACGGTTAATTCAGGTGAAATACCTATGTCATTTTGTCCGTTCACTGTATATACAGGGTCTTTCACGAGGAACCTTACCTCCCTAAAGTGGATATTAACTCAGAAAATATCCATTTTAGGGCAAGGGTGTGATGCATACACTCACATTATTTTTTAACGTAGATTCAATATCTGCCATAAAAAAATGGGGTTCTAATTTGAAAAAATTGATTTTTCACGATTTTGTCATCCCTAACTTTGAAAGCGATTTTTTCACCCCCTGTATCATGAATCGCGATTTCGATTTTTAAAGTGGATACATCAATCTTACATCTTGAAAAATCCCAAAAATGAAAATTTTCCATCCAAAAACCTCGAAGTTATTCTTGTTTCAGCGGAGCTCTATTTTCGATTTTTTTTTCGAATTTTCCCGCTCAGAGAGAATTTTCCAACCAAAACTGAAAAATTTTACATCAAAATAATTTTCTAAGGAATCTATTTCTGCAATAAAAAAATGGTGTTCTAATTTGAAAAACGGAAGTTGACGTCATTTCCGGAAAAACCGGAGGTGCTTATGCCTCGAAAATATTTTAGATTTCATCAGCATCGTGAAATACTTATAAGTGCTGAATTTCATGAAAATACGTTCAGTAGTTTCCCGTATAAATATGGGTGAGGTTCCTCGTGAGAGACCCTGTATGTCATTTTGTCCATATAGCGTTATAAAACTAGAAATATATCGAATTAATACAAAAAGTATATTCAACATAAAAAAAGCTTTGTGAATAAGATGACAAATAAGTAAATTTCGAAATGAATGCAATATAAATGAGAAAAATGGTGAAAACTGGCCATTTCTTCTAAAAATTTGACGCAATGAAAAAAAACTCGTGACCTACTGATTTTTTTCATCACTCATAACGACCGAATGAACTTGAGTAGCGCTTGCTAATTTTCAGAGGTTAATAGAAGCCCCTCGGCTCGTGTGACGTGGTGGCAGTTCCGCATTTAATACCTCCAAACTCTTATTATGATGCCTATGTCATTTTGTCCATATATGTTGTTTTGTACGTATTTTCCCTAATTCGCATTCATTTTAAAAAAATTTTTATTGGTACATAATTGAAGTATCAGTTATGACATTTGTGTACGAAAAATTATATCTGCCAAATGGCCTCCTCTTGCAGCTCTACAACAGAGGTCCACTCTTTTGTTAAAATTTTCAATGACATTTTGATTGTGTTCCGGGCTTTCTCTATAAAAGGCTGTGGCCAAACTCTGACAGCTTACAGCTACAATATCAAATAGTTCTCTGTGATCTCTGCAGATCGGGCGATTTTATAGGAGAAATGTCAAACTTTGATCAGTTTTCCTGAAGAAATGGGGAAATTATGGAAAATATGAATACCAAGCTATTTTGCGTTGACTCTTCCTCTTTCGATCCGTGTATTTACATCACGACCAGGGTATCTGCGAAAAGAGTTTTATCGAGTTTAAAATTACCATTTTTGCCGAATTTTTTCGCGATTTTCGCGAATTTTTTTAAAATACTTCCACATCGCCTAAAGGATCGAAATTTCGCCCACGTACGAATCGATCATTCCTCTTTCCGACCGTGTAAAAATTCCTTTCCTGTATCGCAGCTTCGCTGCGATTTTAAGATTCTTCTGGACCCACTTTTTCGACAGATTCCAAGGACCACAGAGTTACCGTTTTAGTATAATATAGAAATAGAACAAAGCCATTTTTATAAAAGTCATACATCACACTTCGTTAATGTCAAAATACCCAGACGAATTCAGTGCGCCTTCTATATTTTATTTATTCTTAAAAAAAAAACATAATTTGAAACACCCTTTATAATAGATCATCTTTAAACGAATGCCGCGCATGCGGACAACTCACCGGCATCAAAAACCCATCTGGGCGTAAAGCCCCAACCTTTTTTTCCGCTCATTTTCTTTCAGTACACCGGGGTGTCCCTCAAATTTCGAAACCAGTGATTTTCGAAAAGTTCGTAATAATCGGTAATTGTTCAACTTTGAAATTTTGCCTATAAAATCACACGATTTGCAGAGATCTATCGATAAGGATAACTACTTAATAGGTAGATCTAGGGGCTCTACTAGTTATTCAACCTAATTCTCTGACCTCGATCTATAATAAACGAAAACAGAACCTTTTCTTCAGATCGAGACTACAATTGTATAAATCACTTCACCCATTCACTTTATCTCGATATCTAACATTCCTGACGAAAGAGCAAAGCTTCTGCCTATTATTCCGACCCATTATTTCAGTATCAATCTCAAATAATCTCGTTCCGCTGCCAATATACGTGGGATTTCCGGGAAAAAAGAATGTTTCGAAGTGATGATTTGAAAGCGGCCAGGTATATGAGAGTTCGGAGTGTTAGTTTCCCATAAACTGTCGGCAGATATTTGAGAAGCTATTAAAGAAACCCTACAAACTAATAACTCGCCATGAAAACAACCTCAGGGTCTGGCAGCAAAATTACCACACCGGCGAAGGTCATTTGCACCCTTAGTTTCGAAATTTATTTGAGTCCAAGAAGATTGACATCGATTTGTCGTGGGAAAGCTATTTGAACTTTCAATTTCCATTTAAATGCTGATTAGGTTGAATACCAGCACCAATTACTTTTGTAGCTGGAGACTCTCCAAACTTATAATAATTCAAATGTACATACAGAGTGTAACAGCCAAATGGAATAAATTCGATAACGAATAAATGAGGGGGTGTTAGGAAAAACGCTCGGACACGTCGATTTGTAATTTTAAATGCGCATATTTTTCAAGAAAATAAAATTATAGAGGGTGTTCTATGCGACCGTGGCCAATACCAACTTTCTTATTTCAAATGCAACCCCCTGTATATTATTTATTTTTTGGATTCTTCAGAAAATTCTAGACATAATTCATGTACAATGTCCTATACCTATCTTCAACTTTTTCGGAAATATTAAGTGTTTTCAGATTTTTTACAAAAATTAACATTTTAAATGAAAATTATTTTATTTCACAAATTCGATACATTACACTCAATACTTATTTCCCATTCACCTCTTGATATGAAGAAAGTAAGCAAAAACCATTACTGAGAAGAGATGTTGAGTAATGTTAGAAGACAATTCTACACCAGATTAGCATGTTGCCAAGACGTTCGCGGCGAGCATTTTGAACATTTCCTACATTGACGTTAATGTTTTTTTTGTTTTTTTTTTAATAATTAAGAAATAATCAGTATTACTTATTAGGTTTTGAGTGTATTGTAACCGAATTTGTGAAATAAAATAATTTTTATTTAAAACGTTGATTTTTGCAAAATATCTGAAAACACTTAATACTTCCGAAATAGTTAAAGATAGGTATAGGACATTGTGCATGAATTGTGTCTAGAATTTTCTGAAGAATCCAAAAAATAAATAATATACAGGGGGTTGCATTCGAAATAAGAAAGTTTGTATTGGCCACGGTCGCATGGAACACCCAATATAATTTTATTTTCTTGAAAAATATGCGCATTTAAAATTACAAATCGACGTGTCCGAGCGTTTTTCCCAACACGCCCTCATTTATTCCATTTGGCTGTTACACTCTGTATAAGAAAATATAAGCGAAATACAAAAGCATTTTGTTCCCATTTGGCCTCATGTTGTTCGTTGAGAATCATCAATAACAATTGATGCAACTGAATGAAACAATAATTATCTGTTACATTCAGAATCGATCATTTCCATATCCAATCTCGACAATAATGAAACCTTGGACATCTAATTCTTATTCTGCATTTGTCCTGAACTATTTGCATCTTACCTTATACAGATGTCAGCTCCACTTCTGATGGCAAGCGTGACTTTAATAACTCATTGGCATGCAACAGCGATATTTTGATTTTCATCTGAAGCAAAGCAGTTGTAACTTGAGAGTTATGACTTAAATTTTTCCAAGGGAGAACGCAAATCAGCATTCTCGGACTCCATCTACATAACGAAAGACAAATGACTTATTTCAGATAACGGGTGTACGATATCACAATAAATTCATTCGAGTTATTTCTGCAGGAACGGAATATGCATTTTTGTCCTATCACTATCACAATCAGTATAATCTATTCACTTTTATAATGTATCCCGGTTGGTGACAGTCTGATACATTTCACCGTGTATATTTCGAAAATGTTAGGTTATAGTCGTTTTCCTGTCAGATAAATAAGCAACGTTGTCTTGTATACATAGAGGTCGTAGTAATTATTATGTTCATCATAATGTTTATTCACTTTGGGGAAATAATGAATTTGAGAAAATATTAATTATGTGAATTCAATAATTCCGAAGACCTGTTGTAAGAATGTTGAAGAAACTTTTTCCTTTTCATTGTATTCAATTGTCTACATTATTGTGGAAAAAAATACAGGGTGTTCCATTTGAAAAAATCTAGAAATAATAATTTTAAGTTCTTCATATTTGGACCTTAATAACGGACACCCTGTATATGACCGGTTGATCGTTTAGGAACCGTGTCAAGGCAAATCCTCCAATTAAAAAACTTTGAGATTAAATTCATGTTACTATCGCTTCTGGAAATCGTCAGAAGACTGAACTATGCTTTTTCCTCACCTTTTTGCAGTTTTCTTCGAATAAGATCTGAACCGTAGGAAAAATGTCCATAATATTTTGCATCATGAAAGAGGTAATGAAGGGCATTGAAAATATGTGAAAATATATGGGGTGATCCATTGAAAAAATCATCTATTTGTTGAATAACATTCATCGTGGACACCCTGTATATAAGAAAATAATTTCCTGAGATGCAGAAATGAAGGTACAAGAGGTCTACTTTCCAACGAAATCTCTGAGATGGAAGATTTTCGCACTATTGCAGGACCCTGTATACTAAATATTTTTTTTTTTTTGTCTTCTCTAATATTATATTGACTTTCTGTTCGAGTTGTTCCGTGCCTTCGTCCATTAGAAAAGTATGAAGCTTACACTAATACTTTCTCGAGAAGCTCTCTTCCAACTCCCATTTACTGAAGATGTAATAATCCTACCAGAATACAAATTTTTAAACCTATCCATCTAATCCTCGTTTCAAAACTACCACAACCCAAGACCAATTGATGCGAAAAATTAACCAGTTTAATCTTAAAGAGTATTTGTACATTGTTTGCACTATGAAAGATGCCTTTGTGCTGCGAATGCAATAAACCGTTCATAATCTAGCTCCTCATAATGCCTCAAGATAAACTGCACACTTTTTGAGCACTTCTTTCAGGTTTTCAATTATGGAGCTACTGATCATAACGTCTACCAGGGTTATTAGTGGATGGGTAGATCCTCATCCTCATAGAAATAGAACCGTTGTCAAAGACATCGTCCTTGATCCCTGATCTATCACTCAGAGCCATAGCAATTTTCTGTCCGTCCGTCTGGGTAAATACGTAACTCTCGAACAGATAAACCTTGATTCTTGAAAATTTGATAACTCCGAAACCAATATACCGATTTTGTTCATCAATGAACTCAAACATAACTCATTTAGACCTCGAATATACCCTGAAAGTTTCAAGCCTCCAGGACATTTCTTTCAAAAGATATCGAGTAGAAAGAAAGGAAAAAATTAAAGTTTGCCTATATTGATAACGCTCTCATTCTTAGGAACAAGCGAGCAATGATAAATTAATATCAAAAACACGCAGTTCATCAAGGTATACCCAGAACAGAGATGATAAACAACTCATTGATTTACAAACGTCGAATGCTAATTTTATAGAGATGGCATTCTTCTTGCTGCCACTAGTCAGAGTGGCAAAAAGTTGATGGACTGAACAATGGTTTACAGAAGAGAAGCAGCAAGTTCTGAAGATATTGAGCTGGAAGTGTAACTTTTTCAGAGGTAGATGGCCGATGAATATAGATGGTATAATAATAGGAGCAAGGTAGTTAAGGAATTTGAACCATGTTGTCGATACATTCCGGTCCAAAGTTCGGTAGCATTTGAAAAAAAAGATCTTCGTCTCTATAATTCAGGAGTCATAGTTATGTGTTTGTGAATTATGAAGTTGTGAAATATAAGGCTAATAACATTGTACTCATAATATTGCTTTCGTTATGATGGCTTCAGTCGGGGGAATCCATCAATTACCCGTCACATCTGGTGCTGTGCCTTTGAAGAAGCACAGGGAATCAAAAAATTAAATTGAGTGGATCTCCCTTGATTCAGTCTAGCTAGAGTCTAATGCCGGCTTTAGAATAGAAAAAAGCTATCAATGAAGGAGATATAAATACTTACATAATGGCTTCATTGAAATTGTTTATTTATTTTGCGCTGAACGTAATATTCATAAGGAGACCATAAAACTTTATTTTTCTCCGATCGTGGGAAAAGTGACACTATTTTGACCTGATTTCTATGCGCAAAGCTCAACATTCCCGAACAGTGGGCAGTTGCTAAGCAATTAGAAAATAACAGTGCGGTAATAATTACCGCACTGTTGTAGCGTGCGGTAATGTGACAAAAGGATTATTACAATAAAATGAAACAAAGTATGGTTTTAATTTTAATATTGATACATTTGATATGAAAGAAATAAATGAAACATCTAATTTATAACGATATTCTTGAACACAAATTAATTGTTGTTTATATTTACATTTATTGTACAGTTTGTACAATTTGTAAATTGTACTGGAGGGCAACGAGAATTTATAGACGTTGAAGCTGCATGGCTAGTTGTTTGGTTTATCCCGTTTCGATCATTTTCATTTGAAGTCGAGGCAGGGGTGTTGAATATTTTATTAGCCACCTCTACTTTATTATTAAGTGATTCGTCAATATATTCTTCCGCCACATGGGAAGACTTCCATCCTCCGTGGCGCTTTAAAGAAAGAATATCAGCTCCAGCATCTACCAAATGTGTTGCCGATGATCTTCGGAAACAATGTCCTGTATATTCTGTCGGATTTGGCAACTGTAAATAACTTGCAACAATTTGCGGCATTTTTCCAAATTGATTTATTCCAATGACTGTCTTCCATCCTTTTCCCTTGTTGAATTTAAAAAAAAATCTGGGATTTTCAAAATCATTAGGCCTGAATGACACGTACTTTCTATAAACTTTTAAATAGGTTTCGTTGATGATAAATGATCTAGGTCTATTTGTTTTTGTTTCTGGTATTTTTACCAGTATTTTTGAACCGAAATCTTCTATATCCTGAACTTTTATTCGGACAAGCTCATCTCGTCGACAGGCTCCTGCTATTCCAAATATCAGAGCCACCTAAAAATTAATCGAACATTGTATATTTCGTATTTTATTTAATTTAAGTAATACTATTTTATCTATATCTACTCACTTTCGTCGATAAAAATATGTCATCTGAGGCCTCTAAAATGAATTTCTGAACTTGTTCCTGGGTTAAAATTTTAGATTTTTTCGGTTTGTATCCTATAGCTTGACGTTTCAAAAATGCTCTCAGTTTATGGTACTGGGCAATATTAATATTATTTTTAATAGACAAAGTTGATCGAAGCATGGAATAATGTGCCCACAACGTCGAAGATTTCATTGTTTTAGCCAATTCAGCAACATACGCCATCAGTACATTCTCAGAAAAGGATACACTGTTGTTTTTTCTGCAAAAATCCATGAAGCGTTGGTACGCAAGTTCATACTTCTCTCTGGATTTCGCCGGAAGTAAATTAAGTGAAGCCGCGTTCGCTGCTTCTACAAGTTCAGGAGGCGTGCAAGGTAACGAATAATCACCATCAGTGTTCATGTTTACTACTGTTTTTTCAATTTCTTATGAAATACAACGAATCGAACAAAATCGGCTTGAAAATTATTTTACTTCTGTCATAACAAAGTAATTTCCATAGTTACCACTTCTATATTTAAATATGAACATAGAGAAACCTACTTAAACTTACTTGATTACACCCTGAATGAAATATTTTTTAATAATTTTTTCAAATATAAATCGACGATCGGAGAAAAAATAGTATGTATAATTCGTGGGAAAAGCATATTCCCAAACTCCTGTGTTACCAGACTCGTCGCTACGCTCCTCGTCTGGTAATTATCACAGTCGTTTGGGAATATTATGCTTTTCCCACTAATTATACAATATACTATTCTATTCATTAATACCACTAGGGTTTGTTGAACTTACAGCACAGGTATTACTCGCAGATTTTCATATTGGTTTGGTACAGATTTATACCTCGAAGTTGTTTCTAATTAAAAAAGAAATTTTATAGCGGAAAATGATACCACCTGACGGAAAAACATTTTGACCGCTGTCAATGTGATTTCGTAACAGAGGTATTAGGATTTTTTGAAATTATTGAAGTTATAGTAGGTATCCTTAATTTTTTCGGGTGGAAAGTATAGCCTATGTCACTCAGGGATAATGTAGCTTTCTAAGGGTGAAAGAATTTCTGAAATCAGTCCAGTAGTTTTTGAGCCTATTCGTATCAAACACACAAAAATACAAATCTTTTCTCTTTATAATATAAGTATAGATAAACATCCGATCATTTATCTAAAAAATAGCATTTTTTTCGAATGTCAAAATAACACCTCTTATTGAAAACCCTTCACTTGATTTCAGCATTTCAGAATGAAATTTGACCACAAAATAGTAAATACCGAATATGTACATCATGTGTGCGTTACTGCGTTACCTACTTTTTACCTACTCTGTGTTTACTACATCTATCTGCATCTCAGCGAAGTTGTTACAAATGCTGATTTCAACTTGGGATTCAAGTTTTTCATTCTACAGAGTACAGGGTGTCTCAAACAGGAGTAATAAACTGAGGGTAAATTGTTCTACCGGAAATATTTCTTTGGATAATTGGATATCTTATTGTTTTTCACTTAAATGTTTGAAGATATTCTGATGAGACTCAAACCAACCACAGTTAACTCTGATGGTTCTTGGAAGTTTCAAAGATCTTCATTGGCGCATCACTTGAAAGCCACTGGAATTTCCGCAAATTTTTAGACGACATTCCAATTCTTGAGGATTTTTACCACTGTTTTCAAGAAAAGAAGGCTCAAACATTGAGAAGTTGGAAGAGAGGCAAATCAAAATGTATGATCAATGAAAATCTTTTTGAATTTTGATCCAAAATGAACACCCTGTGTTTGCAGAGATTTTTCTTTAGTTCTATCTACTTTATTCATTTTTGTTTATTCATTTATGTACACTGCGCAAAAAAATTAACGCACATTATGGAAATCTCAAATTTATTCTACAACTGAAGGTGTTCTCAATGATAGTTATTTTTATCAGAATTATGCATGTATATGTTATCCACTTTCAACGTTTTTCTTCAATACAGATGTTTTCTCCCAGCAGGAATAAAAAAAGATGATATTATCAGATTTTGAATGTATTGGCTCCATTCTAAAATCAGTTGTTCTCGATCAATTCTAGTGATCAATAGTTTTTCTTTTGTTTGATTTTCTACACTCGATCGCTATGCAACGCGAAACACGCAATTTGACCCAATAGGAATGTGCCCAAGCGGTAGTTTTGCGAGAAGAAGGGTGGACATACACAAGAATTGCAGAAAGGTTTGGAGTTTCCCTTACAAGTGTGTCCAGAATGTTGAGGCGATTCAGGGAGACAGGTATGAATGTTCGAAGACCAGGACAGGGTAGACCACGGGTAACTACTGCCATTCAAGAACGTTACTTGAGAGTTTCTTCGTTGATACAACGGTTTGCAACCGCTCGCCTCCTTCAAAATCGGCTAGAGCAAACTCATGAGGTGCAAATTAGCACTCAGAAAATAAGAAATCCCCTCAGAGAATATGATTTAAGGCCTCGTGTCGCGGCAAGAGGCCCAGCTCTTACCCCAGCCCATCGAAGGGCGCGTTTGGATTTTGCGAGAGAGCATATCCATTGGGAAGAGGCCGATTGGGAGTACTATTCACAGATGAGTCTAGATTCTGCCTCTACCATTGTGATCGACGTTCCCTTGTATACAGACGTCCACATGAAAGATATGCTCAGTGCAATTTCCTGAATACTACTGGTTTCGGGGGAGGATCGATTATGGTATGGGGTGGAATATCTTTGACTGCTCGCACAGACCTAGTGGTCGTTGATAATGGAGATATGAATGCTGATAAGTATATAAGGAACATTCTTGAAGAGCATGTAGTGCCATTTGCCCCATACATTGGTGAAAATTTAATTTTTATGGACGATAATGCCAGACCCCATCGTGCGCGCATCGTTCAGGAGTACCTTGAAGAGGTTCAAGTCTCTCGAATGGAATGGCCAGCAAAAAGATCTCAATCCGATTGAGCAGGTTTGGAACAACCTCAACAGAAGGCTGAGAAGTTCAGAAAATCATCCAGCTACTCTTAATGACTTAGGAATCCAACTCGGAGAAATCTGGGAAGGATTAGATCAGAACATTTTAAGATCACTCATTTTGAGTATGAACCGTCGTTGCCGAGCTGTAATTAACGCAAGGGGTGGAAATACTAAGTATTAAATCACTTATCAGCATTTCAGTATTTTGGAAATTGTTCATTTCTCTTCTTTCACATAAGATTCGGTGAAATCCTGAATTTTTCTTCCATTTAATGTGTCTTGTTGCGTTCAAAACCTTCCCGAGAGAACATAAAAAATAAGTTATGAAGTCAATGTAGAGTTAAATTTCATTAAAATTGAGATTTTCAGAATGTGCGTTAATTTTTTTGCGCAGTGTATATGATCAATGAAAAAAAATGTACACCCTGCGTCTGCAGGGATTTTTCTTTAGTTCTATCTACTTTATTCATTTTTGTTTATTCATTTATGTATAATAAAGAACATTTTTTCGACGGATTGTTTTTTCATGATGCCCCTTGCGATTTATTTGTGCGGTCGCCCATGGTATTCATTCTTGCGGCACTCAAATAAACAGCATCCTAATAATAATCGAAAGATAAAGACAACTCAAGTCCAAAACCACACAACTACAAAAAAAACGAAAATCGAAAACATGAATCGGACTCACCACCAGTCCGCATCCGTAAAATGCAAAAGAAGCGTCCACAAAGCGACGGTAGCGAAAACACCCGCGCCGCGTCGCCTCATGCCGCGGCGGTTTCACTGAGCACCGTTTTGCACTTGCTTGCACCAAAACCGGCAGACAACTGACTGCCGTCCGTCCGCTCGCCGCCGACGGCGTGGGCGGACGTTATCCTGTCGTTATTAGGATTGGATGCGCCCAAAGACCGATCCGCCTCTCCGAAAAAGAGACCTCTTCGACCACGTGCATCGTCGAGAAGAATGGAAACCGGGAAATCCTCGACGGACGGCTCCTGATGACATAATTATGGCCGGGACCGGTTCCGGCGACTGCAGAAACCGAGGACTGAGCCAGACGACTAACTGCGAAGGACTAATTTTCGTTTTTAACCCGTGTGAGTGTCAGGTGTTAATGGCACCATTGCCAGGTCCCGATAAGATCGGTCTGTTGGACATGCCAAGAAATAACGACCAATTAGTTGGCACACTGGGCTACATTCGCACCTCAACTCATCACACTCCTTGATTTGATGAGAAAAGTCTTCCGGCATAATCGTGAAGAAGTTATTGCATTCTGTAATGCCACCATTAGATTCTCGGAAAAACAGTCTCCCCGCTACACAAAACAGTTCTATCCACAGTCCGAACAAAAGTGCAATTAAATAAATCACAAACAAAATGTAGGTACGCCTTAGAACCTCGAAGAAACGGTAAAAACCCACGAATTCTGTGCAGTATGAAGAGAAATCCCACTACATATCTACTCATTATTACAGTTCTCTCCACTGCCCCAACAAAAGTGCAATTAAATATATCACAAACAAAATGTAGGTACGCCTTAGAACCTCGAAGAAACGGTAAAAACCCACAAATTCTGTGCAGTATGAAGAGAAATCCCACTACATACTCATTATTACAGTTCTCTCCACTGCCCCAACAAAAGTGCAATTAAATATATCACAAACAAAATGTAGGTACGCTTTAGAATCTTGGAGAAACACTAAAACCCACGAAATATGTGCAGTCTGAAGAGAAATCCAGTTACACATTACAGTTCTTTCCACTGCCCCAACAAACGTGCAATTAAATATATCACAAACAAAATGTAGGTACGCTTTAGAATCTTGGAGAAACACTAAAAGCCACGAAATATGTGCAGTCTGAAGAGAAATCCCGCTTCACATTACAGTTCTCTCCACTGCCCCAACGAAAGTACAATTAAAATAATTAAATATATCACAAACTAAATTTAGGTACGCCTTAGAATCTCGAAGAAACGGTAAAAACCCACGAAATCTGTGCAGTATGAAGAGAAATCCCACTACATACTCATTACAGTTCTCTCCACTGTCCCAACAAAAGTGCAATTAAATATATCACAAACAAAATGTAGGTACGCTTTAGAATCTTGGAGAAATACTAAAACCCACAAAATATGTGCAGTCTGAAGAGAAATCCCGCTTCACGTTACAGTTCTCTCCACTGCCCCAACGAAAGTGCAATTAAAATAATTAAATATATCACAAACAAAATGTAGGTACGCTTTAGAATCTTGGAGAAATACTAAAACCCACAAAATATGTGCAGTCTGAAGAGAAATCCCGCTTCACATTACAGTTCTCTCCACTGCCCCAACAAAAGTGCAATTAAATATATCACAAACAAAACGTAGGTACGCTTTAGAATCTTGGACAAACACTAAAACCCACGAAATATGTGCAGTCTGAAATCCCGCTTTACATTACACTTCTCTCCACTGCCCCAACAAAAGTGCAATTAAATATATCACAAACATCGACTTTATAATCCGAATGGAAAGAACAGCGTAACGCATTAGAAAGAACGATAATCCCCAGATTGTCACAAGGAAAGGAGAAATATTTCTTCCCATAATATGATTTCCCACACTATCTTAACTGAAGTAGAATTAAACATGTCACAAACTTCGAATTCATGATTCAAGATAACATTCCGAGAAAAAACTGGAATTCTATTGTGAAAAAAGAGGCCTCTTTTATTGATTGTCAGTTGTCAGTTCCCGCATACCCTTACCCAACAAATTGCAATTAAATGTTTCACAAACTTCGACATTATGAAGAACAACATTCGCGGAGAAACAACGACAATCCCAAGATCTTTACTGCCAATAAATAATACAAATTAGAGAGACGGGTAGCGTCAATTCCGAGATCCTTGCAGAGTTTCCCTCATTTCCTGGTCCAACCAGTGTGCAAATAAACACTTCACAGTTCACAATATAAAATAAAACAAATTAAGAGACTGTTGTTTTTGTATTTCACTCTCAGACGAACTGCGATAACCAAGAGGTGTTTTCACACATACACAAACATGTGCAATTAAAGATATCACAAACTTCGAATTTTCGGGAGAATCCCAAGATCTTCTTTACCCTTGCGATGGGTTTCCTCATTGTCTGACCTAACGTGCTTACGTGCAATTAAATATATCACAAACTTCGAATTTTTAAAGAAAAACCAACGGAAATAAATAATCATGAGATCTTCGCAGTCTAACAAGAAATATATTTCTTAAGTAGTGCTATTAAATATGTCACAAACTTTGAATTAATAATAGAACGATTTTATTCCTGCATGTGACTCCCAGAAAAAACATCGGGATTTCCTAGTTATTTGCAGTGTATTGCTGTTAAGGGAAATGACTCTTCCCCTCAAAATTTCCCTCATTTACTGACTCAATAAGTGCCACTAAATATGTCACAAACTTCAAAATTATAATCCAAATTAGAAAGAGAATTCCGAAAGCTTCTTAGTGAGAAGAGAATTGTCTCTTCTCTTTATGTGTAACCTCATTCCTAGACTAAGAAGAGGTGCAATTAAATATATTTTTTTTAAATATATTGTCACATTAAATATATTGTCACAAACTTCTAATTTATAATCCTACAATTTGAAATGTAATTCCCTCAAGCGCCCGAGAACTGAGAGATTTTTGCAATTTGGCGAGGAAAGTCTCTTCCCTTGACATGTGGCTGAACATTTCAATTGATGTACATATTATATTAGGTACAAATTCGATAAAGGTTGACATATGGACACAGCTACTTAATTGCACTATTAATTTTCCTTATCAACTCCAATAGCGAGCAGATGGTACCTATTTTATTTTGTCTACAACATCTAAAACATCCTGGAAGTAATTTAGGGGACACAAATTTCTCCACAACTGACATCAGAGGGACTTGTTTGTATACATAGGTAAGGTATGCTTCATTAGACGTGTGAACGAAAAATATTGGGTAATAACTGCACTGGCAGTTCTTGTGTTGTTTAGTTTCGTGAATATTCAGTATCAGTTCCCTAGCATGATTTAAAAAACGTTTACTGTCACCTAATTTTTGCTGATTTTGACCAGATGCCACTTTTTGGGACATATACCTACTTCAATTCAGGTTGTCGAGCTGTTTTGCTGAAGCAGCTGGTGGTGAAAGTATTATATAAATAGCCTGCAACCAATAAATTTCCGATTGTCCCAAATTAATAAAAATCAAGAGAACATGAAATACATAAACTTCATCGCGTATTCCGCAAAAATTACGCGTCCAAATCGTATGTCTTTCAGCAAGAAATGGGGAATATGGAGCTCGGATCTAGTCGAACTGTCCACAGATCTATTTACAACTAACAGGTGCTCACAGCATCCCAGAAGTATGATTTATGGACCGCATAATCTGGATATATGTGGAACTTTGATAAATCTCCTTGCTTCTGTAATTATGCGAGCGATAAACACATTCCCTTTTTTGTATTATTTCTGACAACTTCACGGATGGGGGATTCTTAATAACCGTGAAATATGGCCGGGATTTCTTGGAGTGACGATACAAAGAGCAGAAGAATAAATATGAGAGCTTTTTGAATGGCCCAGCCTGGCGTTAAATTGAATATTAGGGATTCGCGTGTGGGTGGAGCCTCGAAAGAAAAATACAGGGTGAATCTTTGACTTGTACATATATTTTAACTGTAGATTCCTCTCATCAAACGAAACACTTTTTTCCTATACCATTTTTCAAAATTCGGTTTGGTTTCGAAGATACCGGGTGTCGAAAATCCATGAAAAAAACACTTTTCTGTTTATCGGAACCGTTATTTCAAATGAACTGACTTTTGGTTGAGTTTTTACTCTATTCATGGTGCATATTCCTCAATCGAAACCTATTCAATATCTCTGCTAGTATAAAAGTTACAGGGTAGTTGACTCATCAATACACGCTAAAACACCATAAAACCATTTTGAAAAGATAAACGGTTCATATTTTCGAAAAAATCAATCATTTAAGAAACTAAAAGTATTCCTATTTTTTTTTTCAATAAAACGCGTCGTTTTCGAGTTATTTCCAATTTTACCTGGAGAAATTTGACGAAAAAATCATTAATTTCAAGAATAATCTGAATGCGTCCCTGAAATAAATATCATCGCATATTATTCCTTCTCTGGTCTTTAAACGAGTTTACAATGTTGTCACAATATTCATCAACTTTGTCGAGACTTGAATTCGAACGATGGAAAACGTTGATGTAGAGATATTTTAATAATAAAATCCCACAAATGTGGGAGATAAAATTGAACACCAAGGAGGATTTAATACGCACAGTGAAAATTCATAGTTACCAGTCCATGTTGAAGTTAAATGTCGATGAAATACAAAATTCGGATATGAATGATGAATCTCGATACAAACTACTTATTAAATTGAAATTGATGAAAAATAATACGATACCTGATAATCTGTGGCGATGTTTCTATCTAAACAATGTCCTCTTGGAATTTTATAAACTCGACACGGTTAAAATTATATTAATTCACTTCACATAATAATCACATTAGAACAATAATTCACTGAATGTATTCAGAACTTCACATAATGTGAACAGTTTGTTCAGAGACTCTAGTTTGTTATTGTTTATAGTTGGCCTCCAGATAACCAATAAACCAATCCGTAGGTTTTCGCTCTATACTCCATTCACTTTTATAAAGTATCGCGGTTGGCCATGATTTAGGTTTATCAAGTTTTTTCCCCTAGAACAGACGCAGGTTGGCACTTATGAAAATTAAGCGACATTGCCAGGTCTACTTTCTATTTACTCTTTTTCAACTTTGTAAATGGAGTTAGTTTCTTCGAAGATTTAACTGTGGCGCAGGTTTCGTAGAACTGCTACATTTTCATGCTGGAGTATTTCAGGTTGTGCAAAAATGTATTTAAATCTCTTCTGAATTAACATAATATTTTCTCAAATTCATTAATTTCCCAAAGTAAAGGAACATTTTGATAAATACGTAATTACTACGATTTTTTAGCAGAAACGACAACGTTGTGGGCGTATCTGACAGTGCAATGACCATAACCTAACATTTTCAAAAAATACACGGTGAAATGTGTCAAAATCTCATGGCAAACCGCGATACTTTATAAAAGTGAATGGAGTATACGCATGCGTGGTGATAAATTTCGCGGCAAAGTCGATTTATGATGAAAACGGCAGAATTCATAGATATTTTATACTATGTTTCGTAAAAAATCCTTAACCTCAATGAAAATTTCAGCAAGCTGACAACATCTTCTTGAAATTTCTGTGCGAACATTCACAGAATCGATAAAAATTAAATTAGGTAAGGTTGTTTAATAATAAATTCTGATGATCGGAATGAAAAGTCTTTCTTCATGAGATTGTTTGGGAATTTCGAAAATATGAACAAGTTATTAGTGTTTACAAACTAATCTGCAGTAAAATCGAAGAAGGGACCTGTTTTGGTGAGATAAATGTGGCTTTTTAGTTGCAGATATAATCCGATGAAACTAACTGTTGTTGTTGAAATTATCGTATTGGTATTTGCAACATTTTTATTCGAATAAGGTTAGTACTTGAGTATTTCCTAAATGTATCAACTCAGTTTCTATCGAGAAATATGAACATTGCATCAATTCCAGAGAATCATATTATCAGAGACGTAGTCAGCCCATTTTTTTTTTCAAATGGCTATATCTTTTTAAGATAAAAAAAAATGGAAAATGAAAAAAAGGTTTCTTTTGGCCTCATGAATCTACAGTTAGAATATATGTACAAGTCAAAGACTCACCCTGTATAAGGATAATATCGCTTTTATCTATCCTTCCTTATTGATTTTAAAACCGAGTATAATATCTACCATTCTACCATTTCTACCCCCCCTATGCTTAGTTATTACTCTGATTACGACTGCTCTGTTCTAACAATGAGAAAAATAAGAATTTTGGCGTTTGAGCTCTCTCAAATGAAGATTTTTAAGCGCCCTGACTATTTGGATCTGCTGTCACAGCTGGATCTTTTCTCGTGTGTAGAAACGAAACAAACCATTGAACTCCAGATTCAAAGCCACCGTCAAAGGGGTCAGTGTCAAGGAACCCAACTACAAATCCATTCAACAATCGGTTACGACTCACTAACATAAAAATAAAACTAACAATAGTTTTACGACCCAATTAGCTACAAGTCAAATGTGTCGGAATCAATACGACTAATTTAGCTGCAGAGGAATCCGTTTCAACCTTTGAAGTGTCCCTCCAAAGAAACGGAAGAACCGCAAATGAGAAATAAAACCTTTAGAAGAGCAAACAAGGAATTTAATACAGTTCAAACAATCGGAATATCAATGTGAGCCGACTAAGGGCTTCGAGGTACTTTCAACTTTGCCAGTATCCTGTGAAAGCTTTAAGTATACAACGTGAGCGGTCTTCTTCGATTTGAGTTCACGATTTTCCAAGAATTAACATTTTAGATTTTTCACGCGGTTTATTTGATCGCTGGAATCGCGGAAATTGAGAAGTTTGAAGAAAAACTTCTGTTTTCGATGTGACGCTGCCGGAGCAACTTTGAGGATACTGCGTTTCCTCATTTCTCGAATCATTTAACGAAATCCACGAAGAAACGAGAATCTTTTACTTTCAGAACCAGGGAATTCAAAACTTTCTTGATGAATCCTGGTTTGAAAGGACCCCGCACTTTTTCTTATGGCAAATGGCGTTCCGTCAAATGTTCTAATTTTTTGGTATAATGTAGTACTCGTCCTACTGATCAAAAGTGTCAATGGCCCCAACTCAATCCTATGACTAGTTTTTGAGATACAGGGCGTTGAAGTTGAGAATTACCCACTTTTACCTACTACGCGCGTATCTCGAAACAGAATCGAATGAACTTCAATTATTCCCGAAAAACATTTCATTCCATCCCCAGGGAGCAACCATATGGAGGAATATGACCGAAAATCGTTACGAATACAGGGTTATCCATAATTTGATGCATGCCCGATTTTGAAAGTATAAATAATATCGGTTCCAGGGCGAGAACGTTCGCAAAATGAACTATGTATTTCACTAGATATGTTGTTGTTACATCGAAAAAACCTGAAATACCCAGAATTCATACCGGGTGATCCATTATTATAGGAATTATTCACAATGAAGGTTAAGTGGACACCCTGTATTTTTGGGTTGATTTGAGGTGTTTGTTTAATTTTTTCAGAACATATCATCATGGACTTAAAGATTAAAGGTTGATTCAGTCATGAAATAAACTGTGAACCTCACGAAAATGCCCAAAAACCACCTTTTTTTTCATCACCCTCTATATCAAGATTAACTCCGTTGAGGTGGGAGTTTTCTTTCACCACTGTACTTGATATACAAACATCAATACGGCTGAGAGTTTTTATCCACTTTCTATGACCAGATTTTTTTATGTAATATGAAAATTATGTATTTAATTATGTTATTCTATTCTTATTCCAGCAACTAGTTTGTTTTTCTAGTTTTTGTAACATATCATGATTTTATTTTCCAAACCTTCTACCAATTGAAAATGCAAAATACAAGTAAAAGTGTTCTTACTGGAATAAGAATAGAATAACATAAATAAATAATTTTTGATATTAGGTACATAAAAAAAAATCTGGTCATAGGAAGTGGATAAAAACTATCAGCCGTATTGATGTTTTCATATCAAGTACAGAGGTGAAAGAAAACTCCCACCTCAACGGAGTTAATCTTTAAATAGAGGGTGAGGAAGAAAAGGTGGTTTTTGGGCATTTTCGTGAGGTTCACAGTTTATTTCATGACTGAATTATGTATTCAATTATGAATAACCCTGTATTCGTAACGATTTTCGGTCATATTTCTCTATATGGTTGCTCCCTGGGGATGGAATGAAATGTTTCTTGAGAAAAATTGAAGTTCATTCGATTCTGTTTCGAGATACGCGCGTAGTAAAAGTGGGTAATTCTCAACTTCAACGCCCTGTATTTCAAAAACTAGTCATAGGATTGAGTTAGGGCCATGAACACTTTTGATCAGTAGGTCGAGTACTACATTATACCAAAAAATTAGATCATTTGACGGAACGCCATTTGCCATAAGGAAAGTGCGGGGTCCTTTACAAACAATTGTTTTCACATGCAGACGTATGGTAAATTTCTCAACCAAAGTGAAAATTTTTCTTTCAGTAACCGACTGAAGAGAACATTAAAAGTCCAAGAATTCCATACAATGAAATTGCAGGCCACAGATAGTTCAATATAAGTTTTGCTTTTATTTTAATCATTTTGTATCAGTAGATATCTCAAGAAAATCAAGAGACATCCTGTATACTCTTACCGGATGATCCTCTTGTATTCTTCTGAGCATGCCTACGCCAAGAAATTGTAATTACCTGATATAACTGCATCTCTTTTGTTATTGTTTGTCACACATTTTGAAAGTAAAAGGTTTGGTTTTAAAGATGTATTTTAGAAGTTTATTACTGGCTTTAACAATAATGCTGTTATTTTTATATGGGGCCATTTCACGTGAGTTGTTTTTGATATTGAACAATGATACATGAAGAAGTACAATTTTTTTTTATGAAGTAGGTATATACGTCAATACAGATTGAAATATAAATTATAATTATTCTTTCATCGTTGTTCGAATCAATCAATAAAATTACTGGATTGAAAAAATGATGTATGAGAGAAACAAAATAATTTGAGTGAGAATTATTTTCCAGTAGGTACCTAAGTTGTTATAAAGGAGATTTTTTTGCCTGATAATTAATGTTTGGTATAATATACCTCAGTCCTAAAAAATGATTCAATGCAATACGGATTTCGATCGAATCCTATTATTCACTGAGACAACGACCCTTCAAAATTATTTATTTTGTATTGTTTTGTCAATGTCATTAACTTGCATACATTTAAAAATGAAATATCTTAAGTTTGGAATTCTTCAACTCAAAATTCAGACAATTCTCTCCTTCATAAAGTAAGATTTTGTATTCTCCAAAAGAGCTTCTATTTGACCAGTAATGACACATTTGACCAAACCCAAATCTATGTAAAATATAACTATTTACTCGAAAAATAAAAAACATTAACATTTCTGAAACTGTATAAAATCAAGAAAATGCTTTCAACTGGAAGTCAACAGTGTTGTGTGGATTCAGTACCTGAATGAGTGACCACTCTAGCTACGAATTTTAAAAAGGAAGCAAAAGCGCCAGCAGATTTAAAGTTAGAGAAATGGAATTATTGTTTTGTCTGATTGTGGAATAAAATGATTACCTTATTACGGCATTTCATCGCTAAAAACCAAGACATTACATAAGTAGCGACGAGGATGGGATGAAACTGAATAAAAATAGAAGCCTGATTATAAATTATAACACAGATTTATCACACTATCATAAAAATTCACTCAATTTATTTAACTTCTATTTCATTTATTTCTTTATTGTTTACACGTTATTTATAAGTTTATTAATAATCATTTTTTGTGATGAAATGTCATGTTTCACTCACATTTTCATTTACAACGAGGATCACCTTCATTTTCTTCCTCGAAGCTCTGTTAGATCTCGTCAAAAATTCGTTTTCTACACCTTGATTTTTTTTCAGAAATACAAAACCACACTTGCCCAGGCAGAGATTCCTGTCTACCACTCAGGAACTGTACCGAATACATGGATTTAATAAAAGCCTTCAAACCGCTGAACCGACATTTAATCAGTTTTTTAAGAAAGGGACAGTGTGGTTTCCACAGGGGAGAGCCTAAAGTTTGTTGTGGAGATATCCCAGACGAACTTCTATCACTATTATCAGGCAACGAAACGAATTCCAACCTATCAGTGATAGCTGCAAGATTCAGAAAGCCCAAAAGTACAGGCCGTTTAGTTGTACGTCAATATAATAAATCGTTACACTCTTTGCCTCCAGTTCCCAAACTCCTTCGGAGAATTGGATGGAGTGAGAGAGATCACATTGAACTGCGCTGACGAAATTATTTGCACGTTTGAAAATACTTCGAAATTTGGTTTAAAAATCAAGAAGGAAGTACGAATCAACTATTTATGAATGTAAAATTGTACAATTTATGTGAATGTTGATATTTTAACTTATTTTGAAAGACAAGATGTTTGATGGACTATCAAAGAAATGACACAAGTTGTTGAGACTGTTTTATTTATTTTAAATACATTTTTGAAGAAAACTTTGTAATTACTTATTCGTTCACCTCCTTTGAAAGTTATCATAGATTTGATTTTAATCATAGCCTTGAATAAAAGTAAAAATCCAAATCTGCGATACTTTCTGTGACAAGTGTATATAAAACTGTAAATTGCATATGCATATACATTATATACAATTAAAAAAACACCTAATTTGCCATGTTCGTATAACTGAGCAACACAAACTTCCGAAAAGCATCCAATGTAGATTCGAATAACTCCTTAGAAGCCCCACAAGCTTTGTAAGTATCGGTGCAGTTTTTCCTGTCTAATCCGTTTTTCAGAGCGAAATACATCGAAGTACCATGCAACTGTTCCGTCAACCATGAATTGCTAGCAATGCCATCAATTATCTTGTCGCTGCTTGTGGCCTTTCCCTTCTCAATATTCATGAGCGATTGACTTACTGCTGAGCAAATATATTTCTGCATACAAGATGTTGGGTCGATTTTATGGGCGGATATTAAGTTGTCGATGTACGACCATATTTCTGGCCTTCCTTCGGTACTACCTGTAAATCAGTCCGAAATTAGTTGATTACAACTTTCATAGATCAAAACACTCGTAACTAATATAGAGTGGCCAGTCTATTCTTCAACACAAGGTAGAACTGGTTCAGAATACACACAACCAAACTTATATGGAATCACCCAGTATTAAGATGAAATATTATTTTGATATCTTTTTCGTTAGAAGCAAATAAAAAGTGCATGTGTTTACTCACAAAAACAGTTAGGTTCATAAGCACTTGATAAGATTTGGCTTTGCAGTGTCGATTTTACCATTTCGTTCGAACGTCGCAGTGAATTTATATTTTGTTTTTTTGCGAAGATTAAAAAAAAATGCCTTATGTGGGGTTATCGGAAGTCCAGAGAGGAAGAATTATTACTATGGCAGAACAAGGTATGTCACAAAGACAGATTGCAAGAACGGTGGGGGTTACACAAGGGGTTGTTTCAAAAACCTATGCAAGGTTTCTGGAGTTAGGAACCCTAAAGAATAGGCCGAGAAGAAGTCGTGGAAGAGTAACTACAGAAAGGCAGGATCGCTTTTTAGCCCAAACAGCAAGAAGAAATCCCACAGTATCTCATTCAGACCTTCAAAGGCAATTTTTGCAAGCTACTGTGTGTTAGTGTTTCTGTCGAAACTATCAGAAAAAGACTTTGCGCTCGGGAATTATTCAAGAGAAGAGCGTTAAGAGTTCCAGAACTATCAAGGCAAAATAAAGTTGACCGTTTTAATTGGTGTTTAGAGCATGAAAATTGGACTATTGAAGATTGGAAAAATGTCTTATTTTCGGATGAGACCAGAATTGGCCTACGATCAGACGACCGGCGTGTTCGCATTTTAAGAGGTAGAGGGAGGCAAGCTAGGCTCCAAGCTGCAAGACCGATCCCTAAATACAAAGGAGGTACTGTAATGTTTTGGGGCGGAATTATGTTTGGTGAGAAAACTCCTTTAATTCCCATTAGACAATCTCTGACAGGGCCTAGGTATGTTGATCTAGTGCTACAACCTGTAGTGAGGCTCTGGCGAGGTGCTTTTGGAGATTATTTCCTATTTATGCAGGATAATGCACCTCCACATACCAGCAGAGTTGCAAAAAAATTTTTCGAAACAGAAGGTGTGACTGTTTTAGAGTGGCCTTCTTGTTCACCGGACCTTAATCCTATCGAGCACTTGTGGGATAGGATCAAAAGAAAAATTAGAGCTCGTCAAAATAATCCTGGTAACGCAGAGCAACTTATACAAGCGGCTTTAGAGGAATGGGCAAATGTTACAGAAGAAGAAATTAACAACTTAATAGAAAGCATGCCTCGTCGAATTCAAGCTTGTATCAATGCCAGGGGTGGTAATACTGATTATTGATTTGTTAAAATCGTTTTATTTGTTGTTCAATTCTCAGTTACATAAAAATTATTTTTAGAGAAATTTACACTTTTAATTTTCTGTTCTATTATAAAAATAATCTTTTAATAATTTATAGTATTTTTGTAATAAACTTGTTTTGGGAAAACTGCTCTTCACTTTTCAGCGACTTTTTTTTAATTAAAATTCGTTTTTTTCAAATAACAGGGTGATTCCATATAAGTTTGGTTGTGTGTACACCATTTCAGCCATACATTTTATCATCCCTAATTTTAATCCTAATTGCAATCAAAAGAGTTGGCTGGAAAATGCCAAATTGACATTAGTGAGACATGCCAAACTGTTGAGAAAATACTAATTCATATTAAATTGTTTGTGTGTTTTGTGTGTGTTTAAAATTGCGAGTAATACAAATTATGCAATGGAAGAACGACTCTACTTGTTCGAGGTACTCATAGACAGCATCTATTTCGATGAGAGCGTCTCAGAAATCCCGCAGAAGAAGCAGATCGTCGTCAGTGTTAAGCTGGGAAATATCGTCACTTTGGAAATAAGATCGGAGACCCTTCCAGCCAGTGGAGAAGGTTGGTAACAAAATCATCTTCTGATAAATTGTAGTTGTCTCTTGAGAGAAGCAATCTGTGAAAATAGGTCACGCAGGATCTGTAATTTAGAGCCATGAGAAGTCTACAAACTTCGCCAGTAGCTGGAGCTTGTGATGACAGCTTCTGGTCCGACATTCATTTCATCCCCCTTCTTTTCCAGGTGGTAATAAACGACTCATCGACTTCAAATCCGGCAAATCTCATCTACTGCCCCTTTTGCAAGATAACCTTCTCCAGGCCCTAAATACCCAGAACTTGGAGGTGACGGTAGCAGTTAGGGGAGATGTGAAACCCATTGGATCGTCTGGAGCACCTTGGGACGACAGCTTCAAGGAGATGGTACAAGTTTCTCACGAGGAGTTCGTCACCCCCGCCTCGATTTCCGATAATTTTTGTTTGATGGAGAATGGCGTGATCAAGGGTAACGTCCAGATGTTCCTGCGGTTGTCTTGCTTCGGCAAAAGCATCCAGACGCAGTTCGAGGTGCTGCACGAGGCCGGAAAGAGCCAGTTTCTCTTCAAGACGCCCGATATGGCCACCACCTTCATTTGCTCCAAGTGGGTATCTACAGTTGTGCCATTGTGACCAATGAAGGTGTGAATATTGGCTTTTATTCCAGATATGGCGCTGGAACTTCCACGGAGTTCCTTTCTATCGGTCCGCTATACAATGTGGGCTATACGCGAAACGCGGAGAAGACAGATAAAGGTGGCACCTCCGGTTCCAACAAATCGGCATCCTGGACAGCGGTCATGGAGGGTAAATCCAGCTCTATGTTCGACAAACGCAGCTCTCTTCAATCGGAGTGCCTCTTTCCGGAGTACCTGAACATGGCGCCGCCTGTGAAAGATTCTGCGATCACATTCGACATTGTCTCCTTGAGGGAAAGACCAGAGGAAGACAAGTTCATCAACTTCCTGACCGGCAAAAAGTTTGGGGACGTGGAGGACTCGATATATTCATTCTCGATAGCAGGTGAGATGCTCCAGAACGAATTGAAGTCGAGCGTTATTATTTCTTGGGGTTGCACTTTTCGGATGTTAACTTATTCCGCAATCATCTCTGTTGTCGCGTGTTCTTTGAACGTCTTCGTAAAGAGACAAAAAAAAAGGCAGTTTCTCTTTGGAAGGTCAAAGGTCCAATATTTTTCGCGTGTAAAGATCCTGGAAAATGCTGTTCTGATCCAAAACAAGACAGGAATTCGACCATGAGACAGTGTATTGTTCAAACTGTAGATCTACGTGAAGTTGTAACAATATCTACTGTGCTAAGGACTGAACGAGAATGAATTCGCTATCACAAAAACGCTTATATCTTTTGAACCACTGGACCGATTTCGAAAATCAAACTCATTTTCGAAACATCTTCTTATTCTAATGAAAACTGTTTTTACAATAAAAAAACCAAAACTATTTTTTACAAAATTCATGGATTTTTTCTGGAATTCTTCCCATCATGCTTCTTATAGTGTTCTCAGTCTCTTTCTGGGATGCTGTCTTCCACTTTTGCTTGAATTCCACTGATGTTTTCGTTGATTTCTTAGTCTTCTTCAATTCTCTTTTTACCAGGGCCCAATATCTTTCGATTGGCCTGAGTTCTGGACAATTTGGTGGATTGGCCTCTTTGGGGACAAAAACCCCCTCATATTAGCTTCGTACCATTCCTTGGTGGCCTTGCTGTAGTGGCATGAAGCTAAATCTGGCCAAAAGATTGTTGACACATCGTGCTCACGTAAAAATGGTAAAAGTCGCTTCTTCAATCATTCCTCGATGTATATCTCCGAGTCAACACAGCCTTGGCCAACGAAAAATTTGCTCCTTTTTCCACAAGTGCAAATTGATTGCCAAACCAGGAATTTTTTAGGAAACTTCGCCTGTTTCTCCACGAAATTGTTCGTCAACATTTCCACGAGAATCTGCAGTGTAAAATTCCTGACCAGGAAGTTGCGAGAAATCAGCCAAGATTTATGTTTCGTCATTCATCACGCAACAGGAAAAATTTTTCAAGAAATATTTTTTTAATTTCTTTGCTCTTGATTTCGCTTCTTGATTCTTTACAGCGTTCCTGTCTGGCACTATCTGCACTTAATATGTTCTGAGCCCACAACTCGACTTGATTTTCTGAATGGTTGACTGCGAACAACCCACTATTTGGGCCACTTTTCGCCCTGAAAGGTTAGGATTCTTCTGAAAAAGGCAGATGGCTTTCTTCACTTTTTTTGGGCTATGAAACCCCTTTTTCCTCCCGGTTCCTTCCTTGCGGTAAATTGTACCTAAGATCTTCGTTGAAGCGCTAAACAACTCTTGATACCGTTTCCGGACGAACGCGAGCCTCTTTTGCGATTCTTTTGAAGCTCCATTTTTGATAATTTTGAAAAAGTTCCACTATAAATTCTCGTGTTTTCACTTCGCTTGAGATTTTGCGACAGATAATTGATGTAAATTGAAGTAAATGTTCCACATGTTTCTGACGATCATAACAAAGCTAACTATGATCATTGAGTTTAAATATACATAGAGACACAGCGCAGTTCAACGATTTGATGCATAAATTTTTGGCAGTTTCCTTGCCAATTTGCCAACTTTAGTGGCGGCACATTGTAGCTACTGAATGAACTATAATCTGCCGATCCATACTATCACTATTTAATTACAGAAATCTGTAGGATATTCATTTTCCTCTAATTCTATGAATCGTAGGCAGGGTCAGATTCATCCAAAATATATATCTCCTTAACAAACGGTTTGAATCAATAATGATGAATTATTAGCCATGCATTTCTCCAAAGGAGGGTTCTCAGGTAGGAATGAGGGGTGAAAATGTACCATAAATAGTCTACATAGTCCAGGGGTCGGCAACCTGCGGCTCGCGAACCACTTGCGCCATGCGGCTCTTTAGTCTTTGGAGGTGAAGCTGCGGATCTTCAAGTCCATTCGCCAGTATTATTTATTTGATCATCATCTAATAATGCCATGTTCAGGGTGTACAATTGGAGGTACAAACATATTTCAAGAGAAGAAGTTTTTTTCTCATAGAAGGTATCTGCATTTCCCAAGATATTCAACTGGAATTTGGCATGGATATTACCATTTAGAGTTTACACCATGTGACATGCCAATTTCGGTTACAAATCTACAGCGTGATATTTTTTTTGGAACACTATCCTGTTTTCCTCCAGAATTTTTTTTTGTGATACACTGCAAGTTTGAAATTGTAAAGCTTTGTTATTAGACTTAACTTTATGGTCTCTTAAAGTTTTATCGTATCTGCTACCGATTTAGAGAAAAGCGATTTTCTCGGAAACCTGACATTAGTCAGACCCTGCCAGATCCCCAGACTTGAATAGTTCTGAATATACTAACTGAATTTTTATGATAATATTGATTTTTCTGAGGAATCGACCAGAATTTGTTTTTGAAATCGGTAAAACTATAAGAGACCATAAAGTTTAGTATAACAGCCGAGCTCCTTTCCACTTTCTATCAAACTAACAGTGACTCCAGGAAGAAAGGTTTCGGAGGAAACCAGGGGATAGTATCCCAGAAAAAATATCACCCGGTAGGTTTGCAATCGAAATTTGCATACCACACTATGAGAAAGAAACTCCCTGTATTTCGAAAACGAAATTTAATGTTTTCGGACACATTTTTATGAGACTTTTTCACTTAAAATTATTCATGTTATCTTCCCTCTTCATTTCAACCTCCAATTAAGAAAACCACTCTGTGTTTGCCGATACTGTTTATTGGCGAGAAAAAAATTTGTGGCTCTTGAAAAATTTGTGAATTTTGTAAATTTTTGACTCTTCCGACTCAAAAGGTTGCCGACCCCTGGTCTAGTCAGTCCTCAAACAGGAAATTTCGGCGAGAAGTGTATTCTTATTGAATCTTTAATTGTTTTATATAGTCCACATCACTTTCACATACACATATATACTGTTAATTTTTTCATTCCGTTTTCATTGTAGCCCGAGACGAATTATGACTCCGAAACGTTGCTTTAGAGTCCAAAGAGTTTTATTCAGATCCTTATTTTTTCATACATCAGTATTTTATATTCATGAAAGATCAAAAATAATTTTCGTTCTATTGCAGACAAAAAATCAGGTGATGAAATACTGAACATTCAATATTTCGTACGCCGGTCCTGATCGTCATCGCATTCGGCTTCGGAAATAGCTAGTGCTTCATAGTTCAGCTACTTACCGCCAGATGCGGGAGAAAATTTTTTTGCTTCTCTGAAACACACTTATCCATCTATGAACCGGTGAAGGAACTACACTAAATTCAGCTTCAAATCGTTGAACCGGGATGTGTCTCTATGTATATTTAAACTCAATGCTATGATAAAATTTTGATTTTTTCTCAATTGGTCCAAGAGATATAGGCGTTTTTGTGATAGCGAATTTATTCTCGTTCAGTCCTTACATTACTTATATCTGCTGATATGTCTGCAAAACTGTGATTGTGAACAAGTGTTGCCATAATTAAGTGGATAGTGGATCAAATTAATTCAACTAGCCCTCTTGAAATATTCAGAACAGTTCCACAGAAGAAGAGAAGCTGAGAAGGCCACCAGTGAAGTTACGAAGGAAATGTTGAGTTCTCTATAGCAGTTCGTTTGATTTAAAAGGTTTGCCATAGCTTACATAGCGTTGGTATTAAACCTCTTCCGCTTGGATCTTGCACCTCGTTCTTAGTTACCATCAGAATCCTTGGTACTTCATGATGACAAAATACAAATACACGGCTGCGGTAAACTGATCTGGGTATATTCAGTCTTCAATGACGCACCCTTCTGCATGCTTAGGATAAAGTTCATGCATCTGTTCAAGATTAAAAACATCCTCGGGAATCAAGCACATTATCCCCCAAATCCTTCAACGAACAAAATTAAGCCTCAGCTCAAGACAAGTAGCATTAAAATCTAGGAGATCCCGCCACATGAATTGGCTGAAGAAATGATTAATCCTATTTTCCTTCAACAGATGATGAAGGCAACGAAAAGATCATCTACTACTTCGACGATATCGCAAAGAGAGAAAACGAATCTCAGAAGGAATCGAAAGCATGCCAGTGCCCCAAAACTCCAGCATACTGCAAGCATGTCTACGCCGCCATAGAGAAATATGAAAAGAGCCATCCCGATTTAATGGTGTTCGGGAAGAGGGTCAAGTACGAGAAGATACTGAAGAAGAGGGAAGATTCGGTGGACGACAAGAGCGATTCGCTTCTAAGATTGAGAGGAGGAAATGACCAAGAAGAACCATACGTGCGTAAGAAGAAGAAAGGTTGTTACAACCCTTCCTGCAGGATGGCTTTCAAATTGAGATCTGTCGGTATAAGCCAAATGGAAGAGAACAAAAAAGAACAAAAGAAAGACGATTATTTCTGCGCCGATTTTTATTGTCCAGAAAGTACAAGGAGGAACGTTGCTCTTCAAGTTAAATTCTCAGAGGAAGACGTACCAACAGGATTCTCTTGCTCCAATAGGTATTGTCCAGCGGCCAAAATGTTCAAGAGGTTGGGGCTCGGTCCATTGGCTACGGAACGCTGCCAAGGCACCGTTTACGGGCCAGTTCAACCACCTGTTCAGTACGGGATCTCCCAAACGTATGGAACTTTCGACACCTACGGACCATACGGAATTTTCTCCCAAACGAGCACGCCATTCATGCAACGTGAAGGAAAAACCTGGATTGAACGTCCCGTTTTGCGTCTTAGAGGTGGAGGAACCTTGGAGGTTATAGAATCGAATCAGAGGCTACGAGGAGGAGCACCATCGAAATCTCCTATAGCTGAATGTCAAGAGATCATGGAACAGTTCGATAAGATCTTGGAGGAATATAGAAAAGCCCTGGATACTGGGAATAAAAAAGAACGTGACATTGAACAGTATCTGGAACCTTCAAACACAGCCAACTGCGGACATCCAAGATGCACCTACATATCAGAACCGGCCTTAAAACCAATACATTGGGAATGTCCAGATCCTCTTCCAGTCGGCATCTGCAGAAATCCACAATGCCCATATCTCCCAGACGATCTGAAAAGAATCGAGAAGATATTGGAATCCAACAGGCAGAATAACGAAAGCCAAGACAAGATAGAAATAGCGTACAATCAGATCAAAAGTGCTCCGGAATGTGGAGTCTCCAGAAACGCTGAAAGCCAAAAATGTCCTTTCTATAATCCACCTAAAATAGTGAACATGATGCAATACTGTAACTTCTCCTTGCCCAACATGAAGAAATCGATGTCTTGTTGCTCCAACCCTAACTGCCCACTCAAAGGTATCGTATCTTCATGCTCCAACCCGGATTGTCCTTTCGCGCACGGAGAAATCACCAAGCCCTGTTCGAACCCAGACTGTCCTTTCAAGAAAGCCACTTCATCAGCTCCTTGTTCTAATCCCGATTGTCCACTGAGATCCGTGGAATCATCAGAGCCTTGCTCTAACCCCGAGTGTCCTTTCAAACAGTCGAACATATCAGTTTGCTCGAATCCGGATTGTCCCTACAAGAAGAGCAATTTTTCCACGCCGTCTGAAGAAAGTTGCCACAATCCAGATTGTCCTTTCAAGCAGAAACCGGTGGCGTCCGAGGAAGTTTGTAATAATCCAGAATGTCCTTTCAAAACTAAAGAAAGCGTTGGTCCGGTATGGGCCGATATATGCGACCCTACGTCCGAATGTAAATGTGACAACCCCAACTGTCCGGCCAACAAAGAAACTTGCAGTAATCCAGAGTGTCCTTTCAACATGGAAAAAGTCGAAGTTTGTGGTAACCCTAATTGTCCGTACAAATCGCAACCGTCGACCAAGAAGAAAGGTATTTGTGGATCTCCTAACAGATCCGTTTGCGGCGACAAAACCTGCCCGTTTCACGAAGGTGATGGTGACGATAAAGAAGAGGACGAAAAGAAGGGACAACCGTCCACTACTGGAGGAGGCGACGGCTCACCCAGTAGAGACAAAGAGAAAGACAACAAAACCCAAACTCAAGCTAATGTAGAAGGCGCCGTAGAAGCAGGAGGTGCACCGGAATTCACGAGTGGAGATCGACCTTCCAAGTACGATATGGCACCTTGCACCCTAACCACCTGCAGATACATGGGTGGAAAACTGAAATGTGTAGATTGTGCAACGTTGACTGAAGGTAGAAAGCATGCGCCGTGTCCTAAAATATGTCCCGGAGACGTCAAGTGTCCACTGGCCATCAACGCGGTAACTTCGCGTCAGAAATCGTCCAGGAAACCCGAATTGGAGAGACGAGCCTTAAGGAGAGCCAGAAGGCAATTCTCCTATCACTTCGGAGATAACTATCCCGGGATGCATAGGGGCCACAAGCATTGCGTGATCTCCCCGTTCAACGTTCCTCCGAAAATGGGATGGTTATGGAATGTACACACGCCTTGCATGCAGCTCAGAGTGAGTACCAATTCTTCTCTATCAATACTAGCTGTCACGCAGACGTAGATGAATTTCTATCTGAAACTTCCTCTGTTGCAGCAGCGGAAAGGTTGGAGACCAGGGGCGATCGGCAGAACGATCTTGGAAGCCATACAAGCCCATCGCAGATCACAGAACATGGCACCTTTGGAGGAGGGCAGGGTAAGGAGGAGAAAGAAGAAATTTGGAGGTGACGAAACTGAGGCTGAGCTGATTCGTCCCAAACCTACCCTCCAAATCAAGAGGAAGGAGGGGGTTTATTACGTCACCATGAATCCATTGAAAGACCCCAGATCTTTAGTTCCTAACGAAAACCCTTACATGGAGGTGACCCCGCTTCAGTTCAGGATAATGAAAGCCAAAGCTTCCAACGAATACAGGTCTTGCGTGTGCAACGATCAAGGCATAGTCTACGAGCCGGAGTCATCCTCGTCGGATAGTGAGCTGGATATTGAGTTCACGCCACCTGCAGGCATCATACGACCGGAGAGATTCGTGAAAACGAGGGATGTCATCCATATAGATACTCAGTATAACGCTCAGGATGTTGCTCCACCAGCCAACGATAAGCTGAACAAAGGAAAGGACGAAAAGGATAAAGATGAGAAGGATAAGAATAACAAAGAAGACAAGGATAAAAAAGACAAAAAGAAGGATAATAAACAAGATAAGGACAAAAAGAAGGGAAAAGGTGACGGAAAGGACAAGAAGAAAGAGAAGAAGAAATAGAATTAATATAACATTGATCATATTTAGAATGTTTCTCTCATATCATAGACATGAACCAATAAATTTTGAAAACAGATTTTTTATTATTCGAATTGCCTATCACGTAGCAATCAATGAACGGATGCCTATAACTCAACGAGCGATAAATGAATTTTCATTTTGCTCGAAGTTGATGCTGAAGAAAGACGAAATTATGATTTTATTTCAATTTAATTCTCATTCTTCATTTCATTCTATTTTCGGAATGATATCTTTTTGTGGAATCTGTTTGTGGACAATTTAGAGCGATGATATTTTGGTGAAATATAGAGCATTTAGTCCCCTTCCGAAAAAACATTGAAAGTTGTTTCTGCGGTAGTTAGATGGGGACAAAAAATATTAAATCCACAGAAATTTTTTTTTCAAAACTTTGAAAATTCATTATTCTTTCTGTGCTCAAGCTAGAGCGATGAAATTTTGGTGAAATATAGAGCATACATTCCTCTTCAGAAAAAACATGATTATATGTATCTGCGATTTCAAGTTTGGAAGAGAAAAAATTAAATCCAAAGAAAAAATGTTTCTTTTATCAACACTTTAATTTGGAAATTTCTTAATTTTGCCTGTGGTCAAGCTATATCGATGAAATTCTGGTGGAATATAAAGCATTCATTCCTCTTCAGAATAAACATCATTATATGTGGAAAGAATTGAATTCGAAGAAAAATTTTTTTTTATTAAACTCTCAAACTTTGAAAATTCATAATTCTGCCTGTGGTCAAGCTAGAATGATGAAAACTCGTTGAAATAAAAAGATTTTATTCTCCTTGAAAAAGGAACATCAAAAGCGTTAAGGGTCGTTTATACTGGCCCGTAACTTATTCCCTTAACTTATGCCCTTAAAATTTGTTCTCTTTAAGGGAATAAGTTAAAGTTCGAGTATAAACCATAGCATGAAATTTCTATGTTTCAACTCTTAGGGTAAGGGAAAAGTTAAAGTTAAGGGCCAGTATAAACGACCCGTTATCTGCGATGGTTAGATTGGGAGAGAAAAAATTAGATCCAATAAAAAAAAATTTTCAATTCAATTGTCAAACTTTGAAGAATCCTTATTCTGTTTGTGGTGAAGCAAGAGCGATGAAACTTTGGTGAAATATTGAGCATTTATTCCTTTTCAGAATAAACTTTACTTCATATATCTGCGGTTTCAAGTTTGGTAGAGAAAAAATCAAATCCAAAGAATCAATTTTTTTTTCATAAAACTCTATTATTTTGAAAATTCATAATTCTGTCTGTGGTCAAGCTAGGGCGATGAAATTTGATAATATTCATTTAATCCTTTCAGACATTTGAAAATGTATAAGACACGTCCAATATACAATAACTCATTACAAATGGAGAAAAGAATGTGAGAACAACAACAAAAAATACATTTGAAAAATGTATAGGAAAAGTCCCAATATATCTCATCACAAATAGAGAAAAAAATCAAGAATAAGAATTTGTACAAAAAGTATTCATTTATGCTATAGAAGCACTCTTTTAGCAGTAATAATTCCACTTCATTCTTGAACTAATACTGAAACTATAACTAGTAATTAATTGAAATCATTTTTACAGATCTCCAGGAAATATTCACAATATACCCGACAATGAAAGGGTTAAAAAATGATGACGATACGAAAATGGATCAGATGTGTAGATTCAGGCTCCCTATAAGACTCAGAGGCGGAGGTTCATCAGAGGACGTTTACATACAAAACCACCGCCTCAGAGCTGGTGCGCCATCAAAATCACCAATCGTTGAATGCAAGGAAATTATGGAGCAGTTCGATAAAATTCTCGAGGACTACAGAAAAGCGTTGTCTCCGTGTGGACAGATAGCTTGTAACTACGCACCCAACGTAACCGAAGGTCTGTGCCATAAAGCTTGCGGTCTAAAACCCGAAGAAACCAACACCCAAGGTTGCGGGCTTCCAGAATGTCAATACGCCAAATACAAATCAGCTCTGATGGTTATGGATGCGGACATCGAGAAACAGTTCATAGGTCCAGCGATCCTAGGGAATTGCGGGCATCCCAAATGCTCCTATCAGGCTGAGAAGATCCTTCCACCTATACATTGGGACTGTCCAGAGCCTCTGCCAGCTGGTAAATGCAGAAACCCGAACTGCCCTTACGTATCTCAAGATTTGCAAACGCAGGGAAGGTTCTCGTCCAGCAAAGGTCCTTGCGGGAGTGACCAGTGTCCTTATGCGCCTCCTGCTCCATGTACATCTCCCAACTGTCCTTTTAAGAACCCTCCAGTTTGCGCACCTCTCAAGCTAGCAACACCAGTTGGTGGCAAAGGTTCGGTGAGGATGAAGGAGGAAACATGCGCAGGGTGTCCTTTCTCCAATCCTCCCCAGATAGTAAACATGATGTTTTGTGACAATCCAAACTGCGAAGCTAAGAAAGCTGCATCGACAGGAGATTGTGGAAAGAGGGATAGACTGTGCTCCAGTCCAAACTGTCCATATAAAACCCTTCAGAACCAGTGTTCGAATCCGAACTGTCCATATGCTCAAGGCGACCTTAATAACAACTGTTCTAACCCAGACTGCCCACTAAGTTCTAAGGAAGGAAGCTCTGGAAGCTGCAACAATCCAAACTGCCCCTTCGCCAAGAAGTCTGCGATGTCAGCAACGCAAAGTTGCTCAAATCCGAACTGTCCATTTACGGGTAGTTCGACGGATCCAAGTTCAGAGAGCAGTTCAGCTTTGTCTGCATGTTTGAACCCAGACTGTCCCTTCCAGAAAGGCTCGAAAGAGGAAAAGGAACCCCCGAAAGAAGCTTGCGCCAATCCTGAATGCCCCTTCAACGTTCCCTCCGTGGAAAGTTGCAAAAATCCGGAATGTCCCTTCAAGAACAGGGATTCGGAAGCGGAATCGAAAGAGAGCTGTGACAATCCCGAATGCCCCTATAAGAAAGGCTCGAAAAGTTCGACCAAAACTGTCTCCGAATGCGAATGTGATAACCCCACGTGTCCAAGTAAGAAGGACACCTGCGTGAACCCAAACTGTCCTTTTAATCTCAGAGGTTATGGTCCTTGCACCAATCCTGATTGTCCGCATAAGAAGGACGCCTTGGGTAGAGACTTGGGGTTTTGTGCCACTCCTGATCTCTCCTTCAACGAATTTTGCGCCGATAAAACCTGCCCTTACCATGACAAAAAAATGGATAAACCTGCGACCGTCGGAGGCGAAGAGGGGGAAAAACAGGAAACTTTGAACATGGGCGAACGTGGAAGATCCTTGATGAGGATAGGAAGCCAGGACGTTGAATGTATGATCGAAAAAACTGCCGGTGACAGACCGTCTGTTTACGATATGGCACCGTGTACCGTCAAAACCTGCAAGTTCATGGGTGGTCATTTAACGTGCGTGGATTGCGGCGTTGGTACTGACGGTAAAAAACGAGGTCCCTGTCCGAAAACATGTCCAGGTTGGTACCGTTCCTCGAAAATCTACGTTTCGTAACTTGATCAATTTGTAGGTGATCCAATATGTCCTCTGGCAACGGCCAGAAAAGCCAAAAAACCTCCGCGGCGAAAAGACCCACTCTACAAGAGGACCTGCGCAACGAGGAAGAAGAAGCTGCAGGACTACGGCGATATGGCGTACCCAGGGTACAAAATAGGCCATAGGGAATGCGTGATGCCTTATTTCTTCGTGCCTCCTAGGATGGGGTGGCTGTGGAATATCCACACGCCGTGTATGAATCTCAAGGTAAACATACTTTCAACTATGTCGTTCTGAGCCACCTTCGAGGATATTTTGAAGACCAAGCTTCATTCTCACTTCATTCTTCTCTTTTTGAGCTCTTCATCGAGTGATGAAGCTTTCACTTATGATCTGGTTTTCCTGAGCTTGGACCAAGATTCTGTTTTGTCGGTCAGTTTTAGCTAGATTATAAAAACATAGTTCCTAGTGCAATGAGTTTCGTGAATCGCTTTCGCTTGGACAAAAATCATCCATATTGGGATATACTGATCTAAACTGAGGATCTCTACAGCGCTGGGAAGTGAACCCTCCATTTCACCGATGAGATACTGGCTGTTTACGAGTGTCTTAAATTGAACCTCAAAGGTCAAAGAGGCGCATATCTTCATCACCATGGACAGCCAGGCCACTCTGAGGTCTCTAGAATCATATTGCCAGGGATCTCTGCTGACCTTGGAGTGCCGTAACGCCATAAAGCAACTGCCCAGAGGCAATAAAGTGACTACTATGGGTGCCAGGGCACTGTGGTGTTGAAGGAAATGAAAGAGATGATGAGCTTGCGAAAAATGCATTAAGGGTAACACCTGCTGGACCTGGCCTTTCTGTGGGCTTGGAAAATACCAAAATAAAGCAGCGGGCCAACGATAGGAGATGGACAACAGAATAACCCTCTGGAGAAACACTCCTGGACTGACTCAGTCTGAGAAATTCGTGATGATTTCACCGACCTATACTAGTAAGCTCCTAAAGCTGCTGATAGGACACTGTCGGTATAAACATCATTTGTTGCGTATAGGAAAGCAGATGAGATTTGTAGGCTCTAGCTCAGCTTCGGGTTATGGTAGGTCTTCTGACAGGGCACTGTCGGTACGGCATCATTTGTACCGTATGGGAAAGCCAGCAGATGAGATTTGTATGCTCTGTGGATCAGAAGCAGAAACAGCTGAACACTTGGTATGCAAGTGTCCAGATCTGGCTGGTCTAAGAGCCACTGATATGGGAATACCGGTCCTGGATACCCACGACCAAGGCTCCTAGTTGTCGATCTTATCAACACCAACGACGACCTCCTTGGGTTTCAATTAATTAGAAGGGTAGAGAACAAAATACCTATGTGGTCACATTTCTCGGAAGGCTAACCGAGCCATATCGACGCCAGTTTATATAACAATAGTAATACACTGCGCAAAAAAATTAACGCACATTCTGAAAATCTCAATTTTAATGAAAGTTAATCCTACATTGACTTTATAACTTATTTTTTATGTTCTCTCGGGAAGGTTTTGAACGAAACAAGACACATTAAATGGAAGAAAAATTCAGGATTTCACCGAATCTTATGTGAAAGAAGAGAAATGAACAATTTTCAAAATACTGAAATGCTGATAAGTGATTTAATACTTGGTATTTCCACCCCTTGCGTTAATTACAGCTCGGCAAAGACGGTTCATACTCAAAATGAGTGATCTTAAAATGTTCTGATCTAATCCTTCCCAGATTTCTCCGAGTTGGATTCCTAAGTCATTAAGAGTAGCTGGATGATTTTCTGAACTTCTCAGCCTTCTATTGAGGTTGTCCCAAACCTGCTCAATCGGATTGAGATATGGACTTCTTGCTGGCTATTCCATTCGAGAGACTTTAACCTCTTGAAGGTACTCCTGAACGATGCGCGCACGATGGGGTCTGGCATTATCGTCCATAAAAATGAAATTTTCACCAATGTATGGGGCAAATGGCACTACATGCTCTTCAAGAATGTTCCTTATATACTTATCAGCATTCATAGCTCCATTATCAACGACCACTAGGTATGTGCGAGCAGTCAAAGACATTCCACCCCATACCATAATCGATCCTCCCCCGAAACCAGTAGTATTCAGGAAATTGCACTGAGCATATCTTTCATGTGGACGTCTGTATACAAGGGAACGTCGATCACAATGGTAGAGGCAGAATCTAGACTCATCTGTGAAGAGAACTCTTTCCCAATCGGCCTCTTCCCAATGAATATGCTCTCTCGCAAAATCCAAACGCGCCCTTCGATGGTCTGGGGTAAGAGCTGGGCCTCTTGCCGCGACACGATGCCTTAAATCATATTCTCTGAGGCGATTTCTTATTGTCTGAGTGCTAATTTGCACCTCATGAGTTTGCTCAAGCTGATTTTGAAGGAGGCCAGCGGTTGCAAACCGTTGTCTCAACGAAGAAACTCTCAAGTAACGTTCTTGTCTTGTTCTGGTCTTCGGACATTCATACCTGTCTCCCTGAATCGCTGCAACATTCTGGACACACTTGTATGGGAAACTCCAAACCTTTCTGCAATTCTTGTGTATGTCCACCCTTCTTCTCGCAAAACTACCGCTTGGGCACATTCCTCTTGGGTCAATTTGCGTGTTTCGCGTTGCATAGCGATCGAGTGTAGAAAATCAAACGAAAGAAAAACTATTGATCACTAGAATTGACCGAGAACAACTGATTTTAGAATGGAGCCAATACATTCAAAATCTGATAATATCATCTTTTTTTATTCCTGCTGGGAGAAAACATCTGTATTGAAGAAATACATTGAAAAAGGATAACATATGCATGCATAATTCTGATAAAAATAATTATCATGAGAACACCTTCAGTTGTAGAATAAATTTGAGATTTCCATAATGTGCGTTACATTTTTTGCGCAGTGTAGTTTAGGATCTTTATCTGGTTCAGATACCCCATACACCATTAAGGAGTATATCATCTTTTTATTCAATTTCCATTAAGTTTCATTCTGCTCAAAATTCATTTTAAGCCAAGAAGAGGATGGCGTCCAGGTGCTATCACAAAAACAGTCGCAAGAGCTATCATCAAGCACAAAAAAGCAGCGAGCCAAAACCCACAGGAAGAGAAGAAAGTGAGGAAGAGAAAGAACGACGACGACTCAGACAACGAGCTGATTTGTCCGAAGCCCACACTCGAGATAAAGAAACGAGAGGGAATATACCACATCACTATGAATCCTCTGAAAGACC
The DNA here is from genome assembly GCA_910592335.1 of Adalia bipunctata. NCBI lineage: Eukaryota > Metazoa > Arthropoda > Insecta > Coleoptera > Coccinellidae > Adalia > Adalia bipunctata. The sequence goes on from OU342949.1 coordinate 63,849,242, forward strand.
CGGAAACCTTGCAGATGAACGAAAATCCCTACTTAGACTGCACCCCCATGCAATTCAAGGTGGCCAAGAATAATATTCTAGACCCTAGTGCCATATGCACAGATGAGGGCGAATATTACAAGTCAGACTCTTCTTCAGACGACGAGCTTGATATCCAAGTGACAACACCAGCAGGTATTATTCATCCGGATAGACCTACCCAGAAGAAAGTAGTCAGCGTGAAGCAGACGCAGTACAACGAGAAGGATCTGCCTCCACCACCTGAGAAGGGTGAAGATAAGAAGAAGGAAGGGACGAAGGGTGGAAAAGACAAGGGAGGAAAGGGTGACAAAGAGAAGGGCGGGAAGGATAAGGGAGGAAAGGAGAAAGGTGGCAAGGAGAAGGGCAAGAAAGGAAAGAAGTAATGGTGCTCGAAAACATAATTCCATTTTATCATGTCAATACTTATTTTAGTAAAAATTTCATTTGTAGTCTTTCATCCTATGATGTAAATGAAAAACTTTGTTCATTATTCGGTTGTTTTTCATTCTGTACACTCAAAAATAGGTCGAGGTGAACCAGTTGGTGAATAATACGAAAAATCTTGTCAATCTTTCAGGGAAAGTAAATAAAAAATAGGAGAAACAAGAGATATGAAAAGTGTCAAGGATTGGGATTATTCGGAAGAAAACTTACTGGATGAATTTTAGCATACATTTTAAGGCAAAATTCTTGATTTAAATTTGGTGCACCACAGAAAAACACTAACTCTATACTTTCCACTTAGAGCTCACAGAAGCTTGAAATGGTAAGTTAAAATTTATGAACTACCATGGTGGTAATGTGGAACAGCTGAAGGTACATTTGTATCATTGTTCTAAGTCATTTGTATCATTGCGCTAAGTGGAACGCACCCTAAGTTTATTCATTCTTGGGACTTACTTCTGTAGCCTGGCTTCCAGTTGGAGGGTATGGTTAATTGTTTGGAGAAGAATCCTAAAAGAAGTGGCATGAGGATTGTTACTCCAACAACCAATCCACCGGCAAGCATAATGGCACCGACGTTGATGTTCACCAAGGAACCTTGGGCTAATGCCATGGATTTTTTCACTGGAATTGTTATGAAAGGCACCGAGAAGTCCAATTCAACCTGAAAATGCACCGAAAGGGGTTAGTCATAAATCTAATGCAACCAATATGGGTCAGAAGCCTGCTTGCTATTCAGAGTCACAAAGTGAAGCCGAATCTTAGGTGAGATTTGAGTTGTGCACATGCGTCAATTAACTGAACCTTTAAAAATGCCGGGAAATGCGGAGGTTATGTATATTCCGAGAGACAACAAGAAAATAGATATCGATGATGGAAATATGCCACTGAAGTATTTTTAGTTCAGTTTCAAATGTGATTAAGAATTAACAACCATATGCATTAAAGCGATTGGAAAATATCACATGAAATTGTTAGGTTATGAGAGTAAAAACTCTTTGGCACAGGTTCAATTTTCATTGGCTGATTATTTACATTGTACATTTGGTGTTATTAGAAACATGTTGCCTATAAAATTTAAAGCTTATTTAGTTCAAATCAATCCCTTCAAATTTATTATTGCAATTATTGATTTGCGTGTAAGTCCAAGGAAATGACAAATTTTGGTGACTATTCTATGTAACATAATCTATTGATAAAAGAGAAATGCTGTAGTTTTTCTGTAAAGTAAGCGAATTAATTTTATGGAGTACTTACGGATATACCCTCATCGAGGGTGTTGAACGAAATCAGTCTACCTTGACGGGTTGCAAAGGCAGATTTACTCATGGCGTCTATCTTATCATAAAACACACTGCTATTATCAAACGAAGCACACAACTGAACGAACACAAGAACCAGAAAAATCCTGGAAATCATTATGCACCCCTGTTGTTCCCACGAAAGATACCACAAGAATGTTCTGCGATTCTTCGAAATCTCCAAGTCTATTACTTCAGCAAAAAAGCATCCCCATAGATAAAAATGAGTAATTGACCGTACGAGACGACTTAATTTAGCCGCAATCCTCTAAGAGATGTGCACATTTGAACAATAGCGAAAGCACTCGATTTGCGCTGATCGAATTATGTTTTATTGTGAAATTAGATCTTATCAGCCTGATGCAACAAAGTTGTCAGGCTCTTCTTCCGTCATACCTATATGTGAAATCGTTTGACGGAAGACTGATTCTTTATTATGTCGTTTCCTTGAAGAATTCACAAATTATATATTATAATGAACGTTGGAAAGAAAAACCCTTCAAAAAACTAATTGAAATATGGTATTGAGGGTCAAATAAGATCTCTTTTAAAAGCTCTAACAATTTTCTTTGAAATAGTCCTCATATTTTACAATTTCACACAATACTTTGAAAAATTCACACCTTTCAAAATTCAAATGCTCAGTAGCTAACATACAACTCAATTTATTGAATGTTCAAACTCATGACCATTCGGTATCTTACAATATAGTTATAACACTTATAACAAAATGTTGCGATCACAATTAGCTTCCTCTCTCAGGCTGACAAGGCAATTTTACAGCACCATTGTCGAAGGCTGAAGACAGATCTTGGAAAACTACTTTGTTTTATGAAAAAGCAGTGCCCCCAAAACCTTCCTGCTAATCGAGACACAAAATTTCGATAGCAACACAAAATTTCTCTCTGCTTAGAATTATGAACTTCAAATATATATTCCAATAAAATATTTCGAGCAGGTAGGGAGAAAATGGACTGTGATAAACTGACAGACACGTGAGTGATCCTCAAAGGGTCGTATTTCTATATCGCATGAATAGAACCCCAAAAATCCATTTCTCAACAACAATCAATGTCGATCTTCCTGGATAGCAATAATAAATTGAGGATGAACCAAAATATGCATTGTTCATTTCCTCAATTACATTCTTTTCAGACGAATTACATACACACTCATTATAATATTATGTACTCCGGTGTAACAAACACAGTGTCTCAAAGAAAGTGAAATTTGTCGCAACGCTGAATTGTACATTGTCTTTGCCTAAGTGACTGTGTCATTTATCATCTTTATATATCGTTGCCGGAATCTCCAAGTTGTAGTTCGACCTAAGTTCCAGCACTGTCTAAATATGTATTCCAGGATTTTTGTTGTTTTGGCACTTTGTTCGTGTGCTTTGGGATCTCCGAAAAAATATATGCCTGAGGACGAAATGTAAGTAGAGAATTCTTAGAGCCGCAATGTTGAAGATATTCTTGGAGCGTTACCACAAGAATATCCAAAATTTCCATTCGGTATTGTGTCTTTTTCATCATTTAATGGACAATTTCAATTTCTTCAGGAACTTCCAGCCCAGTTCAAACCGATATTTCGAATACAACCTACATTCAACCAACAATCACACCGCTGAGAGAAAATCGGACCAGAAAGAGTCCAAATCAGCATCCGAAAAGGCAAGATTTGGTCTGCCCATCGTTTATGGTAACACCGGCACTGGTGCACAAACTTACCCTCAAAGTGGCGGAGTTAGCTACATGGTTTCACCCATGAAACTAGATATAGGAGGAGTAGCTTTGGGAGCACTCATTGGGCTTGGTGCCATTTTGATTCTTCCAAAACTGGCCCATGCCTTCGGAGGTCTACACAGCGGTTACAGAAGTAAAAAAATCATATTTTCTCAATTTTCATTTTTGTGACTACTGATCTGTTTCAGGTCTGGACGACGGCGTTTCTACCGTATCAGATATGCTTTCAAGATTGGATAACACCTTGGAGCAGCACAATATCGATAGCAGTTCTTGCATGCAGAGAATAGTTTGCAACTACATTCACGAATCCCGCAAAAATTTAGAACACGGTGAAGCTAGCGCCGTTGATGAGGTTATCAACGTCATAACTAAGTGAGTAAAGTTTACTTGTACATCTTCATTTCTTCATTCTTCGTCTACTTTTCACAGCAATTCCTTGGTCTCCCAGTTATTAGACGGAAGCAGCATTAAGCAAGCTGTAGACATGGGAAAATCGACTGATACAGAAAGATGTTCATCCCTCTACAGAAAATGTCCTGTAGATAAGGATAACGTTGTGAAAGTTATAACAAGTTTATTACCTGTTTGACTTATATAAACTCAAGTTGAAATTATCTTCATTTCCAGAAAGTTAATTTATTCAATAGAAAATAGTTTGACTCACCCTGTATACTTCAGCGATTCTTCTTCATTATTTTCTATGTTAGTGTTTGACATATTTCTCAATTCTATGATTTGTCAAATCTATGGAAAAACGTCAAAACATCAAACATATGATTGTCATATATGTGGCAGAAATTATTTATTTGTAATATTTATCTCATTAAAGTGAATTTCTTATTGAACTGTTGCATTTTGCATTAATTTATTCATAATGGGTCTTTGCAAATGCCCAAAGCGGCGTGTTACTAATCAATTTTGTTTCGAACACCGGGTTTGCGTTTGCGAAAATTGTATGGTGACAAATCATCCCATTGTAAGTTGTGCAAATTTGAGTAAATAATCTCTTAGTAATTCGATCCATATTTGTTTCAGTGTATAGTTCAATCATATTTGCAATGGTTGCAAGATAGTGATTATAATTCCATCTGTGAATTATGCACAAAGGAGTTGAATTTGGAAGATAGTATAAGATTAACATGTTACCGTAAGTAATTAATTCATTAATGTATTTGAGAAGTTTAGACTAAGCTACGTGTTCTAGATGTTTTTCACTGGTCCTGTTTGGACAATTTCTCAAGACAGTTACCTGCAACTACAGCTCCAAGAGGATACATTTGTCCTTCTTGTAAAACCCCCCTGTTTCCCCCGTCCAACTTGATAAGTCCTGTTGCTGACGTGCTAAAAGAAAAATTGGCCGGTGTGAACTGGGCCAGAGCTGGCCTTGGTTTACCTCTGGTAAGTTCTAAGCAGTATTAAGCTGAATTTTTTTATAATTATATTCACCTCTTTCCAGCTTTCTGAAGAAAGAGAGGTTAAAGCTCCTACAATTATCAATTCTTCAACATCGAAACCAAAGCCACCTATCATGGTGAGTAATGGTTCTCATTCTATTGTGGAAGTTGAAGAACAAGTACCCTTTATCAGAAATCCATCTGACAGCTATCAAACCTCTTCAAGCCGAAGGGTATTTCAAGACATCAGAGATGTTAAATCTGTTCCTTTCGATCATGATGATGATAAATATAAAAGAAGGCTAACAGTTGTACGGAACTGGTGGAAGTAAGTATTGAGTAATTATTTTGAATATTTTTCACATTGAATCTTATTTTACAGTTTGACGTTTGGGCCTAGTCGAAGAGGTGGAAAAGCTTTATACAAAAGATATTTCTTGCTTGGGACATTATTCTTAATTGGAATCGTTCTAATATTTGTATTTCTCTCCAAAGTTGGAAGACATTATGCAAATCTTGACCCTAGTTTGGATATGGAGAATAATCATGATCTCAAAGTTCAGAAAGTTTGGGAATAGAAATGATAATGTGGTTTTGAAATTATTCATTATTTTATATATGTATATGTCACATAAAATGTAATATAATTTGTATTTGTTGATTATTTAATATTTCTTATTAAAGAAATACTTTTTAAGAATTTTTTTCTTACCTTTCAAATAATGAGAATTCAGTTTTGTGAATTCCACTCATCAGATTTTCGAAAAACTGACACATTGTCAGATTTTCGAAAAACTGACACATTGTCAGATTTTGGATGCTCAATCTCTCAAAAATTTTTGTAATGAAAGAAGGATATGGTAGTTCCAAATTGTAATAATTCCTCCAAAAACTCAAAACCTTCCAGATGTAGTTGTGTTAAACGTGAAGAAGACCGAGGAAATACTACCAGGTTTCAAGAATACAAAAATATTTCATCAAAAGGTTAAATTGCCCAAAAATAATATACCTAGTGTAAATATACAATTTTAGGATTGACTACATCCTGTTATCAAACAGCACATGATTTGTACCAATCACGCAACTTTAATTCGCAAGAAAAATCTTCATTTACTCCTGAAATTCCAAATAATTGTGATAGGAGAATACAGGACTACATAAAGAATGAGGGAGACAGATCGACCATAAATTATTCAAAAAATAATGGATTAATTTCTGATCAACATCATTGTTACTCGATAAAGGAAGATGAATCTCTCCTTACAAATGGAAGCAAGGATGAATTTTGTATTGAGAAAACTGACATCTCAAATATCACTTATGTTCCAGAAGAAAGAGAATTCGGCAATAGGAATGAAATAATGATTGTTAATTATCAGTACAAAAGAGATGGGGAAACTGAAGATATTCCAGCTGGAGGTGGGAAGGAGAACATTCAAAATATCAATAAGCACAACAATCATAAAAGAGATACTAAGCCTAAGCCACCTCAGTCACAAGAAAGACCAATTGAAAGAGCCGAAAACGCTGAAAATGTTAGCAAAGGACATAAACCAGAAAATGAACCGAAATTTCCGTATAATCTTGAATCTTCTTTCATCTCCAAAGAATTCGAGTCCACATCATTTGTTGAAGATTTTCTCAAGTCTAATCCATCATATGCAAATGCTCCAAATCAGGCATTTGGTTGTGGCTATGACTGCCTAGGTACAAAAATGGCTGATATTTTCCGATTGCCCATGGAAAATGAATTCCTTTCAAACATACCAATGCTGAATACCTCTGAGGTATGCTATATGGAACCTAGGGGCTGCAGCAGGTCCTGTCAAGGGATACCTTACAGAAATCAAAGATGTGGAATATTTCAAACCCAGCCAAAAGAATTCTCTGTATACCCTGAAAGCAATATTCGTAATTTATGCTGCAGCAGCAATCTAAATGTACCTGAAGAATTTGAATTGATGGAGATGAAAGAAAGATGTTGCTGCAGAAGAAAGGCTGCCCCCAATGATCTGTTCGAAGATGATTCTTCTTATCAGAGACATTCAGGTTGCTGCAGCCACAAAAAAACGAATGAAGCGAGAACAAAACCAACTAATAAAAACAGAAAACGACATTTTACTTGTTGCAAATCTGGAAAAGTAGATAAAGGAGAACTGTCGGCTGATTCGAATGCTTTTCCAAAGAAAAAGGATCAGGTTACGAGTGTAGATGGAGAAGAACTCTTTGGATATCCAAAAACGTGCTGTGAAAACCAAAATACTCCTTCAAATGTTAAATTCATGAGAATACCTTGTCAGGGACAATTTCCTCAAAGAGTACCTCCTAATCAGAAAATTCACAGTGGTCCTCAGTTCAAATGTACCCCACAGTGTCCACTTAGTATGCCACCAGAGAAAGACTATCCGTTGATTTATACAAAACCGTTCCCCATCACAAAATCTGTTGCTTGTGGAAATGCACAACCACCTTTTGGGTTTTCCGACAATAAAATCGATGCTGGGAGAAATATCACAATACAAATAATACCAAACTGTTGTCAGACGAAAGCGAGTCCAGAGCATCAAAACGCATCTGTTGACACCTATTCTAAAATGGAAGAAAAAATAATCTATCCCCGCAAAAATTGTTGCCAAGATTCTCCCTCTGGGAGGCAAAAAAATTACCTGACTACAGTATGTAATCAGGTTACGTATCAACCTTGTGAACCAGATGTGGGACCGCTAACATGCTGCAACGATCCACAACAGTATGGGGGATATGATCCAAAAGAAAAATCATTCTCTAGATGGTGGTCTTGTAATTGGAAAAGTAAGAGATCAAGAACACCTTACCAGAGGTAATAAATAATGCAGAGAAACGATATATTCATCATTAAGTTGCTTTTATACTTCCAGAAACCCATATTTAATGGAAACCCGTGACTGCTGCACTACCACATGCCAAGAAACAGAGGATGGCGATTGCCAACTGGTTACAATTCCAAACTGCCAACGAGTCCTCCCAATCAAGAACACGTACCTCAATAGAGACGCAAATCTCCTGAAATCTTTGCACAGACTGAACAGAGGTCTGCTCAAAGATCTCTTCGCAACCCCCTGTGCTTCATCGTCATCAGCTTGCCAAAACGCGTGTCCAAGAAAAATGAGAGGAAGTCCTTTTGCAATGTGTGCTACCGAAAATATTTCTTGTCCAGCTGCAAAACCTCCTACTACAAATCGATGTTGTCAGTATGAACCCGAATGTAAAGAGAGAGTAAAATCATGCAGGTCCTCCAAAGACATACTCTTCGAATGTTTAAGGTATCTAAAGAAAGGGATGACCAACGAAAATCACTGTGAATATTTGGAAGAAGACTGCTGCTGTTGTTGTCAAGGGTGCAGAAGTTGCTGCTGTCAGAGAGCTAGATGCTGTGAAACGGTAGAAATCCCTACCAAAATTGAAGAAAAAAAGCCGAAATCATGTCGGTGTAGAAGTGTGGAAGCTAAACAGTCCTTGAAGAATTGCGGAACCATCGTATCAAATCATTGTTTCACTAAAGTAGAAACAGTTTGCACCAATACGGAGATTCGACCAGTAACACCTAAACCAGAAATAAGAAGAAAACATATCTGTTGCAGAAGGAGATGTTGCTGTTGCTGCAATAAATCAAGAAAATGTTGTTGCTGTTGCGATCCATGCTGTCACAGTGACCCATGCTGTTTTAGTGAACCCACAACGTGCAGTCATAATGTGAGAAAAACATGCTGCAAGAGTGAGCATTTCATATATTGCTGTCAGTGCCACCCTACCACAATGTTTGAATCAAAACCACCATTGCAAAAATCCAAAGAAACATCACTCAAAAAATGCATAGACTTCCTAACAACAGAAATACGAAACCCTGTATCTAAGGAAACTGAAAATTTGACTGAAACAGAAAACGCAAATGCCAAATCTTCCGAATTAACAAGTACTACAGAAAAATCAACCAATACCACTTTCCTTCCTAAATTAACACCCCAAACAAAAGATGTACTGATTAAAAGTATTACCCTAGACCTATGTGACCTGGGCGAAAAAAAATTCTCAAAATTCGGCGTGCCTTCTCGACAGTATCCTTGGAGTAACGATACCTTCTTATTAGATATGCCACATGAAATCTATAGGTTTGTCGGAATAGAACAATTTGAAAACCCCATATTGGAGAAAATATACCATGATCCTACACCGTGTTTGAAACCTGAAATACTGCACGACGATGATCAGAAAGAGATGAATGAGCAAAATGCAGGAGGAGACATTGAAAAAATTTGCGATGTAAAAAAGCGATGTCTCTCCACGATTTGCGAAGCTTTTTTCGAAAAGAAACAGCCAAATTATTCGAATAAAAATACTTTTTTCGTTATCAAAAACGAAGAGGACAATTTCAAAGAAAGTTCTATTTCATGTAAGAATTTGACAAAGGAAAACGAAGAGAAAAAGCAAATAGATAAAGGAAAGATAATTTGCCAAAACAGTTGTGTTGAAGATCAGAAAATGATTGAAGATACGCAAAAACCCATAAAAGAGGAGAATCTACAGAAACAAACTGAGACACCACAAAATAGTGAAACTCAAAAGAAAAATGCAAGCAAATCAATAACTAAAACGTCTAAAGTGCCTATAAATATATCTAAGAAATCGTCGATCATTTCTAAGCTATCATCCAACAGTTCTAAGGCATCCTCAAATATTTCTAAAACATCTATCAATACCGGCTCAAGTTACACTCCAAAGCCTTTTACAACAAAAACAGGCTTGATGTCATTTATACCATCTTTTCGAGAGAGTTACAGGAGTTCTCCCCTAGTGAGGAAAAGCAAGCAAAAAGCCGCAAAAATTGCTGAGACATCGAAAACCAAAATTGAGCAAAAACCAGCTAACAAAGTTGATGATTGTGACACCAATGGAAATAAACCAACTGCATCAACTGCACCACAACCAACAGCTGAAAAAATTGATAACAATGATGAGAATAAAGAAAAAATATATATTTCAAGCAATGAATCAGAGTTGAAGCAGGATGAAATGAAAAAAGATGTTGAACAAGAAAATGAAATAAAAATTGATAAACAGATCAATATCCAAGAATCAGAAATCAAACCATTCGATTTGAGGAAATTCAATGAAGAAATGCACATTTTTTACGACAAATGCTTCAAACAACCAAACATTGCAACGGCAGAAAAAATAATACCATTCTACAATACAAGTGTTTCAGATATTATCAAAAGTTTGGAGTGTGGGAGTTCAATCAACTCCCTACAAATCAACCCACAAGAGGGAATCGTAAAGAGCACACCAGTAAATTTGCCTGTTGAAGAATGCAATAATATAACTTTCCCGGTTAAAAGTAACAATGAATTTTATTCTGAAGCTTTTCAGAGATCGTACGAATCTGATAACATGAATATACCAAATAAAATTATGTCGAAGTCTGATCTCATTTCTCTCAATTGATTGTAACACAGTACTGAATAAATGTAACGAATTATTTGTGAATTGTTTCTTGAAGATTGTGGAAAAGTTATGAAGGTAACACAGATATGTGGTACTGAACTAGAATCTTCTGTACCTTTGCAGGGCATATTTGGGTGTAATATGGATCGTTAATCATCAAAATAACTGCTATGAACATACTTTCTTGGATACTACAAAAAGTAAATATATATTTGATGAAAACCAATATAAAGACATCTTGATATGATTAATGACTAATTTTCATCGTGTATACACCCTCAATTCAAGAGTTATGCAAGAAAATTTATGAAAGCCTAGGTGTATTCGCATAAGAAGTAATATCTACATGAAGAAAGCTAAATTATCATTGTTTGCCCACCAGTACTAACCTCCAAAAATATTTGACAGGTATTGTGATTGTAAGTGTAAGGTTAGGGGCCAGGTTGAATTCTGACCTATTAATCGATGCATGGTTTCATTAAAACGCTGCTTAGATTTGGCAAAAGATTTAATTACTTTGGTCACAAACGTCTTTTTCTGAATATGACCTATTGTACTTAAGATGACTTTTGACTAGATGTCCAGTAGCCAGGGCAGCCATAAGAGATAGTTCACCAGCTAGAACAGCTGCACCCACAATCCTGGCCAACTTCTTTGCGTTGTCCCCTGGGCAATCCAGATGTGGGCCTTTCACACCCAGCATTTCTAAACAGGAGGATTGCGCTGGGAGAATAGTTCCACCCCCAATGGTACCAATCTCAATCGATGGCAAGGTACAAGAGATATATAAGTCCTTTCCTTCAGGTCCCCAAGGTTCCATAATGGTGATACAATTACTACTATTAACATTTTGAGCAGGATCTTGGCCTGTCGCAATGAAAATTGCAGTAACGACATTAGCTGCATGTGCATTAAAACCACCTAGAATGGATAGTCAACGATTTCTTTCAAGTAATTAAGATTTTGTGTTATGGCTTGTGTTGATAAGCGTAGTTCTCAATGAGAGAAAAATAAGTTCTATTAAGCAAAAATTTTAATCAATAACTTTTTTTTCATCTTCAAATACAATTTCTATCTCTTCCAAAATTGTTCTTACAGAAGTCAATAGAAAATACTACGGAAATCAAAATAATATGGAGAAATTAATTCAAGAACCATCCCATTTGAGCTCATTCTGTAGGAAAATCATGAAATCTTACAATATTCCGAAACTTGACTCGATAAGCAATATTTCAACTAAAAAATATAACAACTGGTAATAAAAGCTTCTTATTTGAAAAAAATGCATTGCATTGCATTTTCAGTTAGTTCATAATGCTGTATTCTGCAGTTCAAAACGACCCAACTCTAAGGATTCACATTGACCTCTGGATCGTTTTGATGCCTGTTTTATCCTTTCAGATCGAAGATTCTCAATTCACAACAATAATTTCATATAATTCTTACCTATACTTCCAGCCATTGCAGATCCTATCATATTCTTGGATAAATTCAAGTCTACCAACAGGCTAGTTGTGCATTTCAACACTGAGGAAACGGTTTCTGCAGGTACTACAGCTTCACAAACCACAGATTTTCCTCTCCCTTCGATCCAATTTACTGCAGACGGCTTTTTATCGGTACAATAATTACCACTCAGACTCAAGATCTCCATGTCATTAAAACAATCTTGGAGGAAATAAAGAGCCTTTTCAGTGCCCTTCGACAACATATTCATACCCATGGCATCTCCCGTTTCAGCCACAAATCTGAGAAATACATGTCGTCCAGCTATTCTACCAGTTAATTTCGACAGTTTGGCAAATCTGCTTGTGGAATCAAACTTGGTCTTGATCTTGTCAAAGTTTTCTTTTACCTGAATCCATCTGATCAGTTCCGAAGCTTTGGCGACGGAAGGAAAGCGGATAACAGGACCTCTTGTCATTCCATCTGCTACTACGATACTTCGAACTGAGCACTGCTCCACAGCTCTGCAACCTCTATTGGTACTTGCTACTAAACATCCTTCAGTAGTTGCCATTGGAATGTAATACATTTCACCATCCACATTCAATGGACCCGCAACTCCTTTAATTGATACATCAATAACGAATGTAATTTGAAAGCTTCAGGTTATGCAAAAAAAAAACTATCACATGCTTTTCAACTCTTCAACCAGAAATACCATAAATTAACTCACCTAGAGGTATGGGAACATATCCAACTACATTTTCACAACAACTCCCTAGTACTGAGCTATAATCATAATTCTTATATGGAAGACTTTCTAGCATAGAAACACTAAGAAACTTTTCTAAAATCTTTCTCCTCACTGCAACTCCTCTTTCTAAATTGTTCAATGCCTTCTCCAAGTTATATGGTGGTATGTGCTTGGTATCAACAAGTAGCATTATTTCTTTATCTGTTAAATCAGCAGGCCCCCTTTCAGATCTGTATATTTGCAAGCAAATCTCCAAACTCCTACACGAATCTGCCAATTCCGATTCATTTCTATCGAAGTTAAAGGAACTACTGGAAGAAATAGATCTCTGTCTCTCAATCCTAGGCCTTACAGCTTCACAAGCTGGATGCGATGTGGTTTGATTCTTATTTGAATTTTCCGTTGAGGTCGTTTCTAATCTTTCATAAGTGAAATCATTTGATTCAAATATTATGAATTTAATCATCAGAGTAACCAATAGTATAAGGATCACAATATGATCTGCACTCATTACAAATTGTTTCATAACTAGTGAATAAAAGGATGAAGGTTCTTCAAAACTTTCAGTATTCTTGAATTCTGGTGGGGTTTCTGCACCAAATATCGACCATCTACTCAGTACATGAACAGTCAATAATCCAAAAGACATAATTAACTTCACTCTTTGGACTGCTGGGTTTGACTTATCTTTCTCTTCTTTCAGCATTTGAAAAACAATGCCTCGTCTTTCCCCATACACATTCGTTATTTTAGTTAATTCCAGTATCAGGGATAAGAATGATGGGTAGAAAGTCATAAATATTACATAATTGACTATCACAGAGAAGCAAGCAAAGTATGATATTCGTTCTAAACGAGGTACACCAGATAATGTACCTACACCAATTACCAAAGTTTCAACTACTGTGTTCAAGGTCATAGATGGACCAAGAATGGACATTCCCCTGGCAATCTGTTCTGAAATTTCTTCCCTATTCGAGGCAGTTAGAGCAAACTGAGCAAGAGTTGCAACTTTACCAAGGTCAATCAACAAAATAAAGAAAAATAGGGCGTCTTTCAAATCAGCTAGTTGGATATGTAGAAAATTCATCACAGTTGATGTGAATACAAAACTGGAGAACACAGTAAACAGTCCTGCGAAGCCTAAAATATATTTGGAGCCCATTTTGTGGAGTTTTCTGAACTGGTGATAGGTATAAAGTATGGCCAGGCATCTTATTATTGTCATCACTATAACATCTGCTGCATGGAACTGATCTTCGTAACATCCTGGGCAGTCTTTCGATTCTTTAGGTGTAAGGGGTTTTTGGCGATGGTCTACAGTTAGGAAAATTGTGGTCAATGTAAGCACAGCTACTATTACTTCCCATGGATATGTAGCACATAATTCACCATACTTCCTGAATAGTTTTGAGTTGCTCATTTTGATTTTGCTCACATCTTCTAATTAGCTGGAAATAACTTCCATAACCTGCATCTGCATTTTTCTGAGATGCGAGCATAGACAAAGAGGAAGTCCTTGACATAGACAAGGATGTAAAGAATGCACACTGCACAGAACAGGTTCAGCAAAGCACATAAACAAACATTTATCTACAGGATGTCTTTTGAAACGAAACAATTAAAATTTTATGAAAAAATGCTTAGGTCATTTTCAGTACAAACTCCACTGGAAAGGTTTACAGCACCATACCACTTCAGCACATAACTGGTGATAAAATAGCCTGCAGTGAATTTTATATTTGATTTTTGTCAGCTCAACCTGTACTGGTGGTTAACAAGTGGAAATAAAATTTAATTATTATTGGTCAGTGCTTATTGTACATGTTTAATAAAATACCAAATTGATGTCTATTCTAATTCAATGGAATAACTCTATGAAAATAATACTTGTCTAAAAATGGAAGTATCATGTTGTATCATAAAATTTTACTATTTAGGATTTGATTAAAATTTGAAGACAGAATGCTATTTTAGTCATCTTGACTTGTCAAATAACATCCTGAAATTTTATCCATCATATACAAGTAGTGGGAGTCCGCCTTTAGAAATGGGTGTAAAAATGATTCAGAAATAAAAGAATTATTATAAATTGAAAATTTTATTTGGCATTCTCAAACTCTTCTATTGTAAGAACCACCGGCATTTGCCTGTGTGGTTAGCTGTAGTCCTGGCAAATTAGTAAAATCCAGCATCTTGAGCATTTCTTTAGTCTCAGGATCTACTTCAAAGATGTCTTGATCTAGAGCCGAAATCGGGGGCACGAAGTTGTCACGCCTCTCACGTTCTTCTTCCTGGAGTTTGATTGAAATTCCACGTACTTGGGAATGTCTTAGCCTCTTCATCAAATGGGTAACAAAACCAGCAATCTTATTTCTAAGGGGTTTTGTTGGTATAGATGCTGCCTCTTCACATATACGTTTGTTTGTGTGGAAATCCAAAGTAAGCTTGGTATAATATTTTTCAATTATCACTTTGGAGGCTTTTTTGATGGTTTTCGTACGCACACGCCCCATATTTAGTCCTGAAATTCAGATAAATCCCATAAGCTGTTGAAAAATGTATTAAATTGATTCGTTTCTTACCTTTTGTGTAGTTTATTCACCCAATTCTAAGAATTATTTGCTCAAATCAACAAGAGCTGCGAGCGCTCAAAAACGTGGTTTAGGAAAGAACCACGAATCACAGAAGATCAAGAATGTAAACTTGAAGCAGAGAAAACTCTGCAATAGACTGCCTCTGATTGAGATGACAATATGAAATATAACTTGATTTGATATATTGACACATAATTAGGCTAATTTATTATTCTATTATATCATGATTTCATCAGAGATTATATTAAGGGCCACTTGCACCGTATTGGTTCTAAGCGTTAGTTAGTTAAGCGTCGATTAATTTATTTAATCCAGGATTAAATATTTTGCTTGCACCGAGGCTGAATGTAACTAGATTAAAGTTAATCCACAAATCTGGTTATTTTTACGTAAATTGGTACTTGTACCTATTTTCACGTTGTTTATTTTATCCCTTTCTATGCTTTGACAGTTTCAATATTTAGACATCTTTTGAAATCGAGCGTTTCGCAAATTGAAAGAGTTTGTAATAACGAATTTCTTTGGTAAAAACCGATGCAACATTCATAGCACAAGTTGACATCTTTCTTTGGAATATTCTACGTCCTTCACAAATGAAAATGTACCTGGTTCGAAACTATAATTGTCAAGCACTTTACCACTTCAGATTTGGATGTAAAATATGATAAACTCATGGATTCTCGTATGAAAAAACAGAGGCAAATAAAAAAGAAATGATCCAAAAGCATGAACACACCTGATTTTCGATAATAGGCAAACATCTATAAGAAAATATGTGATTTTTTCAATAAACATGCATCTTGGAAAATTGTTAATATTTATTCACTTTCATTTCAACACATAGGTAATAATATTGGTTCCGATTGAATGATACCATGTGTCACAGTGAATTGAAGAATAATTCCACATATCAGAAGAACTGTACCTCCAATTTTATTAGGCATGTATGGATTTGTTCAGTTCAAAATATACCTCGACCGTTAATATTTAGTTCAGTTATTCATTCTTGTCTGTGCTTTTCCTTTCACACCAATTTGATCTTTCATATCTACGCCTAGGAAAACCAAAATCTATAATTTCTACTTCAGTCATTATTCTTTTCAATTTGATTTATAATCAAACATCATTTTTGAAACAAGCCTGACTTGTGTCATTCGTGAATGTAGGGTTAGAATTCAAAGTTTATCGTTAAACTTCCATTTAATCCTCCCAATTCGGAGGATTATCTTTAAGCGTTAGTTATGGTTGTTAAACTAGGATTACGACACGGTGCAAGAGAATCATAGACACTAATCGAGGTTTTGCATTTAATCTGAAGTTTTGTCATACGGTGCAAGCGGCCCTTAATAATGTATTCTTATTTTATATTTATCTGAGTTAACCTCAAACAAATATTGAAGAAGCTAATCATAGAATTATTAGCACTTTTTCCACGCGCGGCCTGTACTGTCAATTCCTGAAACCCAGCAACGCAACAGTTGCAAGGAGCAGTGCCGGACTTAACGCTACTAAACCCTAAGCTAACGCCGGCTCTGATAATGAGATTTTCTCACTCAGATTTTGTGGGTGAAATTTGCATCTGTTGAAAAAGGTAATTGTACCCTTGACTAGAGTGTAGTTATGTTACTTTTCAAATTCTATTCTGAGCTGGAAATACGTTTCTCCTCAAAAAACAAGTCACCATTTTCATGACAATATATTAAGAAAAAACTTCTTCATAATTCAAATTCACTCAATCGTATCATCTTATATGGAACAAATTACTCAGTTTTCATATCTATCGACTTTAATATATCTCTGCCAAGAATTTCAAAGCCTTTCTTGATGCATTCCTTGGATTCAACAGCATCAGGTTTCCAGAGGACACCTATGTAATTTCCTCCATATGTATCATGAAAAAAGACGCAAAAATCCCCATAAGTAGTCTACAAAAATTATGTAAAGATGGATTAAACATGCAGATGCACCGAAATGTCCCTTTTTGAGGCAATAACAAGAGTCCATTGGTCCTGCATTCACTATTGAGTACAAAAATCAATTGTACTGTGCCTTCTTGTGGAACAGTGGAAACAGCCTTAAAATTAATTCACAAAACGAGCATTTCAGTTACCGATAGAAAGAATTCAACACCTTTAATTTTCAGATTTAAAACGAAATAGCTCAAGTGACTCAAAACATTCGTAGATGGACACATGACATTGTTGTGCGCGGCTTGAAAGTAAAGATATGTGTGGCTTTATTCTTACCCTTAATTCTCTCAAGTAAATTTGCACAGGATCGAAATTTATAACAGGAATATGAGAATCATCTTGTTTTGGTTGCGTGTAGATAACTTTAGAATCGATTCCATTTCCCGTAATCAGATTGTGCCTCCTTGGATTCAAAAGAGGCTTCAAATTCAGGATGCAATGGAACCCTCTTCTATTTGGTATGAACAATTCCTGAGGAAATAACACTAATTTCAATTTCCATTGAAAATTGCCACAAGCAATCGAAGTTTTGTTTCTTTCCACTGCAATTACCTGATATGAAGAGCTTTTTTTTGAATATGGGGAAGAATAAATATAAATACTGAAGTATAAATAAAATCTCAGACAATTTTAGCTGAAATAAAGAATGCTTTAAATGGGATTACCTTCCAACTATAAAGTGATTCTTCCAGAATTATATTTTTAACATAGTTCAAAAATTCAGTGGCCAGTACTTTCATCCTATTGAGTACTTCTTTACAAGGAGCTTTCTTTGTGAATATCGAATTACCATCGTCGTATGGAGTCAAAATAAATAAAGTTGGGTAACTTTTTCTGTTTGTCAACATTTCAGTTTGAAACTCAGATATTCTTTCATCTAAAATTTAATACCTTTATTTAGGCTCCATGATTGATTGCAGATTTTTCCGTTACACCCGTCATTTCATAATGAATTGAAAAAGAAACATTCCAAAACTTACTAGTCAATTCGTTATTGAAATTGATCACAACAGGTTGCGAATCCCATTTCAATTCTACCCAAAATTTCAAGAAACGAATGAAGGCTACTTGAGGTGCAACTGCAGCATCATACAACGATTGATGCAGATATTGATGGGCATTCAATAAATTAATAACCATATCTGGCAGAAGAAAGTCATCTATCAACTGTGCCCTTATCCATCTCTTTGCCAAACATGTGCTCACACCGTAAGATGGAAATCTTACGTTTATCCTAAAATTGCAATCAAGAGATATAATGTAGGGCAGTGAAACAACCTGAAAATTCCGAGGACCTATGGAAAATGAAAGAAATCATTATTAATTGGCTGCATGCAAACTTTTCCATATTTTTTTTCAACAAATCGAGCAAAACTTGGATACTTGCCCTTTCAATTCTTCTACAATTTTTGGTATCACGATGAGTGTTTTTTCCATCTGGAGACACATCTCTCTTTCTTCAATAAACTTCGAATTACTAGAATCCTTATATTTCCTCCACACGGACACCTCATTTGATGAATAAACGTAATATCTAAACACAATACCTTCAAATAAAACGTCTAGATATAAAGGTTTCATGGAAGAATTTATATTGTAGCGATTTTTCAAACGTTTGGAAATCTGAACCAAGAAAGTAGTATTCATATATTGCAATATTTTCAAATCTGCTGGTGTGTTACGATGATTGGCTGAAAAAAGTTTGTTAATTTGGAACTGGTACAACAAACACAGGTCCATACCTAGTTTTATAACACACTCAATCGGCTCAACAAACCTTGGAGCGATATTGAGTTTTTCATCTTTGAATACTATATTATTCCCATTCAAGGTGTAATTTTTTTTGTCCCATGTATATGAAGTAGGAATCGGGGGAAACACTTTTGTGAAACTAAAGAAAAAATGTTAGTACAGGTACACTCACAAATTCACAAAATATTGAAAGTGAAGATATGAACTTTGACAAAACATACAGTGATACAGTATAGTTGTATATTTACCAAAAAACATCTGAAATAAATCCAATGCCTGATATCTCTGGTGAAATATTCAAAGATCTAATTTTTTGTCCCAAACCTTCTGCAGATCCGATAATTTTCAGAGTTGTTTCCTCGTTTGTACCCGAAGGATACCAAGACTCCTCATTTTCACACATCAAAAAATCTTCCAGCTCATTATAATACAACTTATAGTTTAAATTGAGTTTTGTGGTCATCACATCATCGACAATACTTTTTATGATGCTCCTTTGACCTTTTTTTGTATCAATCTGAAAAAACACTCCTTCATCTACAGGGTTGTCTGGATATCTGAGAATGGTCATAAAGTTAATTTGAAAAGAATTCATGAAGGCTATTGACCTATCACCTATAAGAATCAAGATTGCCCCAAAACTTCTTGAATCTCTTTTGTGCTGAATTTCTCGAAACTTGATTCCACTCTGGAATATTTTGTGCAAAATCTGGATTTAGTTGGATGCCAAATAATATTCTGCCGTTGCTAATTTTATGTCGAACTCCATAATCCCATCCACTGCTACCAGGTAGAATAGGTACAATATGAAGCAATTTTTTATCAAAGCTGTTTTTTAAGTATCTTTGCAATATTTTGATTATAAGAAGCATATGATATCCACTATATTTTGTTCTTTCTCTTTCGTTCACAGTTTCAATTAAAAATTCATAGTTATTATCATGTTTTACACTGAAAACAATGAGGCTTTAAGATAAGCAGTTTTCATCAATGCTTAATTGTTTTTATCCACATACTTCAGTTTTAAATAAAAGATCATAAGGTATCCTACTTACTCAATAATAGTATCATATTGTAAATACAAAGGGATATTTTCTAAAAACAAATCTGAAAATGACAAAGTATTATGTTGATTCAAATTGTTCAACTCCATTTTGCAATCATTTTTCATCTTCAAATAAGCATCGATATTGAGGAAAGCTGCAGTATTATAGCACCCTGTCTTATCCATTAAAACAATATCAAATGATTTTTTATAGATTTGCAATGCATCTTCTGAGATTTTATCACATATACTAATAGGAACACGTGTTAAATCAACTGAATTCATAAAATACAGAAAACGTCTAAATATTTGCAAATATGTCATATCGTTATTCACTGTTTTCCTTGAAATCAGATATACCAAAATATAAACTGCTAAGTCTCTTGAAAATGCATCTAATCCTGTATCCAATTCTCTTCGATTCATCCATATTACTATCAATTTCAATCCATTTTGCATATTTATAGAGTTACTGAAAATCTCTTCAATAAAAACATTGTTTTCAGCTAATGACACATCAAAGGCTATTGCAGTGTTATAGAATGATGTACCAAACTCTCCTATGTTATTTATACAGCCTATTTCTTCTTCAAATAATTGGGCTTTTAGATTATTGACCTCTGGAGCAAATCTTGTAAGATCGAAATTATTCTGTTCAGGAATCAAGAATATCTTGATGCGTATTTTCTCAGTGCTATTTGGACATAATATCAAGTAAGGCAATAGAACATTTTCATAGTAATATGCACATTTTATAACCGAACAAATATTCTGGGAGTACAAATGTTCCGCTAGATACATCAAGTAGTAGAATTTTTTCACAAAATATCTATTGTTTAAAAAATCATTATCCTTGAAACACTTTTTAGGTATCGTCATGTGAAGATTTATTTCTATATTAGGACCAGGCAAAGCATCGATTTTGTATAAACCGAAAGTACCTACAGATTCAGGTCTTATGAAAGTTATTGGTATATCTTTATCACAATGGAGATTATTCCTTGCATGACTTGTTATATTTTTCACAAACTTCATGTCTCTACTGGGTCGATTAGAAGGTTTTTTAGAGAAATTTGAAATATATATTGCATTATGTATGGGAAGTGTATTGAGAAATATCTGAAATTCTTCAATCCAAGATGTCAATTTCTTTTTATACTTGTTTTTGATTTCAGAATCTTTCAATAGTTTTTCGAGCTGGATATCCAATGTCCGATCTATTTTTGAATTTGATTTTGGTCTTTCCAAGACTTTGTTTTTTATATATTCTGTCATCGCTTCATCGGACTGAAATGCAGTATACAGTTTCAAAAGAAAGAATATTACGCCTTTCCTTTATATTCTTTAAATTGTTATTGCAGTCAATATTCAAAACTTGAACTTTCAAAATAACCGGCCTTTATTTTTTTGAAAGTTGACTTTTGTTGATAAACCATAAAACTTAAATTTTATTCTCATCATGGCCTTTGGAAGACCGTTTTTAGACCTTTTTCTTGTTTGCTGTTTGTTTGGAGATAAAAAATTCAAAGAACTGAAAGAAGTGGAGAAATTGTATATATTTTTGTTTTGCATATAGGGAAATAATCTGTTTTCCATGAAAATTTTCACCTTTTGTTATTCTGACAGTTGACTTATGAAGGAAAGTCTGGAAAACCAGAGAGCTTTTCATATTAATAAACCAGAAATCCTCAATATTGATGTGAAAGAATATAACAATTTTAAAGTTTTTATGTTGTAATAATATTGAAACCATTATAATATCTAATATAATATCATTAACTACATCAATCAAATCATATTGGGAATCCAAGAAATCATTATAACGGATTATTTCATTGAATAAATATGAGTTGTTGAGGTTCACTGATATAGAGAAACAATCACAGTCAACTTCGGATGACTACATGATCCGAAGAATGAAGTACAAAACGTAAATAATTCGAATTTTTATTGTGTTGTAGTGTTTTAAGTTTTTTTTTTTAATTGTGAAACACAATCGAATTTTGCCATTATCTCGTACGCAATTGAAATACTCGTCAGTGCCTTTTCGATGCCCCAAAATGTCCAAAAATAAGATTGTTATGAAAACCTCTTCAGACAATTCGATTGTAGAAGTAAAAAGCAAGGTAAGTTCTTATCGATAAATTCAATTCATTCTTCGTAATTCGCAATGCCATATCCTCACATAATATTGCTTACGTTTTATTTCATAGGAAGGAAATGGTTTCTTCCAATTAGATATGATAATTGCTTCTATTTATTCTTCACTTATTTGGTAAAGAGAGCATGAATCATCTAACTATAGGGGGATTAAACATAAAATCAGCATTTATCATCAATTATAGATATTTTGCAGTTTGATGCTGAATTCAGACGATTTTCACTGGAGAGAAATCCTCAAGCTAAGTTTGAGGAATTCAAGAACCTACTTGAGGATCTTCATAACTTGAAAGATATAACATTTCTGGTATCATATATAGATCCAAGTGATCAGGATTTACTTCCAATTAATAATGATGATAATCTTCGAAGGGCATTATTGAATGCTAAACCTCTGCTGAGAGTTATAATTCAAAGAAAAGGTGAGAAAATTACTGTAATATTACAGTTTGTTACATTTTCAATTTTATCTAGGGGACAGTCTTGAAGAACTGAATGGCTATGGTACAATTAAACCTCAACGAAATTTGATATCTAGTATATTAGGAGGAACACCTGGCAGAAGTAAAGCCTTAGCTATTTCCAATCCGCATGACTTTCGACAAGTGTCTGCTATCATAGATGTAGACATTGTACCAGAAACGTGTCGAAGAGTGAGATTATTGAAACATGGATCAGATAAACCATTAGGATTTTATATTAGAGATGGTACTAGCGTTCGTGTCACCCAAAATGGTAAGTCAGATTCATTTTGTGTTTGTTTTGGCAAAACTTGGAAAAAGATTTATGAGAAGTGGTGGAAAGTGTATGTAGTATTTATCCATTGTGTTTTTGAACATTATTGAAAAACAAAATAGTACTCAGGAGTTCCTGCTAGGGCGTAATATAAGCCCTGCTGTTTCATTTGGTTGCTACCGTAAGAGGGGATATGTGACACTGATGACGGCAAACAAGCCAGAAACGGGTCTGTCATTTTCCTTCTGCGGTAGCGGCACGTTCCGGCGATTTACTTCTTGAATTAGATCTTTGCTAGTCTATTTCTCTCATTATTGAAAAAATTTGAATAGTATACTTTCTTTTAGTGGTATTCCTTTTATTTTTTTCGTATGTGTAGCAGTTTAACTGATTTTGAAATGAAGTAGAATAGGTATTATCAATTCAAAAGGTAGCAATAAAGAAAAATTGTATCTAGGACTGGAAAAAATCCCCGGCATCTTCATTTCACGTTTAGTACCTGGAGGTTTAGCGGAATCAACAGGTCTTTTAGCGGTAAACGACGAGGTTCTTGAAGTTAATGGCATAGAAGTGGCGGGTAAAACTCTGGATCAAGTAACGGACATGATGGTAGCTAACAGTTCAAATCTGATAATAACGGTTAAACCTGCCAATCAAAGAATGGTAGCTCCTGTAAGAAGAGGCAGCTTCAGTAGGACCTCTCAATTTTCTCAACAATCCAGTGGCTCTCACCATTCCCACACAACGGCAGGCTCAGATCAAGATGATCAGGATGAAATTGTCGATTTGACCAAAGGACACCTAGACGGCAACATAAGGGATGAGGGGGTGTTGCATTTGTGAGAACTAGTAAGTTAACATGTGATAAGATTAAATGGCTCTTTTAATGACCAATGTGAATTTGAGTATGTTGGGATATGTTGATTTTGTGTCTTCCAAAGCTATTTTAATGTTTTTGATGTAAATAACATTTTTAACCTCATTTTTGAAATTAACTTTATTATTTGAATTATTTTACGATGCGTTTGATTCTCTTAAATTGTTCTTTTTGAAAGTGATAAAACGGCATTCTAAGAAACTTCCATATCCAAATATCATTGTTTCAATGAATATTCCGATATGAACTATTCAATATTACTTCATTCGTCGATTAAACAAAGGGGACTGAGTAGGGAAAAGCATAAACAATCCATTTTGGAGTGAAGAGTCATCACCATTGTATTTATAATCCTAAGATTTTTCATAGAAGTGATATTGAAAGTGAACAACTCCAAAGTATACAGCCAGTGAATTTTAATAAATAACTTGATAATATTGACTTTTTTAGTTTAAATAAATGAGAGTGATTAGATTACTCTTCACTGCAAATTATGGATTCTCCAGAAATTTTTTTCATTACAACCCTCAATTATACATTGAATAATCTCAAAATGTCATAACTTTTCAGCATTTTGAATCATTAAGCAATTTTGAAAGTTTTTGGCATATTTTACATTTAATTTTACTTTATTATTACATTTCATGATTTGATGCCCTGACAGTCACTTTGGGTATCTAGTTGGAGAAGATAAAGCCTTAATAATCAAACAGATATTAGCATATAGCAACATACTTGTGAGAAGAATATCAAAAGTGATTTTGTCTGTATTGAATGGGATACATTTGTTTGTCTTTGATTTTATTGAAGACAAGACCAAATCTTGCTCAAAGGTGAATGAGTATTGCCTAAATATTGTTACGAATATTCTCCTAACAATGGAAACTAAGTACTTAAAAAGTAATAGAGAGACTACAACATTCCAACTTTATAAATTCCAGTTTTATTTGCAAGTATTGATTTTATCATATTTTAAACTGATTTACATATTGGAACTATTTTATTATAAGTTAATTTTATTGTTATATTATTGTCAGTTTTTAGTATTTTTTAAGTATTATTTTTGTCATGTATGTGGTATTTAATATACAGTATTGGATTTGTAAATATTTTCTATTTTACTCAACGTCCTTCTAAATGAAAATTTCTATTTTGGATAATTAATGAGAGTGTAAATACAGAGGCAGTATTATTATAAAATTAGCTCACAAGGAAAAATCAACTTGTGAAAAAGTTCCAGTGAACACTGTTGCAGCTTAATAAAGAGTGATATTCAAATGATGAACATGAAAGTAGAGGTTACACTTGCATGTCCAATACTCCATCTGAACTAGTGAATTTTGAGAATTTTTGCAGAGTACAGTATTAGATATTATGAAAGAAAAAATTATACATGAATTATATTCTAATGTAATGCAAATTCCTTATTTTTCTAATGCAATATAAAATTGAAATTTACTCAGCAGTTTGTTCGGATAAAATCCTCCAACATCTCGAATTATTGAATTGTGTAGCTCAGAAATAATCACAATTTCAAGATTTTGCCTTTTTGAAATATAATCCGTCCAAAGGTTGCCTAAATTTGTAACAGCTTCTTGCTATTCACCACTTTTCTGAGTGAATCTAATGAGAGAATATTCATAGAAGATTATTTTCGAAACAGCACTTTTATGGGAGAAATTGGATAATTTTTATCGTATTCAACACCTTCATTATCCGATTTTATTTCTTTCTATCTTCAAAAGTGAGGGTGAAGGTCATAAAACCTACCAGGTGCTGTTTTCAAACGCTGAACCGATGCATGTAATTTTTCATGTTTTCTGTATGCTGAACCCTTAAATGTGAAGTTCGAAATGTTGATTTTGAACTAAATATCGACTGAGAATATACAAGTGGCTAATTTAAAAGTAGTAACGCCTCTCATGATATCGAATCAATTATATCATTAATTTTCATATATTTGCATCACATATGTACTTATTGAAGATATTTCAAATATATTTATATTGAGTTATGGGTGTCTCATTTAAATTTAATGAATCAGTGTTTAATTTTCAGTGAAAAGCAGTATAAATGGAACTAAGGTTTATTTTAAAACAATAAGTACAAGGTTTGTTATCACTTAAATTAGTTTGTCTTTGGTTTGAAATTAATAGTGATGGTCAGTAGGTTGCTTGACCCAGTATCCCCAAGGTGCGAAATGGTGGTGACCATCATGTTCTGTAGGGCCTCTGAATATTTTCATCTGTACTCTTCCGTGATGATCTGTGAAAAGAAAGAGACATGTGACAAGTGTTTTCGCACTGTAATTTGTTACACATTGTTTCTGAATTTCAAAAAAGTGCCTTAAAATTTTATGACGTCATTTTTATCCCACACTCACCATCTCCAGTCGCAGCTTCTTCTAAATCTTGAGGTAGAGGATAACAAGTTACTAAAGTAACATAAAGACACATACAAAGACAAACTAAGGTGATCTAAAAAAAAATTGGTGAAAAATTTTTTTAAAAGACTTGATTCCGCACAACTTACCCGCGACATTTCAGTGTTTCTTTCGGTAAATATTCGTGGAACTACATTTGAATCGGACCGAAGGACGTGCTTTATAGTAATGATAAATCAGTAGACCATGAAACTATTGATTTTTGAGGAAAGTGACAAAAAAAGGCTTGTATTGTTAAAATGAAAGTAGTAGAACGCATGATTGGGCTTCAGTGAAAGTTTGTGATGGATTCTTTCTTCATCCAGTCGAGAATTTCTTCTCTCCCCTCCCCTGATATGGCACTGGCGACCACAATTGTTATTTTTTGACTTATTTCCGCTTGCAATCTCTTCATTTGGAGCATTAGAAGAGCTTCATTCCGCATCTGGCGGTAACTTGCGTCGGACTTCGATAGAACTAGAAGAATCTGAAATTTAGATTAAAAAAAGAATATTTGGACAGAATAAATAATAAAGACTTAAATAGAGGACATTTTGAGCAATACTTACAGTTTTTCATTTTTTGCTTACATCAAAATTAAGGGTAGTTTAATCGAAGAAATTAAAACTTTGGTACATACAATTTTTCACTTGAGTAAATGTGGAAAACAAAATATTCAATCACGGAAAAGTACAAAATGAAAAAAAATTATAATCGAAAATTCGTAGTACAAAACTAGGTATATGGTAACAAAAATATATTTTCACCATGGAATCTACTGTTTAATTTATTTTCAGCCTTTATGCTACATTCACACTGTCCCCTTCATATGGTTCGGTATTTTTTCACATTCTCAACAAATTCATCTTATTTTTTCCTTCAAAATATAGCAAAATATACCTTGCAATGTGATAGAGCAGGATTCGCAAGTAACGTATAAAGAAGGACCCCTGCTGCTGATATTTGGCACAAACTTGATGCGTCTATCACATAAATGATAAGGCACACTCCTCCAAAATATTTATACCATAAAGGAGCCATGGAACCCCCGATTTCACGTACTTCCATTAAGTAACCATTGTGCTTTATCCTGTACATATTTGTACCAACAGTTGGGACAGATGTTGAGGTGTTATCTACATTTATTTCACTCTGTAACTTCTTGAGCAACAAAGTTTTCCCAGAGGATTTAGGCCCTAAACACAATATGGACATTTCGAAATATCTTCTTGACCTGATTTCATCCACTACTGCATGATCAATATAACAAACCTGTTGGCTGTTACCTTAGAGACCTTAGTCTATGCTTAGAGATGAAGGAAAAATAATTATTTCTCATCCAACAATATGAATCCAAAATGTATTTAATTAGTTTATTAAGTAGATTCTTCAGTTCAAAAAACGCCCCATGAGGTATTTTTCAAGTTGAAGCTTTTTTTGTAGCGCATTTTTCAATGAAAAAAACCGATGAATCCATATTGATATAATAATATCTTTCTGAGTCCAATTTTGATATTCAACAGTGCAAAAATATCAGAAAAATCAATCTTAAAATTCTTGTGCGAGTACTATTTATATGAACTCATTATCTCTTTGAAAGTTCTTCCCCAAGTAACTGCAACAATGCACCACAAAAACCCACAGTTTATTGATAAGTGATAAGAAAAAGATAAGAAAAGACGGTTACTTTTCAATCTTCCCTCCGCGGTTTCAACCAATGGCATTCCAACTTCCACAGAAGTTCATGCGCACTGAACACAAATTCATATGTTAAAATTCGACTTTCAAAAAAATGACAGAAAGATGTGGTTGGTTGCCCTTATAAATAAATAATCCATCAAATGTTTAGTTTCGAGATTTTAGAAAAATGTTTATGAATGATGTACATAAAAAAGATGATATTAAAGAAATTGCAATTCAAGATTTGCGTCGGATTGGGCTGAAATACCGGAAAAAGAAATCTAAGCAGGTTTTACAGGTTAGGATTGTGAAAACAATTTTTATCTTCTTATCTAAATACCCATTGTATATTTTTAAGGAAACTAGAAAGACTTCAAAATGTTTTAAAATTGATCTGGGATTGCTTCCTACACAAGTTGTGACTTTGAGTGATGGACAACAATTGCTGGTTCCTACAGTTGTCCATCAACTATGTTCGTTCATTTTAAAAAAGATTGACACTGAAGGCTTATTCAGGAAGGAGGGATCTAAATCCAGACAGAATGAAATCAAAGTAATGCATTGCTGTAATATTGAAATTGATCAATTTTGATTTAAAATTCAATTCCAGTTGTCATTGAACGCAGGTTGTAAAATTGAGGATGATTATCATGTTATTGATGTATCAGGAATATTGAAGACGTTTCTGAGAGAATTGCCAGAGCCCCTTATACCCACAGCGTTTCATGAATATTTTCTGAGGTGTACAATACTGGAAAAAGAAAAGTTAGAAGCTGTTCTTTTACTCTGTCTTCTACTTCCTCAGGAAAATCTGAACACACTGGCATATTTACTGAGGGTGAGTTATTGAATTATCTTTGAATATTTGGAGAATGAATGTGATTGTTTTTTAGTTCTTCAATGCCATTGCAAAACGTTCTGCTTATAATAAAATGAGTGCCATGAATCTCGCCATTGTTATCGGACCAAATATAATTCCATTTCTTCAGGATAAATCTTACACTGCCCAGCATAAAATTAAGAAAATCTGTGAACTAGTCCAGGTAAAGTTTAGACTGAAATATTTTCTTTTCCACGCATTTTCTTATATTTTTGTTCCTCAGCTCCTCATAGAAAATGCTCATAAAGTAGGGATCATACCAAATAATATAATAGATCAAGTGGCAGACACAAATGCGGCGAATGAAGAGAATGTAGTTGAAAAAAAGAAGAAGCGACGTAGTGGATCTTTAACAAGTAAACGATATGATTGATAATTGAGATAAATTATTAAAACAATATTTGTAGGGATGTTCAATGGTCTGAGAAAGATGGTGGGAAATAAATCTGATGAAATGTCTCCATCTATTGTTACTCCGGATCTTCTTCTGACTCCCTCTATAAGTAGGAGTGTGAAGAAGAGGAAAATCGAGTCGGTTGGCTTATCCAATAAGAAAAAGTGAGTAGAGTGTACCCTTTTCATTACAATGTGATTTTTCTTAATGATCTTTTCAGAAAAGAAGTGATTAGCAAACTGCCAGAAGGAAAAATACTCAAAATGCCATTTGCTCCTATATCAACTCCGATAAGTGAAAATCCAAAGTAAGTTTTATTTCCACCGAATTGATCGCCCATTATCAACCTTGATCAAGCAAAAAACAAATAATTTTTCAGAGGAAAAGAGAAGAAGACCCAGTGGTACATGAAAAACAAATTGAAGTCATCGAAACCAGAGCAAGAAGAAAACGTCAGATCCAGCAGGACAAGTTTGGGGCCGAGATCCATCATAGAGAGACGATGGTCGGCGGTGAGCAGCGTGGCAGCCTTCCGCAAGAACAGAAAACGAAACTCTTACGGCGGCTCTCAACACGAACTGAACGCAAAGTCCTCAAAAAGCGACCACAACCTTAGAGATATGAAAATCGATGAAACTTCAGATGACGGTTTCGTTAAAATATCGAAGGTGGAATATGAGCAAATTAAGAATAGAGTTTCGGAAATAGAGAGAAGGATCTCGTTGGAAATGGATAATGTGCAGTCGAAAATGGATGTTGGAAATGGTAACTGTGATAATGATGTCGATCCGGTGAAAAACGTGCAGACGGCGTACGAACAAACATTAGTTCAAGCAGAACCGATGAGTCCCACGACTGATCATCTAGCTAGAAGGCTGAGTCGGGAATTGAAGATAAGACGTAGTACTGATCATGTTGTGATTCGATCCCCGAGTGCTCGCAAGATAGGAACCCTCAAAAGAAGATCAAGGGAATTGGAGAGACAGAACGAAAAATTGAAACGCAACCAGTCTTGGCATACAAACAACGAACCAATGACGATTCCACGTGTTAACTTGAGACGTCGCAGGGCTAGTTCTACCCAATCCCCTTGCAGTACAGCGCAGAGCGAATCGGAAGTAACGAAAGTAACGACACCTAATTTATCCGACAGAGTCCTGCGCTCATCAGGGAACAAGTACACTTCAGCTGCGTCTATGGATACATCCGGGAAATCTTCATTCCGTTCTGCCATTTCTACAAATACCCCTTCCTCAGCCCATTGGACTAGCGCAGAAACGTACTTTTCATCTCTCAAAACACCGAGTACAGAAATCGAACCGCCAAATAGCAGACCGTCTGTTGCAAAATTGAGAAGTCAAAATGCCGGAATGGTTCTAGCGAAAGCAAAACTGTTTGACAACCTTGTGGACTCTGACAATTCGAACATAAGTGATAAATCCGTTAAGTCTAATTCGAAAGTGAAGACGACTCATAAAATCGGAAGTGTGAGACAATCGGATAATAAGTTAGTACAACGGGTTAAAACCATGAGAACAGACGAAAGGAAAGTGGTTAGGAAGACTTCCTCTCCTCGAAGGAGCCGTTTGAATTTATCCCAGAAACAAAAACTGCAAGTTGTGAGGCAACTTGTGGAAGAACAAAGGAATAGAAGATTGAATACTACGACGCCAGAGAAGAAATGTCCTATTGTGATTGATAAAGATTTTTTATCTCCGATAAAATATACTCCTCGTCGAAGTCCAGTGATAAAAAAATCGTTATTAACAAGATCTCCTAAGAGGCTGTGCAGGACTCCACATCTTGATAGAAGCACTCCTCTTAAAGTTTTTACTCCAAAACCCATGAATTACTGATTGCTCAAAATAAATTAGGTCTTTTTATGTTGTATTAATTTTGTATGTAATTTTGAATGGAAATATATTTTAATAAAATTCTTGGCAATTTTAGTTCAAACAATATCCAGAACAAATAATAAAAATGGTATTAATAACCTGAATGCATCTGGAATTTAGAAATATACAACAATTTTTATTATCAAGTAATCCAATAACATTAAACTAAAACATTTATTCAACAACATCAAACTAGTATTATTCAACAAAAAAGTCCATCAAATGCAGAATTTCTTCTCAAATGAAATAGGAATATTAATAAATCCTAAATAACTATAGGTAGAGAGCAACTACAACAAGTTACACTCTCATCAATAATCACCCCAGAATGGTCTTCAGTTCTGTTTCTGTACCAACAAACATGAGGAAATCTTGAAAAAATCAACTCACAGAGCTCCTTATTGTAGTGTACGTGAAAGTCAATCCTTTTCAATAAATGTAGCCGATCTGTATCGAACCTTTGAACACATTCCATTTTTTTCATACACACACCAAGACATTTTTCAATTATTCGGTGTTTGAATATATCTACTTCTTCATGTATTTCGTGACACAGATATCTGTAATTGATGATTTTAAGTGGGTTTTCAAGTTCGCACCTTATTAAAACTTACAGTGCAACATAAAAATTTCTAGTTGTGTAGTCTTTGGCTTCGAAATTCGCTCGCAAAAAATAAATGAAAACACCGACTAATATGTACTTGTCAACAATTGCACAACATCGATCCAAAAGTAAAAATTCTTTGATGGATGGTTTACCTGGAAAATCAAAGTTGTATTATTCGTGAAAATATTGGTCATTCAATTCGGTTTACATATCAATTTGAAGAAATATCCAACATGCTTCTTCAAATTCATTGTTGATATTTGGAAGATTTCAAGTTTGCCGCATTCTTCGGCCAAAGAGTCTTCAGCATAAATCATAGAAAACTGATTTATTAAGAATAAGAAATTCGCTTTGTGGTGATCCGAAGGGATGGAAAAACTGTTCTGTGTAGAGAAAATTCTATGCGTTCATGAAAATCCACATAGATCTATGAAAATTCATTTGATGGAAATTCGAACAGGCCAATCAGAAGTGTCCACGAGATTTGATTCTGAAAATCGCCACCAGAGCGCATACAAAAATTCTTGTTCCAGATTCAGTTTGACATATGATTCTCAAAACAATTCATATTTTGATTTATAGGATGAAATATACGTAGAAAATTATCAGTGCATATTGTAACTTTTAGAATAGGGAGAAAAGAGTCATAAATCTGGCCAAAATGAGATCCCTCGGAATATCTCTCTTGAGCTTAACGCTGACTGTGATTGTTATTGCAAATGCATATTATCAAAAGAAACAATTTTATCCTTCTGTTGTATACATAACTAAGTCAAACCCTAGTATGGCTGTAAGGATAGATAGTAAATGAATGAAGATGCTAAAATTGACACCAATTTTTATTGTAGGTAATTTATATTCAAGCTTTCATATGTGTACTTATTGCTGGGAAAATTATAAGAAGGATTTTCTTCGGCCAGTTACGAACAGCAGAATTTGAGGTATTTAAATGGAATAGTTCAGATTAGGTTTATCTGCATTAATTTATTTCTAGCATTTAATGGAACGATCTTGGTATGCAATAACAGAGACCTGTCTAGCTTTTACAGTCTTCAGAGATGACTTTAATCCGAAGTTTGTTGCTCTTTTCACATTGCTATTATTTTTGAAAAGTTTCCACTGGCTTGCTGAAGATAGAGTGGACTACGTAAGTGTTCTCAAATTATTTTGGTGGCATTTCTCTAGAACTAGTCAATTTTATTTCAGATGGAAAGAAGTCCAGTAATCAGTTGGTTATTCCATATAAGAGTTCTTTCCCTTTTACTTTTGTTAGGATCTTTGGATCTCCACTTTATTCGTCATGCATATCTTTCTACTGTTTCAAAAGGAGCATCTGTGCAGTTAGTGTTTGGTTTTGAGTATGCCATTCTACTGACTATTGTCTTCAACATAGCCATCAAATATGCTCTTCATTCTGTTGACCTAAACAGTGAAGCCCCATGGGATAATAAGGCTGTATTTTTATTATATACGGAGTTGGTTATGGGTTTCATCAAAGTTTTGTTATACGTTGCCTTCGTTGCAATTATGGTTCGCATTTATACACTTCCATTATTTGCATTCAGACCAATGTATTATACTCTGAGAAATTTCAAGAAGGCACTAAGCGATGTGATCCTTTCACGCCGCGCTATACACAATATGAACACGTTGTATCCTGATGCAACACCCGAGGAATTAGCAGCTGCAGATAACGTTTGTATTATATGCCGAGAAGAAATGACAACAGCATCGAAAAAACTGCCCTGCAATCACATTTTCCACACATCTTGCCTGAGATCCTGGTTCCAAAGGCAACAAACATGTCCTACTTGTCGTTTGAACATTTTGCGTAGTCCGAACAGTGAGAGGCCAGAACCAAGGCCGAGACCGGCCAACCAGCCCAATCAATTCCTCAACGCTTTCGCAGGACCGAATCCCTTTCAAATGTTCAACCAGAATCAAAACCCCGTTCCCAATCTATTTCAACCCTTCAACCTCAATCAGAACCCTCAAAATGCGGCTCCAAACCCTGTTACCCCTCCCTCGAATGGAGCTCCTACCAACGCTCCTCCCCCATTGAATATTCCGTCGTTTCCTCTGCCGCCCTTCCCCCTTTTTCCTTTTATGGCTCCGCCCCCTATGCCTCCCCAAAATCTGCAGAATTTGAGCGCTGAAGAACTGAGGCAGATGGAAGGAAATGAACGGGCTAACGTGGAGGCCAGAATTCAGTGCCTGAGGAACATCCAGGTAAGAGATTTTCACATCCGCAATTTTTCTAATTATGAATGCAAGACATAGAACTTATAGTACATATGAACATAGAACTATAAGTTTCTTGATGCAAGAGTTATTTTCATCAATCACCGTCATAGAGCTGTATTTGAATCTTGTCATGGGGCTTTTTGGATAATTTTTTATTTATTGAGAGATCATGAAGGAGTATGAGAATTTTGTTTATTTAACGCTAAATACTCAAGAAATGTGAGGAAATATCATAAAATATGTCTTTTTATATTTTGTTTGAATGAAACAAGAAAAAAATGTCATGATGAACTCATGAATATTGTGTCAGTGCTCTTTTGTTTTCTGTCAATTCATTCAATCTCTATAGGTTATGTTGGACGCTGCAGTGGTTATGATGCAACAATACACAACAGCTGCGACACTTTCTGGTGTTATCCCCCCAACTAACAGGCCAGCAGCGAATTCTGCTCCTTCTACTTCAACGGTAACTCCTCTGACAGAAAATATTCCAACTAGTAGCTCGCCTACGCCCTCCACAAGCAAGGTAAATGCCTCTGTAGATATTACCAAGACTGAAGCCCCTTCGACATCAACATCTGGTGAAACAGAGGGTTTGGAAGTGAAATCTAATATTTATGTCAAAACTAACGTAGGAACAAAATCAGAATCTTCTGTGGTTGAGGATACAGCGATTCCTTCGACTACTGAAGATGAAATCAGACAAAGAAGGCTGAAAAAGTTTCAACAAACGGCAAGTCAACAAGATTAGATAATTTATTTTTGGTGTAGTATGGCGACTGGGTATATTGAAAACAGAAGGCAAAACTATATTATACTTTTTTTATGGGACTTCCTAAATAGATGTCTTTGGACGTTCTTTGTTTCGTGTTTTGTAAGTTCTTGTAGAAACTTAACGAACATCTGGAAAAATCGATTTACAACCTTCATTATCGTCTTGGAGTAATCGGGCTGTTTTTGAGAGAAGATGCGATAATATTGTTTCAAACCTGCCAGATCAAATAGGAGCTAATGCTAGATTCATGGTTTTTGACAAAGCCGACCTTGAGGTGACATTTCAAAATGAACAGGTATAACATAACCTATAACAAACTGGTATATTTTCCTGTTTGTCCCGATTCCAAAAAGTGCATCTAATATATCTCTTTCTTCATTGCTGAGAGAGGTACAGGGCGTTGAAGTTTTTAAAAAAATGTCATGCATTTTATCCCCAAAATAGAAAATATCTTCATAAAATTGATCTTGTGAAAAGGCCATGTCTTAATACGAGAATTTTTTATGGGAACTATTTAGTCGTTTTTTTGTGATCTTCAACACCTGGTGTATCTCTTAGAAATCGAGATGGGGTATGTGATATACTTTTTTTTAATTAGGACGACTAGGAGAATGTATCATCAAAGTTTGCTCAATTAAAAATAATTCGCCCTTTATATCTTGCTCTAGATGAATATTTTTTCTTCTGGGTTGATTATGGCATTTTGAATCATGACAAGGATTACTGAGAGGTGGGTTTGGTACAGTATTACTTCCCAAGTTTTTTCGTTTATCTGCATTCGGAACTGAGCATTTTTCAACACTCAAAGAATTCAGAATGGGATTCACTTGAAACTTCATTCAAAGGGCGCCAAGTTTTATTAATGTTTGCACTTCACATAACTAAATATCCAAAGCTGTTCGAAAAAATTTCTTTCAGAGTTTACATTCCTTGTTCTTTATTTAAACTATTAATATTTATTGCAATATCACAAAAAGAGGTGGAGCTTAAAATCTATGATGCAATCAATTGTTATCCCTAAAAGACTTTCAGCGCAAATACTGTAGATTGATGTTTTGTACTGCATATTATATTATAAGTTATTGTTGCTTATTATGGTGTGTTTATGGACGTTCTTATTATATTTCATTTTGAAATCATGTACATTACTCAATTTACGACTTGTAAATATAAAGAGATTTTTAAAGCCGATATTTTCTTGTGAAAATGTATCCAATTTGTCAGAAGAGGAAGTTCTGAAAATATGAAAAAACTCTGGGCCGTGACCTGATATTTCATATGTTTTTATTCAAATATAAAAATTCGTCACCGAAAGCTACTGACGTTCATCCACCCTGTACTCGTCGATTGAAAAAATTTTGACAGCTGTCATTTTTTGACAGCAGCTGTCAAAAAAATCGTCAAGGATCTTGGGATTTTTTCTCAATGATTCTCTCGAATTTTATGGGTTTCGCTTAAGCGATATGAATACAATTTTGCATGTACATAGTTCGAAAACATCCGCAGTTTCGAAATTATAGCGAAAACGAAATTTCGGACATGAAGAATAAATAATACACTGTTAAATCAACGTCTCATTATATTTTCCATATAAATTTAACAAACCAACAGTTAACATCTCTCGAAAACTTTATAAAGATTAGGTAAATTTGCAATTTCTAGAATTGCAGCGTTTTCTGTGAATTCTTTAGGGGGAATGAAGAAATCCTTGATGGCGGGATAAACGACTTGTTGAATCACCCATCGCCAATCGTTGGACTCGAATTTGGTGTCTGAAGTTATTTTAGAGTAGTATTTTCCAGTTTCTCTGGCGAATGTATCGAAACATTCCTTTTCTGAATCCCATGTTACTTCTGTTGCAAGACGAATGATGTACATTGGGAGATCGGTCATGTTTGGAAAATAGTTATCTGAAAACGTAATTCGAAGAATTATTTCACACTATATTTGTTTATAAACAAAACCATTACCTAGAAGCAACGGCACAGAGCACAAATTCCCACTTTCATCGACCTCCATCGAAAAATAGTCTTCTAGCATTTCCCTCTGATCCACCAATATTTCAACAACTCGATCAGCCAATTCCTCTTTCGGTCCATCTTCAGGTGTCCAGTTAGTCTCAGGCTGATCCAAGGCTATCAAAGCTAGCTCTCTGATAGGAATTTTTTCGGAGAGATTGATACTACCGAGGTTCTGGAAATTATAAATGACAAACTGGTACAACAGTTCCCATAGGATTTTTCTGGTGTCGCAAAGGTATAATTTGGTGTTGTGTTGCATAAGGGCTCTGTCGGGATCTACCGCTCCAACAAACACGTGCTGGGCAAAGGTTTCTCTCAAAGATTTGTGGCAGTTTTCTTCGATAGATTTTCGTAATTCTAACACGCTTGTCAGTTCAGTAACACACCTTGAAGAAAATAGACAAATGATACAAATGAACTAACAGAGAAGTTAACACAAAAGCTTGTACCAATTTTGAATCTCACCCGCTTATTTTCGAAATTGAAGAAGTGATAATTGCATTCTTCTTAGTTGTTTTTGATGGATCAACTTCAGTTTCCTGATTTTGAACGCTCTTATTCAAAATTTTATTTTCAAAGTCTTCTCCTGCTTTCATAAAATTTTGATGTTCCTCCTCAAACTGCTCCTCTGTAAGAGAAATATTCAAATCCTTTTTGGTTGATTTGGTATCGATAGGTTTGAGAACAGGACTACCAAAGAATTTGTCTAATTTTTGCTCTTTTGCATCTGTCCGAACTAAATCTTTCGGATTTATAGTCCTATTTATTTTATCCTTGTCATTGAAGGATTTATCCTTATCTTTAAATAGGACAGGTTCTATTTGAACACCTGGAAGTTTGGCCTGAAATTCAATATCGACTTTTTTTTACTATTCAATAAAACAAATGATGCTGAAATGATGTTGATCAAATCTTTGGAAAAGGAAATGAATAATATTTCTACCTGTATGTAATAAACTCGAGAATTGTTTGAACCTAACAGTTTGGTTTCCAAAGCTGTTACCACAGCTTCAATTACTTGATCCTCGTTTAAGAAGTGAACCTCATGTTTTGTAGGATGCACATTTACATCTACATAAGTTGGGTTGATCTCTAGACTCATATACACAAAAGGATGTGAATTTTTTGGCAAATAAGTGGTGAAAACTTGATCTATACACTTTCTTAAACCTAAAAATATCGTATTCAAGCATTCAAGGTAAAAACTGAAATGTATACTAACTTTGACAATCAACAAGTCTGTGATTTATAAACAGAAGGAAAATCAATTTTTTACTGGAATAATTTACATTTGTAACGAAACCTTTTGCTTTAAAACTGAGGGGTTCATTCTCTAATGAAAATTCAATCAATTCCCTGAAATATAAAGAGTCTAATGAATTCATAACAATTATTGAATGAGATATTCACCTTGCAATTGAATTTCCATAAATAATTCGAATATTTTCAACTGTGTTTGAGTTTAGCGGGGTACGAATGTCATTATTTTCACCCGATTTCTTCAAAGAAAAACTCACTTTGGCATTGTGAATTGCATATTTACTAACGACCTCTGATATCTTCTGATACTCTTCAGCGGCACTTCTTAATGCTTTCTTTCTTACAACCATATTGTAAAATAAATCTTCCACTGTTATTATTGTTCCTTGATTGCCCGCTACTGCTTTAGGACTTTCCTGAAGTTTGCCATCCATGTAGGAGGCACTTGGGAATATTTTATTGGGGTGTTTTTGAATTTGATAGCTCATACTTACGTGTATGCACAAACTTCATTCGAAGTTTTAGAAGTGATAGTGAGATGAGCAATATGACTTATACTAGCTAAAGCTTCTCCACGAAAACCATAAGTAGCTATTGATGAAAGGTCTTCGAATTTTTCTAGTTTTGAAGTTGTGAAACGTTCACAAACTATATCGAAATTGTCTTTTCTGATGCCTGTTCCATTATCTTGAATCTACAATGTCATTAGAAGAAAAATAATCCTGCATTGTTATACACAAACCTGCAATAATTTTAGGCCTCCATTTTTAACGGTTATTTGAATGTTGGTTGATTTGGCGTCCAAGCTGAAAAGTTTGAAGATGCATCAATCAATATAATTGATTTTTTGAATCTGCTACCTGTTTTCAATCAATTCTTTTAGGGCATTGGAAGGTCTTTGGATAATTTCTCCAGCAGCAATTCTGTTAATTACCGCTTCATCTAGTTTCTTTATATTTTGTGGTAGATCCATGTGTGATTTGTTTATATCATTTGTTATCAAAACAAATTAATTTTCGTTTTTGAAGATTCCCGCGGATGTCGCTTTGAAGTTCGTAATTTATTTTAGGTTAAGTTTCAACCACAGACTGTTAACATTTCAACAAAGAAGAATGAAACTGGGTGAAAAACACCTGTTGAGCCCATTGACCCTCAGGTTGAAAAAGAGGATATTTTCTTCCGCGAAGATTGTGTCTGTGATTTTAGTCTGTGGTTCTGACAGAACAAAATATAACCTAATTCTTTTGTTGAACAAGATCAAAAATAATTTTTATTTGTGATGAAAAACTTGAAAAGAGATCAGAATATTGATAATCCCTGTTTGAAAGAACATGAGATAACGCATAAATGTTTCCATCAGAATAATTTCGATTATGAGAAATGTTTCTATCAAATACAAAATTATAAGGCCTGTAAAAATTTCTGGGTAAGCAAATTTCATCCTGAATAGCCTATAGCTGATGGAATGTACTTTTAGCATTCTATAAGAATGGAAAGAAAGAGGAAGGGTATAACGCCTCA
Organism: Adalia bipunctata; assembly: GCA_910592335.1. Lineage (NCBI taxonomy): Eukaryota > Metazoa > Arthropoda > Insecta > Coleoptera > Coccinellidae > Adalia > Adalia bipunctata. Next base: position 63,888,666 of record OU342949.1, read on the forward strand.
TTTACCTCCTGTGGAGGACCGAGATCAAATAAAAAAGGAATATCTTGAAAAACAGAACAGTTGAAAGCTCAATGAAGTGGTGATAATTTGTAATATTGTGTTTATAGTTTTATTTGTGTCCCCTTTATTTATCATCCTATTATAGAAGTATTACAAGGTTTGGGAAACTGTGATCTTCAATATTCATTCATCATTAATCGTTTTTTATTTTGTTCAGTTTCATTTTGCTGGGGTTGACTTGAGTAGCTTATTTACTCATCACTTAATTTGGATTTCCTATCCTAGAATTCCTTTTTTTCCTCCATTCCCCCTTATACTAGACTATATACAAAATAATACACAACTGAAAGTGGCAAATTATATTTTCAACACTGATTTACATTCAGCCATACAATCAATAAGACTATTTTACATTTCTCTTACACAATCAATTCCCTGTTTTAAATCACACTAGATCTCCATTTAAACATAATTGAATGATTCGAAATTGAGCAATGCTTTTCTAATGATAAGGCATCCCTCTCAAATATAGCCATACAACATACACTTCATGGATAATACTCAAATGATTACAATTATTAGGCCTATCAAAGAAAGATGCTGCATTAATTGCAACTCAAAATCATCTTTGGTTCATTTCAAAAGAAACAACAATAAATATGTAGAAACACATTCTGCTTCTGAAAGCTGCTAAAGTTAAAACTGAAATAAATATATACAACATTGAATTCGAGTAAAATATAATTTTTGTTCACAGAAGTAATATGTGATGAAATAAAATCTACAGTTTTGTAAGGCAAAGTATTTATAAATGTACAAAAAACACGATCAGTAAAAAATCAGTTAACGGATTCTAATTCTGAATTCACAGACAAGAATTCTTGGATATGAATATCTGCGATGAATTGTAGAAAATTAGTTTTTGTTCTTGATGGTGAAACAATTGATGTCGAAATGTTTGCACATTTGTCGAACCTAAAAAAAAAAATATGCGAAATTATTATCAAATGGACAAAAATCTTGTCAAGAATTGTTTTAAATTGAATAATTCTTACCAAACAAGTTCCATAATGTATGTGAGCAGCAGTGACAAAAGCACAAAGTATGTAAGTCAGAATCAGTTCTAAAAATGCTATCTTGACAAACAGGGATGATACGACAACTAATGATAATGGAATACATAACCAATTGAAGATTTCGCATCTGCTACTGCTCATTTGGGCAACAATGAGTCGGCACTGAAAAAAATAAATGATTAAATGTGCTACAAATGAATAGGAATTTTACTTACACAAATGTTCGAAAAAATGGTTGCAAGAATCAGATATATCATACGCGGATCTTTCTCCAGTATGCGTGTGGGCGATAACAAAACCCAAATAGTACAAATTATGAATAAAACCGTAACAGGCACTAGGGGTCTTATTGCTTCACTGAAAGTCCTCATATACCCAGTTGTATCTCTGTAAGACTTGTAAATATTATAAGCTATAACAGGTACGTTTGATAGGATGGCCGAGCCATAAATTATTATTTCGAAAACTGTCGACGTTTTTATACCGTTGTCAAGCCTGAACTGCCAGAATTCATGGCCCATAATCTGAAAAAATTCCGTAATTTAACGATCTGTTCGTAAATATCAAAATTTTTCTTACCCCAGTCACTGCGAACACTATTATAGTGCCCCACATTGAAAAGTCGTATCCCCAAGGTAAAAACAGTAGGCCAGTGTTATATTTCTCGAAGTGGGGTGCGTGGAAATTCAAGAGAATGTTGATCATCATAAAGTAAAATCGGTATACATCTAAACTGTAAAGATCTCCTCTGCCAAAAATGGAGTAAACTCCCAAGGGAATTAGTCCGGCAGCGTATGAATCTAAGCCGTGGTCAAAAAGTTCACCAAGCGGCCCGCTGGTTCCTGTTTTTCTCGCTTGTTTTCCATCAATTCCATCTGTGGAAAACGGTATGGTTTAGTCTATTGGAATTGTAATTGTTGTATTTTTTGTAGCTTAGCTTTTGAAGCTAAAAACGTTTTTGGTACTCAGTAGTATCCATCTGGAGAGTTTTCTGTTTGTAGTTTTCTTAGTTTTTTCATTAGAAATTGTGGACTTGAAATTGGTAAAATATTAACTTTCCTGAGATAATGCTGTATCACTTAGGTCATTTCAAAATTACGATATTTTTAAAGGATTTCATAACTCTGAAGAATAGTTCATTGCCCTAATAAAAATTAGTTGAAACGTGGTTCTAAAATTAAATAACATGAATTTTATCTCTAATTTTTCCATTTCGATTGAACTTGCTATAAATCTTTGTCACACTGATAACCTTTCTATAACATTATATCCTAGAAAATACGTCCTCTGCGATTGCTTATACGGCATTAAATTCATTCATAATTTGACGTACAAGTGTTGACCTTCGAATATATTTCGTACAACATGAAAAAAAACTTTGCGAATACAAGCGGAATGTTGGCTAAATCCGTCTTTTTAGAATGTAAACGAAACACATCAATTAACCAATAAAACGAAGATTTCGATAAATCGATACATTTCAGTTGAAAAAGCGACGACAAACTAATATCATCGATGAACTTTTGAACCCTCTGTCTAGTCACTTTATAATTTACATGCTTATATCATTATTCCATAATGAATGGAATATCCTAGATTCATTTAATTCAGTGGTGCACCCAGGATTTTGTTTTGGGGGGGGCTGAAGAAGACTGTTTGATAATGCTCGACGTTTGTTTGGAAATGAACTGCGAAAAATCGAAACTTTTGGTAGCTTTTGGGGGGGGCTGCAGCCCCAAAGCCCCCCCCCTGGGTGCGCCACTGATTTAATTCTCGCAACGGATTCCCGAGATAATTCCTCGAAAAAATAATATGGTACATATATACATAGTAGCCTATCTTGCGAAATATCGAAATAAAATAGAAGATGAGAGCTTGATTAATTGCGTTATCAGTTCTTCAGTGTTATTATAATCCCGGATATATTTCTACTCCTAATTGGTACTTTCCCAATCGGTGCTGCTGTCTCAGCTCTAAAGATAACGAATCTTAGTCAATAGTACCTGGGTATATCGAGTGAGTAAACATAATTTCAACATACGATTACCTCTGACTGGAATGATTAACAGGGTTGATGTTTATGTATCATAACTGACAACAACTGCTGCACAAACACCGAAACGAAGGCCAAACACAATTTTTTAGCTTATTCATAAACAGAAAAGCAAAACTTGGAAACGATGCGTCATTTGACTTCATCACCATTTGAGTTTCTTGAGGGGTTGCACCACTTGAAAGCATGATCGAATACTCCAATTAAAAATTGACCTGTCTCATATGTTCCATGTGGACCAGCCTGTACAAATACTCAATTGCTTCTCAGAAGTTAAGGATATTGAATCAACTCATGTTTTCTCTTCAGGAAACCCAATGGCCTTTCGAAATATGCAGAGTTTTTCAGTTTATTTTGTGTATCATGCTACACTCTTGCTTCGAATTCAACCTTACCTTTAGCTACAGACCAAGTGTAAAACCTTAGACTTTGTCTAAGGTTTTACACTTGGTCTGAGTGTAAAACAAACTTACCAAGTGTGTAGGCTAGGAAAATGAAGATGGCGGCCAACATGAAGGCCCAGGGAGGTATAGATGGAATATCGGAATGTTCTGGATCGGATGCGTAGAAATAGTAATCCATTATCATGAACATCACCGTCGTGAGTACTGTGAAAGCGAAACCGGAAAAAGTCAACAGGTTCGGCGCTATCTGTTTCGGACAAAACTGAAAGAAAAAAGGGTTAAGTAAAGGGTTTCATAACATGGGCGATATGTTCTTGAGACGTCAAGGCATAAAATTACCACTGAAATTATTCGAGTTTTCATTTGAGTAGAACGAGCGCTCAAAAGGACCCATGCTTATGTGTTCATAATTCCTCAAAAACTCATAGAACGAAGCAGATTGACTTGATAATATAAAATGATGGTAGTTAGCTGAATTTCTCTGAATATTATAATCCAATTTGACCTTGCAGAATGTAGGTACTCAATTTAAACATCAAAAACAACTGTGTTCAATCACCAGTGAAGTTACGCAGAACGTAATGACTTTATAAACATTTCATCCGATGGAAAATTAGTCGGAAATGTATTTTGTTTTTACAATGCGGACCGAATTAAATAGATTTATGTTAAATTTAAAATCTTGTTGGATCTCATTAAGTGTTTTTCTTCAAAAACAAACACATAAGAAAGTTTGCGAATGAAAATTGTGGGATACGAAAGAAAATAGGGTGGCCAAACGGGGGCGTCAAAAACTTTTTTCTTGGAAGGGTGGTAATGGTTTTGAAAAATAAAAAATACTGCTATATCTTTTAATGAAACCCATTTTTCTTGGGAGCCGGTTATTTTATCCCCAGTGCCCTTCTGGCCAAATCAAAACTGTGTCAAAATTTGAACCAAAACGCCATGACCCGTCGATTTTTTAGGGGACACTCATTTCCGGCCGTTCCCTGACTTTGAATACGACCATTTTTATGTAAATCGGCGCATTTTACAAAATAGTCCATAACGATTGTTCAAAACTACAACTTTATGATGTGTAGTTCGACCTTAATTACTCACATACCTAAAGAACATACCTCGACAACCCAATTCCAAAAAGGGTGCATGACATATATACTGAGAATCCCTGTGTCCTTGCAATTATACTGTAAAGAAAAACTAGGTTTAGGAATTGATACATTCGTGTAAAAATGATTGAGAATATTTCCCTTCAAAGAAATTCCTTACACCTGATCGTAGGGCCCATTTCACCTTTTTGTCAAATGAAGATTGATTGAAACTTTTTTGCCATTTCTAACAACGACAAGAGCTTGGGAAGAATATAAATAACAAATTGATATTCATTCTTTCATTCATCAAGAATGAGTCCAATACATAATTTGAGTCTTTTATCTTATGATTCATGTGAAGAGCTACAAACATTGCAAGAGGCACAAAATAAAACGTTTGTTAACGGTACATAACTCGTTTTAAATTCTTTATTCGTACAACACCTATACATATCAGCGATGTGAGTACCAGGGTCATTCATTTATAACCTCTCAAATCTGAAAAATTATAAAAAACATTTCGCTCAATCAAAGCTCGATTCTATGAAAATGGCATTTGAAGTCTGCTGGAGCTCCCTTACTTTTTATTGTGGAATTACACCTTTCTGATGACGCATAGTTTGATTTCATGAAGTGTGTGTTCACCCCGTAATTAATACGTATATAACTTCGATTAAATTAGGCAAATAAAAATATTTGAATCATAACTGAATTTGTTTCAATTTGCTGTGGTCATTTTCAGTTAAAAGCAGTTTTGAGGAGTAAATACTGAAATTAAGGCTTGAAATAGTATTTTATTGAATAAACATCAACCGGCTTCAGAATGCCTTCAAAGGTGATAACCTTTAACATTTAAATCTTGGAGGGACAGGAAATATTCTCTATCAAATCATAAAAGCTTGGAAAATTGTTTCCCGTTGATGCTAACCTTATATTTGTCAAACCCAGCCAACTGCTCACTGTCCAAGTATTCATAATCGAAATTAATCATTTTGAAAACGTTTATTATCAATCAAAACTACCCAAAAACAATTCTATTCACTACAATACTATTTTGAGTCCACTCAGATCATAATAATGAACCGGAATTCGAAGTCTTGTTATAACAGTTAAAACACTCTGAACACGATTGATTCAAACGTCTCCATTTCACTATTTCTTGAGTAATCTACAAGCTCTCGTTCCTCAATTTTGTCGTAGAATACCGGTAGTTTTATTTTTTGATTCGATGAAAAAACTAATAACAATCACAAACTGAGAGACAGCTGTGCCACCCGCTCTACACTTCAAAAGTGGGAATGAACGAAGATCAATTATGCGGCGTTGTCGGAGTTAACTCTCGATTTTACTAATCATTAACCCTGACCTTACGATCATCCGATCCGATATGTCCCTTGCAAGGATCTTATCCGAATTTCTCGGAGTTGAGATTTCAAAAAACACTTAAGCAGTTGCGTTTATCACATACATATCTTACCGCATTTATATTAAGCTTAGCCAAGCTTAGTTTACCAGACAGCTAGTTGTTAAATCCACAAATCGACTATTTCCTCATTGGGATATTGAATATCATTTCGAATACTGTTTTTTATCCTTTATAATTAAGATTTCCTGAATTGAATCCTGTATTGCGTACTTGCATTCACAGTCCTACACAGTACAGAATTTCGTGATTTAAAAACGATAATTTGGTGGATGCGCTCTGTTCTTATGATGGTTAGCAATTTCGTCATTATTCATCCTTCTTATATCTATAATCCAAACTTAATATAAAATTTACTTTTGTTTCATCGAACGACTCATGTGAAGTTGGCTCCACTAGGCTTAAAACACGCTCTATAGTGTCGCTTTCGTTGCTCTGTGAGTAGCCGGCATTACTCTAACTCTATGTCCCAATCCCATCAAGATCATATCAGGATACTGGCTATATGGCATATTTAGCCCAATTCCTCAAATGGTAAAGTTATTTCCCCTTTTTCCTCTGAATGTATGGAATTGAAGAAAGATAACTCCAGGTTAAAGGTGACTATTTATTTTTTAAGAAAATAATTTGTTGAACATTAGATACTCCAAGATTGCATTATTTTCTGCTTCGTTATCAAAATTAGCTAGCACCTTCAAGTCTGATAAAGAATTTGCTAATGAATATCACAGCGGATATATTCGATTACAAAAAGGAGATAAAACGAGAGTCCTGATAAGAACTCTTGTTAATTAGCGTCTTATGAAAATGTTTTTGCTAAGGAATCTACGAGAGCTACACGTGTGATTCTGAATAAGATATCTTATAAAATCCGAAAGGTTTTCCTGAATAAAGGAGGATTTCTCATATCATGAAGAGAATTCATTTGTAATAGGAATTTTCAGTTCGAGTGGCAACAGTGCAAGAAGCGAACGCCCTCTATTTATTTTTATGCAAAACAGCGATAGGTTGGAAACAGGAATCTGTTTTAATAGGGAAAATGTTCTGGCTAGGGATCTGCGTTACAGAATTCTTTTTTATAGGTGATTTTTTTGGTTCGAGCATCCACCGGTAGATGTAGCAATAAAGTTTCGCAATAAAATAGATGCATAGATTTATGCAATAACTATGGCTCATAAGTCTACTGTTTAGTCGCAAAGTGAAGCCGGATCTTTGGTAAGAATTGAGTTGTACGCATGCCGCTATTGAAAATTCAAAAATCAGGGGAAACGTAGAGGTTATGTATATTCCGAGAGACAACAAGAAAATAAATATCTAGGATGGAAATATGCCACTGAAATATTTTCAGTTCAGTTCTAAGTTCAAAAATATGATGAGGAATCAACAATGACATGTAAGACCTGAAGAAAACGCATTAATAGGTTGAAAAATATCACTCGGTATTGTAAGGTTATTATTGACAGCGTTCAAATGAACTTATGAACGACATCCGTTTCACTACAATACATTGTGTTAGAGTGAGATAGAATTCATAAGTAGTTTCTCCGCTAGTTCACCGCACATATTTTTTCAAAGTCAGATCTCGATTCTTATCAAAGCCTAGCTTCAATTCTTATTGGCTCATCTGTATCACTGTATCGATATCATCAAATATATGGTCACCGCACACTATATCCTTTGTTCAATCGAAAATTTGAGACTTCCTTTATGTATTTCGTGAAACTAATTGCGGACATTCATTTCAAGTATTTGATTTTTGTGAAATAGATTCTTTTAAAGTGTTGAGTGTAAACATTTATTATCCAATTCTTAGGACTTCTTGTCGAATTGTTCGAAAATAAAACCCAATACAGTGGAAGTGAAAAGGGGATGAAATTACCATACATTTTCAGGTAGGTGATTAATTATCGAGTACACTATAAGAATCCTCCCGCATTTTCAAAAATTTCTTCAGTCTTGAATTGACGAGACTAAACTTCTGCAAAATTTTCGATATACCCAATTTAATATGATGAAATAAAGTTTGAAATAGTTAGGCGAACGGTATATTTTAGGAATGTTATCTGTGTATTTAGGCAAGGTTCCCCCTTTTGACGTTGTAGCAAGGTGCATACTTGGTATCTTCTATTATCTAATGCAAGACTGACTGTGAACCAAAACAATAACACTTAGTTTTGTCTACTATTATAAAAAACAATATTTCTTCTAGAATACATATCATCTTTAATTTTTCTCAGTCTAAAATACCTCATGATAAAACGAAACGATTCTCATTAATTCATCTTGAACAATTTGTAATTCATGACAATATCCATAAAATGTTTAGTTTCTTTCTATGATAGATCAAGGATACATCATAGAGACCAGGTATATTATTTGATAACGTTGCCGTTATTCAATTTTATCCTCTAAACTTTGGCCACAGCCATCTTGAAGACGGCTATATTGTGGTCATAGAAAATAGATCTACTACCAACGGTCTAGGCTCTCTTAGTTCAAGTAAAGTAAAATGCTTGTAAATTTGAGTTTAATTTTACGTCGGTGTTAGTTTTGAAATGTTCGTATTCACTGAATAACTGATTATTTGAATTTACTTATGGGTTATTGACATCGTTCAGTATTGATCATAATTCCAAAATCGAACTGTCAACATTAGTGAATGAGTTTCGATGATATTTCAAACCTTAGACCATAGAATGGTCTAAGTTTCTCAGAATTCAAATTCCAGGGCTGCATCCAGGAGTATCTTTGCATTTACGACTTTTTTGACAAATCTTATTGGATGAAATCAGGAAAAGCTCGAAAACGGTGTGTTTTATGCAAGAAACTTTTCGAGTTGAGTTTTCGTAATGTGGGGTTTTTTCAAAAACTCAGTCAATTATGGATAATACTGTTTGGAATGTTTCTTTATTAAATACCCAAATTTTATGTACACGTTCATGATCGGCATTGGCACTGTTTGAAAAAAATATATCTTATGTCAATTAGAATAATTACAATACAAAACAATACAATAAAATACTTAACAAAGTCTCAAAAACAAACTAGACGACGCCATCGAAATAAATCCAAAACAGCGTTATCTTCAGATCACAAAAAACACGCATTTACTGAACGGTCACTTCTTGTCCTCTAATTTAGCTTTATCTAACGTGGACGTCACTAACATTTGCTGTCCCTGTTGTGCGTTTTGGTTGGGGAACACTTTGTCCAAATGTTTCAAGGATTCACTCAGAAAGTTCTGTATGGCCGTGAGTGCGGCTACGATGGCCGGGCTGCCGAAGCCGTGGCTGATGAGGGAGAAGTGGGTCAAGTGTCTCTGAATGGAGGGGTCGAGGATGATTTGCGGCCGCGTATTGCACAGGGGCGATCTGTCTTGGTTCAGGAGGTCCATGAGCTCCTTCGTTATCTGCTTGGTGGCCTGCAGCAGCTCCTTCCGTCTCGGCGTCTCCCCGTGCTGCCTCAGGAGGTACTCTGCCACCTGACGCGACGGAAACTCGGTTTCGCAAACGTACCCGAAGTCCCTGGCTAGATGGATGGCTTCTCCTTCCACCAGGGACGTCAGGAGCGTCACGTTCGCGGCTTTTCTCCTTCCTGCCGGCAGATTCAGACCGATCTTTTCCAACTTTTCCCTCAGGATCCTCCCCCCATTTTTGCTCTTGGCGCGACGCAACACTCCGCCCAGCAAGGATGCGTTCAGACACTCCGGCGGGGAGAGACGTCTCTGGACTTCCCCGACGGTCACTTTGTACTTTGAGGTTGACGACAGCAGAGACAGACGACCGGGCACTGAACAGAAGACGTCGCTTGGGGACACCATGCCGCCTAAGCCGTGTTCTTTGCCACCTTTCATTCCTGCAACGAAAAGTTCTGTTTAGTCATTTGGAAATTGGGATTTTTCCACTAAGGACTGAACGAGAATAAATTCGCTATCACAAAAACGCCTATATCTCTTGAACCAATTGAGAAAAAAATCAAAATTTGATCATAGTTAGCTTTGTTATGAACGTCAGGAACATGTGGAGCATTTACTTCATAGATATTCCAATTCTCTGACGCAAAATGTCAAGCGAAGTGAAAACACGAGAATTTATAGTGAAACTAAGATGCCTAGAATACTGGTGTAAGCACTCGTCGAATTTTGAATGGAATGACGTTCGACCAAATCGAGAATATCGGCAATGTTTCGTGGCGGCGCCGCAATGTCATACAACGTCAATACGGTCTTTTTTCCCTTGATCGATTTGATTGATTAATCAACAGCTGATCTGCCAAAGTCAATTGTGACATGACCACAGAATGACATTTTTATAGGTATGGTGAAAGTCTTATAGTTTTCCTCCATACTAATATGAATTAAAATGTCAAGAATATATTCCCAAATTATTGCTTGACAAAATTATCGGCTATTGACACAGCACGTTCACCAGAATAAATTCGAATATTTGAAATAACTAATAACAATCTGTCATAAATTGTGAATAGCGCCACCTGAAGTGGAAAAAACGAAATTTTGCCGATATTCTCAATTTGGTCGAAACAAAATCTAATCAGTGCAAACACCATGTGTTCAGTCATCGAAAGTGAAACTTTTTCAAAATAATCAAAAATGGAGCTTCAAAAGAATCGCAAAAGAGGCTCGCGTTCGTCCGGAAACGGTATCAAGAGTTGTTAAACGCTTCAACGAAGATCTTACAATTAACCGCAAGGAAGGAACCGGGAGGAAAAAGGGGTTTCATAGCCCAAAAAAAGTGAAGAAAGCCATCAGCCTTTTTCAGAAGAATCCTAACCTTTCAGGACGGAAAGTGGCCCAAATAGTGGGTTGTTCGCAGTCAACCGTTCAGAAAATCAAGTCGAGTTGTGGTCTTAGAACATACAAAGTGCAGAAAGTGCCAGAGAGGAACGCTGTGAAGAATCGAGAAGCGAAATCAAGAGCAAAGAAATTAAAAAAAGATTTCTTGAAAAATTTTTCCTGTTGCGTGATGGACGACGAAACCTATGTCTTGGCTGATTTCTCGCAACTTCCTGGTCAGGAATTTTATACTGCAGATTCTCGTGGAAATGTTGACGAACAATTTCGCGTGAAGAAACAAGCAAAGTTTTCTAAAAAATTCCTGGTTTGGCAAGCAATTTGCACTTGTGGGAAAAGGAGCAAATTTTTCGTTGGCCAAGGCTCTGTTGACTCGAAGATATACATCGAGGAATGCTTGAAGAAGCGACTTTTACCATTTTTACGTGAGAACGATGTGTCAACAATCTTTTGGCCAGATTTAGCTTCATGCCACTACAGCAAGGCCACCAAGGAATGGTACGAAGCTAATGAGGTGGTTTTTGTCCCCAAAGAGGCCAATCCACCAAATTGCCCAGAACTCAGGCCAATCGAAAGATATTGGGCCCTGGTAAAAAGAGAATTGAAGAAGACTAAGAAATCAACGAAAACATTAGCGGAATTCAAGCAAAAGTGGAAGACAGCATCCCAGAAAGTGACTGAGAACACTATAAGAAGCATGATGGGAAGAATTCCAGAAAAAAAACATGAATTTTGTAACAAATAGTTTTGGTTTTTTATTGTAAAAACAGTTTTCATTAGAATTAGAAGATGATTCGAAAATGAGTTTGATTTTCGAAATCGGTCCAGTGGTTCAAAAGATAATTTACATTTTTGATAATATTTGAAATGAAGTGGGAAAAAAGAAAAATCAAATTGACAGAATTTACTTTTCTTATGATATCTCAAATAGATGCATAGAATACCTGGTGTTGGAACTGATTAGATTTTGTTTAAGACTTTCTTGTCGATTGATCATGTGATACTTTGTGCGGCTTTTCATTTCTCCCGAAAGAGGTCGCGCTATTATTCCATAAAGATTTAAGACATTCGAAATTGTTTTGAAGTTTTGATCAGAGACAACTGTCATTGTGTCATTTCTCTAAAAACAAAACATAACCTATATCATTCTGATCATCGCGCCACGACCGATGAATATTGCGGATTATTCCGGAAGTAGCACAAAATTTCAATTGTTTTGATCTACAAATTTTGTTCACGATTTTTACTTAGGAGTCGTTTCACCAGGTGTTCTATGCATCTATTATCTCAATAACCGGCCCTGATAATCTCGATTTGTTTGAACTGCTTGACAATGCTTCTATAAATGCAACTTTTTCCCCATTTGATCGACCTTCTAACTCTTAAGGTTCAAAAGTTACCAATTTGTATTGGTAACTTAAAAAAGGGGCCACTCTGTATAACAACATATTCAATTCACACGCTAACTCAATATTCGATCGACCAACCATCGAATCTGGATGGTGAATTGAATCCTGAGCCCAAAGGAAATCGTTTAGAAAAGGGTGATTACCTTCTGAAATCTGGACGAAAGGGGAGTAACTTTATACATCTGTTTTGTTACGCCCTATGAGGTGTTTTAAATTAGGTCTCTCATTTCGGAGACAGATGTAAGTACCAACAGAACAATGTATTTATCACTGTTGGATACAATGTTGTTATGCGAGAATGACGAGGGGACTTTTTTGTTGTAACCGCTTGAATCAGGTGCAGTTCTTGAGCCGACAAAAATTCAGACTGGAGTAACTTTCCTATGTGAAGGGTTTTCAAATAAGAGGTGTTATTTGGCATTCAAAGCCATTTTTGTAGATAAATGATCGGATGTTTATCTATATATACGGTACGGTACGGAAATTCCTCCAAGGTCCGTAGTGGTAGCATGTATCTTGGCGGAAACGCCCGGTACAGGCAACCTATTTACCCGCTGAATGCGGTGAAAAAAAAAAAAAAAAATATATATAAAACAAAGTTGTTGGTTACACCATTTATAACTCGAGATCGGATGGACTGTTTGTTATGAAACTTCATTTATGGATTCGTCTACGGCCTGGTTATTATAAAATACATTAAAACTCTGAAAAATTCGATGAAAAATTTGTTTATGTAGTAAATGCTTTTCCTCCTTTTGAATAAGGCCACTAGATGTCGCTACGATTAATGGCTCTTATCTAGACACTGTAGCGTAGTGTTGAAGGAACTATAATTGATATTATCGCCCTAGATGGCGATGATAATTACGATTTGTGAAATCCACCGTAAGTAGGTATGATTTAGGCGAAACAAAGTTCGCCGGGCCAGCTAGTTATGCCGTTAATAATGGAAAATAACATCAGCCAAATGACCACCACGACCTTGTCAAATGTCAAAAAATGACAGCTTCAAAAGTGACATCTACCGAAATAGCAGGCTATTCAAAACATCACCTCTCATTGGAAAACCCTTCAGATAGTTTTGGTTTCAATTCATTTAATCATTTCGAGACAAACTTTGATTCTGATCGGAGTAGTTCATTTGACCCACCTTTCAACAGAGGAATTTCAGAGATGAAACCTGAGTTGTCGTCGAGTCCACCTTGAGCTTCGTCCACAGCCTGACCGAGAGCCTGGTGCAGCGAAAGCGGATCGTCGTGTGGTCTCTGTGAAACGCTGACTGAGTAATCTGACCGTCCACCCCCTGGTCCGGAACTGTATGCGAAACTGCCTCCGTGGCCAAGCTGACCCTGCAAAAAAATTGGGGATGAGCTCAATCTGAAAAAGGTTCTGGGGAATATTTATACACTGTGCAAAAAAATTAACGCACATTATGGAAATCTCAAATTTATTCTACAACTGAAGGTGTTCTCAATGATAATTATTTTTATCAGAATTATGCATGCATATGTTATCCACTTTCAACGTTTTTCTTCAATACAGATGTTTTCTCCCAGCAGGAATAAAAAAAGATGATATTATCAGATTTTGAATGTATTGGCTCCATTCTAAAATCAGTTGTTCTCGATCAATTCTAGTGATCAATAGTTTTTCTTTCGTTTGATTTTCTACACTCGATCGCAATGCAACGCGAAACACGCAATTTGACCCAAGAAGAATGTGCCCAAGCGGTAGTTTTGCGAGAAGAAGGATGGCCATACGAAAGAATTGCAGAAAGGTTTGGAGTTTCCCATACAAGTGTGTCCAGAATGTTGCAGCGATTCAGGGAGACAGGTATGAATGTCCGAAGACCAGGACAGGATATAGACCACGGGAAACAACTGCCATTCAAGAACGTTACTTGAGAGTTTCTTCGTTGAGACAACGGTTTGCAACCGCTCGCCTCCTTCAAAATCAGCTTGAGCAAACTCATGAGGTGCAAATCAGCACTCCGACAATAAGAAATCGCCCCAGAGGATATGATTTGAGCCCTCGTGTCGCGGCAAGAGGCCCAGCTCTTACCCCAGCCCATCGAAGGGCGCGTTTGGATTTTGCGAGAGAGCATATCCATTGGGAAGAGGCCGATTGGGAAAGAGTTCTCTTCACAGATGAGTCTAGATTCTGCCTCTACCATTATGATCGACGTTCCCTTGTATAAAGACGTCCACATGGAAGATATGCTCAGTGCAATTTCCTGAATACTACTGGTTTCGGGGGAGGATCGATTATGGTATGGGGTGGAATATCTTTGACTGCTCGCACAGACCTAGTGGTCATTGATAAGGGAGCTATGAATGCTGATAAGTATATAAGGAACATTCTTGAAGAGCATGTAGTGCCATTTGCCCCATACATTGGTTAAAATTTCATTTTTATGGACCCCATCGTGCGCGCATCGTTCAGGAGTACCTTGAAGAGGTTGAAGTCTCTCGAATGGAATGGCCAGCAAGAAGTCCAGATCTCAATCCGATTGAGCAGATTTGGGACAACCTCAATAGCAGGCTGAGAAGTTCAGAAAATCATCCAGCTACTCTTAATGACTTAGGAATCCAACTCGGAGAAATCTGGGAAGGATTAGATCAGGACATTTTAAGATCACTCATTTTGAGTATGAACCGTCGTTGCCGAGCTGTAATTAACGCAAGGGGTGGAAATACCAAGTATTAAATCACTTATCAGCATTTCAGTATTTTGAAAATTGTTCATTTCTCTTCTTTTACATAAGATTCGGTGAAATCCTGAATTTTTCTTCCATTTGATGTGTCTTGTTTCGTTCAAAACCTTCCCGAGAGAACATAAAAATAAGTTATAAAGTCAATGTAAAGTTAACTTTCATTAAAATTGAGATTTTCAGAATGTGCGTTAATTTTTTTGCGCAGTGTATTTTGTAAATTCAATATTTTCAAAGACCTGGCGAATGTTGAAGAAACTTTTTTTTCTGTTAATACTGGAAATATTTCTCGTAGGATTAAACATGATGGCTGAAAGATTCAGTTATACTATTTTCATGTACGGAAATCAAGAATCGAGTGTTGAAATTGTAGTGAAAAATAATGGACAGAATAGTCCGTTACTTCGTGATAGTTCATTCGAAAAAAAAATGAAAGTTCTCCAATAACCTGACAGAAAAACTTCTAAACGAACAGACGGATCTATGGAATTCCCCACTTTTCAAAATTATCAAGAAATAAGCCTACAGAAGACATTTAAATACCTTCAGCATTGGCAACGTCTCTGAGAATTATTTTGACTTTGCCGATATTTCACGAGTACCAACCAGCGTCATTTTTAAGTAAAAAAACTTGATAAACCTAAATCTTGGCCTACCGGGATACTTTATAAAAGTGAATGAAGTATACGTAACCATTGTAACCAATTAAAATGCGTGTAAACAAAATCCAACATAAATACTCTATTCGTATAAAAACCTGGAATGAACGGGAATGCTGATATCCCAAAACGAAAAGATGAGCATTAATATCCTTCTCTCCTTAATTATGGGAGTAATAGCTCGATGAAGTAGTAAATTGCCCGATTAACCACATGTTCAAACCTTCAAAACGCGAAAACAACTCTATCAATCCTTTTATTTTTCCCTATTCGCGTTCGCCATATGTCGGATAGACAGATTATAACGCAGTTAAGGTGGTTGGCATTCATAACTAGACGTTTAAGAAGCTGATTAGGCTATTCTTCAGTAAATGAGAAGGTTCAATCTTTACTACGTGTCGTAGGCAATCGAAATGAAGGGATCGCTAAGTATTCGCATCTCAGATTTTCAATCGACAAGAAAGTCGACAACAAAATCCAATCTGAGCCAACATCCGATATTCTATGCATCTATCTACGAAGAAATTGCAATGACATTTCATATAATTCTATGCTCAGAAAAATTGTGTTTTCTAACCACGAGAGATTTATGGTTATCATAGAGCTCGATGAAACTGATGGATTATGAACACTTTATTCGATAGTCGTGGACAAAAGTGATATTTTCTCCTGCAAAATACTATTTCTTCTTCGATATTCCCCAATTTTATTATGTGAACATTGATAATTTCTTCATAATTTATCTTGGATAATTTATAATTTTAGAAATACACTTCATGTATTGGTCTAAATTCTATGACCGACTAAGGTTAGATCATAGATTCCAATATATTATTTGATGTTGCCGTATGAAAAACTTATCGAATTCTGGATGTCATCCCGTCAAAGCTCCTCTTTAAAACGTCGAAAATTCACCCTGTATAATCCGCGCCGATTATTTTTCTACATATACCCGGTTCTGTTAGATTTCGAGCGAAGTACTTAACTCACATGAGGGACCTTTTCTCGATGTAGTCCTGATATATATTTTTCCAAATAGACGAACGATAAGGCTAGCCGAAGCCCTCAGAATGTCTCCCGATCGCGAGAGGGGAATGCTGATGGGATAGCCGGGATTCCTGAAGCGGCAACTATGTCGGAACATCGGAAATATGTAGGGCTCGCGGCCTGAGAAGCTCATAATCTTGAGCCGATGTCGAAGCGATATCTTCGTCGACTTTGGCATTCCGCACTATTAAAAATGCGTAACATACCCCACTACGGAATGCGAGGGGTTGGATATCCTTATCGTTGAGCCCTGATGCTTGAATGAAATACGTATCCATGAGGGGCGATCTTCGGTGGTTGAAAAGATCACAATCCTATCAAGTGTACTATTTCTCGATGGTTTGACACCTTATGCTGATGAGGTTAAAACATAGAACTTACAGTATTTTATTACTAGAAGTTCTATGGGTTGAAATCATTGAACTACTGAACACGGCATCTAGTGTCCGCTGCATGACGTTTAAGAATCCGATATGATCTATTGTAGATGCATAGAATACACGCATCTATGATCTATTCATAGAACTTTTATGTAAAATGGCTATATTTTTGCGCAGGAAAAATGGATAATCCAAAATGTTTCTTGTTGATTTAACGAATCTACAGAATGTACAAGTAAATGACCTCGTATAAACATCGATTTTCCTTTCAACAAACCGAAATTCATGAAGAACTTACCACATGGTGGTTGGGATCCGAATCTCTAGGCCTCGACAAGCTCAGCTGGTTGTAATGGTGTAAACCGGGCAGGGCCCCATAAGGGTCCGTGAGGTACTCCAGATGCTGTTGTGGTGGAGGACTAGGGGGATGATGGAATGTCGGTGGAAAGTATGCGGGCTGAAAGTCGGGCTGCGGCAGCTGATGCTGCATGGCAGCGGCGTGGTGCAACCCAGAGGAGCCTCTATGGTGGCCGGAGGATCCACCAGCTCCGTATCCGGGACTGCTTCCGCTCAACGCTAGGGAACCATGGCCGCTGGCAGTCAAACGTTCCTGGAAAAAAAGGGAAATGGTAATTTTTGACGGATTCGAAAAGAGCAACACTTCGCACTAACGGCAACGTTGCACATGTAGGGAACATGTAGAAGTGCTCATAGATGATTTTTCTGACAGCTGTCACAATTGACATTTAATTGAAGAGTACGCATAGTTTCTATGCATCTATATGCGGAGTAATCACAGAAATATATTTCGAGCTCAACGCCATTATGCAAACGCCGGCATCAAATGAACCTATCACTGATTGAATTCCGAATTTTCAAATGAAACTCATAACACCATCATCGACAACTTTCATCACCCAATCTACGGAAGGATTTAATCAACACACAATAATTAGGGGCCTGCATGTCGTTGTTATGCGCATATTAACCTTGTTCTAAGATTGTTCGTACCTTTTAATTAACAGGTAGGCTCCCTGACTTTCTATTTCGATCTTTTGACATCATTAAGTATTAATTGAAATTATTTGCATACCGATATACTCATACTCTGTGAATCGAGTAGCCGACGTCTATGGTCGCTGGCGGTTAGGAGCATATGGGAATTTCGAAATTCAATTATAACGAAGGGGAATTTCTGCTGGAGGAAGTCGTACATTAATTCGATAATTCGTCACGTTGCGTTTTGAAATTGTAGGATGCAGTTATGTAAGGTCTAGATTGAATTTTTTGTGCTGGATTAATCTCTATTCTATGTCATCATAGACCGAAGCCGTAGACATAAATATCTATGATTGTATATTCATAGACATAAGGTATCTATGATTGTATATTCATAGACATAAAGTCTCTATGATTGTGACGAACGAAATGAAATAAATTTCCACGAAGTTATTATTAATTTTATCGTAGAACCATGAAATGGAGCAGGGTTATACTAAATTAATTTTAATAAAGTCCGTGGCGAAGATTTTTCACGAATCAATTTTAGAAATCAAGTCTCCAAGCGTTCTTTCTATTCATATCGAAATAAAGTAGAATAATTCAAATTATGCCAATAATAATTATTGTATGGACATGTAGGCCTGTCGTATATCTTCATCAATAAATTGATTTTTAATGAGGTTAGACATGTTTTAATAATGTGATTTTGTAAGACTGATTCATAGAGTTTTACGATATTATAGAATATGGTGATTTATAGATGGTTTGTGATTTGTTAATGAATTCAATGAAAAAAGAACCAACCTTTTTATTATTATTCCGCATGAGATGAAAAAATGATCGAGGCGCTCGTAAATAAATGTTTTCCAAGTAACGAGAAATACGAGATTGGGTATTTAAAGAGTAAAAACGTGCAAGTATTTCGTATATAATTGGTTGATTTGGAATTCATAATGAGCTTCGAAAGTCTCAAATTGTACCTATTAATCTTTCAAATTGCTGACGCTGAGTAATCCTTCTCAGGAATACATTTTTTTTGTGATCCCATGCTGGAAATATGTACCTAGCCCTGAATTTTATCAATTGTTTATTCACCCATTATAATTAGGCTATAATTTATTGAATATTCTCATTGAAAAGTGGGAAAACCGTTTTTGTACAAAAACTCAGAACTTTTCACGATAATGAAGAATCTGTTCACAATCTTTTTCGTTCACCCGTCTTCCAAACAGAAATATCTGTATTTTCTGTGTGACAAACTGATTCGATTAGAATTATCTATGAATTCTCTGATAAAATGCTAAAATTAGCGCTAATTATCCTCGAAAAACTCACTAAAATCAACTCCAGGTTCCTCCTATCCACACCACCTAATCCAAAAAAACGAAGTCCGGAACGCGTCCTTCGATTCGACACCGGACGCGGCTCGGAACGTAACACTAGCCACTTCACTCATTCATCGAGAAACCACTCCGGGCATAGAGTCATCGAGTTATGGCAATGTGCGATGATCGAAAACCTCTCGCGGCTACCCCGGGCTTCGACCGAGTTCGGAAACTGCCGAGGTGACTAACTTCACGGCGGATCGGAAATTGGTTCGATCATAGAAAAAAGTTATGGAAGGGTTATTGATGACCCGTTCGAATTTGAATGAGATTATGGAATGTTGAGTCTGTAATGAAGTATGATTGGAGATGGGTAACCTAATTACGCTGTCACGGCGAAAAGAAGACATGTTTTTGAGCTTTCAGGAGACCTACAACTTTGTGATGAGATGGCTTCATGACAGATGCATTCTTTACCATTCGAACAGTTTGGAGTCTATGAGTTTGGATTTGAAGATTCTCAAGGATACTGATTACTGATGATTGATATCGAATTTTGGGATCTCTTTCAAGCAATTGAAACTGTACTGAGATAATAATGCATGCATAGGCGGTTTTCTTCTGATAATAAATTAGCTGAGGGGATCATAGAGATAGGGTATAGACATAGATCCCTGTGTGTCATGCATGGATGTTGTAAAATTTTATTTCTATGATTTGTTATCAAAATGACATAAACTCCCTGAACATTGAATATTGGGAGTTCAAATGAATTCGTCGTCTAGTGATCTGCAAGACTTTTGCAGCCAACAACTTGTGTACATAAAACTTCAATCCAGTAAAATGTCACAATACTTTCAACCAAGAATTTAATTAATCGCTCGTTATATGCTTATAGCACCTCTTGAAGAAGCAGAACGATTCTCTGTGTTTCCCCACTATTTTCTCAATCCCATTTGATCCAGTTTTCAACCAATGTTTGGTCGATCAAGATAAGTTTACTTCTTGAATACTCAACGAATGGAGACTAAATCGATATACTTTGCAGTTTGCACACTCGTATAATACGACAATTTCATGCTTCAGTCAAGCCACACTCATGTCCATTTAAGCAAAGTGCAAAATCCGAATGTAAACCATAGAAATGCCGTCATAGAATTAATTTTATTCACCAACAAGAAAAAGAATAAATTCTACATGCATCTATATCGATTTGAATTTTTCTGTGACATTTACGGCAAATCCGCAACGTAAATCCCACTTTATGTCCATAATTAACATAAATCCACCGATGAAAAAAATGTTCAATTATGTTATATTGAATTTCATTAGGAAAAGAGACATTCGTTGAATTATACGGAAAGCTTCACAGCAGGATCATCTAATGTGTATTCCTTATCTGTCAGAAAAATCTCATCGGTTACTTTGAATATACGTATTTAATTAACATATTATTTTCATGGGAATGTAAATTTCGAACAATTTGAGTATTATACCTCTGACCGGAGAATAAAAATTACGTGTCTTTCACAACAAACAATTATAATGTATTCGAAGAGGCAGATAAGATCTTGTTGGTGATGATGGTGCGATATGGGCTTGTTTGGTAACTGTAAATTTCAATGAGATTACTATTTTTGAAGGTTCTCTCATTTCAAAGATAGTACTCGCATGAAATCTATAATTTGATTGAAAAAAGAGAAACTACTGGCTTATTTTATTTTAATGCATAGAAACAGATTGGTGGATGCGAAGGGTATAAAATATTTTCTTCGATTTGATTGATTTTTCAGGTAACTTTTGATTGAACCATCATATACAGACTGTAAGAACCAAATGGAATAAATTCGATAACGAATAAACGAGGGCGTGTTGGGAAAAACGCTCGGACACGTCGATTTGTAATTTTAAATGCGCATATTTTTCAAGAAAATAATATTATATAGGGTGTTCCATGCGACCGCGGCCAATACCAACTTTCTTATTTCAAATGCAACCCCCTGTATATTATTTATTTTTTGGATTCTTCAGAAAATTCTAGACATAATTCATGTACAATGTCCTATATCTACCTATCTTCAACTTTTTCGGAAATATTAAGTGTTTTCAGATTTTTTACAAAAATTAACATTTTAAATGAAAATTATTTTATTTCACAAATTCGATACATTACACTCAATACTTATTTCCTCTTGATATGAAGAAAGTAAGCAAAAACTATTACTGAGAAGAAATTAAAAAAAACAAAAACAGATTTGTTTATTCTCATAGCCTTAGTAACACGTTGTCTGTTTGCATGACAATATAAGTGATCAGTGTAAGTGCTTATTTCACGAAAAATTTCCAAATTTGCCGCCTATATCCCAAGGAACAGTTAGCAAAATAGAAAAGCAGTTTCGAGAGCTTGGTCATGTAAGACAAATAAAAAAAAATTGCTGCCAATGCAGTAATTGATGATACGAAATTGGATATTATGCTTGAGTTTCAAGAAAGCCCACATAATTCTGTTCGAAAAGTGTCCCCGCTGTTCACCGTCAGCCACACGCAATATTTCGAATATTAAAAGAAAGTAAGATGCATCCCTATTTGTTTTTTTTTTAATAATTAAAAAATAATCAGTATTACTCATTAGGTTTTAAGTGTAATGTACTGAATTTGTGAAATAAAATAATTTTTATTTCAAACGTTGATTTTTGCAGTAAATCTGAAAACACTTAATACTTCCGAAATAGTTAAAGATAGGTATAGGTCATAGGACATTGTGCATGAATTGTGTCTAGAATTCTCTGAAGTTGCATTTGAAATGAGAAAGTTGGTATTGGCCACGGTCACATGGAACACCCTATATAATATTATTTTCTTGAAAAATATGCGCATTTGAAATTACAAATCGAAGTGTCCGAGCGTTTTTCCCAACACGCCCTCATTTATTCGTTATCGAATTTATTCCATTTGGCTGTTGCACTCAAACAAAAACTTATCATGAATGACTCAACATTTTAAGAATGTATTGCTGGATTTTGCGAAGAATTTCTGGTCCTGAAGGGTGTTTCAATAATAACACAAGATTTCAGTGTACAATAATCATGGATTTCTATAGAAAAGTATTGGAATATTTATTGATTTAGAAAATATACATTATCATAGCACGATAACGTTCGTCATTCACCGTTACTGCATTTTTTGACAATCTGGACATTGTTCTACAGTGTAATGCTCAATGTTCACTAACTCCCATCTGTCAACTTTCGATCTGTCAAGCCATGATCATGTGAGATTATGACTGTCAAACATGGCGCTCAATTCAAATCTAACACTCATATCGAAACATCTTTTACTTTAGGTTTATTCTCTTCTAAAACCTCAACATGTTGAAGCTTTGAGATTCAAAGCAAAAAAGATCAAATCAAATATTCCTGCTTATCCATCAATTAACAATCTGTTATCACACGAGCAAGCGTTTTGTTTTGCATAATTTTATCTGTCAGAACATTTCCTTCGATTCATATCTGAAAAATCGTGTTGAGCCCTGACCATGCTCGGCCCAACTTCCGCCCTAGGCGTAGGAATAGGGGAGTCGACAGACGACCTTCCGTGATGTAGAAATTAACAGGAACTGACTATTTTTCGCCCTGACCAATCGCAACAAAACGGAAATGGCACTTACACGCCATTTACCTGCCTAATCGCCCATGAGGGAAACGAGACTGAATAAAGCAGTGGCGCGCGTTCCTTCGCGCTTGGGTGAGTTGTGATTTGCAGGTAGATATTTGATCGTATAGGTCAAATTTATTTTTTTTCTTCCTGTTTAGTTATGCAATTGTAGTATGTATGATCGATTGAACTAGGAATTATAAAGGGATTATTGTTAATTTCCAGGTCCAAGGGGGGCCATGGCTCCCATGGCTTCCCCCCTGTATCCGCCAGTGGTCTGAACCAAACTCGAGAATGAAAAATGGAAAACATAAAACTGAAAAAAATATTGTTAAAAAAGGACAATATGGTAAAGTTTGGTATCGAAATATAGGTTTTCGAGGACGCTGAATTCAATAAACAATATTTCGAGGCGCTATCTAGAACAGTTTAGATTTTGACCTGCGAAATGGCATTTTTTCAAAAAATCTAGATTTAAGATCGTAATAGCTCCCGTTTCTGTGGTCGGATCCACTTTTTGTTTGTATATTGTTAATCAGCATTGTCCCAAGTATCTCTAGGCCTAATAAAATCGATTTTGAAAATTTTGAAAAAAGAGAGATCCTTTCAGTAGACGACGAATTTTGCCCACCCTGTACTGTTTCTGATTAATCATCATAGATGGAGGATATCACAATGAAGTGAAACAGCGTTTTTTCAAACGATTCAATACCATAAACGATGGGAATAAAAAATTTTGAAGAATTTTTCGCAATGAAAAAAAAATTCAGAAAATCAAACCGACCATCGAAGAATTCACGAAATCTAATCTACGCAACCACCGACGAGTCGTCCATCAATCAACGGTGAAAAAAAAACCGATCCAAAAATCACACTGTCATTCTGACGAACAAAAGAACAGGATTACTTTTTCGATCCGTTAGGAACCGAAAAAAAAACTAATTAAGCCGGGCCGAGCTAACGGACCGCGGTAGGCACGCACGCAATTAAAAATTTAATCACTCCCCCCCCTGCACCGTCCGCAATAATCATCATCTAATTGAAGTGTAAAAATATTGCTGGCACTCGCGACCAATAAAAAGATTACATGACGGTGGGTCGCTACGAGGCGTGTAAATTGCTGTTTCCGTTCCTTTCCGATTGGGCGGCTTGTTGAGCTTTCTTCCGGTGCTGGTTGAGCCGGAGATCATTATTGAGGAGAGGAGAATCTTTGGGTGTACAGGGTGCGTCTTTCGAAGCGAAGCAGATCATTTAAAATGACTGGAATTAGTGCTAAGAATAATAAGGGCCGGTTTCATAAGAGAATTTCAATCCTCGGTTGAGCCCAAATCCGCCGTCGAATGTCGATTTCCGTATTATAAACATCCAACCTCGGGTTCAACCCTGGATTGACTCAACCGGTGAGTATAGCTCCGTTTGAGATTTGGACCGAGGATTGAAACGTTTGACGTTTCTAGATGGCCGACAACTAACCTCACTTTATGTTAAAAACAAAACAAAACATTTTGTTGTGGCACATTGAAGTTGCTTGGAATGAAAATATTATATGATATTTCATTGACAGAATGCCTGATATTAATCACAGTCTTCTGTTGGTTTGCTATCTATTAATAATTCATCTTTGGTGTTTGGGAAAATATTCCTAAATTGAAACTGAATTTGTATGCCTTATCTTCGAGGGATAGAACTGCCAGGTTCCTGTGTGAATATAATATCGAATGACTCTAGTTATGATAATAATTAAATAACTGCAAGGCATTCAAAAGATAGTAACGATAGTGAATAAGAAAGATTCCAATCGAATGATTTCACATTTCCTTTCGAACACTTCGAAGATGGCACGAAGAAGAGATTTTGGTCAAATAAAAAAACTCTTTTATCGGGTGGATGAAATTACTCTGGAAAAGCTGAATCTTTTCAGAGTTGTTAACATTTTCGAAGATTTTTGTGCAAGGGCGGATATAGTTCTTTTTCATGGGAGGGGTAATAACAATCATGGGGGGGTAATAACGATTGAAAACCATTAAATCAGGTTCACAAACCACCTTTTTCTCAGGTTTTGGATACTCATGGGGGGGGGGGTTGTAGTTCATAAATTACAAATTTTTTTATTACATAATTTGTTTTGATGTAGGAAATCAGATTTCTCTAAATTCTCTGCCGTGACCGTCACAAAACACGGAAATATTCGAATTAGCTTCTTGTTTTGTCTTTATTAGACTACCATTATTGAATTTATCCAAACATGGTATAAAAAGAACGTGCCAAAATACTTTGAGAAATAAGATTCAGGTTAGCCAACCAAAAAGCGATCTCAATCCGAGGTTGTTCAACCGAGGCTGCAAAGACGTTTATAATACCGAACTTTTTTCAACCGAGGGTTGACTTCCAATCCTCGTTTGAGTAACCTCGGATTGAACGTGCCCTTTATAAAACCGGTCCTAAAAGAGCTTCCCACAAATCGTTCAATGAAGATTCGTCATTCTCAATTCAAGATTCCCCAACATAATCGAATATGCATAATGATTTTCGTAGCAATCGTTCTCGCATACACATGACCATCATTAGAAGATGGATATCATTAATATGAAACATGCAACGGAATATGTAATTAATTGCTGAAACAATTAAGTTGCAATGCGCAAAATTAAATACAAAATTCCGAGAATTGTGCTATAAAATTGATAGATATTGGATATTTCATATTTGCAATATCTTGCGATTTCACCTTGACATTAACTATCATAAAGTAAACATTACTTTATTGCCTTTTTATCAACTGGTGAACATCAATCAGTGTGAGCTGAAATCCTGTTGCAGCGCATTTTTTTAGATTATGCAACTTTGTTTCAATTTCTTCGTTTTCTAATGATTTTCTGTATTTTTGAATTTTTCAATACTTACTACACGATCTTTTGATTGAAAAATTTAATAACTAAACGACAATCTTAACTTAAACAAGTTAAGATTGTCGTTTAGTTATTAAATTTTTCAGCAATGGACGTATTTTGTTTTAGTTTTGGCTATATCGGTACATCAGTATCTGTATACGAGTCTACGAGAAAGGCAATATTTAAGGGTGAGTAAATTTTTTTAAAGCAACTATTTAATTCCAATTCGCAATCTCCAATATCTGCTGATTCATCATCAATTTAGCATTACGAGATACGACCTAAAAGAAATGAGAATGAGTACATACCGCTCCAGCGATTACAGACAGCAGATCAGGAGAGAATGGTTAATTAGAAATCATTACAATATTACCTGTCAAGGCACGAAAGTAATTATTCATTTCATACAAGGAAATTGATTTATTTCTGCTACACTGATAGAGATAACCAGGCAGTTATTCGATGTGTTGATATTTCCTTTCAACAATTTTTCTCGTTTAGACAGGAACAAGTGATAGGGAAGGATGAATTGGCGAGTTTGCAGAAGTAGCAACTCGGGTGGATCATCAGCGGTTCTCAATCTGTAGTCAACCTAGATATTCGCACACATAATAGACCTCCGATACTTAAGACAGTTAATTCGTTCCATGCATGTGATACCACCTGTTGCCACTGTTTGAACCTGATTTGTATTTCTAAATATGAATCCAATGAGTATCATCGTTCCTAAATAAAGATAAACAAATCAACTCTATCGGGCTCTGTGATTTTGACATGCTTCGATGGCTCACCTTTGAACCGAAAAGAAAGACAGTAAGTAACCAGGTGTAAACATTCCCAGTAAACAAACCACCCCTTCCAAAGGGGTTAAGATTCCTTCTTGGAGAATCGAGTTAGTACTTCGACGGTCTATAATATACGAGGATATATTGAAAAATTCTTAGCCTACTATAGAACCAAACGAAATATCAATGTCAAAATATTTTATTACTCAACATATTCTCCTCTTAATTGAATACATTTATTACAGCGAACCTGCAACGCCTCTAGACCTTCCAAAAAAATGTTTCTTCTTGCTCTGCAAACCAGTCCTCCACAGCTTTTATTACCTCCTCGTTGGAAGAAAATTTACGACCTTTTAAACTTTTTTTCAGTTGGGGAAAGAGATGATAGTCGGACGGAGCCAAATCTGGTAAATAAGGGGGGTGTTCTAGTAATTCTAACCCTAAATCGCAAATTTTTTGCATGGCAACATAAGATTTTTGTACTGGGGCGTTGTCCTGTAAAAACAAAACACCTTTGGATAGCTTTCCGCGTCTTTGCTCTTTAATTTGTTCCCGTAGAGTGGTTAGTAATGTCGAATAGTATTCTCCAGTTATTGTTCTACCCTTATTAAAAAAATCCATCATGATTACTCCATGGCAATCCCAAAAAACTGAAGCAAGAACTTTTCCAGCAGATTTTTGGACACGAAACTTCTTAGGTCTTGGAGAACCAGAGTATCGCCATTCCATCGATTGTTGCTTTGTTTCTGGATCGTAGAAATGTACCCAAGTCTCATCCATACTAACAATTCGGTTTAAGAAGTCTACATCGTTTTCAAATCGAGCACAGATCGAACGCGATGCTTCTACCCTTGCATGCTTTTGGTCAACATTCAAACATTCGGGGATCCATTTTGCAGAAATTTTTCTCATGTCCAAATTGCCGTGAACTATATGATGAACGCGTTCGTATGAAATCTTAAGTGCTTCAGATATCCGTTTTAGCCCAATTCGACGGTCTGATAAAATCATGTCATGAACTGCATTGCATCGATATTTTCGGGGACTGACACAGAAACTAGCCTTCCCGATCGGTCATCATCTTCAATGAAGAATTTACCTCTTGAAGCTTGCAGTCCTATTTTTCACGGTCGCTTACGAAGGACATTGATCACCAAGGGTATTAAGCATATCTTCGTAAATCTGCTTACCTCTTAACCCTTTTAAATACAGGTACTTGATGATGGCTCGATACTCCAATTTTTTGATTTTTACAATTTCGGTGGACATCTTTTTTTTAAATTCATTGAGTAACTCTGGTTTCCTTTTTTGACGTCGAACTCTACACTGACACTTCTAATAAGTTATTGTTCGTTGATATGGTATCGCAATATTTTTTTTTATGCATGGAACTGATGGTCTAGGCTAGGCTAACTAGATATCAATACATCCTCGTATTTATTTCAAGAAACGCGACGGTTTTTGTGATAAAATTTACACTTGAGTAATTGCCCCTGTACATTGTTCAAGTTATCCGCGAAAATTAAAGATCGGTGCTTTCGTTCGTGGTCGGTTATTCTCAACAATGAATTCAATTTGACTCTTCATATCGCTTTACAATTTTAGCAAGTGAAATCTCTCTCGAAATATCCGTTACAATTTTCAACTAATCTTTCACTTAAGTTATATTCTTCATGGTTTCACGGCCCGGAAGTAGCACGAAAGATAATGATTAAGAACCTCAATCGAATTCAACAACAGCACGAGGTTCCAAAACTGAAGAATCCTATTAACTCCTCTCTATATTCGAAGCCTACCAGATTACACTGTGATAAGTTTACTGTATTGTAGTGACGTAACGATATTCTCGAAAAAATAAATTACAAGAAACAATTTCCTGGCATTAGATCATCGTCGGCTAAATTATAAGGCATGCTCTTGTCGATGGGATGATGTGTGTGCAATTTTGAGCTGACCGTGATGCCCGCAGAACCGGATTCAGGAGAATCCGTGATTTTGCACAATAAAGTTATAGTAAAAAGGGGTTACAGTCCACTGCGACCTTAAGGTCTATTGGGCCCCCTCACAGAGCTGTTATCATCGCGCCTCCTACAGCTCGCCCTCCAGTTCCAGAGATTTGATGAAATCCAGTCTGGGACGGCTTCAACGAGGATAACTCCCCACTCCTACAAGTTACTTGTCCAAAGCACTCTTTTCTTTGGCTTGCAATGGCATAGCATTCCGTAACCAGGTGAATAGGAGTTTTTTCCTCCTCCCCACAGAATCTATACTCGTCAGTGTCTGATAAACCCATCCTCAACAGATGCTTTTCAAGGCGACAATGTCCTGTGAGAAAGCCAGTGAGTAAGTGAAGTTGGTTTTTACTGAGATCCAGATATTATTTGGATCTAGCAGTTTCAAAGTTCCGGAGAAACTTTTTGGAGTGATCCATGCTTGGGGGATTCCGCCAGAGTTTTTCTCTTTCGGTTTTCTCCTTCACCATAAACTCCTTCTTATAGGTGCATTTTCCTATACCACAGAATGGTTCTGGGCCAGTGACTGGCGTTTGTGCGCTCTTTCTGGCAAGTGTATTGGCCTCTTCGTTTCCTACGATTCCCGAATGACCGGGAACCCAGATTAAAAGACCTTATTCTTCTTGCCTAGCTCATTGAGTTTGTTCCGACACTCCTAAATCAGCTTTGAGTCAATGACGTAGGAGCTCAGTGCTTTGGTAGTTTGACTATCTGTATGAATAGCTATATCACACTTCTGATAGTTTCTTTCTAGATTTATATCTAGACATCTTGCGATTGCAAGTATTTCCGTTTGAAGGGCGCTTGTACAGGAGCCTAACGATAGTGCACACTTGGTACTTGTCCCGTATAGTCGGTGTATTACCGTTCCTAATCCTCACTTTTGCTTAGCATTAAACTGAAGTTTTTCTCAATGCTTACATTCTTGATCATTGCATCACTAGGAAGATTTGCAGATGAGATGTAGTCATTCAGAGAGGACCAAACTCTCTGATTCCTGATTCTCTCATTGCCTGTTCCTTCTTTAGATATTCTGAGGATGGCCTTATAATTTGCACGATCTAGGGACGCTAGAACTCGATGAGATTGTTGAAAAGGACCAATTAGAGCATAAGCTTTCCGAAGACCAAAGCTTACTTGACGACTTTCTTTTGAGAAACCTCTCGCTGTCTGTGTGAAATTTCGTTTCTTCAGTGTCGAATTTGGCTGAGGCCGATTCTGCACAGCTCCGTAAAGCCTGGGCCGGAGTTGAACGGGTCTAGCCTACGTTAAAACAGGTGTCGGTCAAGGCAGGGCAGGTAAGGCCTCAACACGTGTGGCCCCCCCGGTCGCGGCCCTAATGTGTTTCAGTGCCGATACACGGAAAGGGAAGAAAGCCGCAGAACTGCTCGATGATGGATCGCGGTCACCGATATCGAGATGCAATTGCATCCGAAGATGACAGCCGGGCGTCTTGATGACTTCGTTTACAAACACTCCCATCGGAAAATGGTTTGCAATGTCCCCTTGTTGCTCGACAAGCAATTACGACGTTGCCACGTTGTGCTGCATAGCTTCTATGATGGCTACGTTGCCAACCTTAAAACTAGTGGGCCTATAGTACCTAGAGCTACTGTGAAGGTCTAGCTGTTCAAAATGTTTATAGATTTTGTTGTGAAAAGTGTATTGTGTTGG
This sequence comes from Adalia bipunctata, assembly GCA_910592335.1. Classification (NCBI taxonomy): domain Eukaryota; kingdom Metazoa; phylum Arthropoda; class Insecta; order Coleoptera; family Coccinellidae; genus Adalia; species Adalia bipunctata. The sequence goes on from OU342949.1 coordinate 63,919,071, forward strand.
AAAATCTTTTGACAAAGTGTATAGTGTTTATAGAACTATGTCGAATTCGGAAACGGATACTGTATCTGAGGGTGATATGTGGGGACCACCACGAAAAAGGTCCAAAAAGTCGCATTTCTCTGCTGAAGAGAAAGAGATAATTTTGAACATTTTTCGAAAAGAATTGGAAGAACATCCTGATTTATCGAAAAGAGACTTAGTAGGAATTGTTTCAAAATCCTCAGGGGTGAGTGATTCAGCTGTATTCAGGATTCTCAGAGAATACGAAGAGAATAAAACATTGTCGCCACCTAAGGGGAGAGCCCAGTCGTTAAAAATAATCGATTCGGTTGACGATTTAGATATGAACCTTATCAGAAGAATTGTCCACGGTTTTTTTTCCGGAATGAAATCCCAACGATTTATAAAGTTCTAGGTAAATCGTGAATGATGACGACAGTTTGCCAAATTCCAAAAGGACAACGTTCTATAAATTATTGAAAAAAATGGAATTCAAGTTCAGTTAAAACTGTGAAAATCTCCTCGATTCGACTCTGGACGGAAAGAAACTTTACGAAGGTCCTCCTACCGATGCGCGAAACATGTTATTATTGCTCCTTCTTAGATTTGAACAGAGTATAGCTCTGTTCATATTACGAGTTTATCTGAATCTGATCATGCGAAACCAATTGAATGCCTATCATGACCCTTTGAGCGATGCATATATGGAACTGATGACAACTTGATTAGTATCTGCCACCTAAGCTTATACAGGGTGTATTTTAAGGTGAGGCTTTTCTTTTGACAGGTGATAGAACTCATCAAAATGAGTCATTTCACAGAAAATTTCTTATATGAAATGTTCAATTTGAAAAATGTATAAAAAAGCGGCATATGGCAAAATGATCTGTTCTACGCACTCGAATTTCTTGCAAATTTTTTAGATGAGAAGACAAAAAACAAGAGATCTTGATACCTACGGAGGAGCAGGCGAGGGAGCAGGACTTTTCAGATTCACCTAGGAACTAGAAAATAATCTATTTTCTCGAAACAGGGGCATAATTCATATAAAACATTTTTGGTGAAATGACTTATTTTGATGAGTTCTACCATCTGCCAAAAGAAAAGCCTCACCTTAAAATACACCCTGTATATTCTGAATGCATGCATCTGGAACAGTGTTGTCGAACGTTGTCATCTCGTAATAATTTGCCTCGAGAATAATCATAGTGAAGCAAAATGAACCCATTAAGTTCGAGTTTTCAACAGGTTTTTTACCAATAGGTTATAATAATAATGCTGTAAAGATAATATTCGCATTTAAGATACATTAAAAATAATGAAAAGCTTGAAATATCTTTTTATTCGATTTCACGGATAATGCTGACGCCTAATTCTCATTTTGACCGACCTCAGTTACCTTACCAATCGGCCAATGAACTTTTATCAAATGGTTTTCTTTTTGTTTCCGAAAACTCGATGTGATGAAGGATTTTCCAATAAGAAGTAGTGTTATTTTGAATAGCCATATATTTCGGTAGATGCCACTTTTGAAGCGGTCATTTTTGAAGTGAAAAGTATAGCCTATGTCACTCAGGGATAATGTAGCTTTCTAAGGGTGAAAATTTTTTTGAAATCGGTCCAGTAGTTTTCGAGCCTATTCGTATCAAACACAAAAATACAAATCTCTCCTCTTTATAATGTAAGTATAGATAAACATCTGATCATTTATCTAAAAATGGCATTTTTCTTTGAATGACAGAATAATACCTCTTATTAGCAATCCCTTCATATAGAAAACCTTTTATGTCTTATTATTGATGTATTCTTTCATCAATTAACTGTTATGCCTTATTGACGAAGTCTCAAAGATTTGAATGACACGATATTGTGAAACCATCAAAAATTGTTTTTTATTCAACCAGTGCTATATACCTCTTTGTCGGCTTTTAAAAAAGGTTTAAAATTAGCCACAATACTTTTCAATCGTCCATTACACGCAATCTAGGCATTCATCTTCTGCATCAAATACACAACAATGCCTTTTCTCCAGTTTATCCAACATAAAGATCCTATAGACAGATTTCTTCACTTATCGTATCTTCATTGAGCAACGAGAAAGAAATAAATCACTTTAATCACCATCAACAATAATTCACATCTATATCACTATTATTATCCTCGATCGTGATAAATGATGCGAAGTGTTACACACGCATGAAAAACTTTCATATCAGAGATCATAACTGGCAATTATAACCAGCTTTATCCGACTTTCACAATTTTTTCTTAGAGACCCGTGCTGGCAAAAAGGCACCAGAAGATGGTTATGTAAATCGGCTTGTAATGAAACTGAGGAATAATGATGGATTATTGTTCTACTTGATCCTCTGTAGGTTGTAGTTGATAGGAACCGGTGCCGTCATTATAAATATTTATGAGAAGAGTACCGATGTTGATGTAATGTAATCTATAATCCTTGCTGTGAATGACAGGTACCACAAATTTGATGCGAAATAACAGGTGAATGCCTAATGGATGAGAGAGCTTGCACCGCAGGAATTGATGCTTTTATTGTTTTTGATGCTGATCGCCTACAACAAGATGGACTGTGAGAGATTTTGGGATCACCATAAATCTTGCATAGACTTTCTTTTATCAATGTATGTTTGAAGTGGATGGGTTTTTTTTCAATGGGATATTAATTTAATGATGATCCATGCTGAGGAAGACCAAAAAGTGCAGTTACTCATGAAAGCAGCCCGAGTAGAAATTTGTTTCATTAACATTTTGCGATGAACTTAGAGTGAATCTACAACATATATTCTGTTTATAAAATCGTCGCGTGTCTGAAAATTGATCCACGCGACTACTCTTTTATAGATATCCATGTCCCTCTCTCACACTTCGGTGACCTCTCCTACCCGCCTACCTAGCACGGAGACGCATTTAGGTCCGGTCGTGCAGTTTCATCTTCACCACTTCAACCTGCCATAATATCTTTTGATTTACTCGTTGTAATTGTATTATGTCAAGGGCAATTTCGTTCTAAATTCAATACTGGGGATAGATAACGTATTAAGTTGGATGAGGATCAATATCCTATTCAAAAAACGCACTCCCAAATAGTGCATAATTTTGGAAAACATCTGATTACCATGAACAGGTGATAGCATCAAGTCAATCTTGAGAGATAGATATATGCTATCGCGGACTTTTTTGTAGAACTGTAGTCTGTACAGGTACATTTCCGTCATACATTGTATCCACGCAAGTCATACGGTTTTTGCAGCGCACGTGAAAATAGCTGATTATGGCTGATTTTTTTGTAATTATTGAAGTTATAGTAGGTAAGTATCCTTAATTTTTTCGGGTGGAAAGTATAGCCTATGTCACTCAAACACACAAAAATACAAAACTTTCCTCTTTATAATATTAGTATAGATAAACATCCGATCATTTATCTAAAAAAATGTCATTTTCCTTCGAATGTCAAAATAACCCCTCTTATTGGAAAACACTTAATTTACAAATTTTCAACAATATGATGAGTTTTATTGATAAACTGTTTCACGTTTGACGTAACCCGGAAAAGTGCAGAAAACGCACTTCTTCTTATTAGTGACAAAAGTTACGACCAATTTCATGTGATTAATTCTCTTTATATTTATTACATATGAATCCAACAGAAATCCCCTTCACGAGTGACCATTTCTATCAAATTTATTAAGGAAACCGTTCGAGGAACATTCAAGAGAACGTGCCAATATATCGAAAGTACTTTATAGAGTCGACATTATAGCCATAACATTAATAAACAACCGGCATTTGAACAATTTCACGGCTTTAATGCAATTGTCCATTTCTGTATCCCACTGTTCCTAAGAACGCGGGAATCTGACTTGCACAAACGAATGAAACTGTTAAATATACCAGGGGGCACCGGGAATATTCCAACTCAATTTCCCATAATTGCCGATGTGATTTCTTTCAATTCGTTTTGTCCCAGTCATGGAAACTGATAGCAAAATATGAGCAGATTCAACTCAATTATTGTTTTATACCTCTTCAAATTCAATTGACCCTAAAACCAGCGATTCAAATACGTATCCTAGACGCCTGTCTCTGATGATATTACTAATTTATGTCGCAGTTGCATTTGCAACATCCATAAATAAGACAGATCGTTAACCATCATCGTAACCATCGTACAGAATATTCGAAAAAATCAACAAAACTGGGAGTGTGAGATGGTGTGCAACAAAAGGCTATCAGGTCGATAACTCAGAGCAGGAAGTGGTTTTAGCACTCTCAACGAATGATTTAATGGTTGGCTTCTGAGATATTTGAGGCGATTAAAGCATCTCCATTCGCATGAATATAGGTATGTGTGTGTACTGAAGAAGCATAAATTTGCAATTGAAATGTAACGTAACCGCACAAGACAAATTGTTCTGTTCGAATCGCTTTGGTGATCGTTGCATATGTGAAACGTTGAGCAATTTCAGGTTTTGGGTTTCGATAAGCATATTCAAGTTCTATTCGAATTAGAATATAGGGAAAGTACGTATAAAATGAAATACAGTAATGTCATATTCTACACCTTTGATCTTTGCTCCTTTCTTTCTAAAATCGAATCAACCTTTATGAAATAAAAGTAACAAGAAATAAAATATTCTTAGATAAATTGGGATAAGCGAAATTCATTTTGTCCGCATGCTATGGACAAAATGACATACCGGCAACAGGCAACTGTAGTTTTCTACCTATAGTTACAAAACTACTGACAAAGTTCATCAATGAAACGCTTGGTTCTTCTAGGAACATCAGCACAAGATGCGTGAGCCCAATGCAACCAATGCATGCATCGTAACCAGTCTTTTCCAAGGATAATCCTGTTTTTTTCCTGATCTAAATTGGGAAAAAAGGTCATAACAATAGATACATGGACAGTCATTTTATCATCTCGAAAGTTGCTAGGAACATTTTCTTCTTCATTGTCTTCTTCAAATAATGCCCTAGGGAAGTGCTCCTTTTCTTTGGAGGAGGTATATATGGGCTCATTTTTTGATTTGATTGCAATCACATTAGGTGTAGAAGTTGAAACTAAGTACGTTTATTGAGTCTTCGGCTCACGTTTGCCTTGCCCACTTATGAATCGTCCTTTAGGGATTGGAGGAACCTTCCCATAGGATCAGCAAGAGTAGGTTAAGATGCATTGCCTTTATTAGCCGCTGATTAATATTTTGTTTTGAATATGTTAAGTCAAGTCCTGGCTCTTTGTCTGCTGATGCCTGGGATGAATGGTCTCGGTGTTGTCCGGTAGATACGGTTAAATCAGCTGAAATACCTTTGTCATTTTGTCCGTTCACTGTATATGTCATTTTGTCCATAAAGCGTTATAAAACTAGAAATATATCGAATTAATACAAAAAGTGTTTTTAACATAAAAAAAGCTTCGTGAATACAATAACAAATAAGTAAAGTTTGAAATGAATGCAATATGATTGAAAAAAAAGGTGAAAACTGGCCATTTCTTCTGAAAATTTGGCGCAATGAAAAAAAACTCGTGACCGATTGATTTCTGTTATCACTCATAACGACCGAATGAACAAGAATAGAGCTTGCGAGTTTTCAGAGGTTAATAGAACCCACTCGGGTCTTGTGATATGGTAGGCAGTTCCGCATTTGATAGCTCCAAACTCTAATTATGATGCCTATGTCATTTTGTACTTATTTCCCTACGAGATGAATTTAACTATACAGGGTCTTTCACAAGGAACCTCACCCATATTTATACGGGAAACTACTGAAGGTATTTTCATGAAATTCAGCACTTATAAGTATTTCACGATGCTGATGAAATCTAAAATATTTTCAAGGCATGAGCACCTCCGGTTTTTCCGGAAATGACGTCAACTTCCGTTTTTCAAATTAGAACACCATTTTTTTATTGCAGAAATAGATTCCTTAGAAAATTCCAAGTTATTTTGATGTAACATTTTTCAGTTTTGGTTGGAAAATTCTCTCTGAGCGGGAAAATTCGAAAAAAAAATCGAAAATAGAGCTCCGCTGAAACAAGAATAACCTCGAGGTTTTTGGATGGAAAATTTTCATTTTTGGGATTTTTCAAGATGTAAGATTGATGTATCCACTTTAAAAATCGAAATCGCGTTTCATGATACAGGGGGTGAAAAAATCGCTTTCAAAGTTAGGGATGACAAAATCGTGAAAAATCAATTTTTTCAATTTAGAACCCCATTTTTTTATGGCAGATATTGAATCTACGTTAAAAAATAATGTGAGTGTATGCATCACACCCTTGCCCTAAAGTGGATATTAACTCAGAAAATATCCATTTTAGGGCAAGGGTGTGATGCATACACTCACATTATTTTTTAACGTAGATTCAATATCTGCCATAAAAAAATGGGGTTCTAATTTGAAAAAATTGATTTTTCACGATTTTGTCATCCCTAACTTTGAAAGCGATTTTTTCACCCCCTGTATCATGAATCGCGATTTCGATTTTTAAAGTGGATACATCAATCTTATATCTTGAAAAATCCCAAAAATGAAAATTTTCCATCCAAAAACCTCGAAGTTATTCTTGTTTCAGCGGAGCTCTATTTTCGATTTTTTTTTCGAATTTTCCCGCTCAGAGAGAATTTTCCAACCAAAACTGAAAAATGTTACATCAAAATAACTTGAAATTTTCTAAGGAATCTATTTCTGCAATAAAAAAATGGTGTTCTAATTTGAAAAACGGAAGTTGACGTCATTTCCGGAAAAACCGGAGGTGCTCATGCCTTGAAAATATTTTAGATTTCATCAGCATCGTGAAATACTTATAAGTGCTGAATTTCATGAAAATACGTTCAGTAGTTTCCCGTATAAATATGGGTGAGGTTCCTCGTGAAAGACCCTGTATAGAAGGCATCATTTTTGAACTATTTCATTTGCACAACTCAGTTTTCGCTGTTTTTTGATAAAATCAATCATTCGAAGTATTATCGGATGTTAGCTACAACTTTTTCCCTTCTTCCTGGTAGAGCCCGAATGATTCAAAGACTAACACACCTTGGAAACCATTGCCAAATCGGCATAGACAGTTAAGAAATACCTGAGTATTGAAAAGAGACAAAACTTAGCATATCCGACCGATGAATAATTCAAAACTGCCTGGTCTAAAGTACTAAACTGTACAGAACGAAAAATCGAAGAGCTACCTTATCGGTCACATCAGACCCTGATGATGTGCTCCAGATTCGAAACATGCAAATGATCCCATAATTGGATCGAATCGGACGGTTCTGAAAGCATCGGCAAAAGCTGGTGGGTGTTACATTAAAGAATACGGTTTCGAAAATTTTAATTCATATCCGCTTCTATTCTAACCGAATACCGGGTGATTTTGATGAGGGAAACCGACCAGTTTATTACATACGGATATGCGTGAGTCGCGTATCTGAGAGTGATTTGCATATATCCGCCATTTGCATATGAAATAGATTTTTCATCTGGTTCATTATAAAATTGGATTAATGGCGGTTCTCAATATCTGCTTTATGGCTAAGCCGGGGCTAGGCGGTCGTAAAAGTCGGATCTAAGGCGAGTAATCTCTCAATCATCCGTTTAATGAAGTTGGAAATTTTTTCGTTGGAAAAGGAGTCATATTTTAACGACAAAAGGACGCGAAGGATTGAGTTCTTGGCAGCTTGGTAATCAATGCTGGAAGCTTTCGAACTGTTTTATACCGTTCCGGATAAATCACTGTTTTTTTCTGATTCTATGTAAATTCTTGGCCAATTCCCTGCCTTGAACTTTATATTTCGATCTAGTTTTATCGATAATGTCAACAGGCACATTGAAATTGGTTTTCCATACGTCCGTGAAGGATTTGTTGTACCCAAACTATTGATTGTGAAGCTTGATTCTTTGACTTGTAAAGTTTTGATTCTTGAGATGAAAAAAAGTATTTTTCTTGAATTTTCGATACACCTGTCTCTAACGAAGTCAAAATTCGAAAAAAGGTATAAAAAGTGTTACATTTGATGAGGAACAAGGAACAAGTCGAATACTAATCCTGGCTGAGTCTGAAAAAGTTATGACCACTACTTCAAAATGAAAAATGAAGAAAAGCACTCCAAATTTGTGAATTCCATCAGGTAATTAAAGTGTTTATTGGAAAACAAAACGAGGGATGAAAACAGAATGCACAGACAAACGGAGAAATAGGTCACCTACATTTTGTGGGAATCATAACTTTGGATAGTTGCGAAATGGCGAATGCGATATCTAAATAATACCATGCTGTATGTAGGTATATACAATTAAATTTTGATGGTTGAATCGGAAAATGATAAGAAAACATAATTTCTTCAACTACAAGTAAAACACATCAACTTCACTTTCAAAATTTCGTAGATTTCATGACGATAAACTTTCCTTTTGGATTTTAGCGGCCACAGTTCCGAACCTTGAGGAACTCCTCATTCTCTAACATCCATCTCCCCCTCCCCGAGTTTGAACTCAACGACCTCAATTCCAACTCGTCTTCCTCGAGATGAATCTAAAGATGCTAACGTACCTACATTTCTTTGCTCCAATCAGCAGAATTAAAATCCGAGTCGAGAATCCGCGCCAACATTTCAATAATTTCCACATTCATCGCATAGATATCATAGCACCGCACCAATCACTGGAAGATTATCGGCATTAGCATTATTACAATTCCGTAATTGAGCTTATAAATCGCCCTGTGTAAAAAGGCGGATACAGAGATGCCTCCACTCCTATTTCCTGCAATAAATTCATTTAACGCGAACTGAATAAGGACTCTATGTGCCACGTTGTCGGATATAACCTGGAAAAATTCGTTGAGAATGAAATCATACATCTTTGATTGATGTTTGCGGCAAAAGCAAGGTCATAGCCTTGTAATGAGTTTATTTTGTATTCAAAACAATATTCTTCTATGAATATTTCGAAGAGCTTTTGAGACGTTGCCAGCTCGTTGGTTTTCCGGGTAACATAGTATAAATATCTACGAATTCTACCATTGATCACTTCAATATCAGGATTGGACCCATCCCAAACGTCAGTGTTTGATCTGTGATGTCCGTTCTCTACGCGAAAGTTCACGACGCATGCGTATAGCGACAACCGGCGATGGATATTGGCGATTTCAACTACCGTTGGAGGCGCTGCGAACTCTAAAGAAACATGGAGGAAATCTTTTCTAGAGCTATGTTGCTATGATAGGGGAAAGTGATTATTGTAGGTGTTTTTCTTCGATCTCGTGATGATAATGTGAAGACTTTCAGTGAATTATTGCGATATTAGGCGTGCAGTGTCGAGTTTATAAAATTTACGTATATAAATTAGCATATCCCCAAATGTTTGAATGTTGACCAAAAGCGTGCAAGGGTAGAAGCATCGCGTTCGATCTGTGCTCGATTTGAAAATGATGTAGACTTCTTTAACCGAATTGTTACTATGGATGAGACTTGGGTACATTTCTACGATCCAGAAACAAAGCAACAATCGATGGAATGGCGACACTCTGGTTCTCCAAGACCTAAGAAGTTTCGTGTCCAAAAATCTGCTAGAAAAGTTCTTGCTTCAGTTTTTTGGGATTGCTATCGAGTAATTATGATTGATTTTTCGGATAAGGGTAGAACAATAACTGGAGATTACTATTCGACATTACTGACCACTCTACGGGAAAAAATTGAAGAGAAAAGACGCGGAAAGCTATCCAAAGGTGTTTTGTTTTTACAGGACAACGCCCCAGTATACAAATCTCATGTTGCATTGCAAAAAATTCGTGATTTAGGGTTCATCCATCTATGATCGATGCATGCGGCAAAAGTAAGGTCATAGACTTGTAATGTGTTTATTTTGTATTCAAAACGATCAAAACAATAATCTTCTATGAATATTTCAAAGAGCATTCGAGAAGACTTGCAAGCTTGTTGATTTTCCGGGTAACATAGTATGTATAAATTCTACCATTGATCACTTCAATATCAGTATTGGACCCATCCCAAACGTCAGTTATTATTATAGGTGTTTTTCTTCGATCTCGTGATGATTATGTGAAGACCTTCAGTGAATTAATGCAATATTGAGCGTGTAGTGTCGAGTTTATAAAATTTACGTATATAAATTAGCATATTTTCTGTGCAAAAGTTTTTCCGTAGTTGGATGTTCTATTGTTCCAGTTAGGATTTTTGCAAATTATCACAGAGGACATTTTTTGAATAGAAACATCGCTAAAGATGATTTAGTGCTAAGTATCATCTCATTTTTCATCAATTTTAATTTAATACGTGTTTGTATCGACATACACCATTCATATACACTGTGTCCGTAAAGTATGGAACAAATTCATTTTTAGCTAAACAGGTCATTTTAAGAAATAATCCTGAAACACGTCGATTTTTGATGTTAATTTACCGTATTTTAAAATAATAATCTAATATACAGGGTGAATTACGTTCGAGTTATGACGTCACCGTCATTTTTTTTAAATGGAACACCCCCATTTTGTCTCAATTTTCGGATTACTCTAGCTGAGCTGATTACAAAAATGTATCACATGTTGAGTCCAATTGGTACAGGGTGGACAAAAATACAACAGTTTTGTGTGTGCTCATAAAGTAACATGTTTGGAAACAGCTGATTTTTATTACTTTATTCATGTAGCAAACTACAGGGTGTTACATTTAAACCAATTGCCGCTAGACAATAAGTATTTTTGATATTATTGTTTAGGCGATACTTTATGAGCACACACAAAACTGTTGTATTTTTGTCCACCCTGTTCCAATTGGAATCAACATGTGATACATTTTTGGAATCAGCTCAGCTAGAGTAATCCGAAAATTGAGACCAAATGGGGGTGTTCCATTTAAAAAAAAAGACGATGACGTCATAACTCGAACCTAATTCACCCTGTATATTAGATTATAATTTCAAAATACGGTAAATTAACATTAAAAATCGACGTGTTTCAGGATTATTTCTTAAAATGACCTGTTTAGCTAAAAATGAATTTGTTCCATACTTTACGGACACAGTGTATATCTGAATTTTGTATTTCATTGACATTGATTTTCAATATTTTTCTGAAACATGGAGTGGTAGTTATAAATTTTTAATAGGAACTGTGCGTATAAAACGTATAATTTCTTGCTCCTTAGAATTCAATTTTCCTCTCACATTTGCGGTATTTTATTACGTTTTTTCATCTTAGAGATTTCAGTCTCGAGTTGATGAATATTGTGACAACTTATACAGGGACGGGCCTAAGGGGGGGGATGGGGGGGGACGATCCCCCCCCAATGTTGAACAGAGTTGGCAAATTTTAAAAGCAGTTGGAATATTTTCGAAGCTGTTGAAAAATTTTCGAAGCGGTTGGAAAAATTTCGAAGCAGTTGGAAAAGTTTCGAAGAAGTTGGGAAAATTTCGAAGCAGTTGGGAAAATTTTGAAGCAGTTGGAAAGATTTCAATTGAGTTGGAATGCATATTTCTACAAAAGTCCCCAATGTTGAACAGAGTTGGCAAATTTTAAAAGCAGTTGGAATATTTTCGTAGCTGTTGAAAAATTTTCGAAGAAGTTGGGAAAATTTGGAAGCAGTTGGGAAAATTTTGAAGCAGTTGGAAAGATTTTAATTGAGTTGGAATACATATTTCTACAAAAGTCCCCAATGTTGAACAGAGTTGGCAAATTTTAAAAGCAGTTGGAGTATTTTCGAAGCTGTTGAAAAATTTTCGAAGCAGTTGGAAAAGTTTCGAAGAAGTTGGGAAAATTCCGAAGCAGTTGGGAAAGTTTTGAAGCAGTTGGAAAGATTTCAATTGAGTTGGAATACATATTTCTACAAGAGTCCCCAATGTTGAACAGAGTTGGCAAATTTTAAAAGCAGTTGGAATATTTTCGAAGCTGTTGAAAAATTTTCGAAGCAGTTGGAAAAGTTTCGAAGAAGTTGGGAAAAATTCCGAAGCAGTTGGGAAAATTTTGAAGCAGTTGGAGAGATTTCAATGGAGTTGGAATACATATTTCTACAAAAGTTTTCTTAAAATGTGAATGAATTTGACTTTTTTTAAATGAAGTTTTAAATTAATGTTTATTAAACCGGTAGAACTAAGCCCACGTGTAGCCGGACAAAAGCATGCAGAGAATAGCGACAATTGTACAAATTCTTGTTAGAGTATATTTAGAATATTTGGCAGATTTGGCCCAATGTGCAATGTGTACAACCAGCAATAAATGGTATTTATTCCGAATTGCTACCAAGTGTTCCCTCAGCAGGTAGTTGTAAATTTCTCAGTTTGGCCGCATCGACTGTGTCCATCTGGTACCAATTTGCGCTATTTCTCTCGGTAGGGCAGTAGGCAGTATTTTTTTCTCATTCTTAATTATTCTATCAAATCTCCGTTCAACACGTAAATCTGTTAAGGGGCCGTTATACTTTGGCCGACGGCACCGATTCTCCATTCAAAAAGTGCCTTTCATTTTTCCATTTTCATTTTTCACGTCCTAAAATCTCCACCTGAAAGCTTGATTTTTTTTTTAATTCTCCTGGAACTTCAGACAGTTCTTTGCGATTTCACAGTTTCTGGAAATCTTTTCAGTATTTCAATAATTTTTTGCATTAATTAAGCGTATATCCAAATGGTTTTTTTTTAAATATAAAAAATTGATTTGTCGAGGGCACTCCAATGAATTTCTAAAAAAAAATGGATGAACAACCGCCGAAAAACGATTATGAAGTCAATTTTCATAGACTCTCAAATTCAATCCGATTTTTTCATGCGAAAAAATGATTTTCTCAAAGAGAAGAAATCGGAGTGCCCTCAAGACATCCTTTAACTTCAATTTAAAGAAAGAAATCAAGCTTTTAGCTTGAAAATTTAGGACGTAAACTTGGAAAAATGAAAGGCACTTTTTGAATGGAGAATCGGTGCCGTAGCCGATTTTTTCATGCGAAAAAATAATTTTATCAAAGAGAAGAAATTGGAGTGCCCTCAAGATATCCTTCAACTTCAATTTAAAAAAAAATCAAGCTTTTAGGTGAAAAATTGAGGGCGCGAACTTGGAAAAATGAAAGGCACTTTTTGAATGGAGAATCGGTGCCGTAGCCGTCGGCCGAAGTATAACGGCCCCTATGCAAAAATGGACCGAAAAAGATTCAAAGTGAAGTGTGTAGTATGTGGTTTTTTTTCAGTTCAATTGAATAAATCATTTATTTTTCTTCGGAATTGAACAAAATAATGATAACAGATGCTGTATAATCCTGTAGAGTGTGGAGTGTGTTAATCTAGTAATGCAGAATTAAAAAACTACACTACAAAATTTTCTAAATATTTTTAATGCTCTCGGGAAAAAAAACCTTGACACGCAATCCAAAATACCACTCCCCCCTTCAACCGTTGGTTTTCTAATCCTTTAATGCACAGTTGGAAAATTTTCGAAGCTATCCCCCCCCAAAAATTTGGCTTCGGCCCGTCCCTGAACTTATAGTGCGATTATTAACGTGTAGTGCGATCAGAGTATTAATAATTTTTCTCCGATTCAGTGATATTTGAAATCCAGGGAACCATCTAAATTATTTTTGGGATTTATGATTTTTTCGTCAAATTTCATGGGATAAATCAAGAATAACTCGAAAACAACGCGTTTTATCAAAACATTTATTTTCTAAATTGATTGATTCTTTCGGAAAAACGAGTCGTTTATCGTTTTCAAGTAGTTTTGTTGTATTTTTGCGAGGATTTATGTGTCGGCTAAGCTGTAACTTTAATATCAGGAGAAATATTGAATAAGTGTTGATTGAGAAATGTACACCATGAATAAACACTCAACTAAAATTCAGTCCATTTGAAATAATAGTTCCGAGAATATGAAAAGAAATGTGTTTTTTTATTTTCGACACCCTGTATCTCTCAAACGAAACCGAATTTTGAAAAATGGTATAGGAAAAAAGTGTATCGTTTGATGAGAGGAATCTACAGTTCAAATATACGTAATATAAGTCAAAGGCTCATCCTGTGTATCGGTTTTTATACCATTGTCCATTATCAATGCGAAAGAAAACATTTTACCGATTCCCCGGGAAATCCCGCCAAACGTGGCAACCTCCTCGTTATCTCCCGTGCCTTCTTAGATCTATTAGAAAGACATTCGGAGATATTTACTAACCGGGGACACCGCGAGACCGCGAGCCGTTGCTTTGGGGGCCGCGGAGGGGGCTCCAGGGCGTGCACCGGCCTGACGGCATTCCAATCTGCTCGAGGCGACTTGCCCCAGGCTGGCCCCCCGTCCCCCTTGCCCCCCGTTCGCCACCGAATATGTGATAAACGCGGCGGGCTCGGATTAGCGTCGATGCGAGATTTTTTTTCGGTCCGAGTCGAAAAATGCGATGACGGTTGAAGTTTGAGTTGGAGATTTCGGTGAGAAGGTGATTCTTTATGGGGAATGTTTGTGATGATGTAATTTGGGAGAAGACAACCTGAAGAATCCGAGCAGAATAATCAAAAACGCCTTTGTTTTGGGAAAAACCGTTCAAGGTGTGTTTTGTTGGCAACCCTGGTTAGACAGTGGACGATTAACTTTGATCAATAAAATTGAAAAAAAAAACTTCAGAGATAATGAATTAATTTGTGCAAGTTTTCTTAAGAAAATCCCATTTTTCTGTTGAAATACCTACAATGCGCAAAAAAATTTACGCACCTTCTGAAAATCTCAATTTTAATGAAAGTTTACTCTACATTGACTTCATAACTTATTTTTTATGTTCTCTCGGGAAGGTTTTGAACGAAACAAGACACATTAAATGGAAGAAAAATTCAGGATTTCACCGAATCTTATGTGAAAGAAGAGAAATGAACAATTTTCAAAATACTGAAATGCTGATAAGTGATTTAATACTTGGTATTTCCACCCCTTGCGTTAATTACAGCTCGGCAACGACGGTTCATACTTAAAATGTTCTGATCTAATCCTTCCCAGATTTCTCCGAGTTGGATTCCTAAGTCATTAAGAGTAGCTGGATGATTTTCTGAACTTCTCAGCCTTCTATTGAGGTTGTCCCAAACCTGCTCAATCGGATTGAGATCTGGACTTCTTGCTGGCCATTCCATTCGAGAGAGTTCAACCTCTTCAAGGTACATCTGAACGATGCGCGCACGATGGGGTCTGGCATTATCGTCCATAAAAATGAAATTTTCACCAATGTATGGGGCAAATGGCACTACATGCTCTTCAAGAATGTTCCTTATATACTTATCAGCATACATAGCTCCATTATCAACGACCACTAGGTCTGTGCGAGCAGTCAAAAATATTCCACCCCATACCATAATCGATCCTCCCCCGAAACCAGAAGTATTCAGGAAATTGCACTCAGCATATCTTTCAAGTGAACGTCTGTATACAAGGGAACGTCGATCACAATGGTAGAGGCAGAATCTAGACCCATCTGTGAAGAGAACTCTTTCCCAATCGGCCTCTTCCCAATGGATATGCTCTCTCGCAAAATCCAAACGCGCTCTTCGATGGGCTGGGTTAAGGCTAGCCGCACATTGAGCGCAGCCGAGCATAGCACAGCCGAGCCTAGCCTAGCAGAGGATTTTGTAACACACGCAATTGAATAGAACGCCGCATATTGGACTGCTACGTCCAATATGCGGCGTTCTATTCAATTGCGTGTGTTACAAAATCCTCTGCTAGGCTAGGCTCGGCTGTGCTGTGCTCGGCTGGGTTCAATGTGCGGCTAGGCTTAGAGCTGGGCCTCTTGCCGCGACACGAGGCCTCAAATCATATTCTCTGAGGCGATTTCTTATTGTCTGAGTGCTAATTTGCACCTCATGAGTTTGCTCAAGCTGATTTTGAAGGAGGCGAGCGGTTGCAAACCCATTATCTCAACGAAGAAACTCTCAAGTAACGTTCTTGAATGGCAGTTGTTACCCGTGGTCTACCCTGTCCTGGTCTTCGGACATTCATACCTGTCTCCCTGAATCGCTGCAACATTCTGGACACACTTGTATGGGAAACTCCAAACCTTTCTGCAATTCTTTCGTATGGCCATCCTTCTTCTCGCAAAACTACCGCTTGGGCACATTCTTCTTGGGTCAAATTGCGTGTTTCGCGTTGCATAGCGATCGAGTGTAGAAAATCAGACGAAAGAAAAACTATCGATCACTAGAATTGATCGAGAACAACTGATTTTAGAATGGAGCCAATACATTCAAAATCTGATAATACCATCTGTTTTTATTCCTGCTGGGAGAAAACATCTGTATTGAAGAAAAACGTTGAAGGTGGATAACATATGCATGCATAATTCTGATAAAAATAATTATCATTGAGAACACCTTCAGTTGTAGAATAAATTTGAGATTTCCATGATGTGCGGTAATTTTTTTGCGCAGTGTATGTATCGAATTGTCCAATAGGAATTTGGAATGTTTTTGATGGCATCTCTGTGTGTAATTTTCGACATTTCTCATGCCATTTAATCATAGAAAGATACAGGCCCCGACAACGTTTAGAACTTGCTAAATTGTTTTATTGAAATCAAAGATCATTTGTGAATACTGAGAGAAACTTAAGAAGATTTCATGGAGATCATTCTTAAGTTAATCGACTCACCATTCGTCGTATTGCAAAGTGAATTTCTTCACACGATACAACATAGTATCAGAACGATAAAGGAATGCACGATCACAAGAGAATATTGATTTGGTAGCAACGAGTGGAAGAGAAAATCAAGATCTCAGCCATTAAATTTTTCTCAAACAACAACATGAAGAATTTTATGAAAATATTTGGGTACAAACATGTAGGTAGGTACAATTTCTTATAAAAATGCTGTATAGTGTATAGTTACCCATAGCTTACCGAAAATAATTCTGCTTTCTTGAACGAATGTAAACTTACCTGAAAGGAAAAAAGTAGATATTAATTCTAGAATGCACTCACCATTGAAATTCAAATAAAAATAAAATTTAAATTTTAGTTGAATATCTTATGAAATACACACAACCAAACTTATATGGAATCACCCTGTTATTTGGAAAAAACGAATTTTAATTAAAAAAAAGTCGCTGAAAAGTGAAGAGCAGTTTTCCCAAAACAAGTTTATTACAAAAATAATATAAATTATTAAAAGATTATTTTTATAATAGAACAGAAAATTAAAAGTGTAAATTTCTCTAAAAATAATTTTTATGTAACTGAGAATTGAACAACAAATAAAACGATTTTAACAAATCAATAATCAGTATTACCACCCCTGGCATTGATACAAGCTTGAATTCGACGAGGCATGCTTTCTATTAAGTTGTTAATTTCTTCTTTTGTAACATTTGCATATTCCTCTAAAACCGCTTGTATAAGTTGCTATGCGTTACCAGGATTATTTTGACGAGCTCTAATTTTTCTTTTGATCCTATCCCACAAGGTCCGGTGAACAAGAAGGCCACTCTAAAACAGTCACACCTTCTTTTCGAAAATTTTTTTGCAACTCTGCTGGTATGTGGAGGTGCATTATCCTGCATAAATAGGAAATAATCTCCAAAAGCATCTCGCCAGAGCCTCACTACAGGTTGTAGCACTAGATCAACATACCTAGGCCCTGTCAGAGATTGTCTAATGGGAATTAAAGGAGTTTTCTCACCAAACATAATTCCGCCCCAAAACATTACAGTACCTCCTTTGTATTTAGGGATCGGTCTTGCAGCTTGGAGCCTAGCTTGCCTCCCTCTACCTCTTGAAATGCAAACACGCCGGTCGTCTGATCGTAGGCCAATTCTGGTCTCATCCGAAAATAAGACATTTTTCCAATCTTCAATAGTCCAATTTTCATGCTCTAAACACCAATTAAAACGGTCAACTTTATTTTGCCTTGATAGTTCTGGAACTCTTAACGCTCTTCTCTTGAATAATTCCCGAGCGCGAAGTCTTTTTCTGATAGTTTCGACAGAAACACTAACACCTTCAGCTGCTTGCAAAAATTGCCTTTGAAGCTCTGAATGAGATACTGCGGGATTTCTTCTTGCTGTTTGGGCTAAAAAGCGATCCTGCCTTTCTATAGTTACTCTTCCACGACTTCTTCTCGGCCTATTCTTTAGGGTTCCTAACTCCAGAAACCTTGCATAGGTTTTTGAAACAACCCCTTGTGTAACCCCCACCGTTCTTGCAATCTGTCTTTGTGACATACCTTATTCTGCCATAGTAATAATTCTTCCTCTCTGGACTTCCGATAACCCCACATAAGGCATTTTTTTTAAAACTTCGCGAAAAAACAAAATATAAATTCACTGCGACGTTCGAACGAAATGGTAAAATCGACAATGCAAAGCCAAATCTTATCAAGTGCTTATGAACCTAACTGTTTTTGTGAGTAAACACATGCACTTTTTATTTGCTTCTAACGAAAAAGATATCAAAATAATATTTCATCTTAATACTGGGTGATTCCATATAAGATTGGTTGTGTGTAGTATCTAAGTAAGTAATTTTATTCGTGCTAACTACAAGAGACATCATATGTATTGCACACGTCATGAATGATATAAAATTACAAAATTTAAGGTCTCACATACACAAACAAAATACACACAATAATAGTTTCAGTCCTACATTATACATGAATTATACAATTATTGCAGCCATGCAGCTAATATTTTTTGGTTACCGCATGACAAAAACTACCACACGACCTATTTGATTTTTGTAAGTTCCATTCTTATTTCAAAGCACAGGGTATGATTTTTCGGTTATTTTTTTTCATAAAACAGTTGTGACAACTGTTGAGCCTTTAGTTTCAAACGCTTAATCTTGTTGATTCGATCGAGAACCACTTTCACATATTCCTCTTGCGTCTTCCTTACAGGAAAACGTAAATCTAGCATCACCGAACAAGAACAGTGAATATTCCGCTTTTTCAATCTGTCCTCTTCGTGCAGCTACAAACGTAACTATCCATTAGCTATCATATTACGATATAATGGAGAGTATAACGTGATAATTCAGCGTTCTCCACGACAAGGAATAACACACCTTAGCAATCTCGAATAGGTTATAAACAACATAAATCTCGGGGATAGAATCGAGATCTCGGGTCATGATGTGGATATTTCTAATATAAGCCACGGATCTAAATTACACTGCGCCGATCTAAATCACGTTTTCTAGCTTCTAGAACGGGCTACCGGCTCTGCATAAGGATATAAGGCAGCGGCGGTCGGTTTCCGATTTCAAGGACGAAAAAGGATTTCGATCTTCCAGATTATTATTTCGAACGTTAAATGACAACTTCCGATATTTGTACCTATACTCCATTCACTTTTATTTAATCACATAGAAGGTCATGGTTTCGTTTTCAGGAGTTGGTGCACCTGATGAAAAGTCTGTGCTCGTACAGAGAATATCGTTAATGACAAAACGACGATGCCAGTCCCTTTGTTTACATCAAAGTAAAAGTATCAAAGATTTTCCACATTTTGTTAGTTCGAATCGATCGGCGATTTTGGGGCGAAATAACGATAGGAAGTCGCCTATTTTTCCGTTCTTCGTCGTCCAGAAGAAGTTTCCCGTCGATATGAGAAATTTTGTGCAAGTGTCATTTTTTCCTTTCACGACTTTTGGCGTGAGTACGAACGGCAAATTTGAATTGGACCAAAAATCGATTTATAAGCATAAATAAAGCGAAAGTAAGTACAAATCGACCTTTTTACACTTGATAACGAAGTTTTTTTTTAGGTATCTGGCCGTTTTGAAAGATTTCAAACGAAATTCCGGTCCTCCAGAAGTTTGGTTAGTTTCGGTATCGTGTTTGGTGCTCAAAATTTATTTGGAATGTGTTAATGGACAAGAAAGGCTTCCTTATACGATCTTCTAACGAAAGCGACCGGAAAATATGGTTCAGGGAGGATTTTCGAGGAATTATGAGGAATGAAATTGCACGATTTTCGTAAGTAAACGGTTCTGGATCATCGGTATCTAAATGATTATTGTTGATCGTTTTCACGTTTCAGAAAAAAACACGTCGAAAAAGCTAAAAAAAGAAGAAATATGACTATATTGCATTCAACGGATTCAGATGAATTGAAATGTGTCACTGGAGCTTTCATTCCTTTGCCGAAAGTAGAAATAGGCTATATTGAACCAGAATACATCGGGTTTTTTCCATATTCCAGGAGTTTGTGTCTTATTTTAGAACAGGTGAATGATGAATGTGAAGCATATGTTTGACCTATTCCATTTTATTTGTACAAACCTACTGTGGTAGTATAATGTATGAATTTTTTAATCTAATAAATTACTAAACAATCAGAATATTTTACTCCTTGTTCATAAGATCAAATAAATAAAATGTCGTCAAGTCTTGAACTTTCAGTTCAAGAGGATAATAAACATCAAATCTTCACAAGCATGCATATGAAAATTATGTGAAAGCAATGCAATTTTTTCCATGGCGAAAAATAATATATTTCAACAGTGATCTCTTGTACTTTTCATGCAAATAACTAGAAAAGGAATCCTTTCTATCAATTCATATAAACGTTAATTATTTTCGTCCATCACATCTTTTCCAATTCATTCACATTCTGAGAAATACGCTTAGAATGTAGAAAGGGCAACATAGTGTTGACTTGGAACATAAAAATATTTTGAAAAACGTCATAACTTCGATACAGAGTGGAATTAGTCAAATTTCCAAGGCCAGATGATTTTATAATTGTGAATGAAGAATATTGGCACAACTTAGAAATACTCCAGTATGAAAATGTGGAACCCACCTAGTACCTACTACGAAACCTGTGTCAAAGTTAAACCTTAAAAGAAGAAGAAAATAGCATAACTGAATCTTCCAACCATGTTCATGTACGTGGAATATTTTCAGTATTAATAAAGATTCTTCTACATTCGCCAGGTCTTTGGAATTATTGAATTCACATAATATTTCCCCAAACTTATTATTTTCCCAAAGTAAATAAACATTCTTATAAATACGTAATTACTACGACCTCTATGTAGAAAGGACAACGTTGCTGAGTTATCTGACACGAAATTGACTAAAACCTAACATTTTCAAAATATACACGGTGAAATGTGTCGGAAAACCTTTTCAGCGACCGGAGGTGGTAATGTCGCCGCCACTGGTTCTTCATTATATACACCCGTTCACGAAAACACGAGCTGGTAATAGAAGGCAGAAAGGGTTACGCGGAAGGCGTAAGCGTAACATCGGCGGCATCGACTTGCGGAGCGAGCACATGCCTCATGCACTGCCTCGGGGCATCGGCATTAGGCGGTCCACGGCACAAGACCGTCGTCATCGACGTGCTTACGTGGTGCACCCCTCGCCGCCGACGGCGGTCCCGAGACTAAAAGCGCGTTTCCGGATCGAGGGGGCGATCGGTTGGGGGACCGAAAGAGTTATTTCGACTAATTTACGTCCGTCCGACGAGGGGAGCAATTTTGAAAGGGTTCTCTCGAAGGATTCTGCTTGTAAAGGGTTTTCCAATACGAAGTGTTATTTTGACATTCTAAAAAAATGATTATCTATATATATAAAACAGAGTTGTTGGTTACACCATTTATAACTCGAGATCGGAAGGACTGTTTGTTATGAAACTTCATTTATGGATTCGTCTACGGCCTGGTAATTATAAAATACATTAAAACTCTGAAAAACTCGATGAGGAATTTGCTTATGGAGGAAATGCTTTTCCTCCTTTTGAATCACTAGGTGTCGCTACGGTTTGCTCATGTAGGAAATGCTTTTCCGCCTTTTGAATAAGGCCACTAGGTGTCGCTACGGTTAATGGCTCTTATCTAGACACTGGATCGTAGTCGTGAAGGTACTATATTCGATATTATCGCCACTAGATGGCGATGTATACAATTATTGTGTAATTTGCGTAAAATCATAATAACATGGAAGGCTATCATCAGATCAAAAAGCGGGTAAAGATCCCAAGTTGGTGGAACAGTGAATTTTTACCGGAATGTCAAGTAAATCGGTCCATTTTCATCTTTTCTCTATATTTCTGAAATGTTTTTGATTTATGTTTGGGTAATAAATATATTTGCGGAAATAACTGAATTCAAAATTGCCCATGATTAGTAATTGACATATTATTTTTGTATTTCAGTTTTGTGTGACAGCTCATATCCATGGAAAAGACGACAGATGGTATTTGACAGATAACATTTGACAGATGACATTTGTCAGATGATATTTGACAGATGACATTTGACAGATGACTATTGACAGATGACATTTGACAGTTGACAGATGACATTTGACAGAACTTTTATTATGCCTAATTTATTTCCTGTTTAAAAAAATAGCAATGATAAGTTTATACAACATTAACGGTGGGTTTCAAGAATATCACCGGTGATCGGAGCTTGATCTAGAATCAACTCGAAGTTCAGAAATCTGATCAAGCCGTTGATCTCCGATCACTGCTGATTACGATTTGTGAAATCCACCGTGAGTAGGTATCATTTAGGCGAAACAAAGTTCGCCGGGCCTGCTAGTTTCATTATAAAGAGGAAGGTTCCTGTTTCTTCTCACCACGCAACATCTGGATAAAATAAATTCCATATCCCTTGTCCACAAGAAATGATCTGTCTCTTTCAAAAAGCTTGTACCTATAGATAAATTCATTTTAACCATATGGGATCGATCACTTGTACTGCAATATCGTTCCATATGCCTTGATTTGCAATTCTCGTTCTTTGCTCTTTGCTTTGGACTGATTTATGCGTCACCCCTTAAAAAGTACTCAGAAGCGCTCAAATGGGAAGCAGGCTATTCATACCCCTTGAGCCCACTCCATGATCCGTCACTGCTCGTTCAGCCTCTCCATCACATGCAACTCTCGGCACAAGACTTTTTTCCTCATTTCTAATTTCAAGAAAGAACTAAATGTGAGGTATATAATTAATTGTCTTATATTCATTAAAGTCTTCGAAAAAAGACTGTTATTACTCACTCGAGAACGGACTGCAGGAAATCGTTAAAAGTATAATTAAAAAGCAATTTGGTTCACTTAATACACTTTGAATTCATCGCCAATTGAAGGCACATACAAGAGTTGAATTAGCATCATTTATAGAGTGTTGCGGAATCGAGAATATACCTTTTTTCAGCTTCATGATTTTCTCAATTATAATGGTATCTACCTACTTTATTTACGACATGTAACTTGAACAGTTTCGAAAGATGCAACTCTCAAACACCACTAGATCCAAGATCTGTCGATCATTCAAATAATTCAGCTATGAATATTTCATGTTTCAACTAATTTTCGCGTTCTACAATCTTCTCTTGGAAGTAGAGAAATTTGAAGTCCCTGCCAAAATTACAGAGAAGGAACTCAGAACAGCATAGGCAGCAGTTGCACCTCAATATTCCATAGGCAATGTTTTCTAACCAACCAAAAATATTCCCACAATAAACCTGATATGCGATTAAACGTCTAACGTTACTTCTAACGTTAGTCCAATTTATTGAATGTATAATAACTGCATAAATTCCGATGTAAAAAGAGAGTTATACAATGTCTTACATATTCCTAACGTTTCATACATAAATTATGAAACCTGTGACTTGGAGCGTTTGATCTTTATACATATCCGCATATATTATAAACAGCTCAATCTGAATATGTAAAATGCGTATTGATTGATTTTTTTGGTTGTGCTGTAGAGCTTCATTCATAAAAACTGGAAATTCGAAGAAGACGATCCTGGCTATCGGCCGAATTTTGATTGTCTCATGAAATAAATGTATACAGGGTGAGTCTTGGACGTGTACATATATTTTATCGGTAGATTCATGAGGTCAAAAGAAACCTTTTTTCATTTTCCATTTTTCCGAATTCGGCTCTGTTTAAATGATATAGCCATTTGAAAAAAATTGGGCCAAATACGTGCCTGATACGATTCTCTGGAATTGATGCAAAGTTCATATTTCTCGAATGAAGTCGAGTTAATATATTCAGGGAATACTTAAGTATTAACCTCATTCGAATAATAATGTTGAAAACACGATATTTCTCAACAAAAACAGTTGGTTTTATCCGATTATATCTGCAACTAAAAAGCCATATTTATCCCACCAAAATAAGTTCCTTCTTCGATTTTCCTGAAGATTAGTTTGTGAACACTAATAACTTGTTTAAATTTCCCTCGATATCCCAAAAATATCTCATAGAGAATGTCTTTCAATCGATTCATGAGAATTTATTATCAATCAACTTAACCTAACCCATTTTGTATCCATTCTGTGAATATTTCACAGAAATTTCAAGAAGTTGTTGCCAGCTTGTTGATTTTTTCATTGATGTAAATGATTTTTTAGGTAACCTAGTATAAATATCTAGGAATTCTGCCATTTCCATTAAAAATCGACTTCGCCGAAAAATTTCACGACGCATGCGTATAGCGAAAACCGGTGGAGGACATTGGTAATCTCAAATAAACAAACTGTAAACATTATGTGAAGTTGTGAAGACATTCAGTGAATTATTGTGATAATGTGATGATTATGTGAAGACGTTCAGTGAAGAGTGAAATTATATAAAACCGTGTAGTGTCGAGTTTATAAAATTCCAAGATGATATTTTTTAGATAGAAACGTCGCCACAGATTATTTGGTGCTAAGAGTCATTTTATTTTTCATTAATTTCAATTTAGTACGTGGGTTGTATCAAAATTCATCATTCTTATATCTGAATTTTGTATTTCATCGACATTTCAACTTCAATATGGACCGGTAACAAAAATTTTTCAATGAAAACTGTGCGTATTAAATGCACAATTTCATGCTCCTTTGTGTTCAATTTTATCTCCCACATTTTTGGGGGGTTTTATTATCACATACTTATCCCTACATCAAACGTTTTTCCATCATTTGAATTTTAGTCTCGACAAAGTTGATGAACATTCTGACAACATAATTGGTTTAGAGACCAGAGAAGGAATTAAATTCGATGATTTTCAATCCAGGGAAGCACCCAGATTATTCTTGAAAATAATGATCTTTTCGTCGAATTTTTTCGGGTAAAATTGGAAATAACTCGAAAACGACGCCTTTGATTGAAAAAACATAAAAATACTTTTTGTTTCCAAAATGATTGATTCTTTCGAAAATATGAACCGTTTATCTTTTTCAAGTGGTTTTAATGTATTTTTGCGTGTATTTATGAGTCAGCTACGCTGTAACTTTTATACCAGGAGAAATATCGAATAAATTTCGATTGGGGAATGTGCACCATGAATAGAATAATGAACCAAAATTCTGTTCATTTGAAATAACGGTTCCGAAAATATGAACAGGATAGTGTTTTTTTCATGGATTTTCGACACCCTGTATCTTCCAACCGAAAATGAATTTTGAAAAATGGTATAGGAAAAAGGTGTTTCGTTTGATGAGAGGAATCTTCAGTTAAAAAATATGTACAATTCAGCGACTCCCTCTGTATAAGATTGTACGTATAGAGTAAGTTGCATATTGCCAATTGTCCAATTGTATATCTACCTGTATTGTGAAATTACGTAATCTTGTTAATGTATCCAAAAAATCCCTTTTTCATGGATTTTCGACCCTTTCCAATGAAACAGACTTTTGAAAAATAGAATCAGTTTAAAAAACTCATACAAGGAAAGAACACGCTCTGTATACGTATTAAGCTGGTAATTCATAACTTTAATAATTTTTTTTGATTATGAATGATGTCAAATATTATATCTTGAAGATAGGAACTTAGATTACACATGATTTCAATAATTATGCTACTTTAATGCTATCTATAATATAATCTTCATCCATTAATTATAATCAATTATCATTGAAAATGACTCCCACTTAGATTATGAGAGAGTTCTATGGTTAACTAGGATGACTTTACTCCTATTCGAACTAAAAATCCGTGTTACGGAACCCATTTCGGGCGTAAACATCTCGTAAAACTAGCAACGTTCTTCTTTAGCGGCCAAATCTACCTTCTAATTCGACCGGCGTTTCCTGGAAGGTCATCAGGTGTGAATTATTGCTAAAAGCGTCTTGTGGTTCGAATGCACATTCCTACAAAAGCGGCAACAATGCCTATATCCCCTGCGGGGGGGTATCCCATTTTACCCGGGGCGACTACCTGTTCGTGTCGTGACCTAGCGTTGATGTCTCCGGTTTCTCTCGTATTGATAGATGTCTGGAGGGATTCTGCGTTCGTCTCGAGCTCGTTCCAGGTTTGGATCGACTTTCGGAATGTTTTGTAACGGTTGATTCTGTTGTTGGGACGATCGGATTCGAATTATACAGGGTGTTCCAAAATTATATGTACAAACGTAAAAGGGAGATTCCTTGAGTGATTTTAGGAAGAAAAAGTCTAGTGAACATGGGGCTGCAAACGTTTACTTTTCGAGTTACAGGCTGTTGAAGTTTGATTTTTTTTCAAGTTTTTTCCTCATAGCATCTATATTTCACAAGATAATCAACTGATATTTGGCATTGATATTACAATATAGAGTTAACACCATATGACATGCCAATTTCGATTGAAAATCTACAGGATCATAATTTTTCGGGAACACTGTCTCCTTATTCCTCCAGAACTTTTTTTTGGCGCGCCACTGTTAGTTTAAAAAATTGTAGAAAGAAGCTTTGTTGTTCTACCAAACTTTTTGGTCTCCTGTAGTTTTGTCGTATCTGCTACAGATTCAGAGAAATAAATTAATTTGGAAGAGTCTCTCGGAATCCTCAGAAGAATCAAAATTGTCATAAAAATCTTGTAAGTATAAAGAGAAATCTTAACTATTCAAGTCTGGGAATCTGCCAGGCCATGACATATGTTCATAATTCTACCTAAGTCACCCAGAAAAAATATTGTTTAACCTAATCCTCCTTTGAATCTCAACTGCGATAATCGCAACTCCGTTATGCCCGTTCCTTCTTTCGTACAGTGTTTTTTTTTCATCTAGAGATTTATCGTTCCAACGGCTGTGGAAGAAGCCTACCACTATTAATCAAAATTATGCGAACGAAGGTCGACAAACATTTGCAAACACAACACGCCAAGTTAATCGTCTAAGAGATATCTTCAAATCTGACGGTGATTCATTAAAATTTCTTCAATGAAGACGCGCAACTAGAAACCAAACCGGATTCCTCACAATTTCCCAGAAACAAATCTGTTTCATGCATCCGGCACTTATCTGGACCTGAGGAATAGCCGAGGCTGATGAATCTCAGGTAGAAACGTCTCAAGTCACACAAAACGCTATTTCTATCGGGACGGCCGAAAATTGACTCATTTCACTGTTGGAGTTCATTATTTATTGATGGGATTGACTTTCACAAACGATTTTCAAGATTTAAAGGGAGTCTTTCAAGGATCTTCCTTGGGGATTCTCGACAGAAGTGCTTTTTATGTGTAGGTATACGTCAATTTCGACAAAAAGAAGATTAGAATATAAAATAAGCTCTTTTATACAAATGAAAGAAAGGTATCGAAATCTTTCAATTCAATACGTTCAAAGAATGTAGTTTGAAACAATTTTCTGTGAGAATATCAATTCTTATTTGCTTTAAAAAACGTCATTCAATGATTTCTTTGAATCAGTCATAAACTATACCTTCTTTTTTATTGTATAGGTGAGTTTACACTACCAGAAGTCAGAAAGTTTGAAACGTATTGGTAAATGGTGATATTTTTCACCTAAGCTCGGCAAATTTTACAACAATTCTGTTGCATTTATTTTTATTATGAATATAAAATAGAATTCGATTATTTTAACACCCAGGAATCGCAATAATAAGGAATATCACTTGTGCAGTAATTGATGAAGATATTTTTCACTATAATCACAGAATATCGTTTTTTTTGGAACAGATTGAATTGAAATTGACTTTTGGTTAACATAAATTAACAAAAATATCTCCCAAATTATTGAATAATTTTGGAACACTATCATTATTTGTCATTGTTGAATCTTACGCAATAATAAAAAAATCAGGATTCTGATTTGACAATCGAAAGATATAGTCGATTTTTTTCCCAATTTTTGACGCAATTTTAAAAATACACTGCGTTAAAATACTTCAAATTCAAAAGATGCACGGGATTCCCATATTCTTCTACTTTAGGAATGTGTCGACTGATAACTCTGAGGATATTGAGATTACAAATGATACACATATTAATGATAACGCATATTTCTTTTTTTATCCAGTTTTTTCAATAGGTATTTTGAAAACTATAAGGACAATCGCGTCAGTACGATCGGAAAGTCTTCGACAATTAAATGATATTAGAGAAAATAACATTTAGCTCGATAGAGAATTTGGAACGATTTCATAATCCAAAAACTGAGAGAACTTTAACTATATGATATAAAATTCAAATATTCATCAGTTTGAAATTATAACATGAACTGAATACTGCCTAGTTTAGTACCTATCTACGAAGAAATGTTCATTTTAGTTTCTTATCTTGGATTTTGTCTGGATGATTGCTGACCAAATTTTCCTTGGTTTCCTGGTGAAACACTTGAATTGTGGATAATACAGCAAGTTACACATAGCGGGTGTTCCAAAATAATGAAAAATCCTCATAAATTGACTTGCACATACGACTCGGACGCTCGGACACGTCGATTTGTAATTTTAAATGCGCATATTTTTCAAGAAAATAATATTATATAGGGTGTTCTATGTGAGCGTGGCCTATACCAACTTTCTTATTTCGAATGCAACCCCCTGTATATCATTTATTTTTTGGATTATTCAGAGAATTCTAGACACAATTCATGCACAATGTCCTATACCTATCTTTAACTATTTCGGAAGTATTGAGTGTTTTCAGATTTATTGTAAAAATCAACGTTTCAAATAAAAATTATTTTATTTCACAAATTCGGTACATTAAAACCTAATAAGTAATACTGATTATTTCTTAATTATTGAAAAAAAAAAACATGTCAATGTAGGAAATGTTCAAAATGCTCGCTGCGAACGTCTTGGCAGCATGCTAATCTGGTGTAGCATTGTCTTCTAACGTTACTCAACATTTCAGGCGTTTTTGCTTACTTTCTTCATATCAAGAGGTAAATGGGAAATAAGTATTGAGTGTAATGTATCGAATTTGTGAAATAAAATGATTTTCATTCAAAATGTTAATTTTTGTAAAAAATCTGAAAATACTTAATATTTCCGAAAAAGTTGAAGATAGGTATAGGACATTGTACATGAATTATGTCTAGAATTTTCTGAAAAATCCAAAAAATAAATGATATACAGGGGGTTGCGTTTGAAATAAGAAAGTTGGTATTGGCCACGGTCGCATGGAACACCCTATATAATTTTATTTGCTTGAAAAATATGCGCATTTAAAATTACAAATCGACGTGTCCGAGCGTTTTTCCTAACACCCCCTCATTTATTCGTTATCGAATTTATTCCATTTGGCTGTTACACTCTGTATAGTGAATGGAGTATACCTCTACATAGAAAGGATAAAGTTGCGTAGTTATCAGACAGGAAGATGACTATAACCTGACATTTTCAAAATATACACGGTGAAATGTGTCAGAATGTCCTGGCTAACCGGGATATGTACCGGGTTTTTCACCATAATTTGACCCCCTCCTTTAACTTTGTTACTAAAAGAAGTACAAAAAAATGTTTCTCACAAAAGTTTCACGAAATCGTCTAATGTTTTTGAAAATGATTTCACAAAATGAAATATATACAGAGTGAGCAACATATTGACTGCAACTTCATTCTTTCAAATGGAACACCCTTTATATATTTCTATATTTGGCAAGCTCTTTTTCCCCTTATTTCGAATATATAACATATGCTTGGTCTATCTCTCTTATTCCGAGTACCACAGAGTTTTAAATTTTGAGAACCGATTTCTTTAGTTGATATTATTCATTCCATAGTACCATAGTTTATTATTTTTTTTTATTTTTTATTGTATATTGTTAGGTACTTATTCATTGAAAAAATATGGCTCTCAAGTTAATTGTTTGAATATAAAGAATTTTGGAATGATTTCACATATTATGTATTATGTAGGTATTTTTATTCCGTAGTTTCATTTCAAAACTTTGAAACTCTGAAAATGAAAGAGACAGTCCCACATACGCATATATTCGGTATCAGAAAAGAATAACCAATTTAAATATGAAAGAATATACAGGGTGTCCCATTTGAAAAAATGTAGTTGCATTCAATATGTTGTTCACCCTGTATTTAGTCCAATTGACGTAATCAATTTCAACAAATTCATTTGATTTCGTACAATTTTTGTATGAAATATTTTTATGTATCTATTTTTGTATCGAAGTTTGAGAGGGGGGTCAATTTATAGTGAAAAACCCGGTACTTCATAAAAGTGAATGGAGTATATGTATGTGAAAAATAGTAAAGAATTCAGAAATGGGTAAAAAATGAATCAAAATGAAGAAAGCGATATAAAGGAGTAACAAAATTATAAAAATCGCGAGAAAGCTTTATGACAGTAGCGAAATGAAAGAAATGAGATACAAGAACTGAGAATTTCGATGTTTGAATCCTGACCATCACCGATGACACGTTTTAAACGTTCGAATAAAAAAAAAAGGCGAAGAGACAACGAAAACGCCGAAGCGTGAATACCTACATCATCATCCTCCTCCGCACAATTTTCCGGGGACTGCCCCTCCATCAAAACGAACCCCACGTCGTTATTGTTCGCGTTTTTCACGTCGGGAGTACCGTCGCGACCGTCCTCCATGTCGCAAACGACGCCCGTCCTCCTCTTGGAGCGCGGGCTCAGCAAGTCCACGCTCAGCTGGTCGCTACCCAGCGAGTCCGGCGAGTCGGGGTTGTCCATCGTCACGTGCAACCCGGAAAGATGGGACGACGCTTCAGGCGGTTCTTGATGGCACTCGCGAATCCAAAAGGCACATGTTATGGCAACAGGTTGAGACTGCTCGGAAGGCTTCGGGCGACTGGCGGTTGCGTTGCTCGCGGCAACTGACCACCGGAGAGAAGGGATAGGAGTCTCTCCTTCTTACTTCTTGGGTCTCGGCGAGATGCTGGGCCGAGCGGCCGCCTCCGATTTTTGGAAGAGGAATTGGCACGTCGTCGGAATCTGGGTTCCCATCCGGGTACCCCTCATTGTTTTTTTATACAGGGTCTTTCACGAGGAACCTCACCCATATTTATACGGGAAACTACTGAACGTATTTTCATGAAATTCAGCACTTATAAGTATTTCACGATGCTGATGAAATCTAAAATATTTTCAAGGCATGAGCACCTCCGGTTTTTCCGGAAATGACGTCAACTTCCGTTTTTCAAATTAGAACACCATTTTTTTGTTGCAGAAATAGATTCCTTAGAAAATTTCAAGTTATTTTGATGTACCTAACATTTTTCAGTTTTGGAAAATTCTCTCTGAGCGGGAAAAATCGAAAATAGAGCTCCGCTGAAACAAGAATAACTTCGAGGTTTTTGGATGGAAAATTTTCATTTTTGGGATTTTTCGAGATTGATGTATCCACTTTAAAGTGGATATTAACTCAGAAAATATCCATTTTAGGGCAAGGGTGTGATGCATACACTCACATTATTTTTTAACGTAGATTCAATATCTGCCATAAAAAAATGGGGTTCTTATTTGAAAAAATTGATTTTTCACGATTTTGTCATCCCTAACTTTGAAAGCGTTTTTTTCACCTCCTGTATCATGAATCGCGATTTCGATTATTAAAGTGGATACATCAATCTTACATCTTGAAAAATCCCAAAAATGAAAATTTTCCATCTAAAAACCTCGAAGTTATTCTTGTTTCAGCGGAGCTCTATTTTCGATTTTTTTTTTGAATTTTCCCGCTTAGAGAGAATTTTCCAACCAAAACTGATTAATGTTACATCAAAATAACTCAAAATTTTCTAAGGAATCTATTTCTGCAATGAAAAAATGGTGTTCTAATTTGAAAAACGGAAGTTGACGTCATTTCCGGAAAAACCGGAGGTGCTCATGCCTTGAAAATATTTTAGATTTCATCAGCATCGTGAAATACTTATAAGTGCTGAATTTCATGAAAATACGTTCAGTAGTTTCCCGTATAAATATGGGTGAGGTTCCTCGTGAAAGACCCTGTACACAGGTCGGTCCGTTTGTCGTTAAAGGACGGTCAACGAACAAAATCAGTCCAATGGTTTCGGAATTATCGAATTTTTCCCAATATTTCGAAAACTGAACATCCTTCTTGATTAAAATGTCATCAAACAGTATTATACAGGGTGCCAATTGGGAAAGACCTACTGGAATAACTCTTTTAGAAGAGCTCGAATCAAAAAATGTTTCGAACTAAAGTTTCTCAGTATTCAGAGGGACATCGAATGCAGACAATCCATCTGACCTTGGAGTTCGATTTCAACGTCATTTTAAGGTCAAGTAAATTTTTTGAATGAGAAATACACTGCGCAAAAAAATTAACGCACATTCTGAAAATCTCAATTTTAATGAAAGTTAACTCTACATTGACTTTATAACTTATTTTTTATGTTCTCTCGGGAAGGTTTTGAACGAAACAAGACACATTAAATGGAAGAAAAATTCAGGATTTCACCGAATCTTATGTGAAAGAAGAAAATACTGAAATGCTGATAAGTGATTTTATACTTGGTATTTCCACCTCTAGCGTTAATTACAGCTCGGCAACGACGGTTCATACTCAAAATGAGTGATCTTAAAATGTTCTGATCTAATCCTTCCCAGATTTCTCCGAGTTTGATTCCTAAGTCATTAAGAGTAGCTGGATGATTTTCTGAACTTCTCAGCCTTCTATTGAGATTGTCCCAAACCTGCTCAATCGGATTGAGATCTGGACTTCTTGCTGGCCATTCCATTCGAGAGAGTTCAACCTCTTCAAGGTACTCCTGAACTATGCGCGCACGATGGGGTCTGGCATTATCGTCCATAAAAATGAAATTTTCACCAATGTATGGGGCAAATGGCACTACATGCTCTTCAAGAATGTTCCTTATATACTTATCAGTATTCATAGCTCCATTATCAACGACCACTAGGTCTGTGCGAGCAGTCAAAGATATTCCACCCCATACCATAATCGATCCTCTCCCGAAACCAGTAGTATTCAGGAAATTGCACTGAGCATATCTTTCATGTGGACGTCTGTATACAAGGGAACGTCGATCACAATGGTAGAGGCAGAATCTAGACTCATCTGTGAAGAGAACTCTTTCCCAATCGGCCTCTTTCCATGGATATGCTCTCTCGCAGGCAAAATCCAAACGCGCCTTTCGATGGGCTGGGGTGAGAGCTGGGCCTCTTGCCGCGACACGAGGCCTTAAATCATATTCTCTGAGGCGATTTCTTATTGTTTGAGTGCTAATTTGCATCTCATGAGTTTGCTCAAGCTGATTTTGAAGGAGGCGAGCGGTTGCAAACCGTTGTCTCAACGAAGAAACTCTCAAGTAACGTTCTTGAATGGCAGTTGTTACCCGTGGTCTACCCTGTCCTGGTCTTCGGACATTCATACCTGTCTCCCTGAATCGCTGCAACATTCTGGACACACTTGTATGGGAAACTCCAAACCTTTCTGCATTTCTTGTGTATGTCCACCCTTCTTCTCGCAAAACTACCGCTTGGGCACATTCCTCTTGGGTCAAATTGCGTGTTTCGCGTTGCATAGCGATCGAGTGTAGAAAATCAAACGAAAGAAAAACAATTGATCACTAGAATTGATCGAGAACAACTGATTTTAGAATGGAGCCAATACATTCAAAATCTGATAATATCATCTTTTTTTATTCTTGCCGGGAGAAAACATCTGTATTGAAGAAAAACGTTGAAAGTGGATAACATATGCATGCATAATTCTGATAAAAATAATTATTATTGAGAACACCTTCAGTTGTAGAATAAATTTGAGATTTCAATAATTTGCGTTAATTTTTTTGCGCAGAGTATTAGAACTACTAGAAGAAGGTCACTTGCCAGAATCGACCAAAACGTACAGGGTGACAAAATTGTAGATTCCCAAATACAACTCTTCAACCTGATGGAGAATAATTCAATATCTCGATATTCTCGGAACACCGCGTCGAGAAAACGCCAGTGGACATGCTTTGCGTCGAGTCACATCGAAGGACAACAATTCAGAAAATACGTTTGGGGAAGCGGCCTTAAGGCTAGCCTGTAATTTTTCAGGTCTGTGACGGAATTTCTTAATTTGAGTCCAATCGGTACTCCGAAGCGACCACTCCATGTCCCGGTGAAGATTGAAGAGTGTTTACAACTGCGTTTATATTTAAGATCGTGATGCTCTGTTTCAGAACAACAACAAAGCAAATGAGGATATGCATGATTGTTTCATGACAACTTGATTGCGATTTTCCTTGCGGATTTTTCTGAAGGTTCGGTTCGATGAACTGGGGCTAGAAGCAGGACGCTGAAAATTGCTGCATTTCCTAGTCTAATTGACATTTTATATGAATTTTATTCGGAAAAATTTCCTGGGGAACTTTCATTTTAAGAATCAGAAGGAATAGTTCCTGTAGTTTCCTGGACTTATATTGGGCCTTTGACAGCACAACTCAAGTGTCTTTCATGAAAGCTCTTGAGAGTTGAGGCATGAATGACAATGACCCAACTTTTTGGGTCAAAAATGCATAAGGGGTAAGACCCTCTAAAAACACCATATTTGCCATCAACACGAATTCCCTGGAAAATCTAACAGTGTTATTCAATCGATAATGTCTTCAACCCATTCGAATCTTTCAGAATACCCAATTTGGTGATCCATATCAGCCATACTTTGAGTGCTATGAGCTTCGGAACAAAACTCGAAAATGAAATATGGAAAAAATTAAAACGAAATAACTCATTAGTTATGAGGGCTACATGGACGATTTTGGTATGAAAATGTAGGTTCTCGAGGTCGCTCTATTCAATAAAAGACTTTCCAGATCCCTAACTAGCATAGTTTAGATTTTCACCTGTCAAATGGCATTTTTTCAAAAAAATCGGAATTTCAAACCGTCATAGCTCCCGTTTCTTTGGTCACAACCACATGTGGCTTGTATATTGTTAATCAGCATTGTCCAAAGTATCTATTCAAACAATAAAATCGACTTCGAAAATCCCAACTTTTTGGGTCAAAAATGCATAAGGGGTAAGACCCCCTATAAACACCATATTTGCCATCAACACGAATTCCCTGGAAAATCTAAGAGTGTTATTCAATCGATAATGTCTTCAACCTATTCGAATCTTTCAGAATACCCAATTTGGTGATCCATATCAGCCATACTTTGAGTGCTATGAGCTTCGGAACAAAACTCGAAAATGAAATATGGAAAAAATTAAAACGAAATAACTCATTGGTTATGAGGGCTACATGGACGATTTTGGTATCAAATTGTGGGTTTTCGAGGTCGCTCTATTCAATAAAAAACTTTCCAGAGCCCTAACTAGCATAGTTTAGATTTTCACCTGTCAAATGGCATTTTTTCAAAAAAATCGGAATTTCAAACCGTCATAGCTCCCGTTTCTTTGGTCACAACCACATGTGGCTTGTATATTGTTAATCAGCATTGTCCAAAGTATATATTCAAACAATAAAATCGACTTCGAAAATCCCAACTTTTTGGGTCAAAAATGCATAAGGGGTAAGACCCCCTAAAAACACCATATTTGCCATCAACACGAATTCCCTGGAAAATCTAACAGTATTATTCAATCGATAATGTCTTCAACCCATTCGAATCTTTCAGAATACCCAATTTGATGATCCATATCAGCCATACTTTGAGTGCTATGAGCTTCGGAACAAAACTCGAAAATGAAATATGGAAAAAATTAAAACGAAATAACTCATTAGTTATGAGGGCTACATGGACGATTTTGGTATCAAATTGTGGGTTTTCGAGGACGCTCTATTCAATAAAAAACTTTCCAGAGCCCTAACTAGCATAGTTTAGATTTTCACCTGTCAAATGGCATTTTTTCAAAAAAATCGGAATTTCAAACCGTCATAGCTCCCGTTTCTTTGGTCACAACCACATGTGGCTTGTATATTGTTAATCAGCATTGTCCAAAGTATCTATTCAAACAATAAAATCGACTTCGAAAATCCCAACTTTTTGGGTCAAAAATGCATAAGGGGTAAGACCCCCTAAAAACACCATATTTGCCATCAACACGAATTCCCTGGAAAATCTAACAGTATTATTCAATCGATAATGTCTTCAACCCATTCGAATCTTTCAGAATACCCAATTTGATGATCCATATCAGCCATACTTTGAGTGCTATGAGCTTCGGAACAAAACTCGAGAATGAAATATGGAAAAAATTAAAACGAAATGATTCATTAGGTAAGAGGGCTACATGGACGATTTTGATATCAAATTGTAGGTTTTTGTGGTCGCTCTATTCAATAAAAGACTTTCCAGAGCCCTAACTAGCATAGTTCAGATTTTCACCTGTCAAATGGCATTTATTCAAAAAAATCGGAATTTCAAACCGTCATAGCTCCCGTTTCTTTGGTCACAACCACATGTGGCTTGTATATTGTTAATCAGCATTGTCCAAAGTATATATTCAAACAATAAAATCGACTTCGAAAATCCCAACTTTTTGGGTCAAAAATGCATAAGGGGTAAGACCCCCTAAAAACACCATATTTGCCATCAACACGAATTCCCTGGAAAATCTAACAGTATTATTCAATCGATAATGTCTTCAACCCATTCGAATCTTTCAGAATACCCAATTTGATGATCCATATCAGCCATACTTTGAGTGCTATGAGCTTCGGAACAAAACTCGAAAATGAAATATGGAAAAAATTAAAACGAAATAACTCATTAGTTATGAGGGCTACATGGACGATTTTGGTATCAAATTGTGGGTTTTCGAGGACGCTCTATTCAATAAAAGACTTTCCAGAGCCCTAACTAGCATAGTTCAAATTTTCACCTGTCAAATGGCATTTATTCAAAAAAATCGGAATTTCAAACCGTCATAGCTCCCGTTTCTTTGGTCACAACCACATGTGGCTTGTATATTGTTAATCAGCATTGTCCAAAGTATCTCTCCAAACAATAAAATTGACTTCGAAAATCCCAACTTTTTGGATCAAAAATGCATAAGGGGTAAGACCCCCTAAAAACACCATATTTGCCATCAACACGAATTCCCTGGAAAATCTAAGAGTGTTATTCAATCGATAATGCCTTCAACCCATTCGAATCTTTCAGAATACCCAATTTGATGATCCATATCAGCCATACTTTGCGTACTCTGAGCTTCGGAACAAAACTCGAAAATGAAATATGTATGGAAAAAATTAAAACGAAATAATTCATTAGTTATGAGGGCTACGTGGACGATTTTGGTATCAAATTGTAGGTTTTCGAGGTCGCTCTATTCAATAAAAAACTTTCCAGATCCCTAACTAGCATAGTTTAGATTTTCACCTGTCAAATGGCATTTTTTCAAAAAAATCGGAATTTCAAACCGTCATAGCTCCCGTTTCTTTGGTTACAACCACATGTGGCTTGTATATTGTTAATCAGCATTGTCCAAAGTATCTCTCCAAACAATAAAATTGACTTCGAAAATCCCAACTTTTTGGTTCAAAAATGCATAAGGGGTAAGACCCCCTAAAAACACCATATTTGCCATCAACACGAATACCCTGGAAAATCTAACAGTGTTATTCAATCGATAATGTCTTCAACCCATTCGAATCTTTCAGAATACCCAATTTGATGATCCATATCAGCCACACTTTGAGTGCTATGAGCTTCGGAACAAAAGTCGAAAATGAAATATGGAAAAAATTAAAACGAAATAACTCATTAGTTATGAGGGCTACATGGACGATTTTGGTATGAAAATGTAGGTTTTCGAGGTCGCTCTATTCAATAAAAAACTTTCCAGATCCCTAACTAGCATAGTTTAGATTTTCACCTGTCAAATGGCATTTTTTCAAAAAAATCGGAATTTCAAACCGTCATAGCTCCCGTTTCTTTGGTTACAACCACATGTGGCTTGTATATTGTTAATCAGCATTGTCCAAAGTATCTCTCCAAACAATAAAATTGACTTCGAAAATCCCAACTTTTTGGGTCAAAAATGCATAAGGGGTAAGACCCCCTAAAAACACCATATTTGCCATCAACACGAATACCCTGGAAAATCTAACAGTGTTATTCAATCGTAATGTCTTCAACCCATTCGAATCTTTCAGAATACCCAATTTGATGATCCATATCAGCCACACTTTGAGTGCTATGAGCTTCGGAACAAAAGTCGAAAATGAAATATGGAAAAAATTAAAACGAAATAACTCATTAGTTATGAGGGCTACATGGACGATTTTGGTATGAAAATGTAGGTTTTCGAGGTCGCTCTATTCAATAAAAGACTTTCCAGATCCCTAACTAGCATAGTTTAGATTTTCGCCTGTCAAATGGCATTTTTTTTTTAAATCGAAATTTCAAATCGTCATAGCTCCCGCTCCTGTGATCGTATCCACTTTTTGTTTGCAGATTGTTAATCAGCATTGTCCTAAGTATCCCTGGGAATAATAAAATCGTTTTCGAAAATCCCAACTTTTTGGATGAAAAATGACAAAGGGGTAAGACCCCCCAAAAACACCATATTTGTCATCACCAAGGAATCCCTGGCGAATCCAAAGTCGTTTTTCGATCTTGAGGATCTGCTACTCATTCGAATCATGCAGAATACCCATAAAGCTGATCAGTATCGCCATTACTTTGAGTGCTCTGAGCGGCTGAACAAAACTCGAAAATGAAAAATGGAAAAAATAAAACAATACAAATTCGACTGTAACAAGGCCTATATGGACATGTTTGGTATCAAAATAGAGGTTTTCTAGGACGGTGAATTCAATAAAAAAAAATTAAAGTCGCTATCTATCATAGTTTAGATTTTCACTTGTCAAATGGCATTTTTTCAAAAAATCGAAATTTCAAATCGTTATTATTCCGGTCGATGGTCAGGCTCATCAGCTCTCATTAAGACATCATGGCTTGATACATACTATGCATATTGGCCCATATACAGAGTATTTAGCTAGATGGCCGAAGATTCTGTGGGATATTGTGCTAAAGCCATACTCTCCATGTTTTGCGGAAAATACTCTTGTAGAGGATCAATATCCTCCGCTGTCTCGTATATTCAACCTAGTCCAATCACGGCAACACATTAGTCGAACTCGAGGAGGCGGGTGTGAAATCATAAATATTGCTTGATCACGACTATTGACTCATTCACTTATAATTTAGAGCCTAATGTTAACAATAAATTGTAGTAATTCCTTTGATATAATCCGTTGAGCAAAGAACGAAAATCGTTTCCTTTATGGTCAAATCGTTAATAAGTGTAAATTTAGCCGTTACTTTTACGTATAACACTTAGTCACGGTTATTATCGAATTTACGATGGGAATCAAAGGAAATTTTCGATCCTTAACCGATAATTTGTTATCGCGCCATTGTCCATTGGCAAAATATTCCCTAGGAAGGAGAGTTTTATCCAATCATGTACTGCAATGAAAAAGCTACATTTCATCCCTGAAAATGATGTATTAGTTCACTTATAATTGAATATAAACATCATTACAGTTGAAGAAATATGACAACTGTGGTTTTTCGATGTTGATCACACAGCTTGACACCTGTCAAAGATGATTTTTCTTCTTCTTCCTACTACTGGCGTCTTTATTTTCAAAATGCGAATCTATCATCTATATTGATCTACCTTCAATATTGATCTACTTAAAAGGTAGATCGCCGGGCCCAAACTAGTTTACTTATAATTGAATATAAACATCATTACAGTTGATAATAAAATGGACAACATTGTGAACATATGGTTCGGTAAAATTGCAAACCCAGAGGCGTATCCAAAAACAAATTATTCAGATAATGTTGATTTCAACAAGGATAAGTAGTACCTAAGCTCAAAAAAATATTAATAAGTAAAAATAATTTTGTGTAGATAATAAGAATGATTGGTTAATTACGAATTAATCAGTAAACGCCTGGTCGATATCCAATGAGCAAGCAGACATTCAGAAACAAATAGAAGAAGGGGTTAGGTATCTACATTTTTTTTTCGAAATTTGAGTAGAGCGTTATTAGATGCAGCAAGCGGGTTAGTGAGTACTTACTCTTTTTTCAGGTGCACCCCATTTCATTCGTTTTTGAACCTACCAAAAAATAAGCAGTGTAAGGTTAAAATTGAACTCAATCTAACGAATTTAAACAATTAACATATAATAGTAGCAGAAATACATATTGAGTTATGTATATTTGCATTTTAACAGTGATATTCCTTGGATTATTGGTGCAATCACGAAGGAATGGGGTCTTGATGTTCTCTTTCCAAAGATTCCATCATTTTCTTCTGGTCTAAAATATCATGGGAAAATTGGATGTTGGAATAATTTATGACTTCTTTTGGAAACGCTGGGTAGAAAGAAAACATCAAGATGTGAATAATGGCTAAGAAAAAAGAGGAAATATACTCATATGATTGATATGAAATTGTCAATTGTTAGGCATTGTTAACTGTTTTGTTTCTATGTAGATTCTTGTTTATCTTCTTCTCATTTTGAAGGTTTTTTCGACTACCACAAAATTTTGTAAGGCATCTTCAAGATATCAAATACACTGCGCAAAAAAATTAACGCACATTCTGAAAATCTCAATTTTAATGAAAGTTAACTCTACATTGACCTTATATCTTATTTTTTATGTTCTCTCGGGAAGGTTTTGAACGAAACAAGACACAATAAATGGAAGAAAAATTCAGGATTTCACCGAATCTTATGTGAAAGAAGAGAAATGAACAATTTTCAAAATACTGAAATGCTGATAATTTATTTAATACTTGGTATTTCCACCCCTTGCGTTGATTACAGCTCGGCAACGACGGTTTATACTCAAAATGAGTGATCTTAAAATGTTCTGATCTAATCCTTCCCAGATCTCTCCGAGTTGGATTCCTAAGTCATTAAGAGTAGCTGGATGATTTTCTGAACTTCTCAGCCTTCTAATTGAGGTTGTCCCAAACCTGCTCAATCGGATTGAGATCTGGACTTCTTGCTGGCCATTCCATTCGAGAGACTTCAACCTCTTCAAGGTACTCCTGAACGATGCGCGCACGATGGGGTCTGGCATTATCGTCCATAAAAATGAAATTTTCACCAATGTATGGGGCAAATGGCAATACTTGCTCTTCAAGAATGTTCTTTATATACTTATCAGCATTCATAGCTCCATTATCAACGACCACTAGGTCTGTGCGAGCAGTCAAAGATATTCCAT
The DNA here is from genome assembly GCA_910592335.1 of Adalia bipunctata. Classification (NCBI taxonomy): domain Eukaryota; kingdom Metazoa; phylum Arthropoda; class Insecta; order Coleoptera; family Coccinellidae; genus Adalia; species Adalia bipunctata. The sequence continues at coordinate 63,960,461 of OU342949.1, forward strand.
CCCATACCATAATCGATCCTCCGCCGAAACCAGTAGTATTCAGGAAATTGCACTGAACATATCTTTCATGTGGACGTCTGTATACAAGGGAACGTCGATCACAATGGTAGAGGCAGAATCTAGACTCATCTGTGAAGAGAACTCTTTCCCAATCGGCCTCTTCCCGATGGATATGCTCTCTCGCAAAATCCAAACGCGCCCTTCGATGGGCTGGGGTAAGAGCTGGGCCTCTTGCCGCGACAAGAGGCCTTAAATCATATTCTCTGAGGCGATTTCTTATTGTCTGAGTGCTAAGTTGCACCTCATGAGTTTGCTCAAGCTGATTTTGAAGGAGGCGAGCGGTTGCAAACCGTTGTCTCAACGAAGAAACTCTCAAGTAACGTTCTTGAATGGCAGTTGTTACCCGTGGTCTACCCTGTCCTGGTCTTCGGACATTCATACCTGTCTCCCTGAATCGCTGCAACATTCTGGACACACTTGTATGGGAAACTCTAAACCTTTCTGCAATTCTTGTGTATGTCCACCCTTCTTCTCGCAAAACTACCGCATGGGCACATTCCTCTTGGGTCAAATTGCGTGTTTCGCGTTGCATAGCGATCGAGTGTAGAAAATCAAACGAAAGAAAAACTATTGATCTCTAGAATTGATCGGGAATAACTGATTTTAGAATGGAGCCAATACATTTAAAATCTGATAATATCATCTTTTTTTATTCCTGCTGGGAGAAAACATCTGTATTGAAGAAAAACGTTGAAAGTGTATAACATATGCATGCATAATTCTGATAAAAATAATTATCATTGAGAACACCTTCAGTTGTAGAATAAATTTGAGATTTCCATAATGTGCGTTAATTTTTTTGCGCAGTGTATTTGACTAAGTATACTTCAAGAATTCGAAAGTTATGCTGCAAATTGCACTGAAAAGTTTTGAAGTTCCAATGATATACAGGGTGCGTCAGTAAAGCGTACGGCTCAGATAACGCCTGAACTATACCGTGTGGAGAAAAACTTATATGGCATGGGTATAAGGTTGACAAAAATCTACAAACTAAAAATAATATGGAAACATGTGTAGTTTTTTCAAATGGAACACCCTGTATTTCATGGCATAATTCTTTCGAGGACAACAAGAACTTTACACTTATAACTCATTTTTCAAATTTCATTACAGCGTTATTTTTAGTGTTTTAAGGGGTTCATCAGAATTATTATAGCAACCGCTACTTCTGGTCGATTTGTCTGGCCTTTCATTGAAAATGTCCCAAGAATATGCAACAGGGTTGAGATCTGGACTTCAAGCAGGCCAAAAACTTTTCAAGTATCCCGATATTTACAGCCCCATCGAATATCCCCGTAAATCGTTGTCGACTTTCGAAAAATATTAATTAAATGCCCCCCATAACGTTTTAATCGCACACAACGACAGCTCCCGTCTGTCCCCCGATAAAAAGAGGCAGCAATTTAACCAGCGTGCCACAATTACCCCGTACGGTAATCTCCATAAGATCCCATCGGAATAGATCTGCAAAGTGCCACGCATCCAATAAAAGGCCCATAAAGCGTCCCGCGGGATCGAAAACTGTTGCGTCATTAAATGCGAACCGCTTAACAAGAAAGCATAAATCAATTTTACATTTCAATATTACGACTACACGCAAAAATAAAGTCAGCATTAAAATAAACACGGACTACATAGTGCGAGGAGCTTGTTAATTTATTTTCCGAGAGGAAGGTGCGCAAGGTGTGACGGCCACTCGGATCTGCAGGTCGTAAAACATGTCGAAGATAAAATATCAATCAATATTACACTTTCGAGAAGAAATTTCAGAGGGACATGCCCGGGTTTGGTATTGATGGTTGTGTGAGAATAGCACTTCGTACTGTATATTCTTAACATATGATACATACAGGGTCTTTCACGAGGAACCTCACCCATATTTAAACGGGAAACTACTGAACGTATTTTCATGAAATTCAGCACTTAAGTATAAGTATTTCAAGGCATGAGCACCTCCGGTTTTTCCGGAAATGACGTCAACTTCCGTTTTTCAAATTAGAACACCATTTTTTTATTGCAGATATTGAATCTACGTTAAAAAATAATGTGAGTGTATGCATCACACCCTTGCCCTAAAATGGATATTTTCTGAGTTAATATCCATTTTAGGGCAAGGGTGTGATGCATACACTCACATTATTTTTTAACGTAGATTCAATATCTGCAATAAAAAAATGGTGTTCTAATTTGAAAAACGGAAGTTGACGTCATTTCCGGAAAAACCGGAGGTGCTCATGCCTTGAAAATATTTAAGATTTCATCAGCATCGTGAAATACTCAGAAACTCAGAAAATTCTGAGTTAATAATAATTTAGGGCAAGGGTGTGATGCATACACTCACATTATTTTTTAACGTAGATTCAATATCTGCCATAAAAAAATGGGGTTCTAATTTGAAAAAATTGATTTTTCACGATTTTGTCATCCCTAACTTTGAAAGCGATTTTTTCACCCCCTGTATCATGAATTGCGATTTCGATTTTTAAAGTGATACATCAATCTTACATCTTGAAAAATCCCAAAAATGAAAATTTTCCATCCAAAAACCTCGAAGTTATTCTTGTTTCAGCGGAGCTCTATTTTAGATTTTTTTTTCGAATTTTCCCGCTTAGAGAGAATTTTCCAACCAAAACTGAAAAATGTTACATCAAAATAACTTGACATTTTCTAAGGAATCTATTTCTGCAATAAAAAAATGGTGTTCTAATTTGAAAAACGGAAGTTGACGTCATTTCCGGAAAAACCGGAGGTGCTCATGCCTTGAAAATATTTTAGATTTCATCAGCATCGTGAAATACTTATGCTAGTGCTGAATTTCATGAAAATACGTTCAGTAGTTTCCCGTATAAATATGGGTGAGGTTCCTCGTGAAAGACCCTGTATATGAATGTTATACATTCCTCGAGAGGGTAAACGAACCAACAAGTGGTTGTTCCCTAAAGCAAAATCCTCGGCTTTACAGTACAGATCATGGATCAGATATCAATAATATAGGAACTGATGAAATTTTTAATATGGAGCTTTATAGAGGGTATCTTTGACTTGTACATATATTTTAACTGTAGATTCCTCTCATCAAACGAAACACTTTTTTTACTACACCATTTTTCGAAATTAGGTTTCGTTGAAAGATACAGGGAGTCGAAAATCCATTAAATTATCACTTTTCTTTCCATATCTCCAGAACCGTTATTTCAAATGAACTGAATTTTGGTTGACTGTGTACTCTATTCATAGTTCATATTCCACAATCAAAACTTATTCGATATTTCTCCTGGTATAAAAGTTACAGCGTAGACCCACTCATAAATTCACGCAAAAATACTATAAAACCACTCGAAGAAGATAAACGGTTCATATTTTCGAAAGAATCGATCATTTCTAAAAATAAAAGTATTCTTGTGTTTTTTGATGAAACGATAAAATTTGACGAAAAAATAAAAAATCATAAGAATAATCTGGATGCTTCCCTGGATTTTTAATGTCACAGTATGGCTGGAATTTATTAACTCTCTGATCTCTATACAAGTTAACAATGTTGTCAGAATGTTTATCAACATCGTCAAGACTAAAATCTCTATGATGGAAAAACGTTTGATGTAGAGATCCCATGAGATTCCACAAATGTGGGAGAAAAAATTGAATTCTTAAAAGCATAAAATTATACATTTTATGCGCACAGTTTCCATCAAAAGTTTTATGATGCCGGTTCATATTAAGAATGAATGCCAATGAAATACAAAATTCTGATATTAAAGATGAATGTCGATACAAAACACGTATTGAATTGAAATTAATGAAAAATAAAATGATACTTTGTACCAAGGCAGTGAGGATATTCTGAACTGGATAGTAAAGCTGTATCGTCCAATGATACAAAGCTCTTCCTGAGTCCTGAAGTATTTTGATTTGAATTGAGATTTAGGTTTCATGGAAAATTTTCATTTTGATTAAAACTATTTTTCATACATTCGAAAGAGCTTTTTATCATTGGACGATACAGCTTTACTATACAGTTCAGAATATCCTCACTGCCTTGAAGCGAAATAACGATATTGTTGATCTTCAAAAATTTTTTCTAGGAAAACTGGACGTGTGCAAAAAAAATGAAAACGCTCCAGTAATTTAAAGTTATAGTAGAACCTGAAGCAGGTGGTGAATTTTTGAAAACGGAATGTACAAGGTGTTTTTTCAACCTGCAAATTTAATCTGAACTCATCATGATTCCCACCCTGTATTTTTGAAAATGTGTTGCAATTATTGAAAGCAGACAATCATATTGTTCTACACTGAAAATTTCATCAATATTGATCAAGCCATAACAAAGTTATGAATAAAAGAAAAATCGGTCGAATCGGACAAATCACCCTGTAGACTCTCAATAAAGGCCCTCAACCATAAACCAAACATTGTTTCGAAACTGCCTCAACTAGTGTAAACTTCTCCTAAAATCTGACGGTCTCCTCTGGAATCACCTTGTATAAAGTTTTATAAAACAATGAAAATATGAAGATAAATTATCGCCTATGGTCCAACAGTCGCAAAAGTAAGATTGGAGGTCATTCTTCCGCGGTCCCCCAAGAATGGACACCATGCGATCCATTATCCTCGTAACAATGCCAGAGATGGAAGAACAATACGTAAGACATTTAAAGGAATTCAAGGTTGCCTTCGGGCGTATTTCGCAGGTGCAAATCGAAGACCACGACGCGAAAGGTAATCACAATGCGAACAATGGCTCGCTATTTATCAAGACGGCAATGGTAAATATTAATTTCAGGGAGATAACTGATCGCGTCAAATGATTAATCGATCGATTAATTACGGGCTCGGGAGGGACCAGAAGGTGGTGTTTTTCCTGCGTGTGGTTCACGTATATGTGGCTTCATTTCTGAAGAAAAAAGTTTCCGCGAATAATGTGATGTAAATCTGATTTTTATTGTTGTTCCCATATTTCTGGGAATACGTAGAATCAATACAAAAGTAGGAGTGTAAATATTCCCTTTTTTATTCACTATCCCTCAGAATATATAAAGAAGGAACAGGCAATGAGAGAATCAGGAATCAGTGAGTTTGGTCCTCTCTGAATGACTACACCTCATCTACAAACCTTCCTAGTGATGCAATGATCAAGAACGTAAGCTCTGAGAAAAACTTCAGTACAATGCTAAGCAAAAGAGAGGATTGGGAAAGGGAATACACCGACTATAATCTCAAAGAAAATACAATGAAAAGGTATACAGATGGGTCTAAAACCGCTACAGGAGCTGGCGCTGGGATTTACGGGACAAGTACCAAGAGTGCACTATCTTTAAGCTCCTGTACAAGCGTCCTTCAAACGGAAATACTTGCGAGGATGTATTGATATCTAGTCAGCCTAGACCAGTTCCATGCATAAACAAAATATTACGATACCATCTCAACGAACAATAACTTATTAGAAGTGTCAGTGAAGAGTTCCACGTCAAAAAGTAATCCAGAGTTCCGCAATAAATTAAAAAAAAAAGATGTCCACCGAAATTGTAATAATCGAAAAATTGGAGTATCGAGCCATCATCAAGTACCTGTATTTATAAGGGTTAAAAGGTAAGCAGATTTACGAAGATATGCTTAATACCCTTGGTGATCAATGTCCTTCGTATGCAACCGTGAAAAATTGGACTGCAAGCTTCAAAAGAGGTATATTTTCTGTGTCAGCCCCCGAAAATATCGATGCAGTTCATGACATGATTTTATCAGACCGTCGAATTGGGCTAAAACGGATATCTGAAGCACTGAAGATTTCAAACGGACGCGTTCATCATATAGTTCACGTCAATTTGGACATGAGAAAAATTTCTGCAAAATGGATCCCCAAATGTTTGAATGTTGACCAAAAGCGTGCAAGGGTAGAAGCATCGCGTTCGATCTGTGCTCGATTTAAAAACGATGTAGACTTCTTAAACCGAATTGGGGGAATTGGGTGCATTTCTACGATCCAGAAACAAAGCAACAATCGATGGAATGGCGACACTCTGGTTCTCCAAGACCTAAGAAGTTTCGTTTCCAAAAATCTGCTGGAAAAGTTCTTGCTTCAGTTTTTTGGGATTGCCATGGAGTAATCATGATTGATTTTTTGGATAAGGGTAGAACAATAACTGGAGATTACTATTCGACATTACTGACAACTCTACGGGAAAAAATTTAAGAGAAAAGACGCGGAAAGCTATCCAAAGGTGTTTTGTTTTCACAGGACAACACCCCAGTACACAAATCTCATGTTGCCATGCAAAAAATTCGTGATTTAGGGTTAGAATTACTAGAACACCCCCCTTATTCACCAGATTTGGCCCCGTCCGACTATCATCTCTTTCCTCAACTTAAAAAAGTTGTCCACTTTTAATAATTCTTCATGGTGGGAATTATGATGAGTTCAGATTAAATTTGCAGGTTGGAAAAACGACGTGTACCTTCCATTTTCAAAAATTCGCTACCTGCTTCAGATTCTACCATAAGTTTACATTACTAGTGTTTTAATTTTTTTGGCACACGTCCAGTTTTTCTAGAAATTTTTTTTTAAGATGAACAATATCGTTATTTCGCTCCAAGGCATTGAGGATATTCTGAACTGGATAGTAAAACCACTACCTTGGAGCGAAATATCGATATTGTTCATCTTTGAAAATTTTTTCAGGGAAAACTGGACATGTGCCGAAAAAAATCAAGACGCTTCGATGGATGAACATTTTATTCGCTAAAACAGAGGTCATTTCCAACATCAAGAGTTATTATCCTGAAGGAATCGATCGGGATACAACACTGGCGGATCTAGGGAGTATGAAAGATTTTAGCCAAGAGCACATGGTGCCTCATACGTAACACGACACCATTCGGTATTCAGCTGAGCCGCAGCATCATCCATCAGTACCAGGAAGGTGCCAGTTACACTTTTCCTCCGACCTAATGAATCCGCGCTGCCATCACTGACAGCCATCTGCATTTACAAATTAAAGTTGCGCAAAGATTTTAGATAAATAGAATATTGTACCAGGCGGGATCTGTGAACGGTCTCGATGGGGAGCAAATGGGTTCCTTTCAGACGGTGCAAATTAAATGCGATGAGAAATTGTCCGTGTCATTGTGGGCAGAAAACGCCGGAGCAGGTGCGGTCGTATCTCACTGCCCCGACCCGGAGTTATGTCACAGTTTGTTAATATTCATGAGTGGAAATATGCGCCTCTCGTGCGATGGAAGAAAGTCGGATCTGTGTAAACATGGACGATACGGAGGATAAGTGAATGGTTATCCTATAGATGCATAGAATATCTGGCGTTGGCACTGATTAGATTTTGTTTAAGGGGACCTGGTACACGTCCGAGCTCGCGAGCTCCTTTAAAAAATTGGGCTTTTTATTTCCATGATATCTCAGTTCGTATGCGGCGTAGACCAACAATATTTGTTTTTAAATTAAAGCTTAATCATTTCTCTAGAATGAGTATTACTCGCTTTTCTGTTTTTCTTCGTATATTAGGAAAAAAACCTGGTGAGCTGTAATTTTAGGAAAATCTGGACAAACGATTTTATTTTCATGATATCTCTGTCAATTTTCGAGATAAATGTATGGAATTTTCATTATACATGCGAAATAATATTTTGCAGAATGTGTTTTATTCGCTTTTCCGTTTTTCTGCGTATATTAGGAAAAAACCTGGTTGAAAATATGACCAATAAAGTTCCTACTTTATAATTCATTTAAAAATTGAGGGGGCAATAAACAAAAAAACTGATCAATACACATTCTGGAAAATATTATTTCGCATGTGAACTGAAAATTTCATACACGTATCCCGAAAATTGACAAAGATATCATGGAAACAAAATCGTTTGTCCAGATTTTCATAAAATTACAGCTCACCAGGTTTTTTTCCTAATATACCAAGAAGAACAGAAAAGCGAGTAATACACATTCTAGAGAAATAATTAAGCTTTAATTTACAAAAAAAATTGTTGGTCTACGCCGCATACGAACTGAGATATCATGGAAATAAAAAGCCCCCCTATCAACTTTCAACTTGTTGTAACATTACAAATTTTTGTGTGTGGAACCTTCACTATCTTATCATTGTCAGAAATGATAATGTGTCGGAAGTTTTTTGAATTTGCTCTTGCTTTTTCGATAATTTTTCGATGAAAATAACGACTTTAATACTATGGGAGATGATTCCTCAACATAAGGTGCCTGTAGCAATCCTCGTACACTTAAAGAACAGAAGAATCATCACTTCGAAGATCGGACTTGATCGAAAGATCCTCCCGATCCAAGAGAGAGTTAGGACTTTGTGAAAAGATTTTTTTAGCAGTTGAAGTATTTTTCTGATGCTTCTTTCTCAGTGTTTCTTCATTGTTCTTGTTACAGATATAACTTCAAGTTATTTGCATCCAGTTCGATGAAAGTCTAGTTTTCAAGTACAAGAAGCTCTGTCACATATCAGCATATTTTTCGAACAAATTCAGTATTACTACACATCTATATTTCTTTCTATATTTTTTTCTATATTTCTTTCCATTGTCATTTTGTGTTCTTTTTTCTTTTTCTAATTTCATGGTTATCTTTGGGAAATAATTAATGTTTGACTTTTCCTTTATGTAGAATGTCTTAAAGGATGCAATAAAATTATTACATATTATTATACACGGGGAGACAGAGTTTTTTCAAAGGTTTCTATTTGTCCTCGTGTATCATACGCAGAATTGTATGGTACCCTGTTTACATTCCCTCGACTAACACTTCTGTTTTCTTTTAATTTGAATTTTGAATTTTTTTTGGTAAAACATAGATAGTAGGTACAGCAAGGAGTAAATGATTAAAATATGGAGATAAAAACGAATGTGGTACAATTTTTTTAATGAATTTGTTAATCATGCGTTTGTCCACCGATTATCTATACAGGGTCTTTCACGAGGAACCTCACCCATATTTATACGGGAAACTACTGAACGTATTTTCATGAAATTCAGCACTTATAAGTATTTTCAAGGCATGAGCACCTCCGGTTTTTCCGGAAATGACGTCAACTTCCGTTTTTCAAATTAGAACACGATTTTTTTATTGCAGAAATAGATTCCTTAGAAAATTTCAAGTTATTTTGATGTAACATTTTTCAGTTTTGGTTGGAAAATTCTCTCTGAGCGGGAAAATTCGAAAAAAAATCGAAAATAGAGCTCCGCTGAAACAAGAATAACTTCGAGGTTTTTGGATGGAAAATTTTCATTTTTGGGATTTTTCAAGATTGCCCTAAAGTGGATATTAACTCAGAAAATATCCATTTTAGGGCAAGGGTGTGATGCATACACTCACATTATTTTTTAACGTAGATTCAATATCTGCCATAAAAAAATGGGGTTCTGATTTGAAAAAATTGATTTTTCACGATTTTGTCATCCCTAACTTTGAAAGCGATTTTTTCACCCCCTGTATCATGAATCGCGATTTCGATTTTTAAAGTGGATACATCAATCTTACATCTTGAAAAATCCCAAAAATGAAAATATTCCATCCAAAAAACTCGAAGTTATTCTTGTTTCAGCGGAGCTCTATTTTCGATTTTTTTTTCGAATTTTCCCGCTCAGAAAGAATATTCCAACCAAAACTGAAAAATGTTAAATCAAAATAACTTGAAATTTTCTAAGGAATCTATTTCTGCAATAAAAAAATGGTGTTCTAATTTGAAAAACGGAAGTTGACGTCATTTCCGAAAAAACTGCAGGTGCTCATGCCTTGAAAATATTTTAGATTTCATCAGCATCGTGAAATACTTATAAGTGCTGAATTTCATGAAAATACGTTCAGTAGTTTCCCGTATAAATATAGGCGAGGTTCCTCGTGAAAGACCCTGTATATGTATACACTCCCCAACACGTCTTGGCATTGATGCAATAAGATGTACTGGCTTCGGCGGTACATATACTAAATTGAAACGATGGTCCATTTCTTCTTGAGGGAGACTGTCCCAAGCTACCTGTAAGTACTTAATGTCTCAGAGCCGCCAAAGTCCGGGGGGCTGGGGTAAATTTCCAAGCCTTCTACCCATGATGTCCCAAACATGCTCTATGGGCGAAAGATCGGGGGATCTGGGCGGCCATGGCAAAAGATTCACATGGGTCGCTTCAAAAGAGTTTAAACTCTGGCAACATTATCTTGCTGAAATATTGGATTCGCAAAAAACGACTACAATATTTTAGTAACAAAACATGTTTACATGAAAAATCCTTCACGATTAAATTTTAAGCAACTCTTTTTGGGTGTGGCAGTTTCTTTGTTAGTTAGTTGCAGTTGAAATAAAGAAAAATATTCATCTCATTTCCTGAACATAGATTGTTTATTTCTTGAGAAACCTAGGGGGCAAAAACTTTTGACGATGTGTGTATTTGAGAGCATTGAATCTTCTAATGTACCACTTGGTCGCATGGAAGTTATGCTTTATCACAAGAAGCTGTGGTGGTCTCATATTCATAACGATCGGAATCTTAATTATCTCTGAACATGTTGGACTTATCTCAAGTTTTCGCTTGGGTAAATTCCAAATACGCGTGAATTTTTCCATCACAGTACGAACTTATATCTGTACAGCTTGTTCAATCAAGAAGAAAATCGAGGAAAAAGGAAAACTTGGCAATCATTCTCAACCAACTACCGTATCTGGGCATAACCGAACAAATTTTCAATTTACTACATCACGGTTTATATCTCAAACGGCTCAAGGTATAATAACGCATTTGAGCCGGCGAACAGAATACGTATCCACAATATTGGTGTAACAACATTTTATTTTAGTTGGAAATAAGCAGCTCGTTAGATTTTATACGCTGTAAAGTAAATTCTCCGTACTGAAATTGATTGTGAGCAAAACACCGCAAGCGAAACGTGTATTATGCATGTTGTTGTTCGGAATTATTATAAATGGCCGACAAACTCGTATGAGTGTAGTTGAGGAGAAGATAACTCATAATGGAGATTCATGGATTATGGCGGTACTCGGTAGTCATCGTTGGGAGTCTTTTCCTGTTATACAGGGACTCCGGAAGTCAAAGATAACCTTGTGACTATCCGTAATTCCGTAACACCTTCAGACCTGGGTTTTACGATAATTGGAAAAATGTTCACCATTTCCCTTTCTTCAGCTGTGTTAATATCAGTTCCGAAATCCCGAAGGAACTTTTTCGAAGGGACTGTACCACTCATATGCACGTGCTTTCGATAACAAAATTTTGTGTAACAATTTCAATTCTCTACCCATAAATGCTGGTGTTCCGCAGGGATCAATTCTGGCTCCAACACTATTTCTACTTCACATCAACGATTTGCTGGAAGCAACTTCGTGTCCAGTGCACAGTGCCCTCCATACCGCCTTTTCTTCTAGGGCTCCAATACCAGCCCGCCAAATCAGAAACGAACGAGGAAGAAATGTTAACAACATAAATATGGACTTGGCAACAATTCTTGAATATGGATCTAATAACTTGGTAGAATTCAACGCCAACAAAACACAAGCATGTCTTTTCTCTAGAAAAGCCGATCTTACTGTGCCCAGCATAAAATGGTCGGGAGTGACCATACCATTGAAGTCATCCATTTCGATGCTTGGCATTACTGTCGGCAGTAACCTTTCCTGGGAGAATCACGTGAGATCCATTGCTAAAAGTGCATCCCAAAAACTTGGTTTTCTGTTTCGTGCCAGGAGCTATTTCACCTCAAGTCAGCTGCTTATGATCCATAAGGCACAGATTCGACCTGTCCTGGAATGCTGTTCCCATATTTGGAGTGCTGCACCTAAACACACCCTAAAACTCTTGGATTCTGTACAAAATAGGGCAATTCGTCTCGTCTGTGATGCCTCGCTTACAAACTCGCTCACTTTTCTGGAACACCGTAAAAAAGTGGGCGATCTGTCTCTATTTCATAGATATTTCCATGAGCGATGCTCTTCTGAATTATCAGCAATCGTTCCCCCTCTGGCAGTCTCTTCCAGACTAACCCGTCAAGTTAAGTCTTCACACCCCTTCGTGGTAACTTTGGAGACCTGCAGAACATCTCTCTTCAAAGACTCGTTCATCCAACGAACAGCGAGGCTTTGGAACACATTGCCTAGGGAGGTGTTCCCCGAGGCATATAACCTCCAGAAATTCAAGAAGAACACCAATTCCTACCTGCTTGCCCTTGGTTCTCACGATGTTCTCTGAACATTACAGGATATTCCTTTTCGTGAAAACCACAACATAAAAAAAAGAATCCAGGAAGAAGGACATAACGAGCAAAAACGCAATTATTTCGGCTTTTGCAATGATACCCTAATTGGTCTTCCTATAACTCGTACGTAAAATTCCATTTATTCATTACCATAATAACGGTATACCCCCCAACCAGTACGACTATCAATTAATTTCGGTCCTCCAGATAAAACGCTATAAAAACATAAATAATCGATGTAATATGACAGCGTGTTATTATTTGATAAACGATCATCCAAATCCATTAGTGGGATTTGATTTGAATTTCTCGAAAATGTTTGTTACCATCGTGTGGGCATGGGCCTATCGGATCGGATATGCTAGAGAGTTTGACGCATCTTATAAATTATGTTCTGTCTTCTTAATCTTCGCAGAACGGCTTGAATTGGTGGGATTATTCAAATAACGAAATTCGGCATTCGGAGGTTTCGCGCTTCATCCAATGTCGGAGTCTCCATGCTAAAATTTCACCAATCGAGGAATGCATGTTTTAACAACTATTGTGAGGTGAAATATCTCTTTCGGTTCCTGGAAATATCTCCTATCTGAGCCTACATCACGATTTTCTCCCAATTTGGCTTAAATTGGCGAGATTATTCCAATATCGTAATTCGACATTCGGAAGTTTCGCGCCTAATCCAATGTCGGAGTCTCCATGCTAAAATTTCACCAATCGAGGAATGCATGTTTCAACAACGATTGAGACAAGAAATATCGATGTTTCTTCTAAGTTCTGAGATATTAACGCTATCTGTTCCTGGAAGTATCCCCTATCAAAGCCTGCATCACGATTTTCGCCCAATTAGACCGAATTTCTCGGAAAAACCCAGATCAATAACGAATTCGTCGATGGTTAGATCGGCAGATCGAAAATGCTGCAATCTAGTTGCTTTTTACAGGGCCATTATCATAAAGAATAGTTGAGGCTATGTATAATTTGACCTAAACGAGAATACAACAATTCCTTTGTAATTATGCGGTTGAAATCGGAATGGTACGTCGGAGAGATTGAATAACTTGTGTAGGAATATCCTTCCTCATCACAGTTATGCATAAATTATTGTCTGGGCCAGTAATTTCAGGGAAAAGAAAATTACAATGTAACAGGAACAGAAATCGGATCGATGATATTGTTGAGCTACTTTAGAAAGCTCGTGATCTGGCGATGAGCTCGCAAAAGGGATCGGAATGCGATACGATTTTGACAGAAGCAGAGTTCACCTTCATATACCGGGCGGTTCTCGAAGACAGCCTCAAAATGAAGGCATGGAATTACATAGTTAAACTTTGGTGTGGTATATGTAGATATACTTGGTGAAATTCAGATTCTTTGGACTTCACGTTTTAAGGAAAATTAATCTTTGATTTTCGAATGTATAATACGAAATTTCCGGAAAATGAAAGACACCCTACCACTGTAACCGGTCAAGGTTTGTCTATGCTACATACACTGCACATTATGGAAATCTCAAATTTATTCTACAACTGAAGGTGTTCTCAATGATAATTATTTTCATCAGAATTATGCATGCATATTTTATCCACTTTCAACGTTTTTCTTCAATAAAGATGTTTTCTCCCAGCAGGAATAAAAAAAGATGATATTATCAGATTTTAAATGTATTGGCTCCATTCTAAAATCAGTTGTTCTCGATCAATTCTAGTGATCAATAGTCTTTCTTTCGTTTGATTTTCTACACTCGATCGCTATGCAACGCGAAACACGCAATTTGACCCAAGAGGAATGTCCCCAAGCGGTAGTTTTGCGAGAAGAAGGGTGGACATACACAAAAATTGCTGAAAGGTTTGGAGTTTCCCATACAAGTGTGTCCAGAATGTTGCAGCGATTCAGGGAGACAGGTATGAATGTCCGAAGACCAGGACAGGGTAGACCACGGGTAACAACTGTCATTCAAGAACGTTACTTGAGAGTTTCTTCGTTGAGACAACGGTTTGCAACCGCTCGCCTCCTTCAAAATCAGCTTGAGCAAACTCATGAGGTGCAAATTAGCACTCAGACCATAAGAAATGATATATGATATGAATATGGCCTCGTGTCGCGGCAAGAGGCCCAGCTCTTACCCCAGCCCATCGAAGGGCGCGTTTGGATTCTGCGAGAGAGCATATCCATTGGGAAGAGGCCGATTGGGAAAGAGTTCTCTTCACAGATGAGTCTAGATTCTGCCTCTACCATTGTGATCGACGTTCCCTTGTATACAGACGTCCACATGAAAGATATGCTCAGTGCAATTTCCTGAATACTACTGGTTTCGGGGGAGGATCGATTATGGTATGGGGTGGAATATCTTTGACTGCTCGCACAGACCTAGTGGTCGTTGATAATGGAGCTATGAATGCTGATAAGTATATTAGGAACATTCTTGAAGAGCATGTAGTGCCATTTGCCCCATACATTGGTGAAAATTTCATTTTTATGGACGATAATGCCAGACCCCATCGTGCGCGCATCGTTCAGGAGTACCTTGAAGAGGTTGAAGTCTCTCGAATGGAATGGCCAGCAAGAAGTCCAGATCTTAATCCGATTGAGCAGGTTTGGGACAACCTCAATAGAAGGCTGAGAAGTTCAGAAAATCATCCAGCTACTCTTAATGACTTAGGAATCCAACTCGGAGAAATCTGGGAAGGATTAGATCAGAACATTTTAAGATCACTCATTTTGAGTATGAACCGTCGTTGCCGAGCTGTAATTAACGTAAGGGGTGGAAATACCAAGTATTAAATCACTTATCAGCATTTCAGTATTTTGAAAATTGTTAATTTCTCTTTTTTCACATAAGATTCGGTGAAATCCTGAATTTTTCTTCCATTTAATGTGTCTTGTTTCGTTCAAAACCTTCCCGAGAGAACATAAAAAATAAGTTATGAAGTCAATGTAGATTTAACTTTCATTAAAATTGAGATTCTCAGAATGTGGGTTAATTTTTTTGTGCAGTGTATTTTGATTATTTAATCACCTGACACCATGGTAGTGCTTTTCTACAAAAATTTCTGGTCATAATCAGATCAAAAAAATATGCACTACCGAATTGTAAAATAATATGAACAATTTCGAAAGAAATTGAATTGAAAAATCTCTGAAAAATCTCATCTAGGAATTCACAGAACATTGAATTGGCATTTTACATAATGATTACAAGGTTTTTCAATTGAAACACCATTTATTTTTCCTAGTTTAGCTCATCCCTATTTATAGTTGATATAACTACTGTGTGATTTCATCAACTGAATTGAAAATTAGGTGTTTATCTACATAGTTGCAGACACTCAAGTCTAAAGATGAGCCAACGTAATTGAAGCTATAAATGTGGTGAAAATGAACTTCAATTTCTATACATTTTTGGAATTAGAAAAATAGAAGTTTATCTTTCGATTAAAATGAGTTCAAACGAAGTAAGAACCGAATCAAACAAATATTTGAGCTAAAAACATTCAATTCTACTAATTCTGATCTACCTTAGAAATTATAGTGCTAATTTCTAATGAGAAATTTTTTTACATTCTCCTTCATTATTGCAATTCATAAGTGATCATCCTTGAACAATTTCACAATACAAAATCTAATTTTCGCAGATCTCCGCACTCTCAATGGCAATCAAATTCAACCTTAAACAAAGAGATTCCATAATTACAAATCGATCCGAACGCAAACAGTTTCCTTTGGGAATTATAAAAGATTCAATTCATCCGTAATTACATATTGCTTTTGATGTATCAACGGTAACGATATACGTAGTTTAGTTGTCATTCAATATCATAATAACCGATGATGGATTGCACTGGTGCAATTGAAGTGATGGGTGCAAATCGTGAAGTAGCAATTGAAAATGGGTTGATGGAAGGCCTTGATTGCTTTGATCATATTGCGGAATTCTTGATTGTTAGGCAATGTTTTATTTTGAAAGTTTGACATGGGATTGTAGGCCTGAGGGTGCTTCAAGTGAGGAATATATTTATTTGCATCATTAGGATTTCAACAAGTAAAAACAAATAAAAGAAGTGCTGATATGTAGATGATATTGTATACTATACTCCATTCACTTTTATAATGTACTAGCGACCCGCCCCGACTTCGCACGGATGCAATGCAATCCTTATGCCGGTGCCGCACCGCTATGTCCCCGCATTTTAAATCTGTAATATCTTCGGGAATATTCATTTAAATTACATGCTGTAATTGCCATATTGAACTATATTGAATGGACAATGTTTTTAAGGTACTTAATTGGGTATGGATTAATGCTGTATTGCTCAAAATACACTTCCTAAATAAGCCATTTTTTCCCGTAAAATGTGAAGGATAAAAAAGGGATATTGTGAGTTATCCTTGAGAGATAGACATATGCCATTCCGCATTTTCTGGTTGACCTTTTTCAGGAGTACAATACCGAGTATATTATTTTGATTTATCTCGTGGGGTTCATTCAGTGTTTGCAATGAAAGCGTAAAAAAATGTGTTTATTCACGACATCACATTAGAAACCTGTAAATTCATCAGTGTTTCTCTACAATATTATGCATGTATCATACATATAAACCTTCCTCTTGAATCACTTTATCTACTAAAAAAAGCGTTTCAAAATCCGTTGCGTAGTTTTGAAGATTTAAGCTTACATAGGGACAGACAGCGAAAGCGACTTCGTTTTATACTATGTATAATGATTCCGGTTGGCCCTGACATTCTGACACATTTCACCGTGTATATTTTAAAAATGTTAGGTTATAGTCATTTTCCTGTCAGATGACTAAGCAACGTTGTCCTTTCTACATAAAGATCGTAGTCATTACGTATTTATCGAATTGTTCATTTACTTTGGGAAACTAATGAATTCGAGAAAATATTATGTGAATTCAATAATTTTAAAGACCTGGCGAATGTTGAGGAAACTTTTTTCTTTGTTGATACTGGAAATATTTCACGTATATGAACATGGTAGGAATATTCAGTTATGCTATTTTCTTGTACGGAAATCAAGAATCGATTGTTGAAATTTTACTGAAAGTAATGAATATTACGTTACTCTGTGATAGTTCATTCGAAAAAAGAATAAAAGTACTCGAATATCCCGACAGAAAAACTTTTAAACGAACATACGGACCTATCGAATTCCCCATTTTTCAAAATTCTCAAGAAATAACTTTATGGAATATACAGGGTGAGTCTTTGATTTGTACATAAATTTTAACTGTAGATTCGTGAGGCCAAAAGAAACCTTTTTTTCATTTCCATTTTTTCGAATTCAGCTCTGTTAAAAAGATATAGCCATTTGAAAAGCCATTTGGGCTTATAGAGTTCCTGATAAAATTCTCTGGAATTGATTCAAAGTTCATATTTCTCGATTGAAATTGAGTTTATATATTTAGGGAATACTCAAGTACTAACCTTATTGGAATAAAAATGTTGTAAATACGATAATTTCAACAAAAACAGTTAGTTTCATCGGATTATATCTGCAACTAAAAAGCCGTGAAATTTCACGACGCATGCGCACAGCGAAAACTGTTGGAGGCGCTGCCAACTATAAACATTATGTGAAGTAGTAGTGTAGTAAATACATTCAGTGAATTATTGTAATAATGTGACTATTATGTGAAGTGAATTAATATAATATTTACCGTGTAGTGTCGAGTTTATAAAATTCCAAGAGGATATTGTTTAGATAGAAACATCGCCTCAGATTATCAGGTATCATATTATTTTTCATTAAATTCAATTTAATACATTCATCATTCATATCCGAATTTTGTATTTCATCGAGATTTAACTTCAATATGGACCGGTAACAATGAATTTTCAATAGAAACTGTGCGTATTAAATGCTCCTTGGTGTTCAATTTTATCTCCCACATTCGTGGGGTTTTATTATGAAAATACCTCTACATTAACGTTTTCCATCATTTGAATTTAAGTCTTGACAAAGTTGATAATTATTCTGACAACATTGTATCGTTTGAAGACCAGAGAAGGAATAATATTCGATGATATTTGATTCAGAGGAGCATTCAGATTATTCTTGAAATTAATGATTTTTTCGTCAAATTTTTCCGGGTAAAATTGGAAATAACTCGAAAACGACGCGTTTTATTGATAAAACATAAGAATACTTTTAGTTTCTTAAATTATCGATTCTTTCGAACATATGAACCGTTTATCTTTTTGAAGTGGTTTTATGGTGTTTTTGCGTGTATTGATGAGTCGACTACCCTGTAACTTTTATACCAGGAGAGATATTGAATAAGTTTCGATTGAGGAATATGCACCATGAATAGAGTAACCAATGAAGCAAAATTCAGTTCATTTGAAATAACGGTTACGAAGATATGGACAATAAAGTGTTTTCTTCATGGATTTTCGATACCCTGTATCTTTCAAACGAAACCGAATTTTGAAAAATGGTATAGGAAGAAAGTGTTTCGTTTGATGGGAGGAATCTACAGTTAAAATATATGTACAAGTCAAAGACTCACCCTGTATTCAAATACGTTTTTCTACAACTTGAAATACGCCAGTGTGAAAATGGAGTATTACTACAAAACATGTCTCACACTTGAACCAAGAGCTAACTCCATTTACAACGTTAAAAAAGAGAAAATAGAAATTAGCATTGGCAACGTCTCTGAGAATTATTCGACATTTCACGAGTATCTACCAATCTGCGTCAGTTTCAAGAGAAAAAACTTGATGAACCTAAATCATGAATGGAGAATACCAAGCGACCCGCTACTGCTTTTTTCCGGCAGTCCGGTGCATCTTCAGCTGACTACACCTCTGACAAACGATCGCGCATCGTCATTCCATCCTGTTTCCTCGAAGTTCGCGTCCGATTCTTCGCAACATAATTCCTGTCATGTTCCAACCTACTTTCTACGAGAAAAAAAATCCGCGAGCTCTGTTCCGGACCGCGACGATTTATGCCGCAGTTAAGGAAAGGGCTGGCTGACACCAAAAGCGAACCCGTACATAAATTCCACGAAATGGATTCATGCACTTGCCGCGGACCCCGACAAGGCAGTTCCCAAATTCCGGTACGGTGAGAATACCGCGGAAGGTGGTGGGGGGATACCGGAGTTGCGATAATGTGAATGCGGTCTACTAAGGAGAAGATAGAGGATTTCTTTTGGAGCTCTGCTTCAGACTTGCAGGATGGCAGAGAGGATTTGCACTAAATTGACAGCGTGTGTGATAATCACATGTTGGTGATAAAATTTTCTCTAATTCGCCAAGTAGTCAACTTTATTTGAAAAAAAAGTCGAGAATCGTGTCTCCACTAAGTGAATGTTAACAATTTTTTGAAGTCAACTGTTAAAATTGATGCCAATAGTTTCTCTAATATCTGCAAGAAATCGACAAAAATAGTGAAGATACGAGAATCGTGTGTTCACTGAATAAAAGTTTAAAATTCCTTAATTGTTAAAAATTTTTCAAAAGTAAGCTTTTTTATCTCGCAAAGCTATCGAGGACTATAAGTAAATGTCGAGAATCGTGTTTTTAACCATTTTACGTTTTGTTAACAGGTGCAGGTGACGAGAGTTTCTATAATTTCCAATATTTTCCAAGATGACATTGTTAAGAAATGTCGAGTCGAGAATTGTGATTCGATCTATAGAAAATCAACCAATTTCAGTGACGGCTCGTCAGGGTAGGCAGGGTCGGCCCGGCCGACCCAAGAATGATCTTGGGAATAGAAAATAAATCTATCTATAAATTTTATTTTTTGAACCTTATTCTGAATTATTAATTTCGAAATTCAAATCTCGATTATTGCCCCCAAAATCCTATGTTTCCACTTAGAACAGAAAAAGTTATTTCTCATCACATATTTCTGTATACTATAACCGCCAGTCGACGGAGAGCTTCCCACAAATGAAACCATCACGCTGCTTGAAACATACAGGCCACAGGCTCGGCCCGCCGAGCCAGCCGCAAGAGAGCTTCAGAATATCGCAATACCAATGGCACTATACATCACCTACGCCGTACGCAGTTGCTACTAAGAAGAAGGGTGCAGACCTCAATATAAGGTCGCTGCTTGATTCATACAGGTACGGCCAGCCGGTCCAGCTTCATTACATAGGAACGCTTTCGCTGACTGTCCCTATGTATGCTTAAATCTTGAAAACTACGCAACGGATTTCGAAACGGTTTTTTTTAATAGATAAAGTGATTCAAGAGGAAGGTTTATATGTATGATACATGCATAATCTTGTAGAGAAACACTGATGAATTTACAGGTTTCTAATGTGATGTCGTAAATAAACACATTTTCTTGCACTTACATTGCAAACGCTGACGGAAACCCACGAGATAAATCAAAATAATGTACTCGGTATTGTACTACTAAAAAAGGTCAACAAAAAAGTTCGCGATGGTATATGTCTATCTCTTAAGGAAAACCCACAATAACCATTTTTTATCTTTTACATTTCACGGTAAAAAATGGCTTATTTAAAAAGTTATTGTAAGCAATACAGCATTAATCCTTATCCAATTAAGTACCTTAAATACATTGTCCATTCAATATAGATCAATATGGTACTTTACAGCATGTAATTTAAATGAATATTTCCGAAGATATTACAGATTTAAAATAAAAAATGCATGGACATAGCGCTACTTCACTAGGCCCGCTAGGTCCGCCAGGTCGGCAGGCCGAACCGAAGGGGGGGGTTGTAGAATCGCGTCGAAGTTTGCATAGTAGGATTGAAATGATTGAATTGAATTAGGTCAGTGTCTCAAAATAATAAAGCCGCCCTCGTGTTTTTTAGGTTATAGTTCGTTTCGTGAATTCTCATGGCAAATTTAAGGGAGGTAGTATTGAGTACCGGCGACTTGGTAAGTTTTTTAATTGATAATAAGTTTTTCACATTTTCATACGATGACAAGAAATTTGTGAAAGACTTACTAGTTCCTAGACCCTCTATGTCTAATCTGGTTCAGCGTACAACTCGTCATAATCGTGCATTTTCCAAATCGATCTAGGAAAAATTCATTTGGTTAACCGGTAGCGAAACGCGAAATAAACTATTCTGTTGGTACTGCCTGCTATTTTCCTACCAAAAAAGCGGTGAATTTCAAGGTGAGGCTTTTCTTTTGACAGATGGCAGAACTCATCAAAATGAGTCATTTCACCAAAATTTTTTTAAATGAATTATGCCCCTGTCTCGACTCTCGAGAAAATGAAACTAGAATATTTTCTAGTTTCTAGAATCTAGATGAATCTGAAAATTCCTCAGTCCGAACCTGCTTCCTCGCCTGCTCCTCCGTAGATATCAACAAATTTGCAAAAAATTCTAGTGCGTAGAACAGATCATTTTGCCATATATGCCGCTTTTTTATAAATTTTTTGAACTGAACATTTCATATAAGAAATTTCCGGTAAAATGACTTATTTTGATGAGTTCTATCACCTCCCAAAAGAAAAGCCTCGCCTTAAAATACATCCTGTATATACCTACATATACATATTGGGTCTGGCCGACCCACTCCTGAAGGACACGAGCCGTCACTGACCAATTTTATGCTGTAAACACTTGTTGGTGACAATAGTTTCTATTATGAGTATTAGTTCATCTATTGTTATTTCCTATTATACCTATCACCTAATTCTAAGAAGCTAACAAAGATCGTGAACAATTATCGAGAATCGTGAACTATGGATTGAAAATTTTTCTTTCTTTACAATTCTTTAATGCAAATCTTCCTACTCGATGGATCTTCTTTGAATGTGGAAGAATGAGCGCTAAAAAACTCTCGAGATCATGTCAGTGCTTTAAGTAAGCCATTTTCAAATTAAGTTTCTTCAGTTTCTCGAAATTACCGGAAATTTCAATCAAATGTCGATAATCGTGTTTTCAAAAAAAGGAAATTACCAGTTTTTTATCAGAGTCTTTTTGAAGTGGTGGAATTACCGAAAATTTTAAGTCATTGTCGAGAATCGTGTGTTCTTGGATTTTTACTGGAGAATTTCTTTTTTAAAAAACGTGTTGTTGACAAAAGAAGCTGTAACTGTAGTAATTGAAAATCGAGAATCGTGTTTTCAACGATTAGGAAATAACATTATCATTGAAGTTTCTTTAAGTAAATGACAATAATCGTGATTGCTGTGGGCTACTCATGGTTCCTGATGAGAGGTTTCTATAATTTCTTTAAGGAATGTCGAGAATTGTGATTCGCCCATAGAAAATCAACCAATTTTATGCTGTAAACACTTGTTGGTGACAATAGTTCCTATTATTAGTTCATGTATTGTTATGTCTTATTAATCTTATTATATTACCTAATTCTAAAAAGTTAACAAAGATCGTGAACAATTATAGAGAATCGTGAACTATGGATTGAAAATTTTCTTTCTTCAGAATTTTTTACTGCAAATCTTCCCACTCGAAGGATCTACTCAAAACCCTTCATATCATGTCAGTGCTTCAAGTAACCCATTTCAATCAAATGTCGAGAATCGTGTTTTCAAAAAATGGAAATTACCAGTTTTTTATCAGAGTCTTTTTGATGTGGTGAAATTACCAAAAATTTCAAGTCATTGTCGAGAATCGTGCGAATTTGGAATTTTACTGGAAACTTTCTTCTTCTATGGAAAAACGTGTTGTTGACAAAAGTTGATGTAATTGAGAATCGCGTTCTCAAAAAATGGAAATAACCAGTTTTTTATCAGAGTCTTTTTGATGTGGTGAAATTGTTTTTAATGTTGAGAATTTATACCAAAAATTTCAAGTTATTGTCGAGAATCGTGTGTTCTTTATTTTTTTAATTTAACATTTTCATTGAAGTTTTTCTAAGTGAATGACAAGAATCGTGGTTGCTGTAATCTACGTAATCTACTCATGGTTCTTGATGAAAGGTTTATATAATTTCTTTAAGAAATCAACGAAAATTGTGAAGGGAAAGTGTCGAGTATCGTGTTTCCATCAAGTGGAGGATAACAACTATAATGTTTTGAAAATTGGCAAATTCTCTATAATTAAAATAAGCAATTGTCGAGAACCGTGTTTCCACCAAAGAATTGATGACAAAAGGTTCTATAATTTCCTCAAACTGTCCATAATAATTATATTCAACAATTTTCGAGAATCGTGACAACTTTCGTACTGTGAATTTGTTTGTGACCATAACTTGTATATTATTATCAACAAAAATTGTGAAGAACTATCAAATCGTGTTCTAACCAAAAAATGAAAATAAATAATTTTATTTTTAAAAGTTAATTAATTTCTAGAATTTACTGAGAATTTTAAGGAAATGTTGAGAATCGTGTATCCTGCAGACTTCAGGGGGATATTGACACCTACAATGTTGGTAACACGTATTGCTTGTATAATTCACCGAAGTTGTGAACAATATTTCGAATAGATATCGAGAATCGTGTTTTCGACAAATGAAGGTTATCAACTTTAGTGACACTTGATGGGGAATAAAAGATTTTATAGTTTATCAGAAATGCCAACAACAGTTGTGTCGAGAATCGTGAAATTTTAAATAAACTCCAACATTTTGATTTGAAGGGGTGTAATCTATTGCTTATGGTTCTGCAGTGCTCATTTGGCATGTTCATTTGAAGATTCCATTGAAATGGAAAGCCTACACCGCCAGAGTAGTCCAGTAGATATGTAATTGCAATTGCTTAACTTGTGTGGATAATATAATAATGGATCTTATGGTCAGCGCTCTGCTTTGAAGGACCAGTGGGCGGCAATCTTCATAACCTTTGTATTTTGAGATTTGCCATTCAAGCCTATCGAACTGCGATCACCCTGTACATTTTATTCAAACTTTCGGAACCTCGTAGCGACTTCGAGAAGACGAAGACTTACCAAAGGCCCGAGCGCGATTCTCTCACACACACACATCCACATATCGTGGATACAGGTTGGGTCCAGTACTGTTACATCTGACGCAAAAACTTCCCGGGATGTGGGTCAGCATCTTGAGGCGCGGAGGGAAGACACCTCCGCGGCAACGATTTGGCCGGTTGTTGACCGCCGCACTCTGCATTTCTATGGCCGTTGTTGTGTTTGATCTCGGCAACGACGACAGACCGCGCCCTCCAACATTCGACCAGAGAATCTCACAGGGACGGGTTCCGGAACGGAAACGTTCCGAAACCGCATTTCTTACCGATTTATGTTAATTCGGAGCAGGTGTCGAAATTGCGTAAGCGCCTTCTACTGACGAAGAGTAGCGCATTCCTGGCTCGTTAAGTGGGCAGGGGGAAGGTGCGGTATCGATTGAGGCTCTAAGTACAGGATGCCCCATTATAAGATCTTCAAAACTCGTCTATAAAGGCAAATTGATTTTGGCTTCGATTGGTGCTCCGAGGAGCTCTAAAACGTGACAGATCTGGTCAACCAAAAGCCTCAGAGGGAGTCAAACTCGGCAGCTGACAGTTACGACGATAACTTCTACAGGTTTTTTTATTATCAATTCATCTATTGATATTTTCCATTATCTAAGACTAAGACGTGTAGGTACAACGCTCGTGAGCAGTAATCGAGTATCGTGGACTCTGCATCGAGCCAAAAATTTCTTTCTATAGGATTCATGAATGTAAATTTACTTTCTAGGTGGATCTACTCGAAAGGAGTACGAACGATCGCTCAGAAACTCCCGACTCCAAGAAAAAATTACTTCATTCTCATGAAATTACCGCAAATTTTATTCAGTTCTCGAGAATCGTGTTTCTTTTACGAAGAAACGTGTTTTTGACAAAAGTTGCTGTTACTGTAATTAAAAATCGAGAATCGTGTTTTGAACTAATGGAAATTAATATTTTCATTGAAATTTCCTTAGGTAAATGACGAGAATCGTGATTGCTGGGAGCTACTCATGATTCTGGATGAAGGGTTTCTATAATTTCTTTAACAAATCAACTAAAATTGTGAAAGGAAAGTGTCGAGTATCGTGTTTCTATCAAGTGGAGGATAACAACTTATGTTTTGAAAATTGGCAAATTCTCGATAATTTTAATAAGCAATTGTCGAGAACCGTGTTTCCACCAGAGAATTGATGACAGAAGTTTCTATAATTTCCTCAAAATGTCAGTAATAATAATATTCCACAACTGTCGAGAATCGTGATAACTTTCGTACTGTGAACTTTTTTGTGACCATAACTTGTTTAATGTTTCTAATAAATCAACAAAAATTGTGAAAAATTATCGAATCGTGTTCCAACCAAATGAGAATAAATAATTCTAATTTAAAAAAAATTAATTCATTTTGAGAAATTAGGTACTCCTGGCTCCAAGATAAAATTACTTCATTCTCATGGAATTATACAGCAAATTTTATTCTGTTCTGGAGAATCGTGTTTCAACAAATGGTTCAACAATTCTCATTATTGTCTTTTCAATTCTGTCAAATTACCAAAAATTCCGAGTAAATGAGAATCGTGTTTCTTCCTTAGAAAATCGGTATAAACACTTATTGTCGACAAAAATCTCTACATTTCCTTCAAACTGTCAATAATAATTTTTGTTAACAGCTTTGGTACAGTGAACATTTGTTTATGACAATGTTTCTGAAGCATCAACAAGAATTTTGAACAACTATCGGCAATCGTGTTCTCACCAAATGGGAATTAACAATTTTATTTCAAAACGTTCCTTTGATTTCGTGGAATCACTGAAAATTTCAAGCAAATGTCAAGAATCGTAGAAAATCGGTGTAAGCACTTACTGATGACAAAAATCTCTATAATTTCTTCCAACTGTCGATAATAATTATTGTCAATAACTGTCGAGAATCGTAACAGCTTTGGTACAGTGAATGTTTGTTTATGACTATTTCCCTCGTCTTAATTTCCACCAATCAGAAACGCGCAATTTTGAATCACAAATGGTTTCTAGATGGAAAAACTGTATGGCAGCAGCTGTCAGCAGTTTTTTCGGGTTTACCCGCGGCAAAACTTGACAGTTGTTGTCAACGAAAATTGATAATACATACATAGATGCATCCAGAACAATCTGTTACTCATGAAATATTCTTGCCAAATACCATTCGTGCATCTAATTTTTCCTGTGAAAAAAATCGAAAAAACACAGTGCAAAGTAATATTTTGTTAACAAAAAGCATTCGTGCAGGTGCAAAAATCCTCGTCTTCGACTCGGATTTTTGTTGCCACCTGCACTCATGCTTCTTGTTAAAATATTACTTAGCAACGTGTTTTTTCGATTTTTTTCGGAAAAATTTGATGCACTCATGATATTACTTATGACAATGGCTTCTATAATGTTTCTGAAGCATCAACAGGAATTTTGAACAACTATCTGCAATCGTGTTCTCACCAAATGGGAATATATAATTTTATTTCGAAACGTTTCTTTGATATCGTGAAATCACTGAAAATTTCAAGCAAATTTCGGGAATCGTGTTCCCTACTGACTCTAGAGGGAAATGTACACCATTTGTGCTGAAAACAAAGCGTCCCCAGCCTTTGAGCTAGGAGGGGGCAAAAAAAATTAGAATAGAAATAATGAACTGATTTTCGTATCTTGTGCTATTATTTCATGAGTTTTTAAGGGATTTTTATGCTCTAGAGGGGGGGATATTTTAAGAATCAATAAATATTTCGGTACTTCGCTACAGAAAAACATGTTTTGTTGAACACTCTCTTATTGAAACACCCTTTACATTGTGACATCATGCCAAGATGAAGAAGCACTGATAGTTAAATAGAAACGAGTCACCCTATTATTTGTACAACATTTCCATAACAAACTATCCATCAGTCACTTCATTGTTTTCATATGAAAAGTCTCCCACACAATCTTCAACTGTGGGTACATTGATGGCTACCTCCACATAACAATAATCTGATGGAGAAGCTCTGTCATTTTATGTTTTTCTTATGGCTCCGTTTATTAAAATTAATGGCGACTTCGAAGATGGATAGATACCTCTTTGTTTGTGATATTATTCGAAAATACTGTTATAAGTTGGGATTACATCGATGTAATTACTTTGATGTTGACGCATACCTAATCGAACAACAATAACCATGCCTTCATTACTTCTTTATATTATTTACCACGATGTAAAACCTTCAAAACTTGGTCAAAGGTTGAATGTAATGACGTAATTTTTTTCGGTGTTAATTGTGATTGGGTGTCAATTCATTGCCGAAGCCGAATGAGATGAAAATCTTCGATTCGGTCCTGTTCACCACGTGAAAAAGCTTTTGCACTTGCCACTACATATTCCAATCGATTTGAATCTCTTTTAGGTTCCGAAATCATGACTCGATAATAATCCATGCGTATTCGTGAGAAAGTTTGGGAAGAAGCTCAATTAATGTACCATTGATGCGTAATGAATGATCAAAGTGTCAGAAATTGGACGAATATCGAATGTTGGCAGTGTTAAATGATGATTCGTCTTGACACTCAATTATCCAATCAGAATTCGAGATGCTTCGGGTTTATTGGGCTAAAGAAAAATCATGGTTGGTCTGATGAATTTTGACGTTATTGATATCAATAGAACCTATACTCCATTCACTTTTATAATGTATCCTGGTTGGCCATGATTTAGGTTTATCAAGTTTTTTCACTCAAAACTGACTTTGTAAATGTTGTTAGTTCATTTAGGGCCGTTCGCACCGTTGAAAAAACGGTAGATTAAATCTTAAACCTTGATTAGTGTCTATGATAATCAATAGACACTAATCGATATTGCCTATCAGACTGATTTCACATACTTAATATTCTCTGAAATTCATTATTTTCTCGAAGTAATAAACATTTTGATAAATACGTAATTACTTCGACCTCTATGTAGAAAGGACAACGTTGCTTATTTAACTGACAGGGGAATGACTATAACCTAACACTTTTGAAATATACACGGAGAAATGTGATACATTATTAAAGTGAATGGAGTATAGTGAGGTATATTTGGACCTTCATCGACACTGAAAAACAAATCAACTATTATTGGTGTCCAATAGGACAAATATCTATTTCAAAATCATATATTTTTCTTAAATATATTCTGAAACGTATTAGATGTTCTGGTCTATACTTTAGAGACAGCACAAGATAAACCTGATTCGAAGACCAGAGTAAATGTTAAAATGATTAATATAACCATATACGTTCGAGAATGAAAAAAGAAGGAATCTATTAATTCTCCATTTCCTGTTCCAATCCAAACAAACCAAAATATCAGAAGGCATATTTCACACGCTATCTAAACATTGATTCTACACAACAAGGACCATGAATAATGAATCGCTATCGCAAGTTTATCGCTACACGAAAAATGAAGATCCTCATTTCTTAGTAGCAATGTCCCCACAAAAGATTTTATTACACCTTTTGGAGATAAATCCAACCAGGATTATACATATCTCGATAAAATTATCTGAATAACATTGCTGGTTGAGGTCTTGCGGCAATAATACAGAAGTTCTTGAAATAAAAGAATCTATTCACGCATAATTTGGCCATAACAATATATCAGTTGTGAGAAAAGATACAATATAATGAAATTGAAGGAGATTGTCCATGAAATTATCGATGAGTGTGAAAGGATATGTCAAAACAATTGAGGTATACCAATCGGGGCCCATAACCTCAATTACCTACTTGAAGAAACAAGGTGTCCCCAAAAATTCCAATTACAAGCTGAAAATTAATTTAATTAGAAAATCATGTCTGTTCATCCGATGGATCTGCTACTAAATTACTTTCGTAGCTTATTCAAATTAATTACACGGGTCCGTGAAAAATCGTGGATTAGATATCCCGTAAAAGGCAACGAGGAATTGGAGATTTCACAGATTGTATGAGCTGGACATGAGGTCAATTAAATATCTAACTGTAAACCAACAATACACAAGAATAGATGACACAACTCAGGTATGTGTGTGTAAAACTCCTTATCTCTCGCATAAATTCTATGTACCTGTTCGGCAGGGACGTATTCCCGAAGTTTAGATATCCTGAAATGCTCATCAAAAGTTCGATATATTGAAATAAATTTTTTCAAAAGGAGCCATGAATTGATAGAAATTTCAGGAGCTAAAGACTTAAAATGAAATTTTTTCATTGAAAATATTAGGGATCGATTAAATTACTACAAAGAAATTATTGTCAATTTCGAGGTCCTGTATCCGCCAGTGGTGTGAACCAAACTCGAAAAATGAAAACATAAAACTAATAAAAAACCTAGTTTAAAAGGGACAGTGTGGTTAAGTTTGGTATCGAAATATAGGTTTTCGAGGACGCTGAATTCAATAAAGAATATTTCAAGGCGCTATCTAGAATCGTTTAGATTTTGACCTGCGAAATGGCATTTTTTTAAAATATCGAAATTTCATCGTCATAGTTCCCGTTCCTGTGGTCGGATCCACTTTTTGTTTGTGAATTGTTAATCAGCATTGTCCCAAGTATGTCTAGGAATATTACAATCGATTTCGAAAATGTCAACTTTCTGGCTGAAAAATACGTAAGGGGTAAGACCCCCCAAAAACACCATATTCGTCATCAACACGGATTCCCTGTGAAATCTAAAGTTGTTATTCGATCGTTAAGGTCTTCATCCCATTCGAATCTTTCAGAATATCCATTTTACCGATCCATAACACCAAAACTCTGCATGCCCTAAGCGTGTGAACAAAACTCAAAAATGAAAAATGGAAAACATAAAATTAAAAAAATTCTGGTTAAAGAAGGACAATATGGTCAAGTTCGGTATCGAAATATGGGTTTCCGAGGACGCTGAATTCAATACAAAATATTTCAAGGCGCTATCTAGAATAGTTTAGATTTTGACCTCCGAAATGGCTTTTTTTTCAAATCCAAATTTCAAATCGTCATAGCTCCCGTTTTTGTGGTCGGATCCACTTTTTGTTTGTATATTGTTAATCAGCATTGTCCCAAGTATCTCTTGGTCTAATGAATTTTCTTATTTCCACCAAAAAATATGGACTGTATATTCATTTCATAGTTGACAATCTGAAATCCTCCAAACCGGTCCTGTCTTCTTGTAAGCAACTAGAGCCGCAAGAACGTTGTACTGAGGAGGAACTCAACTTGTCACCAAAGCTCAGTCTAGTTTTTATTCCTAAAATAAATCATTGGATAATCATTGAGAATAGGAATAAACTGGATTTAATGAACGAATCAATTTGTGTGGTTTATTTTCATGGTTTTTCCCCGAATATTGCCTGATTTATTTTTAATGACTGTGTTCGGGAGCAAGAAAGGATTCAGAGTAGGACAACGTTTCAAGAAGAAGAACTCCAGAGATGGCATTGGTAAAATGCTGAAAGTCAAAAGCGTTTTGAAAAAAAGCACTTTGGGCTCCATTTGATGCATTTTCCGAAATTTAAAAGTACTCATTTTAAGTTAGGAGCTTCTGCATGTGCGCTTTTTCAAATTCGTAGCTAGAGCGGTCAACCATTCAAGTACCGAATTAGTTCAACGCTGCTTGACATCCAAACTAAAACAATTTTCCGATTTTCTATCGGCCCAATGCAGGCAATATCGATCGGGTATGCTGTTTTTGAAATATTAACTCGAAAACCATTGGATCGATTTCACCCATTTATGAACTTAACTGGTCTGTTTATCCAACACTCAAAAAGTGGGAAACAATAAAAAAAAATGATTTCTACTCATCTTGCCGGTTGTCACAACGATTCAGAGCTCAACGGAGACAACGAGACAACAGACAGATGTGAGAGATGTACCCGTACCTCGAAACACAATCCGGAACACCTCCAAAAAAAAGATAATTGGAGTCCCATTAAATTCCGTAATAAAGAATTTCAAAACCCACTCGGTCCGAGCGAGTGAATAAAAAAATTGGGGACGTGTTCGGCCAGTCAAAAGCATTTTATTATCGAAATTATGATTATAAAATGACATACAACGGAGTGCCATAAAGACCGAAAAAAGCTCTTCCTATTCATTTGAGGAAAACAACAATTTGGGGACGTCATTAGTAGTAGGAGCATCAATCTTCTGATGGAAACCATAAATAATGCCTAGTTTAATGGAGGTGAATGGATCTAGCTGTGGACTGGATTGTGAATGGAGTTATTTTTGAATTATGGTCGAGATAGACTGACGAATTATTGTGGGATGACTATAATTCAAATACTGTGTTCCTTGTTTGGCGAAAAAGTATGATGGCTGTCAATATTATCAGTGTGATTCATTTTTCGATGAAGAAATCAAATAAACCCGATTTTTTTCAGAGAAATTTTCACTGTAGGTTTAGTAAAAATACTAGTAGAGCCTCTAGATCGACCTATTCTTATCCTTTTCAGTGGATCTCTGCAATTCTGAAAATCGGGCGCTTTCATAGGCGAAATGCCAAAGTTTGATCAATTTTCCTGAAGAAATGAGAAAATTATGGAAAATATGAATACCAAACTATTTTGCATTGACCTTGCTCCTTTCGATCCGTATATTTACATCACGGCCAGGATATCTGTGAAAAAAGTTTTATCGAGTTTAAAATTGCCCTTTTTGTCGGATTTTTTAGCGATTTTCGCGATTTTTTTTTAATACTTCTACATCGCCTAGATAATCGAAATTTCACCCACATACGAGGATATATTGAAAAATTCTTAGCCTATAGGTACTATAGAAACGAAAAAAATTTCAAGGTCAAAATATTTTATTACTCAACATACTGTCCTCTTAATTGAATACATTTATTACAGCGAACCTGCAACGTCTCTAGACTTTTAAAAAATGTTTCTTCTTGCCCCGCAAACCAGTCCTCCGCAGCTTTTATTACCTCCTCGTTGGAAGAAAATTCCAGACCTTTTGAACTTTTTTTCAGTTGAGGAAAGAGATGATAGTCGGACGGAGCCAAATCTGGTGAATAAGGGGGGTGTTCTAGTAATTCTAACCCTAAATCACGAATTTTTTGCATGGCAACATGAGATTTGTGTACTGGAGCGTTGTCCTGTAAAAACAAAACACCTTTGGATAGTTTTTCGCGTCTTTTCTCTTCAATTTTTTCCCGTAGAGGGGTCAGTAATGTCGAATAGTAATCTCCAGTTATTGTTCTACCCTCAACCAAAAAATCAATCATGATTACTCCATGGCAATCCCAAAAAACTGAAGCATGAACTTTTCCAGCAGATTTTTGGACACGAAACTTCTTAGGTCTTGGAGAACCAGAGTGTCGCCATTACATCGATTGTTGCTTTGTTTCTGGATCGTAGAAATGTACCCAAGTCTCATTCATAGTAACAATTCGGTTTAAGAAGTCTTCATCGTTTTCAAATCGAGCACAGATCGAACGCGATGCTTCTACCCTTGCACGCTTTTGGTCAACATTCAAACAGTGCTTCAGATATCCGTTTTTGCCCAATTCGACGGTCTGATAAATTCATGTCATGAACTGCATCGATATTTTCGGGGACTGACAGAAACTGGCCTTCCCGATCGGTCATCATCTTCAATGGAAAATTTACCTCTTTTGAAGCTTGCAGTCCAATTTTTCACGGTCGCATACGAAGGACATTGATCACCAAGGGTATTAAGCATATCTTCGTAAATCTGCTTACCTCTTAACCCTTTTAAATGCAGGTACTTGATGATGGCTCGATACTACAATTTTTCGATTTTTAAAGTTTCGGAGAACAACTTTTTTTTTATTTATTGCGTAACTCTGGTTTACTTTTTTGACGTCGAACTCTACACTGACACTTCTAATAAGTTATTGTTCGTTGATATGGTATCGCAATATTTTGTTTATGCATGGAACTGGTCTAGGCTAACTAGATATCAATAAATCCTCGTATGAAACGATTATTCCACTTTTCGACAGTATAAAAAGGTTCTCACTGTATCGCAGCTTCGCTGCGATTTCAAAATTTTTCTGGACCCACTCTTCGACAGATTCTCGTGTCGGTTAACATAGTTATACCATTTCAGTATAGTATAAAATAGATTAACAGTCCATACAAAGAAGTAAAATATCGTCATCCGCAAATTTGAATTAATCACTCATCATTTCATCCAAAGCAGCTGCGGCAACTTGAAAAGATCTTTCAGTACATAATGCACATCTATCTTCCTGTATAGCATGGCACAACAGTAGAGGTGTGGTTTTCACGATGTCAATAATATTGTGAATATCTCAACATCTATCTAACATTTCACCTGGGACATATTTCGAGTGTATCATAAGACGATTTATCTCATTCAGAAAGCTATTTGAAATTATTAAGTACTTGAACAGTATGAGAAATCGAAAGATGTATACAGGCTGGGCAGCAAGCGCGGATCCAGGGGGGGGGTCATGGGGGTCATGACCCCCCCCTGGACTGGACGAACCCTCGAATCTTGTGTTTGATAAAAAATGTTTCGATTGAAAAAACAGAATTTAATGTAATCCACCTGACCGTGACCCCCCCCCTTTCTCGAGAGCTGGATCCGCCATTGCTGGGCAGAGTTCTTTGTCTAGTCTGAGAATAAAAACTGAATGATTAATTCCTACGATGTTACGATGACAATTAGTTCTTAGGGAAATTTTCAGTAGAATTATCCCTAGGACATTATCAATAGATTATGAGACATTCTCCAAGACCTAAGAAGTTTCGTGTCCAAAAATCTGCTGGAAAAGTTCTTGCTTCAGTTTTTAGGGATGGCCATGGAGTAATCATGATTGATTTTTTAGATAAGGGTAGAACAATAACTGGAGATTACTATTCGACATTACTGACCACTCTACGGGAAAAAATTAAAGAGAAAAACGCGGAAAGCTATCCAAGGGTGTTTTGTTTTTACAGGACAACCCCCAGTAGGTACACAAATCTCATGTTGCCATGCAAAAAAAATCCTGATTTAGGGTTAGAATTACTAGAACACCCCCCTTATTCACCAGATTTGGCTCCGTCCCACTATCATCTCTTTCCTCAACTGAAAAAAATTTTGAAAGGTTGTAAATTTTCTTCCAACGAGGTGTGGAGGACTGGTTCGCAGAGCAAGAAGAAACATTTTTTTTTGAAAGGTCTAGAGAGGTTGCAGGTTAGCTGTAATAAATGTATTCAATTGAGAGGAGAATATGTTAAGTAATGAAATATTTTGACATTGAATTTTTTTTTTTGGTTCTATAGTAGGCTAAGAATTTTTCAATATATCCTCGTATGTTGTTAGAAAAGTCGAAATATTGTCATGTGAATAGCGACATATCGACATATGATACATTTTTGGAATCAGCAAGAACTAACGGAACCAAACAATGCATTACCTATCATTATTAATACCAGAATGATTCGGTTCACGCCCATTTATTAAATCGGCATTCGCAACAACAAACCATTGACAAACCGAAGGATAATGGGTTGACATGTGCGTATAGGTGTGAAAAGGCACTTGCATTCACTCGAGGACCCCCCAGACAGCGGGGCACCACGGTCCCCGGCCAGGGGGCTCGACAGGAGTCCAGAAATCCAGCCAATTACGCCCTCCCGTCGGGCGGCTCTTTGTGCCCGGTCTTATGCCGATTTTGTATTTTTAATCAGCAGATATTCCGTTCGTACTGTCGCTGTTGCTAGTTTGGAAGTCATTGTTGTGATTCTATTATGACTTATGAGACTTTGCTTTTCAGCATTCGATGCGGTCTAGGAGTTGGAGGAGAAGAAGAAAGGAACAACGTCGTGGAATCTGAAAATTGGGCATGAGTTGACGCAGTTTGAATATGAAAATCAAGGTAATCAAGTAGTTTCCTGCATTTATTGATGAGGTCTTGGCTCTTTTGCCTCTTTTTGATATCAGGTTTTATGCATATCGGAAAGGACATTATTTAAACTGCTCCACAAGAGTTAGGGATATCGTATTCAATCGTTTTTAAAAGTATGTAATCTTCGAGAAAATCGCTGTAAAATCATTTAAAACTCAATAAAAACTCGAATCGATCCAATAAAAATGAGTATGAGACATTTCGTCAATCTGGTCGCCTTTTTTCTGAAGTACGGTTCTTTGAATATGCTTCATGAATGTTCTTATTTTGAAATGAAGTCAATTTATCAACGGCTTCGATTTGAAACGAGTTTTCTTAAAATGCCAAGACGTAAATTAACAAATGCTGAGGCTAATGGGGCTATCGGGATGCTACAGGGTGGCCTAACTCAGGTTGGAAAGACCAAGGCTTGGTGGGCGAAGAAAAACAACATCTGTCCGGGATCGTTTCATTACCGTTTCGGTGAGAAGAAACCCTACATACGTGTAGAATGCTACGGAATACTCTTCAAAATGCAGATGGGGTCCAAGTTTCCATCGAAATTATCAAACGACGTATGAGAGAGGTGAATCTAGGTTCTAGACGTCCATTAAGAGGAGTTCCATTAACACGTGACCATAAGCGTCAAAGACTGGAATGGGCAAGGCAACATATCAATTGGAACGGTCAATGGCGTAGTGTCCTTTTCACTGATGAATTCAGATATGGACGATTTTCAGATTCTCGAAGAATAAGGGTATGGACAATCTCACGCATACCCCGTAATCGTCGCTATGTCCAAGAAGTCCATCCATTCCGAGGGGGTAGTGTTATGGTATGGGCCGGGATATGTTTCAACGGGCGCACAGATCTACACATTTGTCCTGGCAATATGACCGCCTTACACTATAGGGAGCATGTCATTGACAATGTTGTGCCAAATTTTCACGCTGCTATTGGTGAAACTTTTCAATTTCTAGACGATAACGCTAGACCGCACCGTGCAGCCATAGTTGAGAATGCGCGCGATGAGCTTGGAATTCCACATTTACCAATACCTCCGCACTCACCAGATTTGAACTGCATTGAACATGCATGGGATATGCTCCAACGAAGATTAGATAATCACCTATCTCAGAATCCTTAAATGATCTGAGAGAGCTTCTGCCCCGTTTATGGAACCAAATTCCTCAAGAAATGTTCAACAACCTCGTGTGTAGTATGCAAAGAAGATGTCAAGCTGTTATTGATGCCCGTGGAGGCCATATACATTGTATTAATAGTCTTAAAATGCTTGAATTCTCTGGGAATAAAATTTCGTTATTTGACTCCATCTTTCTTAACCACCCTGTATACGCTGCAGATCTACAGGCTGAAATTAATTTGCAACTTGAAATCATATTAATATGAATTTTCATCACAAAAATCGGTTTTTAACTATATTTTTTTGCAATTTAAGTCAATATCCCTAACTCATGTGGAGCAGTTTATTTGTTCTAAGGAATAGGATAGAATCGTATAATTCGGTTGAAAAATATAATTTTACATTTGAAATGAGGAATAGTCTGATAAGAACCTGAAGATATATTAGATTTTCCTTCTTCGACCATGACACAAGGGTGACAGCTGAACCCTTACGACGGCCCTGTACTCGCGAAAAAGGCGGCTTCCTGATAAGACCAAGATATAGCGTCCCTAAGAAACCATTCTGCGTTCCATTCAAATCTTTATCGCCCTCAACATTATGGATATTCCAATTTCCTCCCAGATATCCTTCAATCCCATTCATGAAGCGACGAACGACTATAACGAGTGTCCCACATATTTTTTACGGAATGATAACGCGCCATCTAGTTTTTCGGACGAAACCTGTAACGACTTGCTGGTGATCATCAATCTTGTCGATGGATACGGAATAGTTCCTGCATATCCTGGAATTTGCGATACAGGAAGAATCTTGGGGATATTTATGAGTCGAAGTGATAACTGTCCAACCATTGAAGAAGTATACTCAGAAGGAGTCAACGTCAATGTCCACAAAATTCCTGAACTTAAAAGCAGCAAATGTGGTGTTTTCTGGTGACGGAACTAACAATTGAAGAGTTCTCCTATGTTTTTTTTATGTTGTGTTTTTCACGAAAAGGAATATCCTGTAATGCTCAGAGAACATCGTGAGAACCAAGGGCAAGCAGGTAGGAATTGGTGTTCTTCTGGAATTTCTGGAGGTTATATGCCTCGGGGAACACCTCCCTAGGCAATGTGTTCCAAAGCCTCGCTGTTCGTTGGATGAACGAGTCTTTGAAGAGAGATGTTCTGCAGGTCTCCAAAGTTACCAGGAAGGGGTGTGAAGACTTAACTTGACGGGTCAGTCTGGAAGAGACTGCCAGAGGGGAACGATTGCTGATAATTCAGAAAAGCATCGCTCATGGAAATATCTATAAAATAGAGACAGGTCGCCCAGTTTTCTACGGTGTTCCAGAGAAGTGAGCGAGTTTGTAAGGGAGGCATCACCGACGAGACGAATTGCCCTTTTTTGGAATCCAAGAGTTTTAGGGTCTGTTTAGGTGCAGCACTCCAAATATGGGAACAGTTTTCCAGGACAGGTCGAATCTGTGCCTTAGATCATAAGCAGCTGACTCGAGGTGAAATAGCTCCTGGTACGAAACAGAAAACCAAGTTTTTGGGATGCACTTTTAGCAATGGATCTCACGTGATTCTCCCAGAAAAGGTTACTGCCGACAGTAATGCCAATCATCGAAATGAATGACTTCAATGGTATGGTTACTCCCGACAATTTTATACTGGGCAGTGGGCACAGTAAGATCGGCTTTTCTAGAGAAAAGACATGCTTGTGTTTTGTCTGCGTTGAATTCCACCAAGTTATTAGATCCCCATTCAAGAATTGTTGCCAAGTCCATATTTATGTTGTTAACATTTCTTCCTCGTTCGTTTCTGATTTGGCGGGCTGCTATTGGAGCCCTAGAAGAAAAGGCGGTATGGAGGGTACTATCATCCATGTTCTGTATTTACACAAAATTCAAGGGAATTATAAATATCGGAACATTTTTAATTCTTATCCGACATTCTCAGCAAATTGCTCGCTTCAGAAAGCACTAAACTGTCCTTTGACATCGCCAACACATAATTTCGTCGCCAATAGTCTTATCTAAAGTTTCTCACCTCCACAACACTTTGTAAAGTTGATTATTCAGCTTGTCTATCTTTATCTAATAGTGTTAATGGTCATGGTTTTATCGCACCACTTATCCCGCGAATTCATTATAGTTCTCAGTTCATTATTTAGATTATTTATCGAAGCATGTAGGCATAATAAATGCGTGAAGCTCCGGTTGAAAGTGATTTGACGTTTGATTTAGAGGGAATGCAAATTTTCCGTTAGAAATGATAAGGATGTTCTTTTTTTGTGGATCTAATAAAATCGTCCAGTCGTCTCTCTAATTGGACGAAGAAGCCCTCATCTATTAATTTTAGTACATAAATCTTTAGTTTGTACATGAATAACTTTCAAGTTCAAGAATTCCAAAAATGGGTAAATTTAAATTTTGTGCTCTTGGGAAACAACATGGATATTATTATTTATATCCAAATGTCTTAAACGATGAAGAATCACTCTGAAGTATTCTTGGTCAAATTCAACATGCTCAATACATATTTGTCAGCAATCTTAATTTGCTTGATTAATGGGTGGTTCAAGAAGGATTGGTCACTTGAAACTTCTATAAATTGGCTCTTAGACGTGACACACTTACATGGCAGGAAGCTTGATTTATGGACGGATTAGTGAACTCCTGGCTAGAGGTGCCAGTGAAAATTCAGTAAAACAATAAATCCCTCAATTTGATTCCAAATGACATGCCTATTTGCGTAGAATAATGACAAATTTGAGTGGAGTGATTTGTTAGAAATTCCCATTTTCAAATGGGAAAAGATTTTGCAAATCGTCCGTAAAACATGACGAGGATGTTTTTTTTTTGTGGATCTAATAAAAGTTATTTATGATATGAGTGTTTAAAGTGACGTTTTATTTTGTGAGTGAAATATGTAGTTTGTGAAATGAGAGGAGCGAATTGAACAATTTCACGAACAAAATAAAATCACTTTTAACACAAATACCATAGAATGTTTTTTGTACAACTGCCCTATTTTGATAATAAAATGGGCGAATATGCAATGACAATAAACTTCAAAATGCATTTTAATATTCAAATAATAAAAAGGTTGTTATGAATGGCAAACGTTGCCAACGTTATGATTACTAACAAATGAAAAAGACGCTATCATTTAAATTTCCTTCTTGTCCAATTTTCGTCTTGGGTTTTTAACTGCTTAATATGTTTGTCGAGAGTCCAATTATTAATAAAAGTGACGATTTGGTTCCTGTGGATATTGAAGAGTCTGCGAGAAGAGCAAATCTGGAACTCCTACCAAAAATATCTGTTCAGCAGTACGATATTGCATATAACAATTTCCTGGCCTGGTGTAAATTGAAAAATGTAGAAGGGAACTTCAGTGAACCTGTTTTCCTGGCATACTTAGAAGAAAAATCAAAAACATGGAGTTCATCAACTTCGTGTCAAATTTTCAATGATAAAGTCAAGCGCCCTTATTAAAAATGGTGTGGATGTTAGTAAATATTTTAAGGTAATAGCATATTCAAAACGGAAATGTGAAGGATATCGTCCCAAAAAAAAACGAAAATTCTCACTCGTGAACAAGTCGAAAAGTTTATAAATGAGGCACCAGATGAGAAATACTTGATGGTTAAGGTTGCAACTATTTTCGGATTATTTGGAGCCTGTCGGCGTGAAGAATTGTGTAATTTATCGGTGGAAGACATCGAAATAACAAATAAATCATTGGTTATACAACTTCCAAACACAAAAACGAAAGTCAGTCGTTCTTTCTGTATTATTGGGAAGTATGTTGACTATTTTCATAAGTACTTTGCACTGCGCCCTTCTGTCATCAAACATCGTCGTTTTTTCCTGAAATACATGAATAATAAATGCACTGCCAATCCAGTTGGTATCAATACATTTGGGAAAATTCCATCCATTGTTGCCGAATTCCTAGATTTTGCAAATAGTCCGTTAAAATTGACTTTTTTTTGTGGATCTAATAAAGTCAGTCGGTTCTCTAATTGGATGAAGAAAAAACTCCTACAGCCCTCACCCATTAATTTGAGAATACATAAATCTTTAGTTCGCACCTGACTAATTTTCAAGAATCCGGAAAATGGGTAGGTAATCAAATTTTATGCTCTGGATAAACGACATGGATCTCCTTTCATCCAAATGTCTAAAACGACGAACTCATGAAATGGTCAAATTCAATTCACTGCCATTACTTCGGGAAGAAAAGAAATAGTCTTGCCATTATTGTAATTTTGATGTCCCAATGAGGTTAGTTGGTAAATTGGGCATATTAATAATTTTATAATGTTTCCTTCAAACATTTGAAGGAAACCAGTGAAATATTGTGTACCTAGTAGGTTTAGTAAATCTCAAAAACGCCTTTATGAATGTATCTCGAAAATATCTGGCACTACCTCGAAAGAATGTCAACGAGAAACCCGAAGTACATAGAATCATAGGGAGCTTTACACGAGAGAACAATCGTCACATCTATGTCCACCTATTCTTATTCTTCATATCCCATTATGATTGAACAGGCTTGTACTTATGAATTATTCATATCCGTATAGTTGTGTACACTCATTGGGCAATCATTATTTCATTAATTGGTGAAGTGTTTCTTTCCTATACACCTGGAAGCGGTCTTCTCTCAGCCTCCGGCTTTCATACCCAGAGAGGGAATTATGCGCGATTTTGAGGTGAAGAATGAGCTGTGGTGAAATTTGTTTGATATTGATAGATGCCTATGGAAAGATGTTACTTCGAATGGTTTTCGACTAAATATGAGAACGGTTAGAGAAAAAATTTTGAGTATGACGAAAAACTCAAATTTGATGGATAAAATGTCAAATGGCAATGAGAACATCTCGAAAAAATTGGCTGCAGCCGTCAAAGAAAAAGATTATGATCATCATCAGAAATACTGTGGATTCTTCACGATAATTCCCTGGAATTTTATACAGAGTGTAACAGCCAAATGGAATAAATTCGATAACGAATAAATGAGGGCGTGTTGGGAAAAACGCTCGGACACGTCGATTTGTAATTTTAAATGCACATATTTTTCAAGAAAATAATATTATATAGTGTGTTCCATGTGACCGTGGCCAATACCAACTTTCTTATTTCAAATGCAACCCCCTGTAAATTATTTATTTTTTGGATTCTTCAGAGAATTCTAGACACAATTCATGCACAATGTTCCATACCTGTCTTCAACTATTTCGTAAATATTAAGTGTTTTCTTTATTGCAAAAATCAACGTTTTAAATAAAAATTATTTTATTTCACAAATTCGGTACATTACACTTAAAACCTAATAAGTAATTCTGATCATTTCTTAATTATTAAAAAAAACAAAAAAACATCAGTGTCAATGTAGGAAATGTTCAAAATGCTCGCCGCGAACGTCTTGGCAACATGCTAATCTGTTTTTGTTTTTTTTTTAATTTCTTCTCAGTAATGGTTTTTGCTTACTTTCTTCATATCAAGAGGTAAATCGAATAAGTATTGAGTGTAATGTATCGAATTTGTGAAATAAAATAATTTTCATTTAAATGTTAATTTTTGTAAGAAATCTGAAAACACCTAATATTTCCGAAAAAGTTGAAGATAGGTATAGGACATTGTACATGAATTATGTCTAGAATTTTCTGATGAATCCAAAAAATAAATAATTTACAGGGGGTTGCATTTGAAATAAGAAAGTTGGTATTGGCCACGGTCGCATGGAACACCCTATATAATTTTATTTTCTTGAAAAATATGCGCATTTAAAATAACAAATCGACGTTTCCGAGCGTTTTTCTTAACACCCCCTCATTTATTCGTTATCGAATCTATTCCATTTGGCTGTTACACTCTGTATGTTTCTAGAAACAGGATCTGGATAAAATTGGGCATGTAGCTTGAATACGTCATTCTTCACCCGAATACGAGATTTTATCTAGATCGAATACGTTACTTAGGAATTATCAGTAAAACAAAATTTGGAAAGGCCAAATTAACAGAACCCATATAAACGGCATTCGAGATCCGGACAGACAGAATTTAATGCAACCACGGCTTCGTGATCCCAATCGATATTCGAAGACTAGGTATAGACATCGCGACGAAAAGATATAGCCCTAGTTTAAGTGGAACGAGCGCTCAAAAAGGCACTGCCTTGTGTGAGGACCTTTAGCAATTACATGCCGAAGAATGTCAAAGGAGCTTTGAATCAATCCGAAATGTCTCTCGTCATTACGATCAACTACTTTCCGATCCTGTTCCAGCGGTCCTTCTGAATAAATCAATAAATTCGGTAGTTTTTTTCGTATAGAGAAAGTATATTAACCTTGCGGTTGTTACCGGATTTAATTGTAGGGTCATCAACATCGTGTAATCGGTTTCTGAATCTGAATTTTCCAGTCGACTTCATCTTGGATGAGCGCTTGGTCAAGATGTTCGAGATGCTTAATTGTTATACCTGATGTGATTTTCATTCATTGAAATTTTTTCCTCATTGTTGCTATTATTTCAAAAAAGCAACCAATAAACTAAGCAAAGACCTCTATTTTCGTATTTCCGTTCGATGTTTTTCGAATGTGAGTGCGAAGCGCGCTCTATCGTTTTAACGGTGAACTCGCGAGATTTGCTCCATACAGCATCCGACTTCACCCAGTCAGACATCTGGCGTTCGGTAGGATAACCTGACCATCTGAAGCTTGGGGCGTTGCCGAACAGAGATCTGTTAATTCCTCGGATGGGGGATTACAGATCGCTTCCGAAAAAGAAATCTGTAATTCATCTTCATTTTGGGATCATAGAAGGAGGTTATTTCAGAAAGGAGAAGAAGAATAATTACAGCACTGGGGATTATGATTTTCATTATTACTGTGATTGATTATTCAATTTCAAAGAAGAATAGAATGTCGAAAAAGGTTCCATACATCGATATTTGATGAAATTGATCGAATTTGGCTTTCTGACGCATGAAATCCACAGGCATTAGAATAATGAACATAATGGGTCTATGCTAATGTATCCCCATTAGAGCCGCTTTGAACACCTAAAGTTACTCATGAAAGGCGTTGCAATTTCACACCTTGATTCTTGATTACCACATATTCATAATGTAAAATTCTTCCATACGTATCACTCAATCTCAAATTGGGACTGACAGCATGTCAGCATATTGCAACAAATGGGTCTAATTACGGATGGAAATCGAGGAACAAATAATTGAAGGTGTACTGACTACGACAACTGGTGCGTAAAATTCATAGCACCGTCATTTATCGGTTTTTAATGAACTTAACGACAAAGGCTGCATTTAAAATTCCGTCCTTTCTCTTTTCGTGTCCGAGCGGCAATTATATGGCATTCTGCGAGAAGGAAAAAAGTGGGTACTGAATATTTGCCAGCAATCTTAATTTGTTTGATTATATGGGAGGTTTGGAAAGGATTGTCCACTTGAAAGTCTTTTAATTGGCTCTTAGACGGGTGACATGACGTGACACGCTTACATGACAGGAAGCTTGATTTATGGACGGGTTAGTGAATTTCTGGCTAGAGGTGCCAGTGAAACTTCAGTAAAACAATAAATCCCTCAATTTGATTTCAAATGACATGCCTAGTTTCCTAAAATAATGAGATATTTGAGTGGAGGAATGTTTTAGAAATTCCCTTTTTTCAATGGGAAAAGTTTTTACATATTGTCCGTAAAACATGACAAGGATGTTTTTTTTGTGGATCTAATAAAGTAATTCAGTGGCTCTTAGACAAGTGACATGACGTGACACGCGCTTACATGACAGGAAGCTTGATTTATGGACGGGTTAGTGAATTTCTGGCTAGAGGTGCCAATGAATATTCAGTAAAACAATAAATCCGTCAATTTGATCCAAATGACATGCCTAATTTTCGTGGAAAAATGAAATATTTCAGTGGAGGAATGTGTTAGAAATTCCCTTTTTTCTATCCGAAAAGATTTTGCAAATTGTCCGTAAAACATGACAAGGATGTTTTTTTTGTGGATCTAATAAAGTCATTCAGTGGCTTTTAGACAAGTGACATGACGTGACACGCGCTTACATGACAGGAAGCTTGATTTATGGAAGGGTTAGTGAATTTCTGGCTAGAGGTGCCAATGAATATTCAGTAAAACAATAAATCC
Source organism: Adalia bipunctata (assembly GCA_910592335.1). Lineage (NCBI taxonomy): Eukaryota > Metazoa > Arthropoda > Insecta > Coleoptera > Coccinellidae > Adalia > Adalia bipunctata. Next base: position 64,004,816 of record OU342949.1, read on the forward strand.
GTCAATTTGATCCAAATGACATGCCTAATTTTCGTAGAAAAATGAAATATTTCAGTGGAGGAATGTGTTAGAAATTCCCTTTTTTCTATCCGAAAAGATTTTGCAAATTGTCCGTAAAACATGACAAGGATGTTTTTTTTGTGGATCTAATAAAGTCATTCAGTGGCTCTTAGACAAGTGACATGACGTGACACGCGCTTACATGACAGGAAGCTTGATTTATGGAAGGGTTAGTGAATTTCTGGCTAGAGGTGCCAATGAATATTCAGTAAAACAATAAATCCGTCAATTTGATCCAAATGACATGCCTAATTTTCGTAGAAAAATGAAATATTTCAGTGGAGGAATGTGTTAGAAATTCCCTTTTTTCTATCCGAAAAGATTTTGCAAATTGTCCGTAAAACATGACAAGGATGTTTTTTTTGTGGATCTAATAAAGTCATTCAGTGGCTCTTAGACAAGTGACATGACGTGACACGCGCTTACATGACAGGAAGCTTGATTTATGGACGGGTTAGTGAATTTCTGGCTAGAGGTGCCAATGAATATTCAGTAAAACAATAAATCCGTCAATTTGATCCAAATGACATGCCTAATTTTCGTGGAAAAATGAAATATTTCAGTGGAGGAATGTGTTAGAAATTCCCTTTTTTCTATCCGAAAAGATTTTGCAAATTGTCCGTAAAACATGACAAGGATGTTTTTTTTGTGGATCTAATAAAGTCATTCAGTGGCTCTTAGACAAGTGACATGACGTGACACGCGCTTACATGACAGGAAGCTTGATTTATGGACGGGTTAGTGAATTTCTGGCTAGAGGTGCCAATGAATATTCAGTAAAACAATAAATCCGTCAATTTGATCCAAATGACATGCCTAATTTTCGTGGAAAAATGAAATATTTCAGTGGAGGAATGTGTTAGAAATTCCCTTTTTTCTATCCGAAAAGATTTTGCAAATTGTCCGTAAAACATGACAAGGATGTTTTTTTTGTGGATCTAATAAAGTCATTCAGTGGCTCTTAGACAAGTGACATGACGTGACACGCGCTTACATGACAGGAAGCTTGATTTATGGACGGGTTAGTGAATTTCTGGCTAGAGGTGCCAGTGAAAATTCAGTAAAACAATGAATCCGTCAATTAAATCCAAATGACATGCCTATTTTCGTAGAATAATGACATATTTGAGTGGAGGAATGTGTTAGAAATTCCCATTTTTCAATCGGAAAAGATTTTGCAAATTGTCCGTAAAGCATGACAAGAATGTTTTTTTTTGTGGATCTAATAAAGTCATTCAGTGGCTCTTAGACAAGTGACAAGACGTGACACGCTTACATGACAAGGAGCTTGATTTATGGACGGGTTAGTGAATTTCTGGCTAGAGGTGCCAGTGAAAATTCAGTAAAACAATGAATCCGTCAATTAAATCCAAATGACATGCCTATTTTCGTAGAATAATGACATATTTGAGTGGAGGAATGTGTTAGAAATTCCCATTTTTCAATCGGAAAAGATTTTGCAAATTGTCCGTAAAGCATGACAAGAATGTTTTTTTTTTGGATCTAATAAAGTCATTCAGTGGCTTTTAGACGGGTGACATGACGTGACACGCTTACATGACAAGGAGCTTGATTTATGGACGGGTTAGTGAATTTCTGGCTAGAGGTGCCAGTGAAAATTCAGTAAAACAATGAATCCGTCAATTAAATCCAAATGACATGCCTATTTTCGTAGAATAATGACATATTTGAGTGGAGGAATGTGTTAGAAATTCCCATTTTTCAATCGGAAAAGATTTTGCAAATTGTCCGTAAAGCATGACAAGAATGTTTTTTTTTGTGGATCTAATAAAGTCATTCAGTGGCTCTTAGACAAGTGACAAGACGTGACACGCTTACATGACAAGGAGCTTGATTTATGGACGGCTTAGTGAATTTCTGGCTAGAGGTGCCAGTGAAAATTCAGTAAAACAATGAATCCGTCAATTAAATCCAAATGACATGCCTATTTTCGTAGAATAATGACATATTTGAGTGGAGGAATGTGTTAGAAATTCCCTTTTTTCAATCGGAAAAGATTTTGCAAATTGTCCGTAAAACATGACAAGGATGTTTTTTTTTGTGGATCTAATAAAGTCATTCAGTGGCTCTTAGACAAGTGACAAGACGTGACACGCTTACATGACAAGGAGCTTGATTTATGGACAGGTTAGTGAATTTCTGGCTAGAGGTGCCATGGAAAATTCAGTGAAGCAATAAAATGGGAATATTAGCAAGGAAGTTTTTTCGCATAAACTCGTCAATTTGATTCCATATCTGAACTATCCGTTCATCATGTTATTGAATACTTCTTGGACCTTTCGCCAGAGAATGTTTGCCATATCCAGACAATATAGGCTATAATTATCCTTTTTCGATCGGATCTATGTTCCATATCGAATCTACACTGTTTCCACGAACACGTAGGTCGATCGACACGAACAAACACTGTAAACGATCGCCAAATCCGCATATATTAAAAACCGAACCGCGGCATGTAATTTCCCGATTCCGCAAAGTATCAATCCCGTCATTTGAATACCTCGAAACTTGCGAAATCGTAAAAAAAACACCGTCCTATCGAGACCCGTCAAAAACGTTCAAAACATAGCATTACGGCGACCGAAGACCGTTAAACCTTTTGTGTGCGGGCGAGAACACGAAAAAAGGAAGAAAAGAGCGTCTTTTCTCACTGGGCCAGGCCTTCGTGGCTCGGAGGGTCCCTAATTATAGTCGTGGAAAAGGCATTTCGAGGGATTTCGAAATTCGGACACCGTCAATCATTTCGCAATTTGTTATACCCAATTATTAAACGGACCTGCATTTCGTTTGATAAAAATTTGTTGGATAATTACAGGCGTTTCTCTCGTTTATATCATATCTAAGTCGGTAATCGCTATAATTAGGTGTGACAACTGGGATGTGTTGTGAAATATGGCTCGTTATGAGAGTTCCTTTCCAGTAATGCCATTGTTATGCCGCTAATCTTGGGCGGTATGACTGAAAGATTTGAGGTTGGCAATTCTGATTACACTGAAACGTTACTTGGCATTGCCAAGTTGGCAATGATACAATATCAGTGAGCAGTGTCATAAACATAACTCCACATTTATCACCCTTCAGTTTTGAACGAAGATCCAACTATTGCAGACCAGAACCCAAAAAATCTTGGACATAATTTGTAAAAATCGAGTTCCCCACATCAATTTTTTTTCAATAAATCAAGAGAATTGTAAAAAATCGCTTGGAGACCATAAAACTAGTTGCAGAATGGGCTCCTATTCCAACACGTATGCAAAATTCGAAAACGAGCGACGAGGGAGCGAGTTTTTGTGTTGGATTTGCCTTCTGCAACGAGTATTAGACGATATTTTCTCTATTTCAGTCAAGTTTTGTGAAAAACTATCGAAATTAAAGGAAAAATTGAGATTAAACATCCTAGTGACTTTTGTATTGTATCTTGGCAGTTGGTGTGACTGTCACAAAAATTGACAGATATAGGTACGTTTCGAATTTTTGAATCATTTATTTAATTACGTATTGAATTTGTGAATTATGTTTGAAGAAATTGATTTAATACCTCCAGAATTGAGAAAAAAATGCGAATAATGTTGCGAATAAACTAATAGGTACCTCAAAAATCCTAATCCATGTATGAAAAATAATACGAAAAACTTGTGAAGTGGTCTAAAGAGAATTCGGTTATTTGAATTTCAGGTAATGTTTTGTTAGCGTAATTTGGATAACGTATTTACGAAGTAGGACATACAGGGTCTTTCACGAGGAACCTCACCCATATTTATACGGGAAACTACTGAACGTATTTTCATGAAATTCAGCACTTATAAGTATTTCACGATGCTGATGAAATCTAAAATATTTTCAAGGCATGAGCACCTCCGGTTTTTCCGGAAATGACGTCAACTTCCGTTTTTCAAATTAGAACACCATTTTTTTATTGCAGAAATAGATTCCTTAAAAAATTTCAAGTTATTTTGATGTAACATTTTTCAGTTTTGTTCGGAAAATTCTCTCTGAGCGGGAAAATTCGAAAAAAAAATCGAAAATAGAGCTCCGCTGAAACAAGAATAACTTCGAGGTTTTTGGATGGAAAATTTTCATTTTTGGGATTTTTCAAGATGTAAGATTGATGTATCCACTTTAAAAATCGAAATCGCGGTTTATGATACAGGGGGTGAAAAAATCGCTTTCAAAGTTAGGGATGACAAAATCGTGAAAAATCAATTTTTTCAAATTAGAATCCCATTTTTTCATGGCAGATATTGAATCTACGTTAAAAAATGATGTGAGTGTATGCATCACACCCTTGCCCTAAAGTGGATATTAACTCAGAAAATATCCATTTTAGGGCAAGGGGACCCAAACTTAATAAATTTTTTTTCACTTTACCAACACGATTCTTTTAGTTCTAAATAATTACCATATAAAATTGGATAGGTTTGGAAGCCAGTGCTGACAACCACAAAACGAAAAATAGAACTGAAAACAATGCTGTAATGAGTTCATTACAGTACTGTTTTTAGTAGTGTAATGAACTCATTACGATACTGAAATAGAGAAAATTGTATAAGTCTAAAATGAGATGCATTATTGCCATCATTATGTCATTGTTGTGGGTAAGCTTATCCATGGGGTGTTTTTTTTTAAGTGATAGAATTTTCGATAGGGATAACTATGATTTGACAGGAGGTAGAAGCCATGTTGTTTTGACATTTCTGTTCATGTAAGCATCGTCCATTTACCATGGAAAGACTCAGGCCGCAACAACGTTCACAAATTGTTGAAATTTATTTTCAAAATCAGTGTGCTATTCGCCAAACTTATAGAGCACTTCGTGAAATTTATGGTTTACATTATCGTCCATCAGAGCAGCTCACTCGTCGAACTATCGATAGATTTCGGACAACATTTTCTCTACTCGATGCAAGATGCAACAACAACAACAAGATAAAGAACTGTACGTACAGAAGATGATATCGCTGCTGTGAGTGAGAGTGTTGATGAAGATCCAGATTTGTCTATTCGTCGACGGTCACAACAAGTTGGACTCTGTGCACGCACGACATGGAAAATTTTGCGTGAAGATCTTGGTCTACACCCATACAATATCCAACTGGTTCAAGAACTAAAGCCACTTGACCATAACAATTTGAAGTTCTATCACTCTTTTTTTGATGCTACGATTCTCTTGAAATTCGCTGCTGCGAAATCGAAGCACAATAAACTTTAAATAAAAAAAAATAAACAATTTTTCATATATGAGGTTCTGCTGTTTGTCAATAGGTGGCTCCAACAGTAAGCGCTGGGCGGTTTTGACATATCCAAAACGTCAGGAACCAAGCTTTGACATATGAAAAACAAAATGTTGTAACACAATAGTGATTTTGTTTTGGAGATGTGTCAAGATGTCTGATTTAGTGCCAAATAATCGTTTGCGGAAACAAATTTCACAATAAAGTTGCATTTTCATTAAAAAAGAAGGAACTAAGTTGCGCACCTAATAATTCGCTAGAATTTATGGTTCTGCTAACGTGATTTGTACAAAATTTCATTTCCCATTCCCAAAATGCAAAATCTCTCAAAGAGATGTTTTATGGAAAACTAGTGAACTTAGCCTTAAGGAATACAAAATTTGTAGAGCCTGAGTCAGTGCTTCTTATCGATCGAAGTAATGAAGAATCTGCAAATTTTTATTCAGATTATGTGGCAAACGATGTTTCATACCCTGCATAAAACAGGTCGATTTCAAATATAATATTTTCAAGAGTACCTACCCAATGCACAATATTTGCTCTAAGTAATATGAATCATCTCTAACATTCAATTTAACGCCAGATTGGACTATTCAAAACGCTCTCATATTTATTCTTCAGCTCTGGACAGATAAAAACACCTAGGGGCATAGAATAATATATCTATGCTCCTAGAAAACAGCTATTGACATTTCTATCCTTTCAAACATGGCTGCCTAAAGGTTTCGAAAAACGTCCGTTTCCTAAAGTCGAATACCTCACAAGATATCTCGACATGTACCGAAGATTAACCTCTTCCAGTGAAATTTCCAATACATCCGCCCATCCGAAGCTCCGAACGTATAATTATCTATTGTTCGCGGCAGGAAATTCCACGTAAAATATGCAAATAGAACAAAAATTACAGATTTCTGTGTTTCGTCCTGACCGCACATACGACGACGGACACCTGTTCCACGGCGAGCGCGGCCGAGAGAAAATGGTTTGTAATTATCTACATTCCAGCGGACTCATCAATTAAATATGAGCCCAAACGCGTATACCAGCGCAAGCTACTCAGCAGGAATGTCGACTACCGAAAGCGTCTTGCTGCGCGATCCTGCTACCTGACTTAATTCGGTAGTGCCAACGTGACGGAGGAATTATTTGAAGTACTTGCAGCGAAATTCGAAGATTTTCCCCAATTTTCAAATTAATATAGTCCTTCTCACTTTGTATGCTCGCAAAAGAAGAGAAGGAGGACGATTTGAAGTCAATACAAACCGAAAATTCATAATTCTTACGAAAGGCCTTTATTCCATAGGAGTCATAGAACTTGAAGTAAATAACAATGTTAGATCTGTGACTGATGCATATTCCACAGCCGTATTTGTTTCAAGCTTTGTGACAACGCCGTATTTTCGACGCAGTGCATTGAATTATTTTCAAACTCATAAGCAATTTTGAACAATTTGGTTCTGTAAGCAATTGTTCAAGACTGTTTCTTAATAAAATACTAATAAATAGTATTGGGTGAAAAATACCATTGATACTTGATGTAAGTACATACAATTCTCTGGAATTGATTCAAAGTTCATATTTCTCGATTGAAATTGAGTTTATACATTTAGGGAATACTCAAGTACTAACCTCATTGGAATAAAAATGTTGCAAACACGATAATTTCAACAAAAACAATTAGTTTCATCCGGCATCTGGTTTCATGTGGCTTTTCAACTAAAAAGCCACATTTCTCCCACCAAAATAAGTTTCTTCTTCGATTTTTCTGCAGATTAGTTTGTAAAAACTAATATCTTGTTCATATATTTTCTTCGAAATTCCCAAACAATCTCATAAACAACCTAACCTAATCTATGTTGTATCTATTCTGTGAATCTTCGCACAGAAAATTCAAAAAGATGTTGTCAGCTTGTTGATATTTTCATTGAGGTTAAGGATTTTTTACGAAACATAGTATAAATATCTATGAATTCTGCTGTTTCCATCAGAAATCTACTTTGCCGCGAAATTTAACGACGCATGCGTATAGCGAAAACCTGTGGATTGCTTATCTCATTTACCCTTGGAGGCGCTGCCAACTATAAACAAAACATTTTGTGAAGTAGTAAATACATTCAGTGAATTATTGTAATAATGTGATTATAATGTGAAGTGAATTAATATAATATTAACCGGGTAGTGTCGTGTTTATAAAATTCCAAGGGGATATTGTTTAGATAGAAACATCGCCACAGATTATGAGGTATCATTGTATTTTTCATTGATTTCAATTTAATACGTGCAGGTTTGTATCGATATTCATCATTCATACTTATTCGAATTATTCTTGAAATTAATGATATTTTCATCAAATTTTTCCGGGTAAAATTGGAAATAACTCGAAAACGACGCGTTTTATTGAAAAAACATAGGACGACTTTTAGTTTCTTGAATGATTGATTCTTTCAAAAATATAAACCGTTTATCTTTTTAAAGTGGTTTTATGGTGATTTTTCGTGTATTGATGAGTCGACTACCCTGTAACTTTTTAACCAGGAGAGATATTGAATAAGTTTCGATTGAGGAATATGCACCATGAATAGGGTAACCAATGAACCAAAATTCAGTTCATTTGAAAAAACGGTTACGAAGATATGGAAATTGTTTTTTTCATGGATTTTCGACACCCTGTATCTTTCAAACGAAACCGAATTTTAAAAAATGGTATGGAAAGAAAGTGTTTCGTTCGATGGGAGGAATCTACAGTAAAAATATATCTACAAGTCAAAGACACACCCTGTATATGCTTTCGATATTCGATATAACATTATGATGATGAGTTTAAAGTATGCATGTATAAATTTTGTCTTTTAACTGTTTATCATTGTAATTATAGAAAAATTGATTTCAACAAGAATCTATTGAGAAATAAACGGCACCACAGTTTTACCTCACTCAGTGTTGCCTTGTTAATTTTGTAGATGGCTTGTTATAAAGACGGCTGTGCATATTTTTTGTGAACATAGAAAACAAAAAATTCATTAAATCTGAACCATAAAATATGATCATACATAGTTCGGAAAAAAGACAATTTTCTATGTACCTATTTATTTTGTCATAGAATATCAATCCCAGTATTTTTATAGGAAATACATGGAATCTTTTAAATTGGCTGAAATATGATGAATTTTGACAACTGCAACAGGATTTACTTAGAATTTTGTTTAGAAATCAGGAGCTTTATGATTATTACCGCAAACTATGGACAGCACTTTTCATTCAGATTTTCTTAAATCACATTCCTGATAGCGATGGAAAGAAAAATGGTTTTGAAATCAATCTGAAATTAATTCTGCTCTAAAAACTCCTACTCGGACCAAACAATAGTTGCCTATTTTACTCTAAAATCTCTCCTAAATCTAATCTTGCTTCTATTGTCTCAACCCTTTTATAATTAGGCCATCAATTAATCTTTCATGTGGTAGTCTCAACTTAACAATCGCTCCAACTCATTATCGCCACAGTACAGGCCATATTTACTCACTTAATTTCTTCGACCATCAGGATGTAAAATCCGAAGAAATTCCAATTAATCATCGCATTTATTGATGAGTTCGTTATAGCACGTGTTCGTTATACTCGATTTTTCAAATAATTGATTCTTGTTAAACCGCCATAATGGTTTTACGCTGGAATATTGTAGTTGTTAATAGGTATGTTAGAATATTTGGTTTAGCGATCGTAAGTTTGAATAATTACAGGTTTTCAGGTGTAATTATGATAGATGTTGAGGAATTTCTAGGAGAGTAATGATGGTATCTCCTATTACTGTTTTAATATTGAAGGAAATTGGACTATTAACAATATGGAGTAATGAATCCTTAAAGCCAGAGGCCTATGCCATTTTAGTAAACTGATGCATCTTTCCTTTAAATCATGTATATGAATAGAAACGAATAAAAAAAAATTTAGAATGATTTTTCGGCATGGGAGTTTTAAATTCTCAAATGTTTGTCAATTATTCAGAACCTTTGAGATACTACAGAATAAAAATTGAATAACCAGTCTATACAGAGTGTAACAGCCAAATGAAAATGAAAATAACTACCAATTAAGAAACTCAAATTATGTGTTACCTAAGCTAAACCTCACTACATCACAGAGGCAAATGGAATATCGATGCCTGAAATATTTCAACAAATTACCACCGCAAATAGGTACAACAGATTGAAAGCAAGAAAATGTTCAAGAAAGCAATCTTCAAGTTGTTGGTCCAATTAGAACCCTACTCCATTGGAAGTTTTTGTGAATAGGATATTGTAAATACTGCACTGTAATTACATTAGAGTATTCTTTTTTTTTTACACTATTCCATTCTGTTTTATGTAAATGAAATAATTTTGGAATAAAGATTGTTGTTATTGTTATTGTTATTGTTATTGATAAATTCGATAGCGAATGAATGAGAGCGTGTTGGGAAAAACTCTCGGACACGTCGATTTGTAATGTAAAATGCGCATATTTTTCAAGAAAATAATATTATATAGGGTGTTCCATGTGGCCGTGGCCAATACCAACTTTCTTATTTCAAATGCAACCCTCTGTATATCATTTATTTTTGGATTCTTCAGAGAATTCTAGACACAATTCATGCACAATGTCCGATACCTATCTTTAACTATTTCAGAAGTATTGAGTGTTTTCAGATTTATTGCAAAAATCAAATCAACGTTTTAATTAAAAATTATTTTATTTCACAAATTCCGTACATTACACTTAAAACCTTATGAGTAATACTGATTATTTCTTAATTATAAAAAAAAACGAGAAAAAACATTAATGTCAATGTAGGAATGTTCAAAATGCTCGCCGCGAACGTCTTGGCAACATGCTAATCTGAAATCACTTAATATTTCCGAAAAAGTTGAAGATAGGTATAGGACATTGTACATGAATTATGTCTAGAATTTTCTGAAGAATCCAAAAAATAAATAATATACAGGGTGTTTCATACGAAATAAGAAAGTTGGTATTGGCCACGGTCGCATGGAACACCCTATATAATTTTATATTCTTGAAAAATATGCACATTTAAAATTACAAATCGACGTGTCCGAGCGTTTTTCCTAACACCCCCTCATTTATTCGTTATTGAATTTATTCCATTTGGCTGTTACACTCTGTATATTCACTAATCAGTAATTTATTTTATTCATATATTTATTCGTGGTAAGAAATACTATTTTCGATTGACTGAAAACGTAAGTAATTTTATATCCAATAGAAATAAAGATTCTTAGGTCCGAAAATACGAAACAACATTTCAAAAGAAGAATCAGCAATCATCAAATTGTTTTTCATATCATTCGAAATGAAAATGTAATATATAGTCCCAAAGTTCTAATTGATTTAGTCACGGCAATTTCAATTTTGCCTCAGGATAAAACGAAACAAATTAAATATAAATCAATAAGTGATGAAATCCAGTTATTTTGCTGAGCCAGAAGGAAACAATTTCTCAATCTAGGGGATTGGTTGTTGCTATTGATTGGTATTCGACAAACCATGAAATCACGAAAATTTCGGACCCTCTACTTCCAAAGTTATGCATTTCAATGGATGAATTCAATAGGTATGAAAGTTATTTTCATCACTGAAACGTTATTTTCGAATGAAACTCCAAATTTTCTTATTTTGAGGTGGATAACTGACTTTAGGCGTTTTCTGTGACCAGCGAATTCGCCATTTTGCACTTCCCAATTTCGAAAGCATTTTAGCATTCTTGTCTAGTTTGAAAATGATCGCTAAGTATCTCTTGAAGATGAATAAAACGATAAAGGATCTTCCAAATCATACTAACATATCACGAAATTTTTTCTTAATCGTTCACGATCGTTCATCGAAAAGAATTTGCATATCCTTGTAGGTATTATTCAAGCGGGAAATAAATTGAGAACATCCCTATAAAACTTCTATGGTTCCAATGATTGAGATCTGATGCTCAAAAACAATAAAACGAATAACGAGTTTGCCACAAATATGCCAAAGAGAAATTTCTTGTTTCAGTGCAAAAACTCACCTCATATTGTTGGTAATTCGCTAGAGAAGTGTTCGGATTCAAGTAAAATCGAGACATCATTCCATAGTTCCTAATATCAGATCACAGAAAAAAATCGGCGGCACAAGAATCGCAGCTCAGTCGAGGAACACAGAACTTTCCGATATCTTATCACAAAAAAACACCGTCCGCATAACCACAGAGTCGAATTGTTTGTTTATATCACAGACTAGAGATCAGAAATATTCGGTTAGTCGCGGGTGCATAGACCGAAGGGCAGATTGGTGGTGCGTTAGCTCAATGTTGGTTTTAGGCAGGTTTCCAGGCACTGTGTGTGAGTCGGTAGTGTAGAGTCCTTTGGCTAGTGCCGTAGCTGCCGGGGGGAAAGGCTGGCGGCCATTGGCCACAACGCTTCGCTGTCGGCCTCGCGATTGGCTCACCGAGTTACGTGCCACAGGCGACGCGATTACAAACCTGCAATTTCATCCTTTGATTTACTTCTCTGTGTTCGGCTGTGGGTGTAAGGCCGGCTTGCCACGGAACGGGGTAATAACTTATAGAACAGGAATAGTTTCACTTCAGGGCCGGATTTAGAGGTGGATTGTCATTTATCACGAGATGGGAGATTACATGTGTCTTACCGGTTGATATATAATTAGAGGTACCAGGGCAAAAAGCCAACTAACAATTAAAACCATAGAAGACGCGCGGTGATTAATCGATGTGGAGTTACACGAATTTCTATGAAATTCAGCGTCTAACTTATGGCCTCTGTCTGAAAAAATTAGTCGGGAGAACTGAGAAGAAATACTTTTTCTACGTTCATCTGTCGATAAAGTTACAAGGAATAAATGAGGATTTATAAAATTCTTTATTTTTTTAAATAAATTTTCGTCAACTCCCAAGAACTCTTCAATTTTTGCTATATCCATATTGGATTTCCTTCTATGATCTATCATTCATCTTCACAATTTTTGGCCATAGTTTCTGAAAGTGCTTTAATTTCTCTTCATATTGATTTTTGTCATTTCGAAAACTCAATATTCGATAGAATTTTTTCCCAAATATGTATTTTCATATTTCATGAGGCGATGCAAAATTTAAAATGACATAACTATACCTACTGCTTCACAAGACTTAGGGATATCGTATTCAATCGTTTTCAAAAGTATGTAATATTCGAGAAAATCGCTGTAAAATCATTTAAAACTCAATAACAACTTGAATCGATCCAATAAAAATCAGTATGAGACATTTCGTCAATCTGGTCGCCTTTTTTCTGAAGTTTGGTTCTTTGCATGCTTCATGAATGTTCTTATTTTGAAATAAAGTCAGTTTATCCACGGCTTCGATTTGAAACGAGTTTTCTGAAAATGCCAAGACGTAAATTAACAAACGTTGAGGCTAATAGGGCTATCGGAATGCTACAGGGTGGCCTAACTCAGGTTGTTGTAGCGGAAAGGCTCCAAGTCAGCCAAAGTGTGATATCTCGGCTTTGGAATAGGTTCAGGGAGACAGGTTCCGTGTTGGAAAGACCAAGGCTTGGTGGGCGACGAAAAACAACACCTGCTCAGGATCGTTTCATCACCGTTTCGGCGAGAAGAAACCCTACATCTACTTGTAGAATGCTACGGAATACTCTTCAAAATGCAGATGGGATCCAAGTTTCCATCGAAAACATCAGACGACGTTTGAGAGAGGCGAATCTAGGTTCTAGACGTCCATTAATAGGAGTTCCATTTACACGTGACCATAAGCGTCAAAGACTGGAATGGGCAAGGCAACATATAAATTGGAACGATCAATGGCGTAGTGTCCTTTTCACTGATGAATCCAGATATGGACGATTTTCAGATTCTCGAAGAATAAGTAAGGGTATGGACAATCACATGCAAACTCCGTAATATGTGCAAGAAGTCCATCCATTCCGAGGGGTTAGTGTCATGGTATGGCCCGGGATATGTTTCAACGGGCGCACAAATCTACACATTGGTCCTGGGAATATGACCGCTTTATACTAGGGAGCATGTCATTGACAATATTGTGCCAAATTTTCACGCTGCTATTGGTGAAACTTTTCAATTTCTAGACGATAACGCTATACCTCACCGTGCAGCCATAGTTGAAAATGCGCGCGAGGAGCTTGGTATTCCACATTTATACCAATACCTCCGCACTCACCAGATTTGAATTGCATAGAACATGCATGGGATATGCTCCAAAGAATATAAGATAATCATCAACCTACCCCAGAATCCTTAAATGATCTGAGAGAGCTTCTGCCCCGTTTATGGAACCAAATTCCTCAAGAAATGTTCAACAACCTCGTGTGTAGTATGCAAAGAAGATGTCAAGCTGTTATTGATGCCCGTGGAGGCCATACATTGTATTGATAATCTTAAAATGCTTGAATTCTTTAGGAATAAAATTTCGTTATTTTACTAGATTTTTCTTAACCACCCTGTATACGCTGCAGACCTACAGGCTAAAATTAATTTTCAACTTGAATTCATATTAATATGAATTTTCATCACAAAAATCATATTTCAACTATATTTCTTTGCAATTTAAGTCAATTTCCCTAACTCATGTGGAGCAGTTTATGTAGACTTCGTTATGAAGGCTCCTTCAATGCCAAATGTATTGATAATCTTAAAATGCTTGAATTCTCTGGGAATAAAATTTCGTTATTTTACTCGATTTTACTTAACCACCCTGTATTACGCTGCAGACCTACAGGCTAAAATAAATTTGCAACTTGAATTCATATTGATATGAATTTTCATCACAAAAATCTTATTTTAACTATATTTTTTTGCAATTTAAGTCAATATCCCTAAAACTCATGTGGAGCAGTTTATGTAGACTTCGTTGTTAGAAAGGCTCCTTCAATGCCAAAAAATGAATGTTTTTCGATGAAATTTCAAACAATTCAAATTCCAGGGCTGCTTCCACAATCATTTTTAAATTTACGACTCTTTTGACAAATCTTATCGGGTAAAAATAGGAATAACCCAAAACGGCGCGTTTTAAGCAAAAAAACTGAATCTAGTGTTAAAAAAGTGTATGTCAAAGACTCGCCTTTCTTTAAAAAAAATTTGTGAGCTTAATCTAAAGTGTCTCCAATGATATAGGTATCTTATACTGGAATTCTTCTATAGCCAATAATATTTTACAAATGAAGACATTGATAACCAACAATAAGTTTTTACGAAACAGCTCTTTCGTTTCGCTTATAAATGTCCAATCAAAATCACGAACAGACTGTTGAATTTTCGTTCTTTCGGTAGTTGGCAGCCGCAAGACTGCTTGGCACCTTGTACATCCAAAAAGACGACACCCCGTGGGGTTTTCCGAGGTTAAGCCGTTCGTCGGTCAGAATTCTCTCGATGCCTTAGGAAAAACGCCTCTAGACATCGATTCCTACAAACAAACCCGCCGTGAATTCTCTCAAGGGTTATGGTCAGCGAAAACTTAAGCTTATAATGCTAGCCGAAAATTTGCATCCATGAAATAATGAGATGATCCGTCAGAATTTCGATTTAAATCGATTTTCAACTTTAGTTAGTCTGAACTACTCCTAAGAGGCCGTAGATTGAAGATAAATAGATGTACGGCTATGTTAGAGACGTCTTTTATGAAGACGGCTGTGACTACGGTGTATCCTAAATCAGAAATTACACATTTTATGGTCATTGTGTCAAATTGTAAATTATTCAAGATGGATGAATGAAAAACGTTTGCCCATGGGATATTTTTGAGTAACCAGGGAAAAATATGATTAAATTAATAATGCCCACATACTAAGCTGGAGGAAAACCAAAGTAGAAAGTTATTCTGGAGGAAGAAATATGGCTTTTTGAAAGAAGACATAATCGAACAAAACCTAAGAGTAGTTGTTACGAATATCATCATTTCATCAACATTTTGGCTCCAATAAGATTTGTTTTAGAGTAATTCCTAAATGCATTTAGTCAGTTTGAATAAAAAAATATCAAATTTGGAAAAATATATTTTGAAAGATTCTAAGTTTCTATACAGTTAAAAGAACGAAACTTGTCCGATTTACGATCTAAGGAATGATCAACAAAGACGTGTCTTTATCCAACCTTACCTGATCAATCTTCAAAATTTCCTCAATCTAATCAAAACCCTCCTGGCAAGATTCCCGAACTCAGTTCACCCATAAATCTTCGAATTCTATAATGAAGAGTTCTCCAATTTAGTTGGATTATTAGACGGTCGTGTATGTCAGGATTTATCGACATATTTTCAACTTTCCTCGTCGTATCGCACTGAATTATAAATGGAATAAACCGATATAACTCACGAACGGGAGAATTGAACTTCACTAGCCTTGAAATGAAGGTAAAAGGCTATAGGTCAGCGCCTGAAGGAACCACCTACGGGTCCTGGAAGCTTCTTCAGAAGAGAGGAAAGCGTATTCGAATCAGTGGGATACGTGAACTGATGGAATACGAGAAAGGTCATTTTTGTCGTCTCAATAGGTTACCCGAATGTTTTGAAAGGGGACAAGAAATGAGTCAAAAACAATTATGTATATTCCTATACATAATGGGTGTTTCAATAAGAGCGTAAGATTTCAGTGTTCAACAAAACAGCATTGAAAAATTTATTGATTTAGAAAATATAGGTTTGGGAATTGTGTATGAAACACAAGATACAGTGTTTCATTAGACGTACCTATTCGAGGAGGGAATTTTGATACAAATTCAAGATTCTGTATTTTTGTTTCGTAGTACATGAACCTAAATTGTGAAACATCTTGAAGAGGAATAGTACATTGTTTACCGGGCAGGAAAAGCGTAACATTCCTGGACGATTGTGAAAATGGCTTAGTCGAGGCGCAAGCCGAGACTTGGCAACACAGAGTCCAGGAATGTGTCTTTTCCTAAGAGGTGAACATACTATTTTTCCGAAAATCGTTTAAAATTCCAAAATTTCTGTTTGGACGTTGAGGTTATACCTACGTAGTTCTATAGCTAGTTTTCTTCTTTTTTCTCAATCAATACTCGTTGGAAATGTTTTATTTTTAAATTTCTGAGCCATACTGCGTTGTTGAATAAGTTCACCATAATATAGAACATTCGTATGTCCCAATTCATGAATACGTTATTCAAAATACGCTAACAAAACATCACCTGAAAACCTGAAATTCAAATAACCGAATTCTCTTCAGACCACTCCACAAGTTGTTCGTATTATTTTTCATACATGGATTAGGATTTTTGAGGTATCAGTTTATTCGCAACTTTTCGTGATTCTGGAGGTGTTAAATCGATTTCTTCAAACATAATCCACGAATTCAATGCGTAATTATAAATTATTTCAAAATTCGAAATGATTCAAATGCCGTTATCTGTCAACTTTCGTAACAGTCGCACCAACTGCCAAGATACAATACAAAAATCACTAGGATGTATAATCGGAATTTTTCATTCAATTTCGACAGTTTTTCACCAAACTTGAGTGAAATAGGGAAAATATCGTCTAATATACTCAATGCAGAAGGCAATTCCAATACTCATGCGTTCGAAAGCTCGCTCATTTTCGAATTTCCCATACGTGTTGGAATAGGAGCCCATTCTGCAACTAGTTTTAGAATATACTATTCTCCTATAGTTTGAAAAAAGCTTAATAGGTACACGTGTACATTTTCGATAGCTGCCTCTGTATACCTAGTTTCATCCTCATTTAGTCACATCATTGAAATTCATTAGAAATTTATCATGCGAGGGCATAAATCACATCTTGACTTGCTTTAACCTTCCTCATCTTCACCCAGAACCGATTACCTTTCGTGAAAATAAATTAAACAAAATATATTACGTATAAGATGACAATCATGGTGCCGACATATACATTTATGGATATTTATTCATGACATCCAAGGCGAAATTTTTAAATAAAGCTCCTGACGAATGTATGAAATCATATTTGGCGCAATTTTCACGTTCACCGTGTAATCATATGCCTATGGTTGCACAAGTGAGCTGTTATTAAATGCAAATGCGGCCGTGTCATCCCATGTCTATTTTGAAGAATTGAGCTCATCTTCTGTCACGATTATTCCGAGCTTTGAAGCGTCTGAAATTTTTTCGGATGGAAATTTATTCTCGTCGAATTCTCGTAAAGTTCACAGTAATTTTTGAAGGGTACTGAGAATTCAGAGAACGTTTCTTGTGAGGATTCATCTTTTTTTCTCAAAACCCCAAAAATTTGGAGATGAAGACAATCGTTTCTTATTAAATTAAAAGGAGATTTCGACTCCTTATCTATACGGTGAGTGTCATTAGACGTATTCGAGGAAGGAATTTTGATACGAATTCAAGATTATGCAATTTTGTTTCACAGTATATGAATATTAATTGTGCTGCTCCACATGAGTTAGGGATATTGACTTACATTGCAAAAAAATATAGTAAAAATAAGAATTTTGTGATGAAAATGCATATTAATATGATTTCAAGTTGCGAATTAATTTTAGCCTGTAGGTCTGGTTGAAAAAAATCTAGTAAAATAACGAAATTTCATTCCCAGAGAATTCAAGCATTTTAAGAATATCAATACAATGTATGGCCTCCACGCGGGCATCAATATCAATAACAGCTTGACATCTTCTTTGAATACTACACACGAGGTTGTTGAACATTTCTTGAGGAATTTGGTTCCATATTAAAGGGGCAGAAGCTCTCTCGGATCATTTAAGGATTCTGGGGTAAGTTGATGATTATCTAATCTTCTTTGGAGCATATCCCATGCATGTTCTATGCAATTCAAATCTGGTAAGTGCGGAGGTATTGGTAAATGTGGAATACCAAGCTCCTCGCGCGCATTCTCAACTATGGCTGGACGGTGCGGTCTAGCGTTATCGTCTAGAAATTGAAAAGTTTCACCAATAGCAACGTGAAAATTTGGCACAACATTGTCAATGACATGCTCCCTATACTTAGTGTAAGGTGGTCATATTCCCAGGACAAATGTGTAGATCTGCGCCCGTTGCAACATATCCCGATCCCGGCCCATACCATAAATACCCCCTCAGAATGGATTGACTTGGACAAAGGGACGATTACGGGGTATGCGTGAGATTGTCCATACCCTTTTTCTTCGAGAATCTGAAAATCGTCCATATCTGGTTTCATCAGTGAAAAGGACACTACGCCATTGATCGTTCCAATTGATATGTTGCCTTGCCCATTCGAGTCTTTGACGCTTATGGTCAAGTCTTAATGGAACTCCTCTTAATAGACGTCAAGAACCTAAATTCACCTCTCTCAAACGTCGTCTGATGGTTTCTATGGGAACTTGGACCCCATCTGCATTTTGAAGAGTATTCCGTAACATTCTACACGTAGATGTAGAGTTTCTTCTCGCCGAAACGGCGATGAAACGATCTTTGGTGTTATTTTTCGTCGCCCACCAAGCCTTGGTCTTTCCAACACGGAACCTGTCTCCCTGAACCTATTCCGAAGTCGAGATGTCACACTTTGGCTGACTTGGAGCCTTTCCGCTACAACAACCTGAGTTAGGCCACCCTGTAGCATTCCGATAGCCCAATTAGCCTCAGAGTTTGTTAATTTACGTCTTGGCATTTTCAGAAAACTCGTTTCAAATCGAAGCCATTGATAAACTGACTTCATTTCAAAACAAGAACATTCATGAAGCATATGCAAAGAACCAAACTTCAGAAAAAAGACGACCAGATTGACAAAATGTCTCATACTGATTTTTATGGGATCGATTCAAGTTGTTATTCAGTTTTAAATGATTCTACACCGATTTTCTCGAAGATTACATACTTTTGAAAACGATTGAATACGATATCCCTAACTCTTGTGGAGTAGGATATTTCATACATTGTGTAGGTACCTGATTTTCAATCGTTATTACCCCCATATGAAAAAAAGCTATATTCACCCTTGCTATTTATAATGAAATATCTAAATATCCGATCATTTATCTAAAAAATTGCATTTTTCTCAGAATGTCAAAATAAAACCTCTTATTGGAAAACCCTTTAGTTTCAACTTTTGTCTTGCCAGACAATATACTAAGCTATAATGGAATCTAACAAACGTCATATCCTTAATGGACAAAATTCATTCCACTCTCCATTAACCTGAAATTCTGAACCCTGCAATTAACGAAACTTGTCAATGGCCCCAAAGACAAAAACCGAGGAACACGTACAATCATGAACAGCGAAAATGAACGAATGTCGTGCATAAATAACATGGCATCATGTCATCAGCAGAGAGCGCAATTAATAATAAATTTAACGATGTACCTATATACGTTCGTAACAGTTCGAATTAAGCGTGGTCAATCACAAAGGCGAGCGTGGACGAATAAATAATAATTATGTTTATGCCATAATGGCAGATTAAAATCTAAATGTGCTGGTTCATCTGACGCAAACGTGGCGAGTTGGGACTTTTTCTTGCTGGAGATCACTTCGTTTCGAGATCTTGCCTATGCCATAAGCTCAAGTCCCTCCTGGCGTCCATGGGAGGAGACTAGATAGGAGCTGAAGTGGGGATTGGGACGATAATTGTTGGAACCGGATAATGCATCATTAAAAGTGCGTATGGAAAGTTTGCTCGCATACGAGCTTAGTTGTTGGCTAGAATGGGCAGGACATATCGATCGATTCGTGGATGTACGGTATAGGAATATCTTCAGTGTAAAGTCCTACACTTCGAAGATGCTTGATGCAAACGCTGATTCTTCATGTCTATATCAAGCTATAATACCAATTGTCCAGATTGTTGTGTAGAGTTTCAGTTAACCAACTGAAGTGTGGTTCAATATTATTTAAGTTTAATTTTTCGAAATATAATCTTCTGAATGAAAATAAAATTAAGGCTAGTGGACTGTATATGTATATGAAATTAATTGAAACCCAACACAAATGAAAGGATAAATGTACCCAAAATAACAGAAGAAATATAGTCTTACTTATATCAGCAAAACAGTCAACAGGATCCTGTCGATGACTCCTATTCCAATGCAAAGATTGATCGAGCTCGACAAACGAGCATGGAATGAAGCTGGCGTGAAAATCCGTTGCTAAAAATGTCAAATTATGCACACTTATCCTTGTGGTATTATAAAATAACCACGCCACTGGTAACAGTTTTTTTTGTTCGAAATAATTCGCACAAATGAAAGTTTTAAATCAATGCCTTCCCTGAAAGGTGACACCTATAGATTGGAACAGGTCCAACGTCGTTGCACTAGGCTTTCCTACGGCCGTCAACGCCCAGACTATGGTACTCGGCTGCAACTCTTGGACATCCCCAGTTTCCAGAAACGACGTGAACGAGGTGACCTCATCATAACATTTCGAGCCCTTCACGGTTTCATTGATGCAGACGTGCAGAACCTTTTCGCAACCAACCGAAATCACCTTAGAGGTCATCAATTCAAGCTCGCTAAAGGAAACTTCAAGACGGCTGTTCGACAGAATTTTCTGCCTAATAGAATATTTGAAAGCTGGAACCAACTACCCCCTGACGTCGTCAATGCATCTTCCGTAAATACCTTCAAGAACCACTACGACGCCTGGATGTCTTCCCAATAGCTGATATTTTTTCTTCAACTTTTTTTATCATTTTTTGTATGTAATTTCTCAACTGTGTGAGTTTATAGGAATTATTCCTCAACTCTTGTTATATTGAATAATAATAATAATAATAATAATAATGTAATTCGATTGAATCGAAATCACAGGAAAAACTGAAATTTCCCGAATTCACGAAAAGGAAGCAGAAAATTTGCTATAAACGGAAGCAGAATTATTAACGATCAAGAAAATCAGTGAACTGATGAATTATTGAAATGAAACAAATATGTAACATATGATGCGATCAACAGCTGACGCGAGTTCTTTTCGAACCTACATAATGACAACTCCAAATGGGAATTCCCCAGTATGGAGAAATTAATTCAAAGGAATCAGAATTTTGAAAATTCAGAATAATTAATTTGGACCGTTCACTTGGCGTGAACACAGATATATCACTCGATAAACCTCAAATATGAAAACATAAAATAACTGAGGTTCTTTTCGACCCATCCAAAAGTTTCAAAACTAACATGAGTTGGATCCGAATTTTCTACAGGAATATCATAATCACATGTTACTTGGGCTCGTGAATTCACTAGCGGATCCGGACAGTTTTTCAGGGGGGAGGGGCATGAATTATTTTTGCAGGGGGACCGTGAATTGATAGAATTTTCCTACCAACATTATAGGAGTTAATTAAGACTCGAAATGAAATTTTTTTATTGAAAATATTAGGGATCGATTGAACTATACCTACTATAAAGGAATTATTGTCAGTTTTGAGGTCCATGGCCCCATAGCTCCCCCCTGTATTTACCAGTGGTGGGAACCAAACTAGAAAATGAAAAATCGAAAACATAAAATTATAATGAAAATCTGGTTGAAAAAGTACAATATGGTCAAGTTTGGTATCGAAATATAGGTTTTCGAGGACGCTGAATTCAATAAAAAATATTTCAAGGCGCTATCTATAATAGTTTAGATTTTGACCTGCGAAATGGCATTTTTCGAAAAATCTAAATTTCAAATTGTCATAGCTCCCGCTCCTATCAACTTTCTGTTTGTATATTGTTAATTAACATTGCCCGAAGTATCTCTAGGGCTAATAAAATCGATTTCGAAAATGTCAATTCTTTGGGTGAAAAATACATACGTATAGGGGTAAGACCTCCCAAAAACACGCTATTCGTCATCAACACGGAATCCCTGGGAAATCTAAAGTTGTTATTCGATCGTTAGGGTCTCCATCCCATTCGAATCTTTCAGATTACCCATTTTGCCGATCCATAACACCAAAACTCTGCATGCTCTAAGCGTGAGAACAAAACTCGAAAATGAAAATTAGAAAACATAAAAGTAAAAAAAATATGGTCAAAGAGGGGCAATATGGTCAAGTTTGGTATCAGAATATAGGTTTTCGAAGACGCTGAATTCAATAAAAAATATTTCAAGGCGATATCTAGAATAGTTCAGATTTTGACTGCGAAATGGCATTTTTTTAAAAAATCGAAATTTCAAATCGTCATAGGTCCCATTCCTGTGGTCGGATCCACTTTTTGTTTGTATATTGTTAATCAGCATTGTCCCAAGTATCTATAGGCTCAATATAATCTATTTCGAAAATGTCAACCTTGTGGGTTGGAAAGACAAAAACACCCCATTTGTTTTTGAAAAAATTCCTGACACCATCAAATTCTACGTGAAAAAGTGCTTTTGGAAAATTGTTTCGACGAGGAAAAATGCACATTCGAGAAAAACACCCTATAATTCGAAAATAGATATGTTGTTATCACCCTGGAAATTAAGTTCTAGCCTCCAGATAGTTTATTTTTTATCGATATATTCATTATTTTTTGCCTTTTCAATGCTCTGGGAGTATACTTAAGATGAATTCGGAGCATTTCGACACCTTTGTCTGTATTTATGATATTGTTAAGTTTTGCAGTTTAAAGAAGTCGTTCTTATCTACATTAAATAAATTCCTTTCATTTCGAGAGATATGCAGAGAATAGAAGGATAATTATTCGAATGATCTGTCTCAAATTTGATTATTAGGAATTGGTTGAACAACCATCAAGGGTTTATTGTCGATCTCGAAGGGGGACCATGGCCCCCTTGACCCCCCCAAATCCGCCAGTGTTCCTTTTTAATAATCAATTCCTGCAGGACTTTCTTCATTTCGAGATACAATTGTTTTCAGTTTTCTCTCAACAGTTGAGTTCTCAGATTCACGCTTAAAAAAATCGACCAATGAATAGATAAAGAAGATAAAGATCTCCATTCTTCCTTTCGTATCTTCTTTTCATCCCACCACCAAGGAAATACGAAATACCGGTATATAAAACCCATAACTTACGGATGAAAAAAACTCCACTGGATTCCGATGTGCCCCGATCGAAGTATTGGAATTCTTGGTCGACCAGAAACAATGGGTAGTCGGCCATATTGACTACTCAAGAAGCCATGTTGTGACCCGCGGCCCGTCGAGTAGGACGCCCACGACATATTCTGCGTTCATGATCTGAAGCAAAGAGAGCAACAAGATCGGACCTGGTCGTTTTATTCACCTGGACAGCTGGATCAAAGGGTGCAGTACCGGACCCAGCCAGGTATATCGATGGCTTTGGCGATTCGAGGTTTTGCTTTCGTTGATTGAGGGGAAACGTGATCGCAACGGCAACACTGGATACAGATTTTTACTGTTGATGTCGATTGAATTTCCAACAAGATTGAAGAACATACCATTGATTGTTGATGTTGAGTTATAAGTTCCTTTAGGGTTGATTTCAATCAAACACAGATTTATGAATAATCGATTTATTTAGTTTAATGATAAGGAGGTCAATCTAAACTCGAAGAAAAGAAGTGAATAACTAACTTCCTAAAAGGAATGGTTTCTATTCATAATACGAAATATGCCTATACGACAGTATCAGGTTACATGTGGGATAAGAATTAGATATGTCACCACATGCACTACAGTGTGGAGTAGACTTCAGCCATTTCAACCAAATAACGAATAAATATTGAACCCAATTTATGATCTTTCGTTCTGTGAGAAAATGAATATTTGGTTTCGCTGTGTATATTTCAACAGTTGTCGTACGTATTTCTAGAGAAGAATATAGGGAAGATAATTAGATCAAAGTATTGTAAATTTGATATCTCCCTTCTTTAATGTTGACCACGAAATCATAAAAAGTGAATTATGTATGGCAAACACTTTACAACGCAACTCTTGAGGAAATGCAAAGCGCAAAAAAATTAACGCACATTCTGAAAATCTCAATTTTAATGAAAGTTAACTGTACATTGACTTTATAACTTATTTTTTATGTTCTCTCGGGAAGGTTTTGAACGAAACAAGACACATTAAATGGAAGAAAAATTCAGGTTCTCACCGAATCTTATGTGAAAGAAGAGATATGAACAATTTTCAAAATACTGAAATGCTGATAAGAGATTTAATACTTGGTATTTCCACCCCTTGCGTTAATTACAGCTCGGCAACGACGGTTCATACTCAAAATGAGTGATCTTAAAATGTTCTGATCTAATCCTTCCCAGATTTCTCCGAGTTGAATTCCTGAGTCGTTAAGAGTAGCTGGATGATTTTCTGAACTTCTCAGCCTTCTATTGAGGTTGTCCCAAACCTGCTCAATCGGATTGAGACCTGGACTTCTTGCTGGCCATTTCATTCGAGAGACTTCAACCTCTTCAAGGTACTCCTGAACGATGCGCACACGATGGGGTCTGGCATTATTGTCCATAAAAATGAAATTTTCACCAATGTATGGGGCAAATAGTACTACATGCTCTTCAAGAATGTTCCTTATATACTTATCAGTATTCATAGCTCCATTATCAACGACCACTAGGTCTGTGCGAGCAGTCAAAGATATTCCACCCCATACCATAATCGATCCTCCCCCGAAACCAGTAGTATTCAGGAAATTGCACTGAGCATATCTTTCATGTGGACGTCTGTATACAAGGAAACGTTGATCACAATGGTAAAGGCAGAATCTAGACTCATCTGTGAAGAGAACTCTTTCCCAATCGGCCTCTTCCCAATGTATATGCTCTCTCGCAAAATCCAAACGCGCCCTTCGATGGGCTGGGGTAAGAGCTAGGCCTCTTGCCGCGACACGAGGCCTTAAATCATATTCTCTGAGGCGATTTCTTATTGCTGAGTGCTAATTTGCACCTCATGAGTTTGCTCAAGCGGATTTTGAAGGAGGCGAGCGCTTGCAAACCATTGTCTCAACGAAGAAACTCTCAAGTGAGGTTCTTGAATGGCAGTTATTACCCGTGGTCTACCCTGTCCTAGTCTTCGGATATTCATACCTGTCTCCCTGAATCGCTGCAGCATTCTGGACACACTTGTATGAGAAACTCCAAACCCTTCTGCAATTCTTGTGTATGTCCACCCTTCTTCTAGCAAAACTACCCCTTGGGCACATTCCTCTTGGGTCAAATTGCGTGTTTCGCATTGCATAACGATCGAGTGTAGAAAATCAAACGAAAGAAAAACTATTGATCACTATAGAATTGATCGAGAACAACTGATTTTAGAATGGAGCCAATACATTCAAAATCTGATAATCGGGACTATTCACTAAGCAAAGTTGTTATGGATAGCAACTGTAAATCGTCGTTATCCCATGTAATAAGCATGCGGGATAACGACGATTCACAGTTGCTATCCATAACAACTTTGCTTAGTGAATAGCCCCGAATATCATCTTTTTTTATTCCTGCTGGGAGAAAACATCTGTATTGAAGAAAAACGTTGAAAGTGGATAACATATGCATGCATAATTCTGATAAAAATAATTATCATTGATAACACCTTCAGTTGTAGAATAAATTCGAGATTTCCATAATGTGCGTTAATTTTTTGCGCAGTGTATATCCATTTCTTCTTTTTGAGCATTTTTTATGTGCACCTGACTACAAAACCAGGCACGTAGCGGGGGGGGGGGGCCCGGGGGCCCGGGCCCCCCCCGAAATATCAAAAAAATCGAAAAATGCCCTTATATTTGACAAAATTTGCAATGTTTACTTATTGTGGGCCCCCCCCCGAAAGTTGTGGGCCCCCCCCGAAAGAAAATCCTGGCTACGTGCCTGTACAAAACAGTGTGAAGAATGTTAATTCATAATGGATTCTAAAAAACGTCCCATAGAAAAAGCTACCATTATCCATCTCAATGCAACTGTCAATAAATTAGACAAGCCCTCAAAGACTTTTTTGTCAAAACTTGAATCCCTCCAATTTGAACAAAATTCTAGTGTAAATAGCTCAACATGTCTTTCAAATACTATGTAAATTGGTGGATAAAAAATAAACGAGAGTTGGAAGAACTGAAGACACAAGACGATGAATTTCTCATAAAAGCTGAGGCTAAAGAACGTCCTTTAGCCAATAAACTTGTTGGAGGGATGTATGCCAGGTACTGCATGTTGGTCCAGGAGCTAGATTTGTGTCTAGATCAATTGGCCCAAGTATGTATCCAAAACATAAAAAATAATACATTAAGAAAACCGATTGGTTCCAGCTTAGAGCGCTTAGACCATATTATGGTCTTTGGTATAAACGTTTACTCAAAATCTTTTGATGTATATCTTCACATTATTCTGCTACGGAATCATTTGACCAAAAGTCAAAATAAAGGGAACATTTTCCTCCAAAAGATTTCACAAAATCTAACTCTCGATACTTTCTCAGCCACAAAAGACAGTGGCCATAAGAAAGCTGGTGGAATCTGCTGTTATACGTCTTAAAGAATTGTTCAACGAGCTAAGATGGATTGACTTCTCCGAGTATCACTACATTGACGACTCCCTTGTGGAGCTCAAGCTGATTCCACACGATATAGAGATTTTACACCCTTACCTATGCTACCCCAGACCATATGACGTTGAACAAATGTACGAAAGACTCAAGGTGAGTCAAATTATTCTGCAATAGCAATTCACCATTGAAATTCATCCCTTAGAACGGTGAAAGAATTTATACGAAACCATCAACACCTCCTCCTGAACTAGAACAAGGTAACTATAAGATAATCTAGTAAACCCTACTCTGAAATATGCTCCTTCAGAGCAGATAGTGGAAGCTGAACCAGCAGAAAACCCTGCAGTGGTTGAGGAACCTCCAGAGGCCAAGAAAGAGAAGAAGAAGAAAAGGTAATTCGGTGGAACAATCCAAGTTGAAAAATTTTACATTCCATTCGACAGACCGAGAGTTCAAACTCCCATGGCAGTGGAAAAGAAGGCGGAACTGACTCCTGAAGAAATTGAAAAACAGAAGGAAAAAGAAGAGATATCCGCGTCTGTGGAAATACTTCAACGGCACGAAAGAGCTAGACAGGCCAGGTTGTATCACAGAGAAGTTTACGCGATCTTCTTGATGCATAAAGACGACGTGGGAAAAGTCAAGCAGAGGAGGGAATATACACCGGAAGAGAAAGAAAAAGCTGCGAGAGTGCTACAGAGAGTTTACAGGGGGCATTATTGGAGGAAGTACCTGAAGAAGAAGGAAGACGAGAGGAGATTATTGATAGGTGAGTAGAACATCTGTTGGATATGAAAATGAAGACATACTTGAGATGTTTTGGTATCTTCCGAGCACCAGTAGAAGCAAAAATGTCCTCTACGCTTCAATAATACCTGGAACTATCGCAGCAACTTCTTGATGTTTTGCTAGAGTCCTTATATGCTGTTTGGTTGCACATAACATACACTGCGCAAAAAAATTAGCGCACATTCTGAAAATCTCAATTTTAATTAAAGTTAGGTAACTCTACATTGACTTTATAACTTATTTTTTATGTTCTCTCGGGAAGGTTTTGAACGAAACAAGACACATTAAATGGAAGAAAAATTCAGGATTTCACCGAATCTTATGTGAAAGAAGAGAAATGAACAATTTTCAAATTACTGAAATGCTGATGAGTGATTTAATACTTGGTATTTCCACCCCTTGCGTTAATTACAGATCGGCAACGACGGTTCATACTCAAAATGAGTGATCTTAAAATGTTCTGATCTAATACTTCCCAGATTTCTCCGAGTTGTATTCCCAAGTCATTAAGAGTAGCTGGATGATTTTCTGAACTTCTCAGCCTTCTATTGAGATTGTCCCAAACCTGCTCAATCGGATTGAGATGTGGAATTCTTGCTGGTCATTCCATTCGAGAGACTTCAACCTCTTCAACGTACTCCTGAACGATGCGCGCACGATGGGGTCTGGCATTATCGTCCATAAAAATGAAATTTTCACCAATGTATGGAGCAAATGGCACTACTTGCTCTTCAAGAATGTTCTTTATATACTTATCAGCATTCATAGCTCCATTATCAACGACCACTAGGTCTGTGCGAGCAGTCAAAGATATTCCATCCCATACCATAATCAATCCTCCCCCGAAACCAGTAGTACTCAGGAAATTGCACTGAACATATCTTTCATGTGGACGTCTGTATACAAGGGAACGTCGATCACAATGGTAGAGGCAGAATCTAGACTCATCTGTGAAGAGAACTCTTTCCCAATCGGCCTCTTCCCAATGGATATGCTCTCTCGCAGAATCCAAACGCGCCCTTCGATGGGCTGGGGTAAGAGCTAGGCCTCTTGCCGCGACTCGAGGCCTTAAATCATATTCTCTGAGGCGATTTCTTATTGTCTGAGTGCTAATTTGCACCTCATGAGTTTGCTCAAGCTGATTTTGAAGGAGGCGAGCGGTTGCAAACCGTTGTCTCCACGAAGAAACTCTCAAGTAACGTTCTTGAATGGCAGTTGTTACCCGTGGTCTACCCTGTCCTGGTCTTCGGACATTCATACCTGTCTCCCTAAATCGCTGCAACATTCTGGACACACTTGTATGGGAAACTCCAAACCTTTCTGCAATTCTTGTGTATGTCCACCCTTCTTCTCGCAAAACTACCGCTTGGGCACATTCCTCTTGGGTCAAATTGCGTGTTTCGCGTCGCATAGCTATCGAGTGTAGAAAATCAAACGAAAGAAAAACTATCAATCACTAGAATTGATCGAGAACAACCGATTTTAGAATCCAGCCAATACATTCAAAATCTGATAATATCTTTTTTTATTCCTGCTGGGAGAAAACATCTGTATTGAAGAAAAACGTTGAAAGTGGATAACCTATGCATGCATAATTCTGATAAAAATAATTATCATTGAGAACACCTTCAGTTGTAGAATAAATTTGGGATTTCCATAATGTGCGTTAGTTTTTTTGCGAAGTGTACTTGATGTGTCTTCAATTCCCTTCAAAGGCATGACAGAGACAAGTTTCCGATGCCGTAAAGATTTCGAAAAGGAAGAACAAACCATAGAAGAACGCAGGAAGATCAGAGAACTCCGAATAAAAGAGTACATAGACGCTAACTTGGCCGAAAAAGACCGCATCTTAAGAGTCGTCGGGCCCGGTCTTATGGAAGATATCGGCGACGAAATAAGAGAATGGTTCTTCCAGTGGTATCTGAGAGCCAAAAACTTCGACAAGTACCCTCTCGAAGACAAAGGCGGTACTATCCTGGTGGTGAGAGGCGAAACTTTGACCCCTGAAGAATGGATAGACGAAGTGGAGAAGAAACGTCGGGAGAAAGTCAAGGCTGGGGGTGCCAAAGAGGAGAAAGAGAAGAAGAGGGCGGAGAGGGCGAAGCAGAAAGCGGCAGATAAGGCTGCTAAAAAAGTGAAAATGGCGGCCTTGAAGAAGGCAATGAAGGAGAAGAAGAAAAGGAGGAACGACGTGACCAATTTCCAGATGGAATTCGACGAACCGCAAGGTAAAATTCTTTACGATGAAGGCCAAGAGGAACATGAGAGGATTTGGAATGAGAGGGACGAGCTGTTGAACCCTGAGGAAACCCATTATTTGGACCTGATAACGGACCAGAGGTGCTACGAGGTGCAGCTCGAGATGCGCAAGAAGGTCGATGAAATGATGAGGTTGGTCTTCTAACCCTTCGATCAAAGATCGATTCTTTCAATGAACAACTTTAAGAATCTTCCTGCTCCTGATATTCATCATTTTGGCCGTCATTCTAGACTGAATCCTTAATTAAAATGTTGTTTGTTCCCAACCAGACTCGAATTGGAGCTCCTAAATGACGCTCTGGCCAGAGACAAGAACAAGAAACCCAAAAAGGCCAAGAAACCGAAAGCGAAAAAGGGTAAGAAAGGAAAGAAACCACCGAAGGACATAACAGCACATAGGACGGTAGAGGAACTCTTCCAAGAGCTCTTCGACAACGGCATCATCAGACTCTACCCGAAGACACGTCTGGACGAGTTCTCCGGCGACTTCAGCTACAAGAACCTAGAGCTCAGGCAGGACGAATTCATGGATCCGCCATCTTGCCTCGGGGACGTCAAGCAGGCCGTCGTGGTCAACTTGATCTTACCTTTGGGGTTGAATGAGTGCAAGGATAGGGTGCGATCGGCCATTTTGTGCGGACCACCGCAGAGCGGTAAGAAGATCTTGGCCAACGCCATTTTTTCCGCCACCAGATGCGTCCTTTTCGATCTTTCCCCGGAGGTTATAGCTGGAAAGTATCCCGGGAAACCAGTAAGTTATAGTCATTGCTGAATCGATTTGAGGACTCTTAAGATTTTCTTAGGGTTTGAATATGCTTGTCCACCTCGTCTTGAAGATGTCGAAGTTGCTTCAACCGTCGATATTGTTCCTGAACGCTGCCGAAAAGCCGTTTTACAAAAAGGTGCCGTCTGAGGAGAAAGATTTGGAGCCTAAGAGACTGGGGCCAGTGCTGCTGAAGAAGGTGGTGAAGTTCATCAAGCCTGAGGACAGGGTGATGCTTTTAGGCCTTTGCAATCAGCCATGGGCAGCCGCGAAGAAGATGAACAAAGTTTATGACAAGGTGAACGTCAACAAGATTCCAATCGGTATCTCAATCGTGGTGCATAAGTGAAATTGATTTGTTTGAATGAATATCAAATGCAGACGTCGAGAAATTGATATTTCGACTCATCCAGTCTCCAAAATGTGTCACGGCACTCAGATCCTCGGAACGGTCTTCTTTCCGAAGCCTGGCGTTATCATGTCCGTATTTTTTTCGCCAGGCCATCCTGATCCCACGTTCTGACTACGGCAGCGTATTCCTCTACTGGCGTGAGCAGTTGATGCCTTACCACAGTGTAGATCGCGGCATCGACCTATCCAGCTTGAGCAAGCTCACCGTCAACTACCCGCTGGGGACCATCAAGGAAGTGACCAAGAAAATTATGACGCCAGCTCGAATAGTCAAGCTGTACTACCAGCCGCTGCAGCAGGCCGAACTATTTGAGCCTTTTACGAAGATAGAGCCGATAACCGATAAGATCTGGAAGAAGTACGAGAAGTGGTACGGAGGAACTCCGATAGGGAAGTTGGGGAAGAAGTTTGGCAAGTTCAAACTGACTCTACGTGAGGATATGCTGAAGAAGAGGGAGGCTGAACAGAAGAACGATCAGAAGGGAAAGAAAAAGAAGTGATCGTAGAATAGTTATATTTTAGGGAAAATTGAACTAGTCTGATCAATAAAATTTACAGTAATTCATTTTCCACCAAAAAACACCTTCATATTTGAGATATTATGTCAAACAAGCAATCTCGGGAAACTATTCTACGTCAAAATCTGACAGCGTACAGCAGCAATGTCAAATCGTACTCTGTGATCTCTGGAAATCGGGTGATTTTATAGGAGAAATGTCAAAAGTTTGGTAAATTTTCCTGAAGAATAATGGAAAATATCGATACCAAGCTTTATTGCATTGACCTTTTTTTTTCGGATCCGTATATTCATATCGTTTATTTATGAAAAAAGTTTTGAGTAAAAAAACGTGATAAACCTAAACCAGGATACTTCATAAAAGTGAATGGACTATACTCATTTGTCCACTGTGTGGCAGCTTTGCTGCGAATTCAAGATTCTTCCTAACCCTCTTTTTTGACTGTCCCAGCCGGGCCGGTCCACAGAGTTACCATTTTAGTGTAGTATGGAAATACAATGAGGTTGAAAAAGACTGATTCTGTGTATGCCAGTCAAAGACTCACCCTGTATAGGTACCGTTCAGAACCCACATGCCAAATTTAAAACCTTTTTTTCGCCAATCTACCTGCCGATTGAGATACATCGTATCCGACACGCCGGAATCGAATTGTTCTGTGTTTATTTTCGCCCCCAAAAAAATCGTATCCCACGGAGCGAGAGCGCAGCGATCCTAACATGGGAAATCAATCAGGACACCCTGCGAAGAGCGGATCGTTGTCATGGCACATGTGATGCGAATCGGCGGCTGCAGTTCGGTTCGCAAACAGGCCCCAGGGCTCAATAACGGCCCAGGATGAGGCCGTCGTCTCACCGTCAACCCCACGTTGCACCCTTCATCCCCGTCCCGCCATCCCCCTATTGTGGATGTGTCTTATTCCTTTTCTTCTTGAATCTAGACGGGTTCTGTACAAGAACTATTGGCGACACCCCGAAGGCTGATTCGGTGATACTTACGGTGTCTTCGTAAAAAGGGCCCTCCTACCTTCAAGCCAGGAATGCGTGAACCGATTTGCGGTTGTTATTGAACATTATGCTCATAAGAGGAAGTTTGCGATCACGAAAAAATTCGGGTGACCTCTCACCGAATGTGCATTTAACATAGTTCTATACTACAGGGTGTCCCAAGTTCGAGTACATATTTGAAACCTGAAAATTGAGATAATGATATTGTTCGAAATTCTCTACTGAGCTACGAGGATGTATTGATATCTAGTTAGCCTAGACCAGTTCCATGCATAAACAAAATATTGCGATACCATATCAACGAACAATAACTTATTAGAAGTGTCAGTGTATAGTTCGACGTCAAAAAAGTAAACCAAAGTTACGCAATAAATAAAAAAAAAAGATGTCCATCGAAATTGTAAAAATCGAAAAATTGGAATATCGAGCCATCATCAAGTAGATACCTGCATTTAAAAGGGTTAAGAGGTAAGCAGATTTACGAAGATATGCTTAATACCCTTGGTGATCAATGTCCTTCGTATGCGACTGTGAAAAATTGGACTGCAAGCTTCAAAAGAGGTAAATTTTCCATTGAAGATGATGACCGATCGGGAAGGACAGTTTCTGTGTCAGTGCCCGAAAATATCGATGCAGTTCATGACAAGATTTTATCAGACCGTCGAATTGGGCTAAAACAGATATCTGAAGCGCTGAAGATTTCATACGAACGCGTTCATCATATAGTTCACGTCAATTTGGACATGAGAAAAATTTCTGCTAAATGGATCCCCATCAAATGTTTGAATGTTGACCAAAAAGCGTGCAAGGGTAGAAGCATCGCGTTCGATCTGTGCTCGATTTGAAAACGATGCGGAATTGTTAGTATGGATGAGACTTGGGTACATTTCTACGATCCAGAAATAAAGCAACAATCGATGGAATAGCGACACTCTGGTTCTCCAAGACCTAAGAAGTTTCGGGTCCAAAAATCTGCTGGAAAAGTTCTTGCTTCAGTTTTCTGTGATTGCCATGGAGTAATCATGATTGATTTTTTGGGTAGAACAATAACTGGAGATTACTATTCGACATTACTGACCACTCTACTGGAAAAAATTGAAGAGAAAAGACGAGGAAAGCTATCCAAAGGTGTTTTGTTTTAACAGGACAACGCCTCAGTACACAAATATCATATTGCCATGCAAAAAATTCGTGATTTAGGGTAAGAATTACTAGAACACCCCCCTTATTCACCAGATTTGGCTCCGTCCGACTATCATCTCTTTCCTCAACAGAAAAAAATTTTAAAAAGTCGTTAATTTTCTTCCAACGAGGAGGTCATAAAAGCTGTGGAGGACTGGTTTGCAGAGCAAGAGGAAACATTGTTTTTGAAAGGTCTAGAGACGTTGCAGGTTCGCTGTAATAAATGTTTTCAATTAAGAGGAGAATATGTTGATATGTTGCTATGATTGAGTATTCAATGTTGAATTCTTTTCTGTTAAAACCATTGTATTCATTCAAATAGTTCTCGAAATATCGAAAAAAATCCGGAATAAAAGTCGAATATTTATGTATAGTTGGTATTATGCTCATATTTCTTATTCTCAACATCCTGAGCGTAAACCGTTCTCACAATGTCAAAGTAGAAGAATGTGGAAACTGGAAAGGTCATGACTCTTTTGAATGCCATCAATATCATCACAGGGTGGTTCAAATTTTGTGTCGAAAACTGTGATTTATCGGCCATAACTTCTGTTTTTCAAATTAGAACCCTATTTTTTATGATTGCGTTGGATTCTGCGAAGAAAAATAGTGATAGCACTCTAAGATGCTCTTGCTCCTGAATTCAGTAGTTTCTCAGTTACCTATTTGAGATATTCTGGATTTATGTTGATTATGTAAGCTCTGATTTTTGGGGCGAATGCATATTTTTTTTTCAAACAGAGATCTAGCTCAAATTCCATGTTTTGCGTATTTTTTCCTATAATTTCAACCTTACATGCTGTGAAAAAATATGGTTACCTGAGTGCCAAATTCAGGCAAAACATGCCTGTTACATGAAGATTCCAAAATAGTACTACTCAGTGTATTTCCAGCATTCAATACAAAATAAATTCCTTTTAGAATGAGTCAAGAGATTTTCAGTAGTAATATCACAAGAGATTGAATTTCCGCGATAAGTCTATCGATTTATTTTTTAACGAAAATGAGTTGCTTGGAAACATCACGAGTCCGTAGGACGAGTGGTGTTTCCAAAAAGCCACTCATTTGAGTTTGGAAATAAAAGATAGATTTATGAGGTAAATTCAATCTTGTGTGATATTTTATAAGACTATTTCACGAACAAAATGAAAGGTCAGAAACTCCATATTCGAGAAAAGCAATTAAAAACATGTAAAGTTGACGCCTACAATTCATATTCATTAGTTGTCAAACTCTTGATATTCTAGTATCACAGATTAGTCTGTGGTTCAATCGCTGAAAATACCGAAGTTGTCAGACCAATCATAATTCAGAGACAGTTGTAGTTAGGTATTCTGTGGTATTATCGCGATCATACGAGCTGTCTTTGGACTGTGATTGGTCAGTTTTCGAAATGAGTGAAATAGTCTTCATAATTACTAAGTGCTAAAATACAGAGATAAGTATATACTCCCTTCGATTTTATAAAGTTTTCCGGTTGGCACTGACATTCTGACACATTTCACCGTGTATATTTTGAAAATGTTATAGGTTATGATCATTTTCCTGTCAGATGAATACGCAACGTTGTCCTTTCTACATAGAAGTCGTAGTAATTACGTATTTATCAAAATGTTTATGACTTGGGAAAATAATGAATTTGAGAAAATATTATGTGAATTCAATAATTCCGAATGTCGAATGTTGAAGAAATTCTGTCAATACTGGAAATATTTCACGTATATATGAACATGGTTGGATGATTCAGTTATGCTATTTTCTTGTACGGAAATCCAGAATCGAGTGGCATTTAAATACCTTTTTGCACAACTTGAAATACGCCAGTATGAAAATGTAGTACTTATGTAGTACTACGAAACCTGTGTCACAGTCAAACCTTATAAAACAACTAACACTATTCATAAAGCCATATTATATGATCTTCAATTTTCTATCACTTGTACCAGATTATAGGGAAATCTAGCCAGTTACAAGAGCAGTTCGTCACGATTATTATTATTTATTATCTTCATAATAACAGAAATGGCTTTCATCATTGAATAAAATTCTTTAGTGGAGTCGCTTTGATCACTTGTGTTAAATTTAATTTGATGAAACGATAATTTGAGATTGTTCTTTTTCCTGCGTTTCTTTCATTTTTAAATCCCACAACTGTGAAATCAATATTTTCAAGTAATGAAGCAAATGCACCTAAAGAGTTCTTATATCCCAAAATTTCAGTATTATTTTTCGAGCGAAAAAGAGCAGTCCTGAAAGGTGTGTGGGAATTTCGTTTGGATTTTCTCGGAAATTACGAGTGTTACTCGTGGAATCGCCTGGATATCATAAATTCATTTGAGTTTGGACGTGATACCCTGTGGTTAGGTTAATAAATGACGTTTCAACGGCGCCGACTGCCCTGACCGCCTAATCACAGGTCAAAACGTTCAAGATTACACACACACACTTCGGCAAACTAAAAGTGAGGGTGGGCCCGCTTCGTGAACTCTTTTCTTAATTTGAGGTCAGCTATTATTGCTCTTTTTCGTGCTATGGGGCTTACGAAGGACGGTATGGCGCCCCAAAAAGATGATGTTATGGGAATTTCTAATATGCATCTTCGTGAACGGTTTTTTAGTCTGTAGCCTGAAAAGTACCGGATTGAACTGCATATACAGGGTCCTGCAATAGTGCGTTCTTCTTCCATAGCTGCCGAACAAGACATCTCGGAGATTTCGTTGGAAAGTAGACCTATTATACCTTCATTTCTGCATCTCAGGAAATTATTTTCTGATATACAGGGTGTCCCCGATAAATGTTATTCAACAAAAGGATGGTTTTTTTAATGGATCACCCCATATATTTTCACATATCTTCAATGACCTTCATTACCTCTTTCATGACGCAAAATCTTGGGGACATTTTTCCAACAGTTCAGATCTTATTCGAAGAAAACTGCAAAAAGGTGAGGGAAAAGCATCAGTTCAGTAAAAGTCTTCTGACGATTTCCAGAAGCGATAGTAACATGAATTTGAACTAAAATTTTTTAATTGAAGGATTTGCCTTGACATGGTTCCTAAACGATCAACCTGTCATATACAGGGTGTCCGTTATTAAGGTCCAAATATGAAGAACTTAAAATTATTTCTCGATTTTTTCAAATAGAACACCCTGTATTTTCTTTCCACAATAATTTAGACAATTGAATACCTTACATTTTCTCAGAAGTAACCTTAGGATTATTTTAACTCCCGCATCCAGCAGACACGAAAAATGATATCGCAACTGAAAATTTTATTCAAATAATAACATTATAAAAACATTGAAAAGAGGTTAAACAATGAAATAAAACTAAATGAATAATTATTGACAAACTTCAAAACCTTCCCAGAATCATACCTGTTAAGATATCAGTTTTTATCGGCTTTCCAAAAAAAATATTGATCAAGTTATTGCTACTTGGAGCTCGAAGATACTTTCGAATACAGTGAATCAGTATGAATTTTCGGAAAAAATAGGATGGTTGATATGATTTTCATATTAGGGCAGTGCCACAGAACCTGTTTTTTAAGGAAGTCGAACTTATGCTGCCCAATATCCCAATAGGAAAAAAAAATTCATACTGATTTACTGTATTCGAAAGTATTGCTCTAGTAGCAATAACTTGATCAATATTTTTTTTGGAAAGATGATAAAAACTGATATAATTATGGTTGAATACGTGATCAATATGAATTGCTTGTACGAAAAAGAAATATCATTTTTATGATGATGCTCAGGAAATATGATTCTGGGAAGGTTTTGAAGTTGGTCAATAATTATTCATTTAGTTTTATTTCATTGTTTAACCTCTTTTGAATGTCCGTTAGTTTTTATTATGTTATTATTTGAATAAAATTTTCAGTTGCGATATCATTTTTCGTGTCTGCTGGATGCAGGAGTTGAAATAATCCTAAGTTTACTTCTGAGAAAATGTAAGGTATTCAATTGTCTACATTATTGTGGACAAAAATACAGGGTGTTCTATTTGAAAAAATCGAGAAATAATAATTTTAAGTTCTTCATATTTGGACCTTAATAACGGACACCCTGTATATGACAGGTTGATTGTTTAAGAACCATGTCAAGGCAAATCCTTCAATTAAAAAATTTTAGTTCAAATTCATGTTACTATCGCTTCTGGAAATCGTCAGAAGACTTTTACTGAACTGCTTTTTCCTTAACTTTTTGCAGTTTTCTTCGAATAAGATCTGAACTGTTGGAAAAAAGTCCCTTAGATTTGGCGTCATGAAAGAGGTAATGAAGGTCATTGAAGATATGTGAAAATATATGGGGTGATCCATTAAAAAAACCATCCTTTTGTTGAATAACATTTATCGGGGACACCCTGTATATCAGAAAATGATTTCCTGAGATGCAGAAATGAAGGTACAAGAGGTCTACTTTCCAACGAAATCTCTGAGATGTCTGGTTCGGCAGCTATGGAAGAAGAACGCACTATTGCAGGACCCTGTATTGTCCAAATTTTGTGTCTGAGGCATTTGTGTTTCTTCTTTTTTATATGGAGTGAATTTAGACACAACAAACAAATAGTTATTCATTAAAAATACAGTTACTGAAAGAACAATTATAAAAGGTCCACTATATTACTATAACATCAAACAGAACAACCGCTGAACTGATTGGACTAAATAAATAACAGCAATTAAACATAAATGTCGATGGACCCCCAACCCAATCCATTCAATAAGAACGACCAATAACATGTAATCCTTCAAAATTGCACCTTCGACTCCACCATCTTCTACCTCTTCCTCCTCAATACAATAATTTGTCGTAGGATATGGCCGCAATAATAGCCTAGGTGGAGAAATCGATGTGCTCAGCCTGCGTTGCCGGGGCTTCATTAAAGTTTGTCAAGGTTTTAAACTGATAGGGATGAAATTGATAAATACTTCGATAAAGGGGTAATGGGGGGTTTCGCTGGCATTGAGAGGCCGCGGGCGACGCATTTATTATGTCACGGCTGGTGAGGATGCTCAAGAGACTTTGATAATTTCACGTTCCAGGGCCGGTGAATATATTACGGCTCTGGCTTAGCGTTTCCTCTACAAAGTGATCGTTTTCGTGTTTACTGCATGGTCGACTCGGTTTCGAGATTGTTAGGTGTTATTTCTTCATGAAACGGGACTAATTATTGTCATCAGTTCTGCCCAAAGTCAACGCATGTGTATACTTGGGAAGGTGCGAGAATAACGTTGTGGTATACGAACCAGTTTTGGCGAAATATTCCAAAGTTCACAATGCCGAACCGTAGATAGACCTGAGCCTTACGGATTTTTGGTGGAATATAACTGCCTCGATTTGCTTTCCAGACAGGCCTCGGCGGGACTCTTCCATGTGTGCCACCATGTAAAGGCTTTTCCAATAAGGGATGATATTTTGACATCCAAAGAAAATGCCGTTTTTTTTTTAACTCTCTAAAGCCCATCAGTGTTGAAAGTGATATAGAGGAGAGTTCCCTTAAAACAGACAATTTAATTATTTTTGATGTGAAATATTATTTCAAATGAATAAATTTCAAATTGTATCGTCATAATATGAGCATAAAGGTTTGTGGATTCACTTTTTCAGAAAAAGCTAAAAAAAGAAAAGCTAGTCACTCGAAAAAATAAGTTTAAGTTTATTTTATAAAATGTACATTTTATGGGATGATTTGGTTATGGAAAATGTCATGAAAAGGATATGGTCCTGTAGTCGTGGTCATGGTGGTCTTTTAGCTGATGTTATTTTTAACGGCATAGCTCCTTCTTTATAATTAAATAAACATCCGATCATTTACCAAAAAAAAATTTATT
The DNA here is from genome assembly GCA_910592335.1 of Adalia bipunctata. Taxonomy (NCBI): domain Eukaryota; kingdom Metazoa; phylum Arthropoda; class Insecta; order Coleoptera; family Coccinellidae; genus Adalia; species Adalia bipunctata. The sequence continues at coordinate 64,044,317 of OU342949.1, forward strand.
TGATGCTTGAAAAAAGATCTCGATGGCCAATTGTGTTATCTCTCTTCGAGAGATATCACGGTCCGGATTTTTTTCCCGTAAAAGATCAATGGTTTCGTTGCTTGTGTGTTCGAGTTTTACGAACCGTCTCTGCCAAATTTTCACCATTTTTATAGTAAATTTTAATGATTTCAGTGCGTTGTTGAAGCGTGGATCGTTCCTATTAATATTCCTATTAATGGCGTAGTTTCTACTTGTCAAATATCAAAAAATGACAACTTAAAAAGTGACATCTACAGAATAAATAGCGGGCTTTCCAAACTAACACCTCTTATTGGAAAACCCTTTATTTTCTTGCTTTTCACAATTTGCTGTGGAATTTCGTGTTCTGAGAAGAACATAATCAATAGCATTCATGAGGAGAACTTCAAAGAAAAATAAATATGAATAAGGGGATTATGTTACGGTAATGCGGCAATTTAGTGTCCTTAACATTTGAAAGCAATAACACGCAAGACATTTGCTTTGTATGAGAAGTTCGATAATAACGTCTTTTATAATTGTGTTTCTCTATAATATTCACTTATACGTAAGTAACGGTTGACTGCTTTGAAACAGATTATTTCTGTATTTTCTGAGATATTTTTTGACAGTTGTAACAACATATCAAATTTATAATACACATTTTTTGTCGTGGCGCTACTACCGCAATGCAAAATAGCGCGAGCCCTATCGAGAGAAATGAAAAGCAGAACAAATACTAAGATTTTCGATCGACAAGAAAGTCTTAGACAGAATCTAATCAGTGACAACACCAGAGTATTCTATGCATCTATAATTCCACCCAAATGCCTCGAAATTTAGAACAAACTAGCTTTCGATTGTCACAAAATTATCTTATATGTAGGGGAGAGTTCCTTCGAATTGGACAGTCCATGAACCCGACGCTATAGTTTTATACTACACCCGATAGTAATTGAGCATACGTTACGTAAATCCCATTTTCGCAACATTGAGCCACATGTCTTGGAAAATGGCTGAATCTGTGGCTCGCGTCTTGTTAACGAGGTATGCATTGAAAAATCCGTTGCCGGTAAAGTAAATAAACTGCTCCACATGAGTTAGGAATGTTGACTTAAATTGCAAAAAAATATAGTTGAAATAAGATTTTTGTGATGAAAACTCATATTAATATGATTTCAAGTGCAAATCAATTTTAGCCTATAGGTCAGCAGCGTATACAGGGTGGTTAAGAAAAATCGAGTAAAATAACGAAATTTTATTCCCAGAGAATTCAAGCATTTTAAAGCGGCCCACAGACGAGCAACTTTGTTGACAACTAAGTTGTCAACGTCTGTAGGCCGCTTAAGACTATCAATACAATGTATGGCCTCCACGGGCATCAATAACAGCTTGACATCTTCTTTGCATACTACACACGAGGTTGTTGAACATTTCTTGAGGAATTTGGTTCCATAAACGGGGCGGAAGCTCTCTCAGATCATTTAAGGATTCTGGGGTAGGTTGATGATTATCTAATCTCATTTGGAGCATATCCCATGCATGTTCTATGCAATTCAAATCTGGTGAGTGCGGAGGTATTGGTAAATGTGGAATACCAAGCTCCTCGCGCGCATTCTCAACTATGGCTGCACGGTGCGGTCTAGCGTTATCGTCTAGAAACTGAAAAGTTTCACCAATAGCAGCGTGAAAATTTGGCACAACATTGTCAATGACATGCTCCCTATAGTGTGAGGAGGTCATATTCCCAGGACAAATGTGTACATCTGTGCGCCTGTTTAAACATATCCCGGCCCATTCCATAACACTACTCCCTCGGAATGGATGGACTTCTTGGACATAGGTGGGATTGTCCATACCCTTATTCTTCGAGAATCTGAAAATCGTCCATATCTAGATTCATCAGTGAAAAGGACACTACGTCATTGATCGTTCCAATTGATATGTTGCCTTGCCCATTCCAGTCTTTGACGCTTATGGTCACGTGTTAATGGAACTCCTCTTAATGGACGTCTAGAACCTAGATTCACCTCTCCCAAACGTCGTCTGATGGTTTCGATGGAAACTTGAACACCATCTGCATTTTAAAGAGTATTCCGTAGCATTCTACACGTAGATGTAGGGTATCTTCTCGCCGAAACGGTGATGAAACGATCCTGAGCAGGTGTTGTTTTTCGTCGCCCACCAAGCCTTGGTCTTTCCAACACGGAACCTGTCTCCCTGAACCTATTCCAAAGTCGAGATATCACACTTTGGCTGACTTGGAGCCTTTCCGCTACAACAACCTGAGTTAGGCCACCCTGTAGGATTCCGATAGGCCTATTAGCCTCAGCGTTTGTTAATTTACGTCTTGGCATTTTCAGAAAACTCGTTTCAAATCGAAGCCGTTGATAAACTGACTTTATTTCAAAATAAGAACATTCATGAAGCATATATACAAAGAACCAAACCAGATTGACGAAATGTCTCATACTGATTTTTATTGGATCGATTCAAGTTGTTATGGAGTTTTAAATGATTTCACAGCGATTTTCTCGAAGATTACATACTTTTAAAAACGATTGAATACTAACTCTTGTGGAGCAGAATATTTCACACCAAAAATAATTAAATTGTCCGTTTCGAGGGAACTCTCCCCTATACTTTTTGATATAGAAGGCAACACAGAAGCTCTGAAACTATTCTAGGCCGATAGAGCAGTGGTCCCTACCCAATAAAATCGTTCTTCTCGTTCTGCGTGAAAGTCCATGGTACCATCGACCCTGACACGCCCTGTATATCGAAACGATCAATGAATGGAGTACAAGAACCTCCTATGGGATAATTTAATTACTCGAGAGGAATAGGAAATGCTACTTTCTTCACCTTCCAGTCATACTCCGGACAAATCCGTCAAGTCCCTCATACCACAAAACCTTCCTTCAAAGAGTACAAGACCAGTAAGACCACACCCTGCTCTCCGTACCTATACCTCGACTAGGCACATACCACACCAATTTCAATACCGATACCAAACTCGGTACCGCCGACATTCCTCACGCACCAGCGGAATGCCGTTCCCCCAGCCAGTACTACCAACACAATTCAATGACAGCAGCCTGTCGGGGATCGAGAACGAAAACATCCAGTCGGCCCTGATTTGCATAAGATCGTCGAATAACTGAGACGTACCCGGTATAATCTGGTGATCTGCGTCGTGAGGTATGGGCGTTTCGGCTGCGCCCGCCCCGGCGTTACGCCCACCGCGAGCACGGCACTTCGGACAGATAAATCGGAACACCCTGTGATTAGGCTAATAAATAGACACTTAGCGGCCCCGGCGCCAGATGCCTAATCACAGGTTGCGTTGGTGAGGGTGGTCACCGCGATGTTTTTGGGGTACTTTGGGATTCGAGGGTAGAAAGTAAAACCGATGGTTAGTGGGATTGTCCCCTCCTTTAATCGGAGTATGGAATTTTATTGGAGATGTTCTTGTGATGATGGTTATCATGGTTTGGAAATATGTATTTCGTTTCATCGATTTTTTTCATAAATATTCAGTTTTAGGGGTGAATAATGATGGGTTGTACAGGAATATTTTGGGTGGATAAAGAGAAAATTTCGTACAAGAAGCAGGTCGTCTGGGGATGTTAGCAGTTTTTATATCGGGTGTTTTTTTGAGTGATGGAACTTTGAATTGAAATAAAACACATTTAAATTACGATTGAAGCCAAATTTTCTTTTTATTTGAAACAAGCAGGCCAGTTTCTGTGTCAATCCCCGAAAATATCGATGCATTCATGACCCGCAATTTTATCAGACCGTCGAATTGGGCTAAAAACGGATATCTGAAGCACTGAAGATTTCATACGAACGCGTTCATCATATAGTTCACGTCAATTTGGACATGAGAAAAATTTCTGCAAAATGAATCCCAAAATGTTTGAATGTTGACCAAAAGCGTGCAAGGGTAGAAGCATCGCGTTCGATCTGTGCTCGATTTGAAAACGATGAAGACTTCTCAAACCGAATTGTTACTATGGATGTGACTTGGGTACATTTCTACGATCCAGAAACAAAGCAACAATCGATGGAATGGCGACACTCTGGTTCTCCAAGATCTAAGAAGTTTCGTGTCCAAAAATCTGCTGGAGAAGTTCTTGCTTCAGTTTTTTGGGATTGCCATGGAGTAATCATGATTGATTTTTGGATAAGGGTAGAACGATACCTGGAGATTACTATTCGACATTACTGACCACTCTACGGGAAAAAAATAAAGAGAAAAGACTTGGAAAGCTATCCAAAGGTGTTTTGTTTTCACAGGACAACGCTCCAGTACACAAATCTCATGTTGCAATGCAAAAAATTCGTGATTTAGGGTTAGAATTACTAGAACACCCTCCTTATTCACCAGATTTGGCTCCGTCCGACTATCATCTCTTTCCTCAACTAAAAAAAAGTTTAAAAGGTCGTAAATTTTCTTCCAACGAGGAATTAATAAAAGCTGTGAAGGACTGGTTTGCAAAGCAAGAAGAAACATTTTTTTTGAAAGGTCTAGAGACGTTGCAGGTTCGCTGTAATAAATGTATTCAATTAAGAGGAGAATATATTGAGTAAAAAAATATTTTGACAATGAAATTTTGTTTGGTTCTATAGTAGGCTAAGAATTTTTCAATATATCCCCGTTGTTCAGAATAAAAGTAGTCGAATAACTTCTTAACGAACAGATGGACCTATGGAATTACCCATTTTTCAAAATTCTCAAGAAATAAGCCTACAGAAGACATTTAAATACCTTTATGCACAACTTGAAATACTCCAGTATGAAAATATAGTACATAGTACTACGAAACCTGTGTCTCTATTAAACCTCAAAAGAACTAACACCATTTACAAAGTTGAAAATGGGTAAATAAAAATTAGCATTGGTAACGTCTCTTAGAATCATTTGACATTTAACGAGTACCAACCTACGCCAGTTTTAAGTAAAAAAACTTGATAAACCTAAATCATGGCCAACCGGGATACATTATAAAGTGAATGGAATGAATAAATATACATCGATCGTCAGAAAAAGATGAAACCTCTAGAAATTGCATGGTTGCGATCCAATAAAACAATAGGAATTTATAAACCTATAATACCTATAGGTACTCCCACTAAAACTGGGAAGAATGCTTTTCAGAGTTTTGGCCGATATATTAATATTTTTGGAGTTGGACGAATAATAACACGTTGGCGACTTGCAGCAAGTTTGAGCACCGTATGTTTAACCTTTTCGGTCGGTCCAGCCAGAGTTGGGTGGAAGGATAGAGACAAGAGGATTGAAGGCGGCAGAAGAGGTGTAGACCAACTGGGCAATGTGATTTAATAAGGTTGAGCGATGTAGGCATCGGCTGTTTTTTTTTAGAGTGCTAGAATTTTCGGTAGGGATAACTGCGTGATTTGACAGAAGGTAGAAGCCATGTTCTTTTGACATTTCTGTTCAGTAGGCATGGACAAATTATCATGGGAAGACTCACGCCGTAACAACCTTTACAAATTGTTGAAATTTATTTTCAAAATCAGTGTTCTATTCACCAAACTTATAGAGCACTTCGTGAAATTTATGGTCTACATAATCGACCATCAGAGCAGCTTATTCGTCGCACTATCGATAGATTTCGGACAACATTTTCTCTATTCGATGCAACAGCAACAACAAGACAACGAACTGTACGCGCAGAAGAAAATATCGCTGCTGTAAGTGATAGTGCTAATGAAGATACAGATTTGTCTATTCGTCGACGTTCACAACAAGTTGGAATCACCCATACAAAATGCAACTGATGGTTCAAGAACTAAAACCACTTGAACATAATGAGCTCATTGACAATATATTTCCTTTATTTCATGTTGCTATTGACAAAATTTCAATTACCTATTATTATAATCAAATCAGAATTTTTCGTGATCGCCTTGCCCAGTTCATCCGCACCGTTTCGGCATTGTTCTCTAAATGTCTGCAGAACGAAAACCACAATCAATAAAAGTATCAGACGGTCGGTCAGGTGAAGCCATTAATTTTTGTATTAGTCAAAACCTATATTGATAATTAGATGGGTGGGTGTATTTGTGACTAGGTAACTATTTCAATGTATCATTTACTTCATTATAGGTTGCGTTTTTTTATGAAAAGACCGTTTGATCTCTGCGGTACAACTTGTGTATGGTTATGATGCATAAATACCTACTGTTTCCATGAAAAACGTATAATCTTCGCGATTGCTTTTCTGAATTTCGAAATAAATATTCATTTCGATTAACATCAACGTAAACAACAAAGAAATTCCATTTATACAGAGTCCTGCAATAGTGCGAAAATCTTCCATAGCTGCCAAACCAGACATCCCAGAGATTTCGTTGGAAAGTAGACCTCTTGTACCTTCATTTCTGCATCTCAGGAAATTATTTTCTGATATACAGGGTGTCCCCGATGAATGTTATTCAACAAATGCATGATTTCTTTAATGGATCACCCCATATATTTTCACATATTTTCTATAACCTCCATTACCTCTTTCATGACGCAAAATATTAGAGACATTTTTCCAACGGTAGGTACAGATCTTATTCGAAGAAAACTGCATGCGACAAGGTGAGGGAAAAGCAGTTCAGTAAAAATCTTCTGACGATTTCCAAAAGCGATAGTAACATGAATTTGAACTAAAAGTTTTTTAATTGAAGGATTTGCCTTGACATGGTTCCTAAACGATCAACCTGTCATATACAGGGTGTCCGTTATTAAGGTCCAAATATGAAGAACGATTTTTTCAAATGGAACATCCTGTATTTTTTTCCACAATGATGTAGACAATTGAATACCTTATATTTTCTCAGAAGTAACCTTAGGATTATTTTCACTCCCGGATCCAGCAGGCACGAAAAATGATATCGCAACTGAAAATTTTATTCAAATAATAACATAATGAGAACTAACGGACATTCAAAAGAGGTCAAACAATGGAATAAAACCAAATGAATAATTATTGACAGACTTAAAAACCTTCCCAGAATCATACTTCCTGAGCATAATATTGTAATGTTTCAAGCTTTTTGGGCTTAAAATATTATCAACAGGGAGATAAAAAGGGCAAATCCTACGCTGTAGCGTTAGGGGTATTTTACTCTAAAGGGGATTTTATACTTATACTTTTGGCCTGGCGTTGTGATCATCTATGGTTGGTAGAACTCTATGTTCTGTCGTAGTAATTCAGTTTCGTGATAATTCAGTTCCGTGAAATAATGGATGGGAAATAATGAGGTGTATAAATAGATAAATAAAACACTTGATTGGACACAAGGTGGAACAGGCCTTTATTGGTCCATGCGGCTGTAGTTTTTGAGCCACATAAAGAGGGAAAACAAAAAGAAGAACCAATCAAGTAGATCAGCTCTTCAAAAACAAAAACCCTCAGCTTTACAGTTGGATAGAATTACATGTAGCAAGTATTGGAATCCATTGGTCGAATATTATAAAGAACATGGAGGACATGAGCATAGATAGAATAAGTTGGTGCTATACTTCAGTAAATCCTGTCATTCAGTTCTTCAAGTATAACTACTCCAGAGTCAATGTATACGAGCGAGGAATTTAAACAGTATCCTACTCCAGCCGTCTACGAACAGGCACTGGGCTCCAACAGATCACTGGTCCGGGCTCACAATGATCCTTTGTAGTTGACGACAACAAGGTAAACTATTTCCAGAGGCAGTGCGTGCAATAGCTGTAAACAGAAATCCTACCCCAGCCGTCTACGAACAGGCACTGGGCTCCTTCAGATAGCTGCTACAAGCTGTACAACAACTTCCTTAGTAGTTTACGTAGTGATTTTCTCACCAATCTATGAATCCCGATCTAAGAACTGAACTCCATAGAAATACATGTGGTATAAGAATAAAGATGAACGTACTTGCATTTGAATATCATTGGATGGTAGGCGTTACAGATTAAAGCAATAATGCAGATGGAAACGAAAATAGCCTTTCAAATCACAGGTTGCTGAAAGAGAGAGTGGATTAAAAAGAGAACATACGTAGTACCTGTAACCCTGTGATTTGTATAAAGCCACTCGATTCATTGCATAAGGAGTTATTCAGAATAGTAAATATAAAAGATGGAGATTAAAATGGCCTCTTCGTTCAAGAGGGGTATACTATAGAACTTCCAATCAGGAAGGTGGATAAATGTAAACAGATCTGACCAATGTAAATCGTTGATAGTTTAGATTAATATTGGATGATGCTTTGTAGAAACGATTGGTAGAAGATCATTTGAATAGATAGAATGTAATGGATTCATTGGTTCAAGCTTTTATAAACACAACGAACTGTTCCTACAAATAAGAATGTTTAGCAGTTATAAAATGGTGGACGAACTTACATGTTGAACCAAAATGCCCTTTGTCTATCTGTAATAGTATAATGGCCGCTTAGAACCCACCAGGAACGTTGTTTTCACGAATAACTACCCTTCTCCTCTCTAACAAGAACAACCCTTCTTCCCCCTTAACCTCCGAAGATCTTCCCCATAGAATTTCAATCAATACCATCGATCGCTGCGCCGGCTTACTCCGCAATGTAGCCAGACCACCCCCTGTGAAATACAATGTGGCAGCGTCGTATTTTATTTCTCCTACGTACAGGGCTCCATTTATTTATTCTTGATATTTCTGTTTGAATTAATGGTGTCTAGAAATTCGGGATCACTACAGTCGCCCCTGGGAATGTTGACGAGAGTCTGCAAAGAAAACGAGAAAATATTTCCACACAAAAAAAGTGTGAACGAATTTCCATTTCTTCGAAGTAGGAGTTCCTAAGCTTATTTGACCTGCCTATCTTTCATTGCTGTCAGCGGTGGTGAAGAAATATTGCATCCATGAAGTCTAGAACAAACTTAACAAAAAAACAAAATGGTTGGCACTGGTGACCAATGACAACAAACACTTTCCTCCAAAACTCCCTTGACGAAGATGGCTTCCATCTGAAACAATGTAAAACGAAGAAGTCTTATACGATACCAGCTTTCGATAACATATCGACCATTGGCTCGGTCAAAGGATGTAGACGATTGGCAGCTTCACTTGATTTGTCTTGATGTCAATCAACGCCCCTCAGGATAAAAGGCTGAACATTCATTGGCTGACAAGGACTACCTATTCAACTAATGATAAGATGACATCTACAGTAACTCCGGATGGCTCCTTAAAGACAAACACCTATGGTGGTAAGTTCATCAGTCCCATTGGCTCCTCGACAAACATGGTGGCTTGGAATGCAGCAATCAATTCTTCAACAGTTGTGGATAAACAAAAACTTCCATAATTGCTACTGTCTCTTACGCCCCTAAGAACCTGACGAACTTTTGGTCTGGAAACTCTCTGCGGCATGGTCTGGTCCTCGTTGAAACTAAAACAAACCTCACCGAGCTGGATCGGTCGAAGATAAGATATGATGAACGGAGTATCCAATGAAAAGGGAATCTGATGTCCTTCCAGTTTGCATAAAATTCTTAGGCCTTGGTTGATTGGTAGTAAACTACACTCGAATAGATTCCTCAGATTGGTTCTGAAATAATGACTTCTAAAGGATACATTATTGGTTACATCGTGGGACTGTATGTAGCTGTTCGGCTATTGGCCAGACGATAAAATAACTTCCTAACAAATGGCTTCCTGGAAACAGATTTTATTTCAAATGTGTAAAGGATACAGTCTTCACAAAATGGTGGTTGTTCTTGAACAACACAGGAATATTAAATCGTACAACCATTGGGTTGAAAACCAGTAATCAAACTTCATTGGCTAGATTTGGAAGTTACGCCCCTCACATTTGGATAAACCTGGTTGGTCTTCTTTCACTACGCCCCCTAGATTCTGTACATTGGAAACATATCTAAAAGTATACATAGACACTAGAAAGTTCAACTGAGAATGCATTTGCTTCTGAAACAGATAAGTTGTGAAGTCCCAAGGGTTACGAGAGACATAATGGTACAAGTATAATACAGAAATGAATGCAGGATTGAATATGTGTTCTCGATAGTTCTTTAGTAACTATCTACGATTCGTAGGGTACCCTACTATAACTACATAATGCTATCGCTAACATTCTACTTTCTCCCACATGCATCGTTACAACTAATGGAACAGAGATAAAAGCATTGATTCTCAAATATCAGTCGTCATCCATTTGCAAATCAACAGCTGTATCACAGAACCATTCCCAACACCAAATACATATCCTAAAACTGCAGGTACAACGAGAAACCATATTCAAATAAGTTTCCACTTGTTATTTACATTGAATAAAAACTCTGTACCATCATATATCGTTCTTTCAAAGGAACGTCACTCAACAAAAAGGATATTGATAAAAGGATATTCATTATTGATGGACCAGGTTCCATTGATATTATAGATCACCTCCAACAATTGCACTTGTGCTGTTCTCAAGATAGGATAGTAACTGTGATTCCAGATTAAGTTACTTGATAAGTAGAGATTCCTAAAACAGAGTCAACGGCAGATAAACAGTTCACAACAAAATAGAAAACCAAAACAACAATTCAACCTCAAAATTTCCACATTTCACTTCATTGAATTATCCTGGTCACGGCACCACTGTAATGTTTCAAGCTTTTTGGGCTTAAAATATTATCAACAGGGAGATAAAAAGGGCAAATCCTACGCTGTAGCGTTAGGGGTATTTTACTCTAAAGGGGATTTTATACTTATACTTTTGGCCTGGCGTTGTGATCATCTATGGTTGGTAGAACTCTATGTTCTGTCGTAGTAATTCAGTTTCGTGATAATTCAGTTCCGTGAAATAATGGATGGGAAATAATGAGGTGTATAAATAGATAAATAAAACACTTGATTGGACACAAGGTGGAACAGGCCTTTATTGGTCCATGCGGCTGTAGTTTTTGAGCCACATAAAGAGGGAAAACAAAAAGAAGAACCAATCAAGTAGATCAGCTCTTCAAAAACAAAAACCCTCAGCTTTACAGTTGGATAGAATTACATGTAGCAAGTATTGGAATCCATTGGTCGAATATTATAAAGAACATGGAGGACATGAGCATAGATAGAATAAGTTGGTGCTATACTTCAGTAAATCCTGTCATTCAGTTCTTCAAGTATAACTACTCCAGAGTCAATGTATACGAGCGAGGAATTTAAACAGTATCCTACTCCAGCCGTCTACGAACAGGCACTGGGCTCCAACAGATCACTGGTCCGGGCTCACAATGATCCTTTGTAGTTGACGACAACAAGGTAAACTATTTCCAGAGGCAGTGCGTGCAATAGCTGTAAACAGAAATCCTACCCCAGCCGTCTACGAACAGGCACTGGGCTCCTTCAGATAGCTGCTACAAGCTGTACAACAACTTCCTTAGTAGTTTACGTAGTGATTTTCTCACCAATCTATGAATCCCGATCTAAGAACTGAACTCCATAGAAATACATGTGGTATAAGAATAAAGATGAACGTACTTGCATTTGAATATCATTGGATGGTAGGCGTTACAGATTAAAGCAATAATGCAGATGGAAACGAAAATAGCCTTTCAAATCACAGGTTGCTGAAAGAGAGAGTGGATTAAAAAGAGAACATACGTAGTACCTGTAACCCTGTGATTTGTATAAAGCCACTCGATTCATTGCATAAGGAGTTATTCAGAATAGTAAATATAAAAGATGGAGATTAAAATGGCCTCTTCGTTCAAGAGGGGTATACTATAGAACTTCCAATCAGGAAGGTGGATAAATGTAAACAGATCTGACCAATGTAAATCGTTGATAGTTTAGATTAATATTGGATGATGCTTTGTAGAAACGATTGGTAGAAGATCATTTGAATAGATAGAATGTAATGGATTCATTGGTTCAAGCTTTTATAAACACAACGAACTGTTCCTACAAATAAGAATGTTTAGCAGTTATAAAATGGTGGACGAACTTACATGTTGAACCAAAATGCCCTTTGTCTATCTGTAATAGTATAATGGCCGCTTAGAACCCACCAGGAACGTTGTTTTCACGAATAACTACCCTTCTCCTCTCTAACAAGAACAACCCTTCTTCCCCCTTAACCTCCGAAGATCTTCCCCATAGAATTTCAATCAATACCATCGATCGCTGCGCCGGCTTACTCCGCAATGTAGCCAGACCACCCCCTGTGAAATACAATGTGGCAGCGTCGTATTTTATTTCTCCTACGTACAGGGCTCCATTTATTTATTCTTGATATTTCTGTTTGAATTAATGGTGTCTAGAAATTCGGGATCACTACAATATAAAAATGATACTTTTTTCTGTACAAGCAATTCATATTGATCACGTATTCAACCAATTATATCCGTTTTTATCGGCTTTCTAAAAAAAATATTAATCAAGTTATTGCTACTGAGAGCTCAAAGACACTTTCGAATACAGTTGAATTTTTGGAAAAAATGGGATGGTTGATATGATTTTCATGTAAAGGTAGTGCCACAGAACCTGTTTTTTTAGGAAGTCGAAATTATGCTGCCCAATATCCCGATAGGAAACATTCATCCTATTTTTTCCAAAAATTCATACTGATTCACTGTATTCGAAAGTACCTATCTTTGAGCTCTAGTAGAAATAACTTGATTAATATTTTTTGGAAAGCCAATAAAAACTGATATAATTGGTTGAATAATTTTCAGTCCATAGGTGCAGCCATTTCATCTCACTCTTGGTGTTTCATGTCCCAAATAATTCTGCTTAAATTTCATCCATAATTTTTTTGTGATGACATTTGTGGTGGTCTGTTTTTCCGATGATTTTCTTACTTTTAGCAATAACTTGACAACGCCGCAAAAGTTTCGAAAAAAGAAAATACCTCCTCATGGAAAACATTTTGCTCAATTCAACGAAAAAATTTACAGGAGGGACCATTTGAAAAAATGATGATTTGTATTGCCCCGCATGGAAGGAACACCCTGTGGCCTGTATACTCCATATTATTTTTTAAATGAGCAACAAAGTAAACCATTTGAGTTTCATCAGAAACATTTTATCATACTGCTCATTACAGGCGAGATACTGTAGGTACCAAAAAAGACACCTTCTTATCTATTTGATTTTTTAAAGCCGTTCAGTAAAACGGTTATTGCTAATATGCTAATTTCTGTTGTAGATGCCTACTTCCTCACACTAATTGGCCACCCAGTAGGTATGTTATTAACGCTGATGGAATTCTGATCAGAGTTCCTTTTGCACAGAAACCCATGCACATGAGACAATTCTACAACCATTGTTTTCAAACAATGCCACAACTTTCTGAAAATCTATATTTCTCCATCTTTTCGGCAATACCGAAAGTATATTTCATAATTCTGACTCTCCACCTTCTTCTCCATCAGCACTCAGCAATTCTTCTATCGATGCACGCTGTTGAATTCGACATCCCCAATAAAACAGCCATAAAACTCGACCAAATCGCAGATACCCCCTCGAAAGCGTCGAGCGATCCATAAAGTCTGGATGAAAATCGAAGATAGAGCAAAAACCCGCTCTTGCAAGTTGCAAACCGAAGTTATTGTGAATGTGTCGACCATTTTGTGACGGCGTATATGCGTGGCTGGAGGCGACGATCGATGCCTTGTTGCTACAGCAGGGGTCGCCACTGTCGCAGCGGGAATTCCCCAGAATGTTTGCCACGGAAGTTACTGCATGCTGAGATCGGCGTTTATGAGAAGAAACCGAGCAATTTGTCCAGATTGGGCCAGCAGCGAGGATGGGACTCGCTTTATGACGCTTCTCGAATTGTTTCAACTCGGTTTATCACTGACCGAATGGGATTTTTATACTTGAAGTATAATTTCGCAAATAAAGGTCTCTTTAGTAGTCATTCAAATTGGACTGCAGCATTATCGAGCCCATCGTATGTTACCTCTGACGGTTGAGCATCGCCGTCAACGATCACAGTGGTGCAGAGAACGTCAACATTGGAATGTGAAATGGTATCAGGTCCTGTCTGATGAATCTCGATTCTCCTTGGGCACATGATGGCCGAAGAAGGGTTAGACGACGTTGGGGATAAAGACGAGAACCTCAGTTTGGTGTTTAGCGTCATGTACACCGTACAGTAGGTGTTATAGTAAGGGGTGCTATTGCACATGCAAGTAGGTCACCTTAAGTCTCTATTGGAGGTGACATGACAGCGCTGCGTTACCTTCGAGAAATAGTGGAGCCATATGTTCTCCCTTATAACTTAACCGGCTCGAGAATCCAATAATTCAGCAAGAAACTGCTCCACCTCATGTGTTCGTTCAAACTTTTTTGAAGCGACCCACGTGAATCTTTTACCATGGCCGCCCAGATCCCCCGATCTTTCGCCCATAGAGCATGTTTGGGACATCATGGGCAAAAGGCTTGGAAATTTACCCCAGCCCCCACGGACTTTGGCAGGTAGCTTGGTATAGAAGCCCTCAAGAGGAAATAGACCATCTTAATGCATCAATGCCAAGACGTGTTGGGGAGTGCATAAACAATAGTGGTGGACAAACACATTATTAACAAATTGATTAAAAAAAGTTGTAAACCCTTCGTTTTTTCTCCAAATTTTAGTCATTTACGTCTTGCTATATCTAGGTATGTTTTATCGAAAAGAAAATTTGAAATTCAAACAGCTCCTTCTGGGTGTTGCAGTTTCTTTGTCAGTTAGTATACAGGGTCTTTCACGAGGAACCTCACCCATATTTATACGGGAAACTACTGAACGTATTTTCATGAAATTCAGCACTTATAAGTATTTCACGATGCTGACTAAATCTAAAATATTTTCAAGGCATGAGCACCTCCGGTTTTTCCGGAAATAACGTCAACTTCCGTTTTTCAAATTAGAACACCATTTTTTTATTGCAGAAATAGATTCCTTAGAAAATTTCAAGTTATTTTGATGTAACATTTTTCAGTTTTGGTTGGAAAATTCTCTCTGAGCGGGAAAATTCGAAAAAAAAAATCGAAAATAGAGCTCCGCTGAAACAAGAATAATTTCGAGGTTTTTAGATGGAAAATTTTCATTTTTGGGATTTTTCAAGATGTAAGATTGATGTATCCACTTTAAAAATCGAAATCGCGATTCATGATACAGCGGGTGAAAAAAATCGCTTTCAAAGTTAGGGATGACAAAATCGTGAAAAATCTATTTTTTCAAATCAGAACCCCATTTTTTATGGCAGATATTGAATCTACGTTAAAAAATAAGGTGAGTGTATGCATCACACCCTTGCCCTAAAGTGGATATTAACTCAGAAAATATCCATTTTAGGGCAAGGGTGTGATGCATTCACTCACATTATTTTTTAACGTAGATTCAATATCTGCCATAAAAAATGGGGTTCTGATTAGAAAAAATAGATTTTTCACGATTTTGTCATCCCTAACTTTGAAAGCGATTTTTTCACCCGCTGTATCATGAATCGCGATTTCGATTTTCAAAGTGGATACATCAATCTTACATCTTGAAAAATCCCAAAAATGAAAATTTTCCATCTAAAAACCTCGAAATTATTCTTGTTTCAGCGGAGCTCTATTTTCGATTTTTTTTTTTCGAATTTTTCCGCTCAGAGAGAATTTTCCAACCAAAACTGAAAAATGTTACATCAAAATAACTTGAAATTTTCTAAGGAATCTATTTCTGCAATAAAAAAATGGTGTTTTAATTTGAAAAACGGAAGTTGACGTCATTTCCGGAAAAACCGGAGGTGCTCATGCCTTGAAAATATTTTAGATTTCATCAGCATCGTGAAATACTTATAAGTGCTGAATATCATGAAAATACGTTCAGTAGTTTCCCGTATAAATATGGGTGAGGTTCCTCGTGAAAGACCCTGTATAGGTACACTCCATTCACTTTCATTAAGTATTCAAGATTCAGGTTTATCCAGTATTTTACTTGAAACTGACATAGGTTGGCATTCGTGAAATAACAGCAATGTCCAAATAATTCTCAGAGACGTTGCCAATGCTAATTTCTCTATTTAATACATATTTACCCTTTTTTAACTTTGTGAATGGAGTAAGTTATTTTAATGTTTAACTGTGACACAGGTTTCATAGTACTACTTTATTTTCATACTGGGGTATTTCAAGTTGTGCAAAAAGGTATTCAAATGTCCCTTGTAGGCTTATTTCTTGAGAATTTTGAAAAGTGCGGAATTCCATAGGTCCGTCTGTTCGTTTAGAAGTTTATCTGTTGAGTTATTCGAGTACTTTTATTCTTTTTTCGAATGAACTATCGAAAAGTAACGGACTATTCTGTCCATTATTTTTCAGAAAAATTTCAACACTCGATTCTTGATTTCCGTACAAGAAAATAGCATAACTGAATCTTCCAACCATGTTAATGAAAGTGAAATATTTCTAGTATTAACAGAGAAAAAAGTTTCTTCAACATTCGCCAGGTCTTTGGAATTATTGAATTCACATAATATTTTCTCAAAATCATTATTTTCCCAAAGTAAAAAAACCTTTCGATAAATATGTACTTAGGTAATAACAACGACCGCTATGTAGAGAGGACAACGTTGTGTAGTTATCTGACAGGAGTGACTATAACATAATACAATCGAACTTCGATAAGTCGAACTTCGATAAATCGACTTTTCGATAACTCGAATCAAATTGGTTGGCAATAGCGCTAAGATTGAAAATAAGTGCAATTTTTATTCGATAAGTCGAACTTCTATAACTCGATTATCTTGATACCTCGAACGAAATATTTGGCGGCACATTCGATAAGTCGAATTTTTTGAAGGAATCCCTCGTTTACGTGTGATTTTAACGGATCGTTTCATAACTTAAGCGCATGCCGTGAACTCATTTCAGTTCTTGAGTTGTTAATTGTGAGGTTTCACGACAATATCGCTAAAAATATGTCGTCAAAACGTAGGTACTCAGAAAACTTTATCTCTTGATGAAAATCATAGACTTTGAAATGAAGTGGAAAGTGGTGCCTGAAAGAAAGATGTAGATTCAAAGTATGGCGTCCCAGCCAACACTGTATCTACTATTTGAAAAAAAAGAATAATTATCAGTGCATTATCATTTTTTACCGGGTAGGAAAAGCCTAACATTCCTAGATGAGGCGCAAGCCGAGACTTAGCAACACATAGTCCAGGAATGTGGCTTTTCCTACGAGGTAAAACGAAGCTTTGAAATCCGGAATGAAATTGGTTGCAGTACAATGGAAACATAAAAATGTTGAATTGTCAAACTTGAGGAATATTAATTTAAGTGCTGGAGCTTTCGAAGAAAAAAAATTGTAAAATAATAAGTCATGATGAATTTCCCATTTCTGGGACTCCTCCAGAACTGGTTGAGGCAGTGAATACTGCGGCAATTGTAAGGAAATATCATTTCTCTACAGTAGGTAAGGAAATGAATATTTCCTAACACTTGGGAAATCTTGTCTTTTTCTATGGTTATGTCAAAATTTCCATGCGATTTGCGGAAAATGTGTTTTTTTCAATAACTCGAAGTCTTGATAACTCGATTTTTTTTTCTGGCAGATCATGATTCGAGTTATCGAAGTTCGACTGTATTTTCAAAATATACACGGTGAAATGTGTAGTTGAGAATCCTTCCAGATAAAAGAAACATGAGCCGAGGCATCGCAGATAGGTATATTAAAAATAATTGTTGGGGGGTAGTTTTCCCCCAGTACCCCCCTTATCGAAACCTTCGGCGTTGAGGCCGCAATGTACTATAACCCTTATAATATAATCTACAAGGGTTCTGTGAAGGTAATTCTAGAGGTTTTCTCCTTGACGATTTTCTATGCTTCTACGGTAATGGCTACCTTTCTCTGTACAGGATCAAATTTTCGACGCTTGGGTCTAGGATTGTTAAAGAAATTCGTCGGAAGAAGTGGCAGCAGACCGGATTTCCAAACATTTTTTCGAATTTTCGTCCATAGAACGTTCTCTTTTCCGAGAACGCTCTCCGACCAATCCATCTGCCATGTCCGAACTCTTCTCGTTGCGCTAGTTTGTCGTGGACCGTGGCCGTATAATTAGATATGGTAATGGGCGGCAGGCGGTGAGGGCGAGCTCGTCTAATGAGGGGCCCCACTCAGTTCGAGCCCGAATGCTGGGCCGCTGGGCCCTCTGGCTACGGCCGGGCTACACACGCGAGCCGGGCGCTTTCTTTTCGGTACAACGGGGAGGGATCGACGGGTACGTCGTACGTCATAAACAAAAATTAATGTACGCGAATGTTGGAACATTGGTCCTTCGAGTCCGAGGATTACGATCGGAGTTATTGGGGCGATGGGAGATCCGTGTCGCTTTGATCGGGACCGCCCGGCTTGTTAGTGACGGAGACATAGAGAGCTGGACTGTGCCAATATGCTCCATTCATTTTTATAAAGTATCCCGGTTGGCCGAGATTTGGGATTATCAAGTTTTTTTTTTACTTTAAGGGCATCAAATATACCTAATTTTATCGACAAAAACACCCACATGTTCACCCCCCTATTTTCGGAAAAGCCGCCGTTTTAAATTATTTTTTTTATTTTAGTTGACCCTTTCAATTGATATCGATTTCTTTGGACATAAAGGTACTACAGCTGTAAAAAAAATGTTTTTCGAAAGATAATACTACCACCTTCTATTAAAGTAGATCAATATGAAAACATTCAACCCAAAAATGTCATAAAAACATTCTTAAAAAAAAATTTAGACAAAAAATTTACTGAATTTTTTAGTAAATCCTCAATAGTGCAAAAACTAGCACATTGAAGTATAATTT
The DNA here is from genome assembly GCA_910592335.1 of Adalia bipunctata. Lineage (NCBI taxonomy): Eukaryota > Metazoa > Arthropoda > Insecta > Coleoptera > Coccinellidae > Adalia > Adalia bipunctata. The sequence continues at coordinate 64,063,120 of OU342949.1, forward strand.
TTTTCAATGAACTAACACGCAAGGATATCAGCTACAAAACGACACCCACATCATTTCTGTAAGTTACATAATTTGAGAGTTATTGTTGTTCGAATATGACCGTTACGAGAGAACAGATACTGCATTGATTTCCAGGGCCACAAGACAAGTCGTCATAAGGGCAACTGCCTGTCTACAAAACAGAGGCGGCCATTTTGAGAAATTTTTATGGTAAATTTGTTAGTTCAATCATTACAAATGATCAAAAGTACAGTACATACTGAGTTTTTATTTAATTTTATCAATTCTCATAAGGGTCATGTTCAAACAGCAATAACTCCCAAATTATGTAACTTACAGAAATTATGTGGGTGTCGTTTTGTAGCTAATATCCTTACGTGTTAATTCATTGAAAAAAAATTATACAATGTGCTAGTTTTTGTACTATTGAGGATTTACTAAAAAATTCGGTGAATTTTTTGACTAAAATTTTTTTAACAATTTTTTTATAACATTTTTGGGATAAATGTTTTCATATTGATCTACTTAGATAAAAGGTGGTAGTATTATCTTCCAAACAACATTTTTTCCAGATCAGTAGGACCTTTATGTCCAAGGAAATCGACAGATATAATTTGAAAGGGTCAACTAAAATAAAAAAATTAAATTAAAATGGCTGCTTTTCTAAAAATAGGGGGGTACACCCCCCAATTTAGGTATTTTTGTCGATAAAATTGGGTATATTTGATGCCCTTGAATTATCGCCATGCCCAGACACACTGTATACAACTGACGCAGGTTGGCACTCGTGAAATACAGGCAATGTCAAAATAATTCTCAAAGACGTTGCCAATGCTTATTTCTACTCTCAATAGTCTCAATCTCAATATAATCATCGAGCTTGAAAACTAGAAATGCCGAAGGTAGTTTTGAAGAAGCAGAGACAAAGTATCAAGAGGTGCTATGTAGTATTGAAATCTGCTTATTCTGATAGTACCTAACCCTGGTGATTTTTTCCAAATTTCATCACGGCCACATAATTCGTATTTTCAAGATATTTTGTATTTTAAGAGGTTCGTCAGAATTCTTATAGCAACCGCAGTGTTCAATCTAGAAAAACGAAATTTTTACAGTTACTATTTAGCTTAAGGTATCAGCTTCATCATTCGGTAAACATCTGAAGTTTTTTTCATACAGAGTGTCTAATATAAATTTACTAATTTACTCGAATTGAAAATGTGATGATGACTCGATTTTTTCAAATGAACCACCCTGTATTTTTCTCTTTCATGAAATTTGTTTTTCAAATGTCCACATTTTTTGCAAAGAATGCTCCATACTAAAATGTAGAATATTTCAAAAACAATAAAGCGAGTAAGGTATAGGGCATTCTTTGTAAGAAATGAATACATTTGAATAACAAATTTAATGAAAAAGAAAAATACAGGGTGTTCCATTTAAAAAAATCGAGTTATTTGAGTTTATTGGTAAATTTATATTAGACACTCTGTATAAAAAACGTTCACCGAATGATGAAGCTGATACCTTAAGCTGAATACTGTGAAATTTTCGTTTATCTAGATTGAAAACAGCGGTTGCTATAAGAATTTTTATGAAGCCCTTGAAACACTTAAAATATCCTAAAAATACGAATTATGTGGCAAAGCCGTAATGAAATTTGAAAAATGAGGTATGAGTGTAAAGCTCTTGTTGTCCTAGAGAGAATTATGCCATGAAATACAGGGTGTTTCATTTGAAAAAACTGCCAATTTTTCCATAACTTTTTTTTGACGCACCCTGTATATGTGAAATTATTTTTAGTTTGTAGATTCTTGTCAACCTTACAACCATAGTTTTTTTCGACACGGTATAGCTTAGGCGCTATTTTAGCCGTACGCCTTGCTGACGCACCCTGTATATTTCCCAAATCAATGAATATTTATTTCGATATTTCGCTACAAAAAAGCATGTTTTATGGAAAACTGAAATCTTGCTTGAAAATTGGTGGTTTTTAAAAGTTTTTGGACATGCAATTACGAATTTTTGTGTTCATCATTGTGAGCAATTTTTAAAAAGAAAAAAATGATATTCCACTAAAATATCAGCCAACTGTCGGTTTTTTTTTTCATGCGGAATCACCCCCTGAAGTTTGTCGCGCTCTGTGTACTAAAGAATTGTCTGGTAATTTTATGGAACTCCGCAAATCGTAAGATTAAAATCCCCAATCAACCATATGGCGTAGCTTGCACAAATCCGTATTTCATTTTTGATTTTTTTTTCAATTCGAGTCGGACCCGCCTCTGACACATTTATTATACCCGAGATCCAGATGAGTGCAAAGGTGGGGTTTTATGATTTTCGGGATAATTTTCATGACAAAATGTGATAGATTGATCATCAAATTAAGATTTTTTAATTTATATCTCGTATAATGTTTATACTGTCATGATTGATAGCGCCGCTTATCTCGCAATTAGAACCCAAATTGTTTTTGTTTCAGTGTGGGATAAAGCCCTTGTCCGATCCAGGTAGAAAAATTGTTCCCAGAACGTTATTCGTGAAAAATCTGAAGATCGTGAAGTGATTACGGAAAATTAGCCCGCCTTGCGTTGATTAGAGATATCATTAAATTAATTTTGTTCGAGAATTTTGATAGGAAAAATTAAATGGTTGCCATGGTATCGTTTCTATTTATACAGGGTGATTCCGGAGGAGACCGACAGATTTTAGGAGAAGTTTACACTAGTCAAGGCAGTTTCGCAAAAATGTTTGGTTTATAGTTAGGGGCCTTTATTGAGAGTCTTCAGGGTTATTTGTCCGATTCGACCGATTTTTCTTTTATTCATAACTTTGGTATGACTTGATCAATATTGATGAAAATTTCAGTGCAGAACAATATGATTGTCTACTTTCAACAATTCCAACATTTTTCCAAAAATACAGGGTGGGAGTTATGATCAGTTCAGATTGAATTTACAGGTTGATAAAACACTCTGTACATTCCGTTTTCAGAAATTCGCTACCTGCTTCAGATTCTACCTTAAGATTACATAACTGGAGTGTTTTTATTTTATTTGGCACACGTCCAGTTTTCCTAGAAAAAATGTTCAAAGATGAACAACATATCGTTATTTCGCTCTAAGGCAGTGAGGATATTCTGAAATGGTTTTTTCTTTTAATCATAACTTTGGTATGACTTGATCAATATTGATGAAATTTCTAGTGTAGAACAATATGATTGTCTACTTTCAGTAATTTCAACACTTTTTTGAAAATACACGGTGGGAATTATGATAAGTTCAGATTAAATTTAACGGTTGAAAAAAAACCCTGTACATTCCGTTTTCAGAAATTCGCTACCTGCTTCAGATTCTACCATAAGTTTACATTACTGGAACGTTTTCATTTTTTTTGGCACACGTCCAGTTTTCCTAGAAAAAAATTTTAAAGATGGACAAAATCGTTATTTCGCTCCAAGGCAGTGAAGATATTCTGAACTAGATAGTAAAGCTGTATCGTCCAATGATACAAGACTTTTGACGATGTGTGTATATTCAAGAAGAAATTTGGAAGCACCATTTTCGTTTCGCGAACCCTCATCAAACTTCCTTGCACGCAAAAATCCACACAGGCTGTTTGGAGAGATCGGTATACTTAAAAAAGAAGGGGAAGATTTATAGACTCTTTTGATGATGCCGACTCTTCGTTCCGAAGGTTGTGATTGCGTGATGACTCCTCGGACCACCCCCGGTATCTTTGATCCGAAAACGAATTTATCATTGGGGTTCTACGCCAACTTTCCAACTTTCCACCCCTACGTCAAACAGACAAATTAGGGATTTTTATTAAACTTCTTCTGGGTTTCCTTTTCACGGATGACAAAGTTTCGTTATGGAAAATTAATTTACATTTCGAGCCTGCGGCTGATCTGGAATATTAGTCGGAAGTTTTTCGAGTGTATCTGGGCTTAATTGATTGCCGACATTGCTTGATTAATCACGGATTTTGTGGTAATAATTCTATACAGGGTGAGTCTTTGACTTGTATATACAGGGTGGCCAAGAGATTGACGTCAAAAAGAAAAAAACAGGTCCCTCGTGTCATGGGCTATTCGAATCACCCCCATGTATGTTATGCGATTTTTCACAGTTTTCGAGTTATGATTTTTTCATGAACTTCGAGAATTTTCGACTTGACCATCTTAAAAAAGATAAAAAAAAAGTACAAGACTTCTCTGTGAAATTCTTTTGTAACTTAATCACCATGAATTGTACTTTTGAACATAAAAAACCAGATTCGTAACTTTGATAAAAATTTTGGAAATGTTGGTCTCAAGTGAAAAAGTTACGTGAATTGGATTATGATCTGAATTTTGGAATCAAAATTAAAAATGTAAAAAGGCGAATTCACGGTTTCTTAGTATGCTTAAAAACTGCGCTCAGCAGTCAGCTTTTAGAATCATTGATAAAAAATGGTACTTAACAGTCTACTTTTGCTAGAATTAGCCTTCAAAGTCATCGAGGTGGAAAAAATCAAAGAACTAGACATTTACAAATTTATTTTTTGCCATTTTAAGATTTTTCTGATCAAGTTATGATAGAAAATGCTGAAAATTAATGAAAATTAGCTTTAGAAGTTGGTCAAGAAAAGTTCTAGATAAAAAAAGAAATAGGTATGGCAATAAATCATACATCATAATGTAAATAAAAAGATATTTATTTATGAAATTTACAGTAGGTTTTCAAAGTGGCCACCTCTAGCCTCAATACACATTCTACACCTTAGAAAATTTTCTTTTAATCGCATAAAACGTGCCCTGTTCTCTCTTAGGACACGTTGACAGGTTCGGCTTCTCTTAACTTCAGTCGCAGCTCGTCTTCACTCGAACATTCTCGGGCGTAAACAATTTCTTTGAAATAACCCCAAACGACAAAATCGATGGGATTAAGGTCAGGTGTACGTGTGGGCCACTTGATTGGTCCGCTGCGTCCGATCCATCTGTTCGGGTAGCCGAACGTGTCCTAAGAAAGAACAGGGCAGGTTTTATGCGATTAAAAGAAAATTTTCTAAGAAGGTGTAGAATGTGTATTGAGGCTGGAGGTGGCCACTTTGAAAACCTACTGTAAATTTTTATAAATAAATTTCTTTTTATTTACATTATGATGTGTGATTTATTGCCATACATTTTCCTTTTTTTATCTAGAACTTTTCTTGACCAACATCTAAAGCTAATTTTCATTAATTTTCAGCATTTTCTGTCATAACTTGATCAGAAAAATCTTAAAATGGCAAAAAATACTAAGCAACCGTGAATTAGCCTTTTTAAATTTTTAATTTTGATTCGAAAATTCAGATCATAATCCAATTCACGTAACTTTTTCACTTGAGACCAACATTTCCATAATTTTTATCAAAGTTACGAATCTGGTTTTTTTATGTATAAAAGTACAATTCATGGAGATTAAGTTACAAAAGAATCTCGCAGAGAAGTCTTTCACTTTTTTTTAATATCTTTTTTGATATGGTCCAGTCGAAAATTCTCAAAGTTCATAAAAAAATTCATAACTCGAACACCGTGAAAAATCGCATAACATACATGGGGGTGATTCGAATAGCCCATGACACGAGGGACCTGTTTTTTTCTTTTTGACGTCAATCTCTTGGCCACCCTGTATATTTCAACTGTAGATTCCTCTCATCAAACGAAACACTTTATTTCTATACCATTTTTCAAAATTCGGTTTCGTTTGAATGATACAGGGTGTCGAAAATCCATGAAAAAACACTTTTCTGTTGATATATTCGTAACCGCTATTTCAAATGAACCGAATTTTGGTTCATTCTTTACTCTATTCATGGTGCATATTCTTCAATCAAAACCAATTCGATATTTCTCCTGGTATGAAAGTTACAGCATAGCCCACTCATAAACCCACGCAAAAATACTATGAAACCACTTGAAAAAGATAAACGGTTCATATTTTCGAAAGAATCAATCATTTTAAAAATAAAAGTATTCTTATGTTTTTTTCAATAAAACGCTTCGTTTTCGAGTTAATCCCAATTTTACCAGATAAAATTTGACGAAAAAAATCAAAAATCATAAGAATCATCTGGATGCTTCCTTGGATTCATAATATCAAAGAATGGCAGAAATTTATAAACTCTTTGATCTCTATACAAGTTAACAATGTTGTCAGACCGTTTATCAACTTTGTCAAGATTAAAATCTCTATGATGGAAAAACGTTTGATGTAGAGATATGTAGTAATAAAATCCCACACTTGTGGGAGATAAAATTGAATGCTGAGGAGCATGAAATTATACGTTATATACGCACAATTTCTCTTATATAGGGTCGATATTTCTTGAACTCACCAAAAATTTTCATGTACCTACCTTGGTAATCTAAGGGTGTCAAATCCGGTGAACGTGTTGGCCATAAGGACCACTGTTTGCCAACTTAAAAAACCATGTACAAAACGATTATTTCGGTCGATCTTCGATCACTGCCTGATGATTTATGTTGTAATTCACCGAAAGAGCCAGAGAACATTACGGGCCTATTAAAGCTTTCGCAATGGCGCTTTGGAACATAAATTCATTATTTCCTTTTGAAACCTAAAATATATTCAACCGGGAGGTCATAATGGCCATCGATTCCTCAGTCGTTCGGTAATTAACTTTTGAGTTAATATTTGTTGAAAAAGCGTATCTACTGACGGACGTTTCTTCATGGAACGCCGGATGAAAGATCACGTGACGCCTCTCTTTCAGCCTCGAGTCATTGATTGATAATGTTATATATGCCGGGCCATCAACAGCTTCATCAATTTTTGTTGTTGCAGGGCTTGGGATTTCGTAAAATTGCTAGTCTTCTTTTTTTTATGTATACCTACCCTTTATTTGGTTATTTTTTCGTTATCACATTTGTTTTGGCCAAAGCGAAAATAAAAATGTACCAAAAGAAATTATTGAGGCAGCCAGCAGTGTAGCTTCAAGTTTATTACCTGCAAAATCAGCTTCAAGGTACGAACGAGAATACGACAACTTCAAAAAGAGGCAAAACAAAAATAGTGTGATTGGGGTAACTGAAGATGTTTTGTTGGTCTACTTGAATCAACTATCAGCTAGATTCAGCTCTAATACTTTATGGGCAAAATGGTCTATGCTGAAAAGCTGCTTGAAAATGAAAGAAAATGCCCCTGTTCGCAGGTTTGTTCCCCTTAAAAAATTTATTGAAAAATATGACGTTTAGTTGTCATTTGCAGATTTCAAAAGGTAATAGCGTTTCTGAAACGAAAAAATGAGCGTTATACGCCAAAAAAGGCCAAGGTATTAAGTAAAGAAGAGGCTGAACAATTTCTTTTACGTGCTCCTGATGACCAGTGGTTGCTGGCGAAAATTGTAACAATATTTGGGATTTTTGGATGTGACGAAATTCTCTCCTTAAACATGAATGATGTAGAAGATATGGGAAAATACGTTATTGTGACATTGCGGCAAACAAAAAATTCAACAACAAGAATATTCACCATAACCGATGATGGCTGCAGCTTCAAGCCCTGCATGTTATACAGAAAATATGTAAATCTTCGGCCTCCTGGAACAGAAAGCCTAAGATTTTTTTTGACATACCGACATGGAAAGTGCATTTCCCACATTATTGGTGGTGTCCCAAAGCAAATAGCGAAATATTTAGGTTTAAAAGACCCAGAGTTATATACACCGGCCACTCTTTTCGCAGAACTGGAGCCACTATGGTTGCGGATTCGGGTGGAGATATTTTAGCACTAAAGCGTGCAGGAGGGTGGAAGAGCACCGAAATTGCGATGAGTTATGTCGATGATTCGGTCAACAGATGGTTCATCATCATCAGTGGAAATAACAATTGTACCATGATTTTCAACATATATGACGATAAAACAAAATTTTCTGATGTAAATAATACTACTAACTTGTAAAAATTTGGCAAGTTAACTGTCGGTTTTACAAGTAAGTGACTTGATAAAATAAACTTTCTTGATTAATATTGTGTTTTTGGAAACTGACGTTTACAAATGAGAAACAAATAAAATGTTTACCTACATGAAAAACCTTCACGATTTTTCTCTCCAAATTTAATAATTTACTCCTTGCTATACTATCTATGTTTTACCTAAAAAAATTAAAATTCAAACAGCTCCTTCTGGGTGTTGTAGTTTCTTTATCGGTTAGTTCATCTTGTGTAGTTTTCCGAATAATTTTGGATAAGGAATGACCCCGTATAGATTTCTTGTTGAGTGAAATATGGCAAACATCAATTTCTGGAACTGTTATAACTTCACGCTTCTTATTATACTGTTGATGGTTATGGTTTTTTGTTGAAATATCTCTCAACACTACCCTTGGGCCATTTTCGGATAACCAAGTCCATTCCGAACAAATTTCGAGCATCCACGGAGGATCCTCTCGCTCACCGAGCACCTTCGGAGTTTGTTTGATGTAGTTACGCCCTCTACCGAACCCCCAATTAACCAGTAGCCTTTAGTAAGGTCTAATCACGACATGATTGCTACCTGTTAACGCCCAACACTGCTAAATTAATACGAAATTTTATGTCTCAATTAACTATCACGACCGCGGTAAACATTCCATTACTATCAATTATTGCTCGGGTAATGGCTGTTATTCCCTCAGTCGAAAGACACAAATTGTAACAACCGTCATAAATTATCGAATGAAATATGGCCGTGTTACGCCCGATCATTCGGATCTGTCAGTTCCGGTGAATGATTTGGTGTCGGATTCTATTTGCTGGTTAATTGGGTTAAGGCGAGACCGTAGAACAATGATATCCCTGCTCATAGACAAAATAACTCAGTTTTTTCTTTTTAGACCACTAGCGGATACAGGGGCGGTGCGAGTTTTCAAATTGTAAATGCGTTTATCAAGAAAAATTCTCTGAAATACAACCAATAGTCTCAAATATATTTGGGGGAATCCCTGGGAAATCTAATGGTGTTATTCGATCGTGAAGAAAACCCATTTTGCGGATCCATAACACCAAAACTCTGTATGGTTTAAGCGTGTGAACAAAACTCTGAAATGAAAAATGGAAAACATAAAACTAACAAAAATCTGGTTAAAGAAGGACAATATGGTCAAGTTTGGTATCGAAATTTAGGTTTTCGAGGACGCTGAATTCAATAAAAAATATTTCAAGGCGCTATCTACAATAGTTTAGATTTTGACCTGCGAAATGGCATTTCTTCAAAAAAATCGAAATTTCAAATCGTCATAGCTACCGTTCCTGATGTCGAAGCCAATTTTTGTTAATATATTGTTAATCAGCATTGTCCTTAGTATCTTCAGGCTTGATAAAATCGATTTCGAAAATGTCAACTTTTTGGGTTCCGGAATCCCTGCGAAATCTAAAGGTGTTATTCGATCGTTAAGGTCTTCATCCAATCATCCCATTCGAATCTTTCAGAATACACATTTTGCCGATCCATAACACCAAAACTCTGCATGCTCTAAGCGTGTGAACAAAACTCGAAAATGAAAAATGGAAAACATAAAACTTAAAAAAATAGGGTTAAAAAAGGACAATATGGTCAAGTTTGGTATCAAAATATAGGTTTTCGAGGACGCTGAATTCAATAAAAAATATTTCAAGGCGCTATCTAGATTAGTTTAGATTTTGACCTGCGAAATGTAATTTTTTCAAAAAATCGAAATTTCAAATCGTCATAGCTCCCGTTCCACTGGTCGGATCCACTTTTTGTTTGTGTATTGTTAATCAGCATTGTCCCAAGTATCTCTAGACCTAATAAAATCGATTTCGAAAATGTTACCTTTTTCGGTGAGGAATACGTAAGGGGTAAGACCACAGAATACCTAACTACACAGAAGCGTCACTTCGTTTGATGACGCTTGTGCCGTGCTAGGTAGTACATATGTCAACTTTAAATTTAAACTTCCCGTTGGACCGCTGGAGTTTGTTTCTTTTGGGTTTGATTCTGCTTGTTGATAAATCAAAAACTAAAAATCCTTTGGTATGTGAACCATTGACCATTCAAATCGAATTTGCCGCTCAAAATTGACATATGTACTACCTTACACAGAATGTAGGTCACGAAAATTTGCCCCTTGAAGATCAAAGTGCCGACGCTTAGTGACGCTTCTGTGTAGATAGGTATTCTGTGGTAAGACCCCCCAAAAACACCATATTCGTCATCAACACGGAATCCCTGGAGGATCTTGAGGTGTTATTCGATCTTTAAGGTCTTCATCCCATTCGAATCTTTCAGAATACACATTCTGCCGATCCATAACACCAAAACTCTGCATGCTCTAAGCGTGTGAACAAAACTCGAAAATGAAAAATGGAAAACATAAAACTGGAAAAAAACTGGTTATAAAAGGACAATATGGTCAAGTTTGGTATCAAAATATAGGTTTTCGAGGACGCTGAATTCAATAAAAAATATTTCAAAGTGCTATCTAAAATAATTCAGATTTTGACCTGCGAAATGTCATTTTTTTCAAAAATCGAAATTTCAAATCGTCATAGCTCCCGTTCCTGTGGTCGGATCCACTTTTTGTTTGTATATTGTAAATCAGAATTGTCTCAAGTATCTCTAGGCCTAATGAAATCGATTTCGAAAATGTCAACTTTTTGGGTGAAAAATACGTAAAAAAACTACAAAATATAGGTTTTTCAGGACGCTGAATTCAAAAGGAAATATTTCAAGGCGCTATCTAAAATAATTCAGATTTTGACCTGCGAAATGTCATTTTTTAAAAAAATCGAAATTTCAAATCGTCATAGCTCCCGTTTCTGTGGTAGGATCCACTTTTTTTTTGTATATTGTAAATCAGAATTGTCTCAAGTATCTCTAGGCCCAATAAAATCGATTTCGAAAATGTCAACTTTTTGGGTGAAAAATACTAGAAATCGTGAATGACGACAGTTTGCAAATTTTAAAAGAACAAAGTTCTATAAATTATTAAAAAAAATGGAATTAAAGTTCAAAAAACGTGGTCGTGATAGTCTACTGATAGATAGGGAAGAAATAATTGTATGGAGAAGAGATTATTTGAAGAAAATCCGCTCATTAAGGAAACAAGACAGAAAAATTCATTACCTGGATGAGACATGGATATACAGGGTGAGTCTTTGACTTGTACATATATTTTAACTGTAGATTCTTGAGGCCTAAAGAAACCTTTCTTTCATTTTCCATTTTTCCGAATTCGGCTCGGTTAAAGAGATATAGCCATTTGAAAAAAAAATTGTGCTAAATGCGTCCCTGATATTATTCTCTACAAACACCTCAAAGTTCATATTTTTCAATTGAAATTGATGTGATTATTAGATATTCTGGGTGATACATTTAGAAAATACTCAAGCACTAACCTTATTCGAATAAGAATGTTACAAACACGGTATTTCCTAATAAAAACGCTAAGTTTTGTTCCATCATTTCTGCAATTGAAATGCCATATTTCTCACACCAAAATAATTTCCTTCTTCGATTATCCTGAAGATTAGTTTGTAAACATTAATAATTTGTTCATATTTGCCTCGATACCCTAAAACTATCTTATAAAAATAAGTTTCTCACTAACCTATCCTAACTCCATTAATCAGTCATCTGATTCGAGGTCAATGACCTAACCTAATCCATCTCCTCTGTGATAGTGATCACAGAATTCTAGAGAAGACGATGCCAGATTGTGTTGATTTTCTCAGTAAAAAATGGTATAGGCGAACTCAAGAAAGCAGAACGTCCCCTATCGTTAACGGAAGAACTAGTTTTGTTTACTTTTCGCTAAAGGCTTCTACGCATTGCTCTTTGGAAATGCCAAACGAGTAGTTCTGATTCTCGCCGATCTGAATTTCAGTCGTGGTGCGCTGCCGGCTGCGATGTAGCCGCCACGCAAGACAAGCCGTTGTTCTGTGTCTCATCACACTATCACAGGCCAGCCAGTCTGTGATAAAATGAACGACGCTTAAACGCGATAACCTTTCTACATGGATTCAATTCATTTATTTATTTATTCGCAGAGAATAAAGCAAACAGGTGTGAGGTGATGCTTGTGATATGTGATGTGAAAACCGTGTAGGGTCGATTAAAAATTCCAAGAGGATATTGTTAAGAAGATAGATATTTTCCTGAAGGACTGGTATCAATAAATTTTTAATAGAAACTTGCTTATAAACTGTGTAATTTCATGCTTCTCGGAATTCAGTTGATAAACATTGACAACATTGTTAATTTGTTAAGAGACCAGAGAAGAAACAATATTCGATGATATTTAATTCAGGGAAGCATTCAGATTTTTTATGAAATTCATGGTTTTTTCCTCAAATTTCTTCGTATACATTTAGGAATAACTCGAAAACGATGCGTTTTATTGAAAAAATATAAGAATACTTTTATTCTCTAAAATGGTTGATTCTTTCGAAAATATGAACCGTTTATCCTTTTCAAGCGATTTGATAGTGTTTTTGCATGAATTTATGAGTCGACCACCCTGTAACTTTCGAACTAGGAGAGATATTGAATAAGTTTTGATTGAGGAATATGCACAATGAATAGAGTAAAGAATCAACCAAAATTCAGTTCATTTGAAATAACGGTTCCGAAGATATGAACAGCAAAGTGTTTTTTTCGTGGATTTTCGACACCCTGTATCTCCCAAATCAAACCGAATTTTGAAAAATGGTATGGGAAAAAAGTGTTTCGTTTGATGAGAGGAATCTACAGTTAAAATATATGTACAAGTCAAAGACTCACCCTGTATAAACTGAACGATTGTGTGAAATCTCCTCGATTCGAATCTGGACGGAAAGTAACTATACGAAGACCCTCCTATACCGCTGCGCCAAACATGTTGTTATTGTTCCTTCTTACATTTGAACAGAGTATAGGATGAAATTCCTCCATAGTCGCTGCATGACATGTGACAATCTGCCGATGAGTCCTACAAGATGGTCACACTTAGATTCTTCCTCTATCTTGTTGCATTCAAATATCCAGAATCCAAAAAAGTCGAGATAACTACCGGTCAAAGGTCAATTGTGTTTTTTCAAATGTCTACTGGACCATCATCCATCAGTCACGTCATGTCGCTGATTAAACTGTAAGACAATTACATTTGCCCGGCGTATGTTAATAGGTGAAACTGCATCAATCTTTCTTCTCTTTCGTTGTCTTAATGTTATGCAGATTTGCAATTTAAAATTTAATTTCTGCAGGTAAGGAACGGGCAGTCCACTCCGACACTGGACCGTGCGTTGTTTTCTTTGGAACTGGGCATTTCGCCGTGATTGAAACCGCTCTTGTGCAGGTACTTTAATTTGTTAGGGAACTTTTATCGAGACGGTCATTTGCATACGGGTATTAGCTAATAGTCGAGTGTGAAGTCGGTGGTTTTTCGATTATTTCGTTGTCACGGTGATTGATGGGCGTTGAAAGTGGTTTGGGGTTTAGTCCAGTTGAAATTCTGCACAGTTCTGATCTTAGACTAAGAGAGGAGACGCACCTTTCCTTAATACGAGGATATATTGAAAAATTCTTAGCCTACTGAGAACCGAACAAAATATCAATGTCAAAATATTTTATTACTCAACATATTCTCCTATTGATTGAATACATTTATTACAGCGAACCTGCAACGTTACTAGACCTTTAAAAAAAAAGTTTCTGCTTGCTCTGCAAACCAGTCCTCCACAGCTTTTATTACCTCCTCGTTGGAAGAAAATCTACGACCTTTTAAACTTTTTTTCAGTTGAGGAAGGTTGACAAGGTTATTCCAGGAAACACTAGTTTGGGTCCTTTCTCTTAATGGGTTAAAGCCATCTTGATTTGCATAAATATCGAAGTTTTCAATTGACAAGACCTAGAGCTACTGTGAAGGTCTAGCTGTTCAAAGTGTTCATAGATTTTGTTGTGAAAAGTGTAATGTGTTGGAAAATATTTTGACAAAGTGTATATAGTGTTTATAGAACAATGTCGAATTCGGAAACGGATACTGCATCTGAGGGGGATATGTGGGGACCACCACGAAAAAGTTTCAAAAGGTCGCATTTCTCTGCTGAAGAGAAAGAGATAATTTTGAACATTTCTCGAAAAGAATTGGAAGAACATCCTTATTTATCAAAAAGAGACCTAGTAGGAATTGTTTCAAAATCCTCAGGGGTGAGTGATTCAGCTGTATTCAGAATTCTCAGAGAATTTAAAGAGAATAAAACATTGACGCCACCTAAGAGGAGAGCCCAGTCGTTAAAAATAATCGATTCGGTTGACGATTTCGATATGAACCTTATCAGAAGAATTGTCCACGGTTTTTTTTTCTGGAAATAAATCCCAAAGATTTCTAACGTTCTAGAAAACGTGGATGATGACGACAGTTTGCCAAATTTCAAAAGAAGAACGTTCTATACTATAAATTATTGAAAAGAATGGAATTCAAGTTCAGTTAAAACTGAACGATTGCGTGAAATCTCCTCGATTCGACTCTGGACGGAAAGAAACTTTACGAAGGCCCTCCTACCGCTGCGCCGAACATGTTGTTATTGCTGCTTCTTACATTTGAACAGAGTAATCTTCCGATTGCAAGTATTTCCGTTTGAAGGTACAGGAGCCTAACGATAGTGCACACTTGGTACTTGTCCCGTAAATCCCAGCGCCAGCTCTTGTAGCGATTTTAAAACCGTCTGTATACCATTTTATTGTACATATTTTCTTTGAGATTATAGTCGGTGTATTCCCGTTCCCAATCCTCTCTTTTGCTTAGCATTGCACTGTTTTCTAGGGGTAGACAGTGTTTAGAAAGCGACCTCAATTATTATATCATAGGATCCGACGTATTGTAACACACCCCCCCCCCACTTATTTTCGCATTCGTTCCTATAATCGAATAAAAAACAGTCCTAGCGATTATAGATCTTCCATCAGCAATCCGAATGGTAATAGCTCTGGTTATGACGAGTCCCCCGAGAACTCGGAGGGAAGAGATCATCTCATGGTTAATTAAGCAATGCAGAAAAGGGGGGTCCGCGTGCTCTCTATGTAAATAGCATCGAGGGACAATTTCAAGCTCTTTTAACCACCGCTTGACAATTACGCCACAATTTAGATATGTATCTGGCATAAGGGGATCCAATCTCGCTTCGGCGGCGTGACCTTACAACGATTCAAGTCACGGAAACACGAGGCGTAGTAGATTTTGATGCAAGATTGGAGGTAAAGGAAACAATAGACTATTTAGCCTTTTATGGAAATCTTTATTTTAATCATCGCCTTATGTTGCACTTACAACATTATTTTACCTATTCTTCGTCTGACTGTTTACTCCCGTCAGAATCACTGGCGGATTCAAGGGGTCATAGTCAAAATCTAAACTATTCTAGATAGCGCCTTGAAGTATTTTTTATTGAATTCAGCGTCCTCGAAAACCTATATTTCGATACCAATCTTGATCATATTGTCCTTCTTTAACCACATTTTTTCGAGTTTTATGTTGTCCATTTTTCATTTTCGAGTTTTCTTCGAACGCTTAGAGCATGCAGGGTTTTGGTGATATGGATCAGCAAAATGGGTATTCTGATAGATTCGAATGGGATGAAGACCTTAACGATCGAATAACACCTTTAGATTTTCCAGGGACTGCGTGTTGATGACGAGTATGGTGTTTTTGGGGGTTCTTACACGTCGGAACCTTGAGCAGCCCGCAGCCGACAAAGAGTTTCGTACAAATTAGTACAAAATAATATAAAATTTTGGACCGAAACTAAATATATTTCGGATGTTACAAGTAAATGACCATTATAAATTTGAACAGAGATCTCTTACGAGTCTTATCAATTGAAAACTTCGATATTTATGCAAATCAAGATGGCTCTAATCCATTAAGGGAAAGGACCCAAACCTGGTGTTTCCCGGAATTACCTTGTCGGAATCTTGAGCAGCCGACAAAGAGTTTCGTACAAAATACTATAAAATTATGGACCGAAACTAAATATATTTCGGATATTACAAGTAAATGACCATTATAAATTTGAACAGAGATTTTTTTCGAGTCTTGTCAATTGAAAACTTCGATATTTATGCAAATCAAGATGGCTTTCACCCATTAGGGAAAAGAACCCAAATCTGGTGTTTCCCGGAATTACTTTGTCTGAATCCTGCAAAATTCCGACACAAATCTCTAAAACTCTGGTGTTTCCTGGAATTACCTTGCCGCAATCTCGGGCATCCGAAAAAGAAATTATTTAGTAGATAATAATATAAAAACAAAACAAAATAAAAAAATAGGGTACATCGGATATAAAATGTTTATGACAGTTGCAAATCATAACAGAAATTTTGCACTAGAGTTTCTGAGGAAAAAAGTTCCAATGTGGAAATTGCTGACTTAAATTATTGAATCATTTCTATCCAGTACCATTCACAGTCCGTTCCGAGTACGATCCTGGCACTCTCTTAGGGCGTTAAAAGGGAGCGTTGTTATCACCGTTTGACCAATAGCAGCTTTATTGTGCGCAAACCAGACGATTCTGTTTGTTTACAAAGCTCCTTCTTATATTTGAATGGACTATAAACGCTGATTCAAAGAACATTTTCTTCTCGGGGCAATATTTTCGATCGACCCCCGTACGATCTGCTCGCAGTTTAATTATCCATCAGATGGCATGACTGATGGATTGTTGCGAAAACTTTGAAAACAACACAATTGACCTTTGACTGATACGTGTTAACCTTCTTTCAACGTTCACCTGATAGCATCTACATTCAATCATTGCGGATATTGGATACGCCAATATCGTAATTATATTTACAGCTCAGCCAGGGCCCACCATGTATTCTGAAATTACAGGTTTGAAAGCTGCGATACCTGTATGATTATAACGTGAGCCGATGCTCATCGTTAATGAATACTATTTGTTATATTGAAAAACATGAGAAAAATCGCTGGATGTAAGACCTTCGAATTGAAAGTCAAACTAAATGACATCGGTAGGACATCGAGACAAAACAAACCATATTTCCACTGATAAAGAAAAAATTCCATTATTGAGTCTTCATACTACTCTTGGAAGTTTGCATTTGTATTTTAATATATTTTTGTACAACTGCCTTTAAAAATGACACTTTTAATGACAGCAAACAATGTTGAAATTGATTGTTTACGTGTTAAAAATATTTTTAGCACTCCATTTTCTTATGACTAAATCAGATGAAAAAAATTCAGCAATTGCAAATTTTTATTATCAATATTTAACAATCATTACTTATGAACATTAATATTTATCGTAAAACTAGAACAATTACTAACATTGATGCCCTGTGACGTTAGGGAGCTTCGCAACACATTATTCGAATCCTCAGCACCATCAGTACTTATAGAAACCGGAAGTACAATATTGGATGATGATGATCCAAAATCTGTTGAGGTTGGGAGAATTTTTTCAGCAATGACATTTCTATATGCAATGGAATGATCAACATAGCCCACGGCTACCGTCGTAGACTTCCATCCACCATGTTTTTTTATATCCGTAATATTTGCTCGTGATTCTGCTAGCAATGAAGCGGAGGATCTTCAAAAACAGTGTCCTGTATATTGCTTTGGTTCTGGCAGTTTGAGGAATTTGGCAACAAAAAATGGAATTTTCCCAAATGTATTGATACCTGTATTTAAAAGGGTTAAGAGGTAAGCAGATTTACGAAGATGTGCTAAATACCCTTGGTGATCAATGTCCTTCGTATGCGACCGTGAAAAATTGGACTGCAAGCTGCAAACGAGGTGAATTTTCCATTGAAGATGATGACCGATCGGGAAGACCAGTTTCTGTGTCAATCCCTGAAAATATCAATGCAGTTCATGACATGATTTTATCAGACCGTCGAATTGGACTAAAAACGGATATCTGGAGCACTGAAGATTTCATACGAACGCGTTCATCATATAGTTCACGTCCATTTGGACATGAGAAAAATTTCTGCAAAATGGATCCCCAAATGTTTGAATGTTGACCAAAAGCGTGCAAGGCTAGGCATCGCGTTCGATCTGTGCTCGATTTGAAAACGATGTAGACTTCTTAAACCGAATTGTTACTATGGATGAGACTTGGATACATTTCTACGATCCAGAAACAAAGCAACAATCGATGGAATGGCGACTCCCTGGTTCTCCAAGACCTAAGAAATTTCGTGTCCAAAAATCTGCTGGAAAAGTTCTTGCTTCAATTTTTTGGGATTGCCATGGAGTAATCATGATTGATTTTTTGGATAAGGTTAGAACAATAACTGGAGATTACTATTCGACATTACTGACCACTCTACGGGAAAAAATTTAAGATGAAAGACGCGGAAAGCTATCCAAAGGTGTTTTGTTTTTACAGGACAACGCCTCAGTACACAAATCTCATATTGCCATGCAAAAAATTCGTGATTTAGGGTTAGAATTACTAGAACACCCCCCTTATTCACCAGATTTGGCTCCGTCCGACTATCATCTCTTTCCTCAACTGAAAAAAAGTTTCAAAGGTTGTGAATTTTCTTCCAACGAGGAGGTGATAAAAGCTGTGGAGGACTGGCTTGCAGAGCAAGAAACATTTTTTTTTGAAAGGTCTAGAGACGTTGCAGGTTCACTGTAATAATTGGATTCAATTAAGAGGACAATATGTTGAGTAATTAAATATTTTGACATTGAAATTTTGTTTGGTTCTATAGTAGGCTAAGAATTTTTCAATATATCCTCGTACTTTCGTAACGTGCGGAAGTGAGAGAACGAACTTCTGCAATTTTAAACTCCGACCCATAAAGTTTCTAATCATGATTGAAAATCAGCTCCAACAAATTGGAAATCGATATCCCCGTTCATAAAACAGAAAAACCAACAGGATTTGCAAATTAATGTCTTAACTAAACATTCAGTTAGCGCACTAGAGACATTCGATGATTGCTGCGATAAACGAGAGCTTATTTACAGAATCATTTTTTCGAATGTCTTGTTGGGATTTATGCATCCTGCCTATTACAATAAATTTTCTACTCTATGTTGATAGCTCGAAATGTGGGAATAAATCTTCAATGTGGTAACAGGAAATTGGTTCTATCTGTAGCGTGTTGCCGACATGTTGATTAATTCACCGACAACGGGTCCGTTAGCATCATATTACTTTTTCATGATTTTATTATTCAGATTTATTTTCATATAGGAATATTCTTCAGGAACAAAATGTCTCAATTCCTTTTTTGGAGCTTCAGGAAAATTCCAGGCAACACACTTAACATTAGAAATCATCAAATTGGTGAATGATAGAAAAAAAATTATTCATGCTGGTTTATTTTCTTCTTCAAAACTGCTCGGATACACTTTCGAACCAGAGTGAAACCTGCTAGCTCGTTGTTCAAGGTTTTGTTTGTCTTTGTTTCCGAAGCTCCAAATGCATCAGCACCTTCTTAATTCGCATTCCTCATTTTTATGTTTACTGCCTCTCATCTATTTAGGATGGATCGTCTTCAGACTGAACATTAAAAAACTATCCTTCTTTTATTGCTATATTCCGCGAAACCACTCGTCCTTGCTTGTCTCGTTTTTCGTCTCAAGAGCAGGGATATGAGGAGCACCACTGTTTCATTTCAGGAAAAAGTTACCTTCGAGAAACTATTATTATTTGGCAATAATGCCTACATGTAAACATAATAGTATTCCAACATGTTATACGCAAAATTCAAAAACGAGCCTTCTGCAACGAGTATTAGACGATATTTACTCTATTTCAGTCAAATTTCGTGAAAAACTGTCGAAATTGACTGAAAAATTCAGATTATACATCCTAGTGACTTTTGTATTGTATCTTGGCAGTTGGTGTGACTGTTACGAAAATTGACAGATTACGGCATTTGAATCGTTTCAAATTTTGAAATCATTCATAATTACGCATTGAATTGTGAATTATGTTTGAAGAAATCGATTCAACACCTCCAGAATTAAGAAAAATTGCGAATAAGGTTGCGAATAAATTAATACCTCAAAAATCCTAATCCATGTATGAAAAAGAATACGAAAAACTTGTGAAGTGGTCTCGAGAGAATTCGGTTATTTGAAATTCAGGTAATGTTTTGTAAGCGTATTTTGAATAACGTATTTATGAATTAGGACATACAAATGTATGTTCTACATTATGGTGAACTTATTCAATGTAATGCCGTATGGCTCAGAAATTGAAAAATAAAACATTTCCAACGAGTATTGATTGAGAAAATAGAAGAAAACTAGCTATAGAACTATACTCATAACCTCAACTTCCAAACGGAAACTTCGGGATTTTTTTTTTGCAAAAACTAAGAAGATTGCCGACTTCTCGTTATCATTTTCGTAATTTGGGACCCAAACTTGGTGAGTACAATTTTTTTCACTTTTCCAATACGATTCTTTCAGTTCTAAATCAATACCATGAAATTGGATAGGATCGGAAGCCAGTGCTGATAACCACAAAACGAAAAATATAACGGAAAACAATGCTGTAATGAGTTCATTATACAGTACTGTTTAACTCATTACCATACTGAAATAGAAAAAGAAAATATCGGAATTCCTGACTCCTGTTAAGCCTAAACAACATAGAATCGAATAATTTTAAGTTTCGTCAATGCCGCGTTGCCACATAGTAGTTCGTGGCTTCAAAGTTAAGGAGGCTGCGGGAGTAAAGTTTTTTTTGAACTTGATAAATCGATCTCACCCTCCAAATTCTTATCGCAGATAGAGTAAGAGGGGGCGCGTTCCTATCTCCGTATACGAATCGACGCTTCATCCGATCCACTTCTCGCGGTTTTCGATACAGGCCGCAACGCCACGCGGCCTGTGTAAACAGGCCTTTATCCTCCGCACTTCAAAGAGACCAGCAACACACTTTGTCACTGTGACTGACGACGCTCTCCCGTATTAACTTTTCCATGAAGCAGCCTCGTTTATTTTTCCTCGGTCCCAACCAAAGCCTCCGACCGACTTCAAGCACACACAGCCGCATTATCGACATCAAAGAAGACGCCGGAATGCGTTTGCCGGTGATTATTATACTTGGTGAATGGTGCGTGGGAACGATGTGAAAATCCAGGTTTCCTTTCCCAGAAATCGGGATGTGAATCCGGATTGCGGCGAAAGAATTCATCTCGCGATTTTGTTCGCGATGATCAAAGGGTCTTATGATGACTGGTCGTCGTAACAGAAGATCGGGGATGTTTATGTTTGTTTCAATATTTCATGTGCAACAGTAGGCTATTTGAAAAGAAAGGAAACAGCATGAGGTAATGTCTCCCATAGCCTGTCAAACATTTATGAGAAAATGGGAATCGTTAAAAAATCAATAACTCCGAAACCATTGGAACGACTTTACCCATCAACTTCATATATAGGGTGTCCTGAAAACAATGGATAAGCCTGCAACTATAGATAGACACTGTCGTGGTCTAACTTATTGTAAATTTTGACCTTAATGAAAATTCCACGGTTTCCGAGATATTCATGGTTTTCGTATTTTCAGAAAATTTCCAAGTGCGATTAGTTTTGCTAGTGCCATTTCTACAAATGGAGAGGTATTTCGATATGGTTCTTTTTAATTCACGTGAGATAGTTCAGCTATCGGAAACAAAGACTTAAATTCATCAAACTAGTGTAAAAATGGAATCCGTAGTTTCACGTCCTTGAGTAAACATACTGAAGTTTGATTCACAGGAATAGGACAATTGTATAAATGAAGCGACTAACTGGAACTAAGCCGACGTTTCGTCTATATTTTCAGACTTTATCAAGGCTACAAAGAAAAATAAAATGTACATTAGTCGAAGCACAACGGTTATGTATAAGAACAATGACAAAAGTGTGTAAAAAAACAAACAAAAGACAAATCTCACCAAGTTCTTCAAGTCGAACACAATAGTTGTTCAGAAAATTGATTACAGAGGGTGCACATAAAGAAAAAATTGAACATCGCTAACAAATAGAAAATTCCTCGAGTTGCTTGTTGTTATTTTTTGTTGTTTCCATCGTCCAAACCATCCGTCAAGTGTGTCATGTTAGAATTCCCTGCATTCACCCACACCACATGCATAATCTGTCCGCGCAATCATGGGCTGAGAATATCCTTGTATCTGTCTAATAAATTTGAATATATTTGACTGAGGTCTTGCGTGTCAGTCCTGTAATTGACGGTATCGTTGAGTCTTATTGAAATCATTTCACTTATATTTCTTTTTCTGCTATTCACCTCAAAGTCCATGATCTTCACACTCTGGAAATCGAAATTATGGCCCTCTGTGAAATGGTGTGTTGCCAGGGCAGTCGTATTTTCCCTATCTCGAAATCTCGGGTCGCAGTCGTACTTGTGCTGTTTTGTCCGCAACTGCAGCAGCTGCTTGGTCTGTCCGATGTAACATTTCGGACACCCCAAGCAAGGTATTTTATATACTACATTGGATTTTTTATCTGGGGGTGTTGGATCCTTTAACTGCGAAAACAGAGTTTCTGAGGAATAATCCGGATTTGCTGGTAATGAGGTCAGATAAGGGAAATGCCACTGTAGTTATGTTGAAATCAGAATATCACGATTATATGAATGACTTGCTGGCGGATGTGAATACTTATAAAGTAGTAAATAACGATCCTACTTCCAAGTTTGAGAAACAGGCGAACAGACTCATCGCAAACTTGATGACGGCCCACGTAGTAGACGAGAGAACCGCTAGACAACTAAAACGGCACAACTCAGTCCCCCCCAAATTATACGGGCTAAGGAAGACTCATAAGGAGAACCTCAGTATAAGACCAATAGTCAGTTGTTTGAACGCTCCATCCTACAATTTATCTGCATTCGTTCACAACATCCTGTCAATGGTCAACTCGACATCAGATTACTCTGTTAAGAATTCTTATGAATTTGTGTCGTTCAGTAAGAGTGTCCGCCTCCCCGAGGGCTTCTCGTTGGTTTCTTTGGACGTGGTGTCCTTGTTTACGAACATACCGAGAGACCTCGTGCTGCGACTCATAAGGAAAAAAATGGAGTTTCATATCTGCGTACACGGACATGGCAAAGGAGTCGTTCTTAGAGATTGTATCTTACATCTACGATTCGAGTTATTTCCAGTTCGAGGGTAAATTCTATTTGCAGGTAGATGGCTCGGCGATGGGTAACCCTGCCAGCCCGTCACTGGCGGAGTTTGTGATGACTGAGCTTGTCCACCAATGCTTGAAGAAACTCTCATTCACAGTTGCATTCATCAAACTATATGTGGATGATACGATAGTTGCTGTTCCAACAGATAATGTCGACGAACTGTGTAAAGTTTTCAATACTTTCCACCCTCGTATACAGTTCACAATAGAAAGGGAGAAAGACCAAACATTGACCTTTTTAGATCTGAAGGTCATTAGAGAAAGTCACGGCACCCTATCGACAAGTTGGTACATGAAGCCCTCACATTCTGGCCGTCTGATGAACTTTAAGTCGGACACTTCAAAGTCATACAAGGTGAGTACCATGAAGAACTTGCTTTATAGGTCGATTAACCTCAGTTCCGACCAATTTTACGAAGAAAATATGATTAAGATCAGAGAGATTCTGAGAATGAACAACTATCCCAAGTCCTTTGTGAATAAGGTTATCAATGAATATAACCCAGTTGTCAACAACGACAACAGTCGCCCAGAAGACCGGGGACAAAGATACTTCCGATTTCCCTATATTCCATCCCTCAGTCACAATATTGCTCGAGAGGTGAGAGAGAAATCTAAAAACACAAAATTGGTCTTCTACAACCTGAAGACGACTCGCTCTCTGTTTTCGCAGTTAAAGGATCCAACACCCCCAGATAAAAAATCCAATGTAGTATATAAAATACCTTGCTTGGGGTGTCCGAAATGTTACATCGGACAGACCAAGCAGCTGCTGCAGTTGCGGACAAAACAGCACAAGTACGACTGCGACCCGAGATTTCGAGATAGGGAAAATACGACTGCCCTGGCAACACACCATTTCACAGAGGGCCATAATTTCGATTTCCAGAGTGTGAAGATCATGGACTTTGAGGTGAATAGCAGAAAAAGAAATATAAGTGAAATGATTTCAATAAGACTCAACGATACCGTCAATTACAGGACTGACACGCAAGACCTCAGTCAAATATATTCAAATTTATTAGACAGATACAAGGATATTCTCAGCCCATGATTGCGCGGACAGATTATGCATGTGGTGTGGGTGAATGCAGGGAATTCTAACATGACACACTTGACGGATGGTTTGGACGATGGAAACAACAAAAAATAACAACAAGCAACTCGAGGAATTTTCTATTTGTTAGCGATGTTCAATTTTTTCTTTATGTGCACCCTCTGTAATCAATTTTCTGAACAACTATTGTGTTCGACTTGAAGAACTTGGTGAGATTTGTCTTTTGTTTGTTTTTTTACACACTTTTGTCATTGTTCTTATACATAACCGTTGTGCTTCGACTAATGTACATTTTATTTTTCTTTGTAGCCTTGATAAAGTCTGAAAATATAGACGAAACGTCGGCTTAGTTCCAGTTAGTCGCTTCATTTATACAATTGTCCTATTCCTGTGAATCAAACTTCACTAGTGTAAAAAGTTAGAAATTCGTGAATTACAAAGAAAAATTGAAAACTAAATGAAATTTTCTTCAAGTTTGATGAGCTAGAGTGTAAAAAAAATGTAGGACGCCCCTGGTAGACATCATCTTAAAAACTTGCTCAGTTATTGCAGATTCCAAAAAGGTACCATAAGCCTAGGCATTCTGTAGTTTTTCATTCTCGTAACTACTTGATTACCAAATAGTCGAAAATTTTGGAAAAACTGTTTTTGTTGTAATCGTTATTCTGAGCTCATGTGTTAAAGTCAGGAGGCCATTTTTGTTGGAATCTAGTGGAAAATTACGAAAAATTATTTTTATTTTGAAAAAAGCAGTAGCGTATCGTTTCTCTGGTTGAATAGAAATATGGCATTATTTGCATTCAACACCCTGTATCTCGAAAACCTTACCGGACCTAATTGTATTTGACAAAATTTCTTATTTTCTTACATTCTGTACAGTGTTAAAAGGAAAGTATCAACTTAAAAAACACCCTGTGTTGCTACAATAGAGGTATGTGGAATATTCATTACAAATAAAATAAAACGAATTATTTTTTAAGTTGATACTTTCCTTTTAACACTGTACAGAATGTAAGAAAATAAGAAATTTTGTCAAATACAATTAAGTCCGGTAAGGTTTTCGAGATACAGGGTGTTGAATGCAAATAATGCCATATTTCTATTCAACCAGAGAAACGATACGCTACTGCTTTTTTCAAAATAAAAATAATTTTCGTAATTTTCCACTAGATTCCAACAAAAATGGCGTCCTGACTTTTACACATGAGCTCAGAATAACGATTACAACAAAAACAGTTTTTCCAAATTTTTCGACTATTTGGTAATCAAGTAGTTACGAGAATGAAAAACTACAGAATGCCTAGGCTTGTGATACCTTTTTGGAATCTGCAATAACTGAGCAAGTTTTTAAGATGATGTCTACCAGGGGCGCCCTACATTTTTTTTACACTGTAGCTCATCAAACTTGAAGGAAATTTCATTTAGTTTTCAATTTTTATTCGTAATTCACGAGTTTTTAACTTTTTACACTATCTTGATGAATTTAAGTCTTTGTTTCCGATAGCTGAACTATCTCATGTGAAATAAAAAAACCATATCGAAATACCTCTCCATTTGTAGAAATGGCACTAGAAAAACTAATCGCACTTGGAAATTTTCTAAAAATACGAAAACCATGAATATCTCGGAAACCGTGGAATTTTCATCAAGGTCAAAATTTGGAATAAGTTAGACCACGACAGTGTCTATCTATAGTTGCAGGCTCATCCATTGTTTTCAGGACACCCTGTATTATATCGGGTGTTTTTTTTTTTGAGTGATAGAATTTTCAATAGGGATTACTGTGATTTGACAGAAGGTAGAAACCATATTGTTTCCACATTTCTGTTGTGTTAAAAAGACTCACGCCGCAACAACGTTTACAAATTGTTGAAATTTACTTTCAAAATCAGTGTTCTATTCGCCAAACTTATAGAGCACTTCGTGAAATTCATGGTTTACATATTCGTCCATCAGAGCAGCTTATTCGTCGGACTATCGATAGATTTCGGACATTTTCTCTATTCGATACAACAACAACAAGACAAAGAACTGTACGTATACAGAAGAAAATATCGCTGCTGTAAGTGATAGTGTTAGTGGAGATCCAGATTTGTCTATTCGTGGACGTTCACAACAAGTTGGACTCTGTGCATCCACCACATGGAAAATTTTGCGTAAAGATTGTTTTATTACAATTTAAAACAACACCCGATAGTTCAGGTGGAAAATGCCAAGGGTTTGCTGACAAAAATTAATCAATAGGTAATGATTTTGTCCACGACTATCGAATAAAGTGTTCATATCACATCTGTTTCACCCAGAATTCCATCCCCAACACTCGATGAGGCCATGGACCTATAGGTTTCCCCAAAAATGATCGAAACAGATCTTCCACAAATCCTTCACCCACAGTTTTCGGTTTCGTCCTCGCTTATGCACCGTGAAATTATACCCGATGAAATTTATCAAAACGACCCGATTGTTTTCATTAAAAATTAGTTATGTCGGACAGACATTTAAATTAAAAACACATAGAAAAAGGATGAGGGGTCATTAAAATATCTCATAGAACTTAATTTAACTCGGCTGATTGTGAATCCATCTGACCGCACTTCACGGAAAGTCAATCCAATTCTATTCCACCAACGCCAACTTATCATTTCTGTCCCACCAGTGGCGTAGACAGTGCTCCGATGAATGGAATCGCTACACAACAGCTATTTTTGCTGCCTTTTTATATGTATTCTTTCTACATGTGGCATAAATTTACGATTTCGGATGGCACCACGAAAAGAAGTCTAGAGGAGACAAATCTGTAGATCTGGCTGGCCATTCTAGGGCACCCCTCCAACCATTCCGCTGGTTGAAGAAGTTTATCTCTAGAAAAGACCCCCAAAAACACTCGTCATCAACACGAAACCCCTGGGGAATCTAAAGTTGTTATTCGATCGTTGTGGTTTTCATTTCATTCGAATCTTTCATAATACCCATTTTGCGGATCCATAACACCAAAACTCTGCATGGTCTAAGCGTGTGAACAAAACTCGAAAATGAAAAATGGAAAACATAAAACTGAAAAATATCTGGTTACAAAAGGACAATATGGTCAAGTTTGGTATCAAAATATAGGTTTTCGAGGACGCTGAATTCAATAACAGATATCTGCGCTATCTGAGATAGTTTAGATTTTGATCTGCGAAGAGGCTTTTTTTCAAAAAAAATCGAAATTTCAAATCGTCATAGCTCCCGTTCCTGTGGTCAGATCCACGTTTTGTTTGTATATTGTTAATCAGCATTGTCCCAAGTATCTCTTGACCTAATAAAATCGATTTCGAATGTCAACTTTTCTGGGTGAAAAATACATTCACTTTTATTCAATCACATAGGAGGTCATGGTTTCGTTTTCAGGAGTTGGTGCAACTGATGAAAAGTCTGTGCGCGTACAGAGAATATCGTTAATGACAAAACGACGTGGCCAGTTCCTTTGTTTACATCAAAGTAAAAGTATCAAAGATATTCCACATTTTGTTAGTTCGAATCGATCGGCGATTTTGGGGCGAAATATCGATAGAAAATCGCCTATTTTTCCGTTCTTCGTCGTCCAGAAGAAGTTTCCTGTCGATATGAGATTATGAGGAAAGAACTTGCAGAATGAAATTGCACGATTTTCGTCAGTACCTTAACGGGTTCTGGATGATTATTGTTGATCGTTTTCACGTTTCAGAAAAAAAACCTGTCGAAAAAGCTGAAAAAAAGAAGAAATATGACTATATTGCATTCAACGGTAGTTGAATTCAGATTCCGATGAATTGAAATGTGTCACTGGAGCTTTTTTTCCTATCAATCCTTTGCCGCAAGTAGAAATAGGCTATACTGAACCAGAATACATCGGTTTTTTACATATTCCAGGAGTTTGTGTCTTATTTTAGAACAAGTGAATGATAAATGTGAAGCATATGTTTGACCTATTCCATTTTATTTGTACAAACCTACTGTGGTAGTAATGTATACTATGTATACTATACAGTCAGAATATTTTACTCCGTGTTCATAAGATCAAATAAATGAAATGTATATCTATAAAGCTTTCAGGAATTGACATTCTTGCTTATTAATTTATAACCAAAACTCAATTACTATTAAATTGAAATTATTAGTTTATCTGTGAACAAATTCGTTAATTTAGTTATTATGTTTATTTTCTTTGTGATGAATGAATAAAACTGTTATTTATTTGAAATAAAGAAATATCAGAAATAGAAATATTATGCACCCTCTCAATCATATCACATACAATAATATCATAATGAAAACAAAGCACATCGATAAATCTTTACAATTATAAATCCAAAAACTCCTTTACGTGTAGAATATTGTTCACAATTTTCTGTTGTGTTCTCCAAAATGAAATATACATTCTGAGAAATACGCTGAGAATGTAGAAAGGGCAACAAAGTGTTGACTTGGAACATAAGAATATTTTGAAAAACGTCATAACTTCGATACAGAGTGGAATGTGTCAAATTTCCAAGGCCAGAGTTGTGATTTTATAATTGTGAATGGAGTATAGGTAAAGGGTAATGACCCCCCCAGAACACCATACTCTTCATTAAAAATTCAAAAAAGTCAAAATTGAATTTTCTTCATTTAAAATATCAGGGATCGATTGAACTACTACATCTGTATGTACTGTATCCGCCAGTGGATGAAATTATATGAAGTTTTTATGTAAAAAAATCTTCTTCATGAACAAAATTGACAGGTCCGAGCGATTTTTCAAATTCTTGATTTTTCTACTGGAAAAGACCTCTGCTTCCTTTCCAATCTGTCAGCTGTCACTCTGTATTGTGGACTTATATGCTTAGCGCAAAAACCGATTCTCTGATCGATTCCTCGAGCTGGCCCTGACCCAAACTCATTAATGCCTGGGGATCATTACTATACGCAGTCATAAAATCCGTCAAAACAGAACACCTGAGTTCATTCAGAAAGACCGTGGCCGGCTATCAACAAGCGACCGGTCGTCTTCGGTAGGGAATGGGCCGTTAATTAAAAAATGAATTAGTAACAGGAATCTGTCATAGAGCAAATGAAATGCCAGTCTACGATTACGTACGAGGCGATCAGGTAGATGGTTTCAATGAGCCCAGAGGCGCGACGTGAACTTTGAAATATGTTGAAATTGGTACAGATCTCGTTGGGAATATCCCCATTCCAAGATCATGAACTAAGTTAAAGTTTAAACATCATTGCAAAAAAATCATATTTTGAATCAAAGTTGATTGTAAGAACGAAACAATAACTGATCCAAAAGTTAGAAACGCAAACGACAAGAACTTGCTTGAAACTGAAAAAATTATCCAGCCAGGTGCAAAACAAACATTTATGCTTCGAATGCTGGTAAAAGCCCCAGTGCAAAAGTGTGTTGATCTTAACGAAGAATAATTTGAAAAAGAATGAAATCATTTCCGATTATAAATAGGTACACTGCGCAAAAAAAATTTATACACATTCTGAAAATCTCAATTTTAATGAAAGTTAACTCTACATTGACTTTATTACTTATTTTTTATGTTCTCTCGGGAAGGTTTTGAACGAAACAAGACACATTGAATGGAAGAAAGAAGAGAAATGAACAAATTTCAAAATATTGAAATGCTGATAAGTGATTTAATACTTGGTATTTCCACCCCTTGCGTTAATTACAGCTCGGCAACGACGGTTCATACTCGAAATGAGTGATCTTAAAATGTTCTGATCTAATCCTTCCCAGATTTTTCCGAGTTGGATTCCTATAAGTCATTAAGAGTAGCTGGATGATTTTCTAAACTTCTCAGCCTTCTATTGAGGTTGTCCCAAACCTGCTCAATCGGATTGAGATCTGGACTTCTTGCTGGCCATTCCATTCGAGAGACTTCAACCTATTCAAGGTACTCCTGAACGATGCGCACACGATGGGGTCTGGCATTATCGTGCATAAAAATGAAATTTTCACCAATGTATGGGGCAAATGGCTCTACATGCTCTTCTAGAATGTTCCTTATATACTTATCAGCATTCATAGCTCCATTATCAACGACCACTAGGTCTGTGCGAGCAGTCAAAGATATTCCACCCCATACCATAATCGATCCCCCCCCCGAAACCAGTAGTATTCAGGAAATTGCACTGAGCATATCTTTCATGTGGACGTCTGTATACAAGGGAACGTCGATCACAATGGTAGAGGCAGAATCTAGACTCATCTGTGAAGAGAACTCTTTCCCAATCGGCCTCTTCCCAATGGATATGCTCTCTCGCAAAATCCAAACGCGCTCTTCGATGGGCTGGGGTAAGAGCTGGGCCTCTTGCCGCGACACGAGGCCTTAAATCATATTCTCTGAGGCGATTTCTTATTGTCTGAGTGCTAATTTGCACCTCATGAGTTTGCTCAAGCTGATTTTGAAGGAGGCGAGCGGTTGCAAACCGTTGTCTCAACGAAGAAACTCTCAAGTAACGTTCTTGAATGGCAGTTGTTACCCGTGGTCTACCCTGTCCTGGTCTTCGGACATTCATACCTGTCTCCCTGAATCGCTGCAACATTCTGGACACACTTGTATGGGAAACTCCAAACCTTTCTTCAATTCTTGTGTATGTCCACCCTTCTTCTCGCAAAACTACCGCTTGGGCACATTCCTCTTGGGTCAAATTGCGTGTTTCGCGTTGCATAGCGATCGAGTGTAGAAAATCAAACGAAAGAAAAACTATCGATCACTAGAAATGATCGAGAACAACTGATTTTAGAATGGAGCCAATACATTCAAAATCTGAAAATATCATCTTTTTTTATTCCTGCTGGGAGGAAACATCTGTATTGAAGAAAAACGTTGAAAGTGGATAACATATGCATGCATAATTCTGATAAAAATAATTATCATTGAGAACACCTTCAGTTGTAGAATAAATTTGAGATTTCCATAATGTGCGTTAATTTTTTTGCGCTGTGTATTTGTACATAACACTCTTCTTCTTCTGAAGATCTCCCTCAATAAACTCCTCCCATTTGACCAAAAAAAAACCGTATCACGGGAACAATTATAGGATGCTGTTCCTCTAACAGCTTTTCCAATTAAAAATAATCATCTGCAAAGGCTTTGACAGCGTCTCACAGTTAAAACCGTGAAAATCCAATTAGGCCAAACAGTCATTTCGCGAAACTGTAAAGCGTAAAAACTGCAAAAGACAATAGGAGATAGTCGTCTTCGGCTCGCTTCAATCTCAAGACAGACAGAAGGATTCTCTTAAATGGACGACTAACTATAATACCCATTCCATCGTGTTTTCAAATTGGTTTTTCGTATAACTAGTTACTAGGTTTTTTAGCTTTTGAATTTTTTCACGTTCGATTCGGTCCACAGGGGAGATAATAATATTTTTGTACAACTGCCATCAAAAGTGACACTTTTAATGACTTCAAACAATGTTAAAATTGATTGTTTACGTGGAAGCTTGTTAATAGTTATTTAATCAACTAGTTTATTAATGACAGCGATTAATGGTCGAAATATTTTAACGCGTGAGCGGAGCGAGCGCGTTAATGTTTGAGACCATTAATCGCTGAATTAATAAACGAGTTGATTACAAGATTTTTCCGTCGACCTCATCACAATGGAATACTTATAAATTCTGGAATGAAATAAATTTTTATTTTGAATGATGGACAAATTTGACATAGGTAATGTAAATCTCTATGTTCATTTCGATATATCAATATTTATGCTCCCTATGGAACAATTCGAAATATTCATAGAGGGAATATTGGACATGTTGTAACATTCTGAATAGTTTACATTTAGTTTCCATTTATATCATTACCTATGATATCCGATAAGGAACGTGTAGAGAAAGTGGAGGTTAAAGTATTATTTACTTTGAAACTTTTATCACCTACAATTTCTTCTGCAGTCTCTATTTTATTTTGAATGGAGTTGTCAATATACCCTTCTGTGACAGAAGTTGATTTCCAACTAAGCTCGATAGTGCTTCGATTGAATATTTTATGTTCGGTTGTCATGACAATCATGCATTAATAAGAAATCATGCATTAAAATAGGTCATTAATGGATGATTTTGAGAGCGTTAAAATGAGCTTTTATTCTATGGTCGACGGAAAAAATATTTTTAACATTAGCGTTAAAAATATTTTTAGCACTCCATTTTCTTATGATGAAATCAGATGAAAAAAATTCAGCAATTGCAAATTTTTATCATCAATATTTAACAATCAATACTTATGAACATTAATATTAATCGTGAAACTAGAACAATTACTAACATCAATGCCCTGTGACGTTAGGGAGCTTCGCAACACATTATTCGAATCCTCAGCACCATCAGTACTTGTAAGAAACCGGAAGTACAATATTGGATGATGATGATCCAAAATCTGTTGAGGTTGGGAGAATTTTTTCAGCAATGACATTTCTATATGCAATGGAATGATCAACATAGCCCTCGGCTACCGTCGTAGACTTCCATCCACCATGTTTTTTATATCCGTAATATTTGCTCCTGATTCCTAGCAATGAAGCGGAGGATCTTCGAAAACAGTGTCCTGTATATTGCTTTGGTTCTGGCAGTTTGAGGAATTCGGCAACAATAGATGGAATTTTCCCAAATGTATTGATACCAACTGGATTGGCAGTGCATTTTTTATTCATGTATTTCAGGAAAAAACAACGATGTTTGATGACAGAAGGGCGCAGTGCAAAGAAGGTACTTATGAAAATAGTCACCATACTTCCCAATAATACTGAAAGAACGACTGACTTTCGATTTTGTGTTTGGAAGTTGTATAAGCAATGATTTATTTGTTATTTCGATGTCTTTCACTGATAAATTACACAATTCTTCACGCCGACAGGCTCCAAATAATCAATAATCCGAAAATAGTTGCAACCTAAACCATCAAGTATTTCTCATCCGGTGCCTCATTTATAAACTTTTCAACTTGTTCACGAGTGAGAATTTTCGATTTTTTGGGACGATATCCTTCACTTTTCCGTTAATATCCACACCATTTTTAACAAGGGCGCTTGACTTTATCGTTGAAAATTTGCTCCACAAAGTTGATGAACTCCATATTTTTGATTTTCCTTCTAAGTATGCCAGGAAAAAAGGTTCACTGAAGTTCCCTTCTGCACTTTTCAATTTACACCAGGCCAGGAAATGTTTTAATTACAATATCGTACTGCTGAACAGATTTTTTAGGTAGGAGTTCCAGACTTGCTCTTCTTGCAGACTCTTCAATATCCACAGGAACAACCAAATCGTCACTTCTTAATTGGACTCTCGACAAACATATTAAGCAGTTAAAAACCCAAGACGAAAATTGGACAGGAACGAAATCAAATGACGTCTTTTCCCATTGGTTAGTAATCATAACGTTGGCAAGGTTTGCCATTCACAACAACATTTTTATTATTTGAATATTAAAATGCATTTTGAAGTTTATTGTCATTACAAATTCGCCCATTTTATTATCAAAATAGGGCAGTTGTACAAAACAGTAATTTACGTAACGAGTCCGGAAAATAGTGTTTTTTTGGACGAATAGACAAAATTTTATGACGAGCTGGAGGCGAGTCCTGGAAGTCTGAGTCCAAAAAAACTATTTTCGGGCGTGTTGCGTACAATATTTTTTCGGCAACCGTGTAGAATTACGAATCAATGAAACGACACATTTCTTTATTATAAATTTTGATTCTTATTTGACTTAAACAGAACAGAATTGTCATCTGTTATTTCGTTGCTATTGCGATGATCATAACAATGATAACAACGAAGTGATTTTTTCCGTCCTAGTCCGGAAAGTACGTATTTTCCGTTGTTGCGGCGTGAGTCTTATTTCCATGATAATTTGTCAATGCTTCCTGAACAGAAATGTCAAAACAACATGGCTCCTACCTTCTGTCAAATCACTGTTGTCCCTATCGAACGTTCTATCACTCTAAAAAAAATCACCCGATATTTCTGTTGGGTAGATTCTGGCATTCTGCTCTCCATTAGCCATGTCGCTGCCTTCTTTCAATTAAAATGAAAATTCAAAAGACCGGGTACATGTGGCGAAAAACGAAGTCTAATGAGTTTCTCCCGATAGCTAGTCGCGACATAATACATCCGAAGATACGACCGGTCCAAACAATGGACCCAGAAGTGGGCATTGTCACGTGTTCGAATATTTGTTCTGCTAACGAGTCCTGGAGGACCCTCTCCTGTCAGCGGTAACTAACACTGCCAGTTGAGTGTTATTGTTCCCGGTTTATTCGAATCCCTCCCTCGTTGCAACTACGACTGAAAATTCGAAGCATTTTAATTTTTTACAGGGATGGAAATATACTAACTGACAAAGAAACTGCAACACTCAGAAGGAGCTGTTTAAATTTTAATTTTTTTTCGGTAAAACATAGATAGTAGGGGAAGTACGTACAAAATGACATAGGGTTTTATTTCAGAGGCATAACTTGTTAGTAGTGAATCACAGTAATGTCATATTCGACACCTCTGATCTTTGGACCTTTCTTTATAAAATCTAATCAACCTTTATGAAATAAAAGTACCAAGAAATGAAATATTCTTAGATAAATTGGGATAAACGAAATTCATTTTGTTCGCATGCTATGGACAAAATGACATACCGGCAATAGGCAACTGTATTTTTCTACTTAAGATTACAAAACTACTGACAAAGTTCACCAATGAAACGATAGGTTCTTCTAAGAACATCAGAACAAGATGCGTGAGCCCAATGCAAGCAATGCATGCACCGTAACCAGTCTTCTTCAGGGCTAATCCTGGAGAAGATCTAAATCGGGAAAAAGGTCTCATAACAATAGATATATGGACACTGGGCAGTCGTCTTCATGATCTCGAAAGTTGCTAGGAACATTTTCTTCTTCATTGTCTTCTTTAAATAATGCTTTAGGGACTTGTCTCCTTGTTTTTGGAGGAGGTATCGGTTCTTTTTTGATTTGATTGCAATCTTATTAGGTGTAGAAGTTGAAACTAAGTACGTTTGTCGAGTTGTCGAGTTTGTCGAAAATGTTTAAACTAACTCTGGCAACATGAGATCGAGCATTATCTTGCTGGAATATTGGATTCTCGAGCCGGTTAAGGTAAGGGAGATAACATGGGTCCACTTTTTCTTGAAGGTAACGCAGCGCTGTCATGTTATCTCGAATAAAGACTAAAGGTGACCTACTTGCATGTGCAATAGCACCCCATACCATAACGCCTACTGTCCGGTGTAAATGACGCTCAACATCAAACTGAAGTTCATGTCTTTCTCCCCGACGTCGTCTAACTCTTCTTCGGCCATCATGTGCACCCAAGGAGAATCGAGATTCATCAGAAAAGACGACTTGATGCCATTCCGCATTCCAATGTTGTCGTTCTCTGCACCACTGTAACCGTTGCCGGCGATGCTCAACCGTCAGAGGTAACTCAAGATGGGGTCGTTATGCTGCAGCCCAAAAGACATTATCTGGCGGTAAACCGTTCGGACAGTTGCAGGATGGCCTTGTTCTCCTAACCACTCATCAGCCAAAGATCGAGTTGTCGCAAATCGGTATCTAATGGCCATAAGTCTTAGACGTCGATTTCGAACTTCATTTGTGCCCTTTCGACGTCCGGTGCCTACTCTTCTTCGATTTTTGGCATTATCAAACCATGCTTGACAACATCTCATAACAGTGGTTGGATTTCTGTTCGTACGGTTAGCGATTTCTCGAAATGACAACCTCGTCTTCCGCATACCAATAATTCGACCTCTTTCAAATTCACTTAGCTGGCGATGAATTCCGCGTACACGTGGTCTAGGCATTTTAACAACAACTAAACATCGCCGTTGGATCTCCTCGAACTACTGATTTGTTGTAAAATTTAAAAAATTTGCAAAAAACGACTACAATATTCAAGTAACAAAACATGTTTACATGAAAAAACCTTCACGATTTTTTTTCCAAATTTTAATCATTTACTGTTTGCTATACCTACTAGGTATATGTTTTACTAAGAAAAATATAAAATTTAAACAGTTGCTTGAGGGTGTTGCAGTTTCCTTGTCAAGTAGTATAAAATATCGGTGATAAAATTTGAAATGACTGACGAAAACTCATGATAAAATACAGAGCCAAATGGAATAAATTCGATAACGAATAAATGAGGGCGTGTTGGGAAAAACGCTCGGACAAGTCAATTTGTAATTTTAAATGCGCATATTTTTCAAGAAAATAAAATTATATAGGGTGTTCCATGCGACCGTGGCCCATACCAACTTTCTTATTTCAAATGCAACCACCTGTATATTATTTATTTTTTGGATTCTTCAGAAAATTCCAGACATAATTCTTGTACAATGTCTCATACCTTTCTTCAACTTTTTCGGAAATATTAAGTGTTTTCAGATTTTTTACAAAAATTAACATTTTAAATGAAAATTATTTTATTTCACAAATTCGATACATTACATTCAATATATATTTCCCATTTGCCTCTTGATATGAAGAAAGTAAGCAAAAGAAGACGATTCTACCCAGATTAGCATGTTGCCAAGACGTTCGCGGCGAGCATTTTGAACATTTCCTACATTGACATTAATGTTTTTTTAATAATTAAGAAATAATCAGTATTAGGTTGTAAGTGTAATGTAGGTACCGAATTTGTGAAATAAAATAATTTTTATTTAAAACGTTGGTTTTTGCAATAAATCTGAAAACACTTAATACTTCCGAAATAGTTAAAGATAGGTATAGGACATTGTGCATGAATTGTGTCTAATAGAATTCTCTGAAGAATCCAAGAAATAAATAATATACAGGGGGTTGCATTTGAAATAAGAAAGTTGGTATTGGCCACGGTCGCATGGAACACCCTATATAATTTTATTTTCTTGAAGAATATGCGCATTTAAAATTACAAATCTACGTGTCCTAGCGTTTTTCCCAACACACCCTCATTTATTCGTTATCGAATTTATTCCATTTGGCTGTTACACTCTGTATACCTACTATTGGCACTGCTGAGGATCACAGCCAATATAAGAGTGCTCTTATTTACCTACCTCTGTTGCATCTAATCAGACGTACATAACTCCTATTGTCCATTTCCCTTCATCCGCATTAATTGACTAGTCGGTTAACTACATATCTATTACCTAAGAGCAATCGATACCCATTAAACCATCGTGCTCCTTACACGTGCTCCTAATTACCAATTATAACCCATAATATAACTGTTGATGTAACATCAGACCGACTCTTAGCTTCATCTCGTTAGTTTTTTTCGCGAGATAATAGTTAAGCTCCCCAGTTTTTTCTGAAATGTTATTACTTTCGACCGAACCGTTTCACAAGTACGCATTGATGACTTCGGTGCGTGAAAGCCATTGGCGTGCGGAGGAACTTTCCGGATGAGAAGAGCATGCGATTTTTAGTCACTGAAGATTTTTTCTCAAAATCGGTAGCAGATACAATTGAACCACAGGAGATCATAAAGTTAAGTATAACAACAAATCTTCGTTTTACAATTTTTCAAATAGAAAAAATTTTCTTGAGGAAACAGCGGACAGTGTTCGAGAAAAGAGTATCACCATGTAGTTTCATGTCACATGGTGTAAGCTCTAAATTGTGGTATCTATGCCAAATGTCAGTTGAATATCTTGTGAAATGCAGACAAAAGTGGAAATAAATTCAAATTTCAGCACCCTGATGTATCTCGAAAACGAAACGTTTGCTTCCCATGTTTATTGGACTTTTTTGTGCTTAAAATTATCCCACTCTCCGTTTGTACCTCCAATGTGGGATCAACCTATATTGTTGCCGTATTATCACGCCAGTCAAGAATTTGTGCACATCAAACTAATGGTGAAACATTTTACCGAATATTCTAAGATCCATTTTATTGGTGAGTTGTTGAACTTTCGAATTATTTCATCGGCTGTTTTGAACGTTGAGTATTTTTCAGTCAGGGGTGAAAATTCCGCTCACATCCCTACGCCCATGATCCGTAGGATGTTTTTTAATTTTGATGAAAAGATCGGAACAACACACGTGCGTATATTTCGTTACGAAGCTACAAAACCACTCACATGGCACGTGTTTGGCTGTTGATCCGTCAGAAACTCTTATGATCTTATGAATCCTGTTTGTGTTGGATGCTGTTATATGGATATCTCATTACGCTGTATCATTTTTGTGCGCGGCTAGGTAACGTCAAGGACTTCTTTGTTATTACCCCACCTTTTTATCTATTGGATTAGAGCCATCAGAGGTCTCAGAGGCTACAATGACTAATTTTGGAGTATCGAGCCATCATCAAGTAGGTACCTGTATTTTAAAGGGTTAAGAGGTAAGCAGATTTACGAAGATATGCTTAATACCCTTGGTGATCAATGTCCTTCGTATGCGACTGTGAAAAATTGGACTGCAAGCTTCAAAAGAGGTAAATTTTCCATTGAAGATGATGACCGATCGGGA
The DNA here is from genome assembly GCA_910592335.1 of Adalia bipunctata. Taxonomy (NCBI): domain Eukaryota; kingdom Metazoa; phylum Arthropoda; class Insecta; order Coleoptera; family Coccinellidae; genus Adalia; species Adalia bipunctata. The sequence continues at coordinate 64,101,823 of OU342949.1, forward strand.
AGGCCAGTTTCTGTGTCAGTCCCCGAAAATATCGATGCAGTTCATGACATGATTTTATCAGACCGTCGAATTGGGCTGAAACGGATATCTGAAGCACTGAAGATTTCATACAAACGCATTCATCATATAGTTCACGTCAATTTGGACATGAGAAAAATTTCTGCAAAATGGATCCTCAAATGTTTGAATGTTGACCAAAAGCGTGCAAGGGTAGAAGCATCGCGTTCGATCTGTGCTCGATTTGAAAACGATGTAGACTTCTTAAACCGAATTGTTACTATGGATGAGACTTGGGTACATTTCTACTATCCAGAAACAAAGCAACAATCGATGGAATGGCGACACTCTGGTTCTCCAAGACCTAAGAAGTTTCGTGTCCAAAAATCTGCTGGAAAAGTTCTTGCTTCAGTTTTTTGGCATTGCCATGGAGTAATCATGATTGATTTTTTGGATAAGGGTAGAACAATAACTGGAGATTATATACTATTCGACATTACTGACCACTCTACGGGAAAAAATTGAAGAGAAAAGATGCGAAAAGCTATCCAAAGCTGTTTTGTTTTCACAGGACAACGCCCCAGTACACAAATCTCATGTTGCCATGCATAAATTCGTGATTTAGGGTTAGAATTACTGGAACACCCGCTTTATTCACCAGATTTGGCTCCGTCCGACTATCATCCTCAACTGAAAAAAAGTTTGAAAGGTAGTAAATTTTCTTCCAACGAGGGGGTAATAAAAGCTGTGGAGGACTGGTTTGCAAAGCAAGAAGAAACATTTTTTGAACGGTCTAGAGACGTTGCAGGTTCGCTGTAATAAATGTATTCAATTAAGAGGAGAATATGTTGAGAAATAAAATATTTTGACATTGAAATTTTGTTTGGTTCTATAGTAGGCTAAGAATTTGTCAATATATCCTCGCAACTCAACAGAAATGTCAAAACAATTGGGCTCTACCTTCTGTCAAAGCACAGTTATCCCTATCGAAAATTCTATGGTTCTAAAAAAAACCGGATTTGTCAATCTTTTGACGTGTATCAATCAACTATTTCGCATAATGGCCGCATTCCATCCTTCCCATGGGAACTCCCGTTTTGAGATCGCCCCACAAACTCAATTTTTAAAATTCCTCCAACGTGAGAAACAATCCACCACCGTCCGCAGTTAGTCCACATCACGGTATGATTATACATTCAGATGAGTCTTCACATCTCGAAAATTATTCATACGAAGTTGTCTCTTCCATCTTAAGTAAGTCAGAGCACGCAAGTTAAATATTTGGGAATGCGTTTTTAGACCAGTTCGATTTCAGGAGGGTAATGAGAGGAGAAGACTGAGAAGAGAGTGAAGAGACACTAATAAGTACATTCCCCGGTAATGACGGATAATGAAGTGGCTCATTCGTTTCTCATCAGCATAATCCGAATATTACGGTCCTAGTGTAGCTCTGATTCTCACCGAATGTGTCATTTGTATCTTTTCGGTTGATGAGCTTGGGTTTCCTTCGGAATTGAGTTGGCTGCAACTTTATTTGTACAATTAGGTTGGGAACCTATACTCCATTCACTTTTATAAAGTAACCCGCATTGCCTTGACATTCTGACACATGTCACCGTGTATATTTTTAAAATGTTAGGTTATATTTTCCATATAACTTCTCTCTACAAAGAGGTCATAGTAATCACGTATTCATCAAAATGTTCATTCACTTTGGAAAAATACTCGGAAAAATACTGAATTTGAGGAAATAACATGTGAATTCAATAATAATTCCAAAGACCTGGCGAATGTCGAAGAAACTTTTTTCTCTGGAAATAAACTGCTCCACATGAGTTAGGGATATTGACTTAAATTGCAAAAAAATATTGTTAAAATAAGATTTTTGTGACGAAAATTCATATTAATATGATTCCAAGTTGCAAATTAATTTTAGCCTGTAGGTCTGCAGCGTATACAGGGTGGTTAAGAAAAATCGAGTAAAATAACGAAATTTTATTCCCAGAGAATTCAAGCTTTTCAAGACTATCAATACAATGTATGGCCTTCACGGGCATCAATAACAGCTTAACATCTTCTTTGCATACTACACATGAGGTTGTTGAACATTTCTTGAGTAATTTGGTTCCATAAACGGGGAAGAAGCTCTCTCAGATCATTTAAGGATTCTGGGGTAGGTTGATGATTATCTTATCTTCTTTGGAGCATGCATGTTCTATGCGATTCAATTCTGGTGAGTGCGGAGGTATTGGTAAATGTGGATTACCAAGCTCCTCGCGCGCATTCTCAACTATGGCTGCACGTTGCGGTCTAGCGTTATCGTCTAGAAATTGAAAAGTTTCACCAATAGCAGCGTGAAAATTCGGCACACATTGTCAATGACATGCTCTCTATAGTGTGAGGCGGTCATTTTCCCAGGACAAATGTGTAGACCTGTGCGCTCGTTGAAACATATCCCGGCCCGTAACATAACACTACCCCCTCGGAATGGATGGACTTCTTGGATATAGCGACGATTACGGGGTATACGTGGGATTGTCCATTCCCTTATTATTCGAGAGTCTGAAAATCGTCCATATCTGGATTCATCAGTGAAAAGGACACTACGCCATTGATCGTTCCAATTGATATGTTGCCTTGCCCATTCCAGTCTTTGACGCTTATGGTCATGTGTTAATGGAACTCCTCTTAATGGACGTCTAGAACCTAGATTCACCTCTCTCAAATGTCGTCTGGTGGTTTCGATGGAAACTTGGACCCCATCTGCATTTTGAAGAGTATTCCGTAGCATTCTACACGTAGATGTAGGGTTTCTTCTCGCCGAAACAGTGATGAAACGATCCTGAGCAGGTGTTGTTTTTCGTCGCACACCCATCCTTGGTCTTTCCAACACGGAACCTGTCTCCCTGAACCTATTCCAAAGTCGAGATATCACACTTTGGCCGACTTGGAGTCTTTCCGCTTCAACAACCTGAGTTAGGCCACCCTGTAGCATTCCAATAGCCCTATTAGCCTCAGCGTATGTCAATTTATGTCTTGGCATTTTCAGAAAACTCGTTTCAAATCGAAGCCGTTGATAAACTGACTTCATTTCAAAATAAGAACATTCATGAAGCATATGCAAAGAACCAAACTTCAGAAAAAAGGCGACCATTTTGACGAAATGTCTCATACTGATTTTTATTGGATCGATTCAAGTTGTTATTAAGTTTTAAATGATTTTACAGCGATTTTCTCGAAGATTGCATACTTTTAAAAACGATTGAATACGATATCCCTAACTCTTGTAGAGCAGTATATTTCAGTAGTGCTTGAAATTCCAATTTCCAGTTTACCCACACCATTGAAAATACATAAAAAAGTGCCACATACCTAAATGTTTTCACAGAAACTCAGAATTTTACAGAGGAAAAAGGTTACAGCCATTGTTCTTCTAGTAAATCTAGTGTAAAAATAGGACTTACATCCAAATGTGTAGGTACAATTCAGCTCACTCTGTACTCTAGGTCCTGGAAACAGCACTAAGTTATGAAAATACTGTATGATGTATAAAAGTGACACTTAAGGGTCGTTTATACTGGCCCGTAACTTATGCCCTTAACTTATGCCCTTAAAATTTGTTCTCTTTAAGGGAATAAGTTAAAGTTCGAGTATAAACCATAGCATGAAATTTCTATCTTTCAACTCTTAAAGTAAGGGAAAAGTTTAAGTTACGGGCCAGTATAAACGACCCGTTACTCCTTATACCTACTGAATTCAATGAGAAAAGTAATTCTCAATGCTAAGCGAAAATAATAACTGCAATTCATTTTTCAATTAAAAATCTTACAGTGTTTGGAAACTTTTTTTTGGTTGTTTTCCAGCTCAGTCAATAAGGTTTGAATATTCTCCATCAAATGCAAGGGTGAAATTTCTGCGAAAGACAAAACATCTGAAATTCTCAGGGCCCTACCAGGATGATTGTTCCATTGTACTCTACACATTTATCGTGAAATATGCTAAAGTAAACATCCTCTTTCACTGCTTAATTGCTAGATTAAACAGTAGTAGGGAATCTATTCCTGTTGCAACCCTGATGGATCACTGTAAACATGACAAACGTAAAATACCTACTGTCGATTTTCATTCATCTTTTCCACAAAGAAACCTATTCCGACCCGTACATAGTGTCGGCCCTATTTCAATCTTCGCCCATTTCGCTTATGGAGATTTTCTGGAATAGCTTCCAGGCTAGCTCCTCCACTTCCCGGGCGACTTGCCCAGGGTGAAATTCCGAACAAGGTCGCTAGATCCCTTCGGGTCCCAAACACCTGGAGCTGCAAATTTCACTTTCAGAAGTTCATTTCGATCCATTTAATTCGCGCCATCAGGATCGGGTCTCATACTAGGAAATAAAGCTGGGAACTTTTCCAACTTAAAATAATGTTCATTCTGTGGTTTATACAGGGTGCGTCTTTGACTTGTGCATATGATTCAACTGTAGATTCCTCTCATCCAACGAAACACTTTTTTCTATACCATTTTTCAAAATTCGGTTTCGTTTGGAAGATACAGGGCGTCGAAAAATACACTTTTCGGTCCATATCTTCGTAAACGCTATTTCAAAGGAACTGAATTGCGGTTGATTGGTTACTCTATGCATGGTGCATATTCCCCAATCAAAACTTATTCAATATTCCTCCTGGTATGTAAGTTACAGCGTAGACGACTCATAAATCCACGCAAAAATACTATAAATCATTTAAGAAAATAAAAGTATTCTTTCGTTTTTTCGATAAAACGCGTCGTTTTCGAGTAATTCCCAATTTGACGAAAAAATTGAAAATCGTAAGATTAATCTGTACCTTCCCTGGGTTTCCAATATCACAGAATAGCTGATATTTATAAACTCTCTGATCTCTATACAAGGTAACAATGTTGTCAGAATGTTTATCAACTTTGTCAAGACTAAAATCTCTATGATAGAAAAACGTTTGATGTAGAGATATGTATGTAATAATAAAATCCCACAAATGTGGGAGATAGAATTCTATTTCAAGAAGCATGAAATACATTTAATACGAACAGCTTCTATTAAGAACTTATTGTCTATGTCAAAAATAAATTCCAATGAAATACAAAATTCCGATATTAATGATGAATGTTGATACAAACCACGTATTGAATTGAAATTATGAAAAATAAAATGATACTTAGCACCAGATAATCTCTGTGGCCATGTTTCTATCTAAACAATATCCTCTTGGAATTTTATAAACTCGACACTACACGATTATTATTACATTAATTCACTGAAAGTCTTCACATAATCATCACCTGTTTTCATTCTTCTCTTTAAATGAATGAATCGACAAATCACGCCGGTTATCGCTATACGCATGCGTAGTTCATTGGACTAACGTTGGAGACACAGAACAATCACAGACCAACTGATTGGTCTGTGGAACAACGGTTTGTCTTGAGCGCCGGCTGCCTCGCATAAGCGACTGAAATTAAGATCGTAGCGCTATGTAGACGAGAATAAGAACTTCTCGTTGGGCATTTCCAAAGAGGAACGCCTAGACGCTATAAGCGAAAATTAAACAAAACTAGTAGGTACCCTTGCGTTAGTTCTTCCGTTAACGATAGGGGACGTACTGCTTCCTTGGTTTCACCTATACCATTGTTTGAAGAGAAAACCAACACAATCTGGCATCGTCTTCTCAAAAGCTCTGTGAAATATCATAGAAGTTGGTTAGGTTAGGTTAATGGAGTTAGGTTAAGTTAGTGTAAAAACAATTCTTTATGAGATAGTTTTGGGATATGGAGGAAAATATGAACAAGTTATTAGTGCTCACTAACTAATCTTCAGGAAAATCGAAGAAAGTACTTATTTTGGTGGGAGAAATATGGCTTTTCAATTGCAGAAATAATCGGACAAAACTAAGTGTTTTCGTTAGGAAATATCGCGTTTGTAATATTTTTATTCGAATGAGGTTAGTGCTTGAGTAGTTCCTGAATGTATCAACTCAATTTCAATCGAGAAATATGAACAATTCCAGAGATCGTATCAGGCACGTACAGGGTGGGGCAGAAAAACCTATCCTATTTCAAAACGTTATAAAATTAAAACCACTCAGCTTGTCAAAAAATTTTTTTTATTAACATATCGCAAATTTTATGCCATTTTTAAATTTAAGTTTTGAAAAGCACATCACTCAAATGTCGTCCTTGGGAGCGGATACACTTATTTAGGCGCTCGCGGTAGCTTTCCATGACTTTCACCGTCATTTCCACAGGAATTTCTTCAATTGCCCGAGCAATTTCCCTTCGTAAAGCAAGAAGGGTCCTTGGTCGATGCTGGTAAACCTTCGATTTGAGGTAACCCCAAAGGAAGAAGTCACATGGAGTGAGATCCGGTGAGCGCGGCGGCCAGCCAACATCACCTCTCAGAGAAATGAGGCGACCGGGAAACAGTTCCCTGAGAATGTCCATTGATCGTCGCGATGTGTGGGCGGTTGCACCATCCTGTTGAAACCACACATTTTCCACGCCATTTTCTTCCATTTTGGGTCTTAGAAAATTTTCCAGCGGCTCTCACATTGGCCACGTTTTCAGGTCCTGTTGCTGTCCTGGGACGTCCAGGCGACTTCTTTTTCAATGCTGAACTCGTCTGTCTAAAATTTGACACCCACACTTTAATCGTAGCGTGATGTGGAACAGGATCATGACGCCCGAGTCCGAAATGAATTCGAAAAGCACGTTGTGTAGCAATTATCGAACCGCCGCATTCGATAAACCGCTCAATAACAAAAGCACGATGTTCACCAGACCAAGGCATGTTGACTACTGACAAATGGCATAAAACCAGCTTTCTAACGGTTTTTACCCCACTACTTTACCTGCTCTCTCTTCTGAGAAAAAGGGATTTGAAATCGGATAGGTTCTTCTGCCCCACCCTGTATTTAGCCCATTTTTTTAAAATTGCTATATCTTTTAAACAGAGCCGAATTCGGAAAATGGAAAATGAAAACAGGGTTTTTTTGACCTCAAGAATCTACAGTTAAAATATATGTAGAAGTCAATGACTCACATATTTCGTAAAAAGGTTTCGCCAAGAGGTCCCAGATTATTTCAAGGAGATGATACACGAACACCAAAGAAGCTATACATCGGACACTTTTCACTCAACATATCCCAACCATTTGACTTTGGACTTTGGACACTATTTCAACAATGACTATGAGTCGGATGATGTGGACGCCTTTTTTTCAATTCGTGTTGACGGATACATATTTCGGCTGGGTTTATAGCAACTTATAGCCATTCATTCAATTCTGCCGAAAAGCCTATACGAAATGGCTGAATCGGCATGGTCCTGATGCGCCCTTATGAAGAGTATCTGTTGTGTCACACATCCAACCCTAGAGCATCGCCCATCAAATTCTAATTCCTCAAATCCTAATGCGAATGTAAATCATCGATCAAGTCTTCATCGCTAATGGAGCCAATCCAGAGAGCTGAGGCGATGGTATCGTTAATAGTCATCTCGTAATTGAAACATAGCCCTTTGTACTACCCGAGCCTATTATAAAGACCCAGTTGTGTGTGTTTTAAAGAACAACCCCACTGTAATCATCCGGTGAACCCTTCCAAAGAGTATATTGAATTGTCATCTACGAAACGGAGGGACCCTTCCACAAACAAATTTAAACTCGCTTTTTAAACTTCGAATGCTGCAATTTTGGTTTATGAATTCCACAAAGGGATTATACAGGGGTCCCCCTTGGATATCTTGATACGAGCGATTCGAGTTGTTATAGTTCTCTTTGAGAGTAATGAAGGTCGGTAATCTATTTTTTAACGTTTGGATTTTGCGGAATTGAAAACGAATTGAATTATTCTAGTTGGCTCGTTCATGCTTCAGAATACACTCCATTCAGTTTTATAAAGTATCCCGGTTGGCCAAGATTTAGGTTTATCAAGTTTTTTCACTCAAAACTGACGCAGGTTGGCACTCGTGAAATATCAAATGATTCACAGAGACGTTGTCAATGCTTATTGCTATTTACTCTTTTGTAACTTTGTAAATGGAGTTAGTTTTTTAAAGGTTTAACTGTGACACAGGTTTCGTAGTACTACAACATTTTCGTACTGAAGTATTTCGAGTTGTGCAAAAAGGAATTCAAATGACTTATGGCTTATTTCCTTAGAATTCAGAATCTTCCAACCATATTTATACAGGATGAGTCTTTGACTTGTATATATATTTCAACTGTAGATTCCTCTCATCAAACGAGACACTTTTTTTCTATACCATTTTTCAAAATTCGGTTTGGTTTCGAAGATACAGGGTGTCGAAAATCCACGAAAAAAACACTTTTCTGTTCATATCTTCAGAACCGTTACTTCAAATGAACTGAATTTTAGGTTGATTGTTCACTCTATTCATGGTGCATATTCCTCGATCAGCACTTATTCAATATTTCTCCTGGTATGAAAGTTACAGCGTAGCGACTCATAAATACACGCAAAAATACCATAAAACCACTTGAAAAAGATAAACGGTTCATATTTTCGAGAGAATCAATCATTTTAAAGAATAAAAAATGAAAGTATCCCTATGTTTTTTTTAATAAAACGCGTCGTTTTCGATTTATTCCCAATTTTACCCGATAAAATTTGACGAAAAAATTAAAAACCGTAAGAATAATCTGGATGCTTTCCTGGATTTTTAATATTACAGAATGGCTGAAATTTATAAACTCTCTGATCCCTGTATAAGTTAACAATGCGTTGTCAGATTGTTTTGTCGAGACTAAAATCTCTATGATGGAAAAACGTTTGATGTAAAGATTTATGTAATAATGAAATCCCATAAATGTGGGAGATAAAATTGAATTCTGAGAAGCATGAAATTATGGATTTTATACGAACAGTTTCTATTAAAAATTTATTGTTACCGGTCCATATTGGAAATTAATATCAATGAAATAAAAAATTCGGATATTAATGATGAATGTCGATACAAAATAGGTATAAAATTGAAAACAATGACGAATAAAATGATATGATATGAACAAGTTATCAGTGCTCACAAACTAATCTTCAGGAAAATCGAAGAAGGAACTTATTTTGGTGGGAGAAATATGGCTTTTCAATTGCAGAAATAATCAGACAAAACTAAGTGTTTTTGTTAAGAAATATCGTGTTGTAATATGTTTATTCCAATAAGGTCAGTGCTTGAGTATTTCCTGAATTTATGAACTCAATTTCAAGCGAAAAATTTGAACTTTGCATCAATTCTAGAGAATCTTATCAGGCACGTATTGGGCCCAATTTTTTTTCAACTGGCCTCTTCTTTTTAACAGAGCCGAATTCGAAATAATGGAAAATGAGAAAAAGGTTTCTTTTGGCGTCAAGAATCTACAGTAGGGCTGCTATACGTCCCGGTACGCCGGGACATGTCCCGGTTTGAAGCATTGAGTCCCGGTGTCCCCGTCAGTGATTCAATTGTCCCGGTCAGTAATTTGAATTTAGTCGTTATCGAGATTAATATTTCCTTCGCCTTCCTAGAATCTAGGATGGTAAGGTAAGGAGCCGACGACTCCCCAGCCCCAGCATTCCATCGGAGTAGGATTAGGGGTCAGGCATCGCAGACCAATGGTCTAAAACGCCAGCCCTATTTCTCCCACTCATCTTATTACGTGGAATGAGCGTGACAAAAGCTGGCTGGCGTTCTCGACCATTGGCCTGCGACTGCGTGAAAGCTACTTCGATGGAATGCTGGGGAATAAATTAAGTCATATATGTGCAGGATGTTCCTAAATTGAACGTACAAACGAAAAGGGGTGATTCCTATAGTTAGTTTAAGAAAAAAAGCCCCATACTCATGGGGTCGCAGACGTTCCGTTTTCGAGATACAGAGTGTTGAAGTTTGAATTTTTTCCATTAAAAAAAATGAATAGCCACAAATGCAACCACCTTTACTTTTCAAAACACAAAAGTTCAATAATTTCATGTGTCAAAACTGACACTGAATTCATTCACCATAGCTTACTAACTGAATTTTATGATAATTTGGATTTTTTCGAGGATTTCGAGAGAATCGTTCAAAATTCTTTTTCTCGAAATCGGTAGCAGATACGACAAAACTACACGAAACCGAAAAGTTTAGTAACAACAAAGCATATTATTACGTTTTTTCAAGTCACAGCGGCATACCAAAAAAAGTTCTGGAGGAAAACAGGTAACAGGGTTCCAGAAAAAATATCCCCCTGTAGATCTGCTATAGAAATTGCAATGAGAACTCTCAAATGTAATATCTATGCCAAATTTCAGTTGAATATCTTGTAAAGTGTAGATACTATGAGAAAAAAACTTGAAAAAAATTCGAACTTCAACACTCTTTATCTCGAAAACGAAACGTTTGCGACCCCATGTTTATGGGATTCTTTTTCTTGAACTTACTAACTAAAGGAATCTCCCCTTTTCGTTTGTACGTTCAATTATATAAGATGAGCTTTTTTTTTGGTATTTTAACCTATTTTTGTGCCACTTGTCCCGGTAGAGGCTCCAACATTTATGGCAGCCCTAATCTACAGTCGAAGTCAAAGATTCACCCGGTATACGTGAAATATTTCCAGTATTAACAGAGAAGAGAGAAGACATTTTCTTAAACATTCGCCAGGTCTTTGGAATTATTGAATTCTCTTAATATTTTCTCAATTTCATTATTTTCTCAAAGTAAATGAATATTTTGAGTGGACAACGTTGCTCATTCATCTTACAGGAAAATTACTATAACCCAACATTTTGAAATATACACGGTGGAATGTGTCAGAATGTCATGGCCAACCAGGATACTGCACAAAAGTGAATGGAGTATACTTTTTACTCGAATTTGATCAAAATTGATGTTGATCTTCATTTTTCTACTAGAAAATACGTCTGTTTCTTTTTCAATGCGACACGCCATACCTAAATAAATTCCCATGTTAGAAGTATTAGCTAGATTTATTGTAAACATAAAACCTGCATGACCCTATTACTCATACGATATTCGTAGCGTATAATTTTCAACTTCTATCACAATTTCCTGCGCCTAATGGCGGTGTCACACATTCCAAACAAATTCAGATTTAATTAGTGAACCGGCATTGCTGTGGTGACCCGAAAAAAATCGAAAACTCCGGATTGTTCTCCAATGGGCGTAATTTCGTGCCGTAATTTACCGTCTCTCCGAATGTGACTCTGCGTTACCTTAATAATGTGTAATTGCAAAGCGCGTTTTGGGTTTTTTTAACAATGTAATTGTATCGTTATCGCGTGACGTTCTTTCGTTCCTATCCTGACCGATAGAATGGAATTTAGGTATCGCGTGTGGGGCATGCGCTGCGCTTATTGCAGGGCAGTAATGGTCTGGGTACTGGGTAGTTATGTGATCGAAAGACATTTTTGGACACCATTGATTTGATTGCAACGGAAAGGAACCGACACCATAAAAATGAGATTTATTTAGAGCTCCATCAGGTTCAGATCTCGGATTCTATGGAGCCATTGAGCCATGTAGAGAGATATTAAATCCCACCCTCGTCGCCACTGTTAGGTACTACTTCACTGTTAGTTTATATGTGGAACCTGCAGATATAGAGGAGGTTCATATGAATTCCTTTTTTTTCTAATACATACATTCATCAAAGTACAAACATGGCGATCCTTAACAAACGTTATTAAACCCTTGACCAATATAACCCTTCACACAATGAATATGGAAACGTTCCTAAATTTCTTCTTTCTCGTCATTTTCCACTGTTCAAAATACAGAATAAACAAACGCAAGTCGCAAACCCCGTTTCTTGGACGGAATACCTCTTCCAGCACCGTCTTCATAAATAGATTTGAGTAAGACCGACAGAATAAGCGGAAAGAGGATGGCGGAGAGCAGAATGAGAAATTAAATTATCTTCTAACGAAGCCGCGGTTACTCCGTTCAAGAACAATATTAAATATTTTTTATTTACTTCCTTCAGCTACTTTGATGGCAACCACGAGCAATTTGAATAAGTTGCTTTAGCTCGAATAATATTTGCATGATGCTGTTTATGGAACATGTCCCAGACAATATTTTCTTACGACGGAGTATTATTCATTACGTTTATATTTGTCGAGTTCGTATACTTTGATCTCGTTTTTTTGTTTGTCAGTTTTATATCCTGGAGTAATTGAGTTTTGATGGGTCCGTACTTAGACTATAGAAAGAGGGGGCGGCGCGCCTTCAGATAATAAAGAGTGAAACCAATTTTCAAAATCACCAGGACTAAACTGGGTAACTGCGGAATCGAAATATAGTAGACATTTTTGCAACGTTGTGACGTTCTTTGAATTTTCTAATAAAAAAATTCCTGGTATGAAAGTTACGGCGTAGCCCACTCATGAATCCACGCAAAAATACTATAAAACCACTTGGAAAAGATGAACGGTTTATACAGGGTGAGTCTTTGACTTGTACATATATTTTAACTGAAGATTCTTGAGGTCAATACTTTTAGTTTCTTGAATGATTGATTCTTTCGAAAATATGAACCGTTTATCTTTTTAAAGTGGTTTTATGGTGTTTTAGCGTGTATCGATGAGTCGACTATAACCTGTAACTTTCATACTAGTAGAGATATGGAATGAGTTTCAATTGAGGAATATGTACCATGAATAGAGTAACCAATGAATCAAAGTTCAGTCCATTCGAAATAACTGTTCCGAAGATATAAAGAGAAAAGTGTTTTATTCATGGATTTACGACACCCTGTATCTTCGAAACCAAACCGAATTTTGAAAAATGTTATGGGAAAAAAGTGTTTCGTTTGATGAGAGGAATCTACAGTTAAAATATATGTTCAAGTCAATAAAGACTCACCCTGTATCTATATATATTTTCGAAGAGCTGATTTTTTTTTGCATAACAAAGGATCGAAAAACAGATACCATTTGTATTTAAAATAATAAAGTGGTTTTTTTCCCACCCTTAATACCCTGAATACGGTGTCGTATTGCTAATGAAAAGTGCCTGTAGAAAGTTTTTGCCGTTTTTAGGTATTTTAGAAAATGAAGAAGTTATGGCACATTTTCGAAATGGCAAAAATATCAAAATTCCGTTATATCTTCAAAACAAATAAAGATATCGTGAATCGGCTTTCAGTTATGTAGTTTTCACGAAAATCGAGCCCAGGACTCCTTCCAACATTTTCACCTATCTAGCCTAGAAGTACCAGAAACAGCCAAAATCAAGCAATTTGGGTGACCCTGTACAAGTCAAAGACTCACCCTGTTTATAAATAAAGATATTTTCGTTGAGGAATTATCGGAAAAAGTTATGTTGAACAAAAATCCATCAAGAAATAAACTGCAACACTTTTACCAGCTTATTAGCAGTTGCTGTGGCGTATTTGATGACGGTTAGTTAACAGACAGATAGAGATGAATTAACCGGCCCTAAATCTCCTAGGAAGACGCATTGGGTGAACCGATCGAAATTACACGTATCATTTTCATTTCCATCATTCCGTAATGTCGCCTCTGGTTTTTCGTTCTGACCCGACTCCGCTACCGAATTACCCGCTAAACACAGGCGTTCCAGGTTCCATCAGGCTCACATATTAAGTTATATCAGGATTGGTAATTTCACATAATTGCAGCATGTAGGCAAACTAATTACAGGAATTGATTAATATAGGTGTTTGTTTAATAATCGAATACTAATTGTTACTTGCATGACCCAAATAACACGAATCCATGTCTCTAATCACTGGAATTAAGCGCAATCAGGGTCCGACGCGAAACTCATCACGCCAACGAAATCACGGCATAATTGTTTTTAATAGCGGCACCGATAATTCACCACACTCGGGGCCCCCTTGCCTCTTAAATCCGATAAATTGATCCGTCCGCCGCTCAACGGGATGAGTTATCTTGATGGGATAATTCAGGGTTTCGAGATTTTTGATTTATATTGTTCCCCCGAGCCCTTTCCCCATTTCCCCGCGCCGCCGTTCGGGAATTAAAATGGGGCATAAATCATGGAAAATTCTGGCCGCGAAGGACTTTTGATTATTCATCGCCGGTTGGAAAAATGTAATGAGAGGGCGGTGCCGGTCCAGTCATCCATGTAAAAATGGATCGATGATCTTTGAACGTTCGCTTCGTAGAAAATCATTTTTTTTTTACTGAACAACACTAAAACCAAATCAATCCCGGGAAACTATACTCTGTTCAAATGTAAGAAGGAGCAATATAAACATGTTTGGCGCAGCGGTAGGAGGGCCTTCGTATAGTTTCTTTCCGTCCAGAGTCGAATCCAAGAGATTTAACACAATCGTTCAGTTTTAACTGAACGCGAATTCCATTTTTTTCAATAATTTATAGAACGTTGTTCATTTGAAATTTGGCAAACTATCGTCATCATTCACGATTTCTAGAACTTTAGAAATCGTTGGGATTTCATTCCGGAAAAAAACCGCGGTGGACAATTCTCCTGATAAGGTTCATATCGAAATCGTCAACCGAATCGATTATTTTTAACGACTGGGCTCTCCTCTTAGGTGGCGTCAATGTTTTATTCTCTTCATATTCTCTGAGAATTCTGAATACAGCTGAATCACTCACCCCTGAGGATTTTGAAACAATTCCTACTAAGTCTCTTTTCGATAAATCAGGATGTTCTTCCAATTCTTTTCGAGAAATGTTCAAATTTATCTCTTTCTCTTCAGCAGAGAAATGCGACCTTTTGGACCTTTTTCGTGGTCGGTCCCACATATCACCCTCAGATGCAATATCCTTTTCCGAATTCGACATTGTTCTATAAACACTATATACACTTTGTCAAAAGATTTTCCAACACAATACACTTTTCACGACAAAATCTATAAACACTTCGAACAGCTAGACCTTCACAGTAGCTCTAGGTATTTTGAATAGTCTGGTCAATTGAAAACTTCGATATTTATGCAAATCAAGATGGCTTTAACCCATTAAGGGAAAGGACCCAAATCTAGTGTTTCCCGGAATTACCTTGTCGGAATCTTGAGCAGCCGACAAAGAGTTTCGTACAAAATAATATAAAATTTTGGACCGAAACTGAATATATTTCGGATATTACAAGTATATATATTCTTTTGAAAGAGAGTAATACATACTTTTTTCTTAAATCAAACAATATATGGCATAAGGCACGTGTGAAGAAATGGCGACAATGAACAGATTGTATAAAAAAAACAATCTGTTTCCCGATCCAAATCTTAGAGCCCCCGCAGACTGCAGACTTTTTATCGGCCGATAGTTTGGTCGGCTTCTTAATCAGTATGGAGAAGAATCGCTGTAGTGTGCGCACATGCATTCCTCTCCATACTGATTAAGAAGCCGACCAAACTATCGGCCGATTAAAAAGTCTGCAGTCTGCGGGGGCCCTTAGTGTTAGCAGAGTGAATGTGAACGGGGTACCATACAATTTTGCATATGACACACGAGAACAGATGAAAACCTCTGAAAAAACTCTGTCTCCCCGTATATGTGTAGTGATGCTGAATTTGTTCAAAAGATATCCATGTTAAAGAGCTTCTTGTACTTGATGAAAACAAGCTCTTTCATCGATTTGGATGGAAGTATATCTTGAAAATATATCTGTAACAAGAACAAAGAAGAAAACCCGAGAAAGAAGAAGTAAAAAAATACTTCACCTGATAAAAAACCCCTTTTCACGAAGTCCTAACTCTCTCTTGGATCGGGAGGATCTTTCGATCAGGTCCGATCTTCCAAGTGATGATTCTTCTGTTCTTCAGGTGTTCGAGGAACGCTACAGGCCCCTTATATTGGGGGATCATCTCCCATAGATTTAAAGTGGTTATTTTATCGAGAAATTAGCAAAAAAGTAGGAGCAAATTCAAAAAACTTCTGACGCTTCATTGTCATTTCTGACAATTATGAATTTGAACAGAGATCTTTTACGAGTCTTGTCAATTATTGAAAACATCGATATTTATGCGAATCAAGATGGCTTTCACTCATTAGGGAAAAGGACCCAAATCTGGTGTTTCCCGGAATAACTTTGTCGGAATCTTGCCAGATTCCGACCCAAATCTCTAAAACTCTGGTGTTTCCTGGAATTACCTTGCCGCAATCTCGTGCATCCGAAAAAGAAATTATTTAGTAGATAATAATATAAAAACGAAACAAAATAAAAAGAATAGGGTACGTCGGATATAAAATGTTTATGACAGTTGCAAATCATAACAGAAATTTTGCACTAGAGTTTTTGAGGAAAGAAGTTCTAATGTGGGAATTGCTGACTCAAATTATTGAATTATTTCTATCCAGTACCACAGAGATCGAAACTTTCAGGACTTTCAGGAGTGCCAACCTGCGTCAGTTTTAAGTGAAAAAACTTGATAAACCCAAATCTTGGCCAACCGGGATAGTTTATAAAAGTGAATGGAGTATAGGATTAGGAACCCATATTTTTTCAACCTAGATCAACAATGGATAATGGATCATCAGGAGAATAATGAACAACACGAATTTCTCAACATGACAACATGCATTATAAATTAATCACTTATTGGTCATATATGCGGTACTACTTCTATATCGATGTTTGAGAACAGGGGTGAATTCCATGTTGCCCGCCTTATCCGCACCTGCATCCAACTGCCGAAGGACCAAATTCAGCCTGCTGCATAACATAACCAAGTACGTAGTCTCCGGCATCGTTAACCTTGAGAAATTCCTCAACCTCCGCCGCAACAACATCATCAATTTCCTCTTGGACCCGCAGTAACTTCGGTTAAATAATAACAATAATAATAAACTTCTCCTTTATAGTCATGCGATGTAAAACAAAGGGAGAACATCAAATCAAGCCATCCGTGGCTCAGCGCCGAACCATAGAGATAAGGGGATCGTTTAAAGTTCATAATGAGTATCGAAGCATAGAATCGGCCAGATGGCCCGGGGTGCTTTGCCGATGCACATCTACAGCGAGAAGAAGAACTTATGGTACGCCTACATCACCGTTTTCTATAGAGCGAGGAGCACCTGCCGCAGCCTACCAGGCTCGACATGGAATTTATCCAGCTATTATACGTTCTTGCACACTTATTACCGCGAATTGAATTGTTTATACGGTGCGCAGTAAAATACGGAGATAAGATCGTGGCGTGGCCATCGAAACGTACATGCTTCATGATATGCCTACATTGCATTTTCTGCCATACTCATTGTCGGCCTAGTGGCTTGTTGGTGTACAGGGTGTGGCAGGAAACGCGTGTTCGGAAAGGTCATCACTGTCAGTTGTCACTTCAGAAAAAAATCGTCAATTAAGGCTTTCCTGATAAACACCATAATAATATACTGAGAACACACCTTGTCGTAAATTAAGAGGGGTCTATACAGTTCGACGTTCAGTTCAAAACGCGATTCGGGATTTCTCACGATAGAGACCACCGATTTATATGGGCTTTTCAATATTATTCAATTTGAAGCGTTCTTCAAGTCGGAAAGTTCATTACTTTTTTTTCCGTCGAAAAAAACATAAATTTTATTTTCACTCGACGAAAAAATGAATAATTATGAACTTTCCGACTTGAAGAACTCTTCAAATTGAATAATAGTGAAAAACTCATATAAATCGGTGGTCTCTATCATAAGAAATCCCGAATCGCGTTTTGAACTGAACGTCGAACTGTATAGACCCCTCTTAAACAAACATATTCGTTTAGGAATTATCTTCAAGCAATCCTTCATCGAGAGGAAATCGATCGACCATAGTTTCGTCCCGTTGGAATGCTTTCATTTCTCATGGAACAACATTTGGGGATTCAAAAACCTTCTATACTCTGTCCAAATGTAAGGAGAAGCAATAACAACATGTTGGGCGCAGCGGTAGGAGGGCCTTCGTATAGTTTCTTTCCGTCCAGAGTCGAATCGAGGAGATTTCACACAATCGTTCAGTATTAACTGAACTTGAATTCCATTTTTTTCAATAATTTATAGAACGTTGTTCTTTTGAAATTTGGCAAACTGTCGTCATCATTCACGATTTCTAGAACTTTAGAAATTGTTGGGGTTTCATTCCGGAAAAAAACCGTGGAAAATTCTGCTGATAAGGTTCATATCGAAATCGTCAACCGAATCGATTGTTTTTAACGACTGGGCTCTCCTCTTAGGTGGCGTCAATGTTTTATTCTCTCCATATTCTCTGAGAATTCTGAATACAGCTGAATCACTCATTTTGAAACAATTCCTACTAAGTCTCTTTTCGATAAATCAGGATGTTCTTCCAGTTCTTTTCGAATAAATGTTCAAAATTATCTCTTTCTCTTCAGCAGAGAAAAGCGACCTTTTGGACCTTTTTCGTGGTGGTCCCCACATATCACCCTCAGATGGAGTATCCGTTTCCGAATTCGACATTGTTCTATAAACACTATATACACTTTGTCAAAAGATTTTCCAACACAATACACTTTTCACAACAAAATCTATAAACACTTTGAACAGCTAGACCTTCACAGTAGCTCTAGTATTTTAACTAGTCTTGTCAATTGAAAACATCGATATTTATGCAAATCAAGATGGCTTTAACCCATTGAGGGAAAGGACCCAAACCTGGTGTTTCCCGGAATTACCTTGTTGGAATCTTGAGCAGCCGACAAAGAGTTTCGTACAAAATAATATAAAATTAAGGACCGAAACTAAATATATTTCGGATATTACAAGTAAATGACCATTATAAATTTGAACAGAGATCTTTTTCGAGTCTTGTCAATTGTAAACTTCGATATTTATGCAAATCGAGATGGCTTTCACCCATTAGGAAAAAGGACCCAAATCTGGTGTTTCCCGGAATTACCTTGTCGAAACCTTGCAAGATTCCGACCCAAATCTCTGAAACTCTGATGTTTCCTGGAATTACCTTGCCACAATCTCGAGCATCCGATAAAGAATTAATTTAGTAGATAATTATATAAAAACAAAACAAAATAAAAAATAGGGTACGTCGGATATAAAATGTTTATGACAGTTGCCAATTTTAACAGAAATTTTGCACTAGATTTTCTGGGGAAAAAAGTTCTAATGTGGGAATTGCTGACTCAAATTATTGAATCATTTCTATCCAGTCCATCCACAGTCCGAGTGCGATCCTGGCAGTCTCATAGGGCGGTCGAAGAGAGCGTTGTTATCACCGTTTGATCAATAGGAGCTTTATTGTGCGCAAACCAGACGATTCTGTTTGTTTACAAAGCTCCTTCTTATATTTGAACGGACTGTGATTCTAAATCAGTAATGCCTTATCACTCTCCAACTTTTTTGTGGTAAAACTGCGAACTTTATTCCATGATTTCCCTTCTTCTTCTTCTTCTCGGAGAGCGGAAATAGTAATTCAGGATGTGTCGCCAGACGGGAAATGAGATCTCAGTGTCCTCTGATTCGATCATTCCGCTTTGACTGCTTTTACGAACCCTCCCTAAGTTCGTTTAACCCAAAATGACCGTCCACAGGGTTATTTAGTTTTATCGTTGGAGGAAACCGAGTTGAAGTGTTTCTTCCGATGCGATTACTCGGGAAAATCGTATAGTTTACATTAAACATAACGGGGAAGACCTCTAGATTCTTATTTCTTGAAATGTTAAAGGTGCTCTTGAAGTTGTATTCAAAGACCTCGGTTAAGTTCGTTGTTGGGCAAAATTGACAACCTATAATTGTCAATATTATATCGATCTCGAAGAGAATGAAGAACCAAAGTACTGAATCAGTCCCAAAACCCTTCGGTGAACGCCACTTCTGATTTCAGTCAGGATACAGTGAGGGGTTGATCTCGGGGTTGATGCCTCTTCTATGCGTATGTCGGGGGTGTTGGTGGCAATGACATGCTCGACGTAGCACCTCACTAGTTCGTTCAACCGTCTTCTGTCGTTGGGGTGTTTCACCGATGACTGGCGCTTCAAGATGTCAATAAGTCAGAGTGAATGAATTCTGGAGAGGTCTTTTCGATTTTCAATCCGTCCTTATGAAATTGAATTTATTTGTGTGATGGTCGTTTGAAGAAAAGGCGTAGGTATTGTGTGTGTGTTTTTCTAGAGTGATAGAATTTTCGATACAAATAACTGTAATTTGACAGAAGGTAGAAGCCATGTTGTTTTGACATTTCTGTTCAGTAAGCATTGACAAATTATCATGGAAAGACTCACGCAGCAACAACGTGTACAAATTGTTGAAATTTATTTTCAAAATCAGTGTTCTATTCGCCAAACTTATAGAGCACTTCGTGAAATTTATGTTTTACATAATCGTCCATCAGAGCAGCTTATTCGTCAAACTATTGATAGATTTCGGAGAACATTTTCTTCACTCGATGCAACAACAACAACAACAAGACAAAGAACTGTACGTACAAAAAAAATATCGCTGCTGTTAGTGATGGTGTTAATGAAGATCCAGATTTGTCTATTCGTCGACGTTCACAACAAGTTAGACTATGTGCATACACCACATGGAGAATTTTGCGTGAAGATCTTGGTCTACATACCAATAGAAGTTCCAACTGGTTCGAGACCTAAAGCCACTTGATCATAATAAGCGATTTATCGAGAGAAAGATTTGGCGATAACATTATTTCGAGAAATGGTCCAATCATTTGGCCTCCAAGATCATGCGACAAATCTCCAATGGATTATTTTATTTTCTGGTTATGTCAAGTCATTGTTTTACGCTGGATAAACCAGAAACAAAAGACGTTCTGGAATTTGGCTTCAATCTCAATTTAAATGTGTTCTATCACTCTAAAAAAAACACCCGATACAATTAGAATAAAATGAATAAGATTGATAAGGTACCTATATGAAATTGTTCAGGAGCACTTTGCATACCAAATTTAAGCTCTCAAGACATTTTGGAAATATCTAACAGCTTTAACGAATTTTTGTAAACTTACCTGCCAGTTGCTGCAGTCTAAAGTTGCTAAGAATGACATTATCTTCTGAAAAGAGATTCTTGTATAAACAATTTTTTCAGCAAATGAAATGTAGGGGTCAAGATTGGTTTTCAAGTATATTTTTTGGAGCAGGCCAAATTCAATACAAGAGTTTATTTGAACCAAAACAGCAAATAGACAATTTATTCCGTGTTAATGATGGGTTGGTCAGAAGATACGAGGATATATTGAAACATTCTTAGCCTCCTACTATAGAACCAAACACAATTTCAATGTCGAAATATTTTATTACTCAACATATTTTCCTCTTAATTGAATAGGTACATTTATTACAGCGAACCTGCAACGTCTCTAGACCTATCAGAAAAACTGTTTCTCCTTGCTCTGTAAACCAGTCCTCCACAGCTTTTATTACCTCCTCGTTGAAAGAAAATTTACGACCTTTTAATTTTTTTCCGTTGAGGAAAGAGATGATTGTCGGACGGAGCCAAATCTGGTGAATAAGGGGATGTTCTGGTAATTCTAACCCTAAATCACGAATTTTTTGCATGGCAACATGAGATTTGTGCACTGGGGCGTTGTCCTGTAAAAACAAAACACCTTTGGATACTTTTCTTTTTAATTTTTTCTCGTAGAGTGGTCAGTAATAGTGAACTCCAGTTATTGTTCTACCCTTATCCAAAAAATCAATCATGATTACTCCATGGCAATCCCAAAAAACTGAAGCAAGAACTTTTCCAGCAGATTTTTGGACACGAAACTTTTTAGGTCTTGGAGAACCAGAGTGTCGCCATTCCATCGATTGTTGCATTGTTTCTGGATCGTAGAAATGTACCCAAGTCTCATCCATGGTTTTTCAAATCTAGCACAGATCGAACGCGATGCTTCTACCCTTGCACGCTTTTGGTCAACATTCAAACATTTGGGGATCCATTTTGCAGAAATTTTTCTCATGTCCAAATTGACGTGAACTATATGATGAACGCGTTCGTATGAAATCTTCAGTGCTTCAGAAATCCGTTTTAGCCCAATTCGACGGTCTGATAAAATCATGTCATGAACTGCATCGATATTTTCGGGGACTGACACAGAAACTGGCCTTCCCGATCGGTCATCATCTTCAATGGAAAATTAACCTCTTGTGAAGCTTGCAGTCCAATTTTTCACGGTCGCATACGAAGGACATTGATCACCAAGGGTATTAAGCATATCTTCGTAATTCTGCTTACCTCTTACCCTTTTAAATACAGGTACTTGATGATCGATACTCCAATTTTTCGATTTTTACAATTTCGGTGGACATCTTTTTTTGTATTTATTGTGTAACTCTGGTTTACTTTTTTGACGTCGAACTCTACAAGACACTTATAATAAGTTATTGTTCGTTGATATGGTATCCCAATATTTTGTTTATGCATGGAACTGGTCTAGGCTAACCAGATATCAATACATCCTCGTAGATCTGTCGAATTGAATAGATGTTTCTTATTCTGTTCAGTTGAACAAAAAGTGTTTGATTTCTCGAAAATTAAGTAAGAATAGTAGTGAGTAACGTTAACTTAAAAATCAAAATACAATTTTCTTCGAAAATTGGAATTGGAGCTGTGTTATAAATTCCCCAAATTGAAAACTATTCGACTCCTATACATTGTTTCAAAATCGCTGCGGGAGATCAGCCTTAAGCGAAAAGCCCATCATCCGAAAACCGCGATGGGGCTCTGGACCAATTAAGGGAATCAAACAGACATAAACCGAGAAAATCTTGTCATTCGTAATGGGCAGATATCATGCGGCGACCGGCCCGATTACAGGGGGGCCACAATACAATCACAAATATTAAAAGGACGTATAAGAGCCATGCAAAATGGAGTCGGACCTAGCGGGCCGGTCTTTCATCGCTGAATACCATTTGGGCGATCACCTTCAGCGTAAAAAAAATTGAATAAAATATCTCAGCTGGTTAACGATATTCCCAATTTAAAATCAATTTGAATAATGGACCACAAGCGTGTGCCCACCGACATATAAAAATGTTAATGTCCTCTGGGAGTTTCGTATTATTTTACCCATTCGAACTCGCATACACTGGTCGACTTATCGAAGGAATCGGAAATATACAGGGTGTCCCACGAGGAACTTTACATACTCTTACTATATCATGGGCATCAGCTTCACGAAATGGGCACATGGCTTTAGTCGTGAAATTCGAATTTTATTCATAACGGCAAAACTACTGATTTTAAAGACATTAAATGTTTGGAACGCTCTAACTAGTTTTTGACGAGCAATCGATCGGAATTACAAAATTATATGGTTCACATTTGAAAAAATGAGTCATAGTTTTATTGAGGCTCACTTTGAAGCCCTGTTTCAGACACCCTGTATAATATTTCCTCATAATTTATACAAGAAGAAGTATCAACGTACTTTCTTTAGTTCCACTGTTGCAAGAGTAAATTTCTACAAGGGATTTTGGAGATACTTATTGATATTAACACTAATTTGTGACACTCTATCTGTCAACAAATTTGACAATCAGGCTATAACTCAGCAATCGCTTGAAGTGGTTGCGCGTATCATACATCAAATCATTGCAGAATTAAACGAAGAATTCAAATATGTATAAATATACAGGGTCTTATAACTGAAATAGCGAAGTTCACATTCGTTTCCGGTAGAACCGGAAGTAGATTCCGGTTGAAAATATTTTATGTACCTATACTCTTAAAAAAAATACAGAATCTTGAATTCGTATCAAAATTCCTTCCTCGAATAATTCCAATGAAACACTTAAAAATATTACCTACCCTGTATACAGTGTGTTTGGGCATGACTTAGCGATAATTTAAGGGCATCAAATATACCTAATTTTATCGACAAAAACACCCACATTGGTGGGTTTGCCCCCCTATTTTTGGAATAGCCGCCATTTTTTATAATTTTTTTTTAGTTGACCCTTTCGAATGATATCGATGATATCGACATAAAGGTCCTACAGATGTGAAAAAAATGTTTTTTGAAAGACAAAACTACCACCTTTTATTAAAGTAGAACAATATGAAAACATTCAACTCAAAAATGTCATAAAAAAAATTTTAAGAATTTTAGTCAAAAAATATACTGGATTTTTTAGTTAATCCTGAATAGTACAAAAACTAGCACCATGAAGTACCTATAATTTTTTTTCAATGAACGAACACCCAAGGATATCATCTACAAAACGACATACACATAATTTCTGTAAGTTACATAATTTGAGATGAGTTAGATATTGTTGTTCGAATATGACCGATACGAGAGAACAGATACTGCATTGATTTCCAGGGCCACAAGACAAGTCGTCATAAGGGCCACTGCCTGTCTACAAAGCAGAGGCGGCCATTTTGAGCAATTTTTATGATAAATTTGTTAGTTTAATCATTGAAAATGATCAGAAGTACAGTACTGAGTTTTTATTTTATTTTATCAATTTCCATAAGAGTCATGTTCAAACAGCAATAACTCTCAAATTATGTAACTTACAGAAATTATGTGGGTGTCGTTTTGTAACTGATATCCTTGCGTGTTAGTTCATTGAAAAAAAGTTATACTTCAATGTGCTAGTTTTTGTACTATTGAGGATTTACTAAAAAATTCAGTAAATTTTTGACTTAAATTTTTTTTTTATTTTTTATGACATTTTTGAGTTAAATTTTTTCATATTGTTCTACTTTATTAAAAGGTGGTAGTTTTGTCTTTCAAAAAACATTTTTTTCACAACAGTAGGACCTTTATGTCCAAAGAAATCGAAATCATTTGAAAGGGTCAACTAAAATAAAAATAATAATTTAAAATGGCGGCTATCCCAAGAATAGGGCGGTTATGGTTAACCCCCAATGTGGGTATTTTGTCGATTAAATTAGGCATATTTGATGCCTTTAAATTATCGCTAAGTCATGCCTAAAAACACACTGTATATTGCAAGAATTGAAGACTCTCCAATGTTCTTTCTGTACTTTCGACAAGCCTCTCGAAAATCATCCCAAGAAATCATCGGATTTCCCGTTCCTCACTTTTTTTCGGCCAGCTTATAGAAATGTTAATGTCACCCGACGGTTTTGTATTTTTTTCTCGGGCCAAACTCAAATAGCAAACCGAAATACAAAATTGACCACCTCCCTAGGGCGTCGGAGACTAACTCGGTCATTAAGACGAATTACGAGTCAATTACGAGCAATTTAAACGAAATTTATCAAATTGTTTGCCATAAATTTGCATTTTTGATGTTTGAAAGCGCAGAGAACTGCAGCAGATGCGCTAGAACGACGCAGGGACGTTTCAATTTGTTGGATACCGCTGTTCTAATTCGTGTGTCGTTTTCACTTTTTTATGCGGTTGTTTAAAAAGCATTAGTTGGTCTTTTCTGTGTTGAGGACCCGATGATTAGAGGGCGAATGATATACGCGTCTATGGTTAGGGTGCAGGTGAATCGGTTCTTCGAATGTTAGTCTCTAATTCTATGGCTAGAAGGTGTAAAAATGGATTTAAGCCCAGTTCATCACCAACACGAAAATCAGAAAAAAGCGATTCAATAAATGTTTCCGTAGGTAACTGAATGGAATATGAAAATAGAAGGAAAATATCAATATCACCACGAAATGACAAAATAAAATCACTCCGAAATAACAAAATCACAGGGAAATAACAAAATCACAGCGAAATAACAAAAAAACAGAGAAATAGCAAAATCACAACGAAATTACAATATCACAACAAAATAACGAAACAATAACAAATAATTCTCGAATAATTCCTAAATTATTACATACATAGATATTCTGAAAAAGTTAAAAGAAAGCTAGTCAGAAAAACATAATTTCATTTCACCTGTTCTTCCTTGGGTGGAAGTGCCTAATAGCAAAGGGATTTAAAACTGCGGCAACAGAAAGAATCGCCAACTAAATCAAATATGAAAATGAAAGCATCAAAATCACAGCAAAATATTAAATTCACAAAACAAGATCGAAATGACGCGAAATATCAAAATCAAAGAGAAAATTAGATATGAAAATAATCTCAAAAATCCCAGAGAATTGAAGAAATCTGAATTGAAGAAAACAGAATTGGAGGAAACACAACTGAACTACATAATAACAACAAAATCACAAAGGAAGAACAAAATCACCACGGAAGAACAAAATCAGTAGATAAGAATGAACGAAATCACTACCAAAGAACAAATCAGAACGAAATAACAAAATCACTACGACATACCAAAATCTCAACGAAATAACTAAATCACAATGAAATAGATTCCGTTGTGATTTTGCAATTGAATAACAACGAAATAACAAAATCGAGATTACAGAATCACAGCGATATATGTATAGCTTTGTTTATTTCGTTGTGATTTTATTACGAAATCACAATGAACTAACAAAATCAACAGGAGATAACAACGAAATAACTCATAACAAAAATCTTGAAGATATATTCAGTTGTTATTCTGCAATTGTATCACAACGAGTTAACAACGAAACAACAAAATCAGAACGATAAAAAGGAATCGTAACGAAATAACAGAATCACAACGAAAGAACAAAATCTCAACGAAAACACAAAATTAGAACGAAATAACAAAGTCACTACGACATACCAAAATCTCAACGAAATAACTAAGCACAATGAGATAATAACGGAATAACAAAATCAAAATGTGATAATAACGAAATTACAAAATCATAACGACATATTTCGTTGTGATTTTTCAATTGAATCACAACGAAAAAACAAAATCACAGCGATATAACAACGAAACAACAAAATCATAACGATATAACAAAATCCTAACGAAATAACAAACTTACACCGATGTATTTCACTGTGATTTTGCAATTGAATAACAGCGAAAGTACAAAATCGCAACGAAATGACAACGAAGCAACAAAATCATAACGATAAAACAAAATCGTGACGAGATCACAAAATCCCAACGATATTGTATATCAAAACGAGATAACAATGAGATAACGAATTCTTAACGATATATTGTTGTTATTTTGCAATTGAATCACAACGAAATAACAAAATCGCAAAGATGTGACGACGAAGCCACAAAATCATGACGATTCAACAAAATCCTAACGGAATAACAAACTTACAACGATATATTTCACTGTGATTTTGCAATTGAATAACAGCGAAAGTACAAAATCGCAACGACATGACAACGAAGCAACAAATTCATAACGATATAACGAAATCGTGACGAGATTACAAAATCACAACAAAATAACAATATCAAAACGAGATAACAATGAAATAACGAATTCTTAACGATATATTAAGTTGTTATTTTGCAATTGAATCACAACGAAATAACAAAATCGCAAAGATGTGACAACGAAGCAACAGAATCATAACGATAAAGATAAAGAAATAGTACAAAATAACAGAATCACAATAGCGATATAACATAACGTTTTAACAAAATCTCAAGGAAATAACAAAATCAATAGATACAAAATTCCAAAATCATACTTAACAAATATTCTTGTCTAATTTCGAAATCAAATTCAAAAAAATTAATGGAAAGCGAGTCAGGGAACAACGCTATACTTTATGTATTTCACCTAAAGACTGTTTTTACTTGAGTTGGACTGCACAAACAAAATAGAAATAGAGGGTAGAATGGAATGACTTATGGTTGTTATAATACGGTGAGCTCTTCTACTTATAGTAAAATTATTCACAATTTGAGTAAAAGTGGACGAAAATGAATGGACGACTATAAAAAAAGACAGTTTTCTGGATAGTTTCGAGCTCTATGCTGTTCCGAATTATCCAGCTCGTAAGGCTTCCGTTAATTTCCAGTTTTACGAGTACCTACCTCAGCCAGTTACCGGATTACTGGCGCTTTCCTCCTGGGCAAACATGCCCAGGCATGATCGAAAATTAAATGAGATACTCACATATGCCCAGTGAGGATATTTCAATGAAATATGCAGATTCGCGGCACTTACAGAGTGACAATCTTGACAAAAGCTTGGGGGAAACTGGCCTCCGGGCGGGCCCCCGGGCGCCTAGCTAGGGGAAAAAGGCCCACTGTGCATCTCCAGTCTCCGCCTCCCGGCAACGACCCGCAGCCAATGGGGACCCCAAGACACGCCCAGCCTGGGGCGATGTTACGCATCCTTCCGAATAGAAGTTCCACTCTACACATGCATTCCCCAACTTTGGAACATGTACAGGGACCGGATTTAGGTGCCGGCGCGCCCTTCTATTTGGTTTTGCTTTTTGGGGTGCGCGGTTTGTTGAATAATGGGGTAGCCGAGGAAACGGACGCATTTTTGCCTGGAGTGGTTGGGTTTTTTTTTGTA
Source organism: Adalia bipunctata (assembly GCA_910592335.1). Lineage (NCBI taxonomy): Eukaryota > Metazoa > Arthropoda > Insecta > Coleoptera > Coccinellidae > Adalia > Adalia bipunctata. The sequence continues at coordinate 64,130,134 of OU342949.1, forward strand.
CGCCGTGTAATTGAATGATGGAATGGAGTTGGGATGGGTCGCAGGAAAAATGGCAGTTTCTGAATTCGTTTTCGGGAATGATTGGCAGTAAAAAAAGAAGTATGTATATATGCAGTTTAAAATATTGGTAGGTTTGTGAGCTTTGCCAATTCCTTGACAACGTAAGATTGTAACGACAATCTGTTTTATCTGATGTCAAACACAAAAACTTATAGTTGAAATTGTATATTCTAAAACTATAGTTGCAGAATGGGCTCCTATTCCAATACGAATGCGAACGCATGAGTGTTGGAATTACCTTCTGCCACGAGTATTAGACGATATTTTCTCTATTTCAGTCAAGTTTTGTGCAAAACTGTCGAAATTAAATGAAAAATTCAGATTATACATCCTAGTGACTTTTGTATTTTATCTTGGCAGTTGGTGTGACTGTTACGAACTGTATGAAAAATAATAAGAAAAACTTGTGAAGTGGTCTAAAGAGAATTCGGTTATTTGAATTTCAGGTAATGTTTTGTAAGCGTATTTTGAATAACGTATCTATTTATGAATTAGGATATACAGGGTGGCCACTTTTTCAATGGCATTGTATTGGTAACTTTTAAACCATAAGAGTTAGAAGATCGGTCAAATGGAGAAAAAGTTGCATTCATAGAAGCATTGTCAAGCAGTTCAAACAAATCGAGATTATCAGGGCCGGTTTTTGAGATATCATAAGAAAAGTAAATTCTGTCATTTTGATTTTTATTTTTTTCTCACTTCATTTCGAATATTATCAAAAAATGTTACAGGAATTTTTTATTTGACAGTAAATTATCTTCAAAATGACATAATCAGATTTCGTATCCAACGTTTCGTTCTTCCTGGGTCACCCTCAACCTTATTTTTTTCAATACGGACCTGCATATTTTATGACACTTTTCGAAATAACTTTTAACGCTGAATTCAACGATATATCATGCAATGTCATTCAAAGTTGATTTTACAAAAATGGTGGAAATTTCGAACACTTACGTCATTAATGTTCATCATTTACCTTCGAATAATCATTTCATTTGTCTTTCATCAAATGATATTTTCGTTTAATTATTATGAATTAGGTTTTTCACCTCTTGAAATTTGTAAATAAATAATACGTAACAGAATCAAAGCAAGAAACAACTAATAATTATTCACCTATTTCAAGAGGTGAAGAACCTAATTCATAATAATTAAACGAAAATATCATTCAATGAAAGACAAATTGAATGATTATTCGAAGGTAAATCATGAACATTAATGACGTAAGTGTTCGAAATTTCCACCATTTTGTAAAATCAACTTTGAATGACATTCTATGATATATCGTTGAATTCAGCGTTAAAAGTTATTTCGAAAAGTGTCATAAAATATGCAGGTCCGTATTGAAAAAAATAAGGTTGAAGGTGGCCCAGGAAGAACGGAACGTTGGATACGAAATCTGATTATGTCATTTTGAAGATAATTTACTGTCCAATAAAAAATTCCTGTAACATTTTTTGATAATATTCGAAATGAAGTGAGAAAAAAATTAAAATCAAAATGGCAGAATTTAATTTTTTTATGATATCTCAAAAACCGGCCCTGATAATCTCGATTTGTTTGAACTGCTTGACAATGCTTCTATGGATACAACTTTTTCTCCATTTGACCGACCTTCTAACTCTTATGGTTTAAAAGTTACCAATACAATGCCATTGAAAAAGTGGCCACCCTGTATAAATGTTCTACCTTATGGTGAACCTATTCAATGTAACGCAGTAGGTATGGCTCAGAAATTGATAAATAAAACATTTTCAACGAGTATTGATTGGGAAAATAGAAGAAAACTAGCTTTAGAACTACGCAAAGCCTCACCTTCCAAAAAGAAACTTTGGAATTTTTTTGCAAAAACAATGAAGATTGCCGACTTCTCGTTATCATTTTCGTAATCTGTGACCTGAACTTAAAGTGAGTACAATTTTTTTCACTTTTCCAACACGATCCTGAATAATCACCATGAAATTGGATAGGATCGGATGTCAGTGCTGACAACCACGAAACGAAAAATATAACTGAAAACAATGCTGAAATGAGTTCATTACAATACCGGTTTTAGTATACTGTAATGAAGTCATTACGATACTGAAACGGAGAAATAATTTTATTCATAATGACTGATACTGAAACTGGTAGTTTAACTTTTGATTTGGAAGAAATGACGTGAAATATTGTGGATTATTTTGCCGGAGAAATCACAAAGTGTTATAGAAATACCGTTTCATTTGTATTAATGGCGTAGTTTCTACTTGTCAAATATAAAAAAATGACATCTTCAAAAGTGTCATCTACCGAAACAGCGGGCTATTCAAAATAACACCTCTTATTGGAAAATTCTTCATTAAATATTTACCTACAGATGGTTGCATTACTAAAACATAAATCAGAAGGTTTCAGAGCTACAAATTGTTTCCAGCGTTCGTCTGCTTCATTTTTGGTCGATTCTGGAGCTGATTTATGTACCGTGAAACGACATGGCGGATGTAAAAGCAATATCAGTTGTTGAAGGTTCATCAAAATTCGAGGCAAAAGAAACAAATTACAAAAGCAATTTTTCGTGCTAATAACCATATACTAAATTCATAAAGTACCATAATGAGCTTCCTTATTTCATCAAAATTGAGTGACATAACGCTGTCATCATGACATGTCATCGAATAACTAAAACTATGCATCTCCGTTGTGTATACAAATATGGAAAATGTCTCTGAGCAATCAAACGCCGATCCATAGCTAGGAGGTTGAAGCAAAAGTGTCTATTCCTTGACATATTGTCCACTCAATCAATCAGTCCTCCTCGTAAAGACATCCCCGGGTGATGAATTAGAATAATACTTAACGACCTGTCAAAACTTGACGTGATCATTAGCAGCACTAATTGTTTTCCCTGGGCGGTGTCACGCCGCACAAAATATGGATCTCCGTATTTGAAACATTGAAGGCGCCAGGTGCAAGTCCGAATTTGAATTTCAAATGCGGGTAGGTTGGAATGACACCCAGGGGCATCTTGAATTTACTCACTCGAAGTGAGTATTATGTATTTTTTGTGGCTGCGACGGGAATATGTCTCATGGGGTAATATGTCGTTGTTTCAGGGGCAATTAGATACGTCTTTACATATGTAAAGAAGTATACGAGTACCTGTAAATATTAGGTACGAATAAATTGGCCCTCGGGCGTCTCTAGAAGTAGTCGATCCCAGCATCGGCCACATGTCGACATTATACGCAAATCTCGCGCAAAAAAGCCGCCGACTTTGCATATTTGAAGTCGGGGGTCGCGGGAAAAACCGAAATCGTGACAGTAGGTAGTCATCCACATATCGCCGATAAATATTCGAGTTGCAGCTTTCGCGAATCAGCCCCCGAGATATGTCGGTCCGGCGGTGCGTTCCCAGTGCTCTGGGAGGTAGCCGTGACGCCGGATTCGAACCCCGGGGTATTTTCGGTCGGTAGGTGGGTTCGTTGGGTCCGCGTCGTGAGTTGCGTTACGATTATTTCTATGGATCGGGGTCATTACGAGGAGTCCTTGCCGCTTTTTCTGTTCGGGCGAAAATATCCGGTGGTTTTAGAGGGGTGGGGTGTGAACGGGTGATTTTTGATTCGGACAGGTCTCAATGTTATGTTTTTCAATTGAACAATACAAGCTGTAATCGAAAAGTACCGGAAAATTATAATTTGGACGAATTTTACAAGCTTTTATTTAGTTCCACCTGCCCAGGTGTCTGTCTGTCTGTTTGTCTGAAACCAAATCTTGCAAGTTAAATAAGGACACACTTCTAATCGTCCGATTGATTTGAAATTTGACAGGTGTACATAATTCTGGTGACAATGCATCAAATAGGAATTTGTTATAGAAAATAACAGAATGGCGGGAGTTTTGTAATTATGATCCGATTACATTCAAAATTAGTACTACCTATATAGTATACAGAAACAAACATTTTTAAAGACAAGCTTTTATAAAAATGCATTAAAAATTAAATAAAATGATATATAAAAAATGCACTGAAAAGGAAGAGATGATTTCTTCCCATGTTTGATCTATAGGTTATTCTGTGAGAGATTCAAAAACTTGCCGAGGATATACAAAAAAGAAAATCTATCTATCTAGTTTTTATCAGAGGCAAGTTTTTGAATCTCTTACTCACAGAATAACTTAGATCAAACATGAAAGAAAATATTTTTTCCTTTTTAGTGTATTTTTCATATATAATTTTATAAAAGCTTGTCTTTGAAAATGTTTTTTTTATTTATTTATTGCTTGTTAAGTTGATAGTGATAGTGATAATGTTTCTTCTTGCTCTGATGCAAATCAGTCCTCCACAGCTTTTATTACCTCCTCGTTGGAAGAAAATTTACGACCTTCTAAACTTTTTTTCAGTTGAGGAAAGAGATGATAGTCGGCCGGAGCCAAATCTGGTCGATAAGGGGGGTGTTCTAGTAATTCTAACCCTAAATCAGGAATTTTTTGCATGGCAACATGAGATTCGTGTACTGGTACGTTGTCCTGTAAGAACAAAACACCTTTAGATAGCTTTCTGCGTCTTTTCTCTTTAATTTTTTCCCGTAGAATGGTCAGTAATGTCGAATGGTAATCTCCAGCTATTGTTCTACCCTTATCCAAAAAATTAATCATGATTACTCCATGGCAATACCAAAAAACTGAAGCAAGAACTTTTCCAGCAGATTTTTGGACACGAAACTTCTTAGGTCTTGGAGAACCAGAGTGTCGCCATTCCATCGATTGTTGCTTTGATTCTGGATCGTAGAACTGTACTCAAGTCTCATCCATAGTAACAATTCGGTTCAAGAAGTCTACATCGTTTTCAAATCGAGCACACATCGAACGCGATGCTTCTACCCTTGCACGCTTTTGGTCAACATTCAAACATTTGGGGATCCATTTGCAGAAATTTTTCTCCTGTCCAAATTGACGTGAACTATATGATGAACGCGTTCGTATAAAATCTTTAGTGCTTCAGATATCCGTTTTAGCCCAATTCGACGGTCTGATAAAATCATGTCATGAACTGCATCGATATTTTCGGGGACTGACACAGAAACTGGCCTTCCCGACTGGTCATCATGTTCAATGGAAAATTTACCTCTTTCGAAGCTTGCAGTCCAATTTTTCACGGTCGCATACGAAGAACATTGATCACCAAGTGTATTAAGCATATCTTCGTGAATCTGCTTACCTCTTAACCCTCTTAAATACAGGTACTTGATGATGGCTCGATACTCCAATTTTTCGATTTTTACAATTTCGGTAGACATCTTTTTTTTATTCATTGCGTAACTCTGGTTTACTTTTTTAACGTCGAACTCTACACTTACACTTCTAATAAGTTATTGTACGTTGATATGGCATCGCAATATTTTGTTTATGCATGGAACTGGTGTAGGCTAACTAGATATCGATACCTCGTACCTATACGTCACTCATGCGTAGATACCTTCATATACTTTGTCCCATTGCGTACCGATACCAAGACGAATCGAGTAACAAACGGTTCTTCCGCAATGCTCCACGAAAACGGAGCCGGTCGCCGCCTCGGATAAAAATACCGGGCTACCACCCCCGCGGCGGACGGTCGCGTGCATGCTCTCGAACAATTTCCAGTCGGCTCATGATCGCCCCGGGTACTTTCGACTCCAACAATGCAGCGTTTCTCGATCGGCAGACCACGACTGTCCCCTAGAGCCAAGTCATTGCGCCTTGCTATCCTCGCTGGCCGCATGATGTTCATTATGTTCCGTGGAGGATACGCCCTGGCGTACCGGTCAACTGCACCAGGTGCCCGGGCCGGGAGGAGACGAAGGGTTCGAGGAATTATGCCGGATTTGGTACTTTGATGAAGTACGATCTGTACCGAAGAGGTGGGGAGAGTTGAAAAAGTTGGAACCGACCCTTGGTGTGGAGGACTTTGGTCATGTGTGGCCAGGACATTTTATGGTATGAGGGGTTGTCTAGATTTTGTCAGAGTCCCTCCTCTTCCTCAGTCCTTTCTCCCAGCTAAGGAGATGGTGACGTCATGACGTTTGTTCGGCTGTGATCGACCATTCGTCTCTATTTTGAGCTCTGTGAGCCTCTGGAAGGAAGAATCCCGTAAATATTTCGATTTGATCAAACCACCGTGAAGGAGATGGGTACTTATAGCGATAGAGCCCTGTCTGCAGTCCCACAATACACCGAAGCTCTATCCCAGTTAGCTGGACTCGTTTCTCTGTCTAAAACGGCAAGAATTCTACTTTTTTTTTGTTATAGAAGAGGTGAATCTTACATCAGACACCCAGTCTTTCTGTCTGGGTAGTGCCGGATTCTTACCGACTAAACACCCCTCCTGCTGTTGGTTCCGGGCATAAGCCTCTTAAACCTTCCATCATCTTATCTGTTATTTTCTCTTTCGCATTCTTTCTGCTGAGTGTTTGTGTTCATACGCCAATTGGATATATCTCTCTCTAAGTGTGGAGTTCAATATCTTCATTTTCGCAATTGGTCTCTAGGTCTTTTGCAGTAAATTCTCGCTGTTCTTTAATCTTCAGCGGGGTCATAGTCAGCTAACCTTCCAAGGTCTTCATTTGGATGTTCACTAGCTCTTTCATAGGCTTTAGCAGCTGTTCGTTTGATGAATGTACTAATGGACTCCCATTTAATGTCTTTTCGGATTTGTTCTTTCCTAACAAACCAAGGGGCGTCTAATGCCCATCTTGCAAATTTGTTTTCTGTACTTTGTATTCTCTTTATATGGGTTCTCGCTGCATAGCCCCATGCTGTTGATTCATATGTTAGCTGCAGTCTGGCGACTGCTTTTATGATCCTCAATTTCGTGTTTCTGTTCATTTGGCTTCTTCTGCCTATAATCGGGTATAGTCTTTTCATTGCTACATTCGTTTTATCCACTTCATACTTAATGTGCTGTTTCCACGTTAGTCCTTTGTCTAATATTACTCAGGTATTCAGCTTCATTCTTCCATTCAATTTCATTATCGTCTATGGATATCTTCGATTCCATCTTCAGTCTTTCCTTTTGAAGGAGTGCTTGACTCTTTTCTCCATTGATTTTGATTTTCGATCTGTTGTACCATTGACTGATATCATCTGCAGCTTCTTGAAGTCTTTTGTGAATTATTTTTGTGTTTCTGTGCCTAATTGCTTTGCCCGTATAGTCTGCGTATAGAGCAAGCAGGCATCTTGGATTTCTTGGTATATATGTACAGGGTGGGGCAGAAAAACCTATCCGATTTCAAAACGTTATAAAATTAAAACAACTCAGCTTGTCAAAAAATTTTTTTTATTAACATATCGCAAATTTTATGCCATTTTTAAATTTAAGTTTTGAAAAGCACATCACTCAAATGTCGTCCTTGGGAGCGGATACACTTATTTAGGCGCTCGCGGTAGCTTTCCATGACTTTCACCGTCATTTCCACAGGAATTTCTTCAATTGCCCGAGCAATTTCCCTTCGTAAAGCAAGAAGGGTCCTTGGTCGATGCTGGTAAACCTTCGATTTGAGGTAACCCCAAAGGAAGAAGTCACATGGAGTGAGAATGTTTTCGCGCCGAACGACGCGGGGAACGTTCAATCGCGGCTCTCACATTGGCCACGTTTTCAGGTCCTGTTGCTGTCCTGGGACGTCCAGGCGACTTCTTTTTCAATGCTGAACTCGTCTGTCTAAAATTTGACACCCACACTTTAATCGTAGCGTGATGTGGAACAGGATCATGACGCCCGAGTCCGAAATGAATTCGAAAAGCACGTTGTGTAGCAATTATCGAACCGCCGCATTCGATAAACCGCTCAATAACAAAAGCACGATGTTCACCAGACCAAGGCATGTTGACTACTGACGAATGGCATAAAACCAGCTTTCTAACGGTTTTTACCCCACTACTCTACCTGCTCTCTCTTCTGAGAAAAAGGGATTTGAAATCGGATAGGTTCTTCTGCCCCACCCTGTATATGTTATAGAGTAGCGGAAGCGGTCCTGGTAAAGTACCTCGAGGAACTCCTGCTTCTAAATATCTGAGTGACGAGTGTGGAATGAACATCATTTATTTTCACACAAATGTTAAGTACTGTCCCTCAAATAATTTCTCAATATTCTGCATAGCTTGGGTGAATAACCTGCGGTTATCATTTTATACGCTAGTCCTTCATGCCATACTCTATCAGAAGCTCTGGTTAGTAGTAGTTAGTAGTCCTGTCTCCTGTTTTCCTCCAGCCCTTTTTTTTTGGTGAGCAGAATCATAAAAAGGAGCTTCATTGTTGTATCAGGTGTTTTTGTCAGACTGAATTTTCTATAGGGTTAACTGTGATTTGACAGAAAGTAGAGGCCATGCTGTTTTGACATTTCTGTTCAGTAAGCATTGACAAATCATCATGGAAAGACTCACGCCGCAACAATGTTCACAAATTGTTAAAATTTATTTTCAAATTCAGTGGTCTATTCGCCAAACTTTTAGAGCACTTCGTGAAATTTATGGTTTACATAATCGTCCTTCAAAGTAGCTTATTCGTCGAACTATCGATTAATTCCGAACAATATTTTCTCTACTCGATGCAAAAACAACAAGACAAAGAACTGTACGTACAGAAGAAAATATCGCTGCTGTGAGTGATAGTGTTGATGAAGATCCAATTTGTCTATTCGTCGACGTTCACAACAAGTTGGACTCTCTGTGCATCCACCACATGGAAAATTTTGTGTGAAGATCTTGGTTCACACCCAAACAAGATCCAACTGGTTCAAGAACTGAAGCCACTTGGCCATAATAAGCGATTTATTGAGAGAAAGATTTGGTGATTACATTATTTCGAGGAATGGTACAATTCATTGGCCTCCAAGATCGCGCGACATAACTCCAATGGATTATTTACTTTGGGGCTATGCTGTTAAACCTAAAAAAATATATCTGCTATCGATTTCGAGAAGAAAAATTTTGCGGAATAGCAGTACCATTTCTTATATTTCCTGATTTTCTCAGTCCGAACCTGATACGCCCGTCCCATCTTCGGCAACCGAGTAACAAAACGAGAAAAAGAATAAATAGAAAAGCTTCAACCCCCGTTTCAAAAACAATACCCCGTCGTAATTGGGCGCATCTCTTATAACCCGCTGCGTAAATATAAAATGTGCCTCCGACAGCGGCGTCATTCCTTGGCCGGGGGCGGCGATGACAGGGCGCACGCGCAGCCGGTATCGAACGTAGCCCGAGGGGCGGCATCGCCGTCGTCCTGCCAACCCCCTACCCTCTGCCGCCGCCGCATCCAGAGCGACAGGCTGCGTAACGACTGCTCCCTTCGACACACGACGCCTCGACGATACGGGGTGTCCTGATGGAAATCCGGGATATTTCGGTCGGGATTGAGGCCTCGGCGTGATTAGATTCGGACGGGAAATTCGGTAACTCGATTTTGAGAAGGCGGCGGGATCTAGACGGTCGTGGAAACTGCCAGCTTGACCAAGTCTGCATGTTTTCACTTCGTCTCAATTCTTGATGGGTGTGGGGTGAATTTTTTCCTCCAAAAACTAATTTTCAAGATGTTGAATATGTGCTTTGATCAAAAAAATAAAAAATAGATTTAGGGGTGGACAACCCCTAACATTTAGGGAGATGAACAATAGATGTTGGCCAATAAAAATAAAAATCTATGCCTAAAAGAGTTCAAGTTAGGTTAGTAGTAATAGTAATAGTAAAAAAGGGGTTACAGTTCACTGCGACCTTAAGGTCTATTGTGCCCCCTGACAGAGCTGTTATCATCGCGCCTCCTACAGCTCGCCCTCCAGTTCCAGAGATTTGATGAAATCCAGAATCTGGGACGGCTTCAAGGAGGATAACTCCCCACTTCTACAAGTTTCTTGTCCAAAGCACTCTTTCCTTTGGCTTGCAATGGCATAGCATTCCGTAACCAGGTGAATAGGAGTTTCTTCCTCCTCCCCACAGAATCTACACTCGTCAGTGTCTGATAAACCCATTCTCAACAGATGCTTTTTTAGGCGACAATGTCCTGTGAGAAAGCCAGTGAGTAGGTGAAGTTGGTTTTTACTGAGATCTAGATATTTTTTGGATCTAACAGTTTCAAAGTTCCGGAGGAACTTTTTGGAGTGATCCATCCCTGGGAGATTCCGCCAGAGTTTTTCTCTTTCGGTTTTCTCCTTCAGCAAGTTAGGTTAGGTTAGGTTGTGTTAGAAACAGGGGTTGATCGTAGAGGGGTGAAAATTTAGAGTTATATGTATTTTTGGATGCCGTATCATAAAAAAATAAGAATAAGAAATTTTGTCCAAAAAAATAAAAGAAAAAGTTAGGGGAGGACCACCCTTCACATTTAGGGGGATGAAAAATAGATGTTGGCTGATTCCCAGTCCTACCCGATATGCACACAAAATTTCACGAAAATCGGTTTAGCCGTTTCGGAGGAGTTCGGTCACAAAGATGCAGACAGGAGAACTTTATACTGAGTGAAACAGCCAAATGGAATAAATTCGATAACGAACAAATGAGGGGGTGTAAGGAAAAACGCTCGGACACGCCGATTTATGATTTTAAATGCGCATATTTTTCATAAAATAAAATTATATAGGGTGTTCCATGCGACCGTGGCCAATACCAACTTTCTTATTTCAAATGCATATGTATATTATTTATTTTTTGGATTCTCCAGAAAATTCTAGACATAATTCATGTACAATGTCCTATACCTATCTTCAACTTTTTCGGAAATATTAAGTGTTTTCAGATTTTTTACAAAAATTAACATTTTAAATGAAAATTATTTTATTTCACAAATTCGATACATTACACTCAATACTTATTTCCCATTTACTTCTTGATATGAAGATAGTAAGCAAAAACGCCTGAAATGTTGGATAACGTTGGAAGACAATTCTACACCAGATTAGCATGTTGCCAAGACGTTCGCGGCGATCATTTTGAACATTTCCTACATTGACATTAATATTTTTTTTTTGTTTTTTTTTTTAATAATTAAGAAATAATCAGTATAACTTATTAGGTTTTAAGTGTAATGTACCGAATTTGTGAAATGAAATAATTTTTATTTAAAACGTTGATTTTTGCAATAAGGAAAACACTTAATATTTACGAAATAGTTAAAGATAGGTATAGGACATTGTGCATGAATTGTGTCTAGAATTCTCTGAAGAATCCAAAAAATAAATAATATACAGGGTGTTGCATTTGAAATAAGAAAGTTGGTATTGGTCACGGTCACATGGAACACCCTATATAATATTATTCTCTTGAAAAATATGAGCATTTAAAATTACAAATCGACGTGTCCGAGCGTTTTTCCCAACACGCCCTCAATTTATTCGTTATCGAATTTATTCCATTTGACAGTTACAGTCTGTATATTAGATTTAATTGATTTAAATAATTTCAATGCGTTGTTGAAGCGTGTACCGTACCACCATTTTCATTAATGGCGTAGTTTCCACTTGTCAAATGTCAAAAAATGACAGCTCCAAAGTGACACCTACCGGAATAGCGGGCTATTCAAAATAACACCTCTATTGAGAAAACCTTTATCTGAAGATAAAGTGATGCTTTTATTTAAGACGTGTGTGGACTTTTCGAACCATTTTTATGACGTTGAAACAGACTATTCGTCCTGATTCCTAGAAACAAGAACGTCATGCCCAAATCACTGTCATTTTCAGAGTTGGAGTCGAAAATGTTTATTTGTAAAAGAATGTATCTCCCAGCTTCAAACTACCCCAAGTAGAACACCCTGTACATCTCTCATTTCTTCGAATACCAACTGTTCTAACGTTCACCAACTTACTGCAGCCTTTTATTATCCCTTCTGTACAAACATCCGCTAATGACTTATCGACATCAAAAACTCCTCATCAAACGTTAATACCACCCCAATTCCTCGAGCTGAAACATCCACATTAACCTAATTGAAAATAATAAGCCGAGTTCGTCAAGAATATTCCTCTCAGCGGGCAACACCCGAAGATAATCGAAATCACTTAGCACAACGAAGCTGCTCATCCATCTCGACAAAATCAGGAATTAGCTACAGCCGAAAATGGGTGGATTGAGCGCGCCTGCTGATCCAGAGCCTCTTTGAGAGGATCAGAGGAACGACCGGGGCAGGTCTGTAGGTGCATCATGTTAATTGAATGTTGAGAACACTCGCGGTTAATCAGAGAACGCCCGACTGATCAAAGGTGATAATTTCATACGGCCATCAGGAACAGAAGGCCGCGTAAGTGACGAGTTCTGACGACAGGAATGCGTTACGGCAGTCACATGATATTTCAATTATGGTGTATCGATCGGGAGGTGGAACAGCGATGACAGAGTCCTCCGTTGCACAAACACGCTTTTGATGGAACAAATCCACTAGAACTATCTGATTCGCAATGAAACCCCGCACAGACATTCTTATAAAGAGCTTACTGAAAGGAAATATATGAAACTAGCGACCCGCCCCGGCTTCGCACGGATGCAATGCAATCCTTTTAAACAACGGTAGTGCCGGTGCCGCACCGATATGTCCCTACATTTTAAATCTGAAATATCTTCGGAAATATTCATTTAATTTACATGCTTTAAAGAACCATATTCATCTACAGGGTCTTTCACGAGGAACCTCACCCATATTTATACGGGAAACTACTGAACGTATTTTCATGAAATTCAGCACTTATAAGTATTTCACGATGCTGATGAAATCTAAAATATTTTCAAGGCATGAGCACCTCCGGTTTTTCCGGAAATGACGTCAACTTCCGTTTTTCAAATTAGAACCCCATTTTTTTATGGCAGATATTGAATCTACGTTAAAAATAATGTGAGTGTATGCATCACACCCTTGCCCTAAAGTGGATATTAACTCAGAAAATATTCATTTTAGGGCAAGGGTGTGATGCATACACTCACATTATTTTTTAACGTAGATTCAATATCTGCCATAAAAAAATGGGGTTCTAATTTGAAAAAATTGATTTTTCACGATTTTGTCATCCCTAACTTTGAAAGCGATTTTTTCACCCCCTGTATCATGAATCGCGATTTCGATTTTTAAAGTGGATACATCAATCTTACATCTTGAAAAATCCCAAAAATGAAAATTTTCCATCCAAAAACCTCGAAGTTATTCTTGTTTCAGCGGAGCTCTATTTTCGATTTTTTTTTCGAATTTTCCCGCTCAGAGAGAATTTTCCAACCGAAACTGAAAAATGTTACATCAAAATAACTTGAAATTTTCTAAGGAATCTATTTCTGCAATAAAAAAATGGTGTTCTAATTTGAAAAACGGAAGTTGACGTCATTTCCGGAAAAACCGGAGGTGCTCATGCCTTGAAAATATTTTAGATTTCATCAGCATCGTGAAATACTGCTGAATTTCATGAAAATACGTTCAGTAGTTTCCCGTATAAATATGGGTGAGGTTCCTCGTGAAAGACCCTGTATATTGAATGGACAATGTATTCAAGGTACTTAATTGGATAAGTATTAATGCTGTATTGCTTAAAATAACTTCCTAAATAAGCCATGTTTTCCCGTATTGTGGGATATCCTCAAGAGATAGACACATATACCATCGCGGACTTTTTTGTTGACCTTTTTTAGGAGTACAATACCGAGTACATTATTTTGATTTATCTCGTGGGGTTCAGTCAGCGTTTGCAATGTGAGCGCAAAAAAGTGTGTTCATTTACATCACATTAGAAACCTTTGAATTCATCAGAGTTTCTCTGAAATATTATGCATGTATCATACATATAAACCTTCCTCTTCAATCATTTTATCTATAAAAAAAAGCGTTTCAGAATCTGTTGCGTAGTTTTGAAGATTCGAGCATACATAGGGACAGACAGCAAAAGCGACTTTGTTTTATACTATGTAATGATGATAGTATGATGAAGTATTGGCATCTCGGTGGACTTTGGAAAATCGAAATAATGTTGGTAATGGTCCATTCAGTGATATTTACTGATAAATTCAGTAAGTTTTTTGAGTAAAATTTTTTATAACATTTTTGAGTAAAATGTTCTCATATTGTTCTACTTCAATCAAAGGTGGTAGTATTATCTTTAAAAAAAATTGTTCACATCAGTAGGACCTTTATGTCCAAAGAAATCGATATCATTCGAAAGGGTCAACTAAAATAAAAATGTTAATTTAAAATTGCGGCTATTCCAAAAATAGGGGGGTTAACCCCCCAATGTGGGTGTTTTTGTCAATGAAATTATGTATATCTGATGCCTAAACACACTGTATATTAAATAGATCCATTCGTCAAGTTTTGTTTCTGTCTTGATATACAGGGTGGCCCACCCCAGACGCGGTTCTCATTTTGAGGCAGTAAATGAAGACATTTTGAAAAATTTTTTTCGTGAAATGTGAAGGGCAATCAGATGCACAATTTTAAATTGTTTTCACATATACAGGGTGTTCGATAACAAAGATATAGACCATAGCTAAACTTTTTTCAATGTAATACACTATATAGACCATTTTATGTCTTAGGAAAACCATTTGAGAGAAAATGGCAAAAAATCGAAAAAAAAGGAGTATTTTTAATTTGCAATTAATGAATAAACCCTTCAAGCCAACGGGACAGACAATGTTTTTTTGTGTAGACATATTGGCTACTCTTATGCAAAAGAAAAAAATTCAACTCTGGAATATACTGAGTTATCATAATTAATGTTCAAACATCAACTACAAATAATGGTCAAAAACTTTCCTATTTCAAATGGCACACCCAGTATTTCTGTATCTTTTTGAACGTGAAAATTAATATCGAAACTATCTTCATTGGGTTTTCCTATACCTAAACCTAATAGTTTTCCAGTGATTTTCGATTTTTAATTCAACTGGTTAACCTACTATTATGATTAGCGATATTCATAGAAATACTTGGAAATATTTGTGGGGAAATGCTAACATTATTATTTGAAATCTGAAAAACTCATATGGAGATCTCAATAATGGTGTTGCGGTCACGCAAGATTTATTATTCGTTTATAAATGAAATGTGAAGAATAGGAAAAATGTTGGACAAAGTTATTCGGAAATGTATCAATACACAATACAAGGTGAAAATAATATATCTACTGCTGGTATACAGATTCACATGATGGTAATCGTATGTGATAATTGAGGACATTTTCGTGTTCGAAGACTGTTGACAATGTGTGTGTGTGTGTGTAGTTCATGCAAATTCATACTATTTTTTCTTTATTTATTCTCTATCGTTCCCAGGATTATCCGTCCTTCAACTGGTATATTCTTCGTTTTGAAATTGCATTGAAATTGGTAGAAATACTTAACCTCGAAGGGGACAGAACGGATTATCCCACTTTTGACTAGACTCGAATTCCTCTTCTCTTGATTCGCAATCAAATTACTCGGCTGTCAACTCGATATTCCAATTTGAACCCCGTCCATAAAATATGGCAGCGGACTTCATCAGCCGGAACGTTGAATTTTTAGGATATTAATACCTGGAAGAACTCATCCAAGCTCGGTGTTCAAACAATCACCGCCGCATAAAACAAGCCGGGCAAAAAGCGATGATCACTTCACAATTTCGATGCTCATTAAAATTTAGAGCGTTTATTATCTGTTTTCGAAAGATTATTAAAGTTAGAATAAACGACGATGGGCTTCTTAATTACTTGATTTATGTAACGACCTGACCGCAATACCGGCCCATCGTATTTTACCTGTCTAATATGCAGTTAAAGCAAAATAAGTGAAATTTATAGCCTCGCCGTAAATCAATCGACACACTTGCTATAGGGATCGCCGTATCATAAATGCGTGGTCGCTTGTCATTTACCGCAATAACTCGGACTGCACAATTGAGTTAAGATTAGTAGATTATTTCCCGGCAAGAAAAAGTCCATTTCAGGAGATGAAATATGAACTCAACACTAATTGCTAAGCCATTCCATTATCGGTTCCATTTTCCATTGACGAAATCGTTGTCAGCTCGGGAATTATGGTGGGTATGGCCGTTTGGACAGCGGGGAAATTTATTGAGAGGAAAATGACGTGGAATCGGCTTTCAAGGTGTCAACAACTGTATACTCCATTCACAATATTATGAAATCACATCTCTGGCCTTGGAAATTTGACACATTCCACTCTGTATCGAAGTTATGACGTTTTTCAAAATATTTTTATGTTCCAAGTCAACACTATGTTGCCCTTTCTACATTCTTAGCGTATTTCTCAGAATGTGAATGAATTGGAAAAGATGTGATGGACGAAAATAATTAACGTTTATATGAATTGATAGAAAGGATTCCTTTTCTAGTTATTTTCATGAAAAGTACAAGAGATCACTGTTGAAATATATTATTTTTCGCCATGGAAAAAAATTGCATTGTTTTCACATAATTTTCATATGCATGCTTGTGAAGATTTAATGTTTATTATCCTCTTGAACTGAAAGTTCAAGACTTGACGACATTTTATTTATTTGATCTTATGAACAAGGAGTAAAACAAGCTATAATAAAAAAATCATTTTTTAAGACAAGCTTTTATAATAACAACACTCCGCCATTTTGAAGCCGCCATCTTGAAGCCGCCATCTTGAATTCCTCAATTTTGAAAAATCCTAATTTCCGAGTTTCCGACCCAGAAAACCCCCAGATACCAATTTTGAATAGAATCGGATCATAATTACAAAACTCGTCCGCCATATTGTAGCCGCCATCTTGAATTTTTCAAGTTTGACGGAAGAATCATCATTGTCGAACCCAAAAACCCCCAGATAGTAGATACTAATTTTGAATGGAATCGGATGATAATTACAAAACTCATCCGCCATTTTGGAGCCGCCATTTTGTTTTTTTCTATAAAAAATATTTCATGATGCATTGTCACCAGAATTATGTACACCTGCCAAATTTCAAATCAATCGGACGATTAGAAGTGTGTCATATTCAACTTGCAAGATTTGATTACAGACAGACAGACAGACACCGGGACAGGTGAAACTAAATAAAAGCTTTTAAAAAGCTTTTAATATTCTGATTGTATAGTAATTTATTAGATTAAAAAATATTCATACATTACTACCACAGTAGGTTTGTACAAATAAAATGGAATAGGTCAAACATATGCTTCACATTTATCATTCACCTGTTCTAAAATAAGACACAAACTCCTGGAATATAGAAAAAACCGATGTATTCTGGTTCAATATAGCCTGTTTCTACTTTCGGCAAAGGATTGATAGGAATGAGAGCTCCAGTGACACATTTCAATTCATCGGAATCTGAATTCAACTACCGTTCAATGCAATGTAGTCATATTTCTTTTTTTTTTCAGCTTTTTCGACGTGTTTTTTTTCTGAAACGTGAAAACGATCAACAATAATCATTTACAGACCGATGATGGCCATCCAAAACCCGTTTACTTACGAAAATCGTGCAATTTCATTCTGCAAGTTCTTTCCTCATTATTCCTCGAAAATCCTACCTGAACCTGGGGGACCGGAATTTCGTTTGAAATCTTTCTAAACGGCCAGATACCTAAAAAAAACTTCGTTATCAAGTGTAAAAAGGTCGATTTGTACTTACTTTCGCTTTATTTATGCTTATAAATCGATTTTTGGTCCAATTCAAATTTGCCGTTCGTACTCACGACAAAAGTCGTGGAAGGAAAAAATGGCACTTGCACAAAATTTCTCATATCGACGGGAAACTTCTTCTGGACGACGAAGAACGAAAAAATAGGCGATTTCCTATCGATATTTCGCCCCAAAATCGCCGATCGATTCGAACTAACAAAATGTGGAATATCTTTGATAATTTTACTTTGATTTAAACAAAGGAACTGGCAACGTCGTTTTGTCATTAACGATATTTTCTGTACGCGCACAGACAAGCAATTCACGAAAGCATTCCTGAAAAGCTGAAAGCGTTCTGCTTTACAGCTTTTTACGTTGGCTACATTGTCCAGAACTACTGACTCTGCCCAAATTATAGTCTTATTCAATTCAATTCGAGGACCCTTCACAAATGGAAGAGAACAAAATTTGGGCTGCCAAATTACATATGCAAATAGATCTGCGGAATTCCACGGTCCTGCACCTAATGGAATTTCGAATATGTTCCCATCAGTTGGATCAGTAGCACGCATCACGAAAAATATTCTTTATTTCTTATGAATAGTTATGAAGCTGCAGCAGTAGCGTAGAGAGCATCAAAGTTCCTCAGTGTCTCCAGGATTCCGTTGTCGTATACCTCTCTTTTTCATATTAAAACCAGCTTCCAATGTTGCGGTCTCCAGACAATTTTATGGCTCAAATTATGAGTAGATGGTAGTGAATGTAGGATGTATATGTCTGGATAAAATGTTATCTGATATCTCTTCCATTCAAGAAGATCAGTTCATTCAAAAAAACAAACTAGACAAAAAATAAAAATAAAATATGTAATTCCAAATGAGAGAAAAATCTTTATATACAGACTGTCCCAATTCAAGTGAAGACGAAAAACTCGATATATTTGAAATGGATCAGATTTTCGAAAAACCGGTTACAGGATGATACTCGGTGAATCTGCGGCTTAAAAGCAATGATGAAAAATATAGGGTGTCCCATTAAAGAACAAACTTTTCTCTCTAGCACTTGAACGGCAAATAATTTTTCGGATCAGATGGAAGCAGCGTATAGGCAATAGAAATTACAAAAGAAAACTTCTTGGAATTTTCGTGATATCACCAACAGAAAACGAGATATAGAGAAATATTTTAAAACAGCAGTTTTTCAGAAACGCCCTGTACCTCGAGAACCAATTCAGATATCTCGGATCTGTTTGCTGGCAATTGATTATTTTGAAAAAAGAGTTCGGGAGTCCTTGAAGATTTTTTCTCTAACCCTTATGGTTCTCGAGATGCTCTCAGTGATCATCGAATTTGGGACACTCTGTACAGTTCGTCTTGTTGTTGCATGGAGCAGAGAAAATGTTGTCCGAAATCTATCGATGGTTCGACGAATAAGCTGCTCTGATGGACGATTATGTAAACCATAAATTTCACGAAGTGCTTTATAAGTTTGGCCAATAGAACACTGATTTAGAAAATAAATTTCAACAATTTGTGAACGTTGATGCGACGTGAGTCTTTCCATGATAATTTGTCAATGCTTACTGAACAGAAACATCTCTTCTACCTTCTATCAAATCACAGTTATCCTTTAGAAAGTTCTATCACTCTAAAAAAAGCACCCGATAGGTCCAATCACCTTCTTCCGTGCGGACGACGCCCATGCTCCTAAGCATTCGCGAAAAGCAAGCGAATTATAGCCCCGGAATTCAAGGAATTCGATCTGCGTGTCAGCGCCGACATTTCCAAAGTGTGGGAGACAAAATCAGACACGCAAAACCCTGGCAGTCCGTCAATTCGGCAATCTCTTCGAAAAATTACTTTCCCACCACCTATACCTCCCACACCCAAGAGCTATTCGTTGCAAATTACCGATATAGCAACAGCAATACCTGCATCTTCAGCATGCCAATCCGATATAGGTAAATAGGGGTATCGTTGTTGTTGTGGGTATCTGAGGTAGCACGCAAAGGAGGCCACCTAATAATAATGGAATCGTGAGATTCGAGGGGTAATTGAATTGGATGGGTTCCGCCACTGGTTTTAGACGTGCCATCGTTATTAGTGGTGGGTTCGGATCATATCAATTATGGGTATGAATAAGAGCGACCGCAATCGTACAACTTCTTCATGGGTGAAATCTACTTGACGAGAGTCTGCCAATATCCTTTACGAATAAGTCCATTGCACAGACAATCTTATAACATGTAGCAGAAATCCTCGAGTTTTGGTGATTTAAGGGCCGGTTTTATAAAGGGCAAGTTCAATCCGAGGTTACTCAAACGAGGATTGGAAGTCAACCCTCGGTTGAAAAAAGTTCGGTATTTTAAACGTCTTTGCGGCCTCGGTTATTGAACAACCTCGGATTGAGATCGCTTTTTTTTGGGTTAGCTAACCTGAAGCTTATTTCTCGAAGTATTTTGGCACGTTTTTTTTAACACCATGTTTGGATAAATTCAACAATCGTAGTCTAATAAAGACAAAACAAGAAGCTAATTCGAATGTTCACGTGTTTTGTGGCGGTCACGGCAGAGAATTTAGAGAAATCTGATCTCTCACATCAAAACAAACTATGTAATAAAAAAATTCGTAATTTATGAAATGAGGACAAATTTCGTACGAATTTTTTCCACTCGAAGCTATTGCCAAATACGCTCTAGTCTTTATCACTTTTGTCAACTTATTTGACTCGAATGATCTAAGTTTGTACTATTTTGATATTCCGAAAAGTCTTATCTTAAACTCTTATGCCAAGTAACCAAATAAAAGCTAGGACAATACAAAACATCCACTAAAATTGCATTAACATTTAGTCGTACTCGTACTGGGATGTAGTTATATTTAGGATAGGAACTAATCATTCTTGATCTTGTTTGATCGAGTACATGAAATACACATTGAACTTGAAGATAGCATTTATTATTAACTATTCAGGTTGAGAGTCATGAATAGAATCAGTCTAGCAATATTATGCAGGACTCCGCAATAATAGTTGTTTTCAAATGTAATCAGATCCCGAATAAAAGAATGGGAAATTTTCTTTCACACTCCAGAGTCTTTGAATTCAATTCATAGTTCATATGTGAGCTTCATTGAATAATTGATCATCCATTGATCTGCGAGATGGGATCGGTGTCATCAATCATTTCTTTAGAGTATATTAAAAATTTTCTATGATGAGAATTACCAAATTTATAAGCTTAGCAACTTGGCAATTTAAAGAAAGGTAATTCATTTCACATCTGGAGCATTCAGCTTTTTCACAACCCATTAAAATAAGCATGCACCTGTACTATGTAATAATAATCAAGAAATCCTTCTAGAACAGTGAGTGAGCTCCAGCAACACGGTTCTAATACACCGAAATTTGGTCAGTCAATACAACCTTTCCCTTGTTAGTTGCTATTCCTGTTGATTGCTTGGCATTTTGATAGAATGATAAAATAAGCACTAGAATACTTTTTGATAATGTCCAAAGTTCTAGACATTTCACAACTTTCTGACTTTTTTCTTATGTTGATTTATGTATACCACAAAAATATTCGAAAATGTTAACAACTCTGAAAAGTTTCAGCTTATTCAGAGTAATTTCATCCACCCGATAAAAGAGTCTATCATTTGACCAAAATCTCTTCTTTGTGCCATCTTCGAAGTGGTCTAAAGGAAATGTGAAATCATTCGATTGGTATCTTTCTTATTCACTATCGTTACTATCTTTTGAATGCCTTGCAGTTATTTCATTATTATCATAACTAGAGTCATTCAATATTATATTCACACAGGAACCTGGCAGTTCTATCCCTCGAAGATAAGGCACAAAAATTCAGTTTCAATTTAGGAATATTTTCCCAAACACCAAAGATGAATTATTAATAGATAGCAAACCAACAGAAGACTGTGATTAATATCAGGCATTCTGTCAATGAAATATCATATAATATTTTCATTCCAAGCAACTTCAATGTGCCACAACAAAATGTTTTGTTTTGTTTTTAACATAAAGTGATGTTAGTTGTCGGCCATCTAGAAACGTTAAACGTTTCAATCCTCGGTTCAAATCTCAAACGGAGCTATATTCACCGGTTGAGTCAATCCAGGGTTGAACCCGAGGTTGGATGTTTATAATACGGAAATCGACATTCGACGGTGGATTTGGGCTCAACCAAGGATTGAAATACTTTTATAAAACCAGCCCTTAATGTGAGTGTGGTGAATAAGAAAAAAATTATTGACCATTTGGTGAATCCCATAGGGTTCTCTCGGTTTTAGCATAATCAAACCTCGAACTTTGTTTTTGGTCCTGCAACAACGCATTCCTCTCCTGTCGAACTTTCCAAGAACAGCCATGCATCATCAATTTCCAATTCCACGCATAACCATAGATCACACGGCGATCATGCGGATCCACGTGCTGAATATTCCATCCGCATGAATATTCAGGAACACGGGTAGATCGAATCAGTTGCGCATAACAAATGAGCATCTCCGGCCCGAGGTGCAATTGTTTCGGCCGAATAACCATCTAACCATTTAGGGCTCAACGGGGTGCACATTTTACAATATTTCACGCAGCGTGGGGCAGTACGCTTCGCTTTGCTTCTAGAGCTACCGGTGTTGAGTTCTTCGTCAACGCCGACAATGATTATCAATCTTTGATCTTCGCACGTGAAATGACACTTGGTGTTGCCGACTAGTTCGAGGACCACATAGGCTTCAAAACTCAAAACTTGCCTATCAAAATTGGCACAGATGTTAATTAAGGATGTATCATCCCAAAAAAAAAAATTCCGCTTCTCATAGCGAAAAACCTTCCTGGCAATTATTCCAATTTTATTGCTATACTAAATTTTCGATGGCACCTGCCAGAAATTCACCAACCCGTCCATAAATCAAGCTTCCTGTCATGTAAGCGTGTCACGTCATGTCACTCGTCTAAGAGCCCCTGAATGATCCACAAAAAAAAACATCCTTGTCATGCTTTACGGACAATTTGCAATCTTTTTCGATTGAAAAATGGGAATTTCTAACACATTCCTCCACTCAAATATCTCATTTATTTGTTTCTCATTTGTAAACGTCAGTTCCCAATAAAATATTTTATCAAGTCACTAACTTGTAAAACTGACAGTTAACTTGCAAAATTTTTACAAGTTAGTAGTATTATTTACATTAGAAAATTTTGTTTTATCGTCATATATGTTGAAAATCATGGTACAATTGTTATTTCCAGTAACACAGATTTTTGATGATGAAAGAGTTGATACTGATGATGATGAACCATCTGTTGACTCAGAAACTGCTGAACTCGAGGACTGCAGAACATTTGTACTCTCCTTACTACCAAATAATTTGCTAGACATTTCGATTTTTTTGTTGACCGAATCATCGACATAACTCATCGCAATTTCGGTGCTCTTCCACCCTCCTGCACGCTTTAGTGCTAAAATATCTTCACCCGAATCCGCAACCATAGTGGCTCCAATTCTGCGAAAAGGGTGGCCGGTGTATATATAACTCTGGGTCTTTTAAACCTAAATATTTCGCTATTTACTTTGGGACACCACCAATAGTGTGCTGGCCAGCATTAAGGGAAATGCACTTTCCATGTCGGTATGTCAAAAAAAATCTTAGGCTTTCTGTTCCAGGAGGCCGAAGATTTACATATTTTCTGTATAACATGCAGGGCTTGAAGCTGCAGCCATCATCGGTTATGGTGAATCTTCTTGTTAAATTTTTTGTTTGCCGCAATGTCACAATAACGTATTTTCCCATATCTTCTACATCATTCATGTTTAAGGAGAGAATTTCGTCACATCGACAACATCCAAAAATCCCAAATATTGTTACAATTTTCGCCAGCAACCACTGGTCATCAGGAGCATGTAAAAGAAATTTTTCAGCCTCTTATTTACTTAATACCTTGGCCTTTTTTGGCGTATAACGCTCATTTTTTCGTTTCAGAAACGCTATTCCTTTTTGGAATCTGCAAATGACAACAAAACGTCATACTTTTCAAGGAAAACAAACCTGCGAACAGGGGCATTTTCTTTCATTTCCAAGCAGCTTTTCAGCATAGACCATTTTGCCCATAGGGCTGAATCTAGCTGATAGTTGATTCAAGTAGACCAACAAAACATCTTCAGTTACCCCAATCAAACTATTTTTGTTTTGCCACTTTTTGAAGTCGTCGTATTCTCGCTCGTACCTTGAAGCTGATTTTGCAGGTAATAAACTTGAAGCTACAATGCTGGCTGCCCCAATAATTTCTTTTGGTACATTCATTTTCGCTTTCGCCAAAACAAATGTAAAGAAAAATAAACAGATATGTTCATGGCAACGCTTCCATAGCTTACGACATTTGCGACAAATTATTGAGATTTTTTTGGAATTTATCTGACCTTTTTACAAATGAGAAACAAATAAAATATAAAACAATACACGCAAAGTAACAAGTTTTACTGGCTCAAGGAGGTAAATCATTTGCTCCTTCCTATACTATCTATGTTTTACAAAAAAATTCAAAATTTGAATAGCTCCTTCTGGGTGTTGCAGTTTCTTTGTCAGCATACTTTGGATTTTAATTGGTGATGATTCTATTCGAATGAAACTGTAAAGGAGAGGGAAACCATGAATAAACTGAAAAAAGTTATCTCTGTAGATAGAGACCCTAATAGTCTACAATTTTCAATCAAGGAGCCCCTTTCAATCAGGTACAAGAGCTAAATTGACATTCATCAAATGACAGTGGTCAAGGTGGCATCTTTCATAACGAGTCGCTTTCCCACATCGTACAATCATACCTAACAACCCTAATGTTTTCAAGGACCCATCATTACGATCTGAAAAACACAGTCTCGCCTTCGTTAACAATTCAAAACTTGTAATTTGAGACGAAAATTTAATACCTTCTTCTGTCCTGTCCTGTACAATTTTCAAGGAATCGTCTAATGGGTGTTTTTGATTGAGACGAATTAATTTGTTGGTATTGACGGTTAAATTCATGATTCTTTTGATTATGGATGTTCGTCTCGCATGATTGGTAGTTTTATGGGGAGTCTACATGATTATATTGTTTTAGGACCCCTTCAGTCACTCTGAAGATCTTGGTTTCGATTCCTATTTATTGTGTTTTATTTCAGAATATTTTCCTGAACTTCACGATAGATCACTATTTTTTTTCGAAATACTCGAAGTGAAAAAGTAGTCAACTGAATACTATCCTGTAATATTTCCTTAGAAAATCTTTCTAGCCCACAAAAGCTCATAGATCTCCAATCTATGAAGGAAGTCGTTCTACAATCGTTGTAGAAACACCCGAAGCCAAGACGTGAAGTCATTGCAGCTGTTTGTCATCTTGGATGCGATGTATCACCATTCCGTCGACTCGCGACTGTGGCTCGGGCATTATTCGGAAGAGAACAGTTGAGAAATGGGATTCGGAGTGGTACAGCGAGAAACGAGGACTAATTGGAAAGTCCTCGGGCCATCCTTGCTGGGAATCCTTACGTCTCGGGGACTGGTCGGATATAATCGATACGGTGCACTGGGAGAGGCGATTATATGAGTCTCGCCTCTGATAAATTGGAGCATCTGCCTGTCAGTCTTCAAACTGGAGAGAGATTAGAAGTTTTTGAAGCTCTTTGGTCGCTGAGCCAGCTCCGAATATTTTGAAAAGTGTCAGAAGGTCATTCGAAAAAAGAATTACACGCTGTATTGAAGCAGATGGTGGTCATGTCGAAGATGTATTATGGCTTTTTTAATTTTTCCTTAAACTTCAATCATTAAATATTGTATTTTTTCAATTGAAACCAGTAAACCCAAAATAGTACCAATATATGGTGTTCCATTTGAAATAACAAAGTTATTGCAGTTCGAATATGCGGTAAATGTTCTTGGCAATATAAATCACACTGTACAATATTGATCGTCTACTCAAGGCACAGTAACTAGCTGAAAGGGATTTAAGGGAACGGACAAAATTTTGTACACCTGCCGTTGCTAATTCCAATGATATTGAATTTCTTTGACAACATTACTGCTCCACATGACTTAGGGATATTGACTTAAATTGCAAAAAAATATGGTTGAAATAAGATTTTTGTGATGAAAATTCATATCAATATGATTTCAAGTTGCAAATTAATTTTAGCCTGTAGGTCTGCAGAGTAAACATGGTGGTTAAGAAAAATCGAGTAAAATTACGAAATTTTATTCCCAGAGAATTCAAGTATTTTAAGACTATCAATACAATGTATGGCCTCCACGGGCATCAATAACAGCTTGACATCTTCTTTGCATACTACACACGAGGTTGTTGAAAATTTCTTGACGTATTTGGTTCCATAAACGGGGCAGAAGCTCTCTCAGATCATTCAAGGAATCTGGGGTAGGTTGATCTAATCTTCTTTGGAGCATCTGCATATCCCATGCATGTTCTATGCAATTAAAATCTGGTGACTGCGGAGGTATTGGTAAATGTGGAATTCCAAGCTCCTCGCGCGCATTCTCAACTATGGCTGCACGGTGCTGTCTATCGTTTTCGTCTAGAAATTGAAAAGTTTCACCAATAGCAGTGTGAAAATTTGGCATAACATTGTCCTTGACATGCTCCCTATAGTGTAAGGCGGTTATATTCCAAGGACAAATGTGTAGATTTGTGCGCCCCTTGAAACACATCCCAGTCCAAACCATAACACTACCCCCTCGGAATGGATGGACTTCTTGGACATAGCGACGATTACGGGGTATGCGTGGGATTGTCCATACCCTTATTTGTCGAGAATCTGAAAATCGTCCATATCTGGACTCATCAGTGAAAAGGACACTATACGCCATTGATCGTTCCAATTGATATGTTGCCTTGCCCATTCCAGTCTTTGACGCTTATGTTCACGTGTTAATGGGACTCCTCTTAATGGACGTCTATAGAACCTAGATTCACCTCTCTCAAACGTCGTCTGATGGTTTCGATTGAAACTTGGACCCCATCTGCATTTTGAAGAGTATTCCGTAGCATTCTACACGTAGATGTAGGGTTTCTTCTCGCCGAAACGGTGATGAAACGATCCTGAGCAGGTGATGTTTTTCGTCGTCCACCAAGCCTTGGCCTTTCCAACACGGAACCTGTCTCCCTGAACCTATTCCAAATTCGAGATATCACACTTTGGCTGACTTAGAGCCTTTCCGCTACAACAACCTGAGTTAGGCCACCCTGTAGCATTCCGATAGCCCTAATAGCCTCAGCGTTTGTTAATTTACGTCTTGGCATTTTCGGAAAACTCGTTTCACATCGACGCCGTTGATAAACTGACTTCATTTCAAAATAAGAACATTCATGAAGCATATGCAAAGAACCAAACTTCAGAAAAAAGGCGACCAGATTGACGAAATGCCTCATACTGATTTTTATTGGATCGATTCAAGTTGTTTTTGAGTTTTGAATGATTTTACAGCGATTTTCTCGAAGATTACATACTTTTAAAAACGATTGAATACGATATCCCTAACTCGTGTGGAGCAGTTCAGTTGTATATCTCGCAAACGGAGAGAGTTAGGGAGGTATATGGATAATTTGGCGAAGTCCGTTTATTTTTTCTCAAAGAATTCAAAAATGCAAGAAATACAGGGTATTCCATTTAAAAAAACATATCTTTGATATGTCACACTCTTTTCAAACACCTTGTATGAAAGAAATTATTTTAAAAATGGAGTCCATATCGACATACGTTTGGTCACGAGAGTCCGAGGCGTTCAGCTTGACTCGCCCTGTATAGGTTTCACTTCAGCAGAATGACAGCTACTGAAAAAGAAAGCCTTATGATGACACCTCAAAATGACGGTGTTGCCAGATGAAACAATGGATAATAAACTAGTAGCGAAATCTATTATCAAAACCGTACGACCGATATTTTCAGGAAGTTCATTAACTGCGCCAACTCCTTCTCTTAATCACCGCCCTGAAACAAAGCCCCATTGAGCATCCCCAGCGAATGGACCACACAACGGGGTGCTAGTTAATAATGAAAAACCCCGACGACGTGTGGTGTAGACTGTAGATCGTGCGGTATTTACGGAGACCGCACACAGGGGGACACGCGTTTTCATATGTCAATGCGCCACCCCAACGGTTCCTGACAATAAGAGTTGACGCGCTGCCTCTAATCATGCCAATTTTCCTTTTACTGCCCATTTAACCAGAAAATTTACAAACTCTCTGTGGGACCGAAGGCCGCCTACAAACGTGATGTTAGAGAAGTTCGCAAATAGTTGGGGTTGAAGGGTGAAATCGAGTATGGACTGGGTATTTGTCAACCCTGTAGCATATGAACGGGAGTACAGACAAAGGTCATGAGACCGAAATCATGATCATCAACCTCTTAAAATGGATGTGCAGGCGTCTATGCGGCAGGAATTGGGGTTGTAACCCAAAAATACTGCGATGGATGTACGTCATGATTGTAAGACCTATAGTCACATATGGGGCAGTAGCCTGGTTTGCTAAGGCAAGTCAGGTAAGTACGAGGAAAATACTCGACAAAGTACAAAGGCATGCCTGTGTGTGCATCACGAGAGCTATGAGAACGTGCCCAACTAAGGCGCTTGAGATCATCACAGACTTCACACCTCTACATCTAGTAATTGAAAGGGTAGCTCATAAGGCTATCCTCAGAATATCTAAAGAAAGAACAAGCAATGAGAGAATCAGGAATAAGAGAGTTTGGTCCTCTCTGAATGACTACATCTCATCTGCAAACCTTCCTAGTGATGCAGTGATCAAGAAAGTTAGCACTGAGAAAAACTTCAGTACAATGCTAAACAAAAGAGAGGATTGGGAACGGGAATACACCGACTATAATCTCATATAAAATACCATAAAATGGTATACAGATGGTTCTAAAACCGCTACAGGAGCAGGAGCTGGGATTTACGGGACAAGTACCAAGTGTGCACTATCTTAAGGCTCCTGTACATCAGAAGTGCGATATAGCTATTCATAAAGATAGTCAAGCTGCTATTAAAGCACTGAGCTCCTACGTCATTGACGCAAAGCTGGGAGTGCTGGAACAAACACAATGAGGTAGGCAAGATGAATAAGTTCTTTTTAATCTGGGTTCCTGGTCATTCGGGAATCTTAGAAAACGAAGAGGCCAATACACTGGCCAGAAAGAGCGCACAAACGCCACTCACTGGTCCAGAACCCTTCTGTGGTATATAGGAAAATGCACCTATAAGAAGGAGTTTATGGTGAAGGAGAAAACCGAAAGAGAAAAACTCTGGCAAGATCTCCCAGGGATTGAGCACTCCAAAAAGTTCCTCCGAAACTTCGAAACTGCTAGATCCAAAAAATATCTGGATCTCAGTAAGAACCAACTTCACCTACTCACTGGCTTTCTCACAGGACATTGTCGCCTAAAGAAGCATCTGTTGAGAATGGGTTTACCGGACACTGACGAGTGTAGATTCTGTGGGGAGGAGGAAGAAACTCCTATGCACCTGGTTACGGAATGCTATGCCATTGCAAGCCAAAGGAGAGAGTGCTTCGGACAAGAAACTTGTAGGAGTGGGGAGCTCTGTCAGGGCGCACAATAGACCTTAAGGTCACAGTGGACTGTAACCCCTTTTCACTATAACTATATGTTGGTCTTATCCAAGCCCATAGAAAGGCTCAGGTCCAGCAGGTGTTTATCTTGATGCATTTTTCGCAAGCTCATCGGCTTGTTCATTTCCTTCAACACCACAATGCCCTGACACCCATAGTAGAGTCACTTTATTGCTTCTTGCCAGTTGCTTTATGGTGTTACGTCACTCCCAGATCAGCAGAAATCCTGGCAGTGTGATGCCAGGGACCTCAAAGAGTCCTGGCTGTCCGTGGTGATAAAGATGTGCTCCTCTTCGAGATTAATTTTAAGACACTACTGGGCCTTTATTCTTGAAAACCAGGGAGTAGAACGATCGAGAGAACGGCGACGTGGCCGTACTGATTAGTAGGGCTACGTCACCGTTCTCTCGATCGTTCTACTCCCTGGTTTTCAAGAATAGAGGCCCTGGACGCATACGTAAACAGCCAGTTTCTGTAGAATAGCATTGAGCATTATTGCAAAACTAATTTTCAGATTTTGAATCAATGTACCGGGTTTTCCACTATAAATTGACCCCTTCTATAACTATGTTACAAAAACAGATAGGTACATAAAAATTTTTCATAGGTACAAAAATTGTACGAAATCAAATAAATTTTTTGAAAATGATTACGTCAATTGAAATATATACAGTGTGAACAACATATTGAAGTTTTTCAAATGTAACACCCTGTATATTCTTCCCTATTTTAATTGGTTATTTTCTCCTGATATCGAATACACAGAGTGTAACAGCCAAATGGAATAAATTCGATAACGAATAAATGAGGGCGTGTTGGGAAAAACGCTCGGACACGTCGATTTGTAATTTTAAATGCGCATATTTTTCAAGAAAATAATATTATATAGGGTGTACCATGTGACCGTAGCCAACTGGCCAATACCAACTTTCTTATTTCAAATGCAACCCTCTGTATATTATTTATTTTTTGGATTCTTCAGAGAATTCTAGACACAATTCATGCACAATGTCCTATACCTATCTTTAACTATTTCGGAAGTATTAAGTGTTTTCAGATTTATTGCAAAAATCAACGTTTTAAATAAAAATTATTTTATTTCACAAATTCGGTACATCACACTTAAAACCTAATAATTAATACTGATTATTTCTTAATTATTAAAAAAAAAAACAAAAAAAAACATTAATGTCAATGTAGGAATGTTCGAAATGCTCGCCGCGAACGTCTTGGCAACATGCTAATCTGGTGTAGAATTGTCTTCTAACGTTACTCAACATTTCTTCTCAGTAATGGTTTTTGCTTACTTTCTTCATATCAAGAGGTAAATGGGAAATAAGTTTTGAGTGTAATGTATCGAATTTGTGAAATAAAATAATTTTCATTTAAAATGTTAATTTTTGTAAAAAATCTGAAAACACTTAATATTTCCGAAAAAGTTGAGGATAGGTATAGGACATTGTACATGAATTATGTCTAGAATTTTCTGAAGAACCCAAAAAACGAATAATATACAGGGGGTTGAATTTGAAATAAGAAAGTTGGTATTGGCCACGGTCGCATGGACCACCCTATATAATTTTATTTTCTTGAAATATATGCGCATTTAACATTACAAATCGACGTGTCCGAGCGTTTTTCCTAACACCCCCTCAATCATTCGTTA
Source organism: Adalia bipunctata (assembly GCA_910592335.1). NCBI lineage: Eukaryota > Metazoa > Arthropoda > Insecta > Coleoptera > Coccinellidae > Adalia > Adalia bipunctata. Next base: position 64,161,068 of record OU342949.1, read on the forward strand.
TCGAATTTATTCCATTTGGCTGTTATACTCTGTATATGGGTATGTGGGTCTGTCATTTTGAAATGAAACTACGGAATAAAAAATACATAATACTTATGTGAAATCATTCGAAAATTCTTTATATTCATACAATTTATTTAGAAGCACTATTTTTTCAATGTTTACCTAACAATATCCAATGAAAAATAAAAAAAGTTATAAACATTGAAATAAATAATGTCAATTAAAAAAATTGTTTCTTTAAATTTGAATCTCTGTGGTAGGTACTCAGAATAAGAGAGATAGACGAAACAAATGTTATATATTCGAAATAAGGGAAAAAAGAGCTTGCCAAATATAGAAAAATATACAGGGTGTTCCATTTGTAAAAATGAAGTTGCAATCAATATGTTGCCCACTCTGTATATATTTCATTTTGTGAAATCATTTTAAAAAACATTAGTCGATTTCGTGAAACTTTTGTGAAATACATTTTTTTGTACCTCTCTTAGAAACAAAGTTAAAGGGGGGGTAAAATGGTGAAAAGCCCGGTACATTTGATATTGCATGCCAATTCTAATGAATTCTAAGGTTCACTTTTGTCGACGAAAGAATACCATTGAAATGGTAGAATTATTCCCGGCCCCTCCAGAACTCGTCGAAATCAGTATTTTTTCGATGGCTTTCCAAACAGCTGGGGTGCATTTTTATCTTCTTCGAGAAGGTCTGCCTGAATTGTAAATTGGCATTTTACCCGAGATTTGATGCAATTGATATGATAAAACACAACCCGAAGGGCCTCCCCGAGGGCGCGACGGCGGAATTTTAAAGTTGCCTCCTAAATGCGCGCGCGCATCAGATGGGACCGCGCGATAAACCTCGAACAGTCGATTTCGAATCCTAAATTATAGTCTCCGCCATTATTTATGTACTATGAACAGTGTTTATGCCCTCAATTACCTATGCATCTGGTTGTTATCGTTATAAATTGAGAGGAATAATTTAGTCGATATGCAGATTGGTTCGATTTTTGGACGTGCATGAGTCTTATCTATACGTACGTGTAACGTATTGTTTATGCGCGTTGAAAGTTGTTATTACAGACCGGTATCTATTCTTACACCTCAACTGATGAAGGGTCAAAAATTCCTCAGGTCGTTTGGGTGCGGGTATACAGGGTGTTACCAGATAGTTGCGAATTCCCAGACGATTTTGTTAGTTTTGAAAAATGACCATACTCCACCAAATGAAGACTGGTCACTTCCTATACCAGCAGGACGGAACCAAATTTGGTGAAGAGTTTAACAATAAGAGTTGTTATTTTGAATAGCCCGCTATTTCGGTAGATGCCACTATTGAAGCTGTCATTTTTTGACATTTGACAAGTAGAAACTACGCCATTAATAAAAATGAAAGGATAAACGTGCACGTCGCTCAAGAAAAGCCGAGAATATTGCTGCTGTAGCCGAAAGTGTTGAAGAGAACCCAGGTTTGTCCATTCCTCGTCGTTCTTTGGAATTGGGCATTCCACAAAAGTCATTACACCGTATTTTGCATAAAGATTTGGGTCTCAAGACTCAGTTCAGTTAACACAAGAATTCAAGCCGGCTGATCATCAAAAACGTCGTGTCTTTGCTGATTGGGTCCATGAAATGCATGAAAATGATCCGGAACTCCATCGAAAAATCATCTTGAGTGATGAGGCCCATTTTCACATCGGTGTCTTCGTGAACAAGCAAAATTGTCGCATCTGGGGCTCGGAAAAACCAAGAATTATTGTTGAAAAGCATCTCTATCCTCAACTTGTGACTGTTTGGTGCGGTTCATGGTTCGGCAGGGTCATTGGACCTACTTTTTCGAGAATGAGGCTGGAGCAACATTTACGGTGAATGGATTGCGCTATCGAGAGATGATTAATGATTTTCTATGGCCGGAATTGGATGGTATCCATCTGGACAACGTTTACTTTCAACAAAACGGCGCTACGTGCCACACAAGCAATAAAACCATTGATCTTTTACGGAAAAAGTTTCCGGACCGTGTTATCTCTCGAAGAGGTAATCACAATTGGCCACCGAGATCTTGTGATTTAACACCTTGCGACTTCTTCCTTCGAGGCCATGTGAAAGAGAAGGTCCACGCCAAGGGACCAGCGTCGATTGAAGACCTCAAAGATGAAATTCTTGAGGCTATCGAGGACATAAGACAGCTACTTTGCGATTTGGTGAAGGAAAATTTCATGAAAATGATATGGTCGTGTAGTCGTGGTCGTGGTGGAAATATAAAAAATGTCATTCTTCACCTCTTATAGGAAAACCCATTATTAGAGAATCTCTTATAATAAAAATGTCACGTCCTTCAGTTGGACCAACAAAATAAATGTGAAAAATGGACTAAAGCAGAGATCTAGCCTCCGAAGTACACAACCAGGTGGCACCACCACAGCAAGACAATGACATTCCTGCTAGGCAGTTAATATAAGTTCTACCGTTTCAGTTGGTGGCTACCGCAGTAAAGGGCTATATGGCACGGCTAACAAGCCAGAAACCGGTATGTCATTGTCTTGCTGTGGTGGTGCCACTTCGTGTACTTCGGAGGCTAGATCTCTGCTAGTCCATTTTTCACAGAAACTCTTATTTTGAGAAGGAAATTTCATGTCATATTCATCCAGGTATTATAAATGCTCCGAAAGTTGAATATCTCTCATTTTCTCGAACGGAAAGAAGAATAAGTCATAAATATTATCCTTATCTTCCCATTTTTCACTAAGCCCCTTGTTATAACCTTGGATTCCCGAAAATTAATCTCAATTTAATTGGTGGAAAAAGTCTTCATTCTCCTCTGGATTTAATTACAAGATAAAGTTTTACTCCCAGCGTTAGGGAAAAATCTCAATTCTTGCTATCCCGAATGAATTAACTTTGTGGGGAACTTTTCAAAGACAGATGAATCGTCCATCAGCAAACAAAGAGCCAGGACTTGTCTTAACATATTCATAACAAAATATTCATCTGTGGCTAATCAAGGCAATGCATCTTAACCTACTCTTGTTGATCTTATGAGAAGGTACCCTCCAATCCCTAAAGGACGATTCATAAGTGGACACTGGACAAGGCAAACGTGAGCCAAAGACTCGATAAACGTACTTAGTTTCAACTTCTACTCCTAATATGATTGCAATCAAATCGAAAAAGAAGCCCATACCTCTCCCAAAGAAAGGGAGACAAGTCCCTAGGACATTATTTAAAGAAGACAATGAAGAAGAAAATGTTCCAAGCAACTTTCGAGATGATGAAGCCGACTGTCCATCTGTCTATTGTTATGACCTTTTTCCCCGATTTAGATCGGGAAAATCTTCTCCAGAATTAGCCCTGAAAAAGACTGGTTACGATGCATGCATTGGTTGCATTGGGCCCACGCATTGGTACTTATATTTCATAAAGGTTGATTAGATTTTATAAAGAAAGGATCGAAGATCATAGGTGTAGAGTATGACATTACTGTAATTCACTACCAACAAGTTATGCCTCTGATATAAAACCCTATGTCATTTTGTACGTACTTCCCATAGTTCTTTGAATGATTTCCATCGTAAATGGGATTTATTAAGTCGTGTATAGATTGTGCCCACAGCACCAGGAAGGTCTTCAACCTGTCATGTCCATCATCTAATCCACTCACGAAAGAAGAGCACTGAAGGTCCATTTTTTTACCTTCATCCTCTAGGAAAAAATCGCAAACCAAATAAAAAGACGATCGCTGTCACATCCCCATCCCCGTGAAATCACAGTAGGTAAACACCGAACACGTTATTGTGTTCGATTTCACTTATTTCCATTCAATTCAAATGGATACCCAGTCCCAAAATCATTGAATAGTTGTTCCCGAATAATAGACAATTCACCCTATAAGCTGGTCAGTAGCCATAAATACTGAATGGTCCGGGGGTATATAAACATCAGATAATGTCAAGCAGGCTGTGTGGCATCATTTTGAAGGGTCTGCTTGAGTGGCATACGTCCCTGATTATTTGAAGAGGCTTGATGCCTGTGGGTGAATATTGGCTCTATTTGAAGTTGAATAATATTGGATTCACGTCCAGCCTTGAATGGAAATCACTCAGTATATTATAGACAGGAGGAGTTCATGATGGAAATGTTTTTGGATATCGAAATGAATTCATTTTTCCGTTTCTGCCCACAAGCTATAGGGTTTTCCAATAAGAGGAGTTATTTTGACATTCAAAGAAAATTTCCTCTTTATAATATTAGTATAGATATCCATCTTCTATTTCTGCTCCTGAATGAAACCCAAAAACGCCCCTAATTGTCCAAGAAACCATCATTAGTTGAATCAAAATGCATTCTCAACTATCCCAAATACAGGCACAATCCAGAACCCTATCCTTCCTTTTGTGTCATCGAAAAAACAGAAAGAATAAAAGAACAGAAACCCAAACAACTTACTGGAGGAATATGCCTGTGTACGATTATAACAATGCACCGATGTTGGGAGTACAGAGAATACGGAGATAAATGAAATGAACTTCGGATAAGAAATAGAGTAAACAGCACTTGTCGCCTCGGGGCTTGCATTGTAATGTTACGGATAAACTGGGGTATCCTGCGAGGGGTGATCCTGTCCACGAACAATATGGCCGATCGAGGAGCCTTGTTTGTTGTTCGTCGATACGGAAAATCTGAAGGGTTGCAGTTTATCAATTCTGATATGCAGCGATATACGGATGTTTCTAGAGTAGGGCTTTGCTTGTATCAGAAGAACATTTTTATTCTATGACAACATTCAATTCGATTTTGATAGATCCCAATTTGAAGTTGAAAAGGTATAGACCAGTCCAACGATCTGTCACGATCAGCTGTTTTAATGGCCGCTGGGTGCAAACTGAGGTTACGTCTTACGTCAGTTCGGTCAGTTACGTGTTTCTGTTTCAGGGTAGTTTGTTTTGCTTCCGGAATTTTCAATTTCAACCATGCCATCATCTTGCATTGTGATAAATTGTGGAAATAGAGGAATTCGCGACAATGTAAAAGAATATAGAATTCCAGCTGTGCTGAATTTCGCCCATAAAAAACGACTGAATGAGCTCTCAAAGTTGAGGAGAGGAAAATGGTTAGCAGCATTTAAAAGGTCTGATCTAACCGAAAATATGGTTTCACTGAAAGACTTGAATCGTCGAGAGCAAATGGATCCACGTTATTTATACGTTGAAGTTTTTGGCGATATCTTTGTGCAACAGCTACATCTTCAGTTTGCAATTTCAAGAAATAATTAGGTACTCATTTTGAATAGTCCTTAGATTATAACACAATATTTATTCACTCGAAAAATGGTATCACAACACTCAAGTTCGGAGAAAATAGTATTGAAAGTAACTCTCTAGCGTCCAGCAGAAAGTTTGTTTCTGGAAGAAAGCTGAAATACTCATCCCAAATGTTTGTTTGAGGCCGCAACGGACGACGAGCGATAATATAATATATATTATATCTCATATATTACACCAATATCGCTCCTGATGAAAATGAATCAAGCACGAACGATATTTTCATCCAAGCGATATTTTGCTATAATGAAATGACATATGTCAATGCACCCAGCAAACGGTGATCAGCTGTTTTGTTGGATTGGTCTATTGAACAAAAGCGTCCCAAAAATGTGGTGTTTTATGCACCTTGGACCGAAAATATGTCACGGGTGTCCATCCAGTTCTATCAGAGATGCATAGAAGATATTCTATGCATCTTTTTTCGAGGGCCATAGATGGTAGGTGCTATTCTTTAGTTTGTGTCTTAGACTATAGAAATAGGAGACACACCTTTCGAAAAATGTGAAGCCAATTTTCAAAATAATCAGAACTAAACCAGTTAATAATTGTACTCAGGGCCGGATTAACCCCAGGGCAAAAAGGGCAATTGCCCAGGGCGAATTCAGAATTGGGGGCGAATTCATCGAGTTACTAATTACATACGGAAATCGCTGAAATCGAGAAGGCGAAAAAATATATTGTGCCCCGGGCGCCAAGTGGTCTTAATCCGGCCCTGATTGTACTACTACGGAATCAAAATGTAGTAGAAATGTTTGCAACGTTGTGACGTTCGTTGAATTTCCTGATGAATAAACTCTCAATCAAATTGAAAAGTATACCTACTTTAGATTGAAATTCATTAACTCATTTGTGCGTGAATGTCAGAAATGAGTATTTGTTTCTTCAAATATTGTGAATTCCTCAAATTACATAATATACTAAAGTATCGGAATGTTCGCAAAACGGCTCGGCCCTTTTTGCTTCAGATAATGAATGGGCACGTTATGGCATCACTGTTTTCTGAATCTGTGGCTAATTCATTCATTTATTTCGTTCCGCTATTTTAATTTTGTGTAAGTAATGACGTTTAGAACAGTGTTGTCATCAGGATATTGCGTAGGGAAAGTGAAATTTGGATTTATTTCTGAAAATTATTAGCAAGATACGTTGAAAAATGGTTCGTATGCGTCTTGTTTGTGGTAAATTGGACTATTCTAATCCTGATTTGAGTTTGCACAGGTATGTTCTACTCTCACCATTTCCAAGTAACAATGGCGTAGATTTTTCGATTTTTTGAATTTTACTTTTCAGGTTCCCTTCTGATATTGAGAGGAGGAAAATAAATTCTGAATTCAGCTGACTCTGTTCACTTAACTCAGAATCTGTTTCAATATTCGGAACATTGTATAAATTCGTCAAAAAGAGTTAATTCACTTGTAATTTTATTTCTATTCCTCAATACCGTTAACACCACGCCACTGGACCTTTCAAATTTAGATTCCGCAATGTTGCTACAGCCTTATCTAACGATATTGCTATCCTTTATGCTTTCTTCGTCCCACTCATTGAAAACTGACTTAATTTTGGCTTCGCCAATTCTCGAATTTGTGAATGAGATGCTGTCTCCTCTTCCTACGGTCTAAGGTTTGTGTTGATAGTGATTTTTATTCGAAGAAAAAATGGTTTTACGTTATCTGTGGATATGAACAAGTTCCTGGTTGTTCAATATGTCTTTGTTTTCCGTACCGAAAGAAATACAAAGAACACTGATACAATCGAAAGATCATAAAATTGATTAATAGATCACAGAACAGCAATTAAGTTGCACCAAGATGCATAGATTATCTGCTAGATCGACTCTAGCACCATCGACGTTCACAGAGTGAAGAGGAACAATATTTGACAGTTCTAGTTCCGTTTTCCACAGAATACCACATAATGGCCACTTGCCCTGAACGATAACCATGCATCAACTCAAAATCATATTCGAAATATATTGAAAGGGAACCCTCATTAACGAAATGATGGTTTTTTAGGGTGTATAATCACCCTTGTTCTTGTTTTTCGGACCCCTCCAAAATCAATACTGAAGACGAGAACTAAATCGTCTATTACATGCTTATTAAAGCTGTTCTAAGGCCCGTAACACACATTTGGCGACTGGGACCCGGCGGTTTTTTACGAGACAGATGGTTCCCGCCCCTAATGAATATTGATAAAGTATCGACTACAAAAATTTATTACACCAACATAACAAAAAACGATTTCATGCATTATGCATGCCAAGAATTTACATATAGCACGGTACTGATTTCGTTAGAGACTTCCGACTATTATACCGAATTTATAACAACCATAATTACGATTATTAAAATTATGGACATATCGGAATTTGAATATTGATGCAGGTAAGGTTGGTTGTTTAGGATGAGGAGGACTGTTGAATCTTGACGGATAATTATTGTTATTTCGGTTAGATTTTTGTTTCGGGACAATCAAATGGGGAGATTTCTTGAGATTCTAAATTCGAATCGGATTTGAGTTCAGAAACCTTTTTTCGTGAAAGCTTTTCGCCATTCTTTTTGGAACGAAGTTGAAATAAAAATTTCTTCGACTTTAACCAATCATTTTCAAAATATACACGGTGAAATGTGTCAGAATATCATGGCCAACCGGGATACTTTATAAAAGTAAATGGAGTATATGGTAAAGGCATTCCACTTGAAAGCAGCATACAATAGATTTTATTGAAACAAATAAACTGCTCCACAAGAGTTAGGGATATCGTATTCAATCGTTTTTAAAAGTATGAAATCTTCGAGAAGATCGATGTAAAATCATTTAAAATTCAAAAACAACTTAAGTCGATCCAATAAAAATCAGTATGAGACATTTCGTCAATCCGGTCGCCTTTTTTCTGAAGTTTGGTTCTTTGCATATGCTTCATGAGTGTTCTCATTTTGAAATGAAGTCAGTTCATCAACGGCTTCGATTTGAAACGAGTTTTCTGAAAATGCCAAGACGTAAATTAACAAACGCTGAGGCTAATAGGGCTATCGGAATGCTACAGGGTGGCCTAACTCAGGTTGTTGTAGCGGAAAGGCTCCAAGTCAGCCAAAGTGTGATATCTCGACTTTGGAATAGGTTCAGGGAGACAGGTTCCGTGTTGGAAAGACCATGGCTTGGTGGTCGACGAAAAACAAGACCTGCTTAGGATCGTTTCATCACCGTTTCGGCGAGAAGAAACCCTACATCTACTGTAGAATGCTACGGAATACTCTTCAAAATGCTGATGGGGTCCAAGTTTCCATCGAAACCATCAGACGACGTTTGAGAGAGGTGAATCTAGGTTCTAGACGTCCATTAAGGGCCGGTATTATAAAAGGCGAATCGAGGATTCAACCGTGCGCCAACTACCAGATAGTGAGGAATTTGGTTGTTGGCGCAACGGTTGAATCCTCGGTTGGCCTTTATAATACCGGCCCTAAGAGGAGTTCCATTAACACGTGACCATAAACGTCAAAGACTGGAATGGGCAAGGCAACATATCAATTGGAACGATCAATGGCGTAGTGTCCTTTTCACTGATGAATCCAGATATGAACGATTTTCAGATTCTCGAAGAATAAGGCCATGGACAATCCCACGCATATTCCGTAATCGTCGCTATGTCCAAGAAGTCCATCCATTCCGAGGGGGTAGTGTTAGTATGGACCGGGATATGTTTCAACGGGCGCACAGATCTACACATTTGTCCTGGGAATATGACCGCCTTGCACTATAGGGATCATGTCATTGACAATGTTGTGCCAAAATTTCACGCTGCTATTGGTGAAACTTTTCAATTTCTAGACGATAACGTTAGACCGCACCGTGCAGCCATAGTTGAAAATGCGCGCGAGATACTTGGTATTCCACATTTACCGATACCTCCGCACTCACCAGATTTGAATTGCATAGAACATGCATGGGATATGCTCCAAAGAAGATTAGATAATCATCAACCTACCCCAGAATCCTTAAATGATCTGAGAGAGCTTCTGCCCCGTTTGTGGAACCAAATTCCTCAAGAAATGTTCAACAACCTCGTATGTGTAGTATGCAAAGAAGATGTCAAGCTGTTATTGATGCCCGTGGAGGCCATACATTGTATTGATAGTCTTAAAATGCTTGAATTCTCTGGGAATAAAATTTCGTGATTTTACTCGATTTTTCTTAACCACCCTGTATACGCTGCAGACCTACAGGCTAAAATTAATTTGCAACTTGAAATCACATTAATATGAATTTTCATCACAAAAATCTTATTTTAACTATGTATATTTTTTTGCAATTTAAGTCAATATCCCTAACTCATGTGGAGTAGTTTATTTCTAGTAACTATAACACAGAAATGCCACTTCAACAATTGGTTTGGTCAGATTGGATCAGCTCTTTCCTACTTAGTTTAGATCGATCGAAAACAGCATGTGCTTTGTCCACTACTTCCTGTGGTGGGTTCCTTTCTCTTGTTAATATCCATGCGAATTCTGCAAAATTCTCGAAATTATTTTATCAGATTGTAACACTTGGATTGCAACAATTACCTGCACTACCAATTGGAGGAATATGAGTGCAAGACCATACAACTGCATAGCTGTCATAGTCCGTTTCTAATACCCAGTATGGAGCATCTACATGGACTGAAATCATATTATTGAATTAAATTTTTATATGCAGATGTATTCAAGAAAGTACTCACATCCTCTACCAGGAAAGTTGACCAAAAATTTTCCTTCGTTAATATCACTTGCTGGCGAAGCATATCCAAGAATAGACGATGTTTTGCCTGTACTAAAAAAATAATCAAACTCAGAAATCACTTTTCATTGACGAAATATGGGTGAATCTTACAGCTTCTCGATTTGTGTGTTCAGAACTCTAACTGTTCCATTTTCGTTCAAAGAATATTCAGCAGTATTGCATCTTCCACCAAGTTCGAAAATGGCGAAGTATTTTTCTTCTTCATACCAAGTTCCCAGATACTGAAAAAATCATATGAAGACCAAGAGGAATAAGTTATGGTTACCATTCAAGTTGAATGAAATACTCACTCTGGTCAAATCGAAGTTTTGTTGGACTGATGCAACTTCAGGGCATTTTCCTGGTACTGGAACTTGAGCATGGATGCCAAAGATACACAGAACTACAGGAAGAATAGCGACTAACTTGATCATCATTGCAATATTTATTGGAAAAAATTTGCACAATTTCAATTCATACACGAATCTATTGTGATATTCCAGTGAAATGTTGTTTCCTTAAATAGGTATTAGTTGTTCGGAAATTTTATCAGTGGAAAACGATAAGATTTTCCGGAGATGTACCTAAAACTAGATAATCGCACTCGAGAGTTGACTTTTTCTAGAGATATTTTGGGATTGATTAGATATATCTTTTGATTCTATCTAAAAGTACTTCGTTAAACAGGGAGAGAAAAACACTTCTCCAGAATATTTCAGGTTACAGTTACATTCATATAAATGTTTCGACCCCTATATACTGGATCATCTTCAGTGTGAAATACAGCAAATACGTAAAAGCAAACGGTCAAACAAGTTTGGTTTATTTTGTATTTTTTTCTTTCAACTTAACTTTTTGGATAGTTTGCTTTTATGTATTCGTATTTTGTTCGAATTATCATTCGAAGGCTTGAGTATTGCAGTCGTGCCTCCCTTGTTAACTCGATTCTGTATATGTATTTCCAACAACCCTCTAGATGTAAAAATATAGGATCAGGGGGTGATGAATTCTGTATGCTAGGATAACATACGGACACCCCTGGTGCAGCATATTTGATATGGATATCTGCATAATTTGTGGTGATATATATTCTCCACTCCAACAGTCCGCAATTATTGATAATCCACAGAGCAGTGGATTTAAAGATGGAATCAAACATAATTTAAGGGATTAGATTAACAATGGTTCTCCCTTGACCATCAGAAATGTCAGTTTTGATGAAAAAAAAATCCAAAAAAAGCAAAATGCGACAGCAGCAGCCAGCAGCATTTGCCAGTTCGGCAAACCAATTGAAAAAAATTGACAGGAGAGGGGGAAAATTTAATCTGACAAAGGATTAGGACGTCAATTGATTGGCCACTCTGTGTAATGCTATAGCTAATGTTGCTATTCTCAGATAACAGATTTCTCACAAAGTTATTTCTAATCTGCCTTTGAAGAAAATATTTATCATTTCTTTGTCGATATCTTCGAAGGCCTATTGAGCATGAGCATATGTTTTGATATTCGAAATTTATCAGAATGAAATATTGATTAATAATTTCTTCAGATAATTCCATTGTTACCAATCAAAGTGAGAAAAAACATTGAAACTGTTTTCAATCTAATCAATGGAAGTAAATATTTATCTGGGGCGAAGCAAACAATATCGATGCGAATGAAATTTCTATCCGTTTGTTCTATGTTCAGTCCGAATACAATAGAGCCATTAGAGTCCAATGCTCCAAGAGCCAAGATTAACCATTCAGCATCGCCTGATTCACTCGGTTATGGACCTGAATGATTATTATTAATCTTGTAGTTGCTCGGAACATACCAGAACTTATTAACAATTCTTGCTGCTAGATAAATGAAGATGTTGAAGATTTCTTCCATTCTATTTTTTGTCATTTGTGAAGTATGGTGTCAAGTGCCATTTTTTGGGAAGTGTCCAGAAATAGGCGTCCAAAAAAATTTCGATTTGGAAAAGGTGAGTTTTGAAACATTCACATATTCAATTTTGATGATTTGGCCTTGGCTTAGGTCACTCACAATTATCGTAAGTATCGCTTGTTTATATACTTTCACAGTGGCGTATCATATAGCGAATGAAATTTCATCACAAAATTTATTATAAATTTTGACCGATTTAGATTTAACTGATTGTTGACAAGAAGAAATTCCTAATTTGAATTAAATGAAAAATATATTTGGTTTTCCAACAGTATTCAGGTCGATGGTATGAAGCAGAGAAATACTTCGCAAATTTTGAGCTGGGCAAAAAATGTATGTTTGCCGATTATTTAATCTTCGAGAATGGAACATTGAAGGTGTTCAATCAAGACATAAATATAAAGTGAGTTGAATACAATATGATAATAATTTATAAGAAAAACTAACATGAGTATTCTTCACGAAGGACGGGGACAAAAGGTTCAATAGAAGGAAATGCCAGACCTGCTGGTGCACCAGATGAGGCTAAATTATTGGTCAATTTTCCAAGAAGAGGAGGTGAGGAAAAATTGGTCAAACATCACAAAAGAACTAAACTGCTCCACATGAGTTAGGGATATTGACTTAAATTGCAAAAAAATATAGTTAAAATAAGATTTTTTTGATGAAAATTCATATTAACATGATTTCAAGTTGCAAATTAATTTTAGCCTGTAGGTCTGCAGCGTATACATGGTGGTTAAGAAAAATCGAGTAAAATAACGAAATTTTATTCCCAGAGAATTCAAGCATTTTAAGTTTTTAAGACTATCGATACAATGTATGGCGTCCACGGGCATCAATAACAGCTTGACATCTTCTTTGCATACTACACACGAGGTTGTTGAACATTTCTTGAGGAATTGGGTTCCATAAACGGGGCAGAAGCTCTCTCAGATCATTCAAGGTTTCGGTAGGTTGATGATTATCTAATCTCCTTTGGAGCATATCCAATGCATGTTATTCTATGCAATTCAAATCTGGTGAGTGCGGATCGAGGTATTGGTAAATGTGGAATTCCTAGATCCTCGCGCGCATTCTCAACTATGGCTGCACGGTGCGGTCTAGCGTTATCGTCTAGAAATTTAAAAGTTTCACCAATAGCAGCGGGAAAATTTGTCACAACATTGTCAATGACATGCTCCCTATAGTGTGAGGCGGCCATATTCCCAGGACAAATGTGTAGATCTGTGCGCCCGTTGAAACATATCCCGGCCCATAACATAATACTATACCCCCTCGGAATGGATGGACTTCTTGGACATAGCGACGATTACGGGGTATGCGTGGGATTGTCCATACCCTCATTCTTCGAGAATCTGAAAATCGTCCATATTATGATATCCCTAACTCTTGTGGAGCAGTTTACTTGGTTTAAAATTGCTCAATTGAGATCACAATACATCTGGTTTGAATGTTAGCAATTTTCCTCCAGATCCTGCAATTTCTGTTTCAGTTCATGTGGATGCTCCCTACTGGGTTCTGGAGACAGATTATGACAGCTACGCGGTCGTATGGGCATGTACAGAATACCCCCAGGTCAGCACGAGTAAGTAACCATATTTTCCTATATGCACTGAAAGAAAAATGTACATAATAGTTACGAAATTTGTTCACCACAACAAAATCCTTGATTGAAATATGGCTTATTAAACATTTATTCATCTTAAACCAATCATTTTTTTGAAACTTGTGAATAAATATTGTTTTACTGTTACTTACCGAATTTATTGATACGTATAGCCGTACTTATTGATAATTATAATATTTTGGATTTGATGAATGAATCATAAAACTACTTTTAATAAAAATTTTTGAATTCTGATATAAATTTGTTTATAGGTAAGAAATATTACTGTTTTTATATGTACTATTTATTCATTATTAATGAATTTGTTTAGCGGAAACTGAATATTATGTTTATATGCAAAATGTTTCAGTTTCCATTGAAGTATCATTTATTTACTGTTAATGAATCAAGTTTAACTATAAATTTGTGAGCGGGTTGTTTCAAATAAAACGGTTTCATTTTGAGAAAAATTATTTATTAAACCAATATTTGAATATAACAATAAACTGCCAATCATAATCGACAAAAAAAATTATTTTATGAACTAATAAATCATTATTAATGGTTTCAGTCAATACCATTGTATTGTATTTACATTTAAGATTTCGTTTGTATGAATAACTCTTGATTCATAAAATAATATAATTTTGAGGCGAGTGCCCATACACGGGACAATTTCCCTGAAATATGTTTCTATTTGAATAGCCTCCTCCAACAAACTCACACTAGTTATTCCATTCACTGGAAAAAAGAAGAATTAAGATTAGAATTATTGATTACATTATGATAAGTAGGCCATTTTTATCAACAAAAAGTATTTGGCAAATAAATTTGCTTATTTACTATAACCAAATACATTAATTAATAATTTCAAATATTTCTGATTAGGTAATGAATTTGGTCTAATATAATATTATTTATTATCTATTACAAAACATGATTATCCCTCGGTTCTTCCTTAAAAGCTACGATGAGAGATGATAGAAAAATGTATATGGACGCAAAAGTCAAAAAGTGCTCTACAGTAGAATATCATAATTTGGGTACAAAAAATTTTATCAATCGGGTTGTAACTGAATTTGTCATATTTTAAAAAGGTTGATAACATTTTTGTGCCGAATGATTGTAATTTGAAGAACCAGATCCCTTGTTCGCTTACACAAAGAGTCTAATTAAATCTTGAGAAGCGAATATTACTGATTCCAACCTACTACGCGCCAATAAAAAATAGATTCATAAAAAATTGGGTACTTACGTATAAAATAAGTTACGGTGGGAGTATCTGAAACATCCGCGAATACACTGCTGATTTCCCAACCACTATAGATATTATTTTTCACTCACTTAAATAAAAACTTTCAACAATCCAGAATTCGAGTGACTTACTGACTTACTCAAACAGCAAACTACAAACTGAAACTATATAAAATGAGATCGCCGGCAACCACGGCGACGGCGGAATGGAAGGGGATACTTCAATACATCTCGAAACGAAGTATTTTGTTGTTATAAAAAATATATGTTTATAGTTAATATATATTTTATTGAAGGTTAATTGCACGCCAATGAATATTATTTGTTAATATTCAAGAAGATGCTTTCTAGAAGTAATAAATATTTTGTAATAGTTAACAAGCCACATTAGCAATTAATAAAATAACGAATATCATGTAACAAATGATTTTCTAGATAATTTTTGCATATTATTTATTAACTTTTAAGTAATGATTATAGGATCTACAAAATATTTTTGAAACAAAGCTTTTATTTTCTATAAATAACACGAATTGAAGAATTTGGGGATTATAAATAGAAATTATTTTAAACAAATAATGCCTAATATAGACAACAAAATATCCCTGAAACAAGTGTTTATTACCTATTATATGGAACATTTTTCTCAGTGTGTATAAAGAAGAAATCTGAAAATATTCTGGGTTTAAATTAATCTAATTAAATTTTCAGAGTACGCATGGATCTTGACGAGGATAAGAAACCCTTCTGAAGAAACTCTGGGCAAGGCCTATAAGGTCTTTGAAAGACTCAGTCTCAGCAAAAAGGATCTGTTCAAAACGGACCAAACAAACTGTACAAGTAATGAATAATATTAATATAAATTTGTTTGGCTAACTCGAAGTTTTTTTTGGGGGACAGGATTTTTTGAGCCCTCGTTCACCTTGTAGGTAGATTCGCATTCCTCAGTTCAATAAACCATTTGAAATTATCTGTAAGAAAAAACGTCAATGATCCCGTTTCATTTACCTATTACAGAAATAAAGTTGCACCTCAAAAGTAACTGCGTTGACCAAATTCTATTTCGAATCAATACAAAGTTGAAGGTTTTCAACTCCAAATAAAATCTATACAATCCCGTAATCGCAGCTTCTAAGACTGTCACCATGACCATAGTACAAGGAACGCTGGTATTTACCCAATAATTATTTGTCAAGGATAACAGTAATTTGTTATTTGTTGTTTACGATGACTCAAAAAGTTATATTCATTTTCGACACATTTGCTTTGTTGAATAATAGCGACGTTATCTGGATTTTAATAGTAGGTACCACGCTCAGGTACTAAAAATCCATTTGTTCACACGATTATCTCTATCCAAAAATAAATACAGTGAAATACGTGCGTTCATATCAGCATTTTTCGAATAGTGAAACCATGTTTAAGTTGATGCTAGTGACAGTTCTTTGTGGTCTTGGTGTTCAAGGTCAAGTTCTATCTCCTGGAAAGTGTCCAAAAATCGAAAGTGTTCAACAGAATTTCGACTTGAACAAGGTGAATAAGGCTTAAGGGGACCTGGTACACGTCCGAGCTCGCGAGCTCCCTTCAAAAATTGGGCTTTTTATTTCCATGATATCTCAGTTCGTATGCGGCGTAGACCACCAATTTTTTTTTAAATTTAAAGCTTAATCATTTCTCTAGAATGTGTTTTACTCGCTTCTCTGTTTTTCTTCGTATATCAGGAAAAAAACCTGGTGAGCTGTAATTTCATGAAAATCTGGACAAACGATTTTATTTCCATGATAAATCTGTCAATTCTCGGAATAAATGTATGAAATTTTCAGTTTACATGCGAAATAATATTTTGCACAATGTGTATTGATCAGTTTTTTTGTTTATTGTCCCCTCAATTTTTGAATGAATTATAAAATAGGAACTTTATTGGTCATATTTTCAACCAGAAAAACGGGAAAGCAAATAATACACATTCTCCAAAATATTATTCCGCATGTATACTGAAAATTTTATTCATTTATCCCGAAAATTGACGGAGATATCATGGAAATAAAATCGTTTGTCTAGATTTTCATGAAATTACAGCTCACCAGGTTTTTTTCCTAATATACGAAGAAAAACAGAAAAGCGAGTAATGCACATTCCAGAGAAATGATGAAGCTTTAATTTAAAAAAAAATTGTTGGTCTACGCCTCATACGAACTGAGATATCATGCAAATAAAAAGCCCAATTTTTGAAGGGAGCTCGCGAGCTCAAAACTTCGTTTTTGCCATTATCAAATCAGGTACCTGAGCATGTTAAATTTTATAATTTGTTGAAAACAATGCGTTGTGTCTAAATTGGCATTTAACATTCTATTACAGTATTTGGGAAAATGGTACGAACAAGAAAAATATTTTGCTATCTTTGAATTGGATGGAAGGTGCATCTCAGCCACATATTCACTAGCTGATGACGGTACTGTACGAGTCTTCAATCAGCAAATCGACAAATTGTAAAAATAATATTGCTTGTATACGATAATTTTGTGTAAATGTGTCACAATAATGCTTTCAGAACTAATAAAACCAAATCTATCGAGGGTATTGCAATGCTATCAGGAGATGCCAAAGAAGCGAAATTGATAGTTAACTTCGATAATATACCAAGTAAGAATAGTATATTCTATAACTATGTAGTTGCAGAATGGGCTCCTATTCCAACACGTATGCGAAATTGGAAAACGAGCGACGAAGGAGCGAGTTTTCGAACGCATGAGTGTTGGAATTGCCTTTTGCAACGAGTATTAGCATATTTTCTCTATTTCAGTCAAGTTTTGTGAAAAACTGTCGAAATTAAATGAAAAATTCAGATTATACATCCTTGTGACTTTCGTATTGTATCTTGGCAGTTGGTGTGACTGTCACGAAAATTGACAGATTAGGGCATTTGAATCGTTTCGAATTTTGAAATCATTTATAATTACGCATTGAATTCGTGAATTATGTTTGAAGAAATCGATTTAACACCTCCAGAATTAAGAAAAATTGCGAATAAATTAATACCTCAAAAATCCTAATCCATGTATGAAAAAGAATACGAGAAACTTGTGAAGTGGTCTGAAGAAAATTCGGTTATTTGAATTTCAAGTAATGTTTTGTTGGCGTTTTTTGAATAACGTATTTATGAAGTAGGACATATAAATGTTCTATACAGGGTCTTTCACGAGGAACCTCACCCATATTTATACGGGAAACTACTGAACGTATTTTCATGAAATTCAGCACTTATAAGTATTTCACGATGCTGATGAAATCTAAAATATTTTCAAGGCATGAGCACCTCCGGTTTTTCCGGAAATGACGTCAACTTCCGTTTTTCAAATTAGAACACCATTTTTTTATTGCAGAAATAGATTCCTTAGAAAATTTCAAGTTATTTTGATGTAACATTTTTCAGTTTTGGTTGGAAAATCCTCTCTGAGCGGGAAAATTCGAAAAAAAAATCGAAAATAGAGCTCCGCTGAAACAAGAATAACTTCGAGGTTTTTTGATGGAAAATTTTCATTTTTGGGATTTTTCAAGATGTAAGATTGATGTATCCACTTTATCCACGCGAAATCGCGATTCATGATACAGGGGGTGAAAAAAACCGCTTTCAAAGTTAGGGATGACAAAATCGTGAAAAATCAGTTTTTTCAAATTAGAACCTCATTTTTTTATGGCAGATATTGAATCTACGTTAAAAAATAATGTGAGTGTATGCATCACACCCTTGCCCTAAAGTGGATATTATTAAGTCAGAAAATATCCATTTTAGGGCAAGGGTGTGATGCATACACTCACATTATTTTTTAACGTAGATTCAATATCTGCCATAAAAAAATGGGGTTCTAATTTGAAAAAAATGATTTTTCACGATTTTGTCATCCCTAACTTTGAAAGCGATTTTTTCACCCCCTGTATCATGAATCGCGATTTCGATTTTTAAAGTGGATACATCAATCTTACATCTTGAGAAATCCCAAAAATGAAAATTTTCCATCCAAAAACCTCGAAGTAATTCTTGTTTCAGCGGAGCTCTATTTTCGATTTGTTTTCGAATTTTCCGGCTCAGAGAGAATTTTCCAACCAAAACTGAAAAATGTTACATCAAAATAACTTGAAATTTTCTAAGGAATCTATTTCTGCAATAAAAAAATGGTGTTCTAATTCGAAAAACGGAAGTTGACGTCATTTCCGGAAAAACCGGAGGTGCTTATGCCTTGAAAATATTTTAGATTTCATAGCATCGTGAAATACTTATAAGTGCTGAATTTCATGAAAATACGTTCAGTAGTAAAAATATGGGTGAGGTTCCTCGTGAAAGACCCTGTATATAACCTCACCTTCCAAACGGAAACTTTGGGATTTTTTTTGCGAAAACTAAGAGGATTGCCGATTTCTCGTTATCATTTTCGTAATCTGTGACCGAAACTTGGTGAGTACAAATTTTATCACTTTTCCAACAAGATCCTTTTAGTTATAAATAATTTCCATGAAATTGGATAGGATCGGAAGTAAGTGCTGACAACCACAAAACGAAAAATAAAACTGAAAACAATGCTGTAATGAGTTCATTACAGTACTGTTTTTAGTAGTGTAATGATTTATGATTCAATATTTTAAATATTTTCAGTTCGAATTGATGCCCCTTATTGGATTCTAGAAACGGACTATGAAAGCTATGCTGTCGTTTGGTCATGTACAGATCTGGGATTTCTCAACACAAGTAAGTTAACCTTTTCAACGATTCATGGATTTATTTTTCACCGAGATTCTTTCAGAGTTCGCGTGGATTCTGACCAGAGAAAGGAATCCTCCATCAGGAGTTCTGGATAAAGCTCAATCGGTATTCGCAAAATTCAACTTGGATAAGGAGAGTTTGCATAAAACGGAGCAAGAAAACTGTCCAGAGAATATTTGAAGAAGATGCGAGATCAAGTTTGAACATATCGAATGCCTTATTCGAATATTCACTCAATTTTATAATTTTGTTTCTGTATTTTCCGATATAAAGGGTGTCTTATTTTCGAAACCATGGTCTATTTTTTTTTAAGTCATCAATGAAAAAGAAACAGAACGACGACGGTTGATCAAGATTTAGGTTTATCAAGTTTTTTCACTTAAAACTGACGCAGGTTGGCACCCGTGTAAGTCAAAATAATTCTCAGAAACGTTGCCAATGTGACACAGATTTCGCACATTTTCATACTGGAGTATTTCAAGTTCTGCTAAAAGGTATTCAAATGTCTTCTGTAGATAGGCTTATTTCTTGAGAATCTTGAGAAGTGGGTTAAGAAGTTTTTCTGTCTGGATATTCGAATACTCTTATACTTTTCTCGAATGAACTATCACAAAGTAATGGAATATTCTGTCCATTATTTTTCAGTAAAATTCCAACACTCGGTTCTTGATTTCCGTACAAGAAAATAGCATAACTGAATCTTCCATCCATGTTATTTATATATACTCCATTCACTTTTATTTAATCACATAGGAGGTCATGGTTTCGTTTTCAGGAGTTGGTGCACCTGATGAAAAGTCTGTGCGCGTACAGAAAATATCGTTAATGACAAAACGACGTTGCCAGTTTCTTTGTTTACATCAAAGTAAAAGTATCAAAGATATTCCACATTTTGTTAGTTCGAATCGATCGGCGATTTTGGGGCGAAATATCGATAGGAAATCGCCTATTTTTCCGTTCTTCGTCGTCCAGTTTCCCGTCGATATGAGAAATTTCGTGCAAGTGTCATTTTTTCCTTTCACGACTTTTGGCGTGAGTACGAACGGCAAATTTGAATTGGACCAAAAATTGATTTATAAGCATAAATGAAGCGAAAGTAAGTACCTACTAATCGACCTTTTTACACTTGATAACGAAGTTTTTTTAGGTATTTGGCCGTTTAGAAAGATTTCAAGCGAAATTCCGGTCCCCCAGAATTTTGGTTAGTTTCGTTATCGTTCTTGGTGCTCAAAATTTATTTGGAATATGTAAATGGACAAAAAAGGCTTCCTTATACGATCTTCTAATGAAAGCGACCGGAAAATATGATTCAGTTCAGGTAGGATGTTCGAGGAATTATGAGGAAAGAACTTGCAGAATGAAATTGCACGATTTTCGTAAGTAAACGGGTTCTGGATGGCCATCATCCGTCCCTAAATGATTATTGTTGATTGTTTTCACGTTTTACGTCCAAAAAGCTAAAAAAAGAGGAAATATGACTTTATTGCATTCAACGGTAGGTGAATTCAGATTCCGATTAATTGAAATGTGTCACTGGAGCTTTCATTCCTATCAATCCTTTGCCTAAAGTAGAAATAGGCTATATTGAACCAGAATACATCGGTTTTTTCCATATTCCAGGAGTTTGTGTCTTATTTTAGAACAGGTGAATGATAAATGTGAAGCATATGTTTGACCTTTCTCATATTATTGGTACAAACCTACTGTGGTAGTAATGTATGAATATTTTTTAAACTAATAAATTACTATACAGTCAGAATATTTTACTCCTTGTTCATAAGATCAAATAAATGAAATGTATATCTATAAAGCTCTCAGGAATTGACGTTCTTGCTTATCAATTTATAACCAAAACTCAGTTACTATTGCATTGAAATTATTAGTTTCTCTGTAAACAAATTCGTTAATTCAGTTATTATGGTTATTTTCTTTGTGATGAATGAATAAAACTGTTATTTATTTGAAATAAAGAAATATTAGAAAAAGAAATCTTATGCACCCTCGACCCTCACAACCATATCACATACAATATCATGATGAAAACAAAGCACATCGATAAATCTTTACAATCATAAATCCAAAAACTCCTTTACATGTAGAATATTGTTCACAATTTTCTGTTGTGTTCCCCAAAGGAAATATACATTCTGAGAAATACGCTAAGAATGTAGAAAGGGCAACATAGTATTGACTTGGAACATAAAAATATTTTGAAAAACGTCATAACTTCGATACAGAGTGGAATGTGTCAAATTTCCAAGGCCAGAGTTGTGATTTTATAATTGTGAATGGAGTAACGTGAAATATTTCCAGTATTAACAGAGAAAAAAGTTTCTTCAACATTCGCCAGGTCTTTGGAATTATTAAATTCACATAATATTTTCTCAAATTCATTATTTTCTCAAAGTAAATAAATATTTTGATGAATATGTAATTTCTACGACTTCTATGTAGAAAGGACAACGTTGTTCATTCATCTGACAGGAAAGCGACTATGACCTAACATTTTCAAAATATACACAGTGAAATGTGTCAGAATTTCATGGCCAACCGGGATACATTATGAAAGTGAATGGAGTATAGAGGTATGTGTATATTCCTTTAAGGTTGTATTTCAGAATTATTCTAGTTAGGATATCGTTGTCTACCCGTCATGTAGATGAGAAACCTCAGGATATATCTATCCACATTTCCCCTCGGCAAATTTATGTGGCCTCAAATCCACTTATCGCAAGCGTCACGAATTTGTGCGATCAGATGGAATAGAATTCCATGTGTCACGCTCCTTGGGAATTCCCTCTCCTTATTAGCGACGTGGACGCATTTCCATATAATCCCGTAACTGTTCATTTTGCTGGCCGACTAAACGGATTATAGAGACCGAATTAGCTCACTATTTGCTGATCGGATGCGATCTGTCAAGGGCAGGACGGAGCTCCCACGCCTGGTGCACATGGGGTCGAAAAACGCTGTGAGAACTGGTCAAAAATTGTGTATAACCAGAGACAACTCTCTGGTATAACCATAGAATATTCACTCTTCACTCAATCATATAAAGCTATAAACATAGATGCATAGAATAGGTATTCTATGCATCTATAGCTAAACCAAAGAGTTATTGGTTGCGTGCGCGTTTGACAAGTCTGTGACATCGGAGGTGAAACGAACTTACGAACAATTTAAATTGGTCCACATTGAAGTACTCCACATTTAACTGATTGAACTGAAAATTCAATACTTGGGTGGCTGTTTTTCTGATAAAATAAATAAAATTTGAGAACTTTCGACAAAGTACGAGGATGTATTGATATCTAGTTAGCCTAGACCAGTTCCATGCATAAACAAAATATTGCGATATCATATCAACGAACAATAACTTTTTAGAAGTGTCAGTGTACAGTTCGACGTTAAAAAAGTAAACCAGACTTGCGCAATAAATTAAAAAAAAGATGTACACTGAAATTGTAAAAATCGAAAAATTGGAGTATCGAGCCATCATCAAGTACCTGTATTTAAAAGGGTTAAGAGGTAAGCAGATTCACGAAGATATGCTTAATACCCTTGGTGATCAATGTCCTTCGTATGCGACCGTGAAAAATTGGACTGCAAGCTTCAAAAGAGGTACCTATACTATACAGGATCTTTCACGAGGAACCTCACCCATATTTATACGGGAAACTACCGAACGTATTTTCATGAAATTCAGCACTTATAAGTATTTCACGATGCTGATGAAATCTAAAATATTTTCAAGGCATGAGCACCTCCGGTTTTTCCGGCAATGACGTCAACTTCCGTTTTTCAAATTAGAACACCATTTTTTTTATTGCAGAAATAGATTCCTTAGAAAATTTCAAGTTATTTTGATGTAACATTTTTCAGTTTTGGTTGGAAAATTCTCTCTGAGCGGGAAAATTCGAAAAAAAAATCGAAAATAGAGCTCCGCTGAAACAAGAATAACTTCGAGGTTTTTGGATGGAAAATTTTCATTTTTGGGATTTTTCAAGACGTAGGATAGATGTATCCACTTTGAAAATCTATTTTTTCAAATTAGAACTCCATTTTTTTATGGCAGATATTGAATCTACGTTAAAAAATAATGTGAGTGTATGCATCACACCCTTGCCCCAAAATGGATATTTTCTGAGTTAATATCCATTCCGGAAATGATATCAAGTATTCAAGTACCTATGTATAGTGTATTTTTCCCGGAAACAGTCGAACACTTGAATACCACTGGGCCTGCCTGGGCAACATGCGGAGAGTTCCGCAACAAGAACGAGTATGTGAAATTCAAGCACGGTCCATTTTTAACGATACACCTTTACACTCCCCGTATACTTCAGATTAATTACATTAAAGCTTCGCCGAAAGTGGGCGGACGACCCCATATAGAACCTTGCGGCGGCCCTTCTCTGATGCGCGCTCTATAATTAGAAAATTATAACCCTTTAGGAACGTTATGCGTGGCTGATCAAACACAAAACACGTCCAAAAAATGTTCGGTCACGACTTTTTACGAATCGTTTCGTTGGCAAGCGTGTGTGTCTGTGATTTACGAAAATTTGTGGCTATTGCAATTTGGTCTGGTGATTTGAGGCACGCAATTGCGTACTTTGCGGGATTTGATCGGATAGGAATGAAGATAATCATATCTACGAGGATTTATTGAAAAATTCTTAGCCTACTATAGGATCAAACAGAATTTCAATGTCAAAAATATTTCAATACTCAACATATTCTCCTCTTAATTGAATTCATTTATTGCAGCGAACCTGCAACGTCTCTATCTCTAGAACTTCTAAAAAAAATGTTTCTTCTTGCTCTGCAAACCAGTCCTCCACAGCTTTTATTACCTCCTCATTGAAAGGAAATTCACGACCTTTCAAACTTTTTTTCAGTTAAGGAAATAGATGATAGTCGGACGGAGCCAAATCTGGTGAATAAGGGGGGTGTTCTAGTAATTCTAACCCTAAATCACGAATTTTTGCATGGCAACTTGAGATTTGTGTACTGGGGCGTTGTCCTGTAAAAACAAAACACCTTTGGATAGCTTTCCGCGTCTTTTCTCTTTAATTGTTTCCCGTAGAGTGGTCAGTAATGTCGAATAGTAATCTCCAGTTATTGTACCCTTATCCAGAAAATCAATCGTGATTACTCCATGGCAATCCCAAAAAACTGAAGCAAGAACTTTTCCAGCAGATTTTTGGACACAAAACTTCTTAGGTCTTGGAGAACCAGAGTGTCGCCATTCCATCGATTGTTGCTTTGTTTCTGGATCGTAGAAATGTACGCAAGTCTCATCCATAGTAACAATTCGGTTTAAGAAGTCCACATCGTTTTCAAATCGAGCACAGATCAAACGCGATGCTTCCACCCTTGCACGCTTTTGGTCAACATTAATTCAAACATTTGGGGATCCATTTTGCAAAAATTTTAGCCCAATTCGACGGTCTGATAAAATTATGTCATGAACTGCATCGATATTTTCGGGGACTGACACAGAAACTGGCTTTCTCGATCGGTCATCATCTTCAATGCAAAATTTAGGTACCTACCATCAGAACTTCTGTTCTGATTGGGTACTTCTAGTACTGATGGTTATGTCAGACCGAATACAGCAATCTCAAGAACTATCTTCTTCTATATCGTGTCCTGTTCTTCCATAGAGACCACAAAAAAGCTTGTTATTCGTCTTCTTCGTGAGCGAGGTGCGCGTGCCGTGTTCGTGGGGGTCACATAAGGTCACGCGGCAAGGCCACGAAGAGGCCCATGAAGCACGCACCGTCCATCTACTAAGTGCGTTCTTCGCTCTTTGCCGCCCCCTGGAACTGGTACAGCACGTCGGAAAAGTCAAATTGGAGGCTTAGTCCGACAATAATTAATAATAACAGTTATGGACTCTATATTCGATGCTGTGCCCTCAGAAACCAAGCTTTAGGGCTTCGAAAAGGGGGGTAACGCTTTTTCTTAAAAAATTCCTACTATTATTTAGCCATTTTGATATATTAGTAGGTTATGGAAAAAGGGAATCTCGATAAATTACATCCCAGTATGAAAAGCTACCGAAGAACTATATCTACAAAGAATATTTGAATGAATCGTCGCCACTTGAAGAGAAACACACTGTGGGTATCAAGAACATCATTTGAATTTAATTTGAACTCAAAAACGCTACAAAATGTTTTTTTTCTCAGACCCTTTCTTACAGGAATTGGCCACAAAAGCATTCCTATTAGTTACACCTGTGATTTCACTAGTTCCCAACTCCAAAAAAATTATCGATTTCAATCGATTCGTTCTGTTTACATTCCCGTTTTTATGTTGAAATTGTTATTCTTCTGCATATTATCCGTGGAAAAAGATCAGTCCATCCTCACATAAGATACCTGTACCAGATCACAAAAATGGGATTATAAAACCTCATTGAAAACCCCTACGAGGAGAATTCGCAGGTTTTGGGGTTGCTTACACGGCTAATGTGATTTATTACATTCGAAATTGCGTAAAATTTCATATAAAAGATGATTTCACGGCAGGGGACGATATAAATAGGCTTTTTTGATTTATTGTTCCTTTTTCTGTGGGAACAGGTACCAGTTCTTCAACGGAATCAGGTGCTAATTTGATGGTCAGGTTGTACTTCAAATATTGTATCAACTCGATTCGAAAAGGTATAATTGAAATTAAAACAAATGGGGTAGAATACCGAAAATGCTATCAACAGATTTTTTCTATTCGAATAATTCCAGCAATAAGATGCATTAAGTATTAAAAAATATGTAATTTGATCAAAAATTGACTCAAATATCATTTTATTTCTAAATCTTAATCATCAAACTTCTTCAATGCGATGCGTAGTTGTGGAAAAGAACAATACTTATACTGTCAGTTGCAATGGATCCATATCCTTGTGAAAGATTAATCCAGATCTGAACAAGGCATGTGCCCTATTACAAGGAAAATTGAAATGTCAAGGAGAGCCGTGTTCACATGATGTGATGAGAGTTGACTTCAAACGAGAGTTGTTGGTTGGGAACCCAAAACCCAAATAAGTATCTAATGAAATATGAAGCAACTTTCAATTTATAAGGAATAAACATATTATTTCAATGTCTAAATATAATAAATACACTAAGAAATTAACCATACTTAAATAAATCGAATTTGAATGCTTCCATTTCTGCTGTTCCCAAATCGTTTTTTACTCATTGAAATAAACATTTATAGGCAGCACAAGATACGATGTTTGGTTACTTGTGTTGCCACCTTATCGACTGTCAGTAGCGACATCTTGCGTTAAAATTGTATGTTCAGATCGTTGCTCACTAGATGTCACTGCTTCGAACAGACGGACCATAGAAATAGATTCAAGAAGAAGAAAAAAATGTTGGCAACACTGAATCACAGAATTATATTTATTATTCTATGCACTGAACACCACAGAGCAATAAACTCTACCACATAATTCTATGCACTCAACCTTTGTTTGACAGAAAAATATAACCTAACTTTATAAATGTATAAAGCCGTCAATATTCAATAATATTTCATGCATAACGATTACGAATCATTGTAATTGAGTTAACAATTCTAGAAATACACAAGCTTCATAATGGAACGGGGAAACTCCTCTGAACTCGAAGTTAAATACCAAAAATTAGCCACAGAGTTCTCTAAGGTATTTACAATCAAGCTTGTATGTAATCAGTGGGCGGCACTAAATTTGCAATTTTTCAGGTACGCACTCATGCAACGGTATTGAAAAAAGCGCTTTTAGAGGAGCAGGCGAAAACCGTCGAACTAAGAGATATAATCAAAACTCACGAACAGCAATTGAGAAAACACAACCAAGAAATGGATAGTTTGATGTTCCGAAACGAGCAATTGAGTAAGAGAATAGCTGTTTTGCAACAAGAATTACAAACAAATAACAAAAAGGGTAAACAGAAAGGCACTATTGATTCATACCACCAACCAGATATGACAGTAATCAATGAAGAATTGCAGAAGAAGATAATGGAGAATGCACAACTACTGAGTAGTGTAAGACCTAAATATATCCATATTAATATCGTTCTCATTCCTATTTTGATTTTAGATGACAGACAAGGACTTGGAGATAAACGATTACAAAGGAAAAATCGATAGCTTGGAAAAAGAGCTTCAAGCTGTTCAAGTCAAATATAAAAACCTAGAAAAAACTTATTCTGATATGAATATCCAAATGGAAAAGCAAAGTAGTCACAAACATTTTATTCAAAAAGAATTAGAACCCCAACATTCTAGGGATAGTCAGGAAGATGCAGAAGAACTAAAGGTCAGTCAAAAAAAATATTTAATATTTGAAATTAATTCTGTATTAAACATTACCAAGCTCACCATCTTCGTTCAACCAATTTTGATCTCTCTCATCTTCACATTAAAATATTGCAATTCTCTGTAAATGACCAGACGTAATTATGTTTACACTTCATCAATTTATTGTTTCAAGAGTAAGCATTGGCAAGAAGAATCTGAAAGATGGAAAACTGAATGTGAATTGCTGAGATCCAAACCTACCTCAAATGAGCAGCTTACAGAATACTATGAATCACAAATCACAGAAATGCTAGAAACCAAACAGATGTGCCTCTCGGAAACCAAAACGTTATGGGCTGAAAATACGGCTTTATGTCAAAGACTTGAGAATTTACAATTAGAAAATAAAGAAATCGAGTCACAATTAGAAATCAGAAAAGAAGAACTGAATACTACGAATCAAAGTTATAAAGTGCAATTAGATGCAATGACTGAGCATTTGGCCGCCCAAAATGATAAAATTACTCAGCAATCTGATGAAATTGAAATGTTGAGGCATAAGTTATTATCTAAAAAATAGAATTGATTTACATTGTATATATTCAGTTACCTAAGTATTTATAATTATTTACAGTAGGTTAGGTATTATTGTTATCTATATTATTAAATTTTATTATGTAGGAAATATACATTCCAATGAATATTGGGTGGATTATTTTTTATACCTGACCAAGCATCCAAACTTTTTTATGGATAAAATAGAACAATCAATTTGAAGAAATGGTGAATTTTATGGTAATATGGACATTTAGACAGCGGCAAATGAAATCATAATGTCAACAGCCAATATGGAGTCACAATCATTTATAAGGACCCTGTATATAGCAATAATGTTCTTGGAACATTATAAACAGATTACAATTGCAGCACTTCTTGTATTTAATGGAAATGCAATTTTTGGAATAAATAATTTTATCAGTCAACAAAAATATATTATTTCCAAATATATACACATAAAACTATCATAATTTTATTCAATCAAGTCTCACAGCAAATGATGATCCACATGAACATCCCTGCTCGGCCAAAGGGTTATTAGTAATTTTAAAAGATGCTCTAATCAATTCTTCTTGGTAATCAACAGTAGCCCCTTTTACAAATCCTAAAGAAATTTCATCAATGACAACTTTCACCCCATCTTTCTCGAAGATCCTAGAAAATTAAATATTCTTTCTTTCCCACCATAAGCTGAGATAAACTCACTTGTCATCACTAGATAGTTTACAATCCAAGTCGAATTTATATTGAAAACCTGAACACCCACCCCCATCAACTGAAACCCTCAGAAAATCACAGGAATCTTTTGAAATTTCTTTCAAGCGCTTGACACAGTTATCGGTAATTTTAAGTTCTGCTTTAATATTTTCAAGAGGTTTCATTACTTTAGTGGAAACATTTATATTTTTCTGAATGGTAGAACTTATAAAAAGCTTCAAAATTTTGTTTGAACAATACATTATTTATTTTTATTTTGTTTTTAACAATTTAGGTTAGCACATAAAATCTAATAAACCGAATCACAGAACACATAAATACATAATAGGTTGGAATACAGAAAATGATTACAATGACTATCATAGAATATTTAAAAGATGAGGAAAAAAATTACAAGTTCTGTGGTTTCAAAAATTTCATATGTTTTGTACTCTGTGACTTAACCTGTGTTAACCTCATTTGCTGTATAAATTTTTTGATCAATTATTTATTTAAATAGGTAAATAAATTGAATAAAAATGGTTGAGGAGCAAAGACAGAGAATCGAACAAGAAATGACGAAGATGATAAACGACTTAGACATGATGTATATTCGAAAAATTCAGGTATTGACGAAGTTCGGGATATCATGTCATCCAAGAACTAGAGTTATGAAATTTTCAGGCAGATATGCATAGATGTGCCGCTAAATGCTGTGATAATAAACAGATTTCAATAGAAGGAGTACAAAAATGTGTAGAAAATTGTTCCGCAACCTTGAATTGGACTCAGAATTATGTGCAGACAAACTTGAATACATTTCAAAATAAATTGCAACGATGTGTAATGGATTGTAATGATGATATTAAAATCAAAATGGGAGCAAATCCAACTGATTCGGAGGTAAAAATTATTTGATTTCACTTTTTCAATACCAATCAATGATTGCTTATTCCAGGTAACCAAATTCACAGCGATCTTCGAAAACTGTGCCAAAGTCTGTGTAGATAAACAGATGGATTATTTGCCATCGCTTGTGAAGAAAATGAAAAAGGATATCGCAGAAAATATTAAAGAACATTCATAAACTTATTTGCGATTATCTATTGTACATAAGTCAATAAATTTACCAGTTATTATAGAAATTTGATCTTGATTTTAACCTTTCATTTCATCTTAATATTTTTGAATTACAATTAAGAAGATAAATATCTATATACGAATTGCTCTTGAAGAAAAATTCGGAAAATATCGCTTAGAACCTAGGACTTGACTTTTGAAACTTGGCGCCAATATTTTGGCTCTGTGCATAGAAACATTCATTTTCTTTCATATCTATGTTGGCAACAATGCACATTTGTAGAGAACATATTTCTGTGGTTGTATCTCTCAAAATTGTTTTGTTTTATTAAATCTCTTGAAAATAATTGAGACTTGCTATTTTCCTGAGGTTTATTAACATGGATTCTTCCAACATAATTATCAATACTATTTTCAAGCCATTCCAAGAACATATAAATGCTGAACAAGATACTAGAGAAGTATGTTTCATTAGAATCTTTAAAATGTAGACATTTAACTTTCGTCTATAAAATCTTCTAGGAAATTCGAAATATTATGAAAGATATCGAAAAACCCCTTCGAGAAATAATAACTCAGTTGCAAGTGATTCATCACAAGGAAAACTGTGAACAAATTGGTACAGCCTGTTTGAAATCGAGAGAATTATTCGAACAAGTTCGAAATGGCTTTGATAAATTAGATAAAATAATTCCTGAAGGGCAGTATTATAGGTATAATGATCATTGGAGGTATCCTACACAACGTCTCTGTTTTTTGGCTGCTCTAATTATATACCTTGAAAAAGGATTCTTGATTGACAAAGATACTGCAGCCCAAATTATTGGAAGTGAGAAATTTCTGCTATTATCATTTACATTTATGTAGTTGTTACTAAGCTGGGGTTACTTTAGTTTTAATTCATACAAATTAATTTTTCAGTGGATGGAAAGGAACATCTTCATTTAGACTTGGAAGACTATCTCATGGGTTTGTTAAATTTAGCTACAGAATTGGTGAGTAGATTTTCAGATTACTGAAAGTTTCTTAAAGAGATTCCAAAATTTTTTCAGTCAAGATTTGCAATTAATTCAGTGACTTATGGAAACTATAGTAGACCTCTGGAGATATCAAAATTTGTAGCTGAACTGAATGCTGGTTTTCGTTTGTTGAATTTAAAAAATGATTCACTGAGAAAAAGATTCGACGCACTCAAATATGATGTCAAGAAGATAGAAGAGGTTGTATATGATCTCTCGATCAGAGGTCTGATTCCAAGTGGTGATCAGATTCCTATTCAATCTACCTCTGATAACCAAGAATGTTGAGAAAATATAGATTTATCTCATTATTGGTTATAAGATATATGTCCTTTTTTACACAAATGTTGATTAAATCTGACTTCATAAAATGATTGTTTATTATATACCTGGTGTCTCGCTAAACACTGACAATGGTCAAAGCTTTAAAAACGGGAATCGATCGAAAATCTGAGTTCTTGACCTACTTTTCATTTCTCCCGTAAGGGGTCGCGCTATTTTCCATTGCCGCAGTAGCGCCACGACTGATAAAATATTGCGGATTATTCCGGAAGTAAACCGAGAACTCTAATCTAGAGTGCCGTTTTGATCTACAAATCTTGGTCCCGATTTAAAGTAAGGAGTCGTTACACCAGGTATTTCTTTTCTATGCATCTATAGCAAAATGGTAGTAGAGTGAAATACTTGCGGAATCAAGGTAGACAGTAGGCTCAATCATTTCAAAAAAATGCTTTGGTCGATTCTATGTGATAAGCAGAATCCTTATGCATAGCAGGATAAAAAATTCATTTACACCACCATAAGACCCATATTCACCTATTCCGCTCCAACATGGATGTAACTTGAGAAACAAAATGCATGGGCTTATCACAAAAACTGAGGAATTCA
Organism: Adalia bipunctata; assembly: GCA_910592335.1. Taxonomy (NCBI): domain Eukaryota; kingdom Metazoa; phylum Arthropoda; class Insecta; order Coleoptera; family Coccinellidae; genus Adalia; species Adalia bipunctata. Next base: position 64,193,248 of record OU342949.1, read on the forward strand.
CCACTAATCAGAGAGTACATAAAACAAATCTATTATAATTTCTATGCAAAGATTATAACTTCTATGGAAACCACTGCAATGTTAACAATCTCACAAAAACTAAAATCAAATCATTGAAAATCCCCTACACAAACATCCTCTTCCATACCGAAATCTCCCCACCTTTATCAAAATCCGAGCATAAAGATTAAGTATAAAAATAAAATGAAACCCCAAAATTATTAGGTTGAGTAGTATACAATAAGAGGTCCCATTTATGAATTACTTGGAATTTTTTGTTCACATTGAGATGATTAAATCTAAATTGGTAATCGAGAACTCTGGAGGTTTTCCGCCATTTTGATTTTTTCCAGAACCACGCCATATTTGAATTGCGCTCCAAAAATTGATATTTTAGAGTACGCACATAACAAAGTAATCCTCAAAAATTACCTTATTAAAGTATTTCGCTTATGCTTCGTAAATAGGGTAGAGTGTAGATATGGAAGGCAAAAATGTTTCTCTCAATCTCACTTACATGGCACAAATTGTTCCAGTTTATAGTGAAACAGCCTGTACATTCATGTGTGTGCCAAAACATTTCTTCACTGAAAGGTTGGTGAGATAACACTTGTTCTGGTTAACAGATTTTATTCAGTATTTTACACATAACTAATTTATTTACATTTATTCACATTCAGAAGTTCTAATTAAACCCAAAACAGACCCGTATGTCAGCAATAAGAATTAGACATCTAAATCAGGAAGTTTTAAAAGAATCGATAGATGTATATTTCTTACATTTCCTGTAGCAAGAAACTACTGTTTAACTTAATTTTTGGCTTTATTCACAAAAGATGTTATCATGGTTGAACAGACAAACTCTAGAGCATTCTGGTAATTTTCCATTAAAGACTGCAGACAGTCTAATTGAGCCTTGATAACAAGTTTTCTAATAAAATTAAAAAATTTATTCATGTTTAATTCCTACACTTCAGATATAAATCAATCTTGTTACACAGAAAAACGATAACAAATACTGGTTTGTGAAGATCAAAATTTGACAAGAATATTTTTCGAAATGAAACGAGACAAAAATTTAGTTCATGATAGCCAGAAGTCATGTAAAAGTTTCTATAAATTCCATCACTTTTCATCTTCAAAACCAAAGTGAATTATTGCATATAAAAACTATTGGTTACTTAGAAAACTGGTGTTGATAAAGAAACCAAGAAATAAAAAAAGCGTAACTATACCAATATTTATTTCAACAGCCTTGTTTTCAAATGTTTATAAAACATACAATCTTTATCAAATCGGTTTGAGAAATTCCAAATGAAATTGACTACTAGTGACCTGTCAACACGTGGTAAACGATTCATTATATTAAGAGAAATATACACAAAAAAAATCGTAATCAGGAATATCAACAATATCGGATGCAAAGTGCGACAACAATTTTATACAATAAGAAGTTTCACGAGACCAAATAAACAAATGTACAAGATTTTCGAATAAAAAAGGATTTATTTCAGGATATTCTTTTCAATTTCAAGGATAACAATATTCGCGATTAAAAGCTATGAAAGTAAATTGTTCCAATATACAAATTTGATTTTTTTCACATTTTTTTCTTAGGTAAGTACATTTCACAAAACATTTTAATTACAAAATGTAAATAAGTTACTAATAATATATTAACAGCCTCATGAATTCTTAAGACTAAATTATAACCTAAATATAATTATATAATGTTAAATATACAAAAAATAAATTACAACTCCTAATATTAGAAGTATGTTTATTTAGCATCAGGTATTCCAAACACTTTACATCCACTGATTATGTAAAGCTGAAAGCCAATTTATTTTACAATCACTGAACTGAACACAAGAAGAGTGTATAGGTGAAAACTGCTGACCAAAATTTCTTCATTCGTTCAAAGTTCTAATTTTACTTTTTCATAATTTAGATCATAATTTGTACAGATTGATTTTTGAGGAATAATAAATATTTGGCAATTAATTTTCGTTACATTCTGTCGAAGTGAGGAAAATTATCACATACAATTTTTTTACAAATTATCTACACAACTCTGCAAAGAGAGGTTTTATTATTTCTGCACTATCTCCGAAAATCAGGAAAAGAGCTAGATATTTACAAAAAGAAAATATACTTTGAAATAATGGCAACTTTCGAATTTCGAAAATAAATGTGGAGTTTTAGTCGCGATTAAATTTAAATGAAATATTCTTTTTGAACAATTTTATGTGAAAGTAAAAATTCAAAAATGAAAAAGTATTTCAAGGATAAAAATAAAACTTATCAATGCAATAACTGATGATAAACAATTTCAGAAATGTATAATAGGAGAAAGAAATATTTCACCTTTTCAATACTGGTATTTAATCAATGCTACAGAAATAAAAACTATGATGTTATGTTTATCGTTTTGAGAAAACACAAATAATGATTTGTAGTATTGCTCCATTTATTCAATTGATATTTCTTTGATAGTAATTTTGAATATTCTTCGAGTCCCTAAAAGAGTATAGTTCATTAAATGTTGTTCCATTCAGAATTTACTGTGTCCTGCTTCGCAAATACTTTTGCGTCAACTGAAATAACAATTTCCGAAAATTTTAAAAACTAGAATTTGCAGAAAATTGTTGAACACTGATTGATATTAAAATTAATATGTCAACAACTATGAACAGATGAAGAGACATGCAAGAAATGAGTCCACTGATGCCATTGCAATGGATATTAAGAAAAATCTACACATCCATACAAATCTCTGAATTAACCCTGTAAATCAAGAAATAAAATTTTGTGACCAGAAGCTTAAAACACAGACTGTATAGTATATTAAAACATAAAATTATATAAATACAATTTGGTGAAGCACGATATATAGAAATAAATATTCTTAGAATGTTACCTAATGGAATCATCTATTCTTGCTGATTGGTAATATCCAAGTCATCCCTATTAAAACAATTTGACAGGTATACATAACCTGAAGCACATTACAGTTTAACCATGCAAAACAACCATCCTGCAATTTCGGAACAAAATTGCAGGCCTATTGACGACCATCACGTCACCTCCATTGCCAAGTTATTCTTCCTTACTATGGTTTTATTTTTGTTATTCGACGTCGTCCCACTCGTGTCTGTACATTGAGAATTTACTAAATCAGTTGAAACGGAATCTGCGTTATTTGATATAGGGATTTCGAAAATGTTGGCACTAAAACAAAATACTCAGAATCAAAAATTGCGCCCAGATTATGGAAAGCGTCAGAGTTTCTCTTGGAATTTCTAATGAAGGAAGAAGTAAATAATCAATATCGAGATTATTTGAAATAGTAGTGGATTTGATTACAACAATTGAATTTCGAAATCACTTAATTAATTGAAAGTACTTCTTACGAATTATTAATATGAAGTTTCCTAATTATTCGAAAAAAAATCCTTCTTCTTATTGGCAATAAGATCATGTAAAGAATTTTTCATTTTCAAAAAGACAAACCATTAATAATCAATTGATTAATCATTCATTGGAAAAAATCACTTGAAAATACAGTATAAAAAATAGTTGCAGACAAGAAACTCTATTTTGTGAATCAAACAAAGTTTTTCTCTTCATATCATTAGAAAAACCAAGGAAGAAGTCTTATTGGAGAAAAAAAAACTCACCTATGACTATTAAGCGTAAGAGTGTGAGCGGATGTATGAAGGCTGATACCAGGAGTGGTATTGGCGAACTCCATACCACCTGTATAAGCGTATGACAATTTATTATTTTTCATCCTGCCAGTGGACTCTGGAAACAAAATAACAAATAAATCAAATGATGGGAAGTCAACGATTCGAATGATTCAAGATAAAATTAATTCGGTAGTTGTCCTACATCTTGTTTATTTTGTTTTATTTGAAAATCCGACGGATTTGCGTAAAAATATCAAAGGCACAAGTTAGCATAAATATAGAGAAATATTGTTAACAAAAACAACTGAAAAAGCTTATAAAGAGAAATAAAAAGGCTAGGTTAGTTTTCCTCTCAATTATCCGGTAAATTAGGAGACTTTTCGGAAATATTGGTAAAGCACAATCTATTAGGCAAACCAAACCACGTGATTATTCCACCACTGTTAGCCTCAAAACGTTTCTGACAGGTCGCTGGTTTGCGGGGAATTCGTGAAGTCTTATTATTTTATGCATTTCAAGAGTGAACCAGTGAGTTTTATGATCTGTAATATCAAAAAATATCCTGGAGAAACACTTTTAGTTTTGAGAGCCCGCAGACATTGTAGACTTGTAGAGGAAGTTTTGGAAAAGGAATATTTATCAGAGCAGTGCAACTTGTAACTTCTCAATCCTTTTATATGATACAAGCAGGCCGTCCCAGCTTCGCCCGGGTAGAAATTTGTTTCACGCGGCAGTTTCATCTTCAACCTGCCATATCTTTTGATGTACTCGTTGTAATTGTATGATGTGAAGGGCAATTTCGTTCTAAATTAAATACTGGGGATAAATAACGTATTAAGTTGGATGAGGATCAATACCCTATTCAAAAAACGCACTCACAAATAGTGCATAATTTTGGAAAACATCTGATTACCATAAACAGGTAACAGCAAGTCAATCTTGAGAGGTAGATATATGCTTTCGCGGACTTTTTTGTAGAACTATTTAAGAGGTACATTTCCGTCTCACATTGTATCCACGTAGTCTTACGGTTTTTGCAGCGCACGTTAAAATAGCTGATTATGGCTGATTTTTTTGTAATTATTGAATAGTAGGTATCCTTGATTTTTTGGGTGAAAGGTATAGTCTATGTCACTCAGGGATAATGTAGCTTTCTAAGGGTGAAAGAATTTCTGAAATCGGTCCAGTAGTTTTTGAGCCTATTCGTATCAAACACACAAAAATATAAATCTTTTCTCTTTATAATATGAGTATAGATAAAATTCAAATAATCGTCAGTTTTACATTAAACATGAACTGAATAATGCCTATTATTTCAGTGTCTACGAAGAAATATTCACTTCAGTTTCTTTTCATCGATATTGTCAAGTATTGATGACTGCTGACCAAATTTCCTTTTGTTCGCTGGTAAGTCACTCAATATGTGTATAATACACTAAGTTACACACACTGGGTGTTTCAAAATATTTGAGCAAATCCTCTTAATTTGAACGACTTGCACATCCAACTTTGGCGCACATTAACGGCATTTTCAATGAAAATGCACTTAATTTGAATTATTTTCACTGGTTTGATTTTCTTAAAAGTAAGATTGACAAGGAATATCACAAAAATTTCCACATAAAACAATTTTTCGAGCAAATAAACGGTTTTGATGTCTACATGAACAAAGCTGAATTCCCATTTTTTGACCACCAGCACTCACCTAAAAAATATTTGACAGGTGCATTATACTCCATTCACTTTTATAAAGTATCGCGGTTGGCCAAGTTTTAGGTTTATCAAGTTTTTTTACCCGTAAAAATCGCAGGTTGGCACTTTGTGAATGGCATTACGTCAATGAATAAATCTCGTAGACGTTGCCGCCGTTCATTTTTCATTATTAATTAATTATCAAGCCTGGAAACTAAGAATGCCAAAGATAGTTCGAGAAAGCAGAGGCAAAGTATCAGGAAGTGCTATTTAGAATTGAAATCTGCGCATTCTAAAAGTAACCCTGATAATTTTCTTCAATTCATTATTTTCCCGAAATAAATGAACATTTTGTTATATACCTAATTACTACGACATAAATGAAGAAATGGCAACGTTGCTTGTTCAACGGGACAGAAGAATGACTATAACCTGACATTTTCAAAATATACATGGTTAAATGTGTCAGAATTCCATGGCCAACCGGTATACTTTATAAAAGTGAATGGAGTATATGTAGTTTTATCGAAAACTACTGGACTGGTCCATTTAATACATTAATGCATTTTCTGGAATATCTTGAGTATAGTGCGAAATCAAAAACATCAGAAACCTATTTTGTGTTTTATTTTAATAAAAACTAGTAGAGCCCCTAGATCTTCCTATCAAGTTATCCTTATCAGTAGATCTCTGCAAATAGTGTGATTTTATAGGGGAAATGTCAAAGTTCGATTAATTTTCCTGAGGACCTGTCCTTTTTCGATCCGTATATTCACATCTATCAAAAATGTTTCATTGAGTTAAAAATTGCCTGTTTTGCCGGATTTTTCGCGGTTTTCGCGAATTTTCCAGAAATACTTCTTCGCCTAGATATTCGAAATTTCACCCACGTATGAATCGATTATTCCTCTTTTTGCTGCAATTTTAAGATTCTTCTGGACCCACTTTTTCGACAGATCCCCTCGGTTCGGTCCACAGAATTACCATTAACGATAGAATTATTGAGAAACCATTCAAAGCGTGTATCAAAAGCCTAACAATATACGACATTGAACAATAATGAAAATTTGATCTAAAAACCAACAAATTATCAAAAATATTGTCTATACTTACTTTCATAACCATATTGCGGTAATATTCCATTGGTATTATTCAGTGCAGTTTCTGTATTTGGCCTCAACTGCCCCTCGGACTGGTTAATACTATTGAACTTAGGACTAGCAAAGGTACACGTACTTAATGTTGATTTGGACGAAAGAGCGCTAGAACTCGCGCTCAAATCTGACACGTAAAACTTGGAGCAGCCAATGGTCCTATCATTGTTGCCGCTACCATCTAAATCAATGTTCGTTGCATCACTTTTACTATCGACATGGTTGACATTACACGAAGAATTATCATTATTTACACTAGGAGTAAGCGTATTGATACCGACATTAACGTTCAAGTTAATGCCCGTTTGCACAATCTTATCACTTGATTGCCGAGTATCGGTAATTGGAATATCTAAAGAGCCTAAATTATCGAAATTAAATTGATCGGAAACGAAAGCCGAAGTGTCCAGTAGGGCGCACGGCGAATCCATCGTCTGGATCTCCATGGAGAACGGCGAAGTGGAGCCGATTTTCCAGTAGGACTCCTCCAGCGGTTGCAGGGTACAGACAGGTTCCTGATCCGGAGGCGGCGTTTTCGGCCGAAAATGTAACCTGTAAAATGCAAGATATTACGAAATTAGACAATTAATATCGGGTTTTCCAATAGCACCCTTGGATGCTCTTCATGATCTGTCACTTTATCACTTGCATTAAGATATCCATCGAAAATAGATGCGTAGAGACCCTGGTGCCTGCTAACTAAAAATCGTGACCAACAATATATTGGATCAAAACGGCACTCTAGATTGTAGATCGGGTCCTACTCCCGGAAAAATTTTGAATGGAATGAAGTTCGACCAAATCGAGAAAATCAGCAATATTTCGTGGCGGCGCCGCAATGTCATACAACGTCATTACGTTCTTTTTTCCCTGGATCGATTGATTGATTAATCAACAGCTGATCTGCCAAAGTCATTCTGACATGACCACAGAATGACATTTTAATATGGTGAAAGTCTTATACTTTTCCTCACTACCAATATGAATTAAAATGTCAAGAATATATTTCCAAATTATTGCTTGACAAAATTATCGGCTATTGACACAACATGTTCACCAGAATAAATTCGAATATTTGAAAAAACTAATGTCATAAATTTTGAATAGCGCCACCTGAAGTGGAAAAAACGAAATCTTGCCAATATTCTTAATTTGGTCGAAACAAAATCTAATCAGTGCATTCACCATGTGTTTAGTCATCGAAAATTTGAACGTTGTGGCCAAAGAACTTCGATGATTCAACACATAGTGAATGCACTGATTAGATTTTGTTTTGACCAAATTGAGAATATTAGTAAAGTTTCGTTTTTTTCACTTCAGGTGGCGCTATCCACAATTTATGACAGATTGTTATTAGTTATTTCAAATATTCGAATTTATTTCCATATCTGAATTTGTTCTGGTGAACATGGAGGAAAAGTATAAGACTTTCACCATATAAAAATGTCAATTCACAAGAATTTTCTATGGTTCTGGTAACGCGAACTGGACAAAATTTCGAATGTGCAACGTTTTTCTTCATCTAGGCGCAAAATCTCGATCAATTCAGTTGTTATGGATTTATCAAGAAAACGAAATTTGGAACGGCCATATTCGCGGAACTTCTGGTCGACTTTTGCCCATCAACAAACTCAGCTGCGGCATTCGAGATCTGAACCTATCTTCATCTTGAAAACTTCGAATTTCTAGGTTCGTCTGTTTACGCCAGGACAGAATTGAATTTGTCCACGGATTAGTGAACAGAGAGTCGAGCCTCGGTGATTGAGACCATTCCTGGCTCAAAATTCGATAAAGACAAAATGATTGGACCTCGTTTAAGTAGAACGAGCGCCCAAAAATATAGGTCATACATCACGTGTGTAGATTAACCTTGCGAAAAAGAATTGTTGACAGCTGTCAAAAAATTGACAACAGTTGTCAAACAAGCTGTCAATGAAGTCCTTATAAATCCTTATAAATTGTTTTCACTTTGGATTCACGTTTTCTGAAGCCAATCAATAGTTTCACCTGTATATTAATTGTTTCTTTCAATATTTATGGATATATTCTTGTTTGTAACATCCAGTTAATAATGTGAATCCAAAGTTTAGTTACTGACACGCTTCTTTGACAGTTCTGTCAGATTGACAGCTGTCAATTTTTTCGACAGCTACCAAACAAAGACAGAAATCTTCCATCAGGTCGGCTTTGGGAATAATTCCTTAGCACTTAGCATTTAATATGGTTCTGATTTAGCGATCTGTACAAAATTTTGCATGTAGCTTGAACATTTACTTCTACATCTGAATGCAACATTTATTCACGATAGGATCCATAGTTTCGAGACCATCAGGAAAACCAATTTTACGGAACCCCTGGCCTAATTTTGCCTTTTAATGAAATCCAGCATAACAAACTGAGAATAGACCCTTGGAATCAGGAATAAAAAGGAATGAAAGTTAGATTCATAGAAGCAGTTTTGTTTAAATTCTAACAGAGCATTTTTGCGATACAAAAATGGTACCATTGAAATCATTGGGATTTTTTCCACGACCGATTTCCACCACACCGAACTTTTGCCAAAAACCCTCACCTTTGAGAACTCCCTGAATTTGAAATATTGAAATCGGTATTTTGTCAAAAGATGGCTGTAGAGTTGCCCATTTACATAAAAGTGACTGTAATACGAAAACTTACCATTCTTTCCTTATATTCTGAAGGAACTCCAACATCTGTTGTTCCTCTTCTTTCGACGATGTCGTCGGGGGCGCCACTTCCTGTGGAACAGTCAACTGAGGGACATCGTTCTCATAGACATCCATAGGTTCAACCTTCACTTCTGTTCGTATCTCACTTACACTACTACGGTTATTCGTTAATACACTATTACCGATTTCATTCTTAACTTCAGTCTGTAAGATTCGCGCGTTACTGGTTCCAGAATGACAGTTATCCGCTTTAACTCCAACTTCACTGTTCGTCAGCATTTCTTTGCCGTCAGTTTCGCTAATTATCCTAGAGGTATCGGGTTCTTTATTATCTAATATCGTGAAATCTAGAGTCCTCCAAAATTCATCGTCTTCCGCCGTCGAAGCGCGATCCAAGATTATTCGTCCTCCTCTTCCAACTCTTCGTCTCGCAAATCCTATACATCGTTTCCGTTGGTGCAATTTGTCCGTTATCGATGTGAGATTGTAACGGAACTTTTTGCCCGCAGAACCGTTGTCTTCTTTCGAACACCAGGGCCAGTTTCCCAGCTGAGGTAGAGGCTGAAAGGAAAAAGAAACATCTAATGGTCGATTCATGATTTCGTTCAAATTTTACAACTGCTGTTAACTTAGTCCATTCCAAAGACTCGTTTCAGTTTTTCACGTAGTATTTCGCCAAAAACTTCGATTTTTGTAGACCGATAATTCTTGCTGTCCTTGAAAAGCTGAAATTTCCTGAAAACCAAAAAAATCAAACTCACCATATGGTAAGAGCACAGCTTATTCCTTCTGAAAGCAAACTGTCCTTCATCATCCGCATCCTCGGTTTCGGTTGCTTCAGTTGGAGCAGCAAGCTCTTCATCAGATGAGGCGGCACCCATTTCGACATCTTGACCAAGAGCATTGCTTCGGTTCTGACTTATTGCTTTATGTTTGCGCTTCTTGTATTGTCTCTTTTCCTTTCGCGGTAATCCCTAGAAAAAAAATTATTCGGATTGAAACACCTTCACAACTCTCAACTGGAAAACTAACCTCGTCTTTCAGAATAGTTTTGCTGGTCCACGATTGATTGGTGTAATGATTCTGGAATATCGGTGTGAATGCAGGTCTTGACGTTTTTACCGAAGATACCTCGTTGTAGACAGTGCCACTGAAATCTCTCGCATGATATCTTTTTTCGAAAACCTCCACCGTAAGGTGGACGTTCTCTCTCTTCATTTTTTCCCTTCTTTTGATCAGTTCCAAAAGTGTAACTGCCCTACAGAAGTCTCTCTTCAGTTTTAGCATTTTCTCATAAGAAACTTCATCATTTTTCCTATTCTTTCTTGTTTGCATTTTTTCGGTTCTTCGTCTGAACGCCAGATAAGGATTGTTAGCCGCTATTCCAGCTCTCTGTTCAGTTTTAACGGTTGGAATCAAAGGATGTTGCTGAAAACGTAAATTTTCGTTCTGAACACTCAACTTCTCCCACTAACAATGATAAAAAGCACTTAATACAATCAAAGTTTATGGAGAGCAGTAAATATCAACAATACGAATCATAAATGTAGGTTTTTCAAATAACATTGATTCAAAATTATTTTTTTCATATTCACTTAATAAAATTGAAAAAAACCTTTCATAGTGTAAAATTCCGTGTGAAAAATATTCAAGCACTCACTGTGTTCAATCTTTTATTCAACCAGTAATCGAATACTGCAATTATGAGATCATCGTCTTCTTTCAACAGAGCCTTGGCTTCATTCAGCGTTACCACAGTTTGGCCACTGCTCTTCTCCAATCTATCCATCATTTCTTCGAATTTCAAGGGAGTTAGATCTAACCTGGTTTGTGACTGTAGCCATCGTTCATCATCAGAGTCCATGTCATAATCGGGTATATCATGTTCCATCGTAAACGCTGTTGAAAAAATATGTAACAAAAAAATTATGTTGAATGCCTCTGTGTAAATAGCAAAGGACACCATGTTATGAACTCAAAATTTATGTTTATTTTCCAATTTCATATTTTTACTCATAAGATTACAGTTCAGTTACAATAGATTGAGATTTAAATTTATCAATATAGGACCTGGTATGTCATATCTCCATAAATAGAAAAATAATGATTTCAGAAAATCTGCCAGGCCCAATTACGAATTTAAATGAAAATACTTCATCAGTGGTTTTCTTAATGAAATTAAACAAAAAATCAGTACTACTTTCAGAATATAATTCAGATGGAATATCCATGAATGAATGTAACAAGAATGTAAACAAATCTCAAATTCTTCAGCACGAAGACTGACTTTCTCAAACATAATATAGTTTTCTTTATCCAGCAATACCATTAACTTTACCATGGCAACAGAAAAATTGGTCCTTTGTTTCAGTATAATGTAGAACTACAAAAAGTTTTACACATAAATAAGAATCTTACGTTGCATGTATATGAGCTGTCGAGGCTGTTTATATGTAGCAGGGTATGCCAAGTCATAAAAATCATTTTGTGGTATGTTCGAAACCTCAGGGGTAGGAATGATGAGTCCAGCACAAATGGCCCTTTGAAGATGGTGCTCCTATGGGGTAAACACAATTTCAACATCTCCTAGTTAAGTATATTAGTTGTCATAATAACACTTTGTTTACTTCAGTTTTCAGCACCAAAATATTTGAGAAATAATGAATGACAGTTGAAAATTCTGATAGAGAATGATTTGAAATGCAAAATTCCATGTAAATTCAGCTCTTGAATTCATAGTTTTCGATGAAAAAATGAAAAATTTATGTTGAAAATTATTTTCGCCGGTTGCGCATAAACACTCCGGTCAAATCAACATGGCCGTGTATTTTCATCAAATGTCTAATGAAAAATCCCCTCATTTACTTACACATTCCTCCTCTTTTTCCATTCCAGATGGCATTTGAGGAACTGCCCGGTTGATTGCTGAATAATCAGGGAGATCCGGGAGTTCCTCAGCCATATAAATTGGCATGGGCTTACTAGCATCCAGGGCTCTCGCCCTAAACGAGAGCTTCGACATCTTTGTTGACAGCACAGAATACTCGACAAGGCCAACATAAAAAACTGCCTTTAACGGATTTCTAGAGTCTCGGACCGTCCGAGACGGGCACAAATCGAATCCTTGTCTTCTCTAGTTTGTTCCCATTGTTTTTGTTTGCACTCACTCAGTCACAAATACTAAAAAACAACTTTGAAACTTTCCTTGTTGAGCGTGCTTCCCTGAAAGCCATCATGGCGGCTCTGCCTAGGAACCATAGATATTTACTACTAACATGCAATGCGCGGGAACTGTTCACGCATATACCTCGGCGGATGCTCCATTCATCATTTTTTCTTTAAAATACCTATTCTTTTTGAATAAAATTAGTACTCCTTCCCATTATCGAATTTCTGAACTTTGACAATTATGCCATTTATATTATGTCAATAAACTCATTTGTTTGAAACTTATCTTGCAAAATTAATGAAAAAGTCACTGTTTTGACTAGGAATTAGTAATGCGCCTCGAGGACTCGAAATATAGCGGAAGTTATGATAGGATGACACATTGCATTAAAATTAAAAGGTTTTCAATAGCTTTAATGAAACGAATCAATTCATTTACCCTAAATTAAAACAAAAATGAAGGAAATACAGCTTGACATTATTTAAATACGAAAATATCACAGATTCAATTTTGCCGAACTCTCACGGACCGGTTTGACAGGTTTTTTCAACTAAAATCGGATGTGACGTAAGAACAGGGACACGTGGCCACAGAGCATTCGAAAATAAGGCATTTTTGAATGCGTTTATTGGTTGTTCTGTGGTTATAAGAGAAACCACAGATCAGATTAAAGGAAGAAACTTCCTCAGCATCAATGGTCTCAGCATTCTGATGTACCGGTACTGATTTCGCACCTTTGAAATCGAAGGAATTACCTATTTACTTTCTTCAACACCTGAATAAGACTTCGCCTATTTGAAATATGCAGATATGTTCCAAATTTCAACCAATTCAGTAGATGTAGAAAAAAATGAGTAATGGGAAATGAACAGTAAAGGATTTTTTCTCCTCAGATGTACAGAACCTTGAAAACATTCACCTGGAAATACACACTAATTTATCTGTGTACTTACCTTTGTTTCGATCCTTTGCAGCCCACTATCTCTTGGTATCAGCAGCTAAAATTAATTCCTCAGTAGACATTTTAATTTTATTTCAGAATCTAGAAGCTTATAGAGAAATCAATTAAATCAAAGAACCGACTTACATTTTTGTGAATGTATATTTGCTATCAGTACAATAGAAAAATAACCAGACAGCTTACAATTAATGATAAAAATACGATCTCTCCAATTTCTATGTGACACCATAGAACAAAATAAAATTTGAGTTTTACATTCTATTCATGAATGAAAAAAGCATGGAAAAAATAAAGAAATATGAATAGAGGATGGAATTATATTTAAATTATATTTATCAACAAACGAATCCTTACTTTATACTGCACTTGAATAACAAATTTTCACACCTATGAAAACAAACTACACATTTTAAAAATCTCATTATCCTATGTAATAATTATGTATCATATTTATATCTACAAATTTGATATTAAGAAAGAAGAAATAAATAAACTGGGTTTCTACGAGTGCAATTTTAGAGGAAATTTTTTTCAGACACTGATTAGAACCATCATTTTGATTTAAAGTTTTCCATTGAAAGAAAAGAACTGAAATATGGAATACACGAAATAAAAAACTATTTATACAGATGGGATAGTACTAGAACTAGTAGCTTCGTGCCATCATACGAAAACTTCAGAAGATTAAAATAGTCACCCACCTGCAATTGAAAATTCAATTATATAATTGCTTCAATGTTATTTCCTGTGGAGGAAATCAATCATTTCGTCTAGTTTTGGGTGTAGAAAAATAATAATAATAAATGAAATAAATAAAAAGAATAGTGGCCCTTATGTTATAGTATAATATAATTTTTGTTACAAAGTAGAATAAAATTATGATACAATTTTATAGGTGCAAATATATTTTTTACTGACCCTTTAGTCTTTCAGCAGCATCCAGACTTTGTTGATTCCACTGGGCGACTCTGGTCGATTTTCAATTTACTAGCTTGGTCAGATGGTGAACATGGAGGTCCTACCCTATTCTTGATTTCCGCAGCCATGGTCATGAAGGCCTGCTCCACATTAGTTGCATTTTTTGCAGAGGTCTCCAAAAAAGGGATTCCCAATTGGTCAGCATATTCCTTCAAAACACATAGTTTATAATGAAAGATCGAATTAAGAATTTTTTTGGTGGAACACAAAATTTCTATAGAATTTACTGTTTGACAATTCCCACCTTTGCTGTGGTGTAGTCAACCACTTTCTTGGTTGTCAAATCGCTCTTGTTGCCCACCAGAAGTTTATTGACATTATCACATGCATAACGATCAATTTCCTCTAACCACTGCTTGACGTTACTGAAAGAGTCCTGGTCTGTGCAATCGTAGACAACTATGATACCATGCGCACCTCTATAGTAACTGGAAGTGATGGTTCTGAATCTTTCCTGGCCGGCAGTATCCCAAATCTGGAGTTTTATTGTCTTGCCATCTAAATCGATTGTTCTAATTTTCTGCAATCGAAAATAGGACGGTTACCCTTTCGAAATTTCAGAGAGCATGTTTAACTTACGAAGTCTACACCAATGGTACTAATGTAACTTTCTGTGTAAGTATCGTCCTGAAAAGCAAAAGGGGGATAAGAATCTTCAAGGCTCCCAATTCTGTGTAAACTGGCTGTATGCATAATGTGGCTGACAAGCAGTTTTCGCATGAGTAGCCATCTCAAAATGAAAAATATAAATGGTTCACCACATGAAGAAATTCTAGCGTCGCCACTAAATCGACCTGTTATTATAGCCGTAGCTCCACCACTGGCATGGTCGGTCGGTTTATCCCCTCCGTTTCGGACAACTTTTGTTCTATTATAGCAGATGGCAGGCAATCATGCACTGTGAACAATGGATATCTCTCCTCTTCTGTACAGGGTGGGCAAAATTGGTGCTACATGAACTAAAACTTTTTAACCCGAGGAGATAGAGAAAAATGAATGGCACCTTATAGTCCTCTTTTTTCGAGAAACTGATAATGACATCAACTGCATTCCTCTATCTTCTTTCGTTTCCGAGTTATAGGCCAAAATTGAAATTTGGGCAATTTCAACTTTGGTCATTATCTCCGTTTCTGTTTATGCTAGGATGCTGAAATGAAAACATTATGCAGGCACTTTTCTGATAGCAATCCAGTGGCGTATTCCGATTTTTTTTAAGAGGTTTATTTGCTGAGTTATAACATAAAGTTGTGTTTTTTCTTATGGAAACAGTAGAAACTCAGAAAGAATCGCCATTTTTTTCCCGTTTCAGAAATGTATCACATGTCATACATCGCCCTCAGATTCGTTAAGATATTATGAAAAATATGGTTTGTATATGGAATTCAAATTATTGAGCAGGCTGAATCATAGAATCATGTGTCTATGCATGGTGTAATTATTATTTCACGGTTGAATAATATCTTAACGAATCTGAGGGCGATGTATGACATGATACATTTCTGAAACGAGAAAAGAATGGCGATTCTTTCTAAGTCATTTCAAACTACTGTTTTCATAAGAAAAAACACAACTTTATGTTATAACTCAGCAAATAAACCTCTTAGAAAAATCAGAGTACGCCACTGGATTGCTATCAGAAAAGTGTCTGTATAATGTTTTTATTTCAACATCCTAGCATTAACAGAAACGGAGATAATGACCAAAGTTGAAATCGCCCAGATTTCAATTTTGGCCTATAACTCGGAAACGAAAGAAGATCAAGTGGATCAATTTGGTCTATGATACTCCTTAAGACTTATCCTTGTTTCTGTGGTATGCACAAAAACAGGAAAGAATGGATGGTATTATTTATAGTGCATGGTTGCCTACCATCTGCAATACTAGAACTAAACCTGTCGGAAGCGGAGGGCATGAACCGACCGACCGAGCCGGTGGCGGAGCTATTGAAATTTTTCACTTAAAACTAATTGATATTCGTTATTGATGTCATTTTCTTCACTGAGAATTTTTCAATAATGTGATAAAAATATACGAGAAATTCATGAGAATTTACTTACCGCAAATCGAAGCAACAGACACGATTTTCCTACTCCCGAGTCGCCAATTAGGAGAAGTTTGAACAGGTAATCACTGTGAAAAAAATCATTAACTGCTTTCATCAACACATAAGTAGATAATGATAATCAACTAAATTAACGCTCAAGAAGAGATGAAACGAGTTGTAAGGATTTGAACATAATATGTGAATGATACATCATCTTCCCGAAATTAATGCTTGAACAATGCCTATCTAGATCTTGAACAATATAAAAAAGTCAAAATCCAACTTTCTAGGAAGTCATGCTAGATCTTCATAGAACTTGCATTATAACGGAATGATATTAGCCTTGCTGCTCAGCTTAAAATAATGGGAAACATCTCAAATTGGTAGAACCTAGGAGCATAGAAATCTATGCTCCTAGGTAGAACCGCGAGATTTTCATGTTTCCATGGATATGAGCTGTCACACAGAACAGAAACACAGAAATAATGTGTCAATAACTATTTATAGGCAATTTTGGCAAATATATTTATGACATCCAGTATTATAATATCGATTATGAAAATTAAAATTGATGTTTTTATATATCGGGTGCGATATCTAAAAACATCAATTTATATTTATGACACTTGGCATTTAGTCAAAAATTTCTGTGCTTCTGTTCTGTGTGATAGCTCATATCCATGGCAACATGAGAATCTTGCTGTTCCACCAACTTGAGATGTTTACCCACTTTTTGATCTGCCAATAGCATTCCATGCAACTATAAGTTCTATGTAGATCTTACTAATTACTGCAATCACAGATCATCAAATTATGATTACCAGTGAGCATTGTCATTTGTATAAATATTTACTTTCAAAAGAATGGCTAATTTTCTATTGTCAACTAAAATAGTGTATTATTCTATCATATTTTCATTTATCATGAACATGGATTAATATTAGACTGAATATGAAGGAAAAGTGTCCATTTTTCCTAAGGAGAAGAAAACTGTATAATTAATTTACAATAAATCAATAAATTTCATTTGATAAATAGAAGAATTTATGTTTCAACAATATGCTCAATAAGGCCTTTGTAACACCAAGAACTGATAAGTTCTATTGTTTTGATAATTTTTTTAATTGAACTGACATTAAATAGGTGTCGAATAGAGAACAAAGGGAAATAGTACGCCCCTTTGTGATTAATGAGTGATAATAAAAATAACTTGAGGAATAAGGCCTAAAAACAGATGAATACATCAATTGGCCATCGGGAAAAAGAAAAACTATCAAAATTGATACTAGAAAAGTATGCAAATGGATGAATCATTGTAAGGTGCCAATAATGACGTAGGTGAAATTTGATGTAACTATTTCGAAAAGTAGGAAAGCTGTCTCGAGACAGCATTGAAATTGGAATAGACTAATGATAGTGTGAAATGAGTTTATTGAATCGAAAAAAAGGCAAAAGAACAAATGTTATTTAATGCATGACGAGGAAACATTAAAATATTTCCAAGGAATGCGCAATTAACGTCAAAATACACCTTCCTTCCAATGTCGATCTCGATGAAAACATCAAAAAGAATCCATACTCACTATTCGGGATTCATTTTCACAAGATTTATGTGTTTCTCTCAACAGTTCTGAACGGGGATTAAATTATTGTTTATGTCCAAGAAACTACACTACAACTTTTAGATGGAAAACTGTTCTCTTAAAAGTAGACAAATGGCTGCACTTACACTACGTTATCACACCACAGACAAGTAGACAACTTGGCTAACATAGAATGAAAACATTCATAGAATAAAAAACTTCTTCTTTGGTATTATACGGCAGTACTCAAATTTCTTATTTCAGAAAATACAGACCCTTGAAGCCCTCTATGCTCCTAACAGAAGACGGAAACAGAAGTACTACTTCCGTGTTTTTGAGTGAATAAGAAAAACATACTCTCTGTGCTTTGAATGGTGACGTGTTTTGACAAATGACTCAAAGTTTTGAAATGTAAACAAATAATATGACACCGACATGAAAGCTGAGCAAGCATATCACTCAAATTGAAGATTGATATATTTGTGTTCACTGTTCTGTAATGATATATTCTTGAATAATTTCTTTTTAACATTATCAAAATTTGTTTTTCTAGCGATTACATTTTGATATGGAAAGAAAAGAACAAACAATATACATGAAGGTTGAAGAAAATAGTTATTCATTTAGAATTCAGGCAACTATTGGTACAAGATGTATTTGTCTTCATTTAATACATGAAGTAAATGAGGAACTACTAATATACACTTCGAACATGGTATAAGGAAGAAAACTGAAATTGGAAAAACGTTTCATTATTTTATATAGATTCTAGAGCAATGTTTGAAGAGACAGGCAGAAAAACTCGATATGAAATTTGATGATTACTTTGAGAAATTAATAAGTTTCTTTGAAAATCCATGTAATGCCAAATTCAACTTGAAAAATAATATCTTGACCATCACTGAAACTGTTAATCATCATATCCAAGTAAAATTTTTTTATTGTAACATGGAGAGGGTAGGTTATATTTATAAGATCCAGATTTCATGTTAACCATTCATATTTTTTTCTTAGGTCAGTATTTCTTCCTTAGGAAATTTAATTGATGAACTACAAGCCCAAAAAATGAAATCAAGAATGGAACTTGAAAATCTTATTAATAAAAATTCAGTATTGCAGAAAGATGTTTCGGAGTACGGAAAAAAATTAGAAGAATTAGTTGAGAGGAAAATTGTAGATGAACAAACAATGTTAAGTAATTTTGTGTTAATACTGAATGAAAAGAAAAGAAAAATTCAGCATCTCACTGAATTGTTGGAAGCATTCAGACACGATCCATCTTTAGCAGATCCAGTTGAAGTAAGTTTGAATGGCAGTAAGAAGAGAAAAATTAAAAATATCAAATCTGAAGAGTTAGCGCCTGAAATAAAAGAGGAAATTTCTGAGTCAGAATCCAGTGACTCTCCCTGTCAAAATAACATGAATGAAGATAAATGTTCAATTGATGAATCGAAAGCTGAACATATGATAGAAAAATACAACGAAATATTTGAGGAGTCCCCTACAGAAAAAGATTCTTATATATTGAAAATTACAAATTTGGGTGCCTCCACCAGTTCTACAAATATTGTGCCTAGTACTAGCAAGGAATTTCATTCAAAATCTGAACTAGAGACGAAGAAGGAAACAAAGCATATTATTGATAAATCACCTGACTGCGAAATGATAAATATGGATACTCAGGAGTGGTTGGACAATTTGTAATAATCAATCAATGTATATGCATATAAAATTGAAATAAAGATCTAAAATCTCAGAAATTTAATTTTTTTTTATATTCATCAATTTTCAGATATACTAATGAAATTTCATCAAACATAGAAACTAAATTACCTACCTTAATTACATATCCAGCTGTTTTTTTGGTATATGAAAAACAGTCTGCAAACATACAACGCGATACCAGCAAATATTGTTGGTGTGAAGATTCAATAAGCCTCAAGAAATGTATACATTATGAAGAATCGGACCTTTGATTTAATGAAAAATAGATTTTTTTACTGTTGAGATTTTGTATTGAAGATTTACGGATTTGTTAGAATAGTTGACCGACATGGTTTTTCAAATTTTTTTGCATAAATGTATCAGATGATGATTTTTCTGACTGAACAAATCTTTTGAAGGGTGTTTTTTTTTCTTTCGACTTTTGTATTATGTTAAGACGTTATAAATTTGTATTATACAAAACGCTTCACTAAAAATTACCATACCTCATGATCGTCTCAACCAAACTACTTTATGTCCTAATCAACATTTTTGTTGGTAGAAATTCTCTGAGCAGATCAACTTTATGAAGATTCCGCAAGATTGTCTAAGGGTTAGCAACAATGAATAAATAAAAAATTATTTATTACAAACCAGTCAATGCAGGCCCTGGTGGCAGTTCCTTTGTAACTGTTTTGGGCAATAAATGAAGATTATCATTATAATATTAATGTCTGTCCCTTTCCCTATATTTATCGTCATCTCTCTTCTTCTTATCTTTCCTATCTCTGTCCCTGTCTCTATCTCTTCGATCCCTTTCTCTTTCCCGGTCCTTCTTTTCCTTCCGGTCCTTGTCTCTTTTATGCCTTTCTCTGCTATGGCTGCGGCTACGCCTCCCTCTTTCCCTCGATTTACTTCTCTTTCTTTTCCTCTCCTTTTCTTTTTTCTCCGGTACATAATCATCCAATTGATATTTTGCTGTGTCATCTTCCAATTCCATATCTTCATCTAGATCATCCTCTAATGCTGAAATCTTTGCTTCAATTTCATTGTTTTCTTCCAAAATATGCCTCTTCTGAATTCTTGGTAATATGACATCACAAACCTTAAAAATAAAATCATCTTCAAACTCAATACAATGTGTTCTTTCTGAAATATTGGCCAAATTCAATAAATAATCATGAGAAACTTAAAAATTACCCGTTCATCTCTTAGCAACTCGTCAATGAACTCGTCCATATGAACTAATTCAAATTCAGCACTTCTGTTTTGCCTTCTCAGTTTTCTGTTATCATTGTATAAAGGTTCTAGATATTTATAACAATCTAGTGAAGTACCCGTTAATCTCATGTAGAATGCTCCAAGAGCTCTTACATACTTGAATTCCTCGTTTTTTATAAACTCCACAACAATATCTTTTTCAGGCTGTATCTGAAGCATCTTCAAAGTTAAACATAGGAAAGGAGTAGGTTTGATATTTCCACCGAAAACACCTCCTACGAAACGCAACTCCATCGCTTTGTCCACTAGAAGCTCTGCAGTGAGAGCGAAGCATTCTTCTTTCCAGTATTTCGAATCATATATTCGAGAGCGAATTATTTTCTCAACCAAATACTGCGGATTTGTTCCATGAACAGATTTGGCATCTTTTACCGTTCGATTAGCCATTTCATAACTATTTTGAACGAAGTCCCAAACAGTTTATTATTTTGAAATATAGGCTATGACATCAACCACAGAACAGAAGCTTTGATTTTTGACCACAGACAACCAAAACCAACGATTCAAGTTCATCTCCCAAGCCACCTTGCGGCAGAAACAGCATTAACGGGAGTGGGTTACTTTGTAGGTAGCATATGGAGAACTTCGATTTCTACATATTACCGGTTAATTTTTCTATTTTAGTGAAGTGAGTTAGGAAAATTGTGTTCCAGATTCTGTTTTATATACGTTTAAACATTGTGATAAGTGATTACTGCCCTGAAATGTCGAAATCACATGCGTTTTGTTTTGTTGCGTTTATGGATGCAGTCTCATTTCGTTATTTTTCCAAGTACAAAAGTTGTAAAGTAGAAATAACTGTAATTTTATAGATAGGTACCTTATTTGGCTCATTTTGAATGTGTTTTAAAGTTGTGTCATGGTTAATATCATCACAAACAATGTGAAATCTCAACGTCAATTTTTAATTATTGATCTGTCAATTGCATTTCTTACAGTATGATTTCAAATTCTACCAATGAAAAAAATTGTGTAAAGTATTCGTGGATAACTGGTCTTTAAAAAACTTTCTCTATAGACCTTAATATCCACTTATACTTATACTATTATAGAATAGCTGAATAGAACATAAATTTTATTCATAAATATTTGGTGAAATATTAATATTACCTATATTTCTTGATAAAGAGTGAAACCTTATGCAATACAAAAAACTTCGTTCAGCTATCTGAATTCTTTTATAATCTCAACGCTACTCATTATTCAGACCCAAAGAGCCTTCCTACTATTTGGAGGTGCTTCCAAACATCGGAAATATTCGCTTATGCTAAGAAACACACTCTTTTCACTTTACATTTTATTTTTTCCCTGCAAATAACCTTATGTCGGATTTTTGTTAACAAATCTTACCCACTCCCGTATACACGTGTTGTAGAGGGCGCAACCTACCCCTGAATCGCGAATAATACTACATGCACAGAACTCTCTGCTCCTGACGCCTCTGTGTTTAAAACCACAGAACAATTATTTTTGCCAGAAGAAGAATATATTGTTTCTTTGGTCGAGTGAGATGTACTGTCAAAGAGGTTAGGTGACAGAAACCGCGTGTTGTAAATAAACAAAATATCGAAGACTTGAAAAAGTGTTGAAGTGAAGTTTTCTAGCTGCAGTGATTATAGTATCATCCCATCAACCCTCAAAATGGCGGAAATAGTACAGAAGAACACTGAAATTATGATAAAAGAACTGGAAGATATTCGACGAGCAAAATTATTACCTGATGATACCATTCGTCACATCATTGTGGCCAGAAGGCATTTGGAATCCAAAATAAATAATATTTCGAAGAATATTGATGATTACAGAAGCTATATCAGCCACGAAAATCTAATTCTGAACAAAATCCGCAAAAGTCGTGACAAGAAGAAAATTTCTGAGAAGAAGAGTTCAGTGGATTTCAGTATTATACGAAGAATCAGAAGAGTATATGAGACTGCATTACAAAGATTTCCTTCTGAATATTCTCTCCATGAAGGCTATTATAAATTCTGTAAAGAGCATAATTTCACCCCCTCAGCTTCACAAGCAGTGGATAATATGATCAAAATGTTCTCATACAAACCGGAAGCTTGGAAATTGGCATCTGGATGGTATTGTCATTTGAATGATACCAATAAAGCTCTTCAAGTACTTCATAAAGGATTAACAATTAATCCTGACAGTACTACTCTGTTCAGTATTGCAATCGAATTGGAAATCAAAGAAGTATCTAAAAGTGATTGCACCCCTGAAGAAAAATTATTCAAGGAAAATAAATGTGGTGAAAAGATAAAAACTTATATAATTTTGATATTAAAGAATATCAAGAATATAGAGTACATTATTTCGATATTGTCACTTTTGGAAGGTCATAATTATACAAATACAGCGCAGCAGTTAGTTTTGGAATATTTATTCCAGAATCATTCTAAAGAAGATATTGTTTGGCACATGTTAGCCAAGAGGGAAAAGAAAGGTAGGTTAAGTACTGAGCAAATCTGTTGAACCATAATATGAAGTATTGAAGATACATAAAATTTATAATTTTTACTTTGAAAACTTTCCTAAATCTGTTCTGCTCATTGACTTAGAATCTAAGTCAATGAATAACCCTATCAATTTGGAATACAACTAATAACTGCATAAAAACAGTTTAAATATGAAATTTCGGATGTATTTCCAAGAAAATCATTAAAATCATAACTCATCTACCATGACAGGGTCAGTCAGAGAAATCATGTCATGATTTTGGAAAATTGTTTCAGGTATGCATTTTGTCACTGACCCCAATGAACCCCCAAGATCTGACAGTTTTGCTAAATCTTGCATCATGTATTGTATCGATAAGTATGAACAGGGATTATTGCTAGTGTCAGAAGAAAACAAGAAAAAATTGTGGTCCAATTACTTGGAAACTCTGATTGAAATGAGAGATGAAAGGGTCCAAACACAAATTATCGATAGAGAGGCTTTCCTGAGAAAGGCTTTAGAGAAAGCCCATAAGGAGAGATTCTTGGAAGAACGTCACTATAACGTATGGGTGGAAATGATGCCTGATGAAGAAGCTAGAAAAACGCTTGAGGACGCAACTACTGAGTTTCCCCAATCGGAAGAATTGTGGAAAATGCAGTTGAGATACGCCATCAAGACAGATAGTGTCAATGATGTCAATGTAACATTTAAGCTAGGTGTGCTAGCTTTGAAAGAAAAGGCACTCAGTCTGTGGTTGATGCTATTGAGATTTCATTTATTAATTTCCGAGAATGATAAAATGAGAGTGATATTTGAGGATGGTGTGAGACAGCCTGCTGAAATTTCTAATGTTTTGAAACCAAAATATATTGAGTGGATCGCATTCCATGAAGGAATTGATGCTGCTAGAGCTAGATACAGGTCAGTTTTTTCTTAAATCGAAGTGCTAAGTTATCTCAAATTATTTTTTCTTCTTTCAGAACTCTCGCTATAGAGCGACCATACTGCAAAGAGTTACATCTGCTCATGTCGAAGCTGGAATTTTCTCAGATGAATATTGATCATGACAGCTGGCAAAAGGTGCATGAATTAGCATGTGCCCAATTTGGGGGAGAGGATGTTGATGTTTGGGTGAATTATGTTAAATTCATTCTATTCAGAAAGCCAGATGACATTCAAAATAAGATCAGCAGGATTTATAAGGAGTCAAAGAATAAGCTGGGAAGCAATAAAACCAGTTCAGGAGCTTTGCTTTGGGAACAGTTTAACGATGTTTACAAAAAATTGTTGGCAGAAGAGTGATTATAAAATTGTATATTAATTGTCAGCATATATTAAATATATACCTACCAAACAATTCATTATTTTCAATTTCAGAGTTGTATCAAAGTGATCAACAAACAATGATGGTGCAAAGGACTAAATTAGAATAATGTATTTTATTGAAAATATTTTCGGATTGATTTGATTTCGATTTTCTTCATGAAATCCCAAAATATATTTCTCATGAAATACCAAAATAAAGTTTATAGAATTCAATCAAGTGATAAATGTAACTTGTAATAAGCATAAAACATGATTATCTTTTTCTGTTGAATATAGATCCTGTCCAAGAGTAGGAACTCTTCGTGTAACTTCATCTATATAAGCAAAGAGAGTCTTTGATATAAGAACTTGCCTTTCGACTTCCCTCCTAATAGGCGAAAACAGTTATGGTCGATTCACAATGGACGTAATAGACAAAGGAATCCTTTGTCTAAAGTTACGCCTTAATTTTGTTTACTTTCCCCAAATTTTTGGAAAGGCCCTTAGAGTAGTTCTGGTTCTCGCCGATATGGGCCGCACTGCTTCCTTGGTTTCTCTTCTTTTGCATATGCTCTATTGTATGTTCTGTGGTTATGCTCATAGAGAAATGAAATATTCTTTATGGTTATGCCACAGAATCCAAAAGTCAGCTTTGGTTAGCTTAACCACAGACTATCTGTGGTTTAACGGTCAATGCAGAAAAAAGTCAATTTGATTTGATTTGTACTTATTTACAGTTAATGACTTTAGGTGTATTTTTGTGTTTTTAATATAAGTTTTAACAGAGATAATTGTCTCTGCTTATAATTTGAAAAGCCTCTGACATGTCTGCTTTTGTGGGGAATTCTGCTCCTAAAAAGGAAAAATCTCCGGTTAAAGTATATTTGCGTATACGGTAAGAGCATAAAATTCAAGAGATTCATGATATTATTTGAATTATTTAAGGGGACAAATTCAGTGATTATTATTCTTTTCAGAGAACCAAACAATTCGGATTTTTTCTTTTTTCGTATCGTCAGATAACAGCCCTCTGTCACATGTATTCATTCAGAGGGCAAGCGGATGTTTATTTCAAAAGATGATTTTTTTGTAATCAAAAAATCTGTAACCAAGTACACAATATGTACTTTTTTAGTAAAATGAAAAATGTCATTCAATTGCGTGGATATCTGCCTGCACTGAAGAATTCATATTACAATAAATTAGCTTACTGGCTCGTTCATTATCTTTCTAATTTACTTTTAACTCAGCCTTTTCTTTGTATATAAAACTCACTCTGTTCTCAGCTTAGTTAGAATTAAGTAAGATAATTTAATTTTAGGAATTTAAAATTTCAGAAAATATTGATTCAATAAATAGAATAACTATCTCAAATTTCATTTTAACTTCTTTTTAGACCAAAACTAAGTGAAGATGGTGCTCCGGGCATTGTGGATTGTACACCTAGAGAAATTTTCATGAAAGGACACTTGAAAGGCTTTACTTTTGATCAAATTTTCGATGAAAAAACTAGTCAGGAGAAGGTTTATAAGACAGTTGTTGGTAAAATGATATCCGATGTTACAAAGGGATACAACTGTACTATATTTGCTTATGGTCAGACAGGAACTGGGAAAACATACACAATAATAGGTGATGATATTCTTGAAGATGATCTGGAAACCCCAGAATGGCAACAGGTACAGTTTATTAATTTTGAAGAAAAATCATTAGATTATCAATTCAAATTTTAAGGAATCTAAAGCAGGAATAATATTAAGGGCAGCAATGCATTTATATGAAGAATTGGACAAGTTGAATCCCAGCATACAGCGTACTGTAGCTGTTTCATTTATGGAAATATACAATGAGGAAATTAGAGATTTGCTTTGTGATAAAGAGGTAGCGCCACTAAGGTGAGCTATAATTTTGGTTTGTACCAGTTTCACAACAAATGGAATTGTCATCTTATCCAAATATTGATTATAATTTTCAGAATATTTGAAGATAAAATGAAATCTGTGAATGTCAAGAACTTACAAGAAGTAACGGTTTTGAATCCAATGGACATAATACGTCTTCTCAAAAG
The DNA here is from genome assembly GCA_910592335.1 of Adalia bipunctata. NCBI lineage: Eukaryota > Metazoa > Arthropoda > Insecta > Coleoptera > Coccinellidae > Adalia > Adalia bipunctata. The sequence goes on from OU342949.1 coordinate 64,220,017, forward strand.
GGGATGTGAGAAACGCCAAGTTGCATCAACTTTGATGAATAAACGTAGCTCCAGATCACACACAGTTTTCACGATTTCTGTAAGTACAATGGAAACAGTCTCAATGTCCGAAAATATATCTAATATTACCTTTGGTAAACTGAACTTGATTGATCTGGCTGGCAGCGAAAACATTTCTAAATCTGGCTCGAAAGAACAGAGAGCTAGAGAAGCCACAAACATAAACCAGTCTCTGCTTACTTTAGGCCGCGTTATAAAGGCATTGGTTGAAAATTCTCCGCATATACCATACAGGTGAGTGAAATATGTAACGTATCTTTTAAAGACACATTGTACTAGAGAAGTTGAGTAATCGTAACATATATTTCTCTGAATCTCCACATTGTAATATTCACCCCTTGACTGGTATCTTGTTTTTACGATGGTACTTGAAAGTACAGAGTGATTCACCTAACAAATTCATAAGAGACACAATGAAAAGATGTAATTGTCCTAAAATAATCTCAGCTGTTGACCCTCAAAAAAAATCTGCCAACTAGATGTTAACTTTCTAAGCCTTTCCAGGGAATCAAAATTAACAAGAATCCTACAAGATAGTTTGGGAGGGAAAGCTAAGACCTCAATAATAGCGACAATTTCTCCCGGAATGGCTTCTTTAGAAGAAACACTGAACACTTTGGATTATGCCCACAATGCAAGAAATATTACGAATTGCCCCACTATCAACTTGAGAACATCTGATACAGCAGCCGCTGTACAGGAGGAAATACAAAGATTGAGACGAGATTTGTTCGCTATGGCCAATGAACAAGGTACTTGGAGGATTCATACTTATTTTTCTTCAATGTTCAATTTCATGTCCAATCTTTTGTGAACAAACTGTGGCATATACTATATCATATCATTGAACAATCGCAAAAGGAATATAAAAATGCATTCTTGAAAATTACTTATTGACCATTTCAGGCATTATGGAAGAATTCCTTGATGTAATTTCGCACATTTAAATGCTTATTTCCAGGTGTTTATATGGATAAAGAAAACTACAACGAAATGACGCAGAGCTTGACTCAATTCAAAAAGGAAATAACGACAAAGCACGAAACGATAAAAAGGTTAACTGAGCGAGTTGAAAATTTGGAGGCTCAGCAACAAGAGTGGGAAAAGTTGAAGGAATCTTTCTCGAAAACGAGTCAAGCTTGCCAGATTATGAAATCTGAAATGGAGAAAAAAGAAGAAGAACTTCTAAGAGACGGTGAACTACTCGAGTACTACAAATCGGAGAGTACCAAATTCAAGGAAATCGCAGATCTTCTCTTCACGAGGGAGAATTGTCTTTACAAGAAACTCGACCATGTCTATCAGTCGTCTAGTAAAAACCAACATGTGATAGAAAACATAATCCAAATGGTTACTAACACGATAGATGATCTTTTTCTTCCCCAAAATTCTCAAAGTTTCTCCAAAAATGTTTTCGCCCTATTTCAATTCACAGATAAAGTAGGCCATATGATAATCAATGTGGCAAATCAGCTGGAAGAGAAGTCACAAGACAAAAAAAGTACCAGCGTTGTCGAAAACGAAACTAACACAAATTATAACAGCACAATGTTGAGAAATCTGTACGAGTCCACTGAGTTTTTGAGAAGTAAATTCCAAGTATTCGCAGAAAAGTGTTCTTTCAAAATTGTTGAACTTCATGGGATTTGCAGGATTATCTTAAAAGCTCTACCGGCACCGACAATTTTGAAATAAAAAAACTTCCCACAAAGGGTACAAATTCAGCCTTCAGCGTGGGCGTTCCTTCAGATGAAATATTTGAGAAGCTGTTGAGTCCCGGAAGTTGGCCTACCGGTGTTTTGGTGAGGGAATTCAGCTTCCTAAATTTTTTTCGCTCCAACAGTGGCAGTCACAGAAGGGAGGAAACGGTTCAGAGGTCCCACTGAATTGTGCTTCATCCATCAGAATCTCCAGGCCATGGGTTCGGCTTTTAGCCGACTACAATATATGTTGGGCCAGCACAACGTTGATCTTCTAGCAGTCACGGAACATTGGAAAAGCCATCAAGAAATACAGTATTATAAGCTTCAGGGATACAATCTTGTATCAAATTTTTGTAGAGAGGAGGGTCAACATGGGGGCAGTGCAATTTACCTCAAGGATCATATAGCTTTCAAAACAAGAGGGGATATACAGAGCTATAGCATTCCATTCGTAATTGAATGTAGCTCAGTTCAGATGTGTATAAAAACTAAAAAGGTAATAATCCTGTGTATTTATAGACCTGATTCTTCTGCAGAAAATTTTGATATTTTCATAGAGAAGTTGTCTCAGATATTGCTATGTTGTATCGGTGGAGGGGCTGGAGTTATACTGGCGGGTGATTTCAATATAGATTTGTTGTCGGACACGCCGAGAACAAGGACATTCCTTTCCCTTCTCGATAGCTTTGGCCTGAAGACAACCATTAAGGAACCCACAAGGATTAGTAAGACAGCCTCCACATGTATTGATAATATAATTACGAACATAGAAGGATGCTCCTCAGTCATCGAAGAACACATCTCAGACCATTCTGCTCAGAAATTTATATTTTCCCTCAATGAAATCATACCACATAACACCGAAAAGAAACAAATTCGGGATATAAGGCAAGAGACTCTAATAAAATTTAAAGATTCGCTGTCTACTGTAGATTGGTCAATAGTTTATGAAAATCAAAGTGATGTAAACTCCTTATGGAACACTTTTTTCAAGGAATTCAATAGAAACTACGAGTCTAGCTTTCCAATGAAGACTGTGCTTGCCCGAAGAAATTTAAAGTTTTCTCCTTCCTCAGACGCTATTCAGAATATGAGGAAGGTCTTAGACTATCTTTTCATCAGGTCCACTAGATCCGATGAAGACTATTCAGCATACAGAAGAGCAAAAGTAAAATACGATAACATGATAGCGGAAGAAAGACGGAAACATTTCAGAGATATGATTCAAAAGTCAACAAACAAATCGAGAACAGTCTGGAATTTAGTGAATGCTGCGATAGGTAGGCAGAAGAAACCAGGATATAATTTGAACAACGAACCTGAGCCAGATAAAATAATAGAAAAATTCAACCTATTCTTTGCCGGCACCCCACCTCAAATAAGAAGAAATCCGCATACAGGTCCACATCAGTCAAGATTGATCAAGCACAATGATAGGTCCTTTTATTTGTTTGAAATCACTGAATCAGAAATTGTGAGGACCGTCAAAAATATGAAAAATGTCAAATCTTCAGGTTGGGATGGTGTTCAAATGAAGGTTATAAAGGAGAGCATCGATTACATGGCTAAACCTCTGGCACATGTTATGAATAAATCTTTCACTGATGGTGTATTCCCTGATTCTCTGAAAGTAGCTATAATAAAACCTATATACAAAAAAGGAGATCATAAAGACCCAAATAGCTATCGTCCAATAAATCTTCTGTCATCATTTACTAAGATATTTGAAAAGATACTTGCTACCAGAATAATGAACTTCTTCCGTAAATTCAGAGTATTGGCAGATTCTCAGCATGGTTATATACCAGGGAAAGGTACCGAAACAGCCATTTTTGAATTATACCAAGCAATACTGGCAGCTTTGGAACGGAAAGAACTACCATTAGGACTCTACTTGGATCTATCAAAGGCCTTTGATTGTGTGGATTTGGATATATTGCTCATGAAACTTGAGAAATATGGAATTAGAGATAAGCAATTAAATTTGATGGAGAGCTACTTGAAGAACAGACCCCAATCAGTTGTTGTGGATGTCGATGGCATCACATATGAGTCGACGTCGAGAATAAAGAGCACGGGTGTGCCACAGGGAAGTATTCTTGGTCCCCTTCTTTTCCTGGTTTATATAAATGACCTTCCCTTGGCAATTAAAACTCAGTTGGATGGAAATTCCTCAGCTGTCCTGGTTTCGTTTGCAGATGATGCCAACGTGCTGCTTCGTTCGCCTTCACTCCAGCTCACGGTTGACAGAGCAAATTCGATCTTGGGAGATATCAATGAATGGTGTGAGAATAACAGTCTTCTGATGAACATGACTAAGACTGAATGTATGGTCTTCAACTGTGATAGATCTACAGCCACTATTCCAACCAAGCTAAATAACAACATCTCAATCTCCAGTACTACGAAGTTCCTTGGAATAAGCCTGGATGAAAACCTCAAATGGAACCCACATACGCAAATGCTGATTAAACGCCTCAACTCAGTTATTTACTCAGTTAATGTTCTGAAAAATAAGATTGACTTTCCAACGTTGAAGATGATCTATTATGCGAACTTTCAATCCATCCTATCTTATGGGATAATCTTTTGGGGTGGTAGTGCGGGAATTGAATCTGTCTTTCTGAGACAAAAATTCATTTTGAGGGTCATGTTAAGGTTGGGCTTTAGAGAATCTTGTAGAGGTCACTTCAAGGCAAATAATATTTTAACTACATACGGCTTATATATCTACAGAGTACTTGTTTTCATGGCTGATCATTCTGATTACTTTAAGAACTATTTAACCTGTAATAATACAAGGCACATTCAGTCGTCTAGTAAAAACCAACATGTGATAGAAAACATAATCCAAATGGTTACTAACACGATAGATGATCTTTTTCTTCCCCAAAATTCTCAAAGTTTCTCCAAAAATGTTTTCGCCCTATTTCAATTCACAGATAAAGTAGGCCATATGATAATCAATGTGGCAAATCAGCTGGAAGAGAAGTCACAAGACAAAAAAAGTACCAGCGTTGTCGAAAACGAAACTAACACAAATTATAACAGCACAATGTTGAGAAATCTGTACGAGTCCACTGAGTTTTTGAGAAGTAAATTCCAAGTATTCGCAGAAAAGTGTTCTTTCAAAATTGTTGAACTTCATGATTCTATCCAGGCGAATAATGACTATATTATCGAAACGAAGAATGCTTGGCAAGAGGTAAGTTTGTTTGAATTTGAAGAGTTTTTCCAGACATGTCAATTTTTATTTATTGAGTGTCGTTTCTTGATTACAAACTCTTGGTGTATGGTCATGTCGTTTCGTAGGACACCCTGTACGTTTATTATGTTGATTACATCTTATACTTATAATATCAAGACATTTATATGGAAAATAAAGCATGGTTATCATTATTTGGAAATAAAAAACTAGAAATTTCTATTTCCATTCACTCTTATAAAGTATCCCGGTTGGCCATGACATTCTGACACATTTCACCATTTGAAAATGTTAGGTTAGTAATTTTCCTGTCAGATAACTACGCAACGTTGTTCTGTCTACATAGAATTCGTAGTAATTACGTATTTGTCAAAATGTTCATTCACTTTGAGAAAATATTATGTGAATTCAATAATTCCGAAGACCTGGTGAATGTTAAAGAAACCTTTTTCTCTGTTAATACTGGAAATATTTCACGTATATCAACATGGTTGGAAGATTCAATTATGCTATTTTCTTGTACGGAAATCGAGAATCGAGTGTTGAAATTTTACTGAAAAATAATGGACAGAATAGTCTGTTACTTTATGATAGTTCATTCGAAAAAAGAGTAAAAGTACTCGAATAACCTGACAGAAAAACTTCTAAACGAACAGACGGTCCTATGGAATTCCCCACTTTTCTAAATTCTCAAGAAATCAGCCTACAGAAGACATTTGAATACCTTTTTTCACAACTTGAAATACTGCAGTATAAAAATGTATTAGTACTATGAGACCTATGTCACAATTAAACCTTAAAAGAACTTACTCCATTTACAAAGTTAGAAAGAATAAATAAAAATTAGCATTGGAAACGTCAATGAGAAGCATTTTGACATTGCCGATATTTCACGAGTGCCAACCTGCATCAGTTTAAAGCAAAAAAACTTGATATACCTAAATCTTTGCCAACCGGGATACCTTATAAAGGTGAATGGGGTATACATAATTTTGGCATTCTCTACAATTTTCATTTATGTTTCAAGCATTTTTCATGCATATTTCAAGGTTTTCATGTCTCTAGTGTTCTGTCTTTGAGTTAGACTGTGAATAAACATTCTGTTATGAGTGTCTATAATGCTTTCTTCATTTATATTATATCGTTTTCAATTTGGATATGATTGTTTTTTCTTCACTTTGCAGTTTACATATTTCAGGAACAAGATGCAAAGTCGCAAATTGAGAAATTATTGAAAATGGACAATGAGAATTACAAAAACTTTGAGACAAAGTCAATAAGCTTGGTGTCTGAACAAAAATCTGTTCTCTCAAAATATATCGAAGAACGAAAAAAAGCAATAGCATTAGAAAAAGAGAAGATACAAGAAATGGAAGAAATGTTCAAAAGTCATCATTTACAACAAGAAATAAGAGAATATAATGAAAAACGAAAAAGAATCTTCGAAAAAATTTCGAATTTTCCTAATTTGGAACTAAATGTGAGCATTATATTATTTTTCTATTGATAAATAATGAAATTTGGATTTTCAGGTTCAGGTTCATCAAAAAATCGAACTCATTACTTCAAATGTGGTTCAGAAGTTGAAAAATGGCAACTCAACTACAGACGAAATGAAAAATTGTGTTCTTGATATGCGTGAGGAACTGTCAAAGGTAGGAAGTCATGAATTAATTCAATGAAAGAGTAACTAGAACTTGAATTTCTGGCAGGTTTTGGAAAATATCCTAACACAATATGAAAGTGAAAACACCGAGATGGCAAACGTCTTGGAACAAATTTCAGACATCCTCAGTATAGAGGGGAAGACTCACATAGAATTGTTGAATGAATCTCTGATTGACGCAGGAAAACAATTGAAAGAAAATGTGGAAAACTTTTACGAAACGACTACAGTTCGCATCAGTCACGTTGGCGACACCCCTCAGCCTTTGGAAGGCACTAGCGTCTTGGCGCGTAGTGGTAGAAGATCTTTGAAGCGTATCCTGTTTCCAGAATCAATTGACGAGGTGAGGATTAATCAAACTGGCTACTCGCACAAGTTTGAGATTGTCTCTGTCGCTCTGTTGCTTTTCATATTCATTATATTTATTTTTAGGAACGTCCTGAATCTCAATAACCAGTTGAAGGTCTTCCACAGGATCAAAAAAAGGCTGTGCTAGACAGGGGCGTCGATAATTTTTTTCTAAGGGGGTGTAAATAAATGAAACATGCTGCGAAATGGGGGTTGTTACCCCCAGTACCCCAGTATCGACGCCTTTGGTGATAGAGAAACGAAGAGAAGTTAATATTATAGATCTTGCAATAAAATGGCTTTCGACGGCAGTCTTCCAGCCATTATATACAATTTTATACGAATTAAAAATCATCAAAAACTTTTGTAAAATAACAACTGATATTTTAGGGATTTCTGGTGTTTCAGAAGTGGCAAAGCTGGCAGCTTCTGGATTTTGTAATTTTTCGTAAGAATGTTATTTCCGCTACTTCCTTTATATTCAGAGCAATACGAATTTGAAGAATTTGTATATTTTATTAAAAAAAAACTAATGAAATTTTAGTTTTATTTTGATCTGCAATATTTATATCTCTATGTTTACGAAAACGGTTGTGTTCACTGTCCACCATGTTCAAATTGAACAAAAAATGTCATCATATTCGTTCCAATCAATATGTACAATTCATAACTTTAATTTTTAATTTGATTAGCTTTTCTATATTATAAAAAAAAACCTTTTTTATTCAAACCAAATACCAACTGGTCTGTGTTTGAGTTTGAATAATCTTTCGGACAAATCGGTTTATTTTCGGCCGTAGGTGCGATACTGCCATAGAATTTGATAGAATCCACAAGTCTGTGATTTGATATTGATTAAGGCAGAAACTTAGGTTAGGTTTACTATTTGAAATGGAATGAATTAACAATTTTTCTCATAAAAAGAGAATATCCAGATCTAGAAACATAACTCTTAAATAATGCAGTCAAAATTTGATGATATATTAGAACCAAGAAGAAATGACCTCAGCAATTATTGCTGGGTGTCCAGAAAAATCGATACCACTGTAGCATTCAAACAAGAAATTAGACATAGTCCAGATAGTCACAAAGAGGCTGTACTCAAAAATTTGACTATACAAAAATTACTCGATGAAGTGAGTTTAAATTCCACTTCCGGAAGGAATGAAAAAAATTTTAATTCATGTTTTCAGATATCTAAAGAGAAAAGGATTCCGAGAGAATTTCTGGAAACTCAAATTCGAGTAATTCTGGATGAAATTGGATATAATAAAAATCTTAGAATAATACGGGGATTAGCTCTGATTCTAATCAAGATATGTCTGAAAATCTGTAATGGTATATATGTGAATAATGATAGTATATTACATGTAAGTCCTATTCCACGATCTGATGACATTTTTACGGAGTTTGAGTTTTTAGACTAAAATCCAAATGGGAGATACTCCTATAGTGTTTGTTCCTAGTCACAGGAGTTACGCAGATTTTATTTTGATGTCATTCGCATGCTTCACGTACAATGTTGAAATACCTGCTATAGCAGCTGGAATGGGTGAGAAGTTGCACTCAAATTACTAATAACGAAAAAGTCTCCAACAATTATTGAAAATTTGTTTCTGTGAATATGTTTTTCTAGATTTTCATGGAATGTGGGCAATGGGTTCAATTTTAAGGGATACTGGAGCTTTTTTCATGAGAAGATCTTACAATAATGATCATTTATACTGGACTACATTCAAGCAATATATTAATCATCTTGTTATAAATGGGGAGTTGCCAATAGAGTTCTTCATTGAGGGTACTAGAAGTAGAAGTAACAAATCATTGATGCCAAAATTTGGTGAGTATTTGATACTCAATATAGAATTTATTATAATAACATTATTTATAAGGTCTGCTCAATATGATTTTGAAACCCTTGTTTCTGAGACAAGTGCCAGATATTCTATTTGTGCCAATTAATATAAGTTATGAGAGAATAATGGAAGAGAAATTGTTTTCATTTGAATTGTTAGGAGTGCCAAAACCAAAGGAAAGTACATCTGTGAGTATACATATATCATGAAAATCACTATTGCAGGAGTGTTCATTCAACTGTAGCTAATTTTGGTGGTTTATGTATTTTAGGCATTTTTCAAATCACTCAGTATAATCAAAGAGAGTTATGGGAACATACATTTGAATTTTGGCCACCCAATTTCTGCCAGAGAGTTCTTTGATGAAGACTTAAACAAATCTCAACATAATATTGGACCTATTAATCAACAAGAACTAAGCGATTTTGATAAAAAAATTATTCCTTCCCTTGCACATGAAATAATCCATTCTCAACAGAGATTATCAATCTTGAGCATCATCAATTTGATTGCGATAATTATTAACAATAATTTGAGCAATATCGAAGAGCTTCTCACCATTGTTGAATTACGGGATAAAGTTTTATGGCTCAAAAAATCTTTAGAAAACCTTGGAGCCAACGTGTGGTGTTCAGACATAGACGATGAGATTGAAAAGGCAATGAAAGTGCACAAAAATAAGATTGTTATCATTAATGGAAGGGTTAACATTGTAAAAGAAAATATTGATTTGACTAATTTGAATGTTACGAAGCTGAAAGCTTACAACCTGTCGGAAGAAGTTATGACCTATTCTGTTCCTTTCATGATGCTGTACCTGTATATAAATCCAGTATTGCATTACTTAATAGATTCAGCGATATTAGTGACTATATTGAAAACAAAATCTCAGATGAATTCTGGTAAGTGAACGTGACTTTCAAGCAGTGTAGAAATTCATTTTGTGCATATTTAATTAAAAACGGACTATTGAAAGAATAGTTTATCGTATGAAAGTAAATTTTGTGAATGCAGATGAAAACTTCTTTCTATATCCCTGTAAGGATTTTCACTTGCGTTTCAGTAAATTTAATTTGCAGATGATCTACAGAGTCATTTCATTTTTATGAGAATACTATTGCTATATGAGTTTGTCACAAATGATTCCAGTATACGAAAGGTAATATTTCATATTCTGCCAAATATGATGGATTTGAACTGAATTATTTCCATTAGAATTGATTTTATTTATTGATCATTCAGGAATTTAAGAAGGCCCTTCATCAAAGTATCACCATGGATTTGATTAAAAAAACTGATGAAACAAGCTATTCTTTAGGAAAAAATCAAGATATGGAGGAAATCTTAGTGACATCTTTACAGCCATTCTTTTATTCTTACTACAAAATTGTGAGGATTCTTGAGGTGAGAGTTTGGTGCTTTTCTGTCCTTCAATAAGGAGATAGTTGATTTCTCATTTCAGACTTCCGGAAGTTTCGAAGAAAAGGAGATATTGTATGAAACGCAAAAACAAATTGTTTCCGAAATGAGACACCAATTCATTCATCCATATAGTTTGAGTTTGGATTCATATTCACATTGCTTGAGTGCACTTGCATATTTCAATGCAGTTGAAAGTGTTAGGGGGTAAGTGAAATATCACATTGATATATCCACTTACACAGTGTGGAATTCAATTGTTTTTGGCATCATCTCAAATGTTCCAAAAAATGCTGAAAGAATCATTTTATAATTAATCTGAATTTTCAATTGCAGTTCGAACGGGTTGTCATATGTAGTGAATCAGAGGAAATTGAACGTAATCAGACAGAACTTAGGTATGAACCCAAAAATATCAACATCAACATTATTAATTCAAATATTTAATTTTCAGAGCAATTCAAATTTATGTTGCATGGTGGGAAAACATCGAATATGTTACTTAAACATAAATTGTAGAAGTGCACAACTTATGTATTGTTTTTAAAGTATTTTAAATTGTAATGGTGTCTGTGATTTTTTTTGGGACTTTGTGATTTTTAATAAATGTTATATTTATTGGTTTTATTTAAATCTGGATTTGGATATATTCAATATAAAATGGTTTGATTTAGATATTTCAGTGATTATAGGATAAAGGATTAGTTTCAATATTCCAACCATTTATAAAGATAGGAAGGTAAGTATTCAATTGAGATGAGAAAGAAGAGAATATTTCTTCATTGTCTAGTTTTTATTCAACATCTTCATCATATTTTTTATTCGTTATCAAGCCTTTATTTTGGAGTACTACTTGATTTAAGACCTTCTAAAAATAAATTTTCGTCAACCAAAGTTGTGGTAAATCGGGCCCCTTTAAAATTCTGAGGTTCTGATAAAGAAGTTTTTCTAAATTCTTCCTTCAAAGAAACTGGACAGGGTTGGGATTTCTGTGTGCAGAACTTGGGTCTTACTGTTGGTTTCTCTTCGTGTGATGAATCTGCACCAACTGGTTTTGTGTTCAGAAAAGTACTTGAAAGGTTTACCATATTATCGCTAGCCCTTCTTGGTGTAGGCTCGATATCTAAATAGCTATCTTTACTAGCAGATTTTCCATGAAAGCTTTTAGAAATTCTACCTATTCGGGGAAGTTCAATGAAACTTTCTTTAACCTTCACAGTACCTAATATTTGATTTTCCCTTTTGTTGGTGCTATCAACATAACATTTGAGTGGAGTACTATCCAAAAACTTCTCCTTCTCATTGACCCATTTATCAGATCCAATACTTGGAGCTACATTCCGAACTGAACTTACAGTGTAATTCATTTCACCGAGGTTACTCTTGTAACCAAAATGCTTGATTTTTTCTGCTCGCCCCATATTGTGATTTGAGGATATTTTCGCCTTTGAAGACCAATCTGTTGGATTTGGGTTATATAAACCCACTGGTGAAACAACCATATCTTGAGTTTTCTCATTGTTCAAGTCTGTAGAGTTTGAATTGTCGCTATATTCTGGAAGGGGATTTCTGAAAATTTGTTTGAGATCAAGAACCTTTTTTTCTAGAAATTCGAGCTTTGGGGGTTCCTTTTCCGGGCCAGATATTGGTGTTGTTGATTCACTTCCTGAAAAAAGTTAATGAAAACTTTATGGAGTTTGGAAAAATTCTAACCTTCCAAGTTGAATCTTCCGAAATATTCAAGTAATTCATCCTCCTGTGATTTCTGTTGGGAATCCAGTTGAATTCTCACATTTCCTAAATCTTCATCAAGGTTGGCAGCCATATTCGGGAAGATTTTAGAAATGTTGTCCATAGTTACTCTGAACATGATAACTTATTAAAATTTTATGGAAATATGAATAGAAAGTACTAAACATCCTTTTTGAAAGCAAAGCTTTCACAACATTTAATATTGAACTGAAACCAATATGCTAATTAATAAAAAAATGTGTTCAGCTAAAGCATTGATAACATGTATGTATACAGTATGTATTTTTGATAAACAATTTTTTACTGTTTTTCATAACTGAGGATTTCTAGAGATATAGCTTGCTAGAATTTTCCGAAATAGAAGTTTTCAATTGCAGAACTTTCACTTTGAATCACAGCACATGCATTAGTTGCAATTCAAAAATAGTCATTTCACGAATATTCGTTTATTTTTTAAATTCACCAATATTCCACATTTCCTTCACTTACTCACCCTGTAACTTTTAAACTTGTATTGGTTCACTTCTGATTCGAGAAACATTAGTCTTTGAAAAATTAATGCAAACAAACTCAGGAAAAATATATGTATTTTTTGAAAATGAGTGAATTCATCAAGATTAGAATGTTATATCACATTCGACCTTTATGTGTGTTTTCAATTTGAAAATTAAATGTTAAAGGAGTTTGCTGAATTAAGCGAGTTCTTCTGAAATAAATGAGTTATTCCTTATCAGTAATGTTGGTGCTTCTGAAATAAATAGCCAGGCTGTTGATGACATCAATGTGCAATGGAGTTCTTCAAAAACATCTAATGTTTTTTGAAGCTGAGGTTCAAATTTGAAACAAACTTCATAATAAATTATAATATTTATAAAATCAAAATGTTCATTCATGCAATTTGAATAAAACTATTCAAACGATGCAGAGAAATTTCAATAGAGAACTTATAAAACATGCGAACAAGCGAAAAGTATACAGCATACAAGAAAATTATGATTTCAAGACTCCATAACATTAGGAGAACTAATAGAAATTAGAATTTATTGATGTTTTAAATACCCATCGTAGCTGATCGCACTGGAAGATAAATCACTGCTTTCCTTTGAATTCGTTTCTGACAGACCTGGAGAGGACTGTCCACTGCTAGATACATAGCTTGGAGGTCCACTCCAAACGCCACCTATAAAATATCCATCATATTTATATTCCTTGATACATTTTGAAATGTCCAATAGTAACAATGAATAATTGACATTTATCCAAATGCAAAGGTCCCCAAATAGATTCATATAAGTCCCCAAAAACAAAACAGAATACACACACATTAGCTTTCATCCTACCATTTGAAAGGAAGGAAAATCATAATGCCGAGTCTTTTCACAATTTTTTTGGTACTCACTATTGCAGGGGCTCTTCAGTGGTTGTTCTCCAAGTGACGATAAAGTTGTGGATGCCGACTGAGAGCCTACAGGAGTTGGTAAAGGCGTAGAAGGGTATTTTGGAGGAGTTGATGAAGGTGTTTTGAACAAAGACGCTTTCGTCATACGATCCAAGAATGCATCGATTTGTCGAAGTGACAGAGCGTTGTGTAAAGTTTCCAATGGCCTTATCGGTGGAACACCACCAAATCCCTCAAGACCTGTGAAAGTTGAAACAAAAAAGAAACGGTCCACTAAAACTAGAGAAATAAACGAACAACCGACAGGCATACTTCAAGAAGAAAAGTATTTTCAACTCCTCCAGCTGTTTTGTTTGGCGCACCGCCGAAGATAGCCCCTACCCATTTTGGAATTCTAGATATTTGGGGATCAAAAATAGGAACTCTTGTCCGAAAGGACCGTCCACTAGGGGATGTTATCTTTTACTAAGTTGAAGTTTACTCGACCACAAATTATTGCATTCGCTATCGTGATTTTTCATATAAGTTTACTCGAGTGATTTTAAAAATGTTATTAATTTTCATAGCCATATTTGTAAACTAAAAATAAACCAGGCTGAAGGACCCTTGGTCGTTGGTATAGGGGCAATAAAGTACTATTACTACTACTAAAAATAAATCTCAACTTGTACCTTGATAGATCTACTTCAGATAATTATTTCATTGAAAGTGAGTTGACAAAAGATTTTTGCAATCGTGATAATTTTTGTTTAATGTCGATAATAAAAATTATTAATATGAAAAACTTAAATCAGTACTCAGTAGAAGATATGATTCTAAAGTATTCAGTTAGCCATTTCAACTTTTTTAGAACCAAAAACCAAAATTCTGAATATCTATCAGTGTATATATTTGATTAATCTGGATTTTCTGATACATACTTGCAATTGAATAAAAAGTGATCAGTAGCTCGAATATTTTCTAAGAATCGATTTTTAGTTTCCAATATAGGAATTTCCAGTATAGGTAAAAGTACTTACAATTTTTCAAATCAATTAATCCACTTCACAATAAGATATATTTCGGAGCACACACACAACAAGTAAAGACAAAAATACGAGATTTCTGATCCGAACAGCAGTTCTTTAGATGTACATACCTGTACATCTGTACATACCTGTACATACCTACATGCAAGTTTTAATGGATACTGGCCAGCCAGATACTCGAATATTCTATCTAGAACTGGTAATTCTCATGAGTAATTTGATTATGCAACGAAGACTGATTCGGCGGATTTATTGTATACAGGGGCTGGTCGAATTAAATTTTGGGACATATTTGACCGACCCCCGTGTATCTGAAACAAGTCATCGTGTTATGAAACTGTTGTGTGAATCATGGGATCTACGAGTCAGTCATGATCTGGCTGGTTAGTCGTTGTTGAGAGTTTCATTAGGAAACATCCCGATAGATAGCAGGCTAAAAATCTCTACGTTCTACGTTCGTTTTCGTATTTTGCGTGTGTGTTCGTGTAGTGTTAAATCTGTGCTGTGAAAAATGGATTAAGTGATCCCAAAAATCGTGAGTACTAAAGTTTCTTACAGTTAAACCTTCTTGCTGAACTTTTGATTGCTTTTAGTTGATAGAGAAATTTATTTTGAGAAGAAAAATTTATATTAACAAATGGCCTTAAACGATTCGTCTCGAAAATAGCGGGCGTTAGAATTTCCAAAAAATTACCCTTTATAAAACCCCAACCTCTGTAGATATTTGAACAAAACTGAATTTGAATTAAATGCAAGCACATTCAGTAAAAATATCACGGCCCTGTGTCAGAGTTTTGGGGATTCAGAACTATAAAACCCTATCTTAAATAGAATTTTGAATTTTTGAATAAATAGGCAATTCATTGTCTATAGAAAGTGTTTTTTGGCATTTGTTCGTACATGCCTTAAGGGTCTACATCCCTGAAAAAAAAAGGAAGTCAGAAACGATTTATTTTTTCTGATTGATGAAGATATGTATGAGTTTATAAAGATAAATATAATAAAAAAAAAATTATAAGTATTAAATGAATGAAAAGGATATTCCTCATCATTTTTTGTTATTTTTCAACATTTCCACCACCAAAACTAACAAATATTTTTGTGTTTTTTCATTTCAGTATTGAAGTCTTTCTTTTAGTTAATGGAATGTCTATCACCTTTTTCTTTTACAATTTACCGTTTTTTTTGTAAATGATATTACATTGTAAATGATATTACAACAATGTGTTGCTTTCCCGAAATATATTTCCTTGAATTTTTCTATTCGAAATGATAAATATCCATTTTTATCAAAGACATTCTATTAAGGATTGTTTTAGCCGTCGATTAGTGAAAATTATTTGTTTCTTACAATTGTGGATTCTAACGTGGAATTGAATTTCTTTTAAATGACACGCCCCGCAGGTATCTCCTCCCAGATGACTGATAAAGGAAAAAGAGAGTATTATACCAAATTATACAGGCAGTGTGATATCTAGTTCAGGGTAGTATTTCTAGTTATATTGCCTATGCCCCAACATTTGTTCTATTGAGCTGAATAATCCAATTAATAAAAATTAATGAAATGCATTGCCATCTGGCGGTATGCGTTTCTTACATTGAAGGCGAAAGACTCTTAACTGTTATCGTATCTTTCACTAAATAGTACATTATTTCACTTAAAAATATTTCTCGTCAAAACTTTAGAATTCATTATTGTTGATGCTACTTTCTGCATAATTCAAAATACAAGCAGTTGCAAAAATGGGACTAATTTGAACCATTTTGTTGCACACTTGTTATGTCTGGTTAATCTGATAACAAAAGAGATACATGGCTTGATCGATTTTCTTCTTTCTATATTGCAATCATTGTGAATATTAAAAAGAATTTGAATGTTGATAACTATTTCGGGTCCATCAAAAACAAGTATACGCCAAAAAACGCAGAACAAGTATGCGCCAATAAATATTCTGTTCGTCAGAGTTCGCCAAATCGAAAAAACACAAGGAAAAGTTATATTTCTTTCTGGATCTCCGGTTTTCTTTCGGCCATAAGGGGCTTTAATGGCATGGTTCCCCTAATCCCACATATACTGTACGTATCTGTTTGACTTTGAGAAGAATCGTAGGCTTGACTTAAATTGAAACTTTTCCTTTCCGCGATCCTCTAATATCTGCTTAATTTTTTAATCAACAGATTATTAGAAATAAATTTGGCGCATTTCGACATAGTGGAGTACGCCTTCTCGGGATACCACTAAAAAACAAAACACGCCAAGCACTCTACCTATAGGGTGGTGTGGAAACGAGTGCATTAACTATCGCGTTCATATTCCCTTGGCGGAATTCGTTCAACTGCATAATGCAGAGCCAGTATGCGCCAATAACTGCGGAAACAGTATGCGCCAATGAATGTGGAAACATTATGCGCCAATAAATGCGGAAACAGCTGCCCCCCCCCTAGAGCTCAAGAATCCCTTATGAAATAATAGAATAATATACGAAAATCAGTTAATTTTTTCTATTCTGATGGTTTTTTGTCCCCCCTTAGCTCAGAGGCTGGCGACGCTCTTGATCTGCTCAATGTGTTAATCAACAGATTATTAGAAATGAATTTGGCGCATTTCGACATAAAGTGGAGTAGGCCTTCTGGGGATACCACTTAAAAACAAAACGCGCCGAGCACTCTACCTACAGGGTGGTGTGGAAACGAGTGCTAAAACTATCGCGTTCATATTCCCTTGGTGGAATTCGTTCAAGTAGCCGAGCACTCTACCCACAGGGTGGTGTAAAAACGAGTGCATTAAATATCGCGTTCATATTTCCTTGGCGGAATTCGTTCAAGTAGCCGAGCACTCTACCCACAGGGTGGTGTGAAAACGAGTGCATTAACTATCGCGTTCATATTCCCTTGGTGGAATTCGTTCAAGTAGCCGAGCACTCTACCCACAGGGTGGTGTGAAAACGAGTGCATTAACTATCGCGTTCATATTCCCTTGGTGGAATTCGTTCAAGTAGCCGAGCACTCTACCCACAGGGTGGTGTGAAAACGAGTGCATTAAATATCGCGTTCATATTTCCTTGGCGGAATTCGTTCAAGTAGCCGAGCACTCTACCCACAGGGTGGTGTGAAAACGAGTGCATTAACTGTCGCGTTCATATATTCCCTTGGTGGAATTCGTTCAAGTAGCCGAGCACTCTACCCACAGGGTGGTGTGAAAACGAGTGCATTAACTATCGCGTTCATATTCCCTTGGTGGAATTCGTTCAAGTAGCCGAGCACTCTACCCACAGGGTGGTGTGAAAACGAGTACATTAACTGTCGCGTTCATATATTCCCTTGGTGGAATCGTTCAAGTAGCCGAGCACTCTACCTACAGGGTGGTGTGAAAACGAGTGCATTAACTATCGCGTTCATATTCCCTTGGTGGAATTCGTTCAAGTAGCCGAGCACTCTACCCACAGGGTGGTGTGAAAACGAGTGCATTAACTGTCGCGTTCATATATTCCCTTGGTGGAATCGTTCAAGTAGCCGAGCACTCTACCTACAGGGTGGTGTGAAAACGAGTGCATTAACTATCGCGTTCATATTCCCTTGGTGGAATTCGTTCAAGTAGCCGAGCACTCTACCCACAGGGTGGTGTGAAAACGAGTGCATTAACTATCGCGTTCATATTCCCCTGGCGGAATTCGTTCAACTGGATAATGCAGAGCCAATAGGCGCCAATAAATGCGGAAATAGTATGCGCCAAAAATAGTTAGCGGTAGCGTTTATTTTTTCAGCTTTGTTTAGGAGGACGAGAAGGTAGGTCCCAGAGAACCCTTGGCCTTTCCGGGCTGCGTTGCAAGGGATTTCATTGATGCCATTCCCAACTTCAGATGGACCAAGAGAGGAAAATCAACAGTTTGAAGAATCAAAGTGAGTGATTTTTAGGGTTTTGGTGGTGGTTAATTTCATGTATATTGTTAATAATATCACAAAGGTTCTGAAGAAGGAGAAGTGTCTCGGGGAACACATGCGGCAATAAATGAGGAAACAAGTATGCGCCAAAAAATAGTTAGCGGTAGCGTTTCTTTTTTTCAGATTTTTTCAGGTGGAAGAGAAGGTAGGTCCCTGAGAACCCTTGGCCTTTCCGGGCTGAGTTGGGATTTCATGGATGCCATTCCCAACTTCAGTCATCGATGGACCAAGAGCGGAAAATCAACAGTTTGAAGCATCAAAGTGAGTGACTTTTAGGGTTTTTGGTAGTGGTTAATTTCAGGTATATTGACATTAATGTCACAAAGGTTCTGACGAAGGAAGAATGTCTCAGAGAACACATGCGCCAATAAATGCGAAATCAATATGCGGCAATAAATGAGGAAACGAGTTTGCGCCAATTTTAACATAAAGTGGAGTAGGCCTACTGGGGAAACCACTTAAAAACAAAACGCGCCGAGCACTCTACCTACAGGGTGGTGTGGAAACGAGTGCATTAACTATCGCGTTCATATTCCCTTGGAGGATTTCGTTCAAGTAGCCGAGCACTCTACCTACAGGGTGGTGTGAAAACGAGTGCATTAGCCGCGTTTATATTCCCTTGGTGGAATCGTTCAAGTAGCCGAGCACTCTACCTACAGGGTAGGGTGGTGTGAAAACGAGTGCATAAACTATCGCGTTCATATATTCCCTTGGTGGAATCGTTCAAGTAGCCGAGCACTCTACCTACAGGGTGGTGTGAAAACGAGTGCATAAACTATCGCGTTCATATATTCCCTTGGTGGAATTCGTTCAACTGGATAATGCGGAAAAAAGTATGCGCCCAGAAAGCAGAAACAATTTTGCGCCAAAAATGTGGAAACATGTAGCGCCAAAAATTAGTAAATTAACTATCGCGTTTATATTCCCTTGGTGGAATTCGTTCAACTGGATAATGCGGAAAAAAGTATGCGCCCAGGAAGCGGAAACAAGATTGCGCATTTCGATATAAAGTGGAGTAGGCCTACTGGGGATACCACTTAAAAACAAAACGCGCCGAGCACTCTACCGACAGGGTGGTGTGGAAACGAGTGCCTAAACTATCGCGTTCATATATTCCCTTGGTGGAATCGTTCAAGTAGCCGAGCACTCTACCTACAGGGTGGTGTGAAAACGAGTGCATAAACTATCGCGTTCATATATTCCCTTGGTGGAATCGTTCAAGTAGCCGAGCACTCTACCTACAGGGTGGTGTGAAAACGAGTGCATGAACTATCGCGTTCATATATTCCCTTGGTGGAATTCGTTCAACTGGATAATGCGGAAAAAAGTATGCGCCCAGAAAGCAGAAACAATTTTGCGCCAAAAATGCGGAAACATGTAGCGCAAAAAATTAGTAAATTAACTATCGCGTTTATATTCCCTTGGTGGAATTCGTTCAACTGGATAATGCGGAAAAAAGTATGCGCCCAGGAAGCGGAAACAAGATTGCGCATTTCGATATAAAGTGGAGTAGGCCTACTGGGGATACCACTTAAAAACAAAACGCGCCGAGCACTCTACCGACAGGGTGGTGTGGAAACGAGTGCATCAACTATCGCGTTCATATTCCCTTGGTGGAATTCGTTCAAGTAGCCGAGCACTCTACCTACAGGGTGGTGTGAAAACGAGTGCATAAATTATCGCGTTTATAAATTCCCTTGGTGGAATCGTTCAAGTAGCCGAGCACTCTACCTACAGGGTGGTGTGAAAACGAGTGCATAAACTATCGCGTTCATATATTCCCTTGGTGGAATCGTTCAAGTAGCCGAGCACTCTACCTACAGGGTGGTGTAAAAACGAGTGCATGAACTATCGCGTTCATATATTCCCTTGGTGGAATTCGTTCAACTGGATAATGCGGAAAAAAGTATGCGCCCAGAAAGCAGAAACAATTTTGCGCCAAAAATGCGGAAACATGTAGCGCCAAAAATTAGTAAATTAACTATCGCGTTTATATTCCCTTGGTGGAATTCGTTCAACTGGATAATGCGGAAAAAAGTATGCGCCCAGGAAGCGGAAACAAGATTGCGCATTTCGATATAAAGTGGAGTAGGCCTACTGGGGATACCACTTAAAAACAAAACGCGCCGAGCACTCTACCGACAGGGTGGTGTGGAAACGAGTGCATAAACTATCGCGTTCATATATTCCCTTGGTGGAATCGTTCAAGTAGCCGAGCACTCTACCTACAGGGTGGTATGAAAACGAGTGCATAAACTATCGCGTTCATATATTCCCTTGGTGGAATCGTTCAAGTAGCCGAGCACTATACCTACAGGGTGGTGTGAAAACGAGTGCATAAACTATCGCGTTTATATATTCCCTTGGTGGAATCGTTCAAGTAGCCGAGCACTCTACCTACAGGGTGGTGTGAAAACGAGTGCATAAACTATCGCGTTCATATATTCCCTTGGTGGAATCGTTCAAGTAGCCGAGCACTCTACCTACAGGGTGGTGTGAAAACGAGTGCATAAACTATCGCGTTCATATATTCCCTTGGTGGAATCGTTCAAGTAGCCGAGCACTCTACCTACAGGGTGGTGTGAAAACGAGTGCATAAACTATCGCGTTCATATATTCCCTTGGTGGAATCGTTCAAGTAGCCGAGCACTCTACCTACAGGGTGGTGTAAAAACGAGTGCATGAACTATCGCGTTCATATATTCCCTTGGTGGAATTCGTTCAACTGGATAATGCGGAAAAAAGTATGCGCCCAGAAAGCAGAAACAATTTTGCGCCAAAAATGCGGAAACATGTAGCGCCAAAAATTAGTGAATTAACTATCGCGTTTATATTCCCTTGGTGGAATTCGTTCAACTGGATAATGCGGAAAAAAGTATGCGCCCAGGAAGCGGAAACAAGATTGCGCATTTCGATATAAAGTGGAGTAGGCCTACTGGGGATACCACTTAAAAACAAAACGCGCCGAGCACTCTACCGACAGGGTGGTGTGGAAACGAGTGCATAAACTATCGCGTTCATATATTCCCTTGGTGGAATCGTTCAAGTAGCCGAGCACTCTACCTACAGGGTGGTGTGAAAACGAGTGCATAAATTATCGCGTTTATAAATTCCCTTGGTGGAATCGTTCAAGTAGCCGAGCACTCTACCTACAGGGTGGTGTGAAAACGAGTGCATAAACTATCGCGTTCATATATTCCCTTGGTGGAATCGTTCAAGTAGCCGAGCACTCTACCTACAGGGTGGTGTAAAAACGAGTGCATGAACTATCGCGTTCATATATTCCCTTGGTGGAATTCGTTCAACTGGATAATGCGGAAAAAAGTATGCGCCCAGAAAGCAGAAACAATTTTGCGCCAAAAATGCGGAAACATGTAGCGCCAAAAATTAGTAAATTAACTATCGCGTTTATATTCCCCTGGTGGAATTCGTTCAACTGGATAATGCGGAAAAAAGTATGCGCCCAGGAAGCGGAAACAAGATTGCGCATTTCGATATAAAGTGGAGTAGGCCTACTGGGGATACCACTTAAAAACAAAACGCGCCGAGCACTCTACCGACAGGGTGGTGTGGAAACGAGTGCATAAACTATCGCGTTCATATATTCCCTTGGTGGAATCGTTCAAGTAGCCGAGCACTCTACCTACAGGGTGGTATGAAAACGAGTGCATAAACTATCGCGTTCATATATTCCCTTGGTGGAATCGTTCAAGTAGCCGAGCACTATACCTACAGGGTGGTGTGAAAACGAGTGCATAAACTATCGCGTTTATATATTCCCTTGGTGGAATCGTTCAAGTAGCCGAGCACTCTACCTACAGGGTGGTATGAAAACGAGTGCATAAACTATCGCGTTCATATATTCCCTTGGTGGAATCGTTCAAGTAGCCGAGCACTATACCTACAGGGTGGTGTGAAAACGAGTGCATAAACTATCGCGTTTATATATTCCCTTGGTGGAATCGTTCAAGTAGCCGAGCACTCTACCTACAGGGTGGTGTGAAAACGAGTGCATAAACTATCGCGTTCATATATTCCCTTGGTGGAATCGTTCAAGTAGCCGAGCACTCTACCTACAGGGTGGTGTGAAAACGAGTGCATAAACTATCGCGTTCATATATTCCCTTGGTGGAATCGTTCAAGTAGCCGAGCACTCTACCTACAGGGTGGTGTGAAAACGAGTGCATAAACTATCGCGTTCATATATTCCCTTGGTGGAATTCGTTCAACTGGATAATGCGGAAAAAAGTATGCGTCCAGAAAGCGGAAACAAGATTGCGCCAAAAATGCGGAAACATGTAGCGCCAAAAAACCCTAAATAAACTATCGCGTTCATATTCCCTTGGTGGAATTCGTTCAACTGGATAATGCGGAAAAAGTATGCGCCCAGAAAGCGGAAATAAGATTGCGCCAAAAACGCGGAAACATGTAGCGCCAGAGAACAGTAAATTAACTATCGCGTTCATATTCCCTTGGTGGAATTCGTTCAACTGGATAATGCGGAAAAAAGTATGCGCCCAGAAAGCGGAAACAAGATTGCGCACAAAATGCGAAAACAAAGTTGCGCCTAAAAAGCAGAAATAGGATTGCGCCAAAAATGCGGAAACAAGAGTGCGACAATAAACAATATTCACGTCGGAGTTCGCCAAATCGAAAAAACACAAGGAAAAGTGATATTTCTTTCTGGATCTCCGATTTTCTTTCGGCCATAAGGGGCTTTAATGGCATGGTTCCCCTAACCCCACATATGCTGTACGCATCCGTTTGACCTTGAGAAGAATCGTAGGCTAGAACTAAATTGAAACTTTTCCTTTCCGCGATCCTCTAATATCTGGTTAATTTATTGCTGTTAATCAATAAATTAACCAGATATTATTAGAAACAAATTTGGCGCATTTCGACATAAAGTGGAGTAGGCCTTCTGGGGATACCACTTAAAAACAAAACGCGCCGAGCACTTTACCTACAGGGTGGTGTGGAAACGAGTGCATTAACTATCACGTTTATATTATCTAGGTGGAATACGTGTCTGTGGACTTTTGAGCCGAAAACGAATAGGTTGGACTCGCAGTGAAGAATGGTCATTCCGTGTTTCTGTTCGGCTGTAAACTCTTATAACATTCGAAAGGTCGGACTTCAGTTTTGAAATTTTCAGGGTACGAAAAAAGTCCAAATGCCTCGCTCAATTTCTTCAGTAGTCAGAATCTGTTGAATGGTTGAGGAATCATTCAATCTCGAAATCTTAATTTTCCAGCATTCAAAAGCCAATCATCGGATCGAATTGAAATGTTGTAAGAAATTCTATTAGCGTGTGCAAAATTTCGTGAAGCTAGTATGATTAAACACTGCGAATACGGGTGCTTATATGTTTTCAGTTAAAGAGTGGCTAATAAGTCGGGCCATCGATTATAGTGTTCTGCTTACGATTCGGAAACATGCTCTATATCAGGGGCATTACTTACCAGAAACGCTGGTCGCGCTCGGAATCATATCTCTAAGATTCGGCGCGCTCGAACTGCCCGAGATAACAGCGGTACTGAACAAAGAATTGGTGCTCCCCAAGGTGGTCCTCTTGAAGGAAAACGGGCAATCCCAGCCGAACGCGGGAGTCTGAATCACCCTGAAGTAATTCATCTGACCGGCTATACTATGACGATGGCGCTTTTCTGGTGAGCTGTTGGAATCTGTATAGGACATGCAAGGGCTTGATGTCACACAGGGTGAAGATGGTTGTGAAGTGGATCTTACTTGTTTGGGATACACATGGTTAGGCGGTGAAGTTAAGAAAGACAAGAGTGTAGAGGGTGCTCGTCGAAACCACAAAGAATCATCGCACAAACAGAACGATAAAGAAGCTTCGAAGGGATCTTTCGAAATAACCTCATCTGCCAGCGGAACTTCACTATGTTTCAACCAACATAACCTATCTGAGCAGCATACAAGTTCAGTTTCAAGTATATTAGGATCCGAAAAAGACCTCTGTTTATACTTGGACAATTTACACTTATCATCGAAATGCTTCCTTATCCCTTCCCCATAAAAAGTATTACTACGAGGTCTAAAGGTAATATCACTCAAAGGCAATTCGTTTGTACTCATCTTCGTATTGATATCATCGTTTCGATTCGAAGTGAATATCTCTAAATTCAATTCCGTTAAGGGTAATTCATTTGTGGAACTTTGTGGTTTAGACTTGCATTTTATATCTGTTATAGGTTCTGTATTCAAGTCAATCGAGCCTGCTATTGTTTTCAAGAGAGGTCTCTGTGATACAGACTTCGATCTTGTTCTGATATTGGGGTTCATTGGGGAGTTTATAATTATTATCGGCACTTTGGGGTGAGATTCATGAGATTGATCATCCTCAAATTGTTCTATAGTGAGGTAACATTTTAAAATGAGAAGCAAGGACATATTGTTCAATGTTTAAGCGTTAGTAGTAGAGGAAGCCAGGCAGATAGGTGATAGGAAGAAAATAAATAATTAATAATATGTTCACAGCCATCACCTTAAGTTAAAACTATAAAGGAACGAAATCCAAGAGTGCGAAGTAATGAAGGACTATGCCATTTTTGTTGACTACTTTTTTCATATGAATGTTATTTAATTGTACATGGCACAATTCAATTGATACTGAAATTCATAATAGTGTATTCAAATTTTAAAATCAACATGATGAATGGTGATTTCTTATTCTTTTGAAAGAGAGCAATACATACTTTTTTTAATCAAACAATATAAGGCATATGGCACGTGTAAATAATGGTGACGAGGAACAGATTGTATAAAAGAAAAAAAATCTGTTTCCGCTCCAAAACTAAGTGGTGATGATATGATACCACAATGTGGTAGAACTCCCTCTTGAAGTAATGTAGGTTTTCAAATCTTCATTTTTAAATTTCTGAAAATATAAACATATACCCTCATCACGAATATAAAAACTATTTAATGAAACAAATCTTCATTTATAAATTTCTGAAAATATAAACATATACCCTCATCCCGAATATAAAAACTATTTAATGAAACAATTCAATTGTGCTGTGTAGTATGATTTCAATGAATCTACCGAAAAGTTAATCATAATTAGATTTGCTTGACTGAATTAAAAATTATGTTTGATTTCAGTAATGGGTACTGAACTCTTCCCTTCCATTAAAACAATGGAATGAGTCTGCAGTGAAAAGTGCCAGTTTGATAAGGAAGCAACAAGAATGTTCATTTCTCCAATAATGTTTATACTTGTTAATAATTCTTCAAAAGGATACCTTTCACATGTTTCGTTCTATTTGAAAGAATTTGCTTTAGATATAAATGATGGGCAATATTCAATGTAAGCGTTATTTCCTTGAGTAAAACAATGCTATAAGAAAAAGGTTCATCATTCTTGACACTTTTCATCAAATTGGTTACATTATTGGAGTGATATGCCTTTAATTCCCTCAGGAAAGAGCGAGTGGTTAGTACAAAAAACTAAAATCAGCAAGTCAAAGAATTAAAATGCCAAGCACATGCACTGAAAACAAAACTGCTTTTATCAATAGAAAATTTCAATTTGGTATGATTTTTTGGTTTTGGGTCTAATTTGTTCAAGAAAATCACGAGTATCTGAGGAAAAAATAAGGGGAGAATTTTCAATCTCAGTGCCTTGAGCTATAAATATCTGGAAAAACAAGCAATCGAAATGGACGATTTTAATAACTCGAATCTCTGGAGTTGAACAGATGAAGAAGAGATAACAAAAGCAGTTATGTCATTTGTTGATAGGATCAAAAAGGACATAAGACAGGAAACAAATATATATCCGACCCTAGTAGGCATAACACCTGTAGGGTAAGATATATATTTGAGGAAAGAAGTAAAATGCACCAATCGCATAGGACAGCCAGAAAGACGACCTTGAACCACATCCACTTTCAACTTGATTTCGATCATGCACAGGCATAAGAGAATTGCTCTTGTTTACTTGTGAGTCCCTATCATCGAATTTTTCAAATTTTTATTGGCGTAAGATTCTTCAAAACTTTTTTCTCTGAAAATATATTTCTATTAATTACAGGTTGAACTCAACAATTATGAAACTGACTAAAAAAAGATTTTTCTTTCAGGTAGCTTTCCCTAAATCTTTTTATTGCAAATAAAGTGAGATATTATGAACCCTCCACTCTGTCTTTGTGTTCACGAAGATGCTCAGTTTTTGAAGTAAGCAGTAGTTTGCCATTTTTGAACCAAGTTTGGGTAAGTCATAATCAAGATGTGACTCACAAGTAATTTTTTTCTGTCCAATAAAAGGCACAAGAACCTAATAGAGTTAAAAATATGAACTGAACTAAACTGTGACTTTCAAAATCGAAAAGGCTAGTTTACAAAAATCGAATCTATGAGTAAGATCAAAGCAAAATCAAGTTGAATATGTGTAACCATTTATGCTCTTTACCTAGTTCTGTAAAAAACTTACAACTATTAAATCAAACTTATCAACTTCGACCGTATTATTTCCTTGTAACAAAAAGATGGTTTTTGATGATCTTGTAAAAGATGAAGGAATTTATGGAGTCAATGACAATAATGGAATTTATATTCAATGAAAATACAATTGTATGAAGATTCATACCTGAGCTGTTAACAGCGTCCAAACTTTGAAATTGCACTTTTTCAGCTGTTTAAAAAGATTAGTCATGTTAAAGAGCAAACCAGATCCTGCATGCAACATAATTTTTCAAAAACTGAATTCAAATGCAAGTATTTCATTGTATTTCTACTTTTCAAAGGTTAGAAAAAAGCATGTTCAAATTGATAGAGATATGATTTTACCTTTTTCCTTTTTCGGACTCTTGTTGTCATAACTCTTCGATCTTGGTTCAGGATCCGGACTCAATGTCCTATTAGACATATAATTCTTGCCGTTCTTACGTTTGCCTTGCTGAGCAAGTTCTTCATTCAACTTCTTTGCTAAATGGGCTGCTTCGTGTCCGCAAACCGTGTGAGAGTTTCTACATTACAAATAACCATTCTCAACCTATTTTACGTTAAATGCAATTCTTGGAAAAAGTAAAGTCAATTCGAATCAACTGGAAACTACTGTTCGACTTGTAAATATTTTTTGTTCATTCGAGTATTTCCAACTATTCCGATCAGTATTTAAATTCTTACTCACCCTATAGGAATGGGATTACTAGTTTTGAGACGATATTTGCGATTTTCAGAAGAGGTTGGCAAACATATGGTGGTGTTAATTTTAGAATCCAATGTTTCTACAGACGACTTGGAAGCCGGTCTATCTTCATCTAGAGTAGATTCACTTTCCTCGTCTATCCTGAGCGAACATTGACTCTTCGCATCTTCAGGAGGTGTTGGAGTTGCTGAATTATTTGAACTCTAGGAAATGGAATGAAATTAAATCGATTTGATAAGTTTTTAATGAAATGTCTTACTGAGGTTTTGGTACTAGAGGATTCGTTTCTTGAGTGGGGTCTGAACCCTGGACCAGGCGGTAAGTTCTTCTGAACACAACAGTTAACACCTGGACTAAAGTGAAGTTCCACATGAAATCTCTCCTCACTCGACGGGTCCTTGGTTGGATCTTCATATAACATAATAACGACTTGAGACATATAATTGAGTTCTGATACCATGGAGACATATTCCATAGCTCTCCGCCACTGCTCGTCGTTGGTTATCTACAATTAAATAACTTTAACGAGAATAGTTTAACTGTTTGTCATTCGCTACCCTCAACTCTTCTTCCACAGATGAAATAACATTGAAATAGAATTGTGATACTTACATCTAACAATCCACCATGCCTCAAAACAGTTATCAAAGAATGTACATGACTTTCGCTAGTGAAATACAATCTTGTCCTTACGTGCCTTCCGGGACTAGACACCCCATGAGAATACCTAGGGTTTAATCTATTTACAGTCTCTTCGTTCTCTTCAATGTTCCTCTGTAAATCTGCTTTAATTTTTTTCAGCAATGGGGTACATATACCTTGCCCAATAGTTAATTTTTCTTGAGCAGTGAGTCCATACTCCTGCGGTATCACTATATCTGCCAAATACTTAGCGTATAAATACAGCTCTTCAGCCTGCTCGAATTGCAGAGTATGCTGATTATGCTGAAGGTCATACTTAATGCAGTCGTATATGTCGGGAATTTTACTGATATCGAAAGTTTTATTTTTGGTGAAGAAGTCTTTTTCGATTTTACCCCATCGGCGACCCATGAGCTCCCATGTTTCTCCATGGTAAAGTACCGCATCTAAACGAACAAAGAAAAGTTTGATGATATCTTAAGCTAACATATCTAACTTCACCTTTGGTTTTACCATCGTCTTTTTTTATTTGAACAATTTCCATCAGTGATTTTATGAGTGAATGCACATGTTTGCAGCATTTTACAGGGTTTTTCACGAATTCCAAAGCTGCTGCTATGCTGGACGAATTACATGGATTTATCATATCTCTATCTTCTTGACTGAAATCCCTGTCTAATTGCATAAGTTCGTGCAGCCTAGATTTACACCTTCAAGAAAAATTATTGCATTCAGAAAAACTGCAGAAGATTGGATAATCTGGAAACTGATCCACTTCATATGTGTCAGTACGCTTACAGGGCGGAGCCTGCTCTGTATCAGCTGACCGAAGACATCCAGAACACTCTGATTAACAAAGAAATCGCCTTCCTGGGCGTAAACAAATAAATATATGCCGGACCACCCAATTAACGAATGAAGTACAGAAATAAAATTGAAAGAAAAAGATTTGAAGACAAGCTTCTATTCAAATACACTAAAAAGGAAGAAATAATTCATTGATTGGTCTGAAGTGAATTTTTAATCGATTTTTGAAAAACAAATCTGGGAATAAGAGTCTGAAGATCAGTGTAATACTCACATATTTTGATATTTACTGCTATCACAGTCATTGTCAAGGAGTCCATTTGTATTTGCGCTTTTCACCATCTGGACCAATATTGGTGTCAGCTCCCCTTCCAAAGCAAGCAGTCCTTTCGCGAAAGCTGCTGCAGTCATTTGTACCCTTCCCTCATCAGACGCGTATATTTTAAGGTCATGACGAAATGTTGAATGAAGTCTCAATAAGCCTAAACCTTGGGCGCCAGAGTATTCTCCTGGAAAAGAATCCTTCAATCAGCGTCCAGCTGAAGAGCTTACAAAATCTTCAGGACAAATACAATGGAAAATCCAAGAGAAACAACTGTTTTTAGGTTGAACTTTGGATATTGTCCTTCAAATTCGTGGTTAGTCAAATACAAACAGGGGGAAAAAACAAGAAATAAAACGAACTTGACAACATTGCTGCAACTGAAAATGATAATATTGGGGAAATTTTTTTGGTTGCATGCTTTTCTCGCTGAGAAATTATTGTTGTAATTGAAAATAATAAAAAGCAAAATACGAACCGGCCAGATGTCTACCTTGCCCACCAGGGTACATGCATCGGAAAATGCGACCCAATTCTTCTGCTTGTATCCTGCCAGCAGGAGTGAGTTCGCCTCCCCATTTCAGGATCAGCACTAATGATGGCTCGGCTGGCCTATCTACTGGAAGAAAGCACATTAGTTAATGTAGAAAAAACTTGCAACAAATACACTGCCACAAGAAATTAAATATGGAAAATGTGATTTCAAAATGACTTAAATTCGTGTACATTGAATAATTAATATTGCAGGAGAAAAATATGAAATTCGATGGCATCTTCTAACTTGAAAATAACAAATTGTATACCAAAATCATTACCATCATCAGAACTCGATCCTCTTGGCCTTCCTTTCGGCTGATATTTCATTTGCACCTTTCTATTTATCCCGGAGAAATGTCCATACCTACAACCCAGCATCTTAAAAACAGTTCAAACCGCAAACACACAGTACCAACATTTCCAAAACTCCTTTCAGTTGTTCCAACTTCCCCTGTTTCTCTTCGATCTCTGGATCAGCTTCGTGTTGCTGAATCTCCGCCAACAACGACCTGGCTATATCCAGAATTTCTTGCAACTGTTTAGGTCTCTTAAGCTTCACATGGCCATGTTTGTAACCGTCGTACTTTTCAAATATTTCAAAAAACTTGGGATGTCTAACTTCCACTTTCATCTTTTGCTTCGGCGTTCTGTCCCCGTGTCTTATAACTCCGACTACGCACCTGAGTTCCATCATTTTTCCAAACGTGGTGGGCACTATCGGGGGGTCGTCCAACTGAAATGGGACCGACCACGGAATGTGGAGGGTAGGTGCTAATTCCCTCAAAATCATATTTCCTAAAATTTTAGCGCAGTCGTCGTAATATTTGTTGGAATTTTTCACGAAGCTGAAGCCGTTCACGTCGCATACGAACGATTTTCCATTCGCCCTGAAAAAAATCAAGTTTGTATACAGCGACATTATTCCGGGGGCGACATTACCGGAGTAGATCGAATCCGCACACGGCTTGTTTGAACGCCAAGCACACTTTTCTAGAGATCAACTTCTCGGCGTTACTCAAGATTACTGGGTATCTTATTTCTTTACCCTCCCTGTCCCTTTCGACTTTTCCATCTAGAGCTGGTGATTTTCGGGCTTCTGCATGAGCATAATCTGGTCCTACAGTATAAACCTACAGCAGTGGAAACGGTCTCAGTTTGGGTATGTTTATTGTTGAATATTCCTAACATAAGCTGAGTGTGTAAATTGAGAAACGATTCTTTCACAAATTTAATGAAGTATTTCTAGGAACTCACCTTCACATCGGTGCCGTCTGTGGGCATAAAATCTTCATATATGTAACTGCCAGTCTTCCTAACTCTTGATTCAGGTGAATATACACTACTCCTGCTGCCAATCTGAGAATAATAGAAACCCTTAAATTATTTTAGATAATTATATCAAGACTCTTCACACTTACTCTACAACAAATATTCAAATAGGGGATGCAGACTGACAACATCAAACAGAGATTCGAATGAGTAGCATGCCGAATAGGGGAAATACAGTTATCTACATCAAGAAATACAGAATACAAATATAGAAGACATGAACAAACAAATACATATTTTGTGAGTAAAAATAGGTATGAAAGTATTGTCGTGTCACTCTGTAAATTTAATTTTAATCCATTCACATACAGAGGACATTGAAGAACTATTTTGAAAAGACTAAAAAAAGTCAATCCCTGACAATAATTTTCAGTCCACACATGGGATCTCAAGATATACTATAAACAATTAAAAGTATTACAAATAAAATTCAATACACACCTTCCGGAAGAGCCGTTGGCTGCCACCACCGGCAGAAGTTGGATAGTAAATGTAAATATTATGATCTTCTGCAGATACAGGTTTTTCAACAAATGGTTTATTGAAAACGACACCATTTACCTCCACATGATCTTCTGATTCCACAAGTTCATGATCTGAAGAAAATATATAAATAACACTAAAAGTGTACCTTAAACAGAGCTCATGTCTATCTTGGGATACATAAGATAAATGCAATTTTTTCTTCTGATCAGAATTTGATGAACACCGTTATTTATGCAAAAATGATAACTTACGTTTTGGATCGGGACTATCCCTGTCTAACACAGCATATCTAGGTATTTCTATTCCTTCTGATTCTAATATAGAATACACCTTTCTTCTATCTTGAATATCATACTGCATGTGTAAATTGTTTATGACGTAAGGATTATGTAATTGGGCATACTGTATAGCTTTATCTAGAGGAAAACCTTTTGAATGAAATGATATAAGACAGTCGCAAACTGGCCATTCTTCCACAGCTTTCTGTAAAAGGGGATTGAAGAATCAAAATATGGATAATATTCATTTTGTAGAGAAAGAACTACATGTGAAAGTCAAGCCAACTATCTTTTGCATTAAGACAGTTAATGTTATTATTTGAATAAGATATTTTTCATGAAAGAAACTCTCTTCAGTTTCATTGGCCAAGATTAAACCTTTAGTAGTATCAACAACTCTTGATTTCATTACGAAAATAAATATCCGTCCACATTTTACTCACATTAAGTATCACATCTTCTGGGAAAACACAAACTTTTATATATTCGAATTCCTGCAGTCTTGTAAGTATCTCTTTCATTGGCTTACTTTGCGACTTCTTGGACATTGCACAAACGCCTACAATAACAACTTTTTCCCCATCATCTAAACTTGGACCTCCTAACGAAGCATCACTAGAGTCACATAACTCTAAGTCACCCTAAAACGTATTAAATTTAAAATCGTCGAAATCTTATTCAGCTTCAAGGAATTTTTCAGTTTCATCCGTTTCTTCCTCAAAGAATAGGTATTCCCAATGGAGATACATTTTCCAAAAAGGCATATTATTATTCAAGACGAAACATCTACATTCCACAGGATGATATTTTTCTGGAACAGTGTCCCTTGTTTTCCTCCAGAACTTTTTTTGGTGAACCACTCTTAGTTCGAAAAATTGTTAAAAGAAGCTTTGTTTTTATACTAATCTTTATGATCTCTTGTAGTTTTGTTATGTCTCATGTCTGCTGAATATCTCGAAAACAACTGAATTTTGGGGTATTGGTAGATGGAAAAGGAATATCTAGAATTTTACGCAGAATTCGAGAGCATCATGAAAAATATAGGGTACTAATCAGAAATTTGGATCTTGTTCTCGTATGGACTCGTACACCCTGTACACACAGATTTCTTCAAGAGACAGAGCAACAGGAACCTGTTGTTTTCAATGTTTTCGTATAAAACATTCTTTTCTTATCAGAACAGATTGAGAAATACTGAGGGGGTAGCACTGCCGGATCCAGACAGTTTTTCAGGGGGGGGGGGCAGGAATTTTTTCAGGAGAGGCTGTGAATTGATAGAAATTTATTTTTACCAACATTATAGGAGTTGAAGACTTGAAATGAAATTTTTTTATTGAAAATATTGGGGATCGATTGAACTACTATAAAGGAATTTTTGTCAATTTCGATGTCCAAGAGAGGGCCATGGCAGCTGTATCCGCCAGAGCGACGAAATAACATAAATTTCGTAATTATCAAATTCAAGTTCTAAAAATTAAATCATTTCATGGCATATTCTATAAGTGTAGCAGATATCTCACATGCTTTATGTTTTTAATACTTGTTTGATACACTAATTACAAAAACAATCTTATAATTTTTAAAACTACAGGGTGTCCCTCGATTTATATTTTTAAAGTTTCTTGGGAAACCTGTATTGTTCATTCAAATTGAATTCCTTCCAATAGTTTTAAGATTTGTTAATAAAGCTCGAGTGGCATATTCAATAATTTCAATGCAGTCCGATAAATATTTGCAAAACTCTCAGTACTCGTTTATTTTTTTAGTTAAAACGAAAGTTCGATGTATAAAATTGTGAAAAAAATGTATCGCTCCCGATAATCCGAAGGAAATCGGAAAAGTTAACCTGTTAAAGGCTCCGAAATTAACCTTAGGAATTATTTTACATAAACTTGAAGATTCAAAATATTCTCACCATATTTTCCTTGCAAATTTTGACGAAACAAATCTTAACTACCACTGGCAGTACGAAATTCGTTAATTAGAGATAAAGACTCGAAATAGTCGAAGTGACGAAGCATACTGATATTTCAGTGTCCAAATTGAATACATCAACAAATTTCTGGCAACGAAAGAATGTCGAGATTAGCGATACGAATGGATACGAAAAATTATTTGAATATGGAAAATAAAAGTAAAATATGAGTTCTTGGATAAAATAATCTTTATTTATCTTGCTTTCCTATATTTTTCTTCAGGCTGCTACGCATAAACGAAGTAGGAAGAATTTAATTTTTTTGGTGCGTCTAACAACAGCATATTAATTCACTGGATAGTCGTTCTAGAATATTGAATCTGCTGCATTTGATTCATTACAATGTTTATTATAAAATATGTAGGTACCCTTCTGCAGCTCGGAGGTTATAGAGCTACTTTTTACAAGACATAATTAAGCAAGGTACCGCCGCCAGAAAAAGTTTCGCGGCAACCAGTCTTTGATGTTCTTTAAATGATCGATTGTGGTGAACAGCACACGACAATGAGTTTTGCTGATAACTGATGAAATATTAAGCAATGTTTAAGTCAATCTTCCGTCTCAAAAAAACACGAAAGCACTGTCCTTTCCAATTAAGCAATGGACATATCGATACAACTGTTATATGTTCAAATTTCAATCTATCAACGCTGTTGAAACCATATCCATATCAATAATATCGAATTAGAATCATTACACCCTCTATAAACAATTTCAAACCACGTCTTATTACGGTTGAAACGGGAAATATATGCGCTCATCAAACGTGAATTATATGCGCTCCGGCTCATCAGAATATGGTGAGAAAATCTCAACGAATTCAATGAATAAATTGAAAAAATTGTTTTACAACATTACCCCTGAAGACTGAGAATCGTAATCGTAATCCGTATACATCTGATAGTCGCGAAAAGAATCTCACAAATAAAAATATCACTAGATTTATCTATCTGAGATAATGCAGTCATCTGATTACTTACCATTGGAATATTTGATATTAAAGATATTGCGTAAGGATAGCTGTGTAAACTCGCCTAATCTATTGTTGGGATAATGGAAATTGATATTCAGTTAGGTCAATAAATTAACGACGAATATGTTAATATAAACAGACCACCTGATTATCCACATATTGACATATGGAAATTAATTAAGAGACTTATTTACAGAGTCATTGCAAATTTTTGTGTTCATGGATGTATATACCAAAAATTTATTTCTTAGTGGATATCACATCAGAATACTTCACCAATAAAGAGCATTCTCTTGAGAGAAAATGAACCATTTCAAAAAGATTCACATAAATATTCACCATTATTCTCAATTCAAAGTAATTTTCTAAGTTTTCAATGAATTAAATCACACAAAATTGAAGGCTCATGTGACATATTCAAAACTTGTCATCTTTTTCAAACATTCCATCTCAAAATTGAAATGACAATTACTTAAGGTTCCTCATGCCACAAGAAGAGTGCTGCGGTGAAGATGATCAACTAACAATCCTACTGAGTAAATTATATAAACTGGCATTAGCATTTGATGGTCCTTGGATAGTCGTTGTTTTTGTTGTTTCTGTCTTAAAATATTCCTGTCTTCTTGCATTAGGGATCTTCTAGTAAGTTATGTCGCAATTTAAAGACAATTATTTGTTGAGCTATTGCAATAATGAAATGATTATCAACATTGAATTCGAGTTATCATTGAGAAATATATTTTCATAGTTGTTTAGATGATACCAATATAAATCTACTCTAAATCAATGCTTTGGTTTTTGAATATATATTAGCCATAGTAATCTTTTATCTCACTGAAATGAGACTGACACAGTTTTGATTTTCAGCATCTAAGAAAGAAATTGCCCTCAAGGCTAAAGGAACAATCACTCATCCCATGGGAAGACAAACCTAAATTCTATTTGAAACTTACCGTTCCAACATAAAATTGTGTAGGTCTTGCAGCATTCCGCAAGCCTTGGTAACCATGTTCCAATTCAGTATAAGACATGGGAAACATAGGAAGAAGACGAATCTGAGAAACATATATAATTGATCAAATGATAAACAAATTGTTAGAATTTTTATTCAAGCAAGAAACTGATATCAACTCTACAAAGGGAATTAGGAATATGCTTAGTGCTTACCTAAACAATGTGAAATATTACATAAGAAATAAAATAATGGTGACGAAGATGTTGTCTTGCTCGTTTAGCTTTATTCTAATCTTTTTTTGTCTCTCCTTTTAGTAAATCATAATCGTCTTGATTTTTGAACTTGTTCCTCTTCACCTCTTCCTGTTCACAAAAAAGACAGAAAATTCTGTAGAAGCATAACCTAAACAGAGGAAACGTCAAAACTTGTAGGTTATGTCCTTATATTTGTTGTGATACTGGTTTAGAATAGTTTAGATAAAATCTTAGACTATATATTATTTTATCTAAGGATAAAATAGTGAAAAAGCATAAATGAAATGGAAGTGAGTGTTGTACATGGTCGAACAAGCATTATTCTGAAGCCATTGTTTTTCAGACACATTCGAAGACAAAAGAATGGTCCAAGTATGCAAAAGAGTATGATGCTATTAAGATAGGATCAATTGATGGTACCGATTTAGATCCCCATGATAAGGCTATAGTTAGAGCTATCAATTCTGAATATTACCCTAATAAACATGTAAAAGGAAATCCAGAATGTACCATTTTCGTTAGTAGGCTAAGCTGTAAGATATCCAAAGAGGATATCACTGAAATATTTTCCAAATTTGGAAGGATTCGCAGATTCAGGCTTGTTAAAGATATTGTTACAGGTATATTTTATAATGATTTGCGATTAATAAAGATATGCTGAGAAATTATTTATAATTTATAGGAATGCCAAAAGGTTATGCATTTATAGAGTATGAAGAAGTTAGTGATGCAGAAGAAGCATACGTAAAAGCAAACAGAATGGTAGTAGATGGTAGACAAATCTTTGTCGATTTTGAGTGTGGAAGATTACTGAAAGGGTGGAAACCAAGGAGACTTGGAGGTGGTTTCGGAGGAATGAAGGAATCAGGACAACTAAGATTTGGCGGTAGAGATAGGCCTTTTAAAAAACCATTTTATTTAGATGACAATGCAGAAGAGACTAATCATAGAAGGCAATTGAGTAGACGAGTCTCAAGCAAACTGAAATAAAGGTACTATTTTTTCTTCTGATTTACTCATATTATAAATTATTAAATCAAGAGAATACTCAGTATGTACTCGAATATAATTGCTATAAATAAAAATATACATTAAAGAAACATTATATACCTAAAAAATATTATTACATAATTGTACATCAGTCTGATTGACACAATAATGCCACACTTCTCTTTATCCAATGAGAACAACTTTGTTTTGTTTCTAATAATATTGGTAAGACATAGTTGGTTGAATGCCCAGTTGTTGACAGTGTACCTCTTCTTGTTGATGTTTTGTATATGGGACAAGTATATCTGCCCTTGGGTTTCAAATCGTCAAGTTTTATCGGCTTTACCCATATAGTCGGCATTGGTTCATTCAGAACTTTTGGCTGCAATT
This sequence comes from Adalia bipunctata, assembly GCA_910592335.1. Lineage (NCBI taxonomy): Eukaryota > Metazoa > Arthropoda > Insecta > Coleoptera > Coccinellidae > Adalia > Adalia bipunctata. The sequence continues at coordinate 64,257,508 of OU342949.1, forward strand.
CGTCCAATGTACGTAGGTGTCTATTCCATCTTGCACCGTCAGTGAACAGACCGTAAATATAAGCTCCATCTGCAGGAGCACTAGTGTAATTCTCATCTTTCAATACTTCAAAGTCATATGTCAGTTTGTCTATGGGAATTGTATACTTTCTCGCATAATTTTGCTTAACTCCAGTCAGAAAAGCTTGAGTGAAAAAGAAACCTGAGACCCAATAAGATTTGGGTTTTCCTTCGTCAAACCAAGTTTGGAGAAAATCTATGCGTTTGAGGAAATCCGCTATATAATCCGGCAAATTTTTCAAGCTTGGATATGATACCCCCATCCAGTTGGAAGGAATTCTGCTGAGCATCAACGACATTGAAAAGGCTTCTACAGCGGGAGACATGGCAACAAGGCCTTTTATAGCCTTTTGCAAATTGATCAATGACGCTTTTATTACTACCAGTAATTTATTGAATCTTTCCATTTCTTGAACAAGGACAGTATTCATTGATTCATTATACACCACTGGATAAGTTGTTTTTGCTGTTTCAATATCGAAAACATTTGGGAGTTTCGCTAGTATATCTCCAGTTAGAAGCATCAGATATTTATCAACATCTTCTCCACCTCCAGTGCTGCCCTCTCCATACGCCCTTAGAACTGAATTCAAAAGCATGTTCGAATTTTGAAGATCTTTTGTTATTCCCGCATTTGTGTGAAGGCCAAAGGCTTCAGGTGGATGTACTTGTGGCATTGAATTTATGTGATTAACATAGTCATTATGACTATTATCTTTGGGTAATCCATAATATGCGACTGGTATGTTGACAAAACGATAACCAGGTTTATTAGCCACTTGGGGACTCAGGAAATCTTCCAGTATTGTTACAATGAGTCTTCTGTCCCAATCATCGGTTACTCTACCGCCATAATTACACTCACCTATCAGATATGAGAGGGCTTCATAGGGATTTTCGCTCTCATTTATGAACATCCTTACCTGAAAATACCAAAATTATCGCTAAACATACGCGGTCTTCATAAATGATTGTTACAATCATTTATGAAGACCCTGCATATGTAATCTAAGAATGTGATAAATGAGATATTGCTCAACTTAACTTCGGTTACTAACCTGTTGGACTGATATGTCAAAATCCGAGTCATTGAATCCATATGGAATGTTCCATCCTAACGGTCCAAAAGTACGTCTCTCTTGTACCACCGCGTGGAAAAAAGCTACCCCATACAGTAACCTAGCGAACATAACCTCTTTGCCCGGACATCCATTGAAGAAGTCTGGGTTTTTGACTGGATCGCTCGTATAGGATTTCAATAAGTTTTGTTGTAGACCCGTTGGCGGTTCGTTAGTCATCTTCACCCCTTTCTGTAAGAGGGAAACTGGAAATTTATCCGAAGGATAACTCGTCAACCAGAGCCTGAAGAATTCATGTGTGTTGCTGTAGTCGATGTCCTCGAATATTTTTTCCAACGTTGGCATCCAGGAGGTTGCCAGATGGCAGTTTTGCAGACAAACCCAACAACCTTCCCCTTGTGCCGCTTCGATCATGGCCGCAGCTCTAGGACCCTGGCCTTGACCCAAAGAAATGGACTGGAACCTCTCTGTGAATTTTCGGTCTTCGGCGAATTTAACAAGAGCCGCCATGGGATCAGTGCCGGGTGACAGAATGAAAATAAGGGGACTCAAACTGTAAGATTCGGTGAATGACAACGCTATATTGAATTGTGGGGGGTATATGAATTTCTCCCCCATCTCATTTTTAACGAATTGCGCTATCGCTATAAGGATCTTGTCCGGTCTGAAAAGACGAATGATTATTAATTTCATGAAGTTGCTCAACTCGTTCCAAGGAGTTGCAAGCTCTACAGTTTGAGGCTCAATGTGATCGTAAAGCTGTTTCCATATTTGGTTATGTTGCGTGAAATGTTCTACCAAGCCGTGCAGGGCTGGTATTTCCGCAGCCCTGCAAAGTTCGTCCCAAGATTTCGTGGGTAGCCAAGTTGTGGGGTTTTCCAGTTGATTTTCAACGCTCACTCCTCCAGTCAATAGAAATACCAGGTCGCTTTCGTGCAGTTTCTTTTGGAAAATCAATATTTTAGCACAGAGAAGAAACGAAAATAGAAGTTTATCCTTTTCGAACAGTGATCTGGTTATGTTTGAATATAAATCAAATGTGAAGCCGTTTATCAAACTCTGGCACCGTTTTTCGATTAGTCTGAATTTTTCTGCTTTCTGTATGGAGCCTATATACAGATTTATAAACCATTCGAGCGAGTATTGATACATTGGATCAACATTGGCAAGATCTGAAATGCAGTAATATAAGACTGACGAATGCTGAGCGACTCCCGTGTATTTAACTCTAGATTCTTCTATGGACTTTTCGATCTCTAAGGATTTTTCTTGTTTCTCAGATATCTCAACTGATAGTATTCGGGATTCGTCTAATACCTTGATGGCACTTTCATCTTCTAAAATATCACCCTTCGATTCAGCTAAAGTCCTCAGGATGTTCTCTTCCACTCTCAACAGAGCTGCTTTATTTTCCGCCTTTTGTACGATGAGTTCTTCTTTCAACTGTTGCAAATCTGGGTTTTCAACAGCTACCACTATACCCAATAGCTGATCCTGTAGTCCGTCTAGAGTTAAGGCGAAATTGACTATGGTCACCTTATTGAAAATTTCCGGAAGGTAATGTGGATTTCTAAATTTGGAACACATGTACATTCGAAAATTCTTATTGTATTCTATTACATTTTCGCCCAAACTCATCACTTCCATACCGGCCTGCTTGAAGACTTTCTTGTACAAGATTGGATCCAGAGGAGCCTCCAAGGTCTCTTCGATGCCGTCTATCAGAACTGGCGTACCGGCTTGAATGCAGACTTCGATTCGTTTCATGTAATCTGGGTAAGAAAATTTGACCACGATAAGATCGTTTTTCTTCTCCATTTTTTTGATCCAACTGCTCGCTTGACTTTGTGGGTCTATAAAAAGGGACCATCTGCGTGAATTGGCCATTATTATACCATTTTCCGTGGAGAATGTATCCCTGGGTAGTCCATAAATGTACCAGTTTTGAATAAGAACGTCTACTCCTAGAATTGATATGAAATCGAATTCGTCGCAGCATGGAATATTCAAATTCCTGACGTATTTATGCCATTTCGAAATGATTTTCTGTCTGTATTGAGCGTTGAAGGCCGATAAGTATGATATGATACCAACGGATATCAATATATCTCCTGCCAGGCCTTCATATTTAGAAAGTAAATTGTCTGCAGCTTCTGTCCAACGCGTTTTTTCACCTCCAAGACCTCCAATCAGTTTCTGCGCCCTGAACAGTTTGGCGTTACACAGATCGACGTTGTCTTGTAATTCTGTTTGTTTTTTTATAGCCACGTCAAGTTGTTCGTTCAATACGGCCAAGGCAGCTTCTAGTCTGGTAACTTCGTTCTTTTTGGCAGTAAGAATCGCCATTGTTTCTGCGAATTCCTTTTCGGCAGCGTCTAATTTAGCCTTTTTAGGGGCTACGATCTTCCACACCTTGTCGTATTTATCCATAGCTATGATCCATTTGCACAAACCCTCGGCAGCACTGGAGGCTTTGACTACTACCTCTGGCCTGAAGTCTTTGTTTGGAAGGAATTCTTTTCTAATCCGTCCGATTATTTCGGGTTTTATGTTGTCCTTATCGAAATCTTTTAAACCTTGTAGGAAGTTCATATCGCCGAGCATTTTCTTACTGGGTCCCCAGTAATCTAACACCATTCTTCCAGTTCCAGGCTCAGGGACTCTGTCAGGTTTTATGTCCTTGATGATACAGACGGCAGCTAGTACTAATTTCACAGCGCCTGGAGGATTCTTCATCGATTTGACCAAGGTTATGTCTGCAGGTTTTAACGTGTCTAAAGCGGACAAAGCTTCGTTGAGGATAGGTATAGCTTCTGCCAAGTCCGCCTCGCATTCTTTCTTCAATACCTGTGCGGCCGCTGCCTGTTTATTGGCCACCTTCTCATCTTCTTTCACCAACGCCGTCGCTTTTTCTACCGATACGGTTTCGGCCTCTATTTTAGTTCTCATTTCGACGGCTTTAACGCTCATGACTTGCAGCTGCGGCTGCAACTCCGCCAGTTGGGTCTGCATGACGGATATCGAAGCTGCGGCATGCTTCAGTTTCTCCAAACCTCCGATATATCTGTTTCTAGCCTTCAGCAATTCTTGCTGCTTCGTGTTCGTTAAAATCGTGAAAGATTTTATCAACCCCAGATAAGAAGCTGAAGTTATGTACGTTTTACGTCCGGTGTCTCGGAAAAAATCCGCGGAAGCTGCACTGGCTTGGACGTGGAAGTATTGGCAAGCCACGACGCAGTAGTCTTTAACTTCGTCCGTCAGGTTCACGTCTCCCATCCACGTCCGAGCCACTTCTTGAAGAGCTGTTTCCGGCCACGCTTCGAACCAGTCTATGGTGCAACAGTTGATCAGAGAGGGGAATAATCTCAGTCTGTTCCTGAACGTTGAACCTACGGGACTGAAGCATAGGAGGATGTGGAGTTTCTCCCTGCAACGTCTCGTGAAGAAGAAGAATATGGTCAAAGCGCTTATGTCGAGATTTCTGTTGCCGCCCTGTGCGGCCAATCTGACCATGTCTAGAATTTCTTGTTTTTCGTCGATCTGATAAATGTTGGGCACTTCGCCGGAATTCAGGAGGCAGTCGATGTCTTGCAGGAAGACTTCTTCTTTTATCTGTTCTTCGGAAATGAGAAAGACGCAGTTTCTGCCCGCACCTCCCGATTCCTTCAAGGTTTTCTTGATGTCGTCGCGCCATTCGTTCAGGCCGTAGTTCTTGGTGATTTCCGGTTGGAACAGTTTGAGCTGGAATATCTCGCTGGCCAACCGTGTTAGAGATTGTCTGCCAGAACCGCTTATGCCTACCAAGAGTCCGCTCCCGCTGGCCATGGTCAATATTCTGCAAATTTTCGAAAGGTGTTCTAGCGCGTAATCGAACAGAACGACGTCCATCTTATTCTTGTGCGACGAGTTGTAATCGTCCAGAAAGTTCTTGGCCATATCGGCGAAAGCTTGTATGTTGGACGCTTGTTCGTACTTTCTGTCTTCTTCGGCCGAATCCTGATCGAAGTAGGTGCCGAACATCAGACCTCTGAGGGATTCTTGGGTGATTTCGTTCGTCGAACTCCTGGGTAGATTGTCGAAAATGCTTTCGAAGGAGTCCCTAAAGAAGTCTCTGACTACCGCCTTCATCCTGTTGAACAGCCATTCTTTGTCCGTTTCTTCGATCAGTCTGTCGTAAAATATTCTCAGAACTTCGTGTACCCAAATTCTCGGGTATATTTTCTTTCCTGAAACAAAATATAGACTATTGAAATCGGACATACATGACCAACGAAGGAAATTCAACAGCTTCATTTACATACAGTCGTAGAAAAGAACTATAGTCCGTTCAAATATAAGAAGGAGCTTTGTAAACAAACAGAATCTCCTATTCGACCAACGGTCATAACCACGCTCCCTTTTAACGCCCTAAGAGACTGCCAGGATCGTACTCGGAACGGACTGTGGATGGTACTGGATAGAAATGATTCAATAATTTGATTCAGCAATTCCCACATTAGAACTTTTTTCCCCAGAAACTCTAGTGCAAAATTTCTGTTATGATTTGCAACTGTCATAAACATTTTATATCCGACGTACCCTATTTTTTATTTTGTTTTGTATTTATATTATTATCCACTAAATAATTTCCTTTTCGGATGCTCGAGATTGCGGCAAGGTAATTCCAGGAAACACCAGAGTTTTAGTAATTTGGGTCGAAATCTTGCAAGATTCCGACTAAATAATTCCGGGAAACACCAGATTTGGGTCCTTTTCCCTAATGGGTAAAAGCCATCTCGATTTGCATAAATATCGAAGTTTTCAATCGACAAGACTGGTAAAAGATCTCTGTTCAAATTTATAATGGTCATTTACTTGTAATATCCGAAATATATTTCATTTCGGTCCAAAATTTTATATTATTTTGTACGAAACTCTTTGTCGGCTGCTCAAGATTCCGACAAGGTGATTCCGGGAAACACCAGATTTGGGTCCTTTCCCTTAATGGGTTAAAGCCATCTTGATTTGCATAAATATCGAAGTTTTCAATTGACAAGACTAGTTAAAATACCTAGAGCTACTCTAAGGTCTAGCTGTTCAAAGTGTTTATAGATTTTGTTGTGAAAAGTGTATTGTGTTGGAAAATCTTTTGACAAAGTGTATATAGTGTTTATAGAACAATGTCGAATTCGGAAAAGGAAACTGCATCTGAGGGTGATATGTGGGGACCACAACGAAAAAGGTCCAAAAGGTCGCATTTCTCTGCTGAAGAGAAAGAGATAATTTTGAACATTTTTCGAAAAGAATTGGAAGAACATCCTGATTTATCGAAAAGAGACTTAGTAGGAATTGTTTCAAAATCCTCAGGGGTGAGTGATTCAGCTGTATTCAGAATTCTCAGAGAATATGAAGAGAATAAAACATTGACGCCACCTAAGAGGAGAGCCCAGTCGTTAAAAATAATCGATTCGGTTGACAATTTCGATATGAACCTTATCAGAAGAATTGTCCACGGTTTTTTTTCCGGAATGAAATCCCAACGATTTCTAAAGTTCTAGAAATCGTGAATGATGACGACAGTTTGCCAAATTTCAAAAGAACAACGTTTCTTTAAATTATATGATCCTGTTTATTGATTTTGATTTGAACAAATGTATAATTGAAGACTTTTCCATAAACTTGTTATGTTTGAATATATATTTCACTTCGTATGATAATATTAAGTAAAAACTGAACGATTGTGTGAAATCTCCTCGATTCGACTCTGGACGGAAAGTAACTATACGAAGGCCCTCCTACCGCTGCGCCAAACAGGTTGTTATTGCTCCTTCTCACATTCGAACAGAGTAAAGACCTACTTTTTCGAAAATTCCCTCGAATCTGTCCACGGAGTAACCAATTTAGTATTGAATTGAAATAGAATAAAAGAATATTACCGATTTCTTCCGTCACAGACTCCCTTCTGAGCATCGCTACGCCAAGAATCAACCGCGAAAAATCCCTCAAATTGAACACGTAGTGACTCTTGGACGGAGTAGGCCTCAAGTTCTCGATGGCGTTTCTGTACATCTCCAGGCTCGCATTAACAATCTGATTGACCATGTTGATGCTGTCGCTGGGAAAACCGTTGTTTTTCCAACCGACGTGCAAGATGTTCACGTAGATTTTAGCCATGCTGTCTTGGCTGAATTCGTTGATGGACAAGATGCTGAAATGTCTGAGAAATCTGGCGTAAATTTCTTGTCTGCTGCCGCCCACCAAGCCCATGGCGGCGCAAAACATGACGTCGTGCATGTAGATGGGCTCGGTTGTCTTCAGATCGAACCAGTTCTTGTGATCGAAAAATTGTCGGAGTAGTTCTATGGGAGGTTGGGCGCCGTATACCTCTTTTTGGGGCATGTTGACGTCGTCTATGAACAGGACTGCAAGCTTTCCTTTGGGAGGACCATAGATGCCTCTTCTTCTTTTGTTCAGTTTGGAAATCATCAAGTTCTGAGTTTGGTTGCAGGTGATCTGAACTGTGAAGGTTACGAAACCCGGTTCGTAGAGCTCCTTCTCGATTTTATTCAAGATCAAGTCTTGGATGTAGAAGCTCTTTCCTGTACCCGTAGGCCCAACCAGTAAAAATGGCTGTTTATTTTTTATGTGAAGCTTCATCAGAGACATATACCTGGAAGTATCGATAGTAGGTATCAAGACTTGTTGTAGATTACTCGCATCTTCGACTCTCTTGTATTTGACAGATTCTGGGTAATACTTCCAAGCCCCTTTGGATTTGTATATGAAAGCATATTCCGTCAAAATGTTCTCTTGAGGTATCATAACTTCTATTTGACCAATGGATTCTGGTATAGGATGCTTTGAATTTTGGTTCGCGAACAATTTCTTCACGAACTCGTCGAATTTTTGTCTTGAATCTGAATCTAAAATTCCTGCGAGGCCCCACGTTATGGACATGATCATGGTTGCTTCAGTCCATTGCCTCAAGTATTTAAAGTCTTCTTCTTTCTTAACGCTCTTCTCGCAAGCGTCGTCTAGGTACATCTGCATTAAGTTTATCGTGTTTTTCACCAGGCATATGTCACCAGGATTACAGAACATAACACTTTTTTTTCGCAGGAAGTATAGACACGGAGGCACGAACCATTCGAACATGTCGACTATAAACTTGCGTTTGTCCGGACTACACCATTCTGGGTTTTGGTTTGGTAGCCAAGAATCCAGTAAGGGTCTCCAGCCAAGCGACGCCGGTTCCATGAAAATCATCCCGCATCTCGATACCTACAATGAAAAATACTTCTTGTTGAAGTCATTCGCAACAGTTTTCATCCTCAGATCATATTTAATGATGTAGATGTTATACTGACTGTAGCTGGGGAAGCCTGCTCTAAATCCATAACCTCGAAAATCAAAGACATCGACGCTGTCATCGCCATTACTTCTCCGGACATCAGGCAAAGTTTCTTGTTATCATCGAGAGCGCTGTTCATGTTTTCAATCCAAACAGCATCGACTGGACCGTCGAATATTATCCATTTCCTATCTGGTTCCGGAGCAACTGTGAAATCTCTGTATGTGTTCGAAACGACTCCATCGTACCATTCGTAAGATATTGGATCGAACTCTCCATACAATTGGCCCATGGTTATAGCTTTAGGATTGAGGAATTTGTACTGCACCTTTTCTTCTTTGACACCTTTGATGTTGAGGGCTGTTAGTGTGTCTGCCAGTATTTTCAAAGTTGAGGTTTTTCCAGCAAATGGTTGACCCACAATCATGAATCCATGCCGAACTATCATCATTTCATATGTTTGAATTACTTTCACGATGAAAGTATCTTTTGCTTGGAGATTTCTTTCTTTGCAACAGGAAGCCATGGTCCTTGTGAATAGTTTATAATCTGCTTGTGGTAGAACTATGCCAGGGAAAAGATCTGAGATTATACCAGAGAAGAGTGGTAAATCATGGCTCAAAAACTTTGGTAAATTAACATCTAGAATAGCTCGAAGTAGAAGTATACTTTCATTTTCATTTGGGAACGCCCTTTTGTTATTTCCCGCAGCTGATAAAACTGATTTCACGGCTCTCATACCATAATCATAGTGATTTTGTGACGATAACTGTTCTGAGCAAAGTCTGTAGGTTGTAACAATCTTGACCGATAAGTTTCTGGCATCGATAAAGCCAAAGGAGTAAAGAGAGATCTCCCCAATCATAGCGTAATCGGGTACCATCATGGCTACTGTTCTGAAGAGGACCTTGAGATTATCTGGTAGCTCTGATCTACCAGCGTATCCGGGATTCATGGTTATGCACACATAACAAGTCGGGTTTAGTTTCAGTTCAGTTCCTAGAAAGAAATCGATATAGATTCAGAAATTATTGTAGTTGAAGGAAATGCAATGAATACTCATTAATTTCGAGAGTTTCGGTACTAGAAAAAATCAAGGATCCAAAGATTTAATCAAAAATCCCTGTCATTTCATAGAAAGGTAAAGAAGTCATAATCCACTTTGAGATGGAATCTCTCGGAGTGAAGAAGATCGATGAATTTATATTTCCTACCTTCAAAGAGGAATGTTTTCGCTTTCGCTCTCACAGCCAAGACGATTGACAATATCTGCTGGGCCACCACGGACAATACTTCGATATCGATTCTGTTGAATTCGTCAAAACACACCCATGCTCCGCAAGAAGCCAATCCTTTGAAGAATTTACCCATAGCCTTGTAATCCAAACCATCCGAGCAGTTGAAGACCACACACTGAACCGCCAGTGCTTTAGCCAAATCTTTGGTAGTTTCTGTTTTACCAGTTCCAGCTGGACCTTCAGGAGCACCGTTCAGATGCAGGTGATAAGCTCCGATAAGCGTTCGGTAGCACCTATCTGTCAGAGGTGTTATGACCAAACGATCAGAATTACCCAAATATTCATACGCATATTTCACTGTGGCGTTTATCAATCTAACAAGAGACTCATCGTCTTCCAGATAATACCTCAACTGCGACAACCACTTGAACTCCTTATCGCTACTGACGCCCTTTTTGTTGAGTTCCTCCACAACATCTTTGGCGTGGACGTCGATGACAATCAGAGCTTTGATGGTGATGCGGTTCAAATTGGACAGTTTGGGATCCCGAATAAGTGCCACAGTTTCTTTTAGCTGTTCCGCCTGGCTTTCCGCATAGTCTGGAACGGTGAAACCTTCATGATGATTCAGGGATTTGTGCACATCTGCCGTCCATTGCATTTGGGAGACGCACAGAACAATTTGGCCCTGCCACTTGGTTATCTGGAACAAAATACACGTTGTCCACATGTTAAAAATATAAGTTGTAAGTACTTTCTGTGAATAAAAAGAAATATTATTAAACAAAAGAGAATAATTTTTGAAGATCAGGGTGAGTTGATCTTACAGGACGTCAAAATGCACTACTTCGCCAAAAATCGCCTATATGAAGATTTACTCAATGCCTGTTCATCTTATACTTCTCAGATTTCCCAAAACAATGACAAATTGTTAGTCTTCAAGAACACTATGACGGCTTGAACGTAACTCAGGTTATGTAGACTATTAGGGTGTCTTCAGTACTGTTTTTTCTGCTGTTCCTAAGTTCACGAGATGAAGCATAAGAATTTTTTACTTGATGATGTTCTCAATTTCGCCTTCTTGAAAGTTTCCATATAGGCGATTTTTGGTGAAGTGGTTAATGTATGATTACCCATTGAGTCCTTGGAACCATGGTGTAATGCCTGTTGCTCTTGATAATTTGATCTCTGATAGATATAATCATTTGGTCCTCTACCAATATGAGCCATTTTTCAACGCTGCCTCCAGCTTCTTTAGTGCTGACAATGTTTTTAAACTTAACTCTTTCACCTTCTTGACTTATCATTTCATGAATTGCAAGTACTTCATCGAACTGCAAACTGTTGATGGCTTCGAAGCATTTTTTCAGATGAGGTTGTACCCTAAGGGGATCCTTAGTTTCAGACAGGATTTCGAGCATCTCGTCATTGGATAAGAAGAAGAATCTCGGGAAAAACAACCGTTTTCTTTCTAGATAATTGGTAACACCCTCATTGATTTGTTCGAGCAATTCCAGGCAATGTTGCATGGCTTCCAGAACACCCATAGATCCTGCTGTTTCTATAACTTTGGGCTCAGCCACCACAGCTTCCATGTATTTTTTGAAGGTATCATTAACTTCTCTGAAAAGTAAACCTTCTTCCGGCATTTGGGCCACAATGTCTTTGGATGAAAAAATCGGTAGCAAATACAACCATTGGGCTTGTACTTTTCCCCACTCTTCGATGGTGCTATTCACTCTCACTAGCTTCGCATAAAATTCTTTCACCTCAACCTCATAGGGCTTAACGAACACCGATCCTCTCATAGTCAACGCTTTTATAATGTGATCGTCCAATACAACTTGTATGTCGTCCAAAGCTGTCAAAATGGGCAATCCAGTCTCTTTATAAGAGCCCACTTTGAATTTGATTTCTTGCCATTCTGCTTTCATCTTGGTCAAATTATTGAGTAATTCTCGTTCTTTTGTGGCACCGTTACTGATGACGTCGTATTGTTCTATGTCTGGTTCAAGTCCCATGTGCAGCATTTTTCTCAAAGATGTGCCAGCATGTGGAGTTAGATCAAACCCTGCTATATCTGACATATCTGTAATGGAATTACCAGCATAAAAAAAATTTCTCTGATAGGTGAAAAAATACAAATCAGCTAAGGGGACCTGGTACACGTCCGAGCTCGCGAGCTCCCTTCGAAAATTGGGATTTTTATTTCCATGATATCTCAGTTCGTATGCGGCGTAGAGCAACAATTTTTCTTTTAAATTAAAGCTCAAATATTTCTCTAGAATGAGTATTACTCGCTTTTCTGTTTTTCTTCGTATATTAGGAAAAAAACCTGGTGAGCTGAAATTTCATGAAAATCTGGACAAACGATTTTATTTCCATGATATCTCTGTCAATTCTCGGGATAAATGTATGAAATTTTCAGTTTACATGCGAAATAATATTTTCCAGAATGTGTATCGATCAGTTTTTTTGTTTATTACCCCCTCAATTTTCAAATGAATTATTAAGTAGGAACTTTATTGGTCATATTTTCAACCAGGTTTTTTCCTTATATAAGCAGAAAAACGAAAAAGCGTATAATACACATTCTGCAAAATATTATCCCGCATGTATACTGAAAATTTCATACATTTATCCCGAAAATTGACGGAGATATCATGGAAATAAAATCCCTTGTCCAGATTCTCATGAAATTACAGCTCACCAGGTTTTTTTCCTAATATACGAAGAAAAACAGAAAAGCGAGTAATACATAATAATAATAATTTTTATTAGCCAGGTTACATTTACATTGATATTTTCAAAATATATTCAACTTTACACCTAAGCTAACATGCAGAGACTGCACAATTGGCTTTGAGGCCTGTGTGTGCACATCTCCTTCATTAAATAAACATTTTACTCTAGGTTATGTTGGGGCAAAATGAAATATAAAAAATACAAAAAAACAACAACAAACTTAAACAAAATTCTATCCTCTTTGGCAGTCTTTATGGCAAAAAATAAAATAATAAAATAAACACTATAAATGTCCAATGTATCCCCCCTGCATGATCCATTCCCTTATCTGATCCTTGACCTTTCTGTATGTTCTCCTCAACTGAACAGGCAAGGCATTATAAAGACCAGGACCAACAAAGCAAATATGTCTCTGTGTAAGTGAGAACTTTCTATATGGTTTTGATAGATCACATCTGAGTGAACCCCTGGTATTTGACATAACAGGGCTTCTGTAATAAGGCTTAACCGTCATATATCTTACAACAAATTTTACATATAGCTGTTCCAAGGTCAACAATTGGCTTTCCTACATTCCCACATTCTAGAGAAATGATTAAGCTTTAATTCAAAAAAAAATTATTGGTCTACGCCGCATACGAACTGAGATATCATGAAAACCAATTTTTGAAGGGAGCTCGGACGTGTACCAGGTCCCCTCAATAACATTACCTTTCCAATGGCGTTTCAATAGAGCATCATTACACATTATCCTCATCATGGTCATGGCTGGTCTGAATTTTTTTATCAAATTCACCGACTGATTGCACAACTTCAAAGGTGATGGCCAGTTATTTGTATCAACATCTTCGGATAGCCCTTTGAAAGTTAAAGGTGACTTCTCTTGCTGAGCTTGCCGTATTTTAGCCTTGTAGAGCTTGAATAACTTCAAATATTCCTTATTATTATCTTCGATGAACATTTCTGTCTCTTCATAATTCAAGAATTCGAACTGTCCATCTAACCATACAGTGGTTTTGCGTATCAAGTTCAAGCACATTTTAACCAGGTGATAAAAGGGATACACAAACGCTGTGAGTGCACCATATTCGGGGTACTCGGACAGGGCGAATCCTAAACATGCCTCCTCTCTGTGAAATCACATTCGAAATATTTAACTTGAATCCCAAAAAGCATTCTCTCTGAAACTTATTCAACTGAAATTTGAATTTTCATTGTTTCAAAATTTTATTGTGTAGGTACACAAAATGAAGCCCTATTTTGGGTCAAAATTTTTCAAATATACAGGCTGATCCAGTAGCAGAACTTATAGTACTGCTAGATCGTCAATATAGAAATTAATTTACAGAAGAAAATTAAGCTTTTATGAGCTTATTTCAATAGGAAATCTTCACATTGAAATAAGTTTTTATATTTTGGATAGACCCTATAAAATACAATTATGTACCTACCTATTAGTCCATTCGATCTGAGATTTGATGTCTCTCAATTCGTCCATAATGGGCGCCATTTCCATAATGTACTGCCTGGAGTTCTTAATATCGTCCATTTCGTTGAAAATGTTCAGTCTAGGAATAAGATCCTTGTTTCTCTGTTTGATTGTGGCAATGCTTTTATGAACTCTTTCTTCAGCTTCATACTTAATCCCTTCATACATGGCAGAATTTTGCTCTAGAACGTGTTCAATATCATCCAGCCATTTAATAGTTTTAGCGTTCAGGGCCATGTGTTCTTTGGTCAAAACACCATAATCCATTATTTTAGCCAGACCCGACAGTAGCTTTTGAATCCTTTCTCTCAACTGCGTCAATATCACAGTTTTGACATCAATCATATATTTTCCCTGCTGTATGAGTTCTTCTGTAGTGGTAGGTTTTTTTAGTGCTTTTCTTGTGACTTCATTGAATTCATCGATTATATCTTCGTTCTCCAGTTGATGGATACCGCAAAGTTGCACGAAAATATCTTCCATTACTCCTGATAAAGATTCTCTCAGTGTTTTAATATATTCAGAAACAACTAACTGTCCTATTGAAAAGTTTTCCGCGCACTGTATGTTGCTTGCTTTCTGAAAATAGTTGTCGTAGTGTTGGATTAGTTCGCAGCCGCTTTCAAAACTCATCATTGTTTGTTGCGAACTCATATCTCCCTTGTCTATATCTCTGTAAATTGTAGAAAACTGAGTATCTAGTTCTTTTATATAATCCATCACAGGTTTGTATAAGTTTTCAATGTTTGATTTCATTCGAGTCGCCACATCTTCAAAGTAACAATCTGTTATGTTTAGATGAATAAATCTCTCGAAAACTTGCTTTCCTCTCTTTTCTATTGTTTGATATCCTTTTCCAACGTGTTTTAGTTGTTCCATAAAGTGCACATAAATAAAACTTGTCTCAGAAGATGAGGGCTTCAACAATAAACCGCCTGCATAACAAAAATGAATTGTGTTAAACAATGACATTTATCACTAGCAATAATACTTAGTTCTAATACATAAAATGGGAACTATGGTGTTGAGTCCTTTTTCTTTTCTAATGGTAATAATAGCTCACTTGTTCGTGTATTGTAGGTTCAATATTGTCACACTTACCTTGAAAATGAATCGTTAAATTGAGGAATGGTACTTTTCTTTTGCATCCCGATACATCAACTATATGCTCAAGTATACGACTTATACAATTTGACACATGGATTGCTTGTAAGGTGGTGATTGATTCATAATAATGCCTGAGATGAGTTTTAGGGATTTTGGTTTTATCATTTTCAATCATGTGTATTATTTTATTGCGTAAACTATCCAAAATTTTTCTGACCGACTGTGTGAGCTCAGTGAATTTGGAAGCAAGTTCTGCAAGTTCTAAAACATCGGGATAGTGGAAAACACCAACGTCAACAATCATTTCAGGCAGCCGTTCTACACATTCCTGATGTACTTTCTTGATCAGTGGGTAATGAAGTACCCACTTTGATTTCAGGTCATCTCTTCGTTTCAAGAATATGTTATATCTTTCTGTTTTTCCCATGTATTTATAGGGGGCAGGGCGAAATCTGGTGATAACACTATCAGCTGGCTTCACTTTCAAGTTAACACCTGCTTCATGCGTCATTGAAATAAATATGTCACGTATTTCCAATATAATTGAATCAATTATTTTAGGGTATCGTTTCTCAAGATTTTTTCCCTTGATCATATTCCTGACATCCTGCTCAAAAAACCTACTCATTGTTGAATAAGGACATCTTTCAGCATTTTTCCTCATGATTTCATGAGCTATATTCAAAACCGGAACTGTTGGTGTGAGTCTTGGTATGGGTTTCTTA
Organism: Adalia bipunctata; assembly: GCA_910592335.1. NCBI lineage: Eukaryota > Metazoa > Arthropoda > Insecta > Coleoptera > Coccinellidae > Adalia > Adalia bipunctata. The sequence continues at coordinate 64,273,280 of OU342949.1, forward strand.
GATTCTTTGTCTGCAGTGTCTTTTGCTTGCTCAGCTAATAATACTTTCAGATATTTCCGTTTTCTCTCCTTGATTTGGAAGGCATCCATTAAGTCGTCTGTCAAATAGGTCTTCATGATTTCTTCAAGTATGGGTGTATTCTTTTTTCTGGCCCTCAATTTATCACAGTTCCGTAATAACTTAGCTTTATCTTCACCTCTGTTATTTGCCATTTTTCAATGAATGAAAATAATATAATAATAAATATTTGATGAATAAATTTAAATAAAATGCAAAAAATTGCACATAAAATCACACAAAGATAAATGATAAAAATTAATTGTCAGAACTACTTGACAAATATATCAATTCGTTCATTTTTCTGAGTAAGTCATGAAGCAGTCAAGATGAAGTAAAAAAATTTATAAAAAACAACTTTATTTAGCCCTTTACAGAGTTTTAGTACATTTATATTTGATTAAAATATATATTCATCCTCATTTTCCAAATAAAAAATTTAATTATAATGAAATTCATGAATTAAGTAATGGTTAAGATTAGTCAAAATAATAATAATCATCCACCAGCTTTATCTTATCACAAACACTTTCACCGGATGCAAATTCGAAAGATAACACATAACTTCATCATCCACAGCCACCTCCTTTTTTGCAACAACTTTTTTTTGGGGGTCTATATCCTCCAGAAGTACCAGCTCCCATTAATGGATTATAATCTGTAAATAGCAAGGAATCATTTATTCTGCAACATATGTGGTTCCTTCAATGAGTTTAATCAAAATTACTTGTACTCACCAGACTTAAATGAAGATCCTAACTTAGAACCTCCCTTCCCTTCTAATTTGTTCAGGAGTTCTTCCCTTTTCCAAGTTTCTTTCTGAAGAAAAAGCGAAAATATTTACACTTGGTGAAAACTAGACTTCTAAGAAATCCGAAGGTTATGAATAATAAACACAAAATTGGACAAACCTCTTCCATCCTCTTTTTATATTCCTCAGCTTCAGAATTATATTTTTCTTGTAATTTGTTAGCATAATCTTGTTGAGCTTTCAGGCGTTTCCCCAATAGATCTGGATCTAAAACAAGGTATTATCATTTTTTCAAACATCAACTCTAATACTGACTCCGATCTTACTTTTGTGATATTTTGCTGAATATTCTTGCTCTGACTTCCTATTCATGTACTCTTGAATCTTTTGCTTCAAGTACTTGTTATAAACATAAATAAATGCTAAGATACTTATGAGGAGATACCATCCATTATTTTCAACAAAGCGAATTACTAAAATCATAATACTACTAGAAAACAAGTTATAACTGAAATTAAAATTTATTTACCGCTTCCAGGGATATCCGTGAGATCCATTGTATGGATCAGGAAGGCCTTAATAACTTTCTTTAATTTAGCAAATTTATTTGTTTTTCTGCAAATTCCAAAGGAAACAAAAATTGTAGTCGTGTCACCTGTCACTGGTTTGTTGTTTTTACGTTACTCTGTGGTTTTACTTTAGTGTTCTTCTGTGGTTTATGATATTATTAACCTCCAATTTTGAAAAGTTTGAATCTGAATTTTGAATTTTCAAAAGATTTTTAAATTAGGAATTATGGAGAGTATTGATAAGTGTCATCAATATTTGATACAATACATGCTCAAAAATGGTACATCCAAAGTTCAAAAAGCCCTTCTTTATTGTTGCAAAGTTACAAATGGTGAGTGTCCCAGATGAATATTATTTATATTTATTGAATGTCGTTTTATTTGTTTCTCAGAAGAGTTGAATGAGACTAAACTAGGAATAATTATCAACCAAATAAATAGAGTGATAAGTAACCAATACTTCAAAATAGTACAATGTAAATGTGAAGTTACCCAAGAAGACTTATTGGTTTTGGTCAACACAAAAAATGATGTTTTAACAAAACTTCAGGTGAACTTTTCGGAACGCGAACTAGAATATTTCCAAGCCATATTGCAAGAAATAATCATATCTGATCAGAGAAAAATTATGTATGTAGTATGTGTTAATATTACATCTACATTGTCAGGTAATTTCTCAAGAGAAAGTGGTCAAAAAGTCCTAACTAAATGGATGAATGGAGGCTATTTTGTAAAAGCTGATGATTTTATATATCTTGGACCTAGATTGATTTTCGAGTACAACTCTTATTTAAGATCTCGAAGACCAGACTGTATTTGTTACTTATGTTCAGAAATATCATTCACAGTAAGTTCTCTATTACATATAAAAAATTTTTGTTTTATAAGGAGTTTACTTATTCCAGGGAAGAATTTGTGGTAGTTGCGATAAAATATTCCACTTACACTGTATAGATTTATACCTGCAAAGCCAAATAACTTGTCCATCATGCAAAAATGATTGGACAGAAAGTGATAGCTTCAATAATATTCGTAGAGATGTAGCTCATGGTTCGAATTCTGACAGTGACGAATACATGCAAGAAGATGTCAATGAACCTGGACCTAGTAGCAGAACCAGATGACTTAAATACCCTAGTTATTTACATGTATATTTTATATTTTTTTAATATATGCTTCAAAAAGATTATTGCGTATTTCTTCCTTATCTTATCTCAAGTCTGTTTTTGTGTGGGTTGCTGTGAAATACGAATTTTGGTAGAGTATTTATTATGTGATAAACTCTGTAAATATATAAGTGAATAGTATAGCTTACTACAACCTTGTAGAATTTATATTTGATTTAAAAAACAACAAAAATATAGAATTCAAGATTTCGATTCTTATGAATGATGCAATAGTTTGTTGAATGCACTGTATGAGCTCTCTAGGTCAAAAAGAAGTTGCCTCACTTGAGCATCGGATAACTGATCTGAAGCTTGCATAGAATTGAGTGTGGCCAGCCATTCCCCAACTTTCTCCTTTCCTTCAAAATCAGCAGGTAGAATGCTCAACCTACTCATTGTATCTGTTAGATCTCTCAAATCAGGTTGGAGCTCATCTACTGATTTCAGATTCAAACGAAGTCTATCCATAACAGTAATGAAAAGCTAAAAGAAGGATTCTTGTCATGAAAATACGGTTATCAATAATATGCAAAGATTAGAACTTACAGATACAATATCTGCAATACATTTACTTGTATTGCCTTTGTCATCTTTAATTGTTATAGGCCGATCTTCTTTTATCCTTTCTAAAGCTGCAGGGCAATCTAACTGTAATTTGAATGAGAATTTTCAACAGAGGAACTCTTGCCTAAGATCGATATTCTTACTCTATATTTTTTTACAAAAGCTTCAACTGTAGGAAATTCCTCCTTAACTTGTCTGAACGCAGATTTGAACTGTACTAATAATTTACTGCAAGCACCAGTATATTCTTTCGGAGTGACACAGTCTCTTATGTAGGCCTTCTCCAGTTGTTGCAATGTGTTGATGACCGCATACAAATCAGCCATATTGTCGTACCTGAAAACCTCTGTTATGGTAAATCGATCAAAAACATTTTTTTTAATTCAGTCTCACTTTTCTCTTTCTCTAGCATTGTGATAAAGTTTCACCTCCTCATATAATTCTGGTCGATTATCTAAAAAATAATGAAATTTACCCTTTTTATTTTAACATTGGAGTAATCAAATTGCATACCTTGACTAATAGACATTGGACTAGTATAAAAAATCAGAATTTTAAGAAAATTTGAGTCACAATTATTTATTTTATTATGATTGTCAAATATGACAGATCCTTGATATGTTTTTGTTGTGAATCTTTGTGTGCAAACGACCTATTGTCAGACATAAATTCGTCTTTGACATAAATAACGTTGGTTTAATACTGTGCGTTAAAAATAAATACCTTGTCGTAATATAAATGCCGTATCAGCGAGAAGATGTAAATGTATGAATAATATTGAAGCGTTTCAATCAAATATGAAGAATTCTTATGAGAATTTAAATTAGTTCGAATGATTGGTTTTTCTTCTGTGCCAAACGTCATGCGTCATAGCACAGTCATAGAATTCAAGAAAATTGAAAATCATCGTGATTGTTTCTGAAACAAGAAGTTCGAAATCAAAAATTTTCATTAATTCTATAAATATGTTTCAAGAAGCTCCTCCTTTATGGCAAAATGGTCCAGCTCCTGGAAGTTTTTATCATTTTCCTAATACCACTTTGAATAATCTACAGAATACCCCATCAGATGCTTTTAAACATTCACAGTAGGTACCCTTTTGGATAATGTAGAATTTATCCCTTTTATTCAAATTAAGCCACTGTTTTCTGTACTTCATAGATCCCCAGTAACAACAGCTACCTCAATTGTTGCTTTGGTGTATGACAAAGGTGTTATAATTGCTGGAGATCTTCTAGGATCTTATGGAGCTTTGGCCCGTTTTAGAAACTGTCCTAGAGTATTGAAAATAAACAGCAATATCATACTGGGAGCCGGAGGGGATTATGGCGATTTTCAATATGTGAAAGCTTTGATTGATCAAAAGATGTAAGTGTTTTATAACTTTCGCCAAGTCGATATTGTGATATTTCAAATTTTTTCAGTATTGATGAAGAATGTCTTGATGATGGCGTGAAAATGAAGCCTAAATCTCTATATTGCTGGTTGACTAGAATAATGTATAATAGAAGAAGCAAATTTGATCCTTTCTGGAACAATTTTGTAGTGGGAGGAATTCAGGTTGGTTTTAAAACATTCATTTTACTCTTGAGTATGAAAAGTAACTTCTTCAAACTAAGTATTTGTCTGTTTCAGGATGGTGTTCCATTTTTAGGAACAGTAGATAAACTTGGAACAGCTTATGAAGATAAGATAATCTGTACTGGATATGGTGCACATATTGTCACACCTATGATCAGATCTGCACTCGATAAGAAACCAAACATAAATAAAGAAGAAGCTAAAGCTTTAGTGCATAAAGCCTTAGAAATTCTGTTTTATAGGGATGCTAGAAGTTATCCCAAGTATCAAGTTGCGACTATCGATGAAGATGGTACACAAATCGATGGACCCATTGATGTTGCTCAGAATTGGAATTTGGCTAAAATCGTTCACTGAGAACCGTTTTTTTATTAATTGTAATTTAAATACCAATAAATCATAAATTTTTGAGTTTGTTGCATTATTACCCAAATTTTCCAGTCCTATTTTTTGAGCTCTCATTTTATTTATACAAGGGCTATTCCCTTTGATCTGATTTCTGTAATTGGAAAATGCCAATGATTAATGAATGTCTTTTTTTCTCTCTCTATTATCTCTTCGAATGTAATTAACTAAATTGGTCTATGCAAGAAGAATAAATAAATAATGCTCAATGAATCAGATGGATTTTGGACACTTTAAACGATAGTCGTAAGGCATTAGGCTATCATGCGGCGTTTGAGAGAACAAATTTATCTTAAAAGATATAATTTCTGGATATTGTGTCATGATAACCAATCATTCCACAAAGGTACCATTATGAACCAATTTCTGGTCAAAAACCAAACGTTATTCTCCTGATTTGGCGCTCTCCTACTTTATTATATTTCCAAAACTAGAATTACTTCTTCAAGCAACCCGTTTTTCAGTCGGTAGCTACGAAAAAAAGAAAATCTGCGGGGAGTACCTAACATCCATTTTATTTTCAATTCTAAATGATGAGCAATCTTCATCTGAATTGTTAGAATTCCTCGTCGCTCTCGAGAATCCCTGACCTCCGCAAGAGAAAGAAAGGAACGCAAAAAGGCATAGAATCAACGACCGATCTAGATTTTGTTCCAGTTGCAATAACGCGTGCAGCAAGAAGTCCCGTAAGGAACTGTAATTCATCAAAGAAGTAACGTTAATGCGTAACTATGCTTTCAGTTTGAACTTCGCATTGCTCTTTAAGGATCGCAATGTTCGAATGTGTGCCAAAACGAGTTCTGAGAGCGATATTCTAAAGAAGATTTACGCGTGATATATCAGTTTTTTATTTCAGGTAAGTTTTCAGTCATTCATTATCGATATTGTTATTGCATGAATTATAAAAGTGAATGAAAGTTTATTTAATTAAGATCATCCTAAAAGAAGATTGATCCCATGCAACATCATTTGATTCTATTTTTCCTTAATAAATAAGCATAAACTTATTAAAGCATAAAGTTTCAACCAAAAATATTTTCATTGTGAATTATTTTCAAACGCATATCTCATTGTCCATCAAGTACCAAAGATAATAATGAACAGGCGCTTTTTGAGAATTATAATTCGAATGAGCAAAAAGTTTCCACCACGTACAACTCGACATTTCCGATAGGTATACACATAAATGATATTGTCGTACATGTTAATTTTCTCTTTCCATCAACCGTATTTAAAAAACAAATAGTCTCAGAGAAAATCTGTTTGGATTTTCTTAATCTTCGGCATCGAATTAATGAATGGTGAAAATTTCGTATCGATTGGCGAGATTCGAATTTTTACGAAAAATCCTATACTAAGGTATGGAAACATTTCGATTTATCGAAAATTTTTTTTGGCTCCGATCGACTTCAAACTCACACCATTTACTAATTCGAGGACGTAGATCAAGAAAATCCAATCAGATCTTCCGTGAGGAGAACAGTTTTTGATTTACAAACGAAGAAAAATCGCAAAATTTGGACCATCGTGAAAAAAATCAGAAAATCTAAACTGTTCAACTCTGATGGATCGATACTGAATGTATGCAACCCGAACACCAAGGGATGATAGCCTCCCATTGCTGGTTAATTGTCATCAGAAGGAACTTGTGGAAACTTTCAACTTCATCTTCATAGTACATATTTTGAAATTATTCAAATTTAACATTAAAAAGTGTTTTATGTTCATTTTTTTCCGCAATGTTCTTTTTTAAGGGGACGTTATACTCTGGCCTACGGCACCGATTCTCCATTGAAAAAATGGATTTATTTTTAATTGCTCACGACCAAATTTATTGTTATAACGACAAATAATCGGGGCTATTCACTAAGCAAATGCTTATTACATGGGATAACGACGATTTACAGTTGCTATCCATAACAACTTTGCTTAGTGAATAGCCCCGATTGAATCTATGCGATGCTAAAAATAATATATGTAAGTAACCGAAGTAGAAAGTTTCCCTTCTTTTGTACTCGTAAGTTAATTTAGGTGAAATGCGCTCAGACATTTTCTTTGTCCCATTGTTCTTTGGCAATGGAAACAAAGGGTTAGCGGAATAACAGGTTGATAATGCTGTTACTTCCAAAGGATTTATATAGCTGCCGCTTCCAAGTAGTGGAACGACCTAGTTCTTCGAGCGAGAAAGGTTTCAGAAGAATGCATTGAGCGGAAAATAATTCTTACTGATTTTTTTTCTTTGTGCGATTCAACGGTCATATTCGTAAAGGATTAATCTATGAACTATTAGAACAGTTTTCGTTTAGTGCAGTTTTTCTGGCTGCTGCAACCCTTCAAAGTAGGATCATAAGCAAACCGCGTATCCCAACTTAATGTGCAAAAAATAAAATGTTGAAATTTATAAAAAAAATCCACACAACCCTTTTCTTTTCAGCAGTCCGAAATGGTTTATAATGAGGTTGGTTGGTTGATTAGAACAACTCTCTTGAGCGCAGTACTAGCATCTCAACAACCAAAGCTTCCTGTAGTGAAGAACAGAATAGAAACAGTTGATGTAACATGCAACGCAGATTCCTTCAACGTCACAGTTACTCTGGAACACCCCTTCAAGGGGATGATATCAGCCAAAGATTTTTCAAGGGAATGTAATTCTTTCGGTAAGATCCATATACTATACTCCAGTAAATCTACATTCTTATCTACACCTATCTAGACCATGTACATAAAAAATTACCGTGGCACTTTACATTGGAAGTGAATAATATATTTCATGTAATGAGTATCTCCCTTTTCGTAGGGTATTTCGAAAAATCAGTGACTTTAAACCTACCCACGTATGGATGCGGATTAAGATTAACTTCGAAGAGAGGGCAACATGACGAGCTGCTGATGCAATACAGCGTTACAGTGGCTGTACAGCAAGATCGACATTTACGGCAGATAGCAGACCAGGAGATCCATGTTTCTTGCCAGATCAACTCGGAAGAATTCTCTGTAAATAGCCCGAAAATGATGGAAGAACTAGAAGCTGATTTGATTGACGGCATAGGCAAAAGGTAAGACTAGGTCACGATTTCGTAGATATAAAAAAAATATGTAAATAGAGGAAAATGGGGTAGGATATTTGCATTCTTATACACTAACCAGGAAGTCCAAAAGGAGTACTATTGCTGCAGTTACCCAGAAAATCGTCCTCATCCTGACATTGGAAGATAGGAAAATAGTTTTCATCTGGAAGCCCAGCGGATTCAGTACCTGCATGCTTGTTTGTGCCAGATACGGATTTGAAAGAGCGAACAAACCTCCAAAAGTCCAAACCTCAAGTTATTGCTTTATGACTTTTTTCTATTATAGGAGTGGAAGGATGCGTCAAGATCAGGCCTGGAGTCTACAAGTACAGAAAAATGAATTGCTGGAAAATACCAGATATCATGAATCCGTCAAAGAAGCCAAGGCGTGGATGGAAATCGTTCCTGGAGGAAATCAAAACGATCTGCACAAGAACGATAAACTTCGTGTTGGAGAAGCAGCCAAACTAGTTGTCAAATCCACATTGCCAGGTAGTGCATAATTGAATGAAGGTTCATTGGTTCTCGCCAAAAAAATAATTTCCATTCGTGGTTTATACCTACAACAGATACTTCTTTACAGTCGGAATTGGTTGGAAAGTAGTGGATTGTACAGCACACGATGGACTTGGAGATTCTTCCCAGAAACTGTTAGACGATAAGGGATGTCCTGTAGACGACCAAATAATGCCAAAACCAAATTATGGACCAATACAAGAGAGAGCTCTTACAAAATATCAAGAAGCAATGACTGTGTTTCCTGCTTTTAAGTTTCCCGATAGGGACAGGCTACATTTGACTTGTGTGCTCCTGCTTTGTAGAAATACTTGCAGTCAGGTAAAGATTTGAGTCCTTCATATCATAAAATATGGTTTTTCAGAAATTGTTTGAAGCCCCTTTTATTCCAGGTTGATTGCAACAAAAACCAACCATTGAAAGACAACAATATCCGTTCTGGTAAAACTGCTAAGGATGAATCCGAAAACATATTGGATCACATCAAAATATTCAACAGTGTTGAAGTACTCGCGCCGACAGTAAACGAATATTACAAAACCAAAAAATACCAAGACTCCATAAGTAAGTCTGAAAGTTTTCCGTAAATACAAACACTTGTACATTAATGCAAACATATTATAGTGTATTGTGATTTTATTGGTACTTGCCTTATTTAGTTTATTTGTATATTTGTACATAGTCTATTTCCAGAATAGTTCCTTCTCTTCTTTTAACACATGTATGTGTATTTCTTGATTACCTATCCCTAGAATTGTTATGAAATGAAGCATGCAGATTGTTACACCAAGGATAAGGAGTTTAAATAGCAGTGATTTCTTTCTTTATCGGCTACTTCAGAAAGGGTATGTGGTATATTTTTCCAATTGTATCTTTCCTATTCGAACTTGTAACTAGAATTTTGTGTCAATTCTAAATCTTACTTTTTCTCACTTCCATTTCAATTTTAATTCAAAGTTTCAGATTCACCATTTGCGTATGAAACCACATCCCAAGATGAAACGCTCTGTATATCCTACCATAAAGTTGCTGTAGCTTTCTGTATATTGGGAATCCTGTTTCTGATAGCAACAGTAATTGCAACTGGGGGTTTTTTGAGATCAAGAAAATCTGGAAACACATTGTCAGTTTATACACGAAGTATATTCTCGAGTAGTAGTGCTACCTGCTCGTCACACTTTGGAAGCAAATTACTACATGATCATTCATCATTTGGGTTTTCCAGTGGTGGGCTGCAGTATGGGAGAATTTGATAAGACTTGACATTTTCTATTTAAGTTGTAGATTTTAAGTTTAATAAAATTGTTATTTTTCCATTTGCATTTTTAGTTTATCGCATGCGCAAAGTGATAAGGAATGATGAATTAGTTCGAATCAATCTGCTTATTGCACATACACGAATTTTTTCACAAAGAAACACAATTCTTTTTCGGAACGCCACTTATATTAACTGAACCGCTACCGCACAGCACGAACACATTACGTACAGAAAACTTGTCATAGCTATGAACAAATAAGTTCAAAGCAGAAATGCAAGATTCTTGAGCTCCTTACAGAAAATATATCCACTACTGATCTTTACTAAATGCATTGTTGTCCAAAAATTCGGTTATTTTAAAGTACTTTATTAAAATCTCATGAGATTTCTCACTGTTATCATGAACAAAAGCAAGTATTACTATGAATTACATAAATAACTTAAAACAACTTGTGTTATATACAACCTAAAATGTTAAAAAGTATAGCACATAGTATAGCTTCATATTATTTGGCATACAAAATATTTTTGCTCAAGGTTTATTCAAAGTTATCACATATAATATACAGAAAAAACCTAATTCCAAATCTGATAGTTTTGTGATATAAATCATATTTTATGTTGAGTTACAAGAACACTGGGGATTAACATTTGACTCACATAAAAGTAGGTAATTTTAACCTTCCAATCCACACCTAAAATATACTTCCAACATAATATAACTACCAAATATTTGAATAAGATGAAATAAATAAGAAAATCCAAAAAAGTGATTTTACAGCCATTTTAAGTGGATGAGAAAAATTGGTGTTTGACAATATATTGATTAAATTGTTAACATCAATACGAACTGGGACCATAACACTGCTTCATTCAACTCAATAGACACATCACATTCATTCAACCAATCAATAACTCCTGAAAAATCTGGGATATAAGAGCGAAAATGTGATGAATGGAGAAAATATTTACATTTTCAATGATGCATATAAAACCCAACATACTCAATACAATTTTCAATTTCAATTGTTCTTCTACTGTTGTATTACAACGAAGAATATATACAGGTGTTTTTCAAATATTTAACTTGTGTATAAAGTATACTATAAGATAGGTAATAAAAGAACAAATCAACAAATGTATAAAAATTTAATATTACATGTTATAAACTAGAAAATATTTTTCGTGCCAACAAATTTGTAATCACATAAAACAAAGCGTTTTCTACTTTTCCTTCCAAACACTCAATTTGAATTTCTCTAATTATTTACAACTATATATTACTATAAAGGAGTAGCTTTTCACTTGAAAAATACATTCCATAGAAAATTGTAGTTATGTTAAATCAATTAAACGATTTCAATTCATTCTTCTTTGCTCTTGAAATATTTCAGACTCTTTTGAAGAGGTTTAACGAAAAAGTATATACAAATGAAGAACAATATGAAAGTAGTCTGTCAATATCCTTAAAAAACGAACAAAATATCTAAAGAACATAAAAGAAAAATAAAGGTTTTAAATATTTCCTTTTATGAAAATATCGCATAGACCAATGGCAATTTCACGAATTGGAAGAATTTCTTCATTTCGATAATAAGATGAAAGCAAAATTTGGCAACAAAAAATACTAGAATAAAACAGGCGTTTTTTTAGTTGTAAAGTATGTTTTCACTAAAAAAACATTAAATGTGATATGTTTCAGAGTCTTACACAAAATATGCATGAAACTGTAAAGAATTCCTGAAATCATCACTTTTGAGTTTTCGAAAAAAAATTGAGCTCCATGAAACTCGACAACATAGAAATCATATTTGGACTCATGTAAAACTTTAAATGTCGAGCAACTCCATATCACAAATACTGTATACATGGTGTAGAAATGAAAGAATGATTAAAAACTTTAAAATAGCAGTAAGGTGAATCATTCATTTTGAACCTTAGAATTTTATTTCAACAGAGTCTTAGCTGAATTTAACTGACATTTTCAGAGAAGAATTGACGAATATTCACGACATTATTAAACTATGAAGACAATCGAAAAGTATTTCTGGTTTCCAGAAGAATGGGACAAATTGACAATATCAAACGAAACCTATTCCATATACTGCCAAGGTTGCATTGAAAAAATACAAACACATTACTGTTGTCGTTTTATCGTATTTCCGTGTGATTTTAATCAATAAAAACAATTTTTTTTCTGGCTGGCAAGGTTTTTCTTCAATATTGCGTAATTTAATTTCTGTCCAAGAATAATTATTCAATTCACAGTTCATTTCAAATATGAGGTCTCACTAAATGCCCACGATGTATTTACCGAATTCAACTCTCTGATACATTACACTGGTGAGTTAATTTGTATTTCTGAAATTAATATAACACACAATATTTCAGCTTAGTATTCACGTTTCGAACTTGTAGATGCCATTTGTTGATATTGGTTGGATAAAGTCAACAGGGAATTATTGGATTACCTTCATAGTTCAATACGATTCTTCCCATAATGGATTTGTAATATATTCAGATATAGTTACTATGTTAGTTATCTGTACAAAATATCAATGATTAAAACTACCTTCAAAAAAGTTTGAACTCAAATAGTAAGCGAAGAATCCTAAAAACTTTACACGTCTTCACACCTATATGAAAGGGACTAGCTTGTTGCAGTGTTTTTGGGACTGGTAGGCACTGATGTATTCTGCTCTACCCGATTGATGTATAAATGGAGTAATTTCACTTTACTAGCGCTTAGCTTGTTTATGTACTCTTCCAATCGTTCCTCGCCAACAGCCTTATAAATGGCCACCATACAGAATATAGAGCTTTTTCTCACTGGACTTTCGACATGATCTGTTCCCTGCAGATAAATAAGAACGCGTAAATAGTAGTCTTGTTTTCAAGCCACATAATATGCGACAATACTGACGAACCAATCTTCACCCGTTTTCTAAGTACAAGATTGAAATTAATTTGCGATTGTTATTGCTCGAACCAAGTATAGATTGATGAACATAACCTATAACGAAATGTAGAAAGAAGCCATGCTGCTATTGACATTTCGAAATAGGTTATGTTTTACAACTGAGATCTTCCATTTCTTAATTTTTCGCTCAATTAGATTATGAAAAATATTGATTGTGATTTGCGACTCGCGAACAATTTAAATTGGACTGTATCCAGGCCCATATGGACATGTTTGGTATCAAAATATAGGTTTTCGAGGCCGCGGAATTCAATAAAAACGTTTTCAAGACGCTATCTATCATATTTAAGATTTTCACCTGTCAAATGACATTTTTTCAAAAATCGAAATTTTAAATCGTCATAGCTTCCGCTTCCGCGATCCTATCCACTTTTTATTTGTATATTGTATCAGCATTGTCCGAAGTATCTCTGCGCCTAATAAAATCGATATCGAAAATCTCAACTTTTTGGTGAAAAATGCCAAAGGGGTAAGACCCCCCAAAAACACCATATTTGTCATCACCAAAGAATCCCTGGCGAATCCAAAGTCGTTTTTCGATATTGAGGATCTACTACCTATTCGAATCATGCAGAATATCCATAAAGCTTATCAGTATCGCCTATACTTTGAGAGCTGTGAGCATCTGAACAAAACTCGAAAATGAAATATGGAAAAAATGAGACAATTTAAATTCGACTGTAAAAAGGCCTATATGGACATGTTTGTTATCAAATTATAGGTTTTCTAGGACGCAGAATTCAATAAAAATGAATTCAAGACGCCATCTATCATAGTTTATATTTTCACTCGTCAAATGGCATTTTTTCAAAAATCGAAATTTTAAATCGTCATAGATCCCGCTTCTGTGATCCTATCCACTTTTTGTTTGTATATTGTTCATCAGCATTGTCCCAAGTATCGCTGAGCATAATAAAATCGATATCGAAAATCTCAACTTTTTGCGTGAAAAATGCCAAAGGGGTAAGACCCCCCAAAAACACCATATTTGTCATCACCAAGGAATCCCTGGCGAATCCAAAGTCGTTTTCCGATATTGAGGATCTACTACCCATTCGAAACATGCAGAATACCCATAAAGCTGATCAGTATCGCCTATACTTTGAGTGCTCTGAGCGTCTGAACAAAACTCGAAAATGAAATATGGAACAAATAAAACAATTTGAATTCGACTGTAACAAGGTCTATATGGACATGTATGGTATCAAAATATAGGTTTTCGAGGACGCTGAAGTCAGTAATAGTTTTTCAAGTCGCTATCTATCATAGTTTAGATTTTCACCTGTCAATAGGCATTTTTTCAAAAATCGAAATTGCAAATCGTCATAGCTTCCGCTTCTGCGATCCTATCCACTTTTTGTTTGTATATTGTTAATCAGCATTAGGCGTTTTCGGAAACTTACTCGGGTTCACTGGATCCCTAACCTTTGCGTTCGTTTACCTAATCCGAACATCCAACCCGTGTTCGGAAAGTACAGAGTTGCTAACCCGATCAGTGACTCGGGTTGATTTATCGTAACCCTACTCGAAAGCAGGGTCGCTAGATCCACCGCATGCGCACGGCAGTTTAGTTTCGTATCTGGAAAACGCGGGAATAAGCCTTCCACTTTATAATAATAATATTCTATTCTATAATAATTTCATAATAATTAATCAAAAATTTTGGAAAGAGAAGAGAATTTGGCGCAATGTGTTAAATTCCAAAAATTAACTGGGAAAAAAAAATCTTGAAATTATTGGTTATGTTATGATCTACTGACACTTCAAATCCTAAACCTGATATTTCGTAAACTTAATTGATTGACTGATTAATAATAATTAATCAATAATTATGGAAAGAGAAGAGAATTTGGCGCAATGTGAAATGTGTTAAATTCCAAAAATTAACTGGGAAAAAAATCTTAAAATTATTGGTTATGTTATGATCTACTGACACTTCAAATACTAAACCTGATAGTTCGTAAACTTAAGACCGGGTCTGTGATCCAAGAAGATCCGTCACGTGACCTCAATGGATCGAGTTAGTAACCCAGAGTAGGTTTCCGAAAAGGCCTATTGTCCATAGTACCTCTCAGCATAATAATATCGATATAAAAAATTTCAACTTTTAGGGTGAAAAATGCCAAAGGGGTAAGACCCCCAAAAACACCATATTTGTCATCACCAAGGAATCCCTGGCGAATCCAAAGTCGTTTTCCGATATTGAGGATCTACTACCCATTCGAAACATGCAGAATACCCATAAAGCTGATCAGTATCGCCTATACTTTGAGTGCTCTGAGCGTCTGAACAAAACTCGAAAATGAAATATGGAACAAATAAAACAATTTGAATTCGACTGTAACAAGGTCTATATGGACATGTATGGTATCAAAATATAGGTTTTCGAGGACGCTGAAGTCAGTAATAGTTTTTCAAGTCGCTATCTATCATAGTTTAGATTTTCACCTGTCAATAGGCATTTTTTCAAAAATCGAAATTGCAAATCGTCATAGCTTCCGCTTCTGCGATCCTATCCACTTTTTGTTTGTATATTGTTAATCAGCATTGTCCCAAGTATCTCTAGGAATAATAAAATCGATTTAGAAAATGTCAACTTTTTGGGTCAAAAATACGTAAGGGCTAAGACCCCCCAAAAACACCATATTTGTCATCACCAAGGAATCCCTGGCGAATCCAAAGTCGTTTTTCGATATTCGAATCATGCAGAATACCCATAAGGCTGATCAGTATCGCCTATACTTTGAGTGCTCTGAGCGTCTGAACAAAACTCGAAAATGAAATATGGAAAAAATAAAAGTAGAGAAAATCGGGTAAAACAGGTCCTATATAGACAAGTTTGGTATCAAAATGTAGGTTTTCGAGGTCGCTGAATTCAATAAGAAACAATTCAAGTCGCTTTCTATCAAAGTTTAGATTTTCACCTGCGAAATGGCATTTTTCAAAAATCGAATTTTCAACACGCCATAGCTCCCGCTTCTGTGATCGTATCCACTTTTTGTTTGTGAATTGTTCATCAGGACCGTCCGAAGTATCTCTGAGCATAACAAAATCGTTATCGAAAATCTCAACTTTTCCTGGTTATTATAATATACAAGTTGAATTTCTGTCCTTGCAGAATACAAATCCGAAAAAAATCCCAGATTCGATAACAGGAACTCAACATGTCGCATATAAGTAGTAAATCTTACCTTGATCAATCCCGGCATAATTTGTTCAAGATACTCATCCTTAAGTTCGTGCGGATTCGATTCCACCAATTTTGTCAGCATTTTAATTGCACCCAATACAGACGGATACGGACTTGTCAGGATAATTGGCGCCAATGTGCTGACGACTACATTGAAAGGACAGACACTCATGGCAGCCGCCGTTTCCTCGGCGTATTTCACAACCTAGAAATAATACGAAACGATTTGATGTAGGAAATGGGAGGATAGCCAGTCTACGCATACTTCTCTTTTCTCGTGACAATGCGCTTCCAATACTCTCAATGTTAACAGCTCAACGAAGTTTCTCCAATACTCTCTCAAATCTTCACATTTGAATATGGCAGTTAGAATTCGTAAAACTACAACTTGGGTAGTGTGGTTGCCCTTTTCGTTCAAGTGATCCAAAAATATTCTCAGTAATTTTCTGAAATTCAAATGATACTCCGTTAAGTGGTTCACAATGATAATTAACGAGCTCACTTGAAATTCAACTTGATGCTCTCTGTTTGTCCTTTCTTAATCAAATCGATGAGTTGTTCCATCAATTCTCTCTTTTCGTACGAAGACGTTGGATTGCCAACCACACAAACCTCCAAGATACTCTTCACGATATCTGTGCAAGGAATTCCTGGAAAGCCAAAAATTCCCGATTTACCCCATAATAAATAAATCACCATCATGTTTTCGTGGTGAGAACCACAGCTATGTTACTCACCTAAACTTCTGAAACCATTAGACTCTGTTTTTGCGTAACCGTTAACAGTACAATATGGCAAAGAATGAGATTGGGACTTCAAAGTCAAATCCTCCATTTTCTCCTCGAGCGAAACGATTTCAGCTTTCTCATTTCCCAACGACATTTGCGATATTCCCGAGTCTTGTGAGGTCGTATCTCTATCTCGATCTAGCTTTGTCCCTATTCGATAGAAATCAGAAATGAAATTAAATATAGTTCCCAATTTGCTGAATGAATCGACGAAAAAGAGTAAATGATTACAGGGCGTTTTCAAAGGCGAGTCAGTTTTTCAACAGGAGGCAAAACTCGCACAATGAAACTTTCAATATGATGAAGTTATCATCCCTTGACGTTGATTTATACAGGGTGGCCAAGAGATTGACGTCAAAAAGAAAAAAACAGGTCCCTCGTGTCATGAGCTATTTGAATCACCCCCATGTATGTTATGCGATTTTTCACGGTTTTCTAGTTATGAATTTTTTTATGAGCTTTGAGAATTTTCGAATTGACCATCTTAAAAAAGATATTAAAAAAAAGTACAAGGCTTCTCTGTGAAATTCTTTTGTAACTTAATCTCCATCAATTGTACTTTTTATACATAAAATAACCAGATTCGGAACTTTGATAAAAATAATGGAAATGTTGGTCTCAAGTGAAAAAGTTACGTGGATTGGATTATGATCTGAATTTTCGAATCAAAATTAAAAATGTAAAAGGCTAATTCACGGTTTCTTAGTATGCTTGAAAACTACGCACAACAGTCAGCTTTTAGAATCATTGATAAAAAATGGTACTTAACACTCTACTCAGCCTTCAAAGTCATCGAGGTGGAAAAAATCAAGGAACTAGACATTCACTACAAAATTATTTTTTGGCATTTTAAGATTTTTCTGATCAAGTTATGATAGAAATTGCTGAAAATTAGCTTCAGATGTTGGTCAAGAAAAGTTATAGATAAAAAAAAGAAAAAGGTATGGCAATAAATCACACATGTAAATAAAAGAAATTTATTTATAAAATTTACAGTAGGTTTTCAAAGTGGCCACCTCTAGCCTCAATACACATTCTTAGAAAATTTTCTTTTAATCGCATAAAACCTGCCCTGTTCTCTCTTAGGACACGTTCGGCTTCTCTTAACTTCAGTCGCAGCTCGTCTTCACTCGAACATTCTCGGGCGTAAACAATTTCTTTGAAATAACCCCCAAAAAAAAATCGATGAGATTAAGGTCAGGTGAACGTGGGGGGCCACTTGATTGGTCCGCTGCGTCCGATCCATTTGTTCGGGTACCGTTCATTCAAGTGATTACGGACTGGCGTTGCGTAGTGACCTTAATCCCATCGATTTTTTCGTTTGGTTAAATTAAGAGAAGTCGAACAAGTCCTAAGAAAGAACAGGGCAGGTTTTATGCGATTAAAAGAAAATTTTCTAAGAAGGTGTAAAATGTGTATTGACTTTGAAAACCAACTGTAAATTTTATAAATAAATTTCTTTTTATTTACATGTGTGATTTATTGCCATACCCTTTTCTTTTTTTTTATCTAGAACTTCTCTTGACCAACATCTAAAGCTAATATTCATTAATTTTCAGCAATTTCTATCATAACTTTAAAAAATGGTACTTATACCATTTTTATCAATGATTCTAAAAGCTGACTGTTGAGCGCAGTTTTTAAGTATACTAAGAAACTGTGAATTAGACTTTTAACATTTTTAATTTTGATTCGAAAATTCAGATCATATCCAATTCATGTAACTTTTTCACTTGAGACCCACATTTCCATAATTTTTATCGAAGTTACGAATCTGGTTATTTTATGTAGAAAAGTACAATTCATGGAGATTAAGTTACAAAAGAATTTCACAGAGAAGTCTTGTACTTTTTTTTAAATATCTTTTTTAAGATGGTCAAGTCGAAAATTCTCAAAGTTCATAAAAAAATTCATAACTCGAAATCCGTGAAAAATCGCATAACATACTTGGGGGTGATTCGAATAGCCCATGACACGAGGGACCCGTTTTTTTCTTTTTGACGTCAATCTCATGAGTCTTGGCCACCCTGTATTAAATGTAATCTATTACCTTGTCCCAGGAGTTCGGTTTATGGCGTTATGTGTATGTTTCCTTTATTTTCGTGAATTCGAGTGCTTACCTAGGGTTTCATAACTATAATTCTGTATTTCCGTCGTGGTTTTCCTCAGACTTCTATAAATCTCTTCCTGGTCGAAACCGTTCCTGTTGGGAGGAGTACTTGGAGAAATTGCCTTTGGACTTGCTCCCACCAATGGGCTCGAAGGTTCGCTATTGTTAGAGCTCTTCCTCATATGCGTGTTCACGATGCTGGACGCTATATCTTGGAGTTCCCTGGGCAATTCCGAGAACATTATGGTCACCTGCGAAGTATTGCAGTTCCACATGGCCACTATGCAATTCCTGGCGGCAATCCTGAGCTCCGCCGATTTGGAATCTTGCGAGAAAGCGATGATTTTCTGCAAGGCTTGAAGCGCGGGCGCTTGAAACGAGAATTCGCTAGAATCTATCGAATTGCACAGCGTGGTGAGATAGTTGAGCACTACAGTTTTAACTTTAGCATTTGGAGTTTGGGTAGAATCGACCAGGAATCTATACACGTTCGATATCAATAGAACTATCGGAAAGTTGGAACGGACAATATCGAGGGTGGCCATCAGTTTGCTCTGAACCGAATTCAATACTTCCGTTCCTATCTTAAGAAACACCCTCTGAAGCAATACGTAGATCCAATAGTGGAGGTCGTTCCTGTATATCTTTATCACTTCATGGAGTGTGTCTAGAAACAGGCTCAATCCTTTGGTGTGAGCGTCCATGAACATTTTGGTGAATATTTCCGTCAAATGTTTCAGTTCTGTTTGTTTAATGGCCTTATCGGAGCTCATGTAGTGTTGCAAGGACATAAGACCGTCTTTCCTCTCTTGCCATGTCGAACTCGTACACAGAGCTATTATCTCGTTGATGTCCTGTAAAAAGGGTCATTCAAAGAAATGGAAAAAGTGTCTTCTAAAAAGAGTATTTGCATTTATTCGAACAAAGTAACATTCGTTAAAAATAACTAATAGTATTGAGTGAATTCCAAAGTTGTTGATTGTTTCTGAATAATAACATTATTAGAATTGTTAAAAAACTTACTTGGCTTGGTTCCCAGTCTCTACTTGATAGTCGTTGTTGAGAGCCGCTCCAAGAGTAAGACTGAGACAAGATAACGAACACAAATTAGAAAGAAACAAACTAATTGTGAAATATCCTGAAGAAAGTGAAGAAAATGATAAATAAAGGGTTTTTCATTAAAAACATAACAAATTTGCAGGTAAATAAAACAGATATGTATTTAGAGCCAATTTTTCACAACATTTCACATATATCGGCCAGAAAATTGACAATTTCGCGTTCGACATAACCTTGAGCTTCTCTATCGGCGTTGGCTTGATAATAAACATGAATTAAGGACTAAACGTAATCCCCATGGAAAGAAATCCAAGTTTATAAATCGCACGAGCAAAATTGCCATTCAAACGGACAATTACTATTGTATGCAGGGTTACCGTACGTCCCAATCGATAAATCAGTTGTTTGACTAGCTGTGTGGTGAGTGGCACCGTCTTTCCACACTACATAGTCACTTTTTGTGATTGTATTGCAGTCTCTCGGAGTACTTAAGGACTGAACGAGAATAAATTCGCTATCACAAAAGCTCTTATATCTTTTGAACCACTGGACCGATTTCGAAAATCAAACTCATTTTCGAATCATCTTCTAATTCTAATGAAAACTGTTTTTACAATAAAAAAACCTAAACTATTATTTACAAAATTCATGGCTTTTTTCTGGAATTCTTCCCATCATGCTTCTTATAGTGTTCTCAGTCACTTTCTGGGATGCTGTCTTCCACTTTTGCTTGAATTCCGCTAATGTTTTCGTTGATTTCTTAGTCTTCTTCAATTCTCTTTTTACCAGGGCCCAATATCTTTCGATTGGCCTGAGTTCTGGGCAATTTGGTGGATTGGCCTCTTTGGGGACAAAAACCACCTCATTAGCTTCGTACCATTGCTTGGTGGCCTTGCTGTAGTGGCATGAAGCTGAATCTGGCCAAAAGATTGATGACACATCGTGCTCACGTAAAAATAGTTAAAGTCGCTTCTTCAAGCATTCCTCGATGTATATCTTCGAGTCAACAGAGCCTTGGCAAACGAAAAATTTGCTCCTTTTCCCACAAGTGCAAATTGCTTGCCAAACCAGGAATTTTTTAGGAAACTTTGCTTGTTTCTTCACGCGAAATTGTTCGTCAACATTTCCACGAGAATCTGAAGTATAAAATTCCTGACCAGGAAGTTGCGAGAAATCAGCCAAGACATAGATTTCGTTGTCCATCACGCACCAAAAAAATTTTTCAAGAAATCTTTTTTTTATTTCTTTGCTCTTGATTTCGCTTCTTGATTCTTCACAGCGTTCCTGTCTGGCACTTTCTGCACTTTGTATGTTCTAAGCCCACAACTAGACTTGATTTTCTGAACTGTTGACTGCGAACAATCCACTATTTGGGCCCCTTTCCGTCCTGAAAGGTTAGGATTCTTCTGAAAAAGGCTGATGGCTTTCTTCACTTTTTTGGGCTAGGAAACCCCTTTTTCCTCCCGGTTCCTTCCTTGCGGTTAATTGTAAGATCTTCGTTGAAGCGCTTAACAACTCTTGATACCGTTTCCGGACGAACGCGAGCCTCTTTTGCGATTCTTTTGAAACTCCATATTTTGAAAAAGTTTCACTATAAATTCTCGTGTTTCCACTCGCTCGACATTTTGCGACAGAGAATTGGAATATCTATGAAGTAAATGTTCCACATGTTTCTGACGTTCATAACAAAGCTAACTATGATCAAATTTTGATTTTCTTCTTAATTGGTTCAAGAGATATAGGCGTTTGTGTGATAGCGAATTTATTCTCGTTCAGTCCTTATACGTTTGTAAACGTTTTCAGATTGATACTGCATTAAAAATTCAATTCTTTCGAAATCGAAGACAAACTTGTTATGTCATAGGATATCATGCAACACTAATCATGTTAATTGGACTCACATCACATGGTCTTTTATACGAGTCGAATGATCGTTCAGAGCAAACGCTTGAAGTTTCAGATTCATCTGAATGCATTCCATCCACTGAGCGCATGCTAACTTTCCGTGGAGATCTATATGTATCCGTCGAGTCATTCTGAAAAATAAGTTTCCATAATGAAAAATTGTTTTGGAAGGCTCCGAATTAAATGTCTAATTTACTCTAACTGTGGACCATTGCCAAGTCGCAACAGATTCACTGGTACTCACAAATGCATCAGCCAATGCGTTCTCAGCCTCCCTACTCTGCTGCAGTATCTTTTGGGCAAGAACAGGTCTAGAAGCAGGACTGATAGGCGGTCGATCGCTCCTGTTCCTAAATCTACTCAGTGTACCCCTATTGGGGCTAGTTTCTCTCGATGTGTCTCTGGACGTGGTAGTAGATCTAGGTATACCGGAAGATAACCTCCTGGGTCTGGAACTATCGTGATCTGAGCTTTTGTAGAGATAAGCGAGCCTAGAACTCGGAGACGCCGATCTGCTTGTAGCTGAAATATGTACCTTTTTTTTTTCAAGTTTACCTTCAATATCGTTTTGTAGGAAATATTTGTTTACAAGTCAAGATAAACTTACGTTGAGATTGTGAACTGCGAGTCTTCGTTCTAGGCGTCCTTTCTGGTGATTGCGTAACTGCCAAATCAGAAGATTTTCTTGGTCTCGCTACATAAAAAATCGGTTATTTTGAGGTTTTTTAATATATTCACATCGAAGAGGGAAATGTTCAGGGTATGTTCTCAATAAGGCCAAATTATTTCACCTTCTCATTTGATAGAATATGATTTGTTTTCAAAAATCATCAAAAAACATATTTTTAAATATTTGCTAATCTTCATTTGAAAGATATTTGTTTAACAATGTTCCACCAATGTAGTTCAAGGATAAGATAAGTGGAACTGTTACCTTTGAGTTTATAATCGATTTCTTTCTTTTTGAGCAAAGCCAAATAGGCTCTTTCCACACTTAAATAAAAACGCAGATAGCCTATACTAACTTTTAAAAGATAGTTATTATTTCTTATTTCAACAATTTCACAAAGCGATTTTGCTGATGCAGACAACAAACTATTTTTTCCAGGTTACTATATAGGATATTTGCTCCTTTATTTGAGTGCGTGAAAAACTATTGGCAAATAAAACAGTTAGAAAAAAGTGGTAGGTGGTACAATAAAAGAAAAACTTTATAATACCTATACAATAAACATGAAATTCACTCAAAATTTTTCAAATCAAGGAAGAAATCACGTTTTAAGTTGATTCCCGTTACTTTTTGACTGCAGTATGATACGCCATAACAATATGGCGAAGTAATATTCCCTAGAGAACAAAATTCATCTTCCTCTCTTTCAATCATTTAAAATCACAACTCAGAAATTGATCAATAAGAGGTCAAACACGAAATTTTGAGTGAATACTTTTCATTTCCTTTGAATTAATCTCAATAAAAACCAAAATTCATCTCATTAGATTAAAATGAAACATCTCGTATACAAAATCAAAGTTTTGTCACCGAGAAATCATTTGAACTTAGTTCAAAGGAAATGGCAATTGTATTGAGATTTGTAATTGAATACCTTGATAAGAAGCAACGTCTCCATCTACAAGTCAAGAAAGCAACACAGAGTTAGTATACCAGCATTCAACAAGCTAATTTAAATGAAATGATTTAATAATGTCAATATCGAAAACTGAAACCAAACTAGCAAAAATAATATGCAAATAGTATGATCCCAGAGCTACTAGACTTATGCCATTTCACAAAAGCTGATATTTTCACGAAAAATCATGTAATAGAAGGTGGAGAACAATACCTCTTACAGGTAAGAGGTACAATCTCACAGAAGATTCTCAAAGAAAAATATTCATTAGCGAGAGAACAAAAATCGATTGAGTTTCTTATTGTTATGGCGTTTAGGCGCATTAGAAAAAACTTTTGACTTTTCTCAGAGATACAGACAAGTCTGAAGATTACACACTATAATATCAAAATATTAGCTTTGATGAAATGATAAAGATCTGGAGGCATGGACTATTGAATCAATTTCAAACTATTACTTCTCCAATCAATGCTATTAATGTAATTAAATGATATTAAAAGCTGAACTAAACGCTACTAAAACCAATTACCTACATACTCAAGATAATATTAGATGAAAAATTAGTTATTAATCGTTTTTAAAATTTTTCGTAATATAACTGATATAATTTCGTCTCTTTATTCCGATAGTACATTTGAACTACTCCAACCAACTTGAGTATTAATTAAACTACAGAATGTATAATGAAAGAAAAACTACAATAGCAAAAACATAACAGTGAAATGAATGAAACTTACGTAAACTAGCTGTACCAGATGCGATTTTATTTCTAGCCATAGCGGCATATTGGGACCTTGCCTTAGCCCTTTGAGCTGCATGTAGATCAATAGCAGAATTGCTTCGCAGACCTTTCCTACCCGAATCTGTTGAATCAACATAAATTTTACAATAAACACTCAATGAGTTTGATAACAAGAATACAACATAAATCGTAGTAAAAAAATACATGTTGCTGTAATGTCAAAAACATAATAGACCATAAAATAAAGATAATTTCGTATTGACAAACATCAAAACAAACATACAAGACGAAAAATGAGCTACTAGCTTACTACTATCTCTATAGATCGGAATGCCACTACGCTGCCTGTAAGACTTTGGTAGAGACGGAACTCTTTGTAAGCCTCCAGCATTACTTTCGCTAGCAGACAAATTCTCGACGCTGCCTATTTTCCAATTAAAGCAGCATAGCAAAAAAAAATTATGAAATGTTGGAAGAATGTTAAAAAAAATGCGAAATCAATTTAATTAAAAAATTTAGTTATTATATGTATTTGAATACAGGTTATGATTAAGAAAATACAATATCAAAAATATGTGGAGTTATTGTTGCAGTTTATGATAACCAATAGATTGCATTTCCAATAAATTCAATATTGAAGACAATAAAAGGAGGATAAAATTTGTTGAACACATATCAAAAAAATTTCGAGGACATTAATTGATGAAAATTTATTTTCTGAATGACAATAAATGCTTGAGAATATTAAAATAGCGTGAAAGAAATGAAACAATACCTGCTGTACTTGGAGTATGTCGAGCATACTGCCTGGGTGGTTTGAATGCACTGCTGAGATTATTGTGAGAAGAACTAGCAGACACTGATGGTTCGCCTTGAAGTACTCTTCTATAGCTTAGATCCAAAGACTGAAGTAAAATTTCAGCTTGATCAGGAAAATGTTCCCGAAAGCCATGAAAAGCCCTGAAATAAACAATATCTTTTTTTCCAATTTCCAAATTACAAAGTAAATATTTTCTTACTTTCTGGCAAAAACCCTGGCTTCGGGGTCTGCATCAGCAATCCCTTTTTTCAAGGCTTCCTGCAGGAGCCCAATATGTCTTTCCAGAGAGTGTGGAGGCCAATTCGTCAAAATATACTCTAAAAATTCGCAGCAACTCCTTCTAATATCTTTACTCTTTGAATTAACTGCGTTAGATGTCAATATTGGTATCAATCGAGAATTATTGGAGCCCTGGATGATGAAACGAATCGTTACAGTCCCTGCAGTTGCCATAACCTAAAAGCAGATTAGCCAAGTTTGAAGTATGGCAAGTCTTCTTGAACTGTTGATCAATGAACAATAATAACCTTGGCAGAATTTTGTATCAAGTTTATAAGAGGTGGCATCAACATTTCTGTGGCCTTATCGAACTTGTTCCCAAGATTTTGACTAAGATATGCAATGGAGATGCAAGCTTCCCGTACAACTTGAGACCTCAAGTCTTTCAATGTGGACTGCAAAGGAATTTCTAACTGTTTAAGTCCAGTGAAAAACTCATCGTAGCTGGTAGCACCCGCCTTGACTAGAGAACGAATTTTTTTCAGCTGGAAAATGAAACGGTTCAAAATTCATCACATAAAGTATAGTTATACTTTAATGCTTACAGCATCTTGTCTCTTATTCCACTCCTTATTAGAATCAGATATTGTTTCTTGAATGTTCCTTAAAATTTCCGTCACTTCTCTTGAAGAAAATATTTGGACTGTTGGTACATCATCAAAGGAACGGATGAATGTATCTTCGTCAACTGCTCCAGCTGAACGAACACGTTTAGAGTGAAGAATTTTACCAATTTTAATAAAGGTGAACAATCTTACCTGAATTCGCACTAGATGGAGTTGCCAAACTCCGTTTCATGGAACTACCCAAAGGAGCTTTTTTCACTGGAGCAATAGGTGTAGTCATTGCTGATCTGTCTACTTCGTCAGCTGCAAAATAAAGTTGAAATATTTGAGTGGAACATGTTGTTCTTTAAAAAAAAAATCGAAACTGTTCAATTTTAACACTTCCATTCTAAATGTGAACTTGTATTTGTTGTAATTTTGTCACCACACTCACTTTCAACACTTTTGGAGGCAGTGATCAACAATTCCCCGCTCGATCTAACTTCATCGAATCTGGCACATAGAGTTGGCCATTTTGGAGCTGGTACTAGGTTACGTCTTTGCAAATCTGCCCTCAGTTTTTCACCAACGTGTTTGTATAGATCTACTAAGGTTTGGAATGCTGTGTCTCGGACAGTGGCTGTGGGATCTGATAAAAGCTTCACTATGTGTGGAATGAATTTGTTTAATGTTAAGGACTGAGTTCCATGCCTGAAAAGAACAAGATGAAAATGTTATCAACATCCTCTTCATTGAATGTCCTCAAAATAATTCTTTCTGAAAAATTCACTCACTCATTCAAGGTATTGACAAGACATCTTAAAACTTCTTCTCTAATTTTGGCGTTTTTGTGTGAAAAACAAGGAATCAATTTTTCCAATAAGCTCTGCGGAGATATCACATTCCTTTCTAACAGTTTCAATATAAGGAGTTGAGATTTCTCTCGAACTGTGTCTTTGGCATCTCCCAATCTATCGATGACGTTTGGAAGAACTGTCTGAATGTATGGTCTGAAATCTGTACCAAGTCTGTCGATCAGATAGGTCATAACCTCAATGCCATTGCTGGATACCTGAAATTTTTTTCTAGAATTAGAGCGGTAGATCAAAATCAAAGTTCCATAACTTTGATAGTTGTTGTTTAAAGAAGTATTACTACAGAATGTACAGGGCATGAAAATGTAACTCTTAATCCATGGGATGGTTACTTACAGTAGAGAGATACTGAATTCCTAATTCTCTTTCGAAATCTAAATCTTCCGCTAATCTGACCATTGCTCAATATGAAATTAATTTTTCTTGACACTCAAATGAATGTCACTTTGATCTATAATTTAAAATTACAATTGTATCCGGAGCAAAAAGACTTGAACGAAAAACATCCAACATATCTAATTCTGAGGTAAACTTAGCATTTTCTCCGGAAAAATACTTTGCATACTCTACAGAAAAACTATCTGTAAAAATCCAAAGACTTCATTTTTTGCAGGAATTTTCATGCCCTATTTCCTATTTCATTTGAGAATACTGCCGAGTAAGACTGGAGTTGAATAACAATCAAACTCGATAGTTATCACCTCAAGTGACCTAATTGAAAATTACGAACATTATTGCAATTTTCAGATCGAAAAACATCTCATAACTGGTTATTATTCTATTTATAAACCACTGACGGTAGACAATTTCAAGGTGGATGTATTTAAGGAACCTCAAAAGGCTATTCCTTTTGAACTACAGTCATAAGAATGATAATGTGTAATGGGAATATAACTTCGATGTATTAGAAACGATATGAACTGTTGGCACCTGAATTATTTCCAAAAGGAATTACCTACAAAGAAATAACGGTAATAGGAAATGCAGCAGAAGGTCAACTATGTTTTGGACCCTACATGAGAATAAAAAGTTTGTTTATCAGGCTACTTATTGTCAATTGTTACTGCCATTCCGTTTTCCCTGTATTCCTACCAGTTCTTTCAATTGCATGCAGCAGCTGACGATAATATCATTTGTAAGAAAATGATCGGGCCCGTTTGAAATCGTTAAATTTAATGACAAAATTATGCTGATGGACGATGCAACAGCAATAGGTAATTCATAATAGTGGGAATTGTTAAGTGTTGACCCTAGTGGTATCTTGCTGCATAACCGGTATACCGTATAAGTGACCTTTGATGATTATTGTGTCGGATGTGCTTTAGAATTAATACTCAGCCGTTCGCTTCTAGATAAGGTGCTAATTGTATACAATAATAAAATGGAAATACGCTTCGAAAATCAATTTATCAATACATAGTGATTTATATCAACAAATCAGATTTCATTTATTTTTCTAGATTTCTTCCAAATTATGTCCCAACTAACTAACCAAACAGTATCACCTACTCAAGCTTGTGAAAGAGTTTACTCCACTACAAATTGAGTTATTCTTATCCTCATACTAATAAATGTTACCCCACTTTGAGGAATAGAACAGAATAAGCAGTTTTTCTTAGGTACAGGTACATTTCTTGGAAGAATAGAACCATGGTCAAATACGGAAACAAAACTAATCAAAATTTCTATAATGGACCTTTCTGAGTGTTTTTGATATTGTGCCTTATGAACCTTTGAAAGTTGATTTTAGGACAAAGTGGACAAACTGTCCACTACCTCACTTCGTAAAACAAACTGTACAATGAGCGATATTTCAAAAAACACTGCATATTAGATTAGAATAACCCAACAACGGCGTGCTCTCAAAAGCCATGAGTTAACGGACCATGGCTCTTAAGGTCTCACCGATAAAGTTACATAAATCCCGAAGAAACCATTCTTACGTACATTACGAAAAGCATTGCGAGACAAAAAAAATACGTTATTACGAGCACTCTGAGTCACAAGAAACTACTGGCAGATAGGCGGTCATATTGAAGAGAATTTAAAGGGATCTAAATATACCGTATTCTATTTGAGTACAGGAGACATTTTCGAAATTAAAAAGACGGTGCAGTTCTCCCGTTGCTTGGCGACATAGAGTATAAACAAAAATAAAAACATTCGCACTAGACAACTCTCGATGTTGACTGGTCCAAAAGTGAGATGATCTTGTAGGTCAGTTGAGGATTACCGTGAAAAACTCAGAATCACTCATTCATGATGAAAGTTTCGTTTCAAAATACACTGCACAAAAAAATTAACGCACATTCTGAAAATCTCAATTTTAATGAAAGTTAACTCTACATTGTTTATAACTTATTTTTTATGTTCTCTCGGGAAGGTTTTGAACGAAACAAGACACATTAAATGGAAGAAAAATTCAGGATTTCACCGAATCTTATGTGAAAGAAGAGAAATGAACAATTTTCAAGATACTGAAATGCTGATAAGAGATTTAATACTTGGTATTTCCACCCCTTGCGTTAATCAAGGCTCGGCGACGACGGTTCGTACTCAAAATGAGTGATCTTAAAATGAAGTGATCTAATCCTTCCCAGATTTCTACGAGTTGGATTCCTAAGTCATTAAGAGTAGCTGGATGATTTTCTGAACTTCTCAGCCTTCTATTGAGGTTGTCCCAAACCTGCTCAATCGGATTGAGATCTGGACTTCTTGCTGGCCATTCCATTCGAGAGACTTCAACCTCTTCAAGGTATTCCTGAACGATGCGCGCACGATGGGGTCTGGCATTATCGGCAAAAAAAAAATTTTTCACCAATGTATGGGGCAAATGGCACAACAGTAAGAATCAGAATCCTTCGGATTCTGAGGTTCAAATCAAAGTTTTGAATATTGAAGTTGCATACTTGAAGGAGCTCCTAAGGGAAGTACAGGAGAAAAATGGAATACTCCAAGAGAATGTAATTTTATTAAAAGAAAAATTAAAATCATTTGAAGAAGGAAAACCAATAATGAATGCATATGATGCGGCACATGGTGAAAAAAAGAATGTAAACATCGTAAACATTCAAACTTCGCAACAAAACACGCAAATGAAACTTAAACAAGGACAGACAGTAAATAAAAAGGACACAGAAAACCAAAAAACCATCAAGGCGACTGAACAAGCGAGCATCGAGTACGATGAAATGACAGCTGCTGAACATAACCCTCAAAAAGATGACAAACCGAATCAAGCTGGGAATTTGTCAACAAAAAGAACATCGGATGCTTTGAAATATCTACCTCCAATAACCAGGAAGACTCCGAAAGAGGACGAATATACTTTGGTAACACATAAAAAACATAAACAAAAGCGGCTCATAGGTGAGGCAAACAATGTTAGCGATAACTGTAATTTCTTGAGTCGAACGAAAAATCCAGAAGAGAAAAAGCTGTGGCTGTTTGTATCGCGTATAAGGGATAGTGTTTCCCCAGATACCATAAGACAATATTTACATGATAAGCTTGATACCGAGTTGCCAAGAATCTCAGTGAAGTTACTAGAAATCAAAAACAAATCTAAAGACAATCAATGTTTCCTTGTGGGAGTGGATTGTGAGCATAAAGATGTTATATACGACACAAAGTTTTGGCCGAGGGGCGTTGCCTTCAGTAGATTCAATTTTAGACTGGGTCACCATTTTCTACAAACTGTGGAAGATCCACTCCAAAAATAACAACATCAAAAGCTGATAGAAACTGCAAACCATGCTTTAAAATCATGCATATCAATATTCAAGGTATCTCAAACAAACTTGAAGGATTGGAACATATTATCAGCCCCCTAGAAATATCAGTTTTGTGCATTAGTGAGCATTGGCTGCATGTACACAATAAAGATCTGTACCATTTAAGAGGATATTATCAGGCAGTTTGCTATACCCGCTCTAAACACCAACATGGAGGAGTTTGTATATACTTAAGAGATGAACTGGAGTCAGAGCAGATTGAAGAAATAAATGCAATGTCCCGAGAAATGTCTCATGAGATCTGTGCAATTTATTTGCCCAAACAAAACCTAATTGTTATAGCATATTATAGGACAGGATCATCCCTAGAGACTGCAGAGTTTTGGCATACAGTTCTGGATTATGTTTTCTCTGTGTATAATTCAAAAACGAACATAGTTATTACTGGGGATTTCAATGTTGATTTTAACGGAAAGAATCCCATAAAACTGGAAGTTCTAAACCTTTTCTCTAGCTATGGGTTAAACAGAACCATCTACTCATATACTAGAGAACATTATAATGGTACCCAAACTTGCATAGACAACATATTCTGCAACATCTCAGACTTTAGGGCTTCTACCCATAGTTGGCAAATATCTGATCATTTAGCTCAAACCATTGAAATTGATCAAGAACTGGAATACACTAAATCAAAAGAAAAAATCAGGAAAATGACCCCTGAATATGTCAAAGCATTCAACAACAGTTTATCTGAAGAAGCCTGGGAACAGGTACTTCAAAGTAATGATGCTAATGAGAAGTTTGATAACTTTCTGAATATCTTTTGTTTACATTATAACAAAACCATACCACTTGTTCATCTCAAACATACTAATCCTAAATATAAGCCCTCCAAGCAATTAAAAGAAATGAAGGAAAATCTAGACTTCATCAGAGAGGTATATATGCATGCTCGAGATGAAGAAATTCTTAAAATCTACAAAAAGTATAAAGAAAAATATTTGAGCAGAGCACAAGAGGAAAAGCAAACCCAGTATGAGCGAGAAATTATGGTAGCACAAAATAAACAAAAAACTACATGGCACATTATAAACACTGAAACAGGAAGAATTAAAAAGAAACCTAACGAGAGTCAGATAACTGCACAAACTTTGAATAAATTCTTTACTGACACTGGACCCATCAACTCAAATACTGTGTATCCTGCTAACTATTTGAGCAAAATCAAAATAGTAAACTCTGGTTCGCTATTCCTCGGGCCAGTTACTGAGATGGAAACTCTAGGATACATTAGAAGATTGGCTCCTAAAGCAACCCAAGATATTTATGGAATAAGCTCCAACCTGGTTAAGTCTACAGCAGGCAACATATCACTGCCACTAACTGATATTATCAACTGTTGCTTACAAGAAGGTATTTTTCCTGAAAAAATGAAGATGGCCAAAATCATACCTATACTGAAAAAAGGTGACCCAAAACAAGCAAACAACTATCGGCCGATATCTATATTACCAACTTTTTCGAAAATTCTGGAAATGGCCATGGCAAACCAGCTGTCATCATATATGAATGCAAACAACTACCTCACAGGAACTCAATTTGGGTTTCGTCAGAATAGGTCCTCAATCGGTGCTGTGAAGTGTCTGGCAGATTACATTGCTGATGGCTTTGAACAACATCTGCTTACCTCGACACAGTTTTGTGATCTGTCAAAGGCATTTGACACCATGAACCATGGAATCTTTCTGGACAAGATTCAGCATTATGGTGTGAGAGGCATCCCACTCTCCTTGCTTGGATCCTACCTTACAAACCGCAAACAGATGGTTTATTGTGGTGCACAGGTTAGTGGTTTGACCCAGATAAAACAGGGAGTACCTCAGGGATCCATACTTGGCCCACTCCTGTTCGTTATATATATCAACGATCTACCAACAAGTTTAGACTGCCACACAGTCCTCTATGCAGATGACACTTCCCTAGCAGTAAGGCATTCTGATATTGGCGAACTACAGCGTATACAGGATATGATTAAGGAGGATGCAATTTCTTGGTTTGGCTACAACAACTTACGCCTGAATGAAGATAAATCCAAAACAATCATATTCTCATCTCACAGAACCTCACACTATGATGAAACAAACTTTTTGGGAATTACAATAGATAATCGTCTAACATGGAGGAACCATTGTATGGGACTAAAATCTAAATTGCACTCTATCATATTTGCCATAAGACGTATAAAGCAAATAGTTGGATACAAAGCAGCCATACAAGTCTACCATGCACTGTTCCATTCTAGGATGACATACGGTATAGAGGTGTGGGGCACTTCTTGCCATCTGGATGAGGTGTTGCTTGCTCAAAAAGAAGCAATTAGAGCATTGGAGGGGATGAGTTCAATTACTCATTGCAAGCCACTGTTCATGAAGACCAATATTCTAACTGTTGTGGCCGAACTTATAATCAGACTGATACTCGATGTATCAAAAAATATAGCGAATTATAAGAAGAGAGAGAATTGTCATAATTATGATATCCGTAGTAAAAGTAATCTTTCAGTTCCTTTTTCTAGACTCAATACTGGTATGAGGAAAGATGAAGGGCTGAAACTCTATAATAAACTACCGGAAGAGTGGCGCAGATTGGACTCCAGAGGGCTTAAACGGATTTTGAAAGATTTTCTGTTTCAGCATCCACCATATAATTTTGAAGATTTCTATAGAGAGTTAGAATTAATTTTGTTTTGAATTTTCATTGCTTGCCTGTTTGCTATTTGTGACTTACCTGTTATACAGCCTAATAAAGTTCTATTCTATTCTATTCTATTCATGCATGCTCTTCAAGAATGTTCCTTATATACTTATCAGCATTCATAGCTCCATTGCCTCCATTATCAACGACCACTAGGTCTGTGCGAGCAGTCAAAGATATTCCACCCCATACCATAATCGATCCTCCCCCGAAACCAGTAGTATTCAGGAAATTGCACTGAGCATATCTTTCATGTGGACGTCTGTATACAAGGGAACGTCGATCACAATGGTAGAGGCAGAATCTAGACTCATCTGTGAAGAGAACTCTTTCCCAATCGGCCTCTTCCCAATGGATATGCTCTCGCAAAATCCAAACGCGCCCTTCGATGGGCTGGGGTAAGAGCTGGGCCTCTTGCCGCGACACGAGGCCTTAAATTATATTCTCTGAGGCGATTTCTTATTGTCTGAGTGCTAATT
Organism: Adalia bipunctata; assembly: GCA_910592335.1. Lineage (NCBI taxonomy): Eukaryota > Metazoa > Arthropoda > Insecta > Coleoptera > Coccinellidae > Adalia > Adalia bipunctata. Next base: position 64,307,106 of record OU342949.1, read on the forward strand.
TGCACCTCATGAGTTTGCTCAAGCTGATTTTGAAGGAGGCGAGCGGTTGCAAACAGTTGTCTCAATGAAGAAACTCTCAAGTAACGTTCTTGAATGGCAGTTGTTACCCGTGGTCTACCCTGTCATGGTCTTCGGACATTCATACCTGTCTCCCTGAATCGCTGCAACATTCTGGACACACTTTTATGGGAAACTCCAAACCTTTCTGCAATTCTTGTGTATGTCCACCCTTCTTCTCGCGAAACTACCGCTTGGGCACATTCCTCTTGGGTCAAATTGCGTGTTTCGCGTTGCATAGCGATCGAGTGTAGAAAATCAAACGAAAGAAAAACTATTGATCACTAGAATTGATCGAGAACAACTGATTTTAGAATGCATACATTCAAAATCTGATAATATCATCTTTTTTTTATTCCTGCTGGGAGAAAACATCTGTATTGAAGAAAAACGTTGAAAGTGGAGAACATAAGCATGCATAATTCTGATAAAAATAATTATCACTGAGAACACCTTCAGTTGTAGAATAAATTTGAGATTTCCATAATGTGCGTTAATTTTTTTGCGCAGTGTAGTTAATTGCAAAATCAACAAGAATGGAATAAAATTCATTAAATAATATCAGAAGTGAAAAGAACGTTTCATTTTATAAAAGCAACTTTATGAAGGAAAATGTTGACTTATTTTCACAGTTCTTGAAGGAGTAATTGAAAATCTGGTGTGATATTCATTTTCATACTGACTTCAGAAGTAAATCTAAAAAACGTCCAGCGAATATACCGTTAGAAAATCAGGATTAGCGATACTTCTGCTGGCTGGATCCGAACGTGGGACTACGATTCTGAAAAACCTGGGTTCGAATCCGTGCCGGGTCCAGATATTTTTTAAAACGAAATTTGATGCGCTATTCAGACAATTATTTAATCAATAACCAACACACTTACCTTGAAATTACTGTTCTGCATCCACGGAATGAGTCCGTCAACCAGCTGTCCGATATCCTGACAGACAATCGGGTTGGACGGATCTGCCAGAAAAGCTATGAGGTCCGCGCCCACTTGCTGCCTCAAACGGGTGTCGTTTTTTGCCATGTGGGGCAAAAACCCGTCCAGGTCGCGGGGGCATGAGTATGCCATCGCGCCACCACTGGAAACATAAAGCATACATGGAATTTTTGTGTTTCAAATTAGCCATTAACCTCATCACTCAATACATTTATGAATCGAGTGTTAAAATTTTAATGAAAAATAATGGACAGAATAGTCCGTTATTTTGTGATAGTTCATTCGAAAAAAGATTAAAAGTACTCGAATAACCCGACAGAAAAACTTCTAAACGAACAGACGGACCTATGGAATTCCCCACTTTTCAAAATTCTCTTGAAATATGGCTACAGAAGGCATTTAAATACCTTTTTGCTCAACAATACTCCAGTATGAAAATAAAGTAGTACATACCACGAAACCTGTGTCACAGTTAAACCTTAAAAGAACCCCATTTACAAAGTTAAAAAAGAGTAAATAGAAATAAGCATTGGCAACGTCTCTGAGAATGATTTGACATCTCACGAGTACCAACCTAAATCATGGCCGACCGGGATACTTTATAAAAGTGAATGGAGTATATTTTTAATTTCATATTCACTCAACATACACCAGAGGTACATGTGAAGGTTTTCAACTTAAACATGATTATATAATAATCTAAATATGAGATCTATAAGGAAGCAACAAAAACAATAAAGGTATAACGTAGCATATCAACAAGTTGAGCCACATTTCCCCCCATGCTATATGTACAGGGTGTCCCAAATTCGATGATCACTGATAGCATCTCGAGAACCATGAAAGTTAGAGAAAAAATGTTCAAGGACTCCCGATCTCTTTTTTCGAAATAATCAATTGCCAGCAAACATATCCGAGATATCTGAATTGGTTCTCGAGTTACAGGGCGTTTCTGAAAAATTGCTGTTTCAAATACATATTTCGCTATATCTCGTTTTCCGTTGGAGATACCACGAAAATGGGACACCCTGTATATAAAATTTCATCTCGAACAAACTTGCAGTTTTGAAATTATCAGGAAAAGATTATGTGTCCTGTGTAAAGCTACCGAGACTGTTATCAATTCAAGATTGCCGATGGAAATTGTCAAATAAGTTTTACGTCCTTTTCTCGAATATGCGAACGGGTTTAAAATCTGATTTCGAAGTTTCAATATTGAAGATAAACTGCAAAATCACAAATTCTCAATATCAGACCACATTCTTCACCAACGAACATAACATAATCAGAGCAGTTTCGCGTCGAGTAGAAAGTTCCCCTTGGGGGTATTTCCAAAATAGTATTTAAATATCCAGACCTCTCCAAATGAAAATTTCAATCGGTTAAAGCGATACGAAGCTGTGCCCAAACTCTTCGGAACACATGGAATTTAATTCGCCTTGATTAAATCTAATTACCGGGTAATACCATTACATGCCAGATTAAAACAAACCTCGCATAACGATGTGGCGTATCTGTAGTGACGTAATTGTTTGATCTATGCCTCTCCTCGACCCTATCCACCATAATAAGAACAAGTTAATGGTATCGCAGGTTTCGGTTTCGTACGAAGTTGTTGGCGTAAATAATAACACAGGTAGAATTCGAATTTAATACGGGCGTATTGTGTTTGGGCAGGAGCGGAACGTTTATTAATAATTTTACTTTCGCAAAACAATGTTCTAGATCTCACACATACGTCCAAGCGACAAAAAAGACATTTAAAGACGACCCCAAGAGTAGAATTAGGTTCTACTCATTGATCACGAATGTTCTCATCAAAATAAACCATTTAAAAAAAATCGAATACATTAAACTTTCAAGATGGTTATGTTATTAGCCGTTGAAGTCGAATTGAGTAAAAATACGGATCTGTTTCCGACCTATATACAGGCTGTCCCAAGCTCCGAGTGCCCATTAGACGTTTCTGGAGAACTGGACATATTTGAAATCTGAAAATTGGGATTATGATATTGTTCGAAATTCTCTACTGAGCTGAAATAATTTTGGAGCCTGAGCACTTTCGGTTATACCAGGAGTGAATATAAATTTGTTCAAAATTTTTTTTTAATTTTTTCGTTTCTGATATGATTGAGTAGGTATTCAAAGCTGAATTCATATCTGTTAAAACCATTGTATTCATTCAAATAGCTTGCAGAATATCGAAAAGAACCGGAGAAAAAGTAAGATATTCACCGTCAGTTTTATGATAATTTTTCCTATTCGCAACATCCTGAGTGTAAACCTTTCTCATAACGTCCAAGATAGAAGAATTTGGAAAGTTATGCATCTTTGGAATTTCATGAGTATCATCACAGGAGGTTTCAAAGTTTGTGTCGAAAACTGTGATCGAAAATTGGCCATAACTTCTGTTTTTCGAATTAGAACCCTATTTTTTTTATGACTGCGTTGGATTCTGCGAAGAAAAATAGTGATAGCACACTCAGATGCTCTTGCTCCTAAATTCAGTAGTTTCTGAGTTATTCGAGATTTTCTGGATTTATGTTGTCCATAGAGTCAAATTCATCTTTTTTTTTGCATGAGAATATTCTGTGACCATAGAAGATAAATTATCTCAATAATTCATAAGTGACAGGTCTTATTTTAGGCCTTATCTTTACTTAACGATTTTACTTGGGACACCCTGTATAGCAGTCGAACAGGAATTCTCGTTCTTATTCAAACGTGATTCCACTTCATACGGTGCAGGACCGTCTCCTTTTGTATAAAGATTTTTGTTTATTGTTTCCATTGCTTCACATAGAAACTTTTGATTTATGTTGAAATATGTAGTTTATTTTGATGAAGTCGACTTAATTTTGAGGATGAAAAAAGTCTTACTCTGTATATCACCCCAATGCATACAATTTTTTTATTTCTGTAATTTACTTAATTTCCTGCCAGTTTATAATTATTTGTGTCTTTTCTTTCAATTTGATCTCTGTTAAATTATTTCTTATGGTAGGTTTCTTTTGTCAAAACAAGCATGATTCGGCTTCCCCCCAAAATAGAAACAACCGATTATCTATAAATTTAATTGTGTTTAAATATTACTTTGACTCATTGACTGGGTCAGTGATTCTGATAATATTGAGATAGGAATTTAGAGTAAGCAAAATTTAAATGCAGCCTTGTAAAGATTATACAATTTATAATATATAAGATGTTCAAATTTTTCAATATTTTACATGTCCATTAACTACAAATCAAGCATATCTGAGCAATGTATAATAATATAAATAGTAAATTCCACTAAAGACACAACACCAAAGAGCCAGATTTATCAAAATCTAAAGTGCCTTTCTTTTCATCAACACACCAAGTTTACATATGTAGTTTCATGTTTGAGTGTTGACTATTCGAATGAATGAACTTAATAGAAGCAAATATGTGTTCTTTGCTGATATGAACAATAATTTGGAGTATCAGGATCATTCTTCAAGAGCCCCACAACTAGTTTTCATAGCATCTCATAAGAAAAATTAGTTGTATAGCTGCAGTTTTAGATTGGGAACACCTAGAAGCCTCATAAATAGCACTCGTCCTCACCTAACTCCAACGTCAATTCCTCTTGAAATAATTTGAATAAAACCCAATTAAACGTCTGAGCACTTCAACTACTATTATTATTCGATAATTCGCAAATAAATTGAAATATTTATTTCACTTCACCGTGTAGCCATCTTTATCTTGCCGATCACGAAAATTGAACACAGAAAAAAATATACATGTAAATGTCAAAAATTACCAGAATTCGCAGAATTCTGTTAGGAATTCATATTTCAGCAAAGAGGAATTTGAAAAATTGCATGTGAGGGGACTGTTGATATTTTTCGATTGTAAGGGAATCTGTAACACTGATAAAATAATAATCTGCATACTGATTATGTGAAAATATAAGAAGATGAGACATGGAAAATTTTCGAATTGGAAAGATAATTGAACAAAAATCAATTGGACAGTGTTTAGAAGTCAATAAACTCATTAGCAACAGCCATATTGAATTTTCTCATTGAAAAAATACCCAAATATCTGGATAATATTCTCAATATCAACAGAATTTTTTTTCTATGGAACTGTCAAATTTTAAGGAAAATTTTCTGGCTTGTCATATGTCAGTTGGTTCGATCGTTGGCCGTATCGTCCATTGAAAACTTGGAACCAGCTGATTTGAGTTGATACTAAAATGTTCCGGTTTTCCAAGTCCTTTCTGTTAGATTTACATGTGTAATTTTGTATATTTGTGTCTTGTAATCGACGAATCATATCAGTGTTATGGAAAACCACATAGGGCCAGTAGAATTCACAGGATTTCAGCAAAATTCAGATAGATTTACTGATACTACAGACAATGATTGCAAGAATCAAGTGAAAGAAGAGTCCGGCGAAATTGCCGATGGATATTCGGAAACTGTTCATAGTTTGAGCGATAGTGGATACCAAATCAGGTTGATTATCTCATTTAATTGATAAAAATTCATCGCAATCTTGTAAAACTTGGAAAGCTTTAGACATTTCGCAAAACAAAAAATTTGACATTTCATCAGTTCCTTTATTTATTATTTCTGTTCCTCTAATCTCTCATCTGGATTTTGCATGTTTACTATAATATATTTAGCATACATATCCAATTGCATAATGAAATGCCACTCTTCAATGGAGGCATTCAAGGAATAAAATTTTCCTATTGGGATCTAAAATATTATAAGCATAATTTTTCAGTTGAAAACTAAATATTTATTCTTTTTGTTATGATCTGAAGTTGGAGTGTTTTGATCAATTTTTGAGTTCATGTATTGAAGCAAATATGATCTACAAGATTTCAAGCATTGAATATTCAAATATTATGCTTTTTTTAACTAAGTTGCTCTTGGAATCATTCTTTTGAAACTGAGACAAAAGTATAGTTCATGTTGCACACAATTCAAATTGCATCATGTGGAGATATATTCATAGATGACAGGAAAAAAAATGATTGGATTTATTTCAACTTCAATGTTTTCAGTGAAACATCAAGGCAAACAATACTGAACATCTTGGAGCAAATAAAATCATTGCCACCAATTGAAAGGTTCCTGATTTACATTAAATTGAATGAACAAATATCTAACAGTGGGGATCCACTAAAACAGCCACTAAATCCTCTTGGAAGTCGGTCTGAGGTCTGTAGAACCATATCATGGATCAAAACCCATCTGGAAGAAGATCCAGAGATTTCTCTGCCCAAACAGCAGGTTTATGATGAATACACGTATGTCATTCAATCAATTTACAGACTTTTTCACAGCCTGTATAGAAAAAACCTATTTCAGGCAATCTTTCCTTCACAAGCCATAAGTCTACTTGAAAAACTTATTAGTTTTGGATTATCAATGCGTATTACATTAATACAACATTTTCTTTGTGTTGGGTTTGAATTAAAATACAGAGTGGTTTACAAACAAAAAAGTTGTCTTGCTTTCTAGGAGTTATTGTTCTACATTTTGTTAATGATGAAATAAGGTTGACTAAACATTTTATTATTTACGAAATTGGGAATTCACTATTCGGAGACATGAAAGATTTTTTATATTTTTGCATTAGTTTTTCATGTTATGACGTAATTTGTTAATTTTCAGTTTATACTGTTCGAAAATCAGAATGAAACCATTATCGCAGGCAGATTTTGGAAAGGTAATGAAGCAGGTTTATCCAAATGTCAAAGCACGTAGATTGGGAACCAGGGGAAATTCCAGATATTGTTACTCTGGCCTTCGAAATTGTACAAAACTAAAAATTCCCGCACTGCCTGCACTAGACGAAGATTCCAGTGGAATACAGTTGATGTGCATACAGGTAGTAAATAACTTCGATGTATACCTATCGTTAAAATCGATTTTCTCCTTAGGATGAGAAGAAACCACTCACACAAGCTTCCTTGGCAACTGCTGCTTGGCTGATAGTGAAACAGTGGACGGAAATTCAACTTAATGCTTGCTTTACCTCACTTCAAGCTCTTGCATTTTTTCTTGTCATCAATTATTCAGTGGGGATAGGTACCGAGGCAGCCAATCAGATCAGTTCGATGACTTCTTCTGATTTGACAGGTGTGTTACTTTCCTGCACATTAAATGTGAAGCCATAATTTTATTGGAGTATAAATTTTCATTTCGAAGAATAAGCCATTGTAAAATTTGGCAGAAACAAAAGTAACAGAGGTAACAATCCAGAAAAGTACCTTTACTGTGCCTTACACCATAATGTAGTAGTTTTCATACTCGAATTATTGACCAGTTTGTCCTTTGTTATAGAAACAAAGGAATATTTGTAGTTGCTTTTATAAATAATTGAAAAATTGTTCGAACAATTTTTTGCAGAAGAAAATGAAGTAATGAAGTCTGATCAGTCACATAGAGATGTACAAATACAGTTGCAAAAGAAGATTCTTCAAAAGGAAGAAGCAATTAAGGATAGGAAAAGAAAAATACAGGTGAACTTTTTCATTCAAGAATCAGCTTCAAAAGCATTCATTAATCGATAATTTCTGCTTCATTTGAGTTTTGAAATTGACGAAAACTGATTCTGCAAATTGAATGATTTATTCTTTATAACTGTATTGATCATCCTTCAGTCCACAAGGTTAAAATCTTCCCACAAGAAGAAAAGCAGAACATCATCTTCAGCGGAAGCACTGAGTGAAGCGTCTCCCAGTGAAAGCAGTGCCAGCTCTAACACCAGTCCAATTGAGGGCAAATCAATCTGTGATAAATATCAGGACTATAATAATAAACCTGCCTCGTTACCTGACTTCAACTGTTTCCATAAATCTGTAGCAACAGAGGAAAGTAATCGGGAAGATAATCCTTCAGTTGATGTGAGTCGATTATCTCTAGTCTGAATGTGTCCTCATAGAACAGATTTCAGGTGCCCGCCTCACAAGCAAACCTGGCCAGACAGACGGATCTACCCTCCCCAAAGAGCATAGGTATAAAGTACAAAACTGTCCAGCCTAAGCCCCTGTATCAATTATGTGATAATATGTACAACCCGCTGATTGTAGCGGACAATCGATCTCAAAACTCAGAACCTATTAGTGATAAGAAAACAGAAACAGACGAATTCCAAACAGAACTGCCTTTGTCGAGGGAACGACTGAATAGCATCAGTAACGTGGATAAGGATGCTATGGACGATTATTTGGGTGAGTTTGAAAGACAAAGTTTGAGTCCTCTGACATCGTGCATAATTTTTTCCAGGTAAGAATAATAGCCAGCATGAAGAAGAAATATCCAAATATTTCAGTAAAGAAAACGACATTACCGAAGCCGAGGATACTTCAAAGATATCCCAGTTGAGACAACTGCTTCAGGAAAGTGACTTTTCCAAATCCAAAATCGCCGATTCGGAAATGAATGGGTCGGGAGAAGTAACATCCAGCTCCCACAATTCCCCAATCGTCAATTACCAACCTGTCGACTTAAACGTGATGCAGAACATATCTGAAACTTCAGGTGGTGCCCGAAGAAGAGTCAGTTTCGATGTGGTGCTTCAGGAAGATAGTGTGCCACCCAGTCCTAATACAAGACGTAAAAATTTCAGTTTCACACCCATTTCTCCCGGCCCTCTTTCGCCCACTGGAAGGCAATCGAAGAATTCCAGCACCAACGTCAGTCCTTTTGTGAGTCCCAGGAACACTCCTGTGCCTAAAGGAAGGAATTTCCAAAACACTGGTAAGCGATAATTTACGAGTAGTTCAAATGTCCCATCTCGTTTCGAATATTAAATCCAACCTTTTCAGGTGTTATCTCTTTCTTTCAATGAATATTTTACGAGTAGTTCAAATGTCCCATCTCGGTTCGAATATTAAATCCAACCTTTTCAGGTGTTATCTCTTTCTTTTAATGAATATTTTACGAGTAGTTCAAATGTCCCATCTCTTATATCCAACATTTTCCAGTGTTTTTATGTCTGCTTGCTGTTATTTCTTTCTCTTCATGAATTCATTGTTTTAATGTGTTTCAGGCCTAACATTGCAGATTATGTCGACCCGCAAAATGGGTTCGAACTCGTGTACAAAGATTAAGAAAGAAATTGATCTCAGCCCAGAGTTGATTCTCGAGAAGGAAACTGGGCAAGTAACGCAACATCCCAAGAAGAATTTCCTAGCCATGTCGGCACCGCCCAGTCCTATATTACCCAATAAATCCATGCTTCAAACTCTGCTTAACACTAACGGTAAAGTATCTTACACACCGAATTATATTAATCAGCCACTTTTGAAACAAGACAATAAATCTACAGAAATTTGTCAGTTGATATCTAGCGAACCTGTTCTGAATCTGTCGGACGGTTTAGGTTTCAGATCGCAGTCTGTTCCGTTGAACCAGATGATGGAAAAGAATACATTTTTATTGAGTGATAACGGATTTTTACCTCCATTGTCTCAAGATGATTTTAACGAACTGGATACAATAGAAGAAGAGAAATTGGGTGTAACAAACATTATAAATTCTTTGAACGCTCAAGTTTACAATAATAATAACGTTGAAATCATTTCTATTAATGATAAAATTATACAGGATAACCTTGATAAGAATAATCTTCTTTTAACTAATACAACATTTGATAAGAACATGCCTTGCAGAAACTTGGAAAGGCCGCAAAGCATCGAAATTATCAATTTCGATGAGAAAATTCCTTCTAGGTCGGTACCTAGTACTCCGCTACCATTTCTTCAGATAACCCAACAGAGCGACGATTTAGTGATTCAAAATTCACATTCGTACCCTTCCACTCCTCTTATATCTGAAGATACCTTCAATTACAGCTTAGGAGATTGTTTAATCAACGGTCAACCAATCAAGAACGATGAACTTTCGCAAGTTTATAATGAAGCTTTTGTCACTTTCGAAACGCTTAACGGGGATAATAGTGTAGTTTTAGAAAGCAACCCCGATATCAACTTTCTCGATAAAACTTCCGTTACTTCTGACCAAAATTTCAATATTCGCATCAATTGAACCCGCAAAATTTCGATTATCCTTTGATTTTTTGTGAACAATCTTATTTTATGAAAGGTACCGACTTTTATCACAAAAAAATTATGGTTCATTCTGAAATACAATGACGCCACATCGAAAAAATTCTTCTTTAACATTGATCTAGTTTCTTTTAATTTGCGGTCAAGCACTTTACATAGAGGCTCATCTAAAACGCCAGCCTCTAGTTACGGTGTTTGTGAAATTTTTGGACCTCTCAATTTTTGTTTGAAGGGTAGCGATCAAAGTAACCCCATCAAGTTTTTGGATAGGGAATGTGTATCCACTATCCAGTGACGTATCATTTCAATTTCCTACTTCGAAATCCCAACTTACCCATTTTAAAAAGGTTCGGACTATAACAGCGAAATTCGTCCGCCATTTTGGAGCTGCCATCTTGAAAGTATAGATTTTGACATATTTGTCATGATGTTATGTCAAACTGACGACCTCCAACCTCAAAATTCGTTCGCCATCTTGATTTTAGGCATTTTTTCTAAGATCAAAACATGTTATAATTTTGAATGTCATAAAAGATTGTGGTTATGAAAGAATAGCGCGAGCCCTTTCGGGAGAAATGAAAAGAAGGACTCAGATTTTCTATGGACAAGAAAGTCTAAAGCTGCGTACAGATGTGCGAGCCGAACCTATCGCGAACCGCTCGCGAAGTGTTCGTGTCATGTTCGTTAATTTCACGTACACACTTGCGATCCGCTCGCGAACCAATACCAACGACGGCTTACGAATTTACACTGGGCTCGCCTTGTGTTCGTGAAAAGCTGCGTATACATGTGCGAGCCGAACCTATCGCGAACCGTTCGCGAAGTGTTCGTGTCATGTTCGTTAATTTCACGTACACACTTGCGATCCGCTCGCGAACCAATACCGACGGATTAACGAACTTACACTGGCTCGCGTTGGGTTCGTGAAAGGATCCGACTATCGATGGATCGGCGCGAACGGTTTGCGAGCGGCTCTATAGAGGTTCGACATGCCGTCCAAATAATTGTCGCTATTGGTTCGCGAGCGGTTCGCGATAGGTTCGGCTCGCACATCTAGACGCAGCTAAAGAATCCGACTATCGATGGTTCGGCGTGAACGGTTTGCGAGCGGCTCTATGGAGGTTCGACATGCCGTCCAAATAATTGTCGCTATTGGTTCGCGAGCGGTTCGCGATAGGTTCGGCTCGCACATCTAGACGCAGCTTTAAGGGGCCGTTACACCCCAAGTTGACGCCCTCAATTTTCCACCTGAAAGTTTGATTTTTTTTAATTCTCCTGGAATTTCAGACAGTTCTCTGCGATTTCAAACTTTTTGGAAGTCTTTTCAGTATTTCCATAATTTTTTGCATCAATTAAGCGCCATCCAAATGGAATTTTCTTAAAATATAGAAAATTGATTTGTCGAGGGCACTCCAATGAATTTTCTGAAAAAAAGTGATGAACAACTGCCGAAAAACGATTATGAAGTCAATTTTCATAGACTCTCAAATTCAATCCGATTTTTTCACGCGAAAAAAAAATGTTTTAAGAGAAGAAATTGGAGTGCCCTCAAGACATCCTTTAACTTCGATTTGAAGAAAACATCAAGCTTTTAGGTGAAAAATTGAGGTCGTAAACTTGGAAAAATGAAAGGCACTTTTTGAAAGGAGAATCAGTGCCGTAGCCGATTTTTTCATGCGTAAAAATAATTTTATCCAACAGAAGAAATTGGAGGGCGTGAACTTGGAACTTGGAAAAATGAAAGGCACTTTTTGGAAGGAGAATCGGTGCCGTATCCGTCGGCCAGAGTATTACGGCCCCTTAGACAAAATCTAATCAGTGCCAACCTCTGAGTATCTTATATACCTTTGAGGTACGTAAATATTTCGCGACACGCCCTATGTGTAGTTGAAACTCTCTAACTACAGGCCTTTCATTCAGCGATAACTCCAAGGGAGGTACCTGGAGTATAGAAGGTGTTAGGATTGTAGCTGACGATACTACTCGGCTCTGAGAAGTACCTTCAACTTGCCAATTTGAAATGAAACCTGACGATAATAACAAACCTCGTCCGCCATTTTGGTTTTCCTCGAAAAAAAGCAAATCAAGTTGAATGAAAGCCTGTGAAAACACATTCCCTATTCTAAAACTTTAGATTCCCCCTTATGTTTGAGCAACATCACAAAACTCCTTATTCAAGGCACAATAAAGAACAAAGAATTTGTAGTGACTTTCATCGCCAGTAAACCATTAAAAACTGTTGTTATGCTGTGAAGTAAGTTTTATTTATTTTGTTAAAATTTGATATTCTATTTTTGTTGAAATTTTTATGCAAAATTATTTTATACCTCATTTTAGTATTTGTTATTTGAAAATTACTGGAGTTGCGTAAGTTACTATTGAATCAGCTACAACAAACATTCCATATCGTGTTAAAGAGAATTTAGTGGCATAAATCTTATTTTTGAAAATTCTTCATGAATAATAAAGATATATTAATATATCGCCAACACAAAATTCCGGGAACAATTCCACATTTAGAAATAACAGTATCCTCATTTCATTAATTATTGAATACTTCATTCTCAAGGTGCTAATATATTTTTTGAAACATATCGATATCCCTAATAATTCATATTTACTCAATACCAAATCGATCCTATAATATTGAAACGTAATCCATAATTGAGAATACTAACTCTTCGATCTGTAAATCGCTTTGTGTATCCTTTAATGCTTCACCCAGTCACATTTTGTCGGATGTCTCTAAGATATCTTCCTTACACCCCTTCCGGAAGAAATATTTATCCGATAATTGAATTAATCGTGAGTTTGAAATCATATAATTTGATGTTGAGCTTAATTCTCGCAATTGGTGGATTTTTGAGACTTACGTTAATCGGGTCAACAAATCGAAATTATCTTTTTTGGGCTTCTAGCGTTACCTTTTATACTTTCAGTTTTGCATGGACATCTGAGGAAATGCAAGAAATATGACAGCAATTCTCTTTCACTTTGAGTTATTCATATGATTTTTTTCCATAATTACTATTAAAAAAATTAAGACATCTAAGGACGCAAAAAGTAGGTCAAATACAACATGTTCAATTTATATTGAAAAAGTTACAATTGAGAACAATTCTTGATTGTTGCTGAATGGACCGATAATGACGTTAATACTTCGTGTTTAAACTTTTTGGAAATTTATGCTAATTCAAACAATATTGGCAGACAAGTGAGTTTCCTTTATATTCAATATTCGCACAATTGTTTTACTGAAATCAGTAGATTAGTTTTGTTGAGCCACTGGCTCAAAATTAAATAGTTCTCCCGAAAATGCTTCTGTTATTCAAATACAGGGTGAGTCAGTTTTTAGAACACTAAATTCAGCATTAGAATAAATATGAAATTTTTGGAAAAACTAAACGAAAATATGACATGCTTTTGGAAAGTGTGGGCTTTTTTCAGAATTCTCAATTTCTCTACAGGAAATTAGTCAGATGAATGATTTATTCACATTCGAATTCTATTATGCCAGAAAATGAGTCAATCTAACTTATCGTGTCTCATCCACACACTTTCTGAAATACAGCTTGTGTTTTCATTTTCAATTGGGGGTTTATATCCGTTTTTCTTGAAACTGCTTAATTAATCGCATGCTGAAGTTTTTTCCAGCTGACTCAGTCTGTAAACATCATTTCAAAAGTGTCAAATTTGTATTGAAACTGCTAGATATGGAAAGAGAAAAAGAAAAGGATTGAAATCCATTTTGGGTACAATGGAGGTATGAATGGGTGTATCAAATAGTCACTGTGAATGGAGAGAATACTATATTTTATACGAATTTGTAAAAGCATGCATGAATTAGGATTGATAAAATAACCTATTGAAATTACTTCGAGAATACTGAAAAAAAATTAGATTTAAGCTGAAACTGGAATAGCGTCGGAATTCAAGATTATCTCAGTAAATTTCGAATTACATTTTATCTGGAAGTTACAGTACATCAGGAAAATCCGAGATAAAAGACTGAAAAAAAATTCTCTTGACTCTGGTGAGATGGTGTTGTCAGTTTTCTAGCTTAAGCATTATATGACATCACTTTAGTACCTGAACATTTTCTTAACTGATGAATGTAAAAGATTTCTAGAGAACAGAGGTTTTGAAATGTAGTCTGCTGGGAGTTCAGGGTGTTTGAACACAAAAAATGCAATCTCAAAGGGTTGGGTCTTTCGATTTTTTTTACAGCGTGAACTCTTTTATGAAACTTCTCATGAGTTAGCTATATCATCGATCGATTATCATATTGGGAACTTCAATAGTGAACTATTGTTTTATCTCTCTTATGTGAACTAATCTGAAAATAGGGAATTGTCTCACTCATTTGGATGAAAAACAATGAAATAAACTACAAATTATTTTTTGAGATCGAAGATATTGTTGTTATAGGCACTGAATGTAAGAATTCTCAACATTTAGAATGAAAACATCTCTGAAACGTTTTTTAAAATTTCGAATCTATAACATTGCATGTGACAAACATCCTGAATAAAATCACACAAACATACACTATAATTTTTTTGTTGATCCACCGAGTATTTTAGCAACTTTCTGCTTTGATGCTCCACAGCATTCAGACCAACTTAAATCGAAGTGAAATTTAGAATTAATATTAAAGGCAATTTCCAGAAGTTTCTCAAACCTAGATTGTATTTTTTATTAGTTAGTAGAGTGGAAATATTTCAATGAAGGCATTATTTCAACGTCGAGTTGAAGTGAAAAGAAATGTGATAGAAAGGCAGTTGAACATGGTAAAAGGTACTATTAACGATTATTGTTGACTCGTCTGATTTTTGAAAAAGTTTTTGAATGATTTGGAACTGAAAATTATGAATAGAACTGGACGAATTTTTTGTTGATTCATTAAAAATTTTTGAAATTAAAAATTATCTGTGATAAATTTTGTAGTTTTTGAACTGAATTTGAATGTTTTGGGGTATGTTTGTAAAGATATTTTGAAATTTTCTCTAAATGGTCTTAACTATTTCTTCCACTTTAAATAGTTTTATTTTGGACTAGTCAAATCATCTTGTATTTTCAGAATGTATGTATGGGAATGTAGGCACTTTTATTTTCTTATGAATTGTCTGTAACGTCGATGTTTTTAAATATTATTTCATGTTATCTAATGCATCATTACTGAAAAGTGTAGAACTTATACAATAAAAGTATTTATATAAAAAGCATGGTTTCATTTCAAGATTTTATATTGCAAAAAATAAAACATATAAAAAATCAGTTAACATATCACATTACTTAGATATACAGAAAACATATATTTTAACAAACAGCAGAAGTGTTCTCCTTACCAACAGCTCTCATCTGTAAAAAACATCATTTTAAGAACGCATAAAAGATAATATTAACAATTTTCAATAGACAACTCCTTACCTTCATGCATTTTTTCCTATTCTTCTAAATTATTTTTTTCTTTCTTCACTTACCACTCTCTTCGGTGTGGTGATGATCTTTCCAGATGTGCTGAAACTCTCCCTTGAAGACATGTTAGAACAGTCACGCAGTGGCCCTTTGGATACAGAAATATTTTGTCTTATCTTGTTCATTGCCTTCATGAGAGAGCTTTCCTTCATACTGGTGCTTCGTTTCAAATCTGGGGTCGAAGTTTTACGACCTTCGGATACTGAATTTCTTCTCGGCAAGTGCGAAACCTGGTGACGATCCTTCGAGAGAAAACTATCCCTGTGGGATGATGCGTTCGCTGTTGAACTGGAGCAATTGCTCTTTTCCTGCGTGTTTGTGGAACTGGAACAAAACGATTATAACGTCTATTTTTGATGATATATAATATGCAAAGCATCCATTAAACATTCAAATGGGGCTCACCTGAAGCTTCGAACATTAGTTAGTTCCATATCTGATGAGCAAGAATTAACTTTATTGTCTGGAGTTGATTGCGCCATGGGTTTTATCTGAAGATCCTGTGGAAAGATGGATCTTGGTAGTTCAAATGATACGGTTCAGTACACAAAATTATAAGAGCATCAACAGAAGTTAGAAAGTTTTGTGCCCTTGTTAACATTTTTTCGTACTTTGAATCATTATTTCACAGCTTAATACATAATTTCACTTCAATCAATATTCAGTCTTCGAAATATTGGCAACATGAAATTTCAAAAAGTAATAACTGAAAGTGTGGTACTTTGAAGTCACAAATTCTATATCATTGTGTTTACAACCATTTTCAGTACAAAATTCAACAATTGCAGATATTTGGACAAAAATATGTCATATTTTCCTAGGAACAAACGCTCATAAATGACCCATTTGGAAGCAAAAAAGAATTGTGAACACTTACACGAACAGGTGTGCTAATTCTAGATTTCAGTTTTGGCATTACTTGCTGTAGTTTGGTAGGAGTACCTAAAAAATATATGTCAATAAATTCCTCTGTTGTTACAAAAGATAAACAATGAAAACAATATATTTGAAATTGGCAATAACTCTTAATTTTTCATACCCTTAATCCGAGGTTTGGTTATGTTTTCCATAGGAACTGTAGCTTTCATTGGACCTCTCCTCACAGCTGTAGTAGCCTTTTTTAATTTAAGGTTGTTGGATGGATTCTCAGTACTAAAGTTCCTAATTTCTACACTTGACTCTGCACTACTCACTGAGTTTCTGGTTTTAGATCCATCGAAACTTGGAGATCTCATAACACTAGATGTTAACTTTGCTTTCAATGCTTTATTTGGAAGTGAAAATGAATTACTATGCTTCCTGGTCTTCGAACGATTTTCTGCACTGGAACTATTCACATGGGAAGCATCTTGGGATTTAATAGAGAGACCTCGTAATTTGTTTGTACCTTGAGAATAGGATGTTTGAAATAAACATTTGAAATGATACATACAGAAATGATTAGTCTCAATAAAAGATTGCCTATCGGTTTTTCATGCAATATTTCAGGAAAACATAACAGCTTCATTAAATGAAATCATTAAGAAACATTAGTGTTGTAGTATCATTTGATTCAACTCACCATCTACACTTTTAGCTGAATCATTTGATACAAATTTACTTTTGTCTTTAGAATTGTTGGAAAGCATTTCAGATAAAGTGTTCAGCAAACATTGACCTTCTTCAGTTTCTTTCTCACTTCTATTATTTTTGGCAAGAAGCAACGAAAGAGCTTGTAATATTTTATCTGGTTCTCCTGTATTTGTCCTACTACAGCTGAAATTCGTAGTATCTTTGACCTTATCTGTTACATCAGATTCTTCATTGGTCTGATTTTTTATAATTTGACTAGAACTGCCAATTGTGCTGGATTGATTTTTATCCAATTCTTTGGCTAAACCACAATCTTGCTGTTTCAAATTCTCTGAACTGCGATTATCTAGTTTGTTATTAAGTTGCTGGAGGCCATTTACTGGTAATAATTTGTCAATTTTCTTGAAGACATCTTCTTTAACAAATTTTTCACTTTCTTCTTTCGTATTGTTACTATTTTCTAGATCTCCATTGATCAACTCTGGGGGATCTGTGTCGTCTAGAATAAAACCATCCTTTGATCCTACAAAAAATTTAACTCTTAATTTCTCCCAAAATTGATGATGACATCTATGAAAAAATTCATTTATCACAAAAAACATCATACCTTCATCATTGAATTTCGTAGCTAAATGACGGGCTTCTATGAATACAGAATCATTCTAAAAAAATAATTATTAAAAAAATTCTCCAAACTAGAATACAACTTACAAATTCATTTCCCTCCTCTCTCAATATACTACAGTTATTTATACATCCTTCTGATGCTCTACCTACGAATTGCTTTGAGGTCTTTTCAATTTCATCGTTAATGGTGAAAACAGGCAAGGATGTGAATCGAGATCTATATTGTTGGAGGAGTTTTTCACTTAATGCAGTCGTATATAAAAATCCATCATTCAATATATTATTACTATTAGTTAATGAACCGGGAAAATCTTTTATTGGAGACAGTTGATCATGACCTTTAAAATTAAACGAAAAATTGGAGGATTTCACTGACGATGCACTTTTTAAATCGGAATGTGATGAAAGGAGGAAGGCTTGATCCAAAACACTGGAAGATATAGCATTACTAAATTGATCTCCATTATTTATGCGAGTATCAATATCACAGCCAAGTTTCAAAATTCCTAAGGATTCTCTTCCAAAGGAGGTACTTATTTCTAATAGGGGAAGGGATTCCCTGCCAATGTCTATGTCACTCATTGGTATATTTGCAAAAGGATCACCATGAGGGTTTGGTGCAAAATTGAAATCCATTGTCTCGAATTTATCCATTAAATTAACTGCAATGAAGTAATCTTTAATATAATATTTCAATAGATGAATGCTATTAGCGATATGACGATGATACGACTTACATATGTTGAAACACTGTATACACTGTTTTTGGAGTTTGTAAACATGCAAAAAATAACTAGATATTCTTATTTTTTGTTGAAATACAATAAATAAATGTTAAGTTGATTCCTGTCGTTAAAATCAAATCAAATATTGAGCACAGAGAAGGATAAGAAGGATTATCTCAACCGAAAAAATCATAGAATAAAGTGATCGTTCTATAAAAAAAATATTTTCTTTCATCCTAGAATAAAAATATTTACTTTCATTATTCGAAAAGAATAGTAACCTACTTTCCACTTTGTCGATGTGAATAAAATAAAATAATAATCGAAGATATTCTAGAATATCTTTGATAATGAGCCAAGATTCCTGATTGTGTCTGTGGTCTGCTCCGTGAAGTCAATCAGAAAGTTCTGTGGTTGCCATATCGCACGGCTGATTGTCAAATTTTGGATAGGAAAATAAAAAATTATGTTGTAATTTATAATATCGTTTGTTTGAATTATGCTTAATGTATTGCAAAATTCTTTCAAATCTTGAATGTTCTCGCATTAAGTGGAAATAGATAGTTTGAACTGAGAAATGATTGCTTTTTTATTTAATCTGTAATCACTTGAAGATCGTTGACGTTTTTAGCTTTGGGACACGTAGTGGTGATAAGAAATTGTGATATGAATTAAAGATTGTGAAAATGCGGTATAAAATTATATTGTTTGTCGTGATATCCTTAGCAAACTATAAACTTTCCAATGGAAGTTTACGGGGTCCCTTGGATTCTAATAAAAAACATAATACAGATGATGAATCCAAGAGTTTCATAGCATCCTACAAAGAAGAGGATGATGAGACTCCTGCTTTGAAAATAGTCCAACCTCCAGATTTGTCCAAAGAAAAGGATAGAAAAAAAGGTAGAGGAAAATATCTGCTGAAGATTGCCCAAATAGCTGTTTATTAAGAAATCACTAAATTATGCAGTTTTTTCGATAATGCGTTTATGAAATTCATTCTTCTTTTTAGAAACTGTAGATTTACTGATGCTAGATCAGGCTAAAGTTTTGCAGAAAATGGTCGAAGAACTTGATTTCATAAAAACTTCTATTATTGATGAAAGTCCTAGTGATCACTCAGAGGAAGAAATTCCTCCAATGCCTGATGCACTTCTTCATCCAAAACAGTTGACATTAGAGGAAATAGAAGCAAGGGAAATATTCGAACAAGCCTCTCAAATTCTTAATAAAACTAGACCAGACAAGAGCAAAGCTTATACTTTGCTACAAGAAGCCTCTAGAAAGGGCAGTCATGAAGCTAAAGCTCTCATTGCCTGGGCTAAGCTATTTGGTAATCCTTTAAAGCAAGATATTGAAAGTGCCCATGAAATGTTCGAATCATTAGCTGATATTGGTAACCCAGACGGGCATACAGGCCTAGGTAAAATCATATTGTAACTCTTCAGGCGAATATTGAGTGTACGCAATAATTTCTAGGATTTTTGTATTCAACTGGGCTGAGTGTGAATGTGAGTCAAGCCAGAGCTTTAGTACACTATACTTTTGGCGCAATAGGCGGAAACATTTGGGCACAAATGGTCATGGGTTATAGGTACTGGTCAGGAATAACTGTATCACCGAGTTGTGAGAAGTCTTTAGACTTTTATAGGCAAGTTGCTGACAAAGGTAAATGAAAAAAGAAGCTTATAATTTGGTTCTGGGAATCTCTTATTCAATGATTTATCTGCATGTCCTTTGATCTTTGGAAATTGAGTGAAATTGTCTCACAAAGATATTTATTCGATTATAGTTAGCCAAGGTGTAACATTTGGAGGTGGAGCGGCAATTCAGAGAATTAGATTACTTGATGAGTTAGAGAATGGTTACTCATCAGGCATATTAGATAATGACCTCATCGAGTATTATCAGTTGCTCGCTGAGAAAGGTGATATACAAGCGCAGGTAATTGGATTTTAATTGTTCTATTGAAAATTGTTAATGCAGATATCTAATGGAATAATTAAATATGCATTTGCCTGAAACAAATTGCTACATTGTTTGAATAGAAGGAAGTCATTATCATTATAGACAAACAATTAAAGATGAAAAAAAGGTTTTGAGCCCTTGTTCATTCATCTTACGAGAAGACTCGCATTCAACAGAAAAAATTTTGACAGCTGTCAAAAAATTTGACAATAACTGTCAGAAAATTTGACAGTAGCTGTCAAAAAATTTGACAGCTGCTGTTAAAGAAATCGTCCATGGTACCAGATCAGTAATTGAAGGAATTTTGAAAAAACCTTGACTTTTGAAAAACAGTTAATCACCATGACAGCTGTGAAAAAGTTCACTCAATTCATTTATTGCACTAGAAAATGCGAATCTACCTGAAAGGTGGATGAACATGGGATCAAAAACTCCCGACTTAAAATTATTTCTGTTTTTCACTTCAATGATTCCAGTCCTCCGTAATTATTCTAGCATGCATTTTTGTAGGTTGGATTAGGGCAGCTACATTATCAAGGAGGCAGAGGTGTCGATTTGGACTATATGAAAGCTCTTCATTATTTCACACAGGCAGCGAATGCAGGCAATGCTGTTGCAATGGCCTACCTAGGAAAAGTAATAACATTAAAATTCTCATTTTTCGATGCATACCGAACTTTAATTTCTTCTAGATTTACTTGGATGGAAGTGATGAAATCAAGGCTGATAATGCTACAGCATTCAAATATTTCAAGAAAGCTTCAGACCTCAACAACCCGGTCGGTCTCAGCGGTCTAGGTTTGATGTATTTGCATGGTCGAGGAGTAGAGAAAGATTATGTTAAAGCTCACAAATACTTCCTTGCTGCAGCAGATCAGGGTTGGGTTGACGGCCAACTTCAGTTAGGCAACATGTACCTCAGTAAGTGTTCTGCACATTATCCGGCATCATCTGGTGATATGTTGATATTTAACTTGTTGCAGATGGTTTAGGAATGAGAAAAGATTACAAGTTGGCCAACAAATATTTCTCCTTAGCATCTCAATCTGGACACGTTCTGGCTTATTACAATTTGGGTCAGATGCATGCTCAAGGTACAGGCATGTTGAGGTCGTGCCCCACGGCTGTTGAATTATTCAAAAACGTAGCGGAAAGGGGAAAGTGGGGAGAACTCCTGATGCAGGTGAGAATATTATGTGATTTTGATAGAAAAAGCAAGTTTGTTATTCCATATTTTACTTTTAAAATGTGATGTTGAGAAATTCCCTTTGTTCAAATTCTTTGTCGCCTCGAATTGTTCTTTTTGAATCCCCAAAATGTGAATGAAAGGAATCGAAAAAAACAAGTTTGTCTACATGATTTTCTAGGCTCACACAGACTACAGAGACGGAAATTATAATGAAGCATTCGTCCAATATGCTTTATTAGCTGAGCTTGGCTATGAAGTTGCTCAAAGTAATGCCGCTTTCCTTTTGGACAGAAGCGAAGTCCCAATGCTATCGGGAAATGAGGCTCTGGTCAGGGGAATCCTCTACTGGGGCAGGGCTGCGGCGCAAGGTTACTCGGCAGCACAGGTAAAAGCAAATTTTATCACTCGACTCAGAAGAAGTGAATTTAACTCTCAGTTTCAGCAAATTTGGCAAACTCTATACATGTTTCAGGTGAAGTTGGGTGATTACCACTATTACGGTCTTGGGACCCCAGTGGACTATGAGGCAGCAGCAACTCATTATAGGCTGGCTTCCGAGCAGCAGCACAACGCTCAAGCAATGTTCAATTTGGGGTACATGCATGAACAAGGTCTAGGAATGTCCAGAGATATGCATCTGGCGAAGAGGTTGTACGATTTGGCAGCGGAAACCAGCGGTGATGCTAAGGTACCGGTAGCTTTGGCGCTCATCAAATTAAATTTTTTGTTTGGAATGGAAGTACTGCAAGAGGTGAGTCCGGTTTTTTTATTTCCCGATAAGTCTAACAGATCGAGAAAGAGAAATTTCAAAATGAATATGACGATAAATTCGCCTGAAATTCAATGATTTTTTTATTTCACAATAAAAAAATCATGTTTTCATACTGTATTGTTTTTGTTTGGATACAGTGGGCTGGAAGTAGCGCACTAATAGACCTTATAGGTAGACATATTTGAGGAGAGTCAGAAACCTTTTTTTCAGAGCCGCATTTACCAAATAATGGATTTCAGCGAGCTGTTCAGCTCTTACTGGGACTTGTATCTCCTCACGATCCTTTCTCTGGTTTTATCCACGATTATTTATCTTAGATGGCAACACATTAGAGTCTGATCAAGGTAGGAAATTTTAAATGTTGATGTGTGCGGTATGAAAATTTTTTGATATACATGAAAGTGTTTTGGAATGTAATTGTTTTCAATAATTTATTTTGTAAATACCATTGTTGATTAATAAAATCATCACTACATTCTATTTTTTACTTTATCGTTCACTGCCAACTTTATTTTGGTTCGAGTGAATTAACCCTGGACTCACAGCATTTCTCTTGGAGTCTCAGAAAGAGATGTCAAGAAGTTTCTTTATTACTATCGAATCTTATTCAAAAATTTTTTAAAATGGCTGAAAAAGTCTCTTTTTTGTTTTCAATTGGAAGTGGGATGGAAGTTTTATCCTGGTACTTCATATGAACATTTTAATTCGTTTTTCCTTCTTCTATTTGTTTCATACCCACCTTTCTATAATTTCATGATTTCAGTTTGATCAAATAAAATGATGCTTTACTGAAAGTATTTGTTTATTCAATGCGGATCTTGTACATTTATGTTCGTAGACTGTTAATGACTATTGTGCACACAGCACTACTACTTCTAGAATTTTCTCTAGACCATTTCAAAGCGTTTTAAATGAATAACAATAATTAGGAACAGTTTCTTAAAATTGATTCCTCATTTATTTTTTTCTTCATTATCAGGTTGAAAAAAGTATAAACTCGATTTAATTCAATCATCAGCAAAATATAAAATTTTTTATAATATTAATGGAATGAATGAGATTCTTAAAACTTGATTCAAGTTACAAAGTCTTGGTACTAAATATTTATCTTTGATTCCTTCAACTCGTCAAAGCTGTTTGTAACCTTTTCACAACGGTTTTACCAGATGTCAAAAATATTCCTACCCCTATAAATATCAACAAAGCCATCATTATGGGAATGACTGTTGGCTTCCAATCTATAAATTCGTAGAAACCAGTTGCTGCTGTGGCAATAGACAATAAAAATCCAGTTAGTCCAATCAGAATATGACCAAATCTCAAATAAATAGGCCTGATATAATCCCTTAGTTGGAATGAGTAATATGCTAGTAATCCTCCCAGACAAGCAATGATGCAGAGAATCCAAGCTATCAAACCTGAAAGTGTTAGTGAAGTTACAAATGTGATAATATGCTTAGGTGCTGTAGCAAGTGGGGAGTATTGCTGGAAGGCGAATGAAGACTTGGTAAGTACATTTGTTTAAGAATTCATCCAGAAATTCGAATAAAAGATGCTGTAGTTTACCGTGACATTTGGATTCATTCATTAGATACAAGCTCTACTTTTATATTCTTGTAAAAGCCATCTCATAATGTTAAACTTGTGAGGAATTTACTGGCAAACAATTTTGGCGACAACTGGATAAGCAGTTATGGTTCCGTTTGTTTACAGTGCTCATTCTGTCAGTTCATCTCGAGTGTGATTTTTGGAAGGATGGAGATTTCGAACAAGGAATATTTCTTAAATTTTGCATCTTAAAAATATAGGATTCAGCGCTGCAAATGTTGCATAATAAGGCTTAGGTACTATGAATCGACTGTATCTAACACGTAACATCAGATAGATTTGATAAATACTGAATAGTGCATATTTTGTTGTTTCATTCCCGGTGATTTTTATCACACTGTGGTATTAATGCTCAATGCTAATTTTGAGATCAATGCTCAATTTGGAGGACGGATCTAGTTTTAATTTTTGACGATCATGAAGCCTTTGTAACGATTTTATGAATGAATGTGTAAATATCACTTCCTATCAGCGTTATGATGATTACTACCTATATTTCCGTTGTCATCGAGTTTATAATACGAAATGTTTACCTACTCAAACTTAATCTTGTACGTGTGCGCTTGAAATATAATGATTAAAATGGCTAAGCAATTTCATCACCAAATTATGTATGTATTGTGTAGATGATCTTTCATGACATGGTTGAAATTAACTACGATTATCGGGTGTTCAACCTGGAGTTAATGCGGAAATAGAGAAAGCGTGTTCAAGTAGGGTAGCTCTATGTATTTTAACTGGTCTTGTCAATTGACAACTTAGATATTTATGCAAATCAAGATGGCTTTAATCTTCAATCCATTAAGGGAAAGGACTCAAACCTGGTGTTTCCCGGAATTACCTTGTCGGAATCTTGAGCAGCCGACAAAGAGTTTTGTACAAAATAATATAAAATTATGGACCGAAACTAAATATATTTCGGATATTAGGTACAAGTAAATGACCATTATAAATTTGAACAGAAATCTTTTTCGAGTCTTGTCAATTGAAAACTTCGATATTTTTGCAAATCAAGATGGCTTTCACCCATTAGGGAAAAGGACCCAAATCTGGTGTTTCCCGGAATTACTTTGTCGGAATCTTGCAAGATTCCGACCCAAATCTCTAAAACTCTGGTGTTTCCTGGAATTACCTTGCCGCAATCTCAAGCATCCGAAAAAGAAATTATTTAGTAGATAATAATATAAAAACAACACAAAATAAAAAATAGGGTACGGCGGATATAGAATGTTTATCACAGTTGCAAATCATAACAGAAATTTTGCACTAGAGTTTCTGAGGAAAAAAGTTCTAATGTGGAAATTGACTCAAATTATTGAATCATTTCTATCCAGTACCATCCACAGTCCGAGTACGATCCTGGCAGTCTCTTAGGGCGGTCGAAGGGAGCGTCGTTATGATGGTTTAACCAATAGGAGCTTTATTGTGCGCAAACCAGACGATTTTGTTTGTTTACAAAGCTCCTTATATTTGAACGGACTGTAGTCTAGTATTACTAAATACTAATGAGACAAAATGGATTTCTTTCAATGTTTATATACATGGTGAGGCGTAATTACAATTTGAAACTTGTCACCGTCGAGAAAGTAAAATAACGAATCATGTTCAATAAAGTATCACGGTTTTTGAGTTTACAACTTCTTTTGAATCTTGAAAAAATTCACACCTTCTGTCACTACTACTCCCTAGCGATATCAGCTTTTATTCTTCCATATGAGATCGGTTTTTCAAAAAATATACGGGGGTGTTGAAAAACATAAGCGACATTCTAGTGATTCACATTGAACTCTTACCCATTATTCCGTGAGTGGTTGTGAAATGTCCATTATAATGCTCGATGTACGCACAAGCGATACCAAAAGTCATCAATAGAAAACCAATACCCATCAGCCAACCGTGCACACCGTTTAGAATATTTTTTCGTATGCCTTCAGTGAAATGATTATGGGGGCTTAACAAGAGAATGCCCTCGAACATCATCAGAACAATCTGAAAAGAAAAATTGGATTTCAATAAAGGAACGAATGTTGCCCTGATGTTGACCATCGACAATGAAGATTTTGGGGCTATTCAAAGTTTTTAAAATAGATCCAATCCACACATACATGCATACAGTCAAACATGTTTCCTCTAAAATAGATACCCTGAAAGTTTTTTCATATTGAAAGTAGCCCTTAAAAACCTCCTAAAGAAGCTGAGCATATAGGCGCATGTAAAAAAACCTTCCAGAGATGAACTAGCTAAAGAAGAACATCAAAAAATAAAGAATCATTGAATTGAAGCCTTAAAAATTCATTGAGAGTCAAATTTCTTGGACCCACATAAGGGGGTAGCTATGTGAACTGGCTGATGATTATCATGAAAGTACATACCCCTGAGGACATCAAAACATAGTGCCAAGTCATCCAGTCGGTCAATTTTTCACCAAACATCATCGAAATTGTATATCCTACAATCACAGCAACAAACTGACGTAGAAGAGAATGGGAGAACCAAATTATTCTCTTTGATGCATTTATGCTGTCTGAAGTCATGTTTGAATTCTTAGGTGCAGTTGGAAATATTAAGTACTATAATCAGATCAGTTCATAAGTTGCTTCTTTGAAAAAATGACTGGCTTTTATATGGGACCATCTCTATCATTGATAAAATAGTACTATCAGTTACGTTCAACTCAACGCGTTTTCGTAGAATTCAGAACAAAAAGGATTTTTGTATCGATCATCGGGGAAAATCAATATAGGTGTACCTACGCTAGAATTCAAGATCTAGCTATAAATGCTATTTTATCGCAATCAAAACTTCAGATATAAATAGCTGTACGGAAATTGTTGGTAATGCTTAATTTTCCCATTTCTCAAATGAAAATTTCAATCGGAATTCTTGCCACATAGATTTATTGAGATTAGAAGTACAACTACAAAATTCATTGAATGAATGATTCATTCAGTATCCACGGCTGAAGTTAATGCTTGCCCCTTTTGTGTTTATACATTAATTCAATAGTTTTTTGATCGAAAAAATAAACACTAGGGTGAAAATTTTCGCAACTTTTTTATTGTTCAAAATATTGAGGTGAATACAGTATTAAATCAGACTAGACTTCAATCACCTATGTAATACATGTGTTTCTTCGATGAGTGAAGATTGTTTTCCAAAAATCTTATGCTAATGTATAAATATCTATTTAATTTATGCAATAATGACAATATCAGTGGATGCCTTCCAAAGGTGTGAAAGACTTATATTGGTACAGTTTTTCATCTCCATATCCATACAGTAATCTCCCAACACCATTTTCGTCATAATAGGGATATCTGTATTTGGGCCTGAAAAAACATGCATTATTATCTCAATACCAGATTCAGGAACTTTCAAAATTGCTCTTGACATGATAATAGTACGCGTTATGGAAAAATCATATAAGGAACAGCCTAAAGCTTGGAAATTTTCTTTTTAGAAGATGAAGAAATTGTTTTCATCTGGAAGAATCAGTGTTATGCATATTCAGTACCTAAAAAATTGACCGAACTGGATGCGAATTTGAAAAAGCACGCGAAAACTTCTAACTGCAGAAATAATATACGCTGTCCGGTCAAAAACCATTTAAAATGAGTGGTCAGTTGACAATAATTCGCATAGATTTGAATTTTGCATAGGCCAAATGTCGGCTTTATGCATTTTTCTCGGAAACTGTAAGTGTTAAGAAAAAATTGCCCAGACAAAAGTTATAGATCATGTAACTGTCTACAAAAATTTCTTCGATATTTTTTTTCCTAATAATCACCATTCCTGAGATATCACCATTTGAAATATCGAAAAGAATAATGTGCACGCCTATGTCACTTATTATACAGGAGGTCCTTGATGATATGTCCATATTCTACATCAAATAGAGACCTATACCTCATTGTAAAAAATAAATTGACCTATACCAAAATTCATCTTATTATTGCAAATCGAAATTTCGATTCTGACCGGACAATAAAAGAGGTAGATACTTCTTCTAGATTCTTGAATATTATGGAAAAAAAAATATTGTATAGATCATTACTGTTCATGTTCTACCTTTCGAAATATTGAAAGTTGGGTGCTCTCGGTTGAATGGCATTTACAACCATGGCAAACCATCCAATTGTCACAACCTGAAAACAATAACAACTCAATTACAAGAAAACATTTGGAAGAAGCGATTAAAGATAAGTATAAAATAATCGCAAGAATAATTGGACAATTTTTTAGCTCTTAAAAAAATTATGAAATGAGAAAGCTTTTATGAAGTGCAATATACCATCAGCTATATTTCCCAATATTTGTAAGTGTTTCGTCAAACTTTATGAAGGTTGTTAATGAAGGAAATGGAATGCGAAAGATTTCAATGGGTGCTTGCTGAAGAATCCAGATTCTGAAACTTTAATTTTTCGAGATACAGAGTGTTCGTTCCTTCCAGATATTTTTTTTAATATCTCAAGAACCTTTTGAGATAGTCACATAATTTACGCTTGACCTAAAGCAATCAGTTTGACGGATTATTATTATTTGGACCAGTGGCGTCTCTACATACAAATTTTCAGGGGAAATAGACATATTAAACTAATTCAGAAAGGTTTAGTGAAGGTTCCATTGGTTGTTGAAAAGATTTACTCCGATTATGCGTTTTTAATCTTCAATAAACCCCAAAAAATTCAAATACCCAAAGAGCGAAAGTTGTCGAATTCTTCATTAAACTCACCAACAGCAAAAGGTAGTTCATCTTCGGTCCAATTCTACACTTTTAACAGTATTCACTTTCGCCTTGTAATATGTTCAGTCCGATAGCTCTCAGTCGACTGAAAGAGAAAGTAATCATTTCCCACTCTCTATTTCGAATGTGATCTCGAAATGGTGTCCCATCAGGTGGATTACATCCCTGCATATTAATTGACCTTTTTCGCAATAATCTAACTATGTGTGAGTGGCATCTCTTTTTTCTGAAAATGTGTTTCTTTCATCAGTAGAAGTAGGTTTAAGTTGAATCAAGAAGCAATCAATATTTTGGATGGGATCACCCATTACTTATTTTAATAGAAAAGCGACTCCAAAAGCAGATTGGAAATGGTACCTGCTAACTGCTTACTTATCCTAAAATTATTCTCTATAATATTCATTCATAGTATCATGTTCAACGAGATGTGCTTAAGTATATATTTATGTACCTATCTTCTTGTCTATAATTTAGTATAACCACCTAGCTGGTCCGTACCATGAATTATGGTCGTAATCAAGATGTTACGCAGCTATAATGACTTAATAAATAACCTTAGTCTGTAGCCACTTTCTCTCAGCAGAGTAGAGCAGTGTGTGACCAGCATTTGTAATTGGCGCATATCCCAGCTGAAATATGAGAATCGCAGTTTTAAAGGTAAGAATAATGGAAAAATTAATATCTATTGATAGTATCATGGGCCATATTTGGAGTTTTCTTATGCTTAATCATCCCAGCAATAGTACCTACGCAAGAATAAATGTCTCCATACAAGATTTCAAGAGATCTGGTGATATAATATACAGTGTGCGTCAAAATTATGGAACAAATTCATTTTCCCAGAAGAAAAATATTTGGCAACAAAATCCTGAATTTTCGTTTTACTTTTACCAAATTTTTATGCATTTTGAAGGATTTTTGTTGCACCCTGTGCCATCCCCATCAACCCTCTTTATTTTTTGAATAGGGAAAGTGGGTCGTGTAGTACTTGTTTGGGGAGGTCTTTGTATCTCCTTTACAAGCGTGCAGAAAATTTCAAGAAAAAAATTTTTTTTTTAAAATAAGTTAGTTCAAAGAGGTTTTCAGTATGTGCACTTTGTCATGGCTCATTTACTTTGAGACGATGATATACCTGATGAAATTGGTCACCGAATGAGTCGACCATTACAGTTTTGTTCATGCACAACTTTGTGTTTGAAATTTTTTGATAACGTAGTTAATCAGTAATTAATTGATGAAAGTGACCAATCAGGAGCGCCCTACATAAGAATAAGTTGGCAGTGGGGTCAGTGGGGACGCGAGAGTGAGACGCCAGAGCTGCTGCCGGCTTTTCACGCTGTAAACCGTGACTGGCATCTCACTCGCGTCCCCACTGCCAACTAATCTGTAGGGCGCTTCTGATTGGTCACTCTCATTAATTAATTACTAATTGACTACGTTATTGAAAAATTTCAAACATGGATTTTTGGGCTTAGAATATTTTTCACTTTCGCGACTTCTGGGACACCCTGTATAAAAGAGAATTATGCATTACATTACATTTGCAATATTGTAAAATTTCAAATATTCTTTTCAATTTATATTGTCGAAAAAAAAATTGTTTTGCAGATTTTATTTTTTCTAAGCATACTTAGTGTATGCAATTGCCTTGGCTTCATCAGAGATTTGGTACAGTTCAACGTGGCTGGCATACCCCAAATCCACAAAACCACCACATTTCCATTCGATCCTGAGGAGGGTTCAAGAAAATCGAAACAATATCAAGAAATAAACGGGCGTTTAGGAGAGAAAGCCATTGAACGATTGGGACTAGGAAACGATGGAAAAGAGCAAGAGCGCCTCGCACAGCAAATTATGAGGGACGAAGGACAACTGGGTGGAGTTAGGCAATACTTACCCTGATGGGACCCACAAAATAACTTTCTAATAATTTTTCGTTTTTTGATCTAGTCCGTTCTAGTCCTGGTTTGTGTAGTTTACCGATAATGCTGTTAAACCAAGTAATTAATAAATATGTTGGTGATAATTAAAATGTTTTTTATTTCTATTCTCAAAGCTCGACTAAAATATATTTACATTACAACAAAGGAACTGATATTGCTTCTGTTTGAAATGCGATCTGCATGATTTTTGCTCTTTGTGCTTAATAACGTGTCCAATTTAAAAAAGATGTTTCGGATGAAATGAAAAAAATTTTCAGAAATATTTTGATTGTGAGGAGTCAAAAATCAAAAACAATTTTTTTTAATCCTTCTGGAAGCATTAAGAGCAGGGATCAAGAAAAAAATATAAAGTTAAATAATCAGCATTGCCTCTGTAACCCAGTAACCCTGTAAATTGGGTAGGTACCTACTCATCTTCAAAAGAGGAGGATCTGACCAAATAGTACCTATTGCTGTGACAGGGCGTATCAGCGCGTTATATTGTAAGTTCAGGTAAAAATATCTCTAACAGATGCGCCAATACAGTGAGCGCAAAATACCAAATTTCGAAAACCTTTCATCCCTTCCGAGTTTAGTGCCCGAAGAAGCTCGTGGTAGTTGTCATTTTCAAAATACCATCCTTCAAGCATAGAATTTAAATGTTTTTCTCCGATCGTGGGAAAAGTGACACTATTTTGACCTGATTTCTATGCGCAAAGCTCAACATTCCAGAACAGTGGGCAGTTGCTAAGCAATTAGAAAATAACAGTGCGGTAATAATTACCGCACTGCTGTAGCGTGCGGTAATGTTACAAATGGATTATTACAATGAAATGAAACAAAGTATGGTTTTCATTTTAATATTGATAAATTTGGTATGAAATAAATAAAAGAAACATCTAATTTATAACGTTATTCTTGAACACAATTAATTGTTGTTAATATTTACATTTATTGTACAGTTTGTACAATTTGTAAATTGTACTGGAGGGCAACGAGAATTTATAGACGTTGAAGCTGCATGGCTAGTTGTTTGGTTTATCTCGTTTCGATCATTTTCATTTGAAGTCGAGGCAGGGGTGTTGAATATTTTATTAGCCACTTCTACTTTATTATTAAGTGATTCGTCAATATATTCTTCCGCCACATGGGAAGACTTCCATCCTCCGTGGCGCTTTAAAGAAAGAATGTCAGCTCCAGCATCTACCAAATGTGTTGCCGATGATCTTCGGAAACAATGTCCTGTATATTCTGTCGGATTTGGCAACTGTAAATAACTTGCAACAATTTGCGGCATTTTTCCAAATTGATTAATTCCAATGACTGTCTTCCATCCTTTTCCCTTGTTGAATTTAAAAAAAAATCTAGGATTTTCAAAATCATTAGGCCTGAATGATACGTACTTTCTATAAACATTTAAATAGGTTTCGTTGATGATGAATGATCTAGGTCTATTTGTTTTTGTTTCTGGTATTTTTACCAGTATTTTTGAACCGAAATCTTCTATATCCTGAACTTTTATTCGGACAAGCTCATCTCGTCGACAGGCTCCTGCTATTCCAAATATCAGAGCCACCTAAAAATTAATCGAACATTGTATATTTCGTATTTCATTTAATTTAAGTAATACTATTTAATCTTTATCTACTTACTTTCGTCGATAAAAATATGTCATCTGAGGCCTCTAAAATGAATTTCTGAACTTGTTCCTGGGTTAAAATTTTAGATTTTTTCGGTTTGTATCCTATAGCTTGACGTTTCAAAAATGCTCTCAGTTTATGGTACTGGGCAATATTAATATTATTTTTAATAGACAAAGTTGATCGAAGCATGGAATAATGTGCCCACAACGTCGAAGATTTCATTGTTTTAGCCAATTCAGCAACATACGCCATCAGTACATTCTCAGAAAAGGATACACTGTTGTTTTTTCTGCAAAAATCCATGAAGCGTTGGTACGCAAGTTCATACTTCTCTCTGGATTTCGCCGGAAGTAAATCAAGTGAAGCCGCGTTCGCTGCTTCTACAAGTTCAGGAGGCGTGCAAGGTAACGAATAATCACCATCAGTGTCCATGTTTACTACTGTTTTTTTAATTTCTTATAAAATACAACGAATCGAACAAAATCGGCTTGAAAATTATTTTACTTCTGTCATAACAAAGTAATTTCCATAGTTACCACTTCTATATTTAAATATGAACATAGAGAAACCTATTTAAACTTACTTGATTACATCTTGAATGAAATATTTTTTAATAATTTTTTCAAATATAAATCGACGATCGGAGAAAAAATAGTATGTATAATTCGTGGGAAAAGCATATTCCCAAACTCCTGTGTTACCAGACTCGTCGCTACGCTCCTCGTCTGGTAATTATCACAGTCGTTTGGGAATATTATGCTTTTCCCACTAATTATACAATATACTATTCCTCTCGTGTAGACGTAAAGTTATCTTATGGTGCCCATTTAGTGAAAGAAAAAAAAACTTTATAATATATCGAGAAGCTTTTCGCCCCTCCCTGTGGTTTTCAAGATTTATCTTTTGATACATAAATCATGCATTACATAAGACAAATTGTGCCCTCGTATGTATATAATATTTTCATTATTTCTCGCGTTATACCTTTTTAATTGTTCAACAGTTTCTTTTTGATAATCAATTAAACTCAATTTCTTTTCAATTGTTCAATTGCATACCAAAGTGAAACAATATACTCTCAAAACTTCGTTATCTGTAGTTTTGCAGTAGTTACTTCGAATTGAATATTGCCAAACAAATGAATTTCATAAACAACCAACTGACGGATGAGCACGTGTATTATGTAAACAATAAACATGTGTTTCAGATATCCTTCATATTGTACCTGTATTAAATAGTAAAAAGGTCTTTGCCAAAAGTATATGGGTACAATACTGTTAAACAACAAGTTATTAGAAATCAGAATCAAAACTATCTATGATAATAAAAAATTCCGCGTGTGCAACTGAATGAAATTACATAATTCCCTTCCCTCAAAAATATAGTAGTGAATTTTTATCTATTGCACTAGTCCTGATTCCTCACTAACAACCACGAACTCCCTTTTATATTATTGTTTCAGCCCATGATTCATGATAATGAGTTCCTCTTTGATGATAATTCATAATTTTATATCTTTACGTTGGCAGAACATCTTTCAATGACAAAGGGAATTTTGTTGGTAGCAAGTTAACAAAGACAAATTTATATGAAATGAATTCATTGTTTACTATCATGCTGGTCATTTATCAATGAACAGCAATAAATTCAATGAATTAGGGCCCAAAATCTTCATTTTCGTTATTTCAAGTTGAAAGGGTTGTGAATAAACCTCTGGAATAAACATATTATGACATATCAACCACAAGATCCGATTTGCTCCATTTTCTTTGTTTGAAAATGGCGCTTTTGTGACATAGAATCAAAACAAAAATAAAGAATCAGCTGATAGCAATTTCATTTGCTCAGTAAATTAACTGAATTTATTAATTTCATGACTTTTGAGAGACCTTTGACTCCAAAAAATTCAATTGAACTGTAATCATTTATGTATGCCTTTTGTCACTGAGCAAATACATTAATATACGTGATGGTTTAGTTTTGTTATGGCTGCCAGCAGTTCAGACGAAAGTGGCACTACTCCGAGAGATTTTCATCTATCTTCATCCCTAGACAGTGAAAGCAGATTAGATTTTCAAAAATACAAGTGTCCATTATGCCTCAAAGCAAGAAGAAAATTATTATGCAGAAAGTGTATAGAAGAAGGTGATATTTACAGTTCAAAAGCACAACCAGGTGATAAAAGGTTTGAAACAATAGATATATTTTTCTCTTTCATTCTAATAAGAAATGATTTTCAGTTACAAAGAATGTCAAATTGAGTTCAATGAATTGTGCTTGGAAGAGATCGACAAGCAAAATGCTTTCAAAGAATTATCTGAAAATAACATGAAGGAATATGACTTGGTATATTCAAATATCTCTTGGTTTTCTTTTGCTCAATTTGTCAATTTCCAGAAATCAGAATTACGTAATTACAGAGGGAGGGTGAAATCTCTGGAGATAATCTTGAAAGAAAAACGAGAATTAATAGATAATTATAAAAAGGAACTCTCTAGTTTGACAACCAACAGCAGGAAGAAAGCAGAGTTTCAGGATAAATGTGACACTAAAATACAAGAGATAGAAGAATATGTCGAAAATGAGGAAGGAAAACTTTTTTGTATTGATCATGATTTGCAATCTAAAAAAACTGAGGTGCAAAAATTCGTAAGAACTCGAACGAGAGAGCTCTCTCAGTACATTTTTCCAATATTCAAGACACAACCACGAATGTGAGTACAAGGAATGTACATATTGTTATATTTTTGAGAATTCTTTCCATTCAAGCTGATTTATGAGTTTTTTCATTTGAAATCATTATGATTTTGTAGTGGCATGATGCAGATTATTACGGTTTCTTTTATTTTGATATTTTAGGAGTTCAGATCAGATTGAATCTGAATTAGTTATGGCCTTGGAGGAGGCTTCTCAGAGTTCGGATTTGAGAGGAAGTTGGGAATATACTGAAAATTGCGGTGAAATGAGTTTTGCTATTGTGGCCCCAAGCCTTCCAGCTTCTGGAAATTACACTTGCTACAATATGTGGTGTGAGTTTCTCAAGTTCTACATCATGTAATTTTGGTCAATAATTCTATTTCTTTCTAGTGGCAGAAGTGAAAGAGAGCAGTAGTTTACCAGGGAGTTCAACGAATAAGGAGCATGAAGAACATGCCAACAGTATAAGTGCTGCCCTCACATACACCACGCAGTTTGTAAATGTCTTAGCTCAGCATAGAAATGCCATACTTCCCTTCAAAGTATCTCCAAGGTAGGTTTAACTTGTGATTAGTATCAAGAGTTCATTCAAAACCATTTTAACATGTTTCATTCGACATTCTTCTGGTTGTATGTTACTCATATTCTGGAGCTTCTGCTCATCAAATAAGTTTTCAGTGAGTTTTGTGTCCGATACTTAACTGAGCAACAGTTCAATACCCGAGTAGCTAGACTGAACGCAAACATTTTTCATTTGTGTTTCACTGGAAATGTTAATTTGGAGAGATTAATTCCCGGAGGGACAATACATAATCTCTTGCAATTGCTGGAGACTTGTTCGGAAAACGAACTTGATAATGATGCAGATAAAGTGTGAGTAGTTTTGATTTATTCCTAAGAATGGTGTTTGAACTTTGTTTTTCTGGTTGTTCAGAGAAGAATCTACTGACGTTTATAATGAGAAAGTGGATATTCTGGAACGACCAATAATGACAGACCTACAAAAAGGAGAAGATTCCGATTCAGAGGATGGTTTGAGTGGTTGGGAGGCTGTGAGTTTCTATTCATTTTTTTCATGAAACATGAAGTTGTTATGGTATTTTTTCAGCTGCCCAATATTCAGTATCCCGAAGCTCCAGCGGGACCAGTGGCCGTTCAGACAAGTCAGGTGATCAATGCACAGCAGGCTAGTAGCATGGCAGGTGGCCTGGTGAACAGTGCTGCTGCCAGTATCGCTTCCATATGGAAGGGTTTTACCGGAAGATAGTGAAGTTTCCATGATTTAATTTGCTGTTATATGTTTTAGTTCATCGAGAGTAAGAGTAAACCATTCAGTAGTCTCATACAAATGGTAAATACAGGAAATGTGAAGAATATGGGACTGATGACGAGAAATATAAAGTCTTTTCTATTTTAAATTACTTTGACTTTGTTGTATCTGACCAATGGAAGATAAACATACCAATCGATAATCAATGTTATTTTTTTATGAGTTCATTTGTATTGAGCAATATGCTTTCAAGTAAATTTTTCATAATCATTTGTTTCATTGTTTCATTTTTATTCCTTGTATACTTTATTCAACATTTGTTTTTTAAACATCCCGTAACGATCCATTATGAATAATCCCATTGTCCTTGACAGGATCTTGATAGCGTTTAGTCATCGAAATAGCGTCAAAATTGGTTATTATAAATAATACAAATACTACATCATAAAATGAAAAATTTAGAGTGAAGCCTCTCTTAAAAACAGAAATTAAAAATGATAACGATTATTCGAAACCCAGCAGTTTGGAAAAATACTGAAATTTCCGACAATGTATTGTGTTACCTCACCGTTTCGGTAAAAAAATGTCTTGCGAAAAAACGGCTTGGTTGAGGATTGTTTATGTGATTTCGGTGAGACCGTTAGAACACGAAGAAAACCAAAATGTTCTGTGCGTACACGTGAGCGTTCATAGAAGTTGATATGAAATTTATAGGTTAAATGTTTACTGAAAGAATTTGAAGGTTATCTGTAGTCTCTTTTAAAGAATTTTTTTAGTGAATTTTCAATTGAGGATATAAAATGGACTCAAGTGATACTGAATTGAGCGACAGCGATGTTGAGGTAAAAAATTTCAAATTTTATTTATTTTCCATGAATTCTAATTATATTTTTTATTAGCTTCAGAATGCCTTCGCTGAAGGTAAAATTAAGCCTGGTTTGAATATAGTTCAAAGAGCCCCTAAGCAATTTGTCAACAATGTGGTAAGTAAAAAAGGAAATATCTTTACAATGGCTCGTACTTAACTGTCAAATTTATTCAGGTTGGTCTTCGCCAAAAATTAGAAGAATTCAAGTCGAAATTTAAATGGATTGAAACCCTCGATTGTGTTAGTCAGCAAGCTCCCCTTGCGCCAGAATTAGCAGCGCGAATGTATACAGAGGAACAAAAACGACAAAACCAATTGAAAAATAACAAAAAGCTTGTCCAGTTCAAACCAGAAGATGATCCAGTACTTAATGATTTCAAACGAGAAACGATGTTCTATAGACAAGCACAAGCTGCTGTTATGGAAGCAATGCCTCGTTTAAAATCACTTGGAGTGGCAACATTGAGGTAAAGTATTCACAAAATTTTTGAGAGTTCTTTTCACATTTTGTAACTAGGTCTGGATTTTTCGAATTTTAAGCCAAGAATGGACATCTGACTCACTTATCTATTCTATTTTTTCATTTGATTCATTGATGTTTTAGGCCTGATGACTATTTTGCTGAAATGGCAAAATCAGATGAACAAATGCAGAAAATTAGAGTTGCATTAGTGAAAAAACAGGCACAGCAAAAACAGAGTGAACGTTTGAAAGAACTCAGACAACAGAAGAAAGAAGGTAAAAGGATACAGATCGAAGCCAAACTACAGAGACAGAAAGAAAAGAGAGAAATGCTAGATGAGGTTAAGAAAGTGAGAAAAGGAGTTAAAAAAGATTTAGATTTTTTGAATAAAAAAGGACCTTCGAAAAAGGCCATGATAAAAAAAGGTATCAAGGATAAAAAATTCGGGTTTGGGGGCAAAAAGAGAGGTCTGAAAGCTAACACTAAAGAAAGTGCCTCAGATATCAGCGACTTTAAACGTTTCAAGCCAGCATCGAAAGCTAGAGGCGGTAAACCTATTAAAGGTGGTAAAGGTAGTAAAGGTGGTAAAGATGGAAAAAATAAGAGACCAGGAAAGAATCGAAGGAAACAATCTAAAAAATGAAAGGTTTTGTAGGGTGTTCTGTTATATTATTAATTTTTTTTAAGAACAAATTCAAATTCGAAATGTTTGAAAAGATCATTATTGTATATTTAAATAAAAAATGAAATTGAATAATCTTTTATTGCTGCGTGTACTCTTAGCTCAGAAAAAAATTACAGGATTTACAATGCGGAAAACAATAAAAATTGTACAAAACATAGTATGTCTGGTTCTCAACAGGTGGCGTCGACACAACTTTTGTTTCCATATTGAACTCGTTTTTGGATTGAGGAGTTCAGTACTTAGTGTAATAAAAATATATTATTACTCTGTTAAGGTTGGTGAAAAAAAAATGCATTCTTCCTTTGAGTTCATCTAGAAGTTTTTAGACATCTTAAGTTTATCGAAGGAAACGTTAAGGGTTAAGCTTGTGGTTAAGAAGAACATAAATCTATGTAAAAAATATCTATGCATCAACATAGAATATTCTAGTTCAATTTCGAATTGTAAACAAACGGATTATTAAAATGATATAATTATTTTCCTGTGTTTTTCTAATATGCGTTAATGATGGTACGAAAAAAGAAAATCATCTTACATACTTCCAATTACCGTACTAAGAATGATCCCAAATTCCAATATAAATGTTACGTTCGTTTGGAAAATTATGATTTCTCAAAATACTGTATTGACCCACTCAAGAAAGATGAAAACAAAGATGATTGTTTGAGAGGTCTGAATGAAGTTGAAAGTAAGAATACAAAATCTTTGGAAATGAATGAACTACGGAATAATCTTAAAAAAGTTAGGAATGAACAAAAGCTTCCTAATATCAAACAACCTCATGTTATTACTGCTAAACCACTATCGACCGATATGTCGAAAGAAATTCACGATGAAACATCAAGCTTCGTTGAAAGAAAAGTTCTAAGAGCAAGAAAGCAGGTGAACTATAAGGAGAAGAAGTCTATCGGCACCCCAGATGTAAGAGAGAGCAAAATCATAGATCCTATAGAAAAGAAGCATATCCCTATCTATAAGAAAATAGATGAGGATTTACCGAAATCAAGAAAAAGGAAGGGAGATATGTATGACTTTATCCCTGAATCAGATGATGACAAGGATTCTGATGTTAGTTTTAGAATCAATTTGCCAGCTAAAAGAAAGAGAGTTAATCATCATGTGAATTTTCAAGATAAAGTACCTGATAAGAAACTCAGAGAAGTAAAATTGGATAAAAATATGAAAAATGTAACTTATAGAGATAAAATAAATGGGCTACTGAATAAGTTTGCTGGAAAAATAACGAAAAATAAGAATGATCATAATGAAGCATCCCAAACAAATGCACGATCTAAAAGGAATCCAGTAAGAAAAGACCAAATTGATATTAGTAATGAGCCAGTTCAGGAATCAGTTTTCAATTCTACAATGTTACCAGAAACTCGGAAAGTTATACTTTTAGATGAATCAATTATTGTCAAAGGTTGTGAGGGAAATAACTTGACGATAAATTTAATGGGTGGTGAGAAAGTTGATAAAACTGCAAATGCTTGTATTCCCCCAAGTGATAATTCTAGTTTTAATTCTCTACAAGATAGTACTTCTAACTTATCTTCTCTTAACTCATTCGGTAATATGAGTATAAGATCTTTCGATGGGAACATTGAAAATCTTTTTGGCTTTGATGATGAATTGGTGGAGGATAATAGAAAGGAAGCTTCTAATCGAATCAAAATCATACAAAATGTTGAAGTTAATAAATCCATACCTTCAAAACAATATGTGAGTATATTGATAAATTTTTTCGAGTTGTTTGAGGTTTTGAATGTATTTTTCTACTTTTTCAGATATCAACTCCTAAACATTTCAAACCTCAAAGATCTTGGAGGTTCAATTCCAGCAGTGTAAATAGAAATCCTCACTTTATTAGTTTAAAAAAAAATTCTTTGCCGTCCCTCAATCAAGAGCCAGTGTTAGATCATACTTTCGATGAACGCATTGGAGAGATGAATAACTCACTTCTAGTTCCATCCAAGAAAAAATCACCTAGACAACAGTGTATATTGAACTATATCGAAACATCTGTGGAACATTCGCAAAACCATAATTATTCCCAAAGCTTGTACGATATTGATGAACTGAGTCCTGTCAAAGGCAATGATGCAGATAAAGAAAATTCATTGGAGAAAAAGAAATTGAGTAATGAGAACCTGAGGACTAAAAGAAATATTTTGGGGCTCATAAATGATGTGAATGTATTGAACGAAAGTCCTCCAAGAAACGATAGAGATTCGTCTGGATTGAAAAATTCGTCATCTTCATCTAATAAAAACTCCAAGGACCAAGAGAATTTCGGATTTGATACTATTACAGGAGATAAAGAAGAACAATCTGTTAAAGCACAAGCGAAACCGTTCAGGATCGAGTTCACCTACCTAAAACGTAAGAAGATGAATAATTTACCTGAGAAGATGAATCAGCCAGTTAGGGAATCTGAAGTGAGAAGGCTCATTGAAGAAGATCCTGGATTTGACAAAGTAGTGGATCAAGATGGTTTAGATTGTGGGAACTTGGGTTTGTTTGAGGATATTGAGCAATCTCCGGTGAGTGCAGTTTAATCTTAAACTCATTTTATTCTTACAGGATTCTATAAACCATAAACACAATTTAATTTCACCAAAACTAGCCTAAATGTATACAGTTAACTTTCAAGATGACAAAGTTCAAGTAATGTACAGGTTAATAGATCTTTGTACGACCCTAAATCGTGTGTGATTCTAATCAGTAATCAGAATACCACATAAAAGAAACCGTAAAATCTCCTGAGAGAAATGTATTTCACATTATCTTGCGATTTGGAATGTTGACTTTCCAGCTCTTATCTTTTTATCTTCCAGACTTAATTTGGATCACTTCAACTGCTGGTGTAATGGACATTGTGCTTGTTTTTGTTCGTTCCTGGACTATTTCCAGAATTGATTCTTTTATTTCTGATATTTGTGTTGCAATAAGCTCTTTTTTTCAAACTACCAGTATCTCTGCACCAATTTGATGAATATCGACGGGTTTGGATGGTTTCTCATCGACTATGATTAGGCTTATCTTAAAAACAACCTGCATTGTTATTATTATAGCCCTTTATTGATATTATCTGAATCATTCTTGGTGGATACTGTTCAATCACTCATTTTCATTTGTACCTTTTATTTATTATTTATAACCGCTACGTGTTGATTTTCAGAAACCTATTGATAATTTGAAACCCAGAACAAAAAAGCATACCGATCAAAAGACTCAAAAAAATAAAGCACCACAGGTTAGTACAGTGCATGAAATAATTTCTGAATATTGGGGTAGATTTACTATATCTGGTTTTATTCAATATTTTATTTCAGGATAAGCTTAGTAAGGAAGCGAAAAAATGGATAAAAGAATTCAATGTAATGTGTGATGAAGTAGAAAATGAGCATCTAGAGGTTGAGTGAAAACCTTTTTTACCAATGACCTCTCATTTTAAGTTGAAGACATCGTCTGAGGAGAAATGTTACCTCACATATGGGGCACTTTTTGTCCCACTTTTTTTTCTCAGTTATACCACATTTTTGTTTTTTTTGAGGTGGTTTTATATTTTAAAGATATTTTATTATAACTTTTCTGGGACGATACTTATTTATTTTTAATATTTGTTTTATTTTCTGTTATGGATTTTAATGAAGAAAACCTTTTTTCATCCTCTTGTTTTGAAAGGATCTATTGAGCAAAGGTAATGGTAAGATTTTAAGGTGAATTATCAGAATGAAAGAAACTCTTGTATGAGTTTCAGT
Source organism: Adalia bipunctata (assembly GCA_910592335.1). Taxonomy (NCBI): domain Eukaryota; kingdom Metazoa; phylum Arthropoda; class Insecta; order Coleoptera; family Coccinellidae; genus Adalia; species Adalia bipunctata. The sequence goes on from OU342949.1 coordinate 64,349,160, forward strand.
ATTCAACAGATAATGCTTTCTTCATGAGTTATTCTTTGAATAAAAATATTCTTCTATACCTCATTATTTTCCCAAATGAAACTTGAATACAAAGAATGCCATATAATTTTTATTTACCATTTAAAAGAACAGTGCCACGTTATGTCCTAAGATTCAAATTTGCTGTATATATTTAATTATTTATTTTTGTATAGACCTGATCTAGATGTAACTTTTCGACAATGCTTGTTTCTTACAAATCAGATTGTGAAAAATATATTTAGGATTTTCAAAGTATTGTTTCATTCCGCCTGATCATATTATTGCTCTGTAATTTTCGCGATTTTGTTGTGTATCTGTTTTTTTTTCAGAAAATGATTAACTAATATTTTTTCGCCGTTTTCGTGGTTTTAGTAGATATGGTAGTAGGCTATGGGATTACTCATGTAAATGAGTTATCAAAAAAATCGTTACATAGTGTCATAAAAAAATTGGGATTTTGTTTTTATTTGAAAGCGAAACATTTTTGAGAATCGTTGAACGCGCTAACCACGAATTGGAACAAATGTTCAAAAGGGTCAGAGCGATTCTCTAAAATCTTGATTTTTCTACTAGAAAAGATCTCTGATTCCTTTTCGATGTGACACTCTGTACAGCTCTTGTTCAAGTAAACTCCACTTACTTTTATAAAGTATCCCGGTTGGCCATGATTCAGGTTTATCTAGTTCTTTTACTTAAAACTGACGCAGGTTGGTACTCGTGAAAGTCAAATGATTCGGAGAGATGTTGCCAATATTAATTTATATTTACTCTTTTTCAACTTTGAAAATGGAGTTTATACTACATTTTCATACTGGAGTATTTCAAGTTGTGCAAAAAGGTATTCAAATGTCTTCTGTAGGCTGATTTCTTGAGAATTTAGAAAAGTGGGGAATTCCATAGGACCGTCTGTTGGTTTTGAAGTTTTTCTGTAGGGTTATTCGAGTACTTTCATTCTTTTTTCGAATGAACTATCACAATAATGTTCTATTCTGTCCATTAATTTTCAGTGAAATTTCAACACTGGATTCTTGATTTCCGTACAAGAAAATAGCATAACTGAATCTTCCAACCATGTTTATATACGTGAAATATTCCAGTATTAACAGAGAAAAAAGTTTCTTCAACATTCGCCAGGTCTTTGGAATTATTAAATTCACATAAGATTTTCTCAAATTCATTATTTTCCCAGAGTAAATAAACATTTTGATAAATACGTAATTACTACGACCTCTATGTAGAGAGGACAACGTTGCTGAGTTATCTGAGAGGAAAATGACTATAACCTATCATTTTCAAAATATACACGTTGAAATGTGTCAGAATTTCATGACCAACCGGGATACTTCATAAAAGTGAATGGAGTTTAGAACCTGAGCTCAAAAATAATGAATTTAATCAATAATTGATGGTTCTTCACGGTAAATTATTCTTATATAGCATCATTGTTATCGTATCGATTCTCTTTGCGAAACTTTTTTCTTTTAAAAAAATTGTTACTAACTGAAATTGAAATGTTTCACGGTATGATAACTATATCAACCCTATATGAGAATTGCGGAGTCTTAATAAAACCCTGATCCTCGTCCAATAATAACTACTGCGTAGTATTTCTTGGCACAGGTACACCATAAATTTAAATGCATCTAGAAACGATAGTAATTCCACAACATCTTATCTCAATACCACAAAGAACATGTCAAGTGAAGAGATGATCCCCATTCCTCTGTCGTTCTAACATATGCGGTTAATTTATTAGTTTTCTTCATGTCATGACTGCAGTGACAAAAAGGATCGTACTGTTCCTCGCAAACACCACTATCGTTAAATTTAATAGGCAAGCTTGATGTTCTTGCGAACCACCTTTTAGATTCTATCAGTGGCGCCTTTTCTAGCTACCCTAGGGGTACCAAATAAAATTGAAACTTACTATTCCCAACTCGACCAGTTAATGCTTTCTCCACCACATCCAATGAATTTTTTTAGAATATCCATAAACAGAATTGCAAGACCTTCAAAATGATGTCTCACTCGACCCACTTTCTTTAAATATTATTGAGGGGGTTGCCACCCCGCATAGGGGATGATTGTACACTCAAGAATTTTCAATCAAAAGATGTCTCCATCCCAGGCACGTAGCGAGGGGGGCCCGGGCCCCCCCGAAATATCAAAAAATGCCTGTATATTTGACAAAATTTGCAATGTTTACCTATTGATTTGAATTGCATAGAACATACATGGGATATGCTCCAAAGAAGATTAGATAATCATCAACCTACCCCAGAATCCTTAAATGATCTGAGAGAGCTTCTGCCCCGTTTATGGAACCAAATTTCTCAATAAATGTTTAACAACTTCGTGTGTAGTATGCAAAGAAGATGTCAAGCTGTTATTGATGCCCGTGGAGGCCATACATTGTAATGATAGTCTTAAAATGCTTGAATTCTCTGGGAATAAAATTTCGTTATTTTACTCGATTTTTCTTAACCACCCTGTATATACGCTGCAGACCTACAGGCTAAAATTAATTTACAACTTGAAATCATATTAATATGAATTTTCATCACAAAAATCTTATTTTAACTAAATTTTTCTGCAATTTAAGTAAATATTCCTAACTGATGTGGAGCAGTTTAGAAATTGGACTCTTTATCTAGGAACTCAAACATAGGGAAATATTCGGCTGGACAGTTTTATGTGGGCCTCCCTGTATGAAATGCTTTGTCTTCAACGGCGAGGCAAAGGCAAGAATTATATCTACGAAAAATATTTTTCTCAGAAATGTGGCCCTTCTACGCCTTCTCAGTAATCAGCCTTTGAATCTAACCTGTTGGGTCTTATTGATGATTTTTCTAAAAGAGTTTTTCGCTTTATTCTAGACCTACGAAATACGTCCCAAAGTTTTTAACTTAAATTCTTTCGGATGTTGCCATACTCATGAATTCTTTTTTCTAGTATAAATTCATGTCTGAGATTATACGAATTCATCTTGTGCTTCTGGCTTACTTATCTGCAAGCACCGACGTGTTCAAGTGCCAATTGGAAATTGTAAAGCCACTGCTTGATTTTTCCCTTCTCACATCTGTTACTCGAGTTGCGGCTAATTTTACTTCAGGAATACGCTCATGAAGGCTAAATTATAATACGCGTTCATTAAAAAGGGGGAATAATTAATTATGGCGTAGACGTGAAATATGTGTATTGTTGAAGTTAAAAGACATTCGACGAGTTGTGACCACTCTACCATGAATGATACAGGATGCAGGATGTCCAAATTCAACTCTTTCGTTGACTTTTTTTAGAAACAGTATTTATGTTGGGTCTAATTGTTCTGCTGCAGTGCGTGAATATGAGGTTCCTGTCAACAAAGAGAAAGAACAATTAGAGCTACTTAATTAACTTGACTAAACGCTTTACTCAGGAAAATGTACTTATTTCGATGGAATCCTTCAGGAACATATTAATAGCGTTGGAATTATCGCTAATTCCAAAAAAGGAACCTCGAAAATATTATATTTGTTTCATGTTTGAAAAATGTACCAGTACGAAATTAGATAAAACTTGTAAAACCAATAAGAAATAAGAAGAAATTGAATGGTTCTTCATTGCTCAACTGTTAATGAAGTGAGAATTATGAAAATAAATGTTCAAGAACTTTTATCATCCCCAAAAATTCTGAATGTTTAAATCAAAATTTGTTTTGTTTCTAAATTAGAACATTTTCCTCATTGTTTGATTGATTCATTGTTTCATATTTTCTAGTTAATAATCGTAGGTAGATAAAAGGTTCTGATATCTTTCACAACCAATTTATTATTTATTGCATTTCCGATCCAATTAACTCATTTTGGCGGATGAACATATTGCACAACCGCGAAACCAGTATGAATTGGTGGATGCGCTGTTGGTTGATGACCTCCCATTTCTAGAACCAATCGAAAAAGGGATTCCGTCATATGGAGGAGCGGAAAAATGAAATATTCTATCCGAAAGCATTTATATTTTCTCGATACGATTTCTTCTGGAATCAATGGTGATATTTCCACTTCGATATTTTGGAACGCAATTTTCGATTCAATTTTTTCGCATGAAACATGAAATGATGATTAATATTTTGATGTTTCTTCGAGTGACGTGAAAAATGAGAATGCCAATTTAACATTCGCTTTGAATTATGCCCAAAATTCAATAGAAGGTAATATCAAACTGTCATTATTAATGTTCTGCTTATATTCACCGATTGTTTACAGAAAACATAACAATGGGTTAAGCTCAGCTCTTTCAATAGGTCCCCATATTTATAAAATGTATAGGGTGGATCCAGAGTTAGTTTGAGAAATTCAAACGCTGGGCAGCTTTTAGGACAAATACTGCAATTAATCAAACTTTTTATGAACCCAAGCAGGTTCTAATGTAAATAATAAAGTTGGATGAAATTTTACTGAGGAACCGGAATTTTCTTGCCGATTCGCCAATGTTCGGTTCGAAAAAGTCATAAGTCTTTCTCATTATCGAGAACGGGATCCCCGAATAATGGATAAGCTGAAATCTCCAATTAATGGCCAAATAACTACCTACGCAAAACTCCTCTAGGTATGAGTCACCACAATTCCGAGAATTTTCAAACGAGTTTCAAGACGTTGATCGTACACGATCGCGTTTCTTCGCCAGTGGTCGGGATCGAAGAGATCTCAAATGTATCTCTGGTTGCATCCACGGCTGTCACGAATTGCTATTATTTTTAGTTGTGACATCACAGTCGGTGGTTCTGAGAAGGGTTTCCCTGTGAGGTGACTCATCAAAGTGTTGTTTTTCACCAAGAACACATGTTTTAGCTGCAACCGCGGGCAAAATTCGAAAATAGACTTACTCAAACAAGTGTTAATTTACTTATCTCGTTGAAAAATAGTTTTATCGTTTCGTCCAGCAGCTGTCGTTCTACTTGTTTACAGGGTTTGGATATTATACTCTCGCTCAAGTTGATATTGAGTGATAAACAAAGTCGTATAATTCGCCAATATGAAATTTGAAGTTTGTGATAGTGCTTCGAATCATTCCGATTTTTCTAATGATAGCCAAAATTCGCAATTCAGCACAGCAGATTTTATGACTTCAATGGGAAATGGCTCTTTGCTCCTTACTACGTCTACTGCTACGGTAAGTGAGGTTAGAAAATTCGAAAGAAGAGAAAAATGTGAAAATGAAAGTACTGAAGAATAGTTTCTCGTAGAGACACATTTGATCATGTAGTTTTTCTCTTAATTTTGCATGATAAATGAGATGTTTGTCTTAGAATCTTAGATACGTCGTACGTCACATTATAAAAATTCTTCAAAAGGTAATTTTTATATTGTATCATATTGTTACCTTAATTGAAATTCACATTTGTCAGTGATTATTTTATTAAACATTATAAGATTATTTTGTTTCTCATATAAGAACAGTTCACAATTTTTTGAACTCTTAATTATTTACTAAGAATGATTCTTTTCAATACTTTTTGATTCTGAAGAATTTATGTATTTTGCATATTTCTCTGTTTTTCAGGGATCGTTCAATTGAACATTCATAGAATGGGGATATATTTGTATATGAATTATAATTATTTTCTATGAGTGGGAAATGCACATTTCCAAAAGTTAAAACAATAGGCTCATAAAATGAAACACTCTGTCTTTTTCCAATGACTTATTTATTCACAATCGATTCCGGCTGCAATTAATTCAATGAACACATTTCGAAGAAAGATTCATACTGAAAATTGAAAACTATAATCTTTGTCTATGTCCATTTTGACATAGAATTGGGAAAACTTCCTCTCCTGTCGTATGCTATTTTATTATTTAAAGATATTTTCTCGGAAAACGGAAAAATTGTTTTCGTTTAGCAAATCGCGATCCTTGCCAAGTTCGTCGAGGGAGGCAGGTGAATTCTCAGAAGTATCAGCGCCGTCTTAATAGGGGGTGAGGAAAAGGGTCGCCGGCGCCAGCTTTGAAAGGCAGGTCCGGATTCGAACATTTTTCCGGTCGTGCCAGGCTCACCGCTGAATATATTAGCCTAGGTTGTACGTTAGTTTCCTGGATTGATTTTATGGGTATATACGTATTTTGGGAAAAACACGCTGGCAAATTTACATGGGATTACACATTATTCACAAAAATATCATTTGAACATGGAAAAAATGACGTTTTTATTGAAAAGAACAAACCAAATAGAAGTAAACTTTTTCTTTTTTTTTGTTGGTTGATTTATTCGGGTTCAAGAGGAATTCCAGCACAAAGTACACCTCTAAAAAAACCCTATCGCACATTCGCTGCAAAAAGGCACCCACCCCCATTATTTCTGGCGACGCCGACCGTCCGTCTGTCTTGTTCCACTGACTGACCACCCCCACGTTTCGTCGCGACGCCACGGTGGCACCCCTCAGGCTGGCTCCCTCATTCGATCGCGTCGGTCTCGAAAGGCCGGGGGTGCATAATAAGTGGTCGAAGTACGGAAAATGCAACGTGCCATTGTTCGAAATTGTTGCTCGTCTAGGGGGTGTGGGCTGTAATTGGCGATAGTATGCCGTTCTGGGGAAAAGGTCGCGAATTTTATGATGAAGTTTCCGCACTGTATGTGGGCGTTTCGATTTTTCTAGAATATTCGAGCGTTTGAAGGGGTTGCATTTGAAATTAGTTTGATAAAACAGCAAAGTACAAGTATATGTTGAGTACAGTCTGCCCTTGGTCGAGATATACAGGGTGGCCACTTCTACCTGAATGAGCGAGATATTCTCTACATTTTTCGTATCTCAGCAGCTGCCTCAGTTGCATAACTGTGTTTTATCATCTTAACATTGCATCTTAATTCTATACTAAATTAATGGTAACCTTCTCGAGGGAATCTGTCGGAAAAGTGGGTCCAGAAGAATCTTGAAATCGCAGCAAAGCTGCGATGCAGTGAGAACATTTTATACGGTTGAAAAGACGAATAATCTATTCATACTTGGGTGAAATTTCAATTCTTTAGGTGATGTAGAAGTATTCTTAAAAAATTCGCGAAAATCGCGAAAAAATCCGGGAAAAAGGGCAATTTTAAACCCGATAAAACTTTTTTCAGAGATATCCTGACCGTGATGTAAATACACGGATCGAAAGAGGAAAGGTCAATGCAAAATAGCTTGGTATTCATATTTTCCATTATTTTCCCATTCCTTCGAGAAAATTAATCAAACTTTGTCATTTCGCCTGAAAAAACACAGAGATCTCAATAAGGATAACTACCTAATAGGTAGATCTAGGGCCTCTACTAGTGATGCATCTAACGAAACTAAGATTTTTTTTTTCTTATATCCAAGTCAACACGTTCACAACTGTTGTGTGACTAATGCAACTACGCAAAATGATATTTTTATGTTTTGGCATTACAACAAGTAATTTATTGGTGTGATATTGCAATTTTATGTATTAATTAACTTCAAGTATGTCTTTGTCGCTGTCATTCATAAATAGATACTCCGTAATGTACCTAATACGTACTATAATATATATTTATTTCAAAGTAGTGAATGGATATCTATACCTATTATAATTTCATCAAACTGATCGATTGTAATCTATGAACTTGTTACATTCTCGTAGTTAACATTTCGTTTAGAATTTAACTTGTTTGATTACCTGAAAGGAAGCGCTGTTTTTCTTAGAATTTGAACTGTTACAAGACATGATAGTTTCTAGAATGGAATGAAATACAAATTATTTGAGAGCACAACTTATAATAATTGAGTTGTGAATAAAACATCGATTTTGAATATTTCCATGGAAATTCTTCTTGGGATCATATAACAGATCCATTTCTGGAACTTTTCTTCCAATAAGTTCATTGGCACAGGGTGGAATTTTCATTATGGTTCATTTTATTTCAACGCAAATTTTGAACGATCTACGACCTACGGAGTTTTGAATTCTCTTGTCTGCTGGTACAGCAGATTTTGTGAAGATAGTACCGGGGGTATATCTTCCCCAACCTACGCAGCTGTGAGCAGGGTGCGATCTATGTTTCTTACTGTTTTTCTCGGACAGAAATTGGGATGTGTGTAGGGTTTGCTTCATCTAGTACAGCCTCAAATGTACAAACAAATTGCCAGCAATGAAATAGATAGTCTAGTCTAGTGTTATTTTCCACATTCAGAGCGAAGTTTGTCCGTATGGTACTCCCAACAAATAATCTGTGTTTAGACTGTAATTCTAATATCAGTTGTTTTTTTTAGAGTGATAGAATTTTCGATAGGGATAACTGTTATTTGACAGAAGGTAGAAGCTATGTATTTTTGACATTTCTGTTCAGTAAGCATTGACAAATTATCATGGAAAGACTGACGCCGCAACAAAGTTTACAAATTGTTGGAATTTATTTTCACAATAAGTGTTCTATTCGCCAAACTTATAGAGCGCTTCGTGAAATTTATGGTTTACATAATCGTCCATCAGAGCAGCTTATTCGTCGAACTATCGATAGATTTCGGACAACATTATCTCTACTCGATGCAACAACAACAACAACGAGACAAAGAACTGTACGTACAGAAGAAAATATTGCTGCTGTAAGTGATAGGGTTAATGAAGATCCAGATTTGTCTATTAGTCGACGTTCACAACAAGTTGGACTCAGTGTATTCATCAGATGGAAAGGTTTGCGTGAAGATCTTGGTCTACACCCATACAAGATCCAACGGGTTCATGAACTAAAGCAACTTTACCATAAAGAGCGTCGTTTGTTTGCTGATTGGGCCCTAGAACAGCTTGAAGTTGATCCAATTTTTTATCGAAAAATTGTGTTTAGTGATTAAGCTCATTTCTGGTTGAACGGCTACATAAACGAGTAGAATTGCCGTATATGGAGTGAAAACAATCCTCAAGAAGTTCTGTAGGTTCCATTGCATCCTGAAAAATACACTGTATGGTGTGCTTTACACACTGGGTGCATTATCGGTTCATCTTTCTTCAAAAACGATGCTGGAGCTGATACAGATCGATGATCAATTATTATTTGTTTCAAAATTTGAATGGTATCGACCCAGAAGTGTTTTGGTTCCAACAAGATGGTGCTACACTCATGCTGCTACTGTAAAAACTGATTTATTGAAACAAAGATTTGGCGATAACATTATTTCGAGAAATGGTCCACTTCATATTGGCCTCTAAGATCATGTGACATAACTCCAATGGATTATTTCCTTTGGGGTTATGTCAAGTCATTGGTTTATGCTGATGATGAACCAGAAACAATAGACGCTTTGGAAGCCAATATAACTCCTGTTATTGCTGAAATAAGGCCTGGGTTACTCGAAAAAGTGGTCCAAAATTGGTGTTTTAAGAGTGTTGATATCTGTATATCGATTCCGAGCGTAACCCTCATTTCGATGCCACAGACAACGAATGCGGATAGCTTAACAGTATGTCAGTGCTGCAGTCGGTGAACGACTCCACTTTCACCCTCGCCTCCCGCCCTTCCGCTCACCCCCGATTCCGATCCTCCCTTGACCTTGGTCGTCCGGAAAATCGATAGCCCACCCGATCTTGTTCCGTTTACGAAAATTGCGACCTTATCCGTGCCCTAATCCGCTTTCTGTTTCACCCTTCGGCGAAACTATTGTCGGATTGGACAGGCGCGGATTCAGCGCAAAGGAACCCGCACTTTTACTACGGGAAATGGCGTTCCGTCAAATTTTCTAAAATTTTGGTATAATGTAGTACTCGACATACTGATCAAAAGTGTCCATGGCCCCAACTCAATCCTATGACTAGTTTTTGAGATACAGGGCGTTGAAGTTGAGAATTACCCACTTTTACTACGCGAGTATCTCGAAACAGAATCGAATGAACTTCAATTTTTCTCAAGAAACATTCCATTACATCCCCAAGGAGCAAGCATACGGAGGAATATGACCGAAAATCGTTACGAATACAGGGTTATCCATAATTGAATGCATGCCCGATTTTGAAAGTATAAAATATGTCAATTCCAGAGCGAAAACGTTCGCAAAATGAACTATTACACTAGATATGTTGTTGTTACATCGAAAAAGTCTGAAATACCCAGAATTTATACTGGGTGATCCATCATTATAGAAACTATTCTCAAGGAAGGTTGAATGGACACCCTGTATTTATGGGTTGATTCAAGGTGTTTGTTCAATTGTTTTAGAACATATCATCATGGACTTCAAATAATACAGGGTGATTCAGTCATAAAATGAACTTTGAACCTCACGAAAATACCCAAAAACAACCTTTTTTTTCATCACCCTCTATTTCAAGATTGAATCCGACGAGGTGGGAGTTTTCTTTCACCACTGTACTTGATATGAAAACATCAATACGGCTGAGAGTTCCAATTCCCATGACCAGATTTTTTTTTATGTAATATGAAAATTATTTATTCATGTTATTCTATTCGTATTCCAACTGAAAATCTGGTCATAGGAATTGGATAAAAACTCTCAGCCGTATTGATATTTTCATATCAAGTACAGTGGTGAAAGAAAACTCCCACCTCGTCGGATTCAATCTTGAAATAGAGGGTGATGAAAAAAAAGGTGATTTTTGGGTATTTTCGTGAGGTTCAGAGTTCATTTCATGACTGAATCACCCTGTATTCTTTGAAGTCCATGATGATATATTCTAAAACAATTGAACAAACACCTTGAATCAACCCATAAATACAGGGTGTCCATTTAACCTTCCTTGAGAATAGTTTCTATAATGATGTATCACCCAGTATAAATTCTGGGTATTTCAAACTTTTTCGATGTAACAACAACATATCTAGTGTAATAGTTCATTTTGCTAACGTTTTCCCTCTGGAATTGACATATTTTATACATACTTTCAAAATCGGGCATGCATTCAATTATGGATAACCCTGTATTCGTAACGATTTTCGGTCATATTCCTTTATATGCTTGCTCCTTGGGGATGTAATGGAATGTTTCTTGAGAAAAATTGAAGTTCATTCGATTCTGTTCCGAGATACGGGCGTAGTAAAAGTGGGTAATTCTCAACTTCAACGCCCTGTATCTCAAAAACTAGTCATAGGATTGAGTTGGTGCCATGGACACTTTTGATCAGTATGTCGAGTACTACATTATACCAAAATTTTAGAAAATTTGACGGAACGCCATTTCCCGTAGTAAAAGTGCGGGGTCCTTTCGCGATTATAGTTTTACGGGATTTTACGAAGATCTCGGAACGGAGTGAGAGGGTATCCAGGCGAGTCTAAGTTAAGGCATTATCTTTTTCTTGCTGATTGTCAGATGAAGACGAATTCTGAATGAATGAACAGGTTCGAACTAGGAGAAATTTTGGCCCCTTTGTTTTTATGAAATACCAAATATGTGTATTAACGAAAATAACGAATAATATGACACCAGCATTCCATTCGACAAATTGATATTAGTTTTATTCAAACCCACAAGTTTGGGCTATCAACTTCAGTTTTCACCATCTCCTAATACTTGTTCAACGCTATCAGATGTATTGAAGAAATCGACGAGCATCGACTAAATACCTTGGCATTAAATAAACGATCTCTTTTTCCTGGAAAGTTATTTATTTTCATTGGTTATAGGTCAAGTTCCCACATCTCCTGAATATTTGATCGTTAGCCAAAACATTCTGCTACCAAATGACCAGAGGACTTTAGATATCACGATGTTACTTTTAAATGAAAGGAAAAAGATAGTGATTCGTATTGGGAATCACCAATAAAGAATATTTTCCGGTTATTTAAACTCTTTCGACAACATAATATCATACTCTAAGGTGTTTTGTACTAACAGAAATAGATTATTGGGAAAACACTCTTATCACTATCAACTTCTCCAATATTAACTCCCTCGACTTGCACAGTTTATGACAAACATGTTTTTATTTTTTGAAACGTTGAATCATAGCTATTGTGTTTAACTGTTTTCGAACTCTAATCGTTCATAAACTGATTTAATTTGTAATCGATATACGTAATGGTTTTTCCTCCCTATTAGTGGAAAGAAAAACAGAATTTATCTTAGATTACCTCAGAGGTATTCCACATTTTCTTTCGAGTCAGTTTTGCAAGAACTTACATATTTTAAAATAACTGAACTTATGCAAGATATGCTCGTAAGGATATTTTTGTTCGTTATGATATTTGCATAACACCTAGTTTTACAGGGCAACCCTATACATGGATTGATAGATCAGATCAGATGCATTATACTTGGTTTCATCCCTGTATGAATTAGAGAGCTATCGAAAGGCGCATAATATTTTGATGGAAATTATTGAATCGTAGTAAGGAATAGGATGACGTGTACCTATAATTATTTTATCGTCCTTATTATCGACTCGATGTAGGTATTTTCTTGATAAGAAACTAATTAGCAAGGTGTCGTTATCATCATTCAAATACGTTAATCTCGAAAATTATATTTGAATTACTAATTTGCGACGATTCAAAAAAATCGTCGAAGAAATAAGTCGCTTTAATCCCCCCTACTCTCTAACTGCCATGATCTAAGGAGGAAAATCGATATTGATATGGATATGACGCAAATTTCAATAGATTTCATAAATATGTAGAGATAAATAAGAGAATGAATTGAAAAATCTGAAATTCCCTAGCTGGTAGGTAATTCCAAGTATCTGATGCACAATTTGTTTTTATTTCATTCTTGCTTGGATCATTTGTTTTGCTCCTTTATTTAATAATTTGTGGCAATTGTGTGACAAGTCCTGAATGGCTGTTCATTATGTACAAGCAGCCCGTCCCAGCTTCTCCGGGTAGAAATTTCTGATAAAGAAAAACGTGTTGAATAAAATAATTCAAATTCAGTTCTGAAAATAATGAAAAATATAGGGTTCTAATCGGAAATTTGGATCTTGTTCTCGTATGGAGTTCCTGATACACCCTGTAGACGCAGATTTCTTCCAGAGACATAGGGCAACAGAAACCTTCATGTTTTGCTATAAAACATTCTTTTCTTATCTGAACAGATTGAGAAATACTGAGGGGGTAGCACTGCCGGATCCAGATAGTTTTTTAGGGGGTTTTTATTTTTACCAACATTATAGGATTTATAGATGTCCAAGGGGGGCCATGGCCCCCAAACCCCCCCCACACTGTATCCGCCAGTGACACAATGCGGATTAAGAAACTTTGGATTTGAAGCAGGCACCTTGTCAACACTAATGGAGGACAGTTAGTCGAATACGACGTTTATCTAAAAGCGTGAATTTTATTTTCAGTTTGGGATTCCCATACGTGAGGGTCTTTGCCAAAGTGTGAGATATCACAAGGTCATTCATTTTACTCGTACGCCAATCTTTAGAGATGTATTCTATTCCATTCATATGGATAGTAACCAATACATCCAGGAAAGGTAGTGCACCATCTCTCTCTACTTCCATGGTCAACTTGATGTTTGGGTGTCTGCGATTGAGGTGTTTTTCACTGTGACTCCAAATCACGAAGGTATCAGCCATTTTGGATGGTTTCTTTGAAGCTGTTTCAATGGCATTATTTTCGATTTTTTCCGTAAAGAATTTGACAACGCCAACGGTAGAAATTCTTAGTTTGAAATTTTAAAACTATTTCGAAATTGAGAATATTATACACACAACCAAACTTATATGGAATCACCCAGTATTAAGATGAAATATTATTTTGATATCTTTTTCGTTAGAAGCAAATAAAAAGTGCATGTGTTTACTCACAAAAACAGTTAGGTTCATAAGCACTTGATAAGATTTGGCTTTGCAGTGTCGATTTTACCATTTCGTTCGAACGTCGCAGTGAATTTATATTTTGTTTTTTTGCGAAGTTTAAAAAAAAAATGTCTTATGTGGGGTTATCGGAAGTCCAGAGAGGAAGAATTATTACTATGGCAGAACAAGGTATGTCACAAAGACAGATTGCAAGAAAGGTGGGGGTTACACAAGGGGTTGTTTCAAAAACCTATGCAAGGTTTCTGGAGTTAGGAACCCTAAAGAATAGGCCGAGAAGAAGTCGTGGAAGAGTAACTACAGAAAGGCAGGATCGCTTTTTAGCCCAAACAGCAAGAAAAAATCCCGCAGTATCTCATTCAGAGCTTCAACGCCAATTTTTGCGAGCTACAGGTGTTAGTGTTTCTGTCGAAACTATCAGAAAAAGACTTCGCGCTCGGGAATTATTCAGGAGAAGAGCGTTAAGAGTTCCAGAACTATCAAGGCGAAATAAAGTTGACCGTTTTAATTGGTGTTTAGAGCATGAAAATTGGACTATTGAAGATTGGAAAAATGTCTTATTTTCGGATGAGACCAGAATTGGCCTACGATCAGACGACCGGCGTGTTCGCATTTTAAGACGTAGAGGGAGGCAAGCTAGGCTCCAAGCTGCAAGACCGATCCCTAAATACAATGGAGGTACTGTAATGTTTTGGGGCGGAATTATGTTTGGTGAGAAAACTCCTTTAATTCCCATGAGACAATCTCTGACAGGGCCTAGGTATGTTGATCTAGTGCTACAACCTGTAGTGAGGCTCTGGCGAGGTGCTTTTGGAGATTATTTCCTATTTATGCAGGATAATGCACCTCCACATACCAGCAGAGTTGCAAAAAATTTTTTCGAAACAGAAGGTGTGACTGTTTTAGAGTGGCCTTCTTGTTCACCGGACCTTAATCCTATCGAGCACTTGTGGGATAGGATCAAAAGAAAAATTAGAGCTCGTCAAAATAATCCTGGTAACGCAGAGCAACTTATACAAGCGGCTTCAGAGGAATGGGCAAATGTTACAGAAGAAGAAATTAACAACTTAATAGAAAGCATGCCTCGTCGAATTCAAGCTTGTATCAATGCCAGGGGTGGTAATACTGATTATTGATTTGTTAAAATCGTTTTATTTGTTGTTCAATTCTCAGTTACATAAAAATTATTTTTAGAGAAATTTACACTTTTAATTTTCTGTTCTATTATAAAAATAATCTTTTAATAATTTATATTATTTTTGTAATAAACTTGTTTTGGGAAAACTGCTCTTCACTTTTCAGCGACTTTTTTTTTAATTAAAATTCGTTTTTTCCAAATAACAGGGTGATTCCATAATATAAGTTTGGTTGTGTGTAATTCCGGATACTTCTTATGTTGTGGACGTTGATACCTACTATAAAGGAACAAAAAAGCATATCAAATTCGCTTCGAGTTTATTACTAACGCGTGCCGATGGAAACGATCTCCGATTCATCCTCAATTAACATCAAAAGCACCGCCATTGCTTCAATGAATTCCTTATTTCAACGAATATTAATTACCGATTATTCTCTTCCACCAAGATTACGAATAACAAGAATTAAGCAAAGATTACATTAACCGAATTGTTACTTATCTTCAACAATTTATGCATTCATTTTTTCTGGGACGGATTCTTTCTTGGAATCGGGAATGAAATAATTTTTTTCCGCGTCATTCGCTGAAGAGCGGATTCGAGTAGCGCCAGGAAGTGTGAATTTGGTCCTTTCTGGAATAGAATTCCGAGTACATAAAAGGTGATCGGTAGTCAGCCTTGAATAGCAGTCGTCAGTGTTGTAGTCTTGCGGTTTATAAAGAAGAGTCCCGATCATTATGGAATCAAAAGTCGTTTCCGTTGTTGATTGGCCGTTTCATATAACGATATTCATTTCGCACCACTCGATCCTTCCATTATTCTTTTTCAACAAAGTACAGGGTCTCCCATAATTAATTCAACGTAATTTGGTCATAGATTCTCGTGGTAAAATTTGGAAATAAACTCATGGTATTATTATGACCGAACTACAGGGTGTATTTTAAGGTGTGGCTTTTCTTTTGACAGGTGATAGAACTCATCAAAATAAGTCACTTTACCGAAAATTTCTTATATGAAATGTTCAATTCGAAAAATTTATAAAAAGGCGGCATATGGCAAAATGATCTGTTCTAAGCACTAGAATTTTTCGTGAATTTGTTAGATGAGGAGACATAAAACAAGAGATGTTGATATCTACGGAGGAGCAGGAGAGGGAGCAGGTGCGGACTGAAGAATTTTCAGATACATCTAGAAACTAGAAAATATTATAGTTTCATTTTCTCGAAACAGGGGCATATTTCATGTAAAAATTTTTTGGTAAAATGAGTTATTTTGATGAGTTCTACCATTTGTTAAAAGAAAAGCCTCACCTTAAAATACACCCTGTACAGTGGTATGGTTATTCTTAAGAATGTTTTCCTTCCCAATATCGCAATTCTCATTGCATAATGCATATCTGTATCTTATCGAGTTCTTTTGTTTTCACAGTTCTCTCCCAACAATAAACATTTTTCATTTCGATGTTTATATTTATTCGATATCTCACAGACCGCCTGGAACTGCACCATTTGTTGTGACTACCCAAAAGAGGCTGAACTGTTGGTCCCATTTGAAAGCAAAATTACGGCAAAAAGTCCCAATGGATGTATGTCACTTTAGAAGAGGACAAATCGTCTCATTTTATTTCTATTCTATACTATACAAAAATGGTAACTCGATGGACCGGCCCGAGGGAATCTGTCGAAAAGTGGGTCCAGAAGAATTTTAAAATCTCAGCGAAGCTGCGATACGGTGATGAAATTTTTATACGGTCGGAAAGAGGAATAATTGATTCATACGTGGGTGGAATTTCGATTCTCTAGGCGAAGTAGAAGTATTTTTAAAAAATTCGCGAAAATCGCGAAAAAATCCGACGGAAAGGGCCATTTTGAACTCGATAAAACTTTTTTCACAGATATCCTGGCCTTGATGTAAATATACGGATCGAAAGAGGAAGAGTCAATGCAAAATAGCTTGGTATTCATATTTTCCATAATTTCCCCATTTCTTCAGGAAAATTGATCAAACTTTGACATTTCGCCTATAAAATACCCCGAGTTCTACCGATGAGGATAACTACACGTCCGAGCTCGCGAGCTCCCTTCAAAAATTGGGTTTTTTATATCCATGATATCTCAGTTCGTATGCGGGGTAGACCAACAATTTTTTTTTAAATTAATCCTTTTTCTAGAATGTGTATTACATACTCGCTTTTCTGTTTTTCTTCGTATATAAGGAAAAAAAACCTGGTGAGCTGTAATTTCATGAAAATCTGGACCAACGATTTTATTTCCATGATATCTCCGTCAATTTTCGGGATAAATGTATGAAATTCTCAGTATACATGCGGAATAATATTTTGCAGAATGTGTTTTATTCGCTTTTCCTTTTTTCTGCGTATATTAGGGAAAAACCTAGTTGAAAATATGACCAATAAAGTTCCTACTTTATTATTCATTTAAAAATTTGGGGGGGCAATAAACAAAAAAACTGATCGATACACTTTCTGGAAAATATTATTTCGCATGTAAACTGAAAATTTCATAAATTTATCCCGAGAATTGACAGAGATATCATGGAAATAAAATCGTTTGTCCAGATTTTCATGAAATTACAGCTCACCAAGTTTTTTTCCTAATATACGGAGAAACACATGTATGTTAGGTTATAGCCATTTTCCTTTCAGATAACTAAGCAACGTTGTCCTTTCTACATAGAGGTCGTAGTAATAACGTATTTATGGAAATGTTTATTTACTTGGGGAAAATAATGAATTTGAGAAAATATTATGTGAATTCAATAATTCTAAAGACCTGGCAAATGCTGAAGAAACTTTTTTCTCTCTTCATACTGGAAATATTTCACGTTTATAAACATAGTTGGAAGATTCAGTTATGCTATTTTCTTTTACATAAATCAAGAATCGATTGTTGAAATTTCACTGAAAAATAATGGACAGAATAGTAACTTGTTATAGGTCATTCGAAAAGAGAATAAAAGTACTCGAATAACCCGACAGAAAAACTTCTCAACGAACAGACGGACCTATGGAATCCCCCACTTTTCAATGTTCTCAAGAAATAAGCCTACCGAAGACATTCCAAATACCTACTTGCACAACTTGAAATACTCCAGTATTAAAATGTAGTAGTACTACGAAACCTGTTGAACCGTAAAAGAACCAACTCCATTTACAAAGTTAGAAAAGAGTAAATAGAAATAAGTGTTGGCAACGTCTCTGAGAATCATTTGACATTGAACGAGTTTCAAGTAAAAAATCTTGATAAACCTGAATCATGGCCAACCGGGAGACATCATGAAAGTTAATGGAGTTTTCGTGTATACGGATGATCGGACGGACAGAATAAGATTTGACCCAGGATTCGTCATCAAAGATACCTACTATTTCCTCCACAACAAAATGACCTCTAAGCAATATTCATTTCTCTATTAATTCGATGAAAAAATTAGTACGCCATTGACCGTCTTGATTCCGAGTACTTCGTATTAGACGAACTGGGGTTCGGTTTTAATATTCACCAGCGGACGACCAATAACGTCAACGGATTACCGCGAATAAGACCGTCTTCTTGCATTCTATTCCATTCATGTACCTTTTTATTAAGCGCCCGACCGGCGCATACAAAAAAGGCGCACGCTCGCGCGACTCGATTTTAATGGTTCTTTCTATTTGTCTTAATTTCGACCATCTGCCGGACGAGGGGTCGGGGCGGTCATCGGTCATGGCGGTATTTGAACCCACTTAAATGCCCACCGAGTAGCAATTATCAGATGCATCTTAAAGTTTTATGTAACACTCTGGATACACGATTATGGGTTAGCGCAGGGGCGGCTCCAGTGCAGTTATTCAGTGGAAAACTTTACAGGACCCATGTGAACTATCTTCCCTTCGAAAAATTCAATTTATCGAGAATGCAATTTGAAAAAACGGTCATTGAAAAAATCAGAATTTTCGAAAATTCTTTGTTTTCGGTTTGAATGGAAGTCCGAATATTTTCCATGACAGTATACACATATTAAGAAGAAAATCATCAAAGGACGTCGTTTGAAAGTCTTTCTGTATCATTCTCATCACCATTTAAGGGGACCTGGTACACGTCCGAGCTCGCGAGCTCCCCTTCAAAAATTGGGCTTTTTATTTCCATGATATCTCAGTTCGTATGCGGCGTAGACCAACAATTTTTTTTTTCAATTAAAGCTTAATCATTTCTCTAGAATGTGTATTACTCGCTTTTCTGTTTTTCTACGTATATTAGGAAAAAAACCTGGTGAGCTGTAATTTCATGAAAATCTAGACAAACGATTTTATTTCCATGATATCTCCGTTAATTTTTGGGATAAATGTATGAAATTTTCAGTATACATGCGGAATGATATTTTGCAGAATGTCTATTATTCGCTTTTCCGTTTTTCCACGTATATTAGGAAAAAAACCTGGTTTAAAATATGTCCAATAAAGTTCCTACTTTATAATTCATTTAAAAATTGAGGGGGCAATAAACAAAAAAACTGATCAATACAAATTCTGCAAAATATTATTTCGCATGTAAACTGAAAATTTCATACATTTATCCCGAAAATTTACGGTGATATCATGGAAATAAAATCGTTTGTCCAGATTTTCATGAAATTACAGCTCACCAGGTTTTTTTCCTAATATACGAAGAAAAACAGAAAAGCGAGCAATACACATTCTAGAGAAATGATTAAACTTCAATTTAAAAAAAAAATTTGTTGGTCTACGCCGCATACGAACTGAGATATCATGGAAATAAAAAGCTCGATTTTTGTAGGCAGCTCGCGAGCTCGGACGTGTACCAGGTCCCCTGAAACCTTAAAATGAATTTTGTTCCATTTTTGATTCCTCGGAACAACTCGGGCGTGAAATTGAAGAGAAGGCCACCACTGCACCGTAAAGCACGTGTTTAGCCAATTATAAACTAGAGACATTAAACTCCTTGTTATCTCCTTCTGAAGGAATGCTTTATTCTTTTACCTTGGGTTGTCCATAAAATTTAACTGTTTCAGAGACACTCAAGATATATTTGTTTCGGTTAATATTTCTCGTCATGATATTTCGATTGGCGATAGATTGGTTTTTGAAGTGGCGTGAGAAGCCATATTTTGAAATTTGAAGATGAACAATAGATGACATTTTGTCACTAGCTTAGTAAAATCTGGGTTCATCACACTATTTGAAAGGAAGGAAATGAAATTCTGAAGTTTTAGTATCACACATGTGAAAAGGCATTTATTGAGAGGGAAATGCTCGAAATTTAGAGATCAATGAGGATCGAAGTTCGTGTAAATCTATGAGGACTTCCGAGCACAGTTCCTTGAGATAAAAATGAGTACACTCGAAGATTTATTGCGAATTATTTGATATCTTTAAGTGATTGATAATGCAGACCTACAGATTGATTTTCGTTCATCTACCTTGCAAGATCTATTTTGTGGGTGAAAACTCTTTCAAGATTCCAATAACAAAAATTTGACAGCTGTCAAAACGAAAATTGACAGCAGCTGTCAAAGAAATCGTCCATTATTCCGGATCCGTTATGACAGAAATCCGATGGGAATTCTTTTTCCGTTTTCATATTCGTGTTTTTGTTGAAACAAAGTGCAATCATGTTGAATTTTTTCGTCGACATGAAAAAACAAAGTTGTGTCCGATTTTCGTGAAAACATTTCTAATATTTTCGATTTGGTCGAATGTCATTGCATTCAAAAATTGACCAGCGCATACACCATGTGTTGAGACATCTTAAACACATATGTGGATGCATAGAAAACATGGTTTTGGCCATAGAATTATGTGGTTTTGACCATAGAATTATGTGGTTTTGGCACTATAAAATAATAGCTCCACGGCCGTGAAATATTGCGGATCATTCCGGAACAAGAACAAATACATAGTACAATCAAGAGTGCCGATTCGCTCTGCACGTCGGAGGGCAAAATCGCTCAATTACCCTATATCGTCCACACTTTAGACTCTTTAGAGGGTTTTCGTGCGAAAACACTCAATTAAGACTCCCGCACCGCATTTCCGAGAAAACCTCCGAAAATCGGGCCCACCAGAACCAGTTCCAATCGAACGAAATTCTTTCCCGGAACGATTTCCCCTGCCAGCGTTCCCATTTACGTCACCCGCAGGCACTGACGGACCGCGGAATCGCGCTCGCTCACCGTCCGATTTTCAACATTCGAACGGCGAACTCTCTACGAAGTACATGCTGTGGTCGCGCGGACGTGCCCCGTTTCGTGATATTTTGTCGCACAACGACCTTGTCTGCGAATTAAACTTGTAGAACTTTTATTTGTACTGGTATTCCGCATATCGACGTTGACGTACGCGCTCGCGTCACTCACGATTGTGTTTCATTTCGAATTTCGTATCGTTCCATAGCCTACTTATGTCTCAGTTAGTGCCTTACCTGAATTTCGGTTTGGAGGACAATCACAACTACGAAAGTGACTATTTTTACAACCACGAGATTTCCAGAAAGAAAATGGTGAGTTTCCCTCGTCCTGTCCCGAAAATCCGTCGGGATCGTAAAGTGTGATTCATCAGAATTTGATTGATTGCTTATCGGGAGTGTAAACATATTTATCAAGTACGCTGTGAATCCGAGATTTGGTAATGTGGACTGATTGGGTCTTGGCAACTGCTACCAGTTTTTTCCTTGTGACTTAACCTTTCCTCAAACTGCTATCTACGTCCGCAGAGAAAAATGTTTAAGTTTCTCGATTGTGGAACGCGAAATTTGCTTGCCATTTGCGTCATAACGTTCGCGAATTAATTAGGTACTTGTTCGAGCGATTTTATAATTTTGTATTCTCATTGACATTTGGTTGTTTCGGAATTATATCCATAACAACTGTAATTTGTATTAATCCAATCCACATAAAAAACTTAAGGAAATGTGTTGAATTTCCACTGCCAATGTTTTCAACAGCCAGATTATTTCCTAAACTGATTCTATGCCCAAAAACAGGTTTTTTTGTGCATAGAATTATCCACGTTAGAAGCGATGTCTTTTTCTTTTACTTCACAAAATCGCGATCCGTTTATTTCGCAATGTTGTGGAGTTCGGTGGTTAATTTCTAGTTAATGATGGGTAGGCAACCAATGATACTCGGATGTGTTTTGAATTAGTTTATTTTCAGGATTCGTCAGTTCCGAAACTCTCAAGTGAACTTTTGTTTGGAATTTCTTTGAAAACATACGTTTGCTGAATAGGCTGTACTGTTTTTATTTACTGCCACATTCTGAATCGTTGAAGTTTTGCCAATATTTACGTTCTAAAAATAGTACATATAACATAAGGTGAAACATTTATTTCTTTCGAAGTGTAAAATGTTACAGTTTTTTCATGGCACCAGTGCTATAAGATTTCCTTCAGCCGGAAAAATGAGTAGTTAGAATTATCTGAGAAAACTTGTATTGATGTTTTTGGGTTTATGAAGTGATTTCTTGAGTTATGTGGAAAGTACGATAAATATTGGCGGAAAAACTGAGCTTATAGTCAATATCTCAAAAAATTTTCAAGGAAATAATTATGCATATAATTTCCTAATCTTTGAAATTTAAAATTTAACTTTTTGACACTAATTGAGCGATTGATACTTCAAATTTAACTTCCTATGCAGTCTATTGAGAACTTAATTGGTAGGATAGATAACTTTCCATCACTTCACATTTGCCCTTTGTTAATTTGTCAGATGTGACTCAGAATATTCGTGTAGAGTAGAATTCGCTATTTTGATGAGATTATATCTGGTGTTAATCTAGATTGCACCGGAATTTTAAATTGTCGTGGATTGACAAACATGATACCGACAGCCCACGATTAAAAAAAAATTAACAACAAGCCAGTCCTTTCAATGTTTTTGTATACTCCATTCACAATTATAAAATCACAACTCTGGCCTTGGAAATTTGACACATTCCACTCTGTATCGAAGTTATGACGTTTTTCAAAATATTTTTATGTTCCAAGTCAACACTATGTTGCCCTTTCTACATTCTTAGCGTATTTCTCAGAATGAATATTTCATTTTGGAGAACACAACAGAAAATTGTGAACAATATTCTAGATTTAAAGGAGTTTTTGGATTTATGTAAAGATTTATCGATGTGCTTTGTTTTCATCATGATATTGTATGTGATATGATTGTGAGGGTGCATAACATTTCTATTTATTATATTTCTTTATTTCAAATAAATAACAGTTTTATTCATTCATCACAAAGAAAATAAACATAATAACTAAATTAACGAATTTGTTTACAGAGAAACTAATAATTTCAATGCAATAGTAACTGAGTTTTGGTTATAAATTAATAAGCAAGAATGTCAATTCCTGAAAGCTTTATATAGATATACATTTCATTCATTTGATCTTATGATTATTAGTTTAAAAAATATTCATACATTACTACCACAGTAGGTTTGTACAAATAAAATGGAATAGGTCAAACATATGCTTCACATTTATCATTCACCTGTTCTAAAATAAGACACAAACTCCTGGAATATGAAAAAAACCGACGTATTCTGGTTCAATATATTTCTACTTTCGGCAAAGGATTGATAGGAATGAAATCTCCAGTGACACATTTCAATTCATCGGAATCTGAATTCACCTACCGTTGAATGCAAGATAGTCATATTTCTTCTTTTTTTAGCTTTTTCGACGTGTTTTTTCTCCGAAACGTGAAAACGATCAACAATAATCATTTAGATACCGATGATGGCCATCCAGAACCCGTTTACTTACGAAAATCGTGCAATTTCATTCTGCAAGTTCTTTCCTCATAATTCCTCGAAAATTCTACCTGAACCATATTTTCCGGTCGCTTTCGTTAGAAGATCGTATAAGAAAGCCTTTTTGTCCATTTACACATTCCAAATAAATTTTGAGCACCAAAAACGATACCTAAACTAACCAAACTTCTGGGGGACCGGAATTTCGATTGAAATCTTTCTAAACGGCCAGATACCTAAAAAAACTTCGTTATCAAGTGTAAAAAGGTCTATTAGTAATTACTTTCGCTTTATTTATGCTTATAAATCGATTTTTGGTCCAATTCAAATTTGCCGTTCGTACTCACGCCAAAAGTCGTGAAAGGAAAAAATGACACTTGCACGAAATCGACGGGAAACTTCTTCTGGACGACGAAGAACGGAAAAATAGGCGATTTCCTATCGATATTTCGCCCCAAAACGCCGATCGATTCGAACTAACGAAATGTGGAATATCTTTGATACTTTTACTTTGATGTAAACAAAGAAACTGGCAACGTCGTTTTGTCATTAACAATATTTTCTGTACGCGCACAGACTTTTCATCAGGTGCACTAACTCCTGAAAACGAAACCATATGTAGGTTCTTTCGTGTATTTTTGGCTTTTTTCTGACAAAAGGCGATTTGTGAGGTTCGTTTTAAAAATATCTGGCGTTGAAATTTGAAAAATGAAAGTTTCGAATATGCACCAAAAATTCGGACAGAAAAATGTATTTTCTTTGGATTTTCGGCAACCTGTATCTTTTAAACGATGAGAGAAATCTACAGTAAACAAATAAACAAGTCCAAAACTCTCCCTGAATACAGTAATTTTCTAAAATTACGGGTCAATAATTGTGTCAGATAATTTTATTATTTACAATCTATGTGCAATAATACAGGCACGATGAAATCGAATTGAGAAGAATAAATAATAATTGTATGATTTTCTTTTTGAATTAGAAGAAGATGAAAGAATAGTAATGGTCCAATAACAGGTCCTTGCGGAACACCACAATTGAATGGAGAATGCCAATTTCTCATTCTGGTTTGGCTGTTATGATTTGAATAGCCGATAGTTCGAGGAATTACTGGAAAATCTACGTTTTGTCAATCACTGCTCTGGTGGTCCGACGATCGTCAGCACTTTCGATAACGGAAAATTCATTGTTGAAGTCTCCATTGTCTGGTTATAATCCTTCCATTTTTTACTCCACATTCAGGCACCGAAGAGACGATACGGCTTATCAGTATTGACGATTACAAAGTTATCGAACGTCTTTTGTTTCCATTGTTGGTTTCCAATAAAGCGAACCGTGTTTCTGTAACTCTTTGAACACGTGTGCAGAATTTCGACTCGTTTATCACGATTATTTAAACTCTCCTGGCGTAATAGATTATCTCGTTATTTCTTTAAAAATCACGTATGGAAAATCTTTATCGGTATTCCGGCCTTTGTTTCGATGCCTAACAGGAAAACTCCATTATCTTTTGTTTTATTTGTTCAATAAATATCGCGCCATTTTGGGACGCGAATTTTTAAGTTGGAGAAGGCGCGCGCTCTCTTTTTCTTAGCCGCTTATCTGTGGTTCGTGTCGGTGGAGCGTTACTTACGTATTTGTATTTGAATGGCCTTTGTCAGCGCTGCCTGGCGTTGGAACAAAGGAAAACAGCCGATTTATATGCATGCAAATGTCCGCTTGTTTTTCCGACTTGTGTACCGCAGTCTGTTGTTTTTCCTTGAAGGCCTCACCTTGGATTTTCTGATTCTTCTACTTTGTCACTTCGATTCTTCAATTTTTCCGAAGAAGCTTTTCGTCTTGAGTGAACGACTTTTATACACCCGTCGCAAAAAGAACGCATAATTGGATCTTGATAAATTTTTTTACTTCTTATCTATACTAATACATATTATAAAGGGGAAAGATTTGTATTTTCGAGGGTTTGATACGAATAGGCTCGAAAACTACTGAACCGAGTTCAGAAGTTCTTTCACCCTTAGAAAGCTACATTATCCCTGAGTGACATAGGCTATACTTTTCACCCGAAAAAAGTTAAGGATACCTAGTATAACTTCAATAATTACAAAAAAATCAGCCAGAATCAGCTATTTTCACGTGCGCTGCAAAAACCGTAAGACTTACGTGGATACAATGTATGACGGAAATGTACCTCTCAAACAGTTCTACGAAAAAGTCCGCGATAGCATATATCTATCTCTCAAGATTGACTTGCTATTACCCGTTTATGGTAATCATATGTTTTCCCAAATTATGCACTATTTGGGAGTGCGTTTTTTGAATAGGGTATTGATCCTTATCTAACCTAATATTATTTATCCCCAGTATTTAATTTAAAACGAAATTGCCCTTCACATCATACAATTACAACGAGTACATCAAAAGATATGGCAGGTTGAAGTGTTGAAGATGAAACCGCCGCGTGAAACAAATTTGTACCCGGGCGAAGCTGGGACGGCCTGCTTGTTAGTAGGTATTATAAATGGCGTTCATTTTGCCTAGTACATTCATTCAAAAAATGGTAACAAGTGATATTTACACAGTGTTTGTGAATCCTCAAAGAGAAGACAAAGGATTCTCTTCAGAACAGTATTGGCCCCCTTATAGGTTTCTCCTCGGGTTTCTCATGAAATGAACTATCTATGTTTTGGAAATGAGATGAATATTTTCCTCTATTTCAACTGCAATATATTTGATAGAAAATCTTTGTTTGTTATAGTTACATAGTTATGGTGAAAAGGGATTACAGTCCACTGCGACCTTAAGGTCTATTGCGCCCCCTAACAAAGCTGTTATCATCGCGCCTCCTACAGCTCGTGAGCTCGCCCTCCAGTTCCAGAGATTTGATGGAATCCAGTATCTGGGACGGCTTCAACGAGGATAAATCCTCACTCCTACAAGTTTCTTGTCCAAAGCACTCTTTCCTTTGACTTGCAATGGGATAGCATTCCGTAACCAGGTGAATAGGTGTTTCTTCCTCATCCCCACAGAATCTACACTCGTCAGTGTCCGGTAAACCCATTCTCAACAGATGCTTCTTTAGGCGACCATGTCCTGTGAGAATGCCAGTGAGTAGGTGAAGTTGGTTCTTATTGAGTTTCAGATATTTTTTGGATCCAGTAGTTTCAAAGTTCCGGAGGAATTTTTTGGAGTGATTCATCCCCTGGGAGATTCCGCCAGAGTTTTTCTCTTTCGGTTTTCTCCTTCACCATAAACTCCTTCTTATAGGTGCATTTTCCTATACCACAGAAGGGTTCTGGGCTAGTGAGTGGCGTTTGTGCGCTCTTTCTGGCCAGTGTATTGGCCTCTTCGTTTCATACGATTCCCGAATGACCGGGAACCCAGGTTATAAAGACCTTATTCTTCTTGCCTACCTCATTGAGTTTGTTCCGGCACTCCCAAATCAGCTTTGAGTCAATGACGTAGGAGCTCAGTGCTTCAACAGCATCTTGACTATCTGTATGAATAGCTATATCGCACTTCTGTGTTTCTTTCTAGATTTATATCTAGACATCTTCCGATTGCAAGTATTTCCGTTTGAAAGGCGCTTGTACAAGAGCCTAACGATAGTGCACACTTGGTACTTGTCCCGTAAATCCCAGCGCCAGCTCCTGTAGCGTTTTTAGAACCATCTGTATACCATTTTATTGTATTTTCTTTGAGGTTATAGTTGGTGTATTCCCTTTCCCAATCCTCTCTTTTGCTTAGCTTTATACTGAAGTTTTTCTCAGAGCTTACTTTCTTGATCATTAAATCACTAGGAAGCTTTGCAGATGAGGTGTAGTCATTAAGAGAGGACCAAACTCTCTGAAACCTGACTCTCTCATTGCCTGCTCCTTCTTTAGATACTCTAAGGATGGCCTCATGGGCTACCCTATCAATCACTAGATGTAGATGATCTCAAGCGCCCTAGTTGGGCACGTTCTCATAGCTCTCGTGATGCACACACAGGCAAGCCTTTGTACTTTGTCGAGTATTTTCCTCGTACTTACCTGACTAGCCTTAGCAAACCAGGCTACTGCCCCATATGTGACTATAGGTCTTACAATCATGACGTACATCCATCGCTGTATTTTTGGGTTACATCCCCAATTCCTGCCGCATAGAGGCCTTAGAGGAAACCAAAACTTTTGAAGATGTGTGTAGTTAAAAGTAAAATTTCTATTTCATGTACAAGTCAATTTCTTAGTACACAAATGTTTCTGTATATTTTTCAATTCAGATACATTTGTTTTTGTGTAATTCACTCGATACAGTTGCAGGACATTTTCGGGCCCGTCTGAAACCGCTTTATCTACTCGAACGAACACCGGAGCAACAATTAGCATACCGTATCCATTGTTCGAATTCGTCAACAAAGATATCCACTCTGCCTCTAATGGGTCTCGTTGAAAATGAGCTTTCTAGAAGCGGAGTTTTCATGTCAGCGCTACGCCGAACCCATAATACATCCGGATAACCTTTTCTCCGATTAGAACATATTGAACATTTCAATTTTTTATGACCGAAAATAAATCATTTCTCGAACAAAGCGGATTCTTGTCTCGAGTATCGTTTACCGTGAACGTGCATTATCGGGTCGTTTACTGTTAATGGAAGTCTTCAGGTTTGAATGGGTCCCTTATCGGCAGTATCGTCTGCGAAATGCAGACGAGGCGTTTCGTAAACGTACTGTATATCTTGAGGAAGATCGTTTCCTGGTAATATTCCAATTCGATGGTTCTGATATATTTGTTTCGTGGATCCGCATATCCTGACTTGGGTATTTTGCTTCGGCAGTTTTGAACTGCTCCACAAGAGTTAGGGATATCGTATTCAATCGTTTTTAAAAGTATGTAATCTTCGAGAAAATCGCTGTAAAATCATTTAAAACTCAATAACAACTTGAATCGATCCAATAAAAATCAGTATGAGACATTTCGTCAATCTGGTCGCCTTTTTTCTGAAGTTTGGTTCTTTGCATATGCTTCATAAATGTTCTTATTTTACGATGAAGTCAGTTTATCAACGGCTTCGATTTGAAACGAGTTTTCTGAAAATGCAAAGACGTGAATTAACAAACGCTGAGGTTGATAGGGCTATCGGAATGCTACAGGGTGGCCTAACTCAGGTTGTTGTAGCGGAAAGTCAGCCAAAGTGTGATATCTCGACTTTGGAATAGGTTCATGGAGACAGGATCCGTGTTGGAAAGACCAAGGCTTGGTGGGCGACGAAAAACAACACCTGCTCAGGATCGTTTCATCACCGTTTCGGCCAGAAGAAACCCTACATCTACGTGTAAAATGCTACGGAATACTCTTCAAAATGCAGATGGGATCCAAGTTTCCATCGAAACCATCAGACGACGTTTGAGAGAGGTGAATCTAGGTTCTAGACGTCCAGATGAGTTCCATTGACACGTGACCATAATCGTTAAAGACTGGAATAGGCAAGGCAACATATCAATTGGAACGATCAATGGCGTAGTGTCCTTTTCACTGATGAATCCAGATATGGACGATTTTCAGATTCTCGACAAATAAGGGTATGGACAATCCCACGCATACCCCGTATTCGTCGCTAGGTTCAAGAAGTCCATCCATTCCGAGGGGGTAGTGTTATGGTATGGGCTGGGATATGTTTCAAGGAGCGCTCAGATCTACACATTTGTCCTGAGAATATGACCGCCTTACATTATAGGGAGCATGTCATTGATAACGTTGTGCCAAATTTTCACGCTGCTATCTGTGAAACTTTCCATTTTCTAAATCTAGACGATAACGATAGACCGCACCGTGCAGCCATAGTTGAGAATGCGCGCGAGGAGCTTGGTATTCCACATTTACCAATACCTCCGCACTCAACAGATTTGAATTGCATACATAGAACATGCATGGGATTTATTTCACTTCAAAGTTCTATCACCCGATATTTAATGGTGGTTCTGAAAAAACTTTCCGCTTAATTCAATATTTTGATCTGTCGATATGGAATTGTTGAATTTTGAATCAATTGGATCGTGATATTGAATAATCCAACGCAATATTGTTTCATCCAAAGACGCATGTAATAAACGAGATTCAACAACATCCGACCTTCAGATCCTAGAAATCGGACCTTTCCCAACAGTTGGATGTTCTCAATATGTAAAGCGCGATCATATTGCCAAGGTAAAATTCTGTGATCAATTATTGCATCACTCGTGAAACCACAGTTCCGCGATTGATGAAACTGATCGATTATTATTCATCGTGAAGGGAATCTAGCCGAGTGGTTCTTTGATGAACCGTTCAACGGAAAGACACTGCGATTTTTCAAAAATAACCTTTCAAAATGTCTATTCATCTATTCATTCAAATGGCATGGTGTCTTGTGGATCGTCCTGTATAAGGCAGTTTTATCTTCATTTGATTCGACTTGTCTCTGCTACTCCGTTCTTGAGTTTTTGTATATAATTTATCCTTTTGTGCTGTTGATTTCCAGGCTATATTTTCTGCAAAACTAATTGCTGGCATTCGGGTGTTTTTTGTTACGGCTCACATCAGTGTCATTTAAATTCTTCAACCTGTTATTTTTATTCGGGAACAACATCAAATGATTACCCCTATTATGTACATGGTTGTCAATTTCGTATGCGGGCCGGTTCTCTATAAATCGAAACCTACATCTGAAGTTGGGTGGTCATTTATAGTTATTGGAACTAATTATTAATTAAGGTACGTCTTCGTTTAATGGATTAAGCGGTTGACGACCGAAATATTCTACTCCCATATTATCTTCTCTTAAAGAGTTATGCCTACTATAGGTAGGGGAAATTCGTACAAAATGACATAGGCATCATAACTTGATTTTGGAGGTATCAAATGCGGAACTGCCCACCACATCACACGAACCGAGTGGGTTCTATTAACCTCTGAAAATTAGCAAGCGCTACTCCAGTTCATTCGATCGTTATGAGTGATAACAGAGATCAATAGGTCACGAGTTTTTTTCATTGCGCCAAATTTTTAGAAGAAATGGCCAGCTTTCAACATTTTTTTTATGTACATATATTGCATTCATTTCAAACTTTACTTATTTGTTATTGTATTCACGAAGCTTTTTTATGTTGAATATACTTTTTGTATCATTTCGATATATTTCTAGTTTTTTAACGCTTTATGGACAAAATGACTTATACAGTGAACGGACAAAATGACATAGGTATTTCAGCTGAATTAACCGTATCTACCGGACAACACCGAGACCATTCATCCCAGGCTCCATCAGCAAACAAAGAGCCAGGACTTGTCTTAACATATTCATAACAAAATTTTCATCTGCTGCTAATAACGGCAATGCATCTTAACCTACTCTTGCTGATCGTATGAGGAGGTTCCTCCAATCCCTATTTATTATTTTTCGTCCTTCCACGGTCTGGTCTCATATGGCATCATCCTGTGGGGTAATAGTGCAGATGCTGAGCGTGTTCTTCTTCTGCAGAAAAGGGCACTACGAGCTGTTTTCAACATGGGGTATACCGATAGCTGTAGGGAGGTGTTCAAGAATGAGAGAATCTTGACGATAACAGGTGTTTTCATACTTACATGTGTCAAGTACGTTCATCAAAACCGTGACAAATTCCATAAAAACTCAAGTTTTCACGAATATAACACCCGTGATAAAAACAAGTTCTCAATACCGTATGTAAGATTGAAGAGGTTTCAGCAGGGTCCGAATTATATGTGCCTGAAGTTGTACAACAAACTACCAGGCCATCTGAAGGAATTGAGCCTGCCTGTATTCAATAAGAGGGTGAGAGATTTGCTTCTGGAGAGGACATTGTATAGGTTGAGTGAATTTTTGGACACTTGATTTTTTGCCTCTATTCATCTCTGAAGTTGAATATTACGTATGTATATAGCGTTTATGCACATGTCAGTTCATCGCTTAAGTGTTTTTATTTTTGTATATACATATTTATATGTGTGTGAATATTAACTTTTGTTGACAGGCCATGTAACTTTTGATGGCAAATATTTGTACATGTATTTGAATTGTGTGCAAATAAATATTATTATTATTATTAAAGGACGATTCATAAGTGTACAAGGCAAACGTGAGCCGAAGACTCGATAAACGTACTTAATTTCAACTTCTACACCTAATAGGATTGCAATCAAATCAAAAAATGAGCCCATACCTTCTCCGAAGAAAAGGAGCCAAGTCCCTAGGACATTATTTAAAGCAGACAATGAAGAAGAAAATGTTCCTAGCAACTTTCGAGATATGATATGATGATATGATATGATATATTGTTTATTCTGATTACTCCTAGGTCTCCTGTGGAGACCCCTCTGAAATTACAAGCTTGAAGACTTCTGTCAAACTGTCTATTGTTATGACCTTTTTTCCCGATTTAGATAGGAAACAAACCAGTCTTCTCCAGGATTAGCCCTGGAAAAGACTGGTTACGATGGGTTGCATGGAACTCACGCATCTTGTGCTGATGTTCCTAGAAGAACCAAGCGTTTTATTGGTGAACTTTGTCAGTAGTTTTGTAACTATAAGTAGAAAACTACAGTTGCCTGTTGCCGGTATGTCATTTTGTCCATAGCATGCGGACAAAATGAATTTGGTTTGTGCCAATTTATCCAAGAATATTTTATTTCTCGTTACTTTTATTCATAAAGGTTGATTAGATTTTATGAAGAAAGGACTAAAGATCATAGGTGTAGAATATGACATTACTGTGATTCACTACTAACAAGTTATGCCTCTGAAATAAAACCCTATGTCATTTTGTACGTACCTACTTCCCCTATAGGCTTGATATGTCGCCATATGTTGGTTTTTATTCATAACTAGTTTGGGAAACTAGTTTAAAGGTTTATACCTACCTCGATTTTCATGTTTTTACAAGCTTTTATTTAGTTTCACCTGTCCCGGTGTCTGTCTGTCTGTAATCAAATCTTGCAAGTTGAATATGACACACTTCTAATAGTGCGATTGATTTGAAATTTGGCAGGTGTACATCATTCTGGTGACAATGCATCATGAAATATTTGTTATAGAAAAAAACAAAATGGCGGCTTCA
The DNA here is from genome assembly GCA_910592335.1 of Adalia bipunctata. Taxonomy (NCBI): domain Eukaryota; kingdom Metazoa; phylum Arthropoda; class Insecta; order Coleoptera; family Coccinellidae; genus Adalia; species Adalia bipunctata. The sequence continues at coordinate 64,381,923 of OU342949.1, forward strand.
AAATGGCGTATGAGTTTTGTAATTATGATTCGATTCTATTCAATATTAGTATCTGGAGGTTTTTGGGTTCGACAATGATGATTCTTCTGTCAAAATTGGAAAATGATGGCGGCTACAATATGGCGGACGAGTTTTGTAATTATGATCCGATTCTATTCAAAATTGCTATCTGGGGGTTTTCTGGGTAGAAAATTACGATTCTTCAAAATTGAGGAATTCAAGATGGCGGCTTCAAAATGGCGGATGAGTGTTGTTATTATAAAAGGTTGTCTTGAAAAATGTTTTTTTTCATTATAGCTTGTTTTTGAAATATACGGCCCTGGATGGAATGGACCCATGTAGTTCGAGCACGTGCCAATATTTGCAATTATGTACTAAGTTTAATTAGGATGCGCTATAAAATACTCAAGGAGCCTGCTATACTTTTCTAGCTGGCGCGTAAGTCAAAACCGCCGTCTTAAATGCGCCGATAGTGCCAATCGGCGCAGTGCAGACTCGACTTTATTTTCAATCCAGTCAATATGAAGGGCGTAGAAAAAATCTTCCGATATTTCCCTGCCACCGTAAGTCATGCTTAACACAAATTCAACTCGGCCGCCATTAATAATGCGCCATTGTCCCACCTATACGGCACCCGCCGCCGATAATTTCACCGACCTTAATACCGGAGAAAAAACCGTATTGCGGCTAAGGACAACTGAAAAACCGATATCGCAAAATGTGATCAACATCGGCAAGTCGACCGAGACAAGGCGCGCGTTGTGTAATATCAATTCGAAACCGGATAAGGTGCAACTCTTTCTGTTCTTTCGCCTTTACTTGGAAGTTCCGTTTGGGAAAAACTGCGTCGGCGTTGCCGGTTCGGCCGATTCGAAAAAAGTTTTCAGGTCTTGCAGTTTTACGGAACCGTCTACTGGAGGTTGAGGACCCTGCGATCTTTCGGAAATGACCTTTAAAAAATGACATTATCGGTTTGATCTTCATTTTTTCGGACCACCCTGTGGAGTCGACATATAATTTTTGCTTATACGCTGAGTAGAGTCGATTCCGCCAAAAATGTGAATAGTTCTCCTGGCCGAAAATTTCCCATAGTTATCGACCGATCGAGCATTGTTGACTCACCCTGTATATTCTGCTTGAATACTCTATTGGATGTTCGGGTTTGAGTTGAAGATGTATAGCTTATTTGAAGATCGGGAATAGGTCTTCTTTCGACCCTAAGCACACAAAGAAAAATATGCAAAAACATGAAATTACCAGCATTTAAACCTTGTAATACTAGTAAGTTTGAACTACGGCCACGTTAGAGTTTAGAGCCGTCTTTAAGACGTCTGTGGCCACGGTATAAGATAATACGATTGAATAACCGGCAACGATATCAAATACTACAACAAATAAATAAAGGGTGTTTCCAATTGCGCGGTTTTCATCTATATAGATGGCGCACGGAATTCGTCTGGGTATTTTGACATTTAAGAAGTGTGATGTAGGACATTTATAAAAATGGCTTCGTACGCGATACAACAACGCGTTCAAATTGTTGGATAATTTTATGAAAATCAGGGTTCTGTGAAAAGTGTTTTAAGAAAATTACGTGAATTTTATGGTTTACATAATCGTCCATCTAAAAGTACTATTGGTTGAATTATTAAAAAATTTCCAGAGACCGGTTCGGTGGAAGACCAAAAAAGTGAGAAATACAGTCATAGCGGTCGTTCACAAGAAAATATTGATTTGGTTCGTGAAAATGTTGCTGAAGACCCTGAAATGTCCATTAGACGACGTTCACAACAAGTTGGACTTAGTGGATCCACAACATGGCGTATTTTACACAAGGATTTAGCTCTGAAGGCATATAAGTTTCAAATAACACAGGAACTGAAGCATTAAATCATTTAAAATGTCGTTCATTCGTCAATATAATCAATGGACAACCAGCTGATTTTTCTCAAAAAATCAAGTTTTTCGATGAGACACATTTTGATTTTGGTGGCTATGTTAATAAACAAAATTGTCGTATCTGGGGTGAGGAAAATCCACGAATTCATGAAAAACCTACGCATCCTAAATGAGTCACTGTTTGGTGTGCATTATGGTCAGGTGGTGTAGTTGGACCTTACTTCTTCGAAAATGCAGTGGTGAAGCTGTAACTGTCAATGGTGATCGATACCGTCGGATGATAATCGAATTTTTGTGGCCTGAATTAATGAATGTTGATCTAGAGGACATTTGATTTCAGCAGGATGGCGCTACACCTCACTTAGCAAATGACACAATTGATTTATTGGGACAAAAATTTCCTGGACGAATAGTCTCCAGAAACGGTGATGTCAATTGGCCACCAAGATCGTGTGATTTGACACCGTTGGACTATTTTCTTTGGGGTTATGTTAAAAGCCAGGTCTATAAGAATAATCCACAATCGATTCCTGAACTAAAGGATGTAATTATTCGTGTCATTAGTGAGATACTTAGAGCCTCAATTATGTCAAAATGCCATTCAGAATTTTAACAAAAGAGTGGACGTCTGTAGAGCTGCAAGAGGAGGCCATTTGGCAGATTTATATTTCGTACATAAATGTCATAACTGATACTTCAATTACCAATAAAAAGTTTCTAAAAAGTAATGCAAATATTGTCCTTTTATCATAGAACTTATAGTACATGGAATGCCATTAGCCTTGCTGCTCAGCTTAAAAAAGTGGATAAACATCTCAAGTTGGAGGAATACCGAAATTTACATGTTCCCATGGATACGACTTGTCATACAGAATAGAAACACAGAAATACTATGAATTTAATCGTCAAAATCCGATTCACTTGGCATTTCGGCAAACATTTCTGTGTTTCTGATCGGTGTGACAAGTAGTGATGGGACGAGTCGTATAATTCTCAACTCGATCTACTCGAGTTGAGTCGGTGGCCAACTCGAGTTGAAACTCGAGTTGACTCGAGTCGACCGCACCTGTCCAATTCGGTGTGCTCATCCTCATCGCGCCCGTCGAATCGGTGAAGGCTTATCGCGTTGGCTGCTGCCGCCGCGCCGACCGAGTTGAACTCGGTCTCGATCTCGATTCGAGTCGAACTCGCTGAAGGAAGGTTTAGCTCGGCGTTCGACGCGATGTGCATTCACCGTCTCGATTCGTTAGACGGCTCAAGCTCAGTAAACACGAAATTCTGTCTTTCATTTTCGCAGACCATCATGTAGAATTTTCCTGAATTTTTTTTAATGAAATATGAATATTCACGACAGTTTTTATATGAAGGTCATAGATTTGAATGTTAGAACTGAATTATGAATGATTTTCATTAAAAAAAAAAACTGTAAGTTATAAAACTTCCAAATTCCAAACTGAATACTGAATCCTCATTCCTGAAATCGCTCTATACAATCATACGATGGCTTGATTCGGTCAACGTCGTTAGATCGGGCCCGACTCGAGTCAGCCAAAGCTCGAACGGCAACGGAGATTCACGATTTCCGCGAGTCACGCGGCCGTCGTATTACGTATAGCTGCGTACAGATGTGCGAGCCGAACCTATTGCGAACCGCTCGCGAACCAATAGCGACAATTATTTGGACGGCATGTCGAACCTCTATAGAGCCGCTCGCAAACCGTTCACGCCGAACCATCGATAGTCGGATTCTTTAGCTGCGTCTAGATGTGCGAGCCGAACCTATCGCGAACCGCTCGCGAACCAATAGCGACAATTATTTGGACGGCATGTCGAACCTCTATAGAGCCGCTCGCAAACCGTTCGCGCCGATCCATCGATAGTCGGATCCTTTCACGAACCCAACGCGAGCCCAGTGTTAGTTCGTTAATCCGTCGGTATTGGTTCGCGAGCGGATCGCAAGTGTGTACGTGGAATTAACGAACATGACACGAACACTTCGCGAACGGTTCGCGATAGGTTCGGCTCGCACATGTATACGCAGCTTTTCACGAACACAACGCGAGCCCAGTGTAAATTCGTAAGCCGTCGTTGGTATTGGTTCGCGAGCGGATCGCAAGTGTGTACGTGAAATTAACGAACATGACACGAACACTTCGCGAGCGGTTCGCGATAGGTTCGGCTCGCACATCTGTACGCAGCTTATGGTTTCTTCCGAGTTGACTCGAGTCAACGAAAATGTAAATCGAGCTGACTCGTTGGGAGTGCGACTCGAGTTAATCGAGTTGAACAACTCGAGTTGCCCATCACTAGTGACAAGTCGTATCCATGGAAACATGGAAATTTAGAGATTCCTCCAACTTGAGATGTTTACCCACTTTTTGATCTGGTAATAGCATTCCATGTAATATAAGTTCTATGCCTTTTATTCATTCCGAAAAAAACCGCTAAATGAAAATTTCCGCAACATTCACTTTATCGAAACTCCGAATCGAGCCGACAAATCTACCGACGTGACAACGTCGCTCATCTCCATTCCGACAAGATAATGCCTCGTTCTCACCTGTAGGATTCGCGATGACGTCATCCACGTGCGTCATATCTCTTCCTAGGAGCAAACGGAGATGCGAAGTTGAAGTTACTTTCTCCGCTTACTTCCAGAAGCGATTCTCTTCCTCTAGGTATTCGGGGCTTCAAGGATAATCAATTATTGTTTTCCTGTTAGTGAACCATTGTTCGGATGCGTGGGTCGAATAGAACGCCCGATATGGGTGGGCGTAAGGATGGGAATCGGCTTCTTGGAAATTCTATCGCAGAATCGAGAGAAGCCTCTTGTATGGTGGCATTTTGGACAACCGATAGTATTAATCTGACGGCTCAATCCGCTCAATATCTGGGGAATACGGCGGGTGGAGTAGAACGTCCCAATTGAGCGTTTCCAAGTTCCAACAGGTTTAGCAACGTGAGGCCGAGCGTTGTCATGCTGTAGTATCACTTAATCCCAAATAATGTCCCAAACATGCTCTAAGGACGAAAGATCGGGGGATCTGGGCGGCCATAGCAAAAGATTCACGTGAGTCGCTTCAAAAAAGTTTAAACCAACTCTGGCGACATGAGGTCGAGCATTATCTTTAATTTTTTTGTGGAACATAGAAAGTATAGCAAGGAGTGATTTGGAGAAAAAAATTGTGAAGGTTTTTTTGTAAGTAATATCATAAGGGCATCCAATTTTTCCTGTGAAAAAAATCTCGTCTTCGACTTGGATTTTTGTTGCCACCAGCACTGCTTCTTGTTGAAATATTACTTAGCAACGTGTTTTTCAGATTTTTTTCGGAAAAACTGGATGCCATTATGATATTACTTTCGAAAAACCTCCACGATTTTTTTCTCTTTATGTTCCACAAAAAAATCAAATTGAAATTAAAACAACTCCTTCTGAGTGTTGCAGTTTTTTTGTCAGTGGGTATATTTGAAGAAACAACAAAAAGGTGGTCATTCCTTACACATTTCTTGATTTATAAATTTCACAAAGCGATTTTGCGGTTTCGATTTATTATTAACGAATTTATATTGAATATCCGCTTATTTACTTAATCAAATGAGGAAAAAAAATCTAAGCTTGCTCTATAAGTAGAACGAGCACTCGAAAAAAAAACATCGTCGGTATTTCTAAAATAATATCGATATATTAAAAAATCACATAACGAAGGGATTTTCAATCAAACCCAGACTGAGTGCTCGAGTGACCATGGCTTCAGATAATAATGCTATTAAAAATTACATGGGTGGATCAGTGGGTGGTTTTCAAAGATAAACCTAGATAAAACAGAGGATACGATGTACAGGCAATAAAAACGGGTAGATAACAAGGAAATACGAGGTAGAGGATCTTGTTGACGGCCATTAGAACTGGAAGAATAGGATTATTGTTCTAGTTATTTCCATAAAATATTGGAGATGGGAGTACTTCGGATGTAGAGGATTTCTCAGTATGGGCGATGCGTTTTTTAAACTTCATTCAGCCGTATTTGAAATGTTACTAGTTGTAGATTGTCAATTCAACTTGAAAATGTAATGCATACACTTTAAATCCCATAAGCCGGCTGTATTTGAGTCACCAAGACGTACTCAAACCTTTAAGAAGTTCTGGTATGGTTGAAAAGAACGGATCCTTATATTTTTTCGAGAGAATTGTTCAAAAACTATTCAAATCTCGTTGAATTACCAAGCAAATAAATTCTCATTGATATGTCAGTTTATTCCAACGAAAAAGCCCTTGATTATCTCTCAAATATTTTATGAAAATACTTTTAAGCCCAAAATTTCGTGGATGAAGTATTTTTGTACAAGTTACATTGCCGCTCTCAACTTGCAAGATGGCAATGTCCAATGTTCCTGAATGATCGTAAAAGACGAAAATTAACACAAGAATTAGCATTCAGAATTAGAGAATAATATCTCACGAATGGAGTGCGCAGAAGATACTAACAACCGGAAATTTCAATACCAAATCTTGTTCTTTGTTTCCACGGGTACATCAATAACCACCCGAAAAAAGGCGAAACCGTACATCAACCCGTCTACAATTTATAACCATAAAGCGAAAAAAAAATCGATTCCGTTGACCCCCGACCAAATTCGAATTCGTTTCTCCGAACGCTGGTTTACCTTTGTCACGTGATCTCGTATCTTCTTTGTGTAACGTCGAGGATGTCGTAGATGACATACGAAGCGTCCGTCTTATTTATCACCGTGAAGAGATAATTGCCTTTTGAATGTAAATGATTCCCTGTACTCCGGACAGTGTGGGCATACGGTATGGGTTTGTTACCTACTCGGTCCATAACCCTACCTCAATTTACAAACGCTATAAAAACAAGTCGGAAAAATTACATATTGGAACAACGATAATGGTCGGTCTTTATTCTTTCGAATTGTCGGCTCTTGATGAAATGCTGCGAACGAATACGCATACTTATTGGTAATCGCGTTTTTGTCTGTTCTTGCATTATCTCATTATAGCGGTTTCTTTTATTTTGTTTTTATACTTTTTTCGCAATGACACTATGGAATTAGTAAGTTCTTTAAGTGCTGTGGCCTATTAGGGCAAGATGTCAGCCCCAGGAAATTTGCTTTTTGGAATTTTGAAACAAGAAAATTAGCACTTTTTGGGATTTGTATTTGACGGAGATATTGACAAGATATTTATCCTGAAGACTTGAAGAGTACTGAAAGAATCGTTCCACAGTCCAACAGTCGTAGAGAATCAAAAAACCTACAAAATGATTCTTTGTGCTTCCGGAGTTTACAAACAATTTGACGGTAATCTTGCTAAAATCAAAAGGAATCTTCGCTGTAGTATACTCCATTGACTTTTATAATGTTTCCCTGTTAGCCTTGATTTAGGTTTATCAAGTTTTTTTACTCGTGAAATGTCAAATGATTATCAGAGACGTTGCCAATGCTATTTTCGATTTACTATTTTTTAACTTTGTAAGTGGAGTTAGTTCTTTTAAAAGGTAGTTGAATGTCTTCTGTAGGCTTATTTCTTGAGAATTTTGAAAAGTGGGAAATTCCATAGGTGCGTCTGTTCGTTTAAAAGTTTTTCTGTTGGGTTATTCGAGTACTTTTGTTCTTTTTTCTAATGAACTATCGCACAGTATGTGATGGACTATTCTGTCCATTATTTTTCAGTAAAATTTCAACACTCGATTCTCGATTTCTGTACAAGAAAATAGCATAACTGAATCTTCCAACCATGTTTATACAGAGTGTAACAGCCAAATGGAATAAATTCGATAACGAATAAATGAGGGGGTGTTAGGAAAAACGCTCGGACACGTCGATTTGTAATTTTAAACGCGCATATTTTTCAAGAAAATAATATTATATAGGGTGTTCCATTTCCATGTGACCGTGACCAATACCAACTTTCTTAATTCAAATGCAACCCCCTGCATATTATTTATTTTTTGGATTCTTCAGAGAATTCTAGACACAATTCATGCACAATGTCCTAAACCTATCTTTAACTACTTCGGAAGTATTAAGTGTTTTCAGATTTATTGCAAAAATCAACGTTTCAAATTAAAATTATTTTATTTCACAAATTCGGTACATTACACTCAAAACCTAATAAGTAATACTGATTATTTCTTAATTATTAAAAAAAAAACAAAAAAACATTAATGTCAATGTAGGAAATGTTCAAAATGCTCGCCGCAAACAGACAACGTGTTACTAAGGCTATGAGAATAAACAAATCTGTTTTTGTTTTTTTAATTTCTTCTCAGTAATGGTTTTTGCTCACTTTCTTCATATCATGAGGTAAATGGGAAATAAGTATTGAGTGTAATGTGTCGAATTTGTTTAATAAAATAATTTTCATTTAAAATGTTAATTTTTGTAAAGAATCTGAAAACACTTAATATTTCCGAAAAAGTTGAACATAAGTATAGGACATTGTACAAGAATTATGTCTAGAATTTTCTGAAGAATCCAAAAAATAAATAATATACAGGGGGTTGCATTTGAAATAAGAAAGTCGGTATAAGCCACGGTCGCATGGAACACCCTATATAATTTTATTTTCTTGAAAAATATGCGTGTTTAAAATTATAAATCGACGTGTCCGAGCGTTTTTCCTAACACCCCCTCATTGATTCGTTATCGAATTTATTCCACTTGGCTGTTACACTCTGTATACCTGAAATATGTATTTCAACATTCGCCATGTCTTTGAATTCACATAATATTCTCTCAAATTCATTTTTCTCCCAAAGAAAATGAACATTTCGATAAATTCGTAATTACTACGACCTCTATGTAGAAACGACGACGTTGCTCATTCATCTGACAGGAAAATGACTATAACGATAACCTAACATTTTCAAAATATACGCGGTTAAATGTGTCAGAATCTCATGGCCAACCGGGATACATTATAAAAGCAAATGGAATATTTTTAAACTCAGTTAACGGGCATCTTGAAATACGGGGTGTCACATTGAAGAGGAAACTATTCAAATTAAAGCGTTTGGGTTGCCGCTCAGCTAGATGAAACGATTTGTTGATGATTTTTATGTAGAAAATATGCCCCCCTGATGAATAAAATTGACGAGTCCGAGCGGTTATCCAAAGATTCACCAAATCAACACCTGCAGTTACCTAAAATACGTGCAAACCGACCCGACTCGTCGTGAAAGACCCTGTATAATAAATGCGAGGTATCTAAACTATTCAGCGATCCAATTAATGCTGTTAACTCTTGTCGCTACCACCTAGAGGTACTGGGTTGTCCCTGGTACCGTTGGAAACCGTACCCAAACGTTGCCCCAGACGACGACGTGATGGTAGAGATGTTACGGAACAGGCAAATTCAGGGAACAGTTACAACCTGTTCCGTTACTGAGCGATAACATGTTCCCAATAACATGTTATTTCAATAACATGTTATTTTATATTATGTTGACTAGAATGCTCCAGCGTAGGAACAGGAACGGTTCCTAACTTGTTAATATGTTATTAGGAATGAGAGAACAGTGACATAGGAGACGCTGCGGCCTTTATCATGAATTTAGGCTGCTGGTTTGTTTTTAAAGTTGCAGTTGTAATCTTGTAATACATAATAATTTCTTGTTTTATGATTTTATGAGTATCGAGTTCCACTTTCGGACGAGTTTTGGTCACCTTCGAATAAGAATATCAGGGTGTGTTTTATTTTTTGAAGACTAGGTTGTGGTGAGAATATCGCTCCCAATATAAGAAACAAAATTTGTTTGTCTTATTAATCAATTAAATGAGTAGACGATCTAGTCCGATTTCAAATATTTCACGCAGATTGTGATAAATTGAAGGTATTGGAAAATTGTGTATGTAAAAACAAACAATCCTCTTCAAGTTGACGGTAACGAATTGAAAAAACATCCAAAATGAACTGAACATCCCACAGTGAACATTTTTCCAGTTACAAAATTAAGAAATAGAAAGTCGTTCTCACCCTGTTACCTAAACAAAACCAAATGCTTGCCAGATGTAAATGTTACCATCATATTCCAATTCCACTCATGAAAGAACAGGCAATATCATCCGAATATCACATTCATAACGTAACAGTTACGGGGAACGACGCGCCGAATAAATAATTAGTGTTCTTGAAAATAACATGTTCCGTTCTTTTCAAATAACATGTTATTGGAACAGTCAAGTGATAACAGTTCCAAATAACCTGTTCCGTTATTTTCGTAACATCTCTACGTGATGGTAAATGTCGCCTCAGCCGTCTGCTGCGTCTAGAACGCTCGTTTCCACGACAACAACAACGCGAAATCCGACTGAACTTCGACCACGTTTCGGATTTACCAATCAACAAGTTACGACAAGTAGTCGGTTAGGTAGCGAGCGCGGTTGTCCGGTTTTTTGTGATTTCCTGGATATCCGACCGCAAAAAGAACCTTTTTCGGTGCGGTTCCGCGTTTAGAGAACTCCTGGAAATTATTTTTTTTTATAATTTTCATCTTCAAAAAGTAATGGCTTCGAACTATCCATAAAACGCCATTTTCGACTTATTCCTCATATTATCCGATAAAATATCTCGAAGAACTCCTACAGAGTGTAACAGCTAAATGGAATAAATTCGATAACGAATAAATGCAGGGGTGTTAGGAAAAACGCTCGGACACGTCGATTTGTAATTTTAAATGCGCATATTTTTCAAGAAAATAAAATTATATAGGGTGTTCCATGCGACCGTGGCCAATACCAACTTTCTTATTTCAAATGCAACTCCCTGTATATTAATTATTCTTTGGATTCTTCAGAAAATTCTAGACATAATTCATGTACAATGTCCTATACCTATCTTCAACTTTTTCGGGAATATTAAGTGTATTCGGATTTTTTACAAAAATCAACATTTCAAATGAAAATTATTTCATTTCACAAATTCGATACATTACACTCAATACTTATTTCCCATTTACCTCTTGATATGAAGAAAGTAAGCAAAAACCATTATGTACTGAGAAGAAATTGAAAAAAAAACAAAAACAGATTTGTTTATTCTCATAGCCTTAGTAACACGTTGTCTGTTTGCATGGCAACAATTGATCAGTATTTTTTTTGTTTTTTCTTTAATAATTAAGAAATAATCAGTATTACTTATTAGGTTTTAAGTGTTATGTACCGAATTTGTGAAATAAAATAATTTTTATTTAAAACGTTGATTTTTGCAATAAATCTGAAAACACTTAATACTTCCGAAATAGTTAGAGATAGGTATAGGATATTGTGCATGAATTGTGTCTAGAATTCTCTGAAGAATCCAAAAAATGAATAATATACAGGGGATGCATTTGAAATAAGAAAGTTGGTATTGGTCAAAATCGCATGGAACACCCTATATAATATTATTTTCTAGAAAAATATACGCATTTATAATTACGAATCGACGTGTCCGAGCGTTTTCCCCAACACGCCCTAATTTATTCGTTATCGAATTTTTTCCATTTGGCTGTTACACTCTGTATGTCCACAATGATACTTGAATTTGGATGCTACAATATCTGAATTTTTGGGAGAACTGCTTGAAATAATCGAAATTTGCTTTGCTATAATTCTCTAAACAATGTTCAAAATTCATTATTCACCCGAGCCCTATCCCTCTAATCAAAAAGTCTCGAGTAAAAGAACATGAGATAGTAGGATTATGATTTCACCAAAATCAATTATTCTACTGCTTTCAAGGATTATTCATGATTCGATTAAGCTGAGTCCTCCCTGTTTGATATTTTCGAGATAAAATCTTCACCCAACAAAATAATATTTTGTCTCAAAATGGTCGTACTTTGACCAATTTTAATACTAATTATTTTTGTTTTTCTTTCAGGTGAGTAATTCAAGATGACCTAACCGAAAGAACTACCCTTGATTCGAGAAAACCATGGTAGGCATGCTCATACAGTGTCAAACATTCATATTTATGAATAGGTGATGTGAAGGAAATAAAATAGTATTACTTTTCAATAAATTTTCATTTTCTGATGTGTACTAATATTCTTTAGTAGAAGTATAACTAGTAGAGCCCCTGGATCTACCTATTAACTAGTAATCCTTATCGGTAGATCTCTGCAAATCCGGTGATTTCATAGCCGAAATGTCAAAGTTTGGTCAATTTTCCTGGAGAAATGGAAAAATTTTGGAAACTATGAATACCAAGCTATTTCGCGTTGACCTTTCCTCTTTCGATCCGTATGTATTTTTACATCACGGATAGGATATTTGTGAAAAAAGTTTTATCGAGTTTCAAATTGCCCTTTTCGCCGGATTTTTTCAGGATTTTCGCGATTTTTTTTTAAATACTTCTACATCGCCTAGAGAATCGACATTTAACCCAAGTATAAATCGATTATTCCTCTTTCCGTATAAAAATTTCCCCAATGCGATTTTTAGTTAGAGTAACCATTGTAGTATAGAAAAATGTCAAATGAACAAAATATCTGTGGAGAATATTCAGGTTGCCGCCACTGTAAAAACGTGCCAAGAAAGTGCAACCACAGAATAGAATGGCTAAACTAGTCTTTTTAAATTTTTTATCGCCCGCTTCTAGGGATTCGATCATTACGAGATTTTTTATTTATATGGCGAATGGCGTACTCAAGCCACACAATATTTCTTTGACAACAGATTTGACAGCTGCTGTCAATTTTTTGACAAACACCGAAGTGGAAATTCTGCAATTTTATTTCATATTATTTCTCTGTTTCGTCCACGATTATCCAAGCCCAGATAACTGGAAGGCTTATCTCGAGAGATCTGAATTTTCCCGCAATTTTTTATTCGGCAACGTCGCTTTCGTTCCCAAAAACACAATAAACGCAACGTGGTGTAATCGGTGAAGTGATACGAAAACGACCAATCGAAACCAGCGGTTTTCTTGACTAGATCGTCCTTCTTCTTCCATCGGCATGCCTCTCTTTTTGTGGAATTACCGTGACGTCAGTAGTCATGTGAGTTATCAGTATCTCTGACAGCGTCTGAACAATTCCAACGATCCGGTCCCCGGCACTATGACAGTATTCTATGATCCTCAGCGTCGTGCGATGTGTGTGTGTTTTGTTTGTAATTGGATTACCCCTTCTTCTTCTTCTTGTTGTCTTTGTCTCGTGTGATATTGTGCCTTGTGCCAGATAGGATTTTTCTCAGTTTAAAGGTTAGATTCCCGACCTTCAACTTGTAGAGTAGGATGATAATTTATTTTTGTTTTTTATTTAACACGGGATCGCACGTAATTGGCATTTTGATGTCCTTTTAATTGGTGTGATTACCGCTGTTTTTATCTTTGAACTCGGTATTCGCGAGTAAGAGGGAGTCTGCAGAATGTATGAATTTCCGGTTGGTTTGTTGTTACGTAGGAACTCGTTTGAGATAAATTAGAATTTTATCAATTTTCGGAGATAAGTTTTTTATTTAAAGCTTTTGTTTGACGCCAATGGAGATATGCAGATTTGAAAACTGGGGAATTCCCTGCAACAAATGGATATTTTCGGTGTTTTCGGAGGCATATTTTAAAAAACAATAAAAAAATCGATGGCAGATCCTATTTTAGATATTGTTTATCACTATGTCAGCTTCTTTAGGTATTAATGTATATTAGCAGTAGCAACTGGGAATGAGAATCAATAGAAGGGTTCAATTATGACAATTGCAGTATTTCTGGATACCAAACTGAAAGAATTTGCAGCATTTTTGTCGACAAAATCATTCATTACATCCCCCAAAAAAATCACTGAAACGTTCTTGAAAGTCTACGCTTTTCAGTTAACTATTCCTCTATTCATTCATTAAATCAATCAGAAACAAGTGCTACAACACTATTAATTATTAATTAGACCAGTTATTATCTTCAGACCGTCCAGCTTGCTATGTGAATAATTCTCAAATTTAACAAAGGAAATTTAATAAATTTTATGAGTTATATAGCAATTTTACCTTTATTTTAGCGACATAATACTTACTACAAAATGCTGATGATAATATTAAATAGGAATTGAATTATACCGAAAAATTTGCAATCAATAGATGTCCCATTCCAAATAAAAATTGACCTGAGTTATGCTCTGACTTGGCTGTTTTATGCTGGCCACTCTGTATAAGTTTTGGTTGATTGTTCTATCTATTAGCGTTTCTTCGCC